>CAWUFW010000017.1:0-2400000 GCA_963921515.1 Calotriton arnoldi
AAATGCTTTTAAAAAAAGAAAAATGCACCCTATTTTTAAATATAGAATGTTCTTAAACAGCCAATCAATTCTCTTCTTTTTTAAAACAACATCTTGTCCACCATTTTACATAACTCTCATTCAACCAACTGACAACCTCAGCTACAGACATCTCTTCATTACTTCCAGACATCACTTCAAGATGCATACAGTGTGGATTGTTGAGCACAGCTATGTTTTCTGGTGCAAAAGGTATGCTGAACGCAGAGGTATTGACAAAGACCTAGGTTTGCAAAATGTGGATATTAAATGGATTGGACAGAGAGGATTAAAGTGGCACCAATTGATGCCTTTGGTTAAAACCTTTTTGCATCTCCAACCCCCTGACCTCATGATTGTGCACTGTGGTGGCAATGACCTAGGCACATTGACTGGGGCAGGTCTGGAAATGCTAATGAAGGACACCTTTTCAGAATTGATGTTGCTTTTCCCCCAAACTGTCTTTGTATACTCTAACATATGCCAAAGACAGAAATGGAAGTGGTCCAATCAATTCTGTCCACAAAGAAAGCTAGAAAAAATGTCAATAAAGCTGTTTCCGCTTACCTCAGAGACCATAGGATGGGCTCCATCTATAACAACAATCTACGTTTCCATATGGATGGCATATACAAAAGTGATGGAGTACACTTCACTAATCAAGGCAACAGAGTGATTCTCATCAACCTGAAGCTCTGCATCCGCACTTACATGTAGCTACAACAATCTCCCAGTCAAAACAAGGGCTCTTTTTGGAGCCACCCAATAACCCAACATATAACCAAGCTTTAGAAAAAAAAAGCTTAATTAATTTTGCTTGGAGTCGCGCACCCATCGTGACTTTAGAATCTGCGTACCCATCGCGTTCACACTAGGGGGCCATGCTGAGAGCCGCGCACCCATCGCGTTCACACTAGGGGACCGCGCTGAGAGCCGCGCACCCATCGCGTTCACACTAGGGGCCCGCGGTGAGCGCCGCGCTCGGGTTGCGACTCCAAACTTTGGCAAAAAAAAACATCCACTTCCATGAATTTATATACGCCCCGGGGACCCCATCCCCCGGGGCATGCCTATTATTATTATTTTTTTTTTTAAAAGGGAGAGGGGCCGAGTGGCCCCCCTCCCGGGCCATTTTTGGCCCCGGGGACCCCATCCCCCGGGGCATGGCCTTACGTTGGGAACCGTGGGGGGAGCCCCAATGCCCCCACGGTCCTGCCAGCTCCCCTCCTCCTGCGGAAGCCGGCATTGCTTTTGAGCAAGGGGAGCTCCTAACATGCAGCTCCCCTTGCCCAAAAGCAATCCTGCTTTGCTTCATTGAAGCGAGAGCAGGTTTTCCTGCTCTTGCTTCAATCAAGCAAAGCAGTGTTTGCAATGACAGGGCGGGAGCCGCACAGCTCCCGCCCTGTCATTGCAAACAGCAATGTCCCGGGGGTGGGCACCCCAGGACATTGCAGGAGCCGGGCCTCGGGGGTGGCGGTTCCCAGGGCCACCAAGGGCTCCTGGAGGGGGGCCGGGTGACCCCCTCCCAAAATTTCTAAAGCCCCGGGGAGGTGGTGGTCCCCGGGGCTTGGGGGTCCATAACAGACTCCCGAATTCCAATTTTTGGTGCCCCGGGGAGGTGGTAGTCCCCGGGGCAGTGTGAGTGGCTTGAGCCCCCCTACCCACTATTTATTATTTAAAGCTCCGGGGAGGTGGCGGTCCCTGGGGCTTGGGTGGGCCTGAGGCCCCCCACCCAATTAACCTAAGCCCCGGGGAGGTGGCGGTCCCTGGGTCTTGGGGGTGCCCCCAAGGCCCCCCCTTATTTAAAAACCCTGCGCTCCGTTTAAAAAAAAAAATTCTCGCCCGGAGTCGCGGACCTAGCGCAACTTCGAATTAAAAAACAACAAAAAACATTTTTGGGGCCCTGGGGGTCTTTGTGGGACCCCCTGAGCAGGCCTAGGGGGTCAGGGTGTTCCTACCCTGCCCCCTTTTCTTCTTTTTCATCCTTTTTTGCACAGTTTTCTTCTGACTCGGTAACCGAGTCACAAAATGGCTGCCAACAGATCCTGGTTTGGAGTGTTGGCAGCCAATTAGAACGAAGCTCGTGCTCGGGAGGGTCCGCGAACCTTCCTCGGTGCTCAGATATATAATTTTTTTCTTTCTTTAATTTCTCAGCAACTACTGAACGGATTAACACCATTTAACAAAAGGGCTCTTTCTGAACCAAGGGCTACCTTTTTGCCAAATTTGGTGTAATTCCGTCTCAGCAGTTCGGGCTGTAGCTTTGTCTAAAGTTTCCTATGGAAATTAACATGGGGAAAACGCATTTGGGGACCCCCTTTTTCTCAGCCCCGCTTCCTGGGGAACCGGGTTCGAGTCTCGGCAATGACGCTGAACATCCTGTGATTCTGGGCAAATCACTTAATCTCCGCGTTCCTAACAAAAATGAATGTGTCCTCATGTAATGCAACTGGTGCTATGTAAAGCGCTCTGATACCCGATCCCTTCGGGGTCAAGTTCGCGCTATATAAAACTCTATAAAAAAAGAAAATATATATATAATGACTGGGCACCGTGAAAGCCTATGCGGAAGCGGTGAGGACTGTATTGGCGTATTAATTTTTTGTTCACTGGCCCCTCCAACCCTGTGCTTGTGCCCATTACAAAGATATACTGTGTGCTGCTTTTATAGTGAGACATTGTGACAATTCCCCATAAGAGGCTTAAGTCGTGATTTGCCATTTTATCTTGCATGACTTGTATCAGGTGTCGACATATGGAACTCAGGAATCAATCGTGTTTCCTTTGAGATTGGGGTGCTAATTTTTTGCTCCTAGTGGGACATTGCATACGATAATTTTAACGTTTACATGAGTCTTGAGCTGAAATGTTTGATCATGCATTTGAGAGGCCTACAGACCTCGGTATTTAAACGACGCATCCAGGGCCATTATGGGGCTAGTAGTCCATTTTGGGTTACTAACGATAACATGGAGGCTGACATTTTTGTTTGCAGTATACACACTTTGTGTCTTTAGCCTCTTAGTTTATATATTAGCCCAATACTATATTGCCCCAATCCATTCAGCGTGTTTAGTGGAGCGATACACATCGGGCTATCAAGAATATCGCATCCAGTAGTGCTGCACAAACAAGGGTCAGAGAGTAAGCTCTGCAGTAATGTCACCATTAGCTTTTTCTATACTGGAGGTAATTGTTGTCTCATATATGTTCCAAATGATGTATGCAGCACATTTTCATTTTTAGGTAATTTAGCTTTTATTTTATACGTGGTAGTATTTCCTGAAGGGGTTAGCCCCTTAATTTGGAGTGCATATAAACACACCATTGTGTTTTTAATAGTATAAGCCCAACCCATAGGCAGGCAACATGTTTTTCCAGTGTGCTTTTTATGAGGCTTGGGTGTATCATCATTGGCAATGTGGGCTAATTATGCACTACATTATGTTGCACTGCGCATGTGTATGTTTTTAACAATATGTTTTATTAGCTAAAGCTTTGAATGTTATGATAATCTCTAAGCAGTATGATGTGTTTAAACTGTTACACTGCACTACGGAACATCTTTCTTTTATGTTCATCACTTTCTTTATGCCTATGAGGGGGACGGGCTATAAATGCTTGCATGTATATGGCGCTTGCCAGATTGAGAAAGGCTGCTGTGACAGCCAAAACGCGTCTCTTCAGTCGCGGGATCGAGGAGACCCGAGGAAATAAAAGAAGCCTTATACCAACAGCCTCGAGTGCGTGCTTCTTCCGGTGTGGAGCAGGATTGTGTGTGTGTGTGTATACATATTTTTTTTTTCCCCAGAGTCCCCGTGCATGGGCGGGAATATTCAGTGCTTATGACTATTGATGAGGATCCCCTGGAAGAGAACTGAAAAGTATCTATGATGTCCAGATATCTAGAAACTAAAGTACACTGCATCTCAACAACTGCACTTTAACCAACTGCCTAATAAAATGTTTGATCGCTCCTTTTAGTGCCACATGCATGAGGAGTCAAGCAAAGCTCTTTGAAATTTGGTAAAGGAGGTGGACAGCACCCCCACTGTAACAAACCCATTGGTATCTACAGTCATGCACAATGGCCATGTTCACCACTGCTGAAAACTATAAGAGGTATGAATTTAGAGGAGCTGGAAGCGCATGTACTCGGGCATAGTGGAAGAAAGAAGAAAAACAAGTTATTTAAAGCAGGGGAAAAAGCAAAACTGGCAGCTGTTCAATTCTGTCCTCTTGTCAGATTTTTTTGTTTGATCAAGGATTTTAACCCCAATGAACCTCAAAACCTGTGGAACCACTGGATGTACTCTGGCCTGATTAGGACTACGGCGTACACATGGTGGTGGAGCAGGCACCTCCACACCAGCAGTCCAACCGCCCTATTACAAGTTGGGCGGTGGGACAGCCACAACCGCCAAGGATCAGAGAGCCCTGGCGGTGTTGTGGTGGTCTTGAGGCCGCATTAAGCTTTGCGGTGTCGCAAGCGGCATTGCCAAGCAGATTAGGAGTTTCCTCTCAGCCACAGTTTTCATGGTGGTGAGCCCGCCATGAAAACTGTGGCGAGAGGAAACTCTGAATATGCTTGGCGGTGCTGCTAGCGACATCGCTAAGCATATTAGGAGTTTTCTCTCCTCCACTGTTTTCTTGGTGGTGAGCCCGCCATGAAAACTGTGGCGAGAGAGGAACAAAGGGGGCCCTTCAGGGCCATGAGATGCATGCAGGGGGGCACATGTTGTGCTCCCCTGTGTGCATGTACCCCAGTTCCAGCACGGCATGGACTGCAGAGTCTATGTCATGCAGGAACTGCCTTTGATGCTCCTATTGCGATGCCCTTTTTCAGAGGCACAGCTGTGGGGCTGCCAAAGAAACACCCGCCAGACACGAAACACCTCGTAATCTGGCAGGCAGTGCTCAAACGGCTTTGGTGGTGTGCAAGCAGAGGCAGCAGTGTGGCGGCTCCCTCGAACACGCCAAAGTCGTAATTGGGCCCTCAGTGTGATTTTATTTCTCAACACCAAAGCAATAGCTGGTCACAAGCCTCTACTGGGCTGGGTGCACACACGTTTACCCCACATTCAGTAGGGTGGCTATTGAACCTCACCATGTTACAAATTGACAGTAGCAGCTGGACGAAGGCCTTCTTACCCACACCTCTGGGAGAGGAGACTAACAACCCTCATTAGGTCAAATGTGTTCAGTATATAAAACTTAGTTTGTGCTGTGTGTTTAGGCCTTCATATGCTGTGCACATGTGTGGTAAGAACCGTATCCTGTGCAAAGACATGCTGCATGCAGCCCAAAAAAGTTCCCAGGGAAGGTAGGCTATTCCTCATGGCCTGACTTTGTAACCTCAGAGATCCCATTGTAAGTTTACCTGTATAGTTTCGGTCTATAATGCACATTCAGCCCAGAAGTCTGTCTGACTACAAAAAGTCTAAACAAACCCTGCACTGTTGCTTGGTAGCTCTTCTTGCAATCACCTGGAAATACATGGACTCCCTCCCACTAAAAAGTGTCTGCATGATGTGGATTGGACCTCTGTGAGAAAGTGCCCTCTTTCTGCATGGTATGCCCCCACTTTTTGCTGAATTGCTGATGTTCTTTGACTGAGTGTGCCCTGGGCTCCTGCTAATCAGGTACCCAGGGGGCCTATGTTCCTTCCCTAAAATTGCATTGAAGTCTAAACCCAATTGGCCTCTCTGGCCACAGGTCAGCCCCTGGTAAATGGTACCACAGGTACCCAGGGCACTGTGACCAGAGAAGGCCTCTAAGGGCTGCAGCACTTATTGCGCCACTCCTTAGAGGTCCTGTACCACTACACACACACTGCCTTTGCAGGCTGCGTGTTTTGGTGCAGAACAAAGTGAAAGAGTCAACCTGGCACACATCCCTGTGTGCCATGCCTACAACCCACTGCCCTGACCTAGATCTAGCTACCCCTCCAGCTGGGTGCACTATGCCAGTGGTGAGGGTACATGTGCATGAGCCCTGTACCCCTACATTGCCCAAGTCCATTCTTGGGCATTGTAAGTGCAGAGTCGCCATTCAGAGTATATGGTGCTGGGAGTTTGTCATTACGAACTACGCAACACCTTAATGGCTACACTGAAAACCGGGAAGTTTGGTATCAAACTTCTCAGCACAGTAAACCCACACTGATGCCAGTGTGGAATTTACTGTAAAATGCACGACAGAGGGCATCTTAGAGTTGCCCCCTGAAACTCGACCAACTTCTAGTGTCCCGACTGAGTGGCTGCTTAGGCAGCCATCAACAGACATGTTTCTGGACCCCTGGGTTGAGAGCCTGCTGATCTCGGGGGCCTGAAACAATGCACATCCTGGGACGAGGTGCCAAGCCTCCTCCCCCAGGATGGGCAGGGTTCATGAAAGGGAAGCTTCAAAAGGCATGCCGCCTTTGTGAGCCTCCCCAGACCACTTGCTGCTTTCAGCAACTGGTCCCCACTGGCTTCTGCCCCCTCTTTGGGTGGGAGAACTGGCGGGAAAAACAAGTGAGGGAGAGAGGTGTGCCCACCTCTGCAAACTCCACCCCTCAGGTGGGGGAGGCGAGGTGAAGCACAACTCCGAGTCCCCGCCATCTTGAGGATGGGGGCACTCAACCAACCAGGGACAGGCTCCTGCCACCCTCCCACTGGAGGGTGGCACCATAGAGGGTGTACCCACTCCCAGGGAGGGACCCATTGGTCCCTGCCCTCTACCTACCTGTAACACCCCTAAATCTAGTATTTAGGGGGCACCCTGAACCTTGCTTCCTCTAATCCAGCCAAGAAACAAGAAGAAAGAAGAAGGACCGAACAGCCGTGCAGCACCTAACAAGAGGAAGACGCCCACTGACTTGGCCCCAGCCCTACCGGCCTGTCTCCCCCTCGAACCTGCTCCTGCGAAATCCAGGTGTGTCCTGCAGCCAGCAACCTCAAAAACCCCGGAGGACCTGCCTGCCTTCACTTCCAAAGACTGCTTCTCCCGTGAACACCGGATTTGTTCAACTGCAACCTCTGGCAGCATCCGGAGACCGCGAATCCGCCCAACTCTGCACCCGCCGTCCACGGCCCGAGCTCGAGTGGGCAAACACCACGAGGAGGTCACCCCGGCGATCCTGAACCGAGAACCGGCGACCCCTGACCTGCCTCAAGCCTCCAGCCGACGCCTGCAGTCGAAATCCAGACGGCACCCCTAACCGCGACCCGGAGCTGGTGAGAAGATCCGACCCCAAAAGGCACCCCTGCACCCGACGCCCCACGGCCTTGTGTGCCCACACCGACGGTGCCTAACCAGTCCCTCACTTCCCAACTTACCTCTTGAAGTGGTGGTCGCACCCAGAAGTCCTTCGTCTCCCTGCCTGCAGTGCTTTTGCTAACCGGAGGTTCTCCATTGGAAACAACAGGGCTTCCGACGTCGAAACCGCACCCTGCACCCGGCAGCCCTAGTGCCGCTGAGAGTGCACCTTTGGTGCTAATCTGTTTCCCCATTTGCCCTGAGCAAAAGTCCAGGAGCTTTGCTCCCACAACCCAATGGCTTGCTTGCCAGCAGCCACCAACCGGAGACCCCCTATCCTCCATAGGAGAACATTGGGCCTCAACACTATGCACCCGGCCGCCCTAGTGCCGCTGAGGGTGTAACAGGTGCATCCTTGACCCTGGGGGACCCCAGAGTCTAACCCCAGAACCTTAACTCCACAGTCGATAACTTACCTTTGAACCGGTAACCTGTTTTTCCCTCCATAGGATAACATTGACAATTTTTCTTCCAAAAAGTCTCCAAGTGTGGAGTTTTGAAATCTAAAAATATTCTTTAAAAATCGCACAAATAACCAAAACGTATTTACTTACCTGTTTGCAGGAAATGTCCCAGTGCTGAATCCAGGTATCCAGCACTGAGTAAGAAAAGTAACGTAAAAAATAACTTACTTGTAATTTACTGAAAAAGCCTATTCATTCCAATGTACTGTATTTGCTAAGTATTGCAACCTACTGCATCCCCTGTAAATCAAACAAAGTACAATTCCCACTGCATTTTCAAACTGTTCGACATTCAGCAACTTATTACTGTAAAGTATTTAATGCTTACCTGTGCCAGGCTTGCTTGGTTTCTAAAATAAAATAACAGTATATTTTTTATACAAAAACAATTGGTCTAGACTTCAGTCTTTGAGTGTGTGAATTCATTTGCTGACTGAGGGTGTACATCAAATGCTTAACACTGTCCTCTGATACTGCCTTACTGCTCGACCACTCTACCACAAATAGAGAGTAAGCTTCTATCTAACCTTAACCTCTGCCTACCTCTGGGGTCACCTGGACTCTATACACACTATACCTCATTTTGGTGTAGTATATATAGAGCCAGTTTCCTACAACCTCTCGATTATCAGTCTTCTGTTTCCTCCCATTTCTTGTTTAGAAAAGCGAAGACAATATCTGGGAATCCACCTGCTCTCCCTGGGAATCCACATTTTTCTTAATCTGCAGTACCCGCACCTTCCCCTCCTTCATGAAAACAAAGGAAGAAAGCCCTGAAGTGTCTCTCTAGTTTGGTTAGCTGGGGTTTTAATTCTTGAACCTGGCACCCCAGCTTAATAGGCCCTTGTTTCTCATTGTGATTACATACTTTCTGGTACCTTTGTCATAACTGGAGATTTTCTAACACAGTAAGATGGCTCACTGAGTTAGATGTTAGACTGCAGAAAGATGCGGTGTTCTGAAGTCATGACTGTGAATGTCAGAAAGGTCAACAGAGCCTAAGTTCCTTCTGAGGTTGTTAAACAGAATATCATTAAATTGGGTAAAAGAAGACTTCTTATTTACAGTGCTTATAAATCACGTAAGTGTGGTACGAAGGGATCTATAAAAACACTTATTTATCATAATTATTATTATTTTGGACATCTGAAGAAACTCTGCCTCATCTTCACAAAGTGATGTTTTTCACCTTTGGTAATGTGCCACAAGGAGGGAGAGTCTATCTTCCTAAGGCTCTTATCTTTATAGCTCTCTCCTGGTGCCGTATTAGGCATAGTGCCTGGGGGCGTGCCGAGCTTGTGCAACCCGGGTCATTATGGTATTACAGATGGGGCTGCAGCTCCTTCTGTAATACTGGCGCTTCGTGTAGCTGGCCCAGGCTGCAAAATTTGTCAGGACGTTCATTTGGACCTTCACTGAAGGCAGCTGTAAATCCAGAATCTCAGATGCTGTCCGGACCACTGCTTTAAACAAGCATTGGCATAGCCAATAGGTCTCGCCTTTGGGACCTTATAAGTTTAGCCATGCAGCAGACTTCTTTAATTGTTACAATTACAGGCCACATGTAGCCACAAGATGGCAGAAAAGGCACGCATGTACGAACGATGTCAAGAAGCGGAATGAGTGGCACAAGCGCAGATGCTGCCCACTGATCTAATATCACATGTGAAGCTGCACGCTACCCATGGCTGTCCACAGCAAGAGTAGCTGCTTTTTCCTATCATCGTGAAGCCATGAAGCTCACACCCTCGAGGTGACTGACTTGCATATGGCTTGGTCCAAACTGAGGTGACATGGTGTGCACAATAATGATGGTAATGACCGAGCAATTACCAGTGTCTGAGATTATTTAAGTATTCCCTTCATCACTTTTTTGTATACCAGGGCAGATATAGGTACAGCCTGGCAGAGGAGCAGCCTCATTATTTAACCTTTCATCATCCTAGTGGGATCCTACCTGGCATATAGGGGCGACTGTTGGTGGCACCGACTGAAGATAGTGGAGGTGCAGATGGTTTCCTGTATCCCTGTTCGAGATGTTAACCAAGCCTTCGGTAAATCCAGTGCTGGCATCTCTGTACTGTGTGTCTACCTTGTGTACAACTTTGTGCAGACAAACTGCAGTGACTGCATGTTCCCTGTGTACAGGCTGCGTTCATGCACGTTTGTGCTTGCATCCGCATGGCACCCACTCTGTATCCTTGTGATGTCACTCGGTCGCAGTCATGCTTCCGAAGCCCAGATATATCTGTTGCGTGGGCACATCCTGCTTCCTGCCGGGCTTGTTTTTATGAGTCTATCTTTGTGAGCTGAAAAGACAGAATTCTCCACTCAAACATTGCCAGGGCCACAGCAATAATTCCAGTTAGGAAGCCAGAGGTCTGGCTAGGGCCTTTCACGTTGCTTTGCCTGGCGAGCCTGACCAGCAGGGAGGGAGGGCTCCCTGTCCTGTAAGTCCTGGAGGAAGAGACTGCGAAGTGTGAAAAAGACCCGAGGGAACCCTTTCATCTCCGACTTGCTGCAGCACAAGGCGTCTCCCTTCTAACAGATCGCCTGCAGGCCTCGGGTAGGGTGGTGAGCAGGGCTAACAGTGGGTAAAGCAGGGGGTCACAGAGCGCTGGGAGCAAAGCAGTGGCGCTTTACACCAACATTGTTTTACTCAATGACAAACGTTCATATCAAAATGTGTTACTGTCAAGATGCCCCATTCCTTTCGTTTGAAAATGGTGTTACTGTGAGCAATGTACACGCGTTCAATTACCCAATGGTATGAGTAAAATGTACATGCAAGGTTACAAGAGGAAAAATGGGTTTGAAAGCTATTTTTCCGCGTTCTCTTTCTTCCTGTGTCGGCGCGACGGATTGCCCGGAGCTGCGCGCTTCCGCGGAGACATGAAGTCCTAGCAGGGCCTGGCCAGCAGCCTGCCGCCCTTTGATGCCAGTATATTCGCTATTATTGACTTGGTTAATAGTAACACGCGTTATTTACAGCGGTTTAGAAATGGCAAAACGTATGATTTGGCACTATATAAAAACAAGCTGATATTAACCCATTGAGTCTTCCTCCATACATCCTGAGGTTTGAAGGAGGGGGCTGGGTGTCACGCGCTGGTTCGTTGGCACTCCACGGTAGTGTAGCAAGGGTGCCATGGGCCCTGAAACACGCAAGGAAAATGGCCCCTGTTGGACTTGGCCCTTTTGCAGGTTCATCCCTAAACTTTTGCCTTTTTCCTAGCCTTTTCTCTGACATGGTGTTGGTGGTTTTAGGCCTCTGGGCACTTTAGCACTGTGGTCCAGTGTAAAGTGCGTGCGCTCTCTGTGTACATTTGGTAAGGGTGGCCTGCCCTCCCATAGGAATGCATTGGGGATTCCCTGATAAAGTGTGTCAGTGATAATTCCTGGGATGGGAGGAGCAGCGTGGTCGAGTGTTAGTATGTATGAAATTGTAAGAATAAAGGCTGCGCAATGGTGTGCGCAGATTTATGATGACTGGTTGAGAAATGCCACTTTTAGAAGTTGGCATTTCTGTGTGCTATGTGTCTGCCTGCCTGATGTGAATTGCATGTCTGGCTTGTGAGTGACAGGGGCTGGGAGGTGTGTGTGGATCCAGGAGGGGCAGGGTGAGTCAGTGCTAGGCTGAATGGGACATCTGCATTGGGAGTAGTGGGAGGAGTAATCCCTGACCCTGAATAGGACTGTGCCCAGTCTGTACAATGCTGGCTCCGCCCCCTGTGGTGTGTCTCATCACCTAGCCCCCACCTGACAAAGGGGAAGAGGAGCTTGGAAAACAAAGTGCTCCAAATCCCCCCTGAACCAGTTGCATCTGGTTCCCCCATGCCCTGTCCTGCAGACAAAGAGATTTGGTGTATAAATGTAGGGGCTGTGACCCCATGGGCTCTGTTCTGGTGTGCTGTTCCTGAACCTTGCTGGGGGCGTGCTGCTGCTGGGGCCCAGGAGGAACCGCCATGAGGGCTTGCCTCCCTGGGCCCAGCCTGGCCCCCTTGATCCCTCAGGACTTTGGCTGTGGAGCTGTGGCTTCTAGAGCCTGGTGAGCGCTTTATTCTAAGTCTGCCAAAGGAAAGGAGCACGAGGGCTCCGCAGCGCTGAGCTGCAATCTTTCCCGAGGGAATCCCGACGTGGGGATTCCCCCTAATGGAGGGGAGAGAACGGGAGCCCACCCCGCATTTTGTCTGCTTAGCGGGAGCCCACCCCACTTTATGATTATCTTTAAATGGCAGGTGCCCACCCCGCATTATGGTGCCTTTGCTGGGTGCCCAGCCCGCATTTGTGCTTTAGGTAAAGCGGGTGCTCACCCCGCGTTTGGCCGATGGAAAATCACCGCCGCGGCCCGAGCCGCCGAAGAAATCCTCTCCGGGCCGGTACGGAGCGTGACCCGGAAGCCAGGCGGCCTTGCCTGACTGTGGGCGGGGCTTGGAGGCCAAGCAGAGTGGTGCCGGAAGGAGGACGGGAGCCCACCCCGCCTCCGTGAGAAGTCGCCGAGCTGGAGAATCCCCCGTCCCAGGAAGGGGGACCGGGCGAAGGAAGAAGAGTCCCCGGAGGTTGGCGCATGCCTGCGCGGGGCTCCCATGAGTGAGGGAGAGCCCGCGGGCGCCACGAAGGAGAGAGAGTCCCCGAGGAGTGGGGGCTCTCCTGAGCATGCCGCCCGAGACGGAGACAGCGCCTCCCATGCCCCGGTGAGAGGGGCAGTGCTAGCTGTCTTGGGAGGGTGCCGCGGGAGGCATTGGGTGAGCCCGGTGAGTGGGGCTGCCTGGTGGCACATGGTCAGTGCCTAGTTACAGAGCGGACCCGCCGGAGAGCGGGCCGCTCCAACGTCGGGTGCCAATTTTAGTTAAAGAGCCTCAGTGGAGGCCCCGAGGGCACAGACGTGCCAGGGCCCCTTGCCTGTGGTTATTTCCCAGTTGCGCCGCCGTAGCGGGCAACTGCAACGTTTGGCAGCATTTCTGTTGGAGGGAAGTCCCTGAGGGGGACACGAGAGGCACCGTCGTGCCAGGGCCTATGTTGCTCCTTCACAGCTGCGCCGCACCAGCGCGGGCAGCTGCAACGTTTGCACATTGGTTTGGAGGGCACAGTGAGTGCCAGTGGCCCCCGTACTTCTCACAGCTGCACAGCAATTAGCGGCAGCTGCAGCGTTTAGGCAGACCTTTCTTTGGGGGCATTTTTTGAGTGAAACAGGAGTGAGGTACACTCCTCTGCCCCAGCGCAATTGCGCCCTTGTGGATTCTGCCGCATTGGCAGCCGCCCTGACATTATGGACAGAGGGCATTTGAGCCCTCTGAGAAGGCCAGTTGGCCAGGGGGACTGTTAGGTTGATAGGGCGCCAGGCCCTAATGTGATTTATGTGGTGCGCAGGAAATGTGATTCATGTACTGTTATTCATGCACCTGATTTATGCCTCTACTGTGGTTTATGTTATGAGGTTTTGCATACTGTGGTTTATGCTTGGGAGGTTATTCTCCACTGTGATTTATGCCTAATGTGAGTTATGATTAGGAGGTTATGGTCTAATATGTTTAGGCTTATGAGGTTGGCGTATAATGAATTTTGCACCTGATGTGATACTGTGCATAATATGGTTTATGTTGCAGGATAATGCTGAGTACAGTGTTTGCCAGTAATTACTGGTTGTGTTCTACGTTTGTTATATGTTCTACATTTACTATCTTTACTAAGTGATGGTTCTGACAGTGGCCCAATTGGCCCTGTCAGGTGTATATAATCCCCTGTAAATACTGCCTAGTGCCAGTTGGCACAGTGTATATTGTGTGATTACTATTCTAATGTGTTTATGGTAATACAAGGCTATTTTTGATATAACCTTGTGTGGAGTTCCTTTTGTGGTGTGCCTGGTATGTTGTTGCTGTGTGTGTGTTGCGCAAACGCTTTACACATTGCCTCTGGGATAAGCCTGACTGCTCGTGCCAAGCTACCAAGGGGGTGAGCAGGGGTTATCTTCAGCGTGCAACTCCCTTGCCCTGACTAGAGTGGTGGTTTCTGCCTGGCTTTGGCGCAAGCCTTAGCCAACCAAAATCCCATTTCTAACAGCCCCTTCGACTGCTGTGGTGGTAGTAAATTATAGCATTCTCGGGCTTTATTGGGCCCGGGCGCCACTGCACCTGCTGCATCATTGGTAGCTACCCCCTGCCACTACCCGAGATAGGAAGCCAGCGTTGCCCATAGCTGTGGAGTCTGGCGTGTGTGGCATCCCTCTGGCCTCAGCGGATGTGACCGGGGGTCAGGTCCCCTCAATAATTACATACACCAGGATCTGACGGTTCAGGGTATGGGGGCGTATACCAGGGACCCCAAAAAGCTGAGCGTCTTTGTAGCTCCTTGGAATCCCCCGAAGCCCTCCCACACCCTTAACACAAACCAAGTGTGCTGAGCACATGGCGAAGTCACCTCTCAGCAGTCACCTCATCCCCTGTCAGAGAGGAGCACTTGAGCCCCCCTCGGACCCTAGAAAGAGCCAAGCCGGCGTGACAGCGCGGGTCTGCTAAGCGTCACCGCTGACATCGACTGTGTAGGCCGTAAGCGAAAATCTCAGCAAGGCCACCAAAGCCTTCCATCCTTCTGAGGTCAGTAAGATAAGTGCCATCACATTGGATAATAGGAGGACCTGCGATTTATAGCGCCTAAAGACTGCAACACTATTGTGTGAACCTCGGAAAAAAAAAAACAACGTAAGCGTCTCTTTCATATCTCCAGCCCGCCTTGTTGGCAGCAGCGCTATTGCCTAAGAGGCAGCGCCGGCGACGCTGTCGCCGTGACACGGCCGCCTTACGAAGGACAACCAGGCAAATACAGGGTGCACAGGGGCCTCTCGCCATTTGCTGGCGGCGATGCGGATGCTCGTGTTGCTGGGCTCAGAGTGATGCGGACCTTGTTGATTGGCAAAAGTAGGTCACAGTTCACTCAGCTGTTGTGTAGGGTGGGGGGGGGAGAACCTGTTCTGTCCGGTTCTGTTTCCATACTCTGAGATCTGAAGAAGGTGGTATGCAGGTTGGGGGAGGGGGGGGGGTGTTCGTGCAAGGCCAGCGGTTATTTTCGCTGTTTTCAGGATGTGAGGCCACTGCTAAATCAGCAGATAGTGAGTAGGGACAAGGCAAAACAAGACCGCGTGTGGTGCACGCGCACTCGCAAGGAATGCAAGGTATGCAGCTGCTGCGCTCCCAAGACCCGTGAGGCCATGGGAGTCAACGTTTAGAGAGAAGGCGGACATGCACCCCCTTTTGCCAATTGCGGGCTTTCAATTTTTGAAAGCCACACGCAAAGAGCCAATAGAATTTGACAAGCAGACGCAAGAGCTTTCAGAAAGCTTTCTGAATGTCTGCAGTGATTACAAGAGGCCCTCTCCTAGGGCAGCGCATGCGCGCTGCGCTGGCGAGACCTAAAAAGGCAACTTTTTCCGTTGGTGGCCAAAGTGGCGACTAAAGTTCTACCTCAGGAGAGTTGCTGAAAGCCTCTGACAAATCCATGTATAAGGCATCTTCTCTGCAGTGAGGGGGGAAGAAAGTAATGTAACCATCATCATCTACATTCTGGAGTGTCCCTTGATCAGAGCCAAAAAGATAATGGAGCCTTCTCTGGCATGTACTCCCTGGTGCAGGCACCGAGTCAGAGAGAAAGACTACCAGTTATGTTTTTGTTATTTCGTAGCATGACATTGGTCGAGAGAGAGCGAATACTGATTTTGTGTATGATATTGTATCAGTAACTCCTGGTGGCATCCAGAATGGAAGTCAGTACCAGTGTCGGTAAGGGCCCTGAAGCAGGGTCCCAAGGGGTCAGAATGCACGAGGACAGATCTGCCAGTGGTAACATGACTGGAGCCCCTGCAGTTCCTCGGTGCCCTAAGGAATGCCAGTGGCAACCGGAACTGCGCCAACAGTCTGTAGCATGGGCCCATTGAAAGCTTAAATCTTCTGCAGTGACGACTAAGGAAAGTCAGGGTACACAAGGATAAAGTGAAGGATCAGCTCCACAACAGCAAACGAAAAGGTGAAAGAAACGCTTTGTGAGGTCGTTGCTCCTTCTCTTAAGTTCTAGAAAGGCAGGATTAGGTTGAATTCCACTTTGTTTTTTCATGTTCGTGCTTAGTTTTGACTTACTGGAGGACTTCCTCACAAAGTTGATTGCTTGAAACTTCATTTCTGCAATGGCCCAGACAACCCAACACTTTTACTGGATTTTTAATGACTACGGCGTTCTATGTGCAGGTGGATAAGACCGGTCACCCTAGTGAAATGCCTACTCCACTCACAGCTCGAGGATGCAGGAAAAGACCACTGCCCATGTCCAAATTCGCCACCCCTACCAAGTCACCCTCATATTCCGCTATTGTCATATCATGAGTATCTTAATCAGACATGATGGCAGAGAAACGCACAAACTATGAGAGAACTAGACATTTGTTATACTAAGGGTTCATGCTGAGGTCTAATAGCAGTTTTCTGGCCAATTCTCAGCTTTTCCTGGTCAGTGACAGCTTACCAGGAAATGACACCAACATTAGCAACAAATGCGTCATGAATGGCATCGTGGTAGAAGTTGATGATTGTGTTTTTCTTCAATTTTACTTCAGCTCATATGGTGCTCAAGTAAGGAACTGCCTTCAGCATCTCTTTTACCAATATCGTAGCAAAAACTGCAGGTGAGAGCCGAGGCAGACAGTGACAGCTCAATCATGGTGGAGCAGGACAGGATTCCTTACCTGTAGAGGGGGAGGTGTCATCTCAACATAAGGCAGGTTTGGCCATAAAAAGTTGGTCTCTTTCTCTTTAGAGCCAGCGTGTCCATCTGTACGCAATAGGCACAGATCAATTACAATGTCCAATCCCCATGCATAACATGCATGAGGTGCAAGGGTCAGAAACAGAGAAGGACTTCTTACAAGTGGAACTTGGGTAACGCTGGACACAACTTAAGTGGAACACATTCTCTGGTGAATTTGAGGGCAATAAGGTATGGGTGTTGTGGTGCTTTCTAAGAACTAGGTTAATAAATTGGTCAAAAAGTATTGAGGAAGCTCAGAATGCACATCAGAGGAGTGATGAAAAAGGAATTTACGTCCGGGTGAATGGTGGTGCTTAATGGATCCTTAATGTCATATCTTGCGAAACCATGTTGATCCATGGCGAGGTAGCAGAAAGTGGGCACATGGTAGAGTTTAAATACAAAACCTGGGGGGGGGGCGTGGCTAGCAGCAGAGAAGAATGGCGGCTCACTAGCGAGGCTCCCGAGCCCTTGCCCAATATCCTGCATTGATCCGGCAGCTTACTGGGTAAAAAGTTGCACCGAGGAGAAGCACTGGTCCCTGTGTGCATCGGCGGGGTGAGAGGCTGGAAAGAGCTCCGGGACACCGCGGAAAGAGCTCCGTCATCGGGCGGCCGCAGAATGGCGACATAGGCGTGAGCAGAGGAGGAGGCCTTTGGACCCCTGCGGCGGATGTGGGCTCCTCGGATCTCCTAGGGGAGACGGTGAGGGGAACGAGGCGTGGCGCGACCCGGTGTCGGGCTCCTGGAGCTCTGCTGCAAAAGAAGTGACCTGGTGGCGGCGGGGGAGAGAGAGAGAGAACGGCAGAGAGACAAAATCGAGGCCCCGGCTTTGGAGGTCAGCTAGGCACGCAGTGCCCTGGCGTTCTACTGGTGAGCCACGTAAAGGTCGGTCCCGGCCTGGCCTGCAACTCGCCTGTTTCCGGGTGCGGCCCCAGGCGCCCATAAGCTGCGTCCACAAGAGCTGGGGGCGGACTGCAGCGCTGATGCTCACAAACTCGGACTCCTGACCGGGTAATCCCCCCCCTCCCCTCGGTTTGCTGACACTGCCCTAGTAAGCGCGGGAGAAGTGGCGCTCTGGTGAACGGTGCAGGGCTGATATCCTGCAGAGGAAGAAGTAGGGTGGGGCCCGAGGGTGAGCCGGGGGCCTGGAGAAGGTGAGGTCCTGCCGGCGGCCCCGCATCGGAGACGGGGGCCAGACAAGCGGGGTGAGTGTGAAGAACACTAGACGGTCACTGCGGCTCTGGGTGTGCCGGTTCCCCACCCTTGCAGCGGGATTCTCACCGGCCATCGGAAGAGACGACAAGGATCTGGACAGACGGAAGGGGCAACAGCACAATACACGAGGCTGGCACCGAGACGCGAGGCGGAAGAGTGGAAGTGACCGAGACGTTGAGAGCCAGGCTCCGGGGAACCAGACAGGCCGCTAGTGGGACTGAAATTCCCCTGGGCAGGCGGCGGAGATAACCGGAGCTGGTTTCGGGGGGGATTCCGCCACCCAAGAGCCCGAAAATGGCGAGTGGAAAAGGGCCCAAAGCTTCGGCCCAAAATAAGCTGGCCAAATTCGCCTGGAACAAGACGGGGGAGGGGCAGGACGCAGTGCAATTGGAAGCCCCAGAGAAAAAAGAAAACCCTCAGCCCCAGCCGGACCTCACGCTCCATGACATAATGGAAGCAATCACTGGGGTACATACCTCCTTGGAGGCCCGCATCGACTCTGAATATCGAAGTGTCACTTCTCCGGGCAGATCTCCGTAAAATGGACACTAAAGTTAAAGATCTGGGGGATACAACAGCTGACTTACAAAAAGACACTTCCCAGCTCCAGCAGCAAGTAAGCAACACTTCCAGGAACAACAAGCGGCGATGGTGAAACAACTGGATGAATACGAAGGAAGAGCGCGTAGAAACAACATACCGCATCCTAGGTGTGCCGGAACGGGCAGAGGGCCCATCGGCGGCCCTCTTTGTGGAGGATTTGATCCTAAGCACCTACATGGCCTAAGAGGCTTTCAAGCTACTTTTCCATTGAAAGGGCCCATCGGGTCCCGGTGGAGACTGAGGCCAGGGGCCCCACCGCGACCACTGATCGCCCGTGTCTTCAACCATAGGGACCGAGACACGATACTTCAAACGGCGCAGACTAATCCTCCGCTCAAACTTGACAACAGCGTGGTCACCTTCTTTCCCGACTTCACCACCAAAGTCCAACCCCAGCGCCGTAGTTTTCTGGCAGTGAAAAAGGAACTACGAGACAGAGAAGTGAAGTACGTCATGCTCTTCCCAGCCAAGCTGGGTAGATTCGGAGGGTAAAACGTGGTTCTTCTTATCCAGACGCACGTCTGGGACTGGCTGGAGGGGTGGCGGAGAGCAGAAAGAACACGCAGAGAACGCAATGGTGGACACAGGTCGAGTAGATCTACTCAAGGCGCGGAGCAGGGAGAGGATCCGTCCCAGGCGGGGATGGGGAGAGAGCGACGCGGAGCTGAACAGGAGAATCTTTGGAACTGAGACGGACCGGTCGCAGATAAGTGGCCAGGCAGAGTGGGAGGGGTCAGGGAGGGCTGCCGAGAATTTATCCTCTTATTTAGGAGCCAGGGAAAGCAGAGAGGTTGGGTTTGTGCAGCTTATATGAGTATAATTGAACAGTATCTGGACAGTAATAGAGTCAAGCTTTAATCGAGAAGGGCCGGTGGCCAATCCTCCGATGTTTTGAATTTCGATGTAATGTGCACTTGGGGGCGAGGGAGGGAGGGCTGCTCGCCAGCACCTATTAGTATTCGGGGGGGGTGGGGGGGAAGAGGCACTCTGCCTGGTTGTGGTGTGGGTAGTTTGAAATCCACTGGCAGGGGGCAGGGAGGGGGAGGGGTGGGAGGTGGGTTTGGGGAAACAAAGTTGTTTGAGATTACAAGTCACAGAGTACGGTGAGACACATTTGATTTCGGACATGAGTATCTGCCTGGGGGGGGGGGACAGTCACGGCGCCTATTGCTGTATATGTGCAAATGGTGTGGATAAAGGTGGGCAGGAGAGGCCAATATGGCGGGTCAAAGGAATCGAGACCGGGGAGGAAGCAAGGTGCTTCTAGCTTACGCCCACCTCAGGTATGGTAGAAGCTAGTATAGAAACGTCACTCTCTGTGCTTACGTGGAATAGTGCAGCAGTATTTAAAAAGACAGGCCCCCGACTGGGTGATGTTGCAAGAGACACATATGGTAGGTAACAAATGCAAAGCCCTCACACGGTGGGGATACAAGCTACTGGTACACGCCGAGTACACTTCGGGATCCCGTGGGACATGCATCCTTGTTAAAAAAGTCTGGCTCTCACATCGACGCGCACCTGGGCAGATCTGAGGGTTGACGGATCCGCGGTCTTGGAGGCGCAATGGGAGGGAGGGTACTCAACGTGATTTCGGTATATCTCCCACCGGCGCTTGGCAAGGAGGCACTGGAGGATCTGGGGAAAATATTAGTAGACCTTCCCATGGGCACCTTAATCTTGGCAGGGGGCTTCAACATGACAATGGATGATGGGAGGGATAGACATCCACCAAGACCATCGACACGACCCCACACACAGATGGTAGACTTCACAACAGCTATGGGACTCACTGATGTGTGGCGTTCATGGCAGTCAGAGGGAGCCCAATACACCTTTTACTCTAATGCACACAAGAGCACCTCTCGCATTGATTACTTTTTAACACACTCGGCATCAATCAGCCATTTCCGGAAACCCCCATGTGCTACCAAGAGGGATCTCAGACCATTCCCCGGTGTGGGTGGAACTCACGTACAATAGCCGCAAACCGCGAAACACCATAGTCCTCAGCCCGTGGCTGCTAAAATTCCTGCGATAAAGGAGGAACTATCCATGCAGACCGTTCACTATTTTAGGGAAACGTAGGGTCAGTGGACTCGGCGCAGACTATATGGGAGGCCTCTCAAGGCGGTATTAAAGGAGCAGGCCCTCGCGCTAAAAGTCGGATATACCAAAAAAAGACAGCAGCAGATCACACAACTAGAGAGTGAACTCCGGCAGCTGGAGGAGAGAAAGTATTGCTGCTCCCTCTGAGGGGATAGTACATCGCCCGGCGATTAAGCAATCGGAATATAGGATCCTGGTGCGGGAACATATGAGGGCTAGACTCCTCCACATTCACCATAGGCTATACGAATTGGGGATAGAGCGGGTAAGTTATTGGCATGGTTGGAGAAGAGGAGCAGGGAGAGAGATGGGCGCCCAGATTGACCCTCAAAGACGGGACGCAGGTCACGAAACCAAGAGATATAGCGGATGCATTCGCGGATCACTTGGAACAAGTTTACACCCCTCAACTTCATACACAGCGGAAGACTCCCGCCAGCTTCTAATGGACAGTGACCTGCCCATACTGTCTGATACCGACAGAGATGCCCTGGACGAAGAACTAACAGACGATAAAATCCAAACGGCCATAGGTGGGGTCCAGTCGGGGAAGGCGATGGGGCCCAACGGGGATACCCATAGAATTTCTGAAGCACGTCGCCTCCCATGCTGCACCTCATTTGCGGGCGATGTATGATGAAAGCTATAAGAAAGGAATTTTGCCTGACGACCAGTGGCTGCGCGTCGATAGTGGTTATTCGTAGCCGGGAAACCCGCGAGAACTGTGGCTCGTATCGGCCAATCTCATTAATCAACGCGGAAGCAAAAATCCTAGCGCAAATTGCTGGCCTTACGCTTGGTGGCGGTTATTCCCTCACCGGTCTACCCGGACCAATCTGGCTCTGTGCCAGGGAGAAATACGGCACTTAAATATCTGGCGCCTCCACAGCGTGCTCGCGCGCCGAGAATGTATAGAGGAAGACGCAGTAGTACTCTCACTAAACGCCTCAATGGCGTTCGATTCGATTGAGTGGCCATATCTATTTGAAGTCCTGCGACGTCTGGGCTTCGGCCCGAAATTTCTGGGCTGGGTGCAACTGCTGTATACGGGCCTGCGAGGTCAAGTGCGGGTCAACAACCACACGTCTCGAGTATTTTTACTAAAAAGGGGCACGCGGGCAGGAGTTGTCCCCTCTAATCTTCTCCTTAATGTTGGAACCGCTTGCCTCCTGGGTGAGAAGAGATGCCCTGCTGCGAGGGTTGAAATGGGCGGAAGGGCACGACGACCGAATATCGTTATACGCCGACGATATCCTGCTATATCTAGCGTCCCCCTATGAAGTCCATACATAGGGTGCTGAACATATTCACGAACTTTGGGAAGTACTCAGGGTATGCGATAAATTGGAGACAAGTCGGTACTCTTTGTCCTTCGGCGCCCGGCCCCGGCTCCCCCAGGATGTAGAGTGGAGGTTGCCCTTGAGGGTTTCCGATACCTAGGAGTTTTCATAACTCCAAACCCTGAACTCTTCTACGATCGCAATCTTGCCGTTCCCCTCGCTAGACTACACAGTGATGTCAAGCATTGGAGGTCCTTGCCCCTCACCCTAGTGGGCCGAGCCGCCCTATTTAAGATGTTGGCCCTTCCACGTTTTCTCTATATTCTTCAGAATTGTCCCCACAAAGTCCCAAATGCGTATTTCTCGGGAGTGGATAGTGAGATCAGGACGTTGTTATGGAGACGGTGGATCCCTCGCATTGCGATGAGTAAGCTCACTAAGGGTTGGTATGATGGGGGAATTGCCCTCCCCGACATGCGACTCTACTATTGGGCGACGCAACTAACGGTGGTAAACCACTGGGTGTATCGCTCCCCTATTGACCCGGGCCTATCAGTTGGACAAATATCAAAAGGGAGGGAGGGATACATGGGGGCACTGTACGTCGGGGGCCCGGAGGGGAAAGTACTCAGGCCCCACGGCCCACACAGTTGCAATTTGGCATCAGGCTAGTTCCCGGCTGGGCTGGTCGAATGTATTGACTAAGGCCACGCCACTGTGGTTCACACAAAGGTTGGGACTATTGTGTCATTAGCCGGGGTTTGACAAGTGGGACATTATGAATCTCTACTATAGGCGACCGGGTGAAGAGTGGCACAATCCTTAAGTTTGAGGAACTGAGGGAAAAATACGATAAGGCCCCAGGAGGTATTTAGGTATCTGCAGATTCGGCATGCCCTTGTTACGGCCCTTCCCGACTGCAGGTAACATACCGGAATCATCCCCCTTGGAGGATCGGCTCCTAAACGGGCCGTTGCTTAATAAAGCTATATCACTAACGTATAAAAAATTGTGCAACAACCTACCAGACACGTTTCACAAACTCCGAGAGAAATGGCAGGCGGATCTTGGGCCCATTGACGACGAAGACTGGCAGGCGGCGTTAATGTCCCCGGAAGGAGGCAGCCATCACCCTTCGTTATCGACTAATCAACTCAAAATCTTGCATGGATGCGTGTCTCACGGGGGTCACACTGGCGAAGATGGGCTTTAGGAATAGCGCTTTTGTCTGCGTGGCTGCCGTGCGAAGCCACCTTCTGCCACCGTCTGGGAATGTCCCAAAGCTGTCACGACCCATATGGGAGGGGCACGAGACATATTCGGGGCAACACTGGGAAAGGGCTCTCCGTGCAGCACGGCTGGGCCTCCCTAAACCCGTGGGACCAAACAGACCTTACGGAAGTGGAGACAGCAATTAACCACACTGGGCTATACACTGGTCAAGCGTGAGATTGCGCGACTGGGGAGTCCCGGATAGGCCTTCTCAGCGAGTGTGGGTAAAGGAGGTGGATAAATGTATGGTAGCCGAAAAGGAGGTGTTCAAATCGAGAGGGTGTCCTAAGAAATGGGACAAAAAATGGGGTAAATGGAAGCGTATATAGAGGGGACATGTGTGTTTCACCCTCGGTGGAAATGGAATTACAGCGCACAAGAGAGCTGCCGTGGGAAATGTCGTGACTGTAGATGGCCTCTCGTCTTTAATGATCTTATATACTGTATAACATGCCGGAATATGATCAAATGATGTATGCGACTTTAAATACTGTGAAATCAATAAAAAGATGTTTTAAAAAGAAAAATACAGAGCCTGGCACCAGGTTGGGCCCCAAGACAAACACCCGCTGACCAGGGTTTGGGACGCAGGAGGTTGAAAGCAGAGCAATGCCGGGGCGTGTGTGTGTGTGCACGGCTGGAGGCCAACACTGCTGAGATTGGTTGAATCGGAGGGAGGCCAACCTGGAAGTTAGGTGCATATTGCCTGGGGGCTTGATTCTACATAAGGTCAATGCAGAAGAACATGCAAAAAAACTGTTAATGATTTCTTTTGCTTCTATGGACTTAACACATGTTTAAAAATACCTTAGATTTTCCCTAAACAATCACAGTTAAAGTGAAAGTTATGGAATAGAAACGAAAAACCCTTAAACTGGCCATCTGTGGCCATGTGTAACCATAACTCATGACCTCGCAGGGGAAAAGAAAATAAGTTACTTACCTGTATCTAGGGTTATCCAGTATTGGTATCTTTCATAGATTCACATGCCTGAATCATTCCCCGTGCGTCAAGATGGGAGTCCCACAGTAAAATATTCAAGCAGTGCTTTAAAAGCTTCTTAGGCTATACTGGCCTTAAGCAATGTCAATAGTAGCCTATGTCCTTTTTAAAAAAAAAAAGCCCAATGATGGAACTGAGCCAATTGGCTGCACAGCACCCTTTCGAACACTAAGAAGAGGCAGGTTCTCTCAGATTTTCTAAGCACAAGTGGGAAGTAAGAATCCCAAAAATTAAAGAGAACTACCCCTACGGGGAGGAGGGTGGGTTGCACATGAATCTATTAAAGATACCAATACTGGATAACTGTGGTTACAGGTAAGTAACTTGTTTTCTTATCCAGTATGCTTCCATAGATTCACATGCCTGCATCAGAATAGTAAGCAGTACCCAGAATCATACTGTCCTTATCGGACGAAGGGAGACATGTAAACCATAACCCCATGAGTTACTGAAATATAACAGAGGCATTTGTAATCATGTAAATACTCTTTCAATTTCTGAAAGCTTTAAAAAGATGCTAGAAAAGAAACATGCAATCTTAACATACTCTACTACTTAAGATGTATCCAATGACTTTTTAAGTAGAATAAAATAGAACCTTTAAACACTGTTGAACTTCCAGCATTATACAAAAACTTGCATTAGCGACAGATAGCAAGCAAAGTTATGTCACGTTAAGTAGGATATATATAAACATATACATAATTATATATATAAGTTTTCTCTTTATAAAAAACAAAAGAGGCCCACCTTAATTGAAGAAGTGACGCTGTACTGCTTGGCCAACAGTTGCATCCTCACGTTGCGTAGATTGGAGACAGTAATGCTGCGTAAAAGTGTGGACAAAGTTCCATGTCACAGCACGGCAAATCTTTTCTAATGTTACTCCAGCGAACAGAGCTGCCGATGTAGAAACTGCCCTGGTGGAGAGCGCTTTAGTTCTTCTTGTTAAAGGCTTGTTTGCTTTGTCATGGTATAATTGGATCGCAGAAGAGACCCATCTGGCAACAGTGGCTTTAGTTACTGCTGTTCCTTCTCTACCTTGTCCGTAGGCCACCAACAGCTGATCCGTCTTTCTTATGTCTTTTGTTCTACGAAAGTAGAATTTTAAACACCTTTTAACATCCAACATGTGCAAAGCCTGTTCTGCTGGACTAGATGGGTTTGGAAAAAAGGATTGAAGTGTTACTGGTTGAGATGGAACTGCGTCAGGACTTTTGGGATAAAAGTCGGATTCATTTGCAGAGCTACATAGTTATCAGTGAAATGCAGAAAAGGTTCCTTGACTGTAAAAGCTTGGATCTCACTAACACTCCTCGCAGAAGTGAGAGACATTAGGAGGGCTACCTTCCAGGTGAGAAATTTGAGCTCTGCTTTTTGAATTGGTTCAAAAGGCTGCCTCATTAACTGTGCGATGACTAAGTTGAACTTCCATTCAGAAGGGGGCGCACGAACTGGGGGAAAAGCACGGAAAAGGCCCCTCATGAATTGTTTCATAAGACTAGAAGCACATAGAGTAGGAACTTGAGGAGATTTCCTATAACGGGACATCGCAGCCAGTGAACCTTCACCGACGAGAAAGAGAGACCTGATTTTGCCAAAGAGAGGAGATATGGCAAAATCTGCTCAGGAGGGGCTTGAAGTGGGTGCAGGTTGTTTCGTTGGCACCAGAAACAGAATTGCTTCCATTTTAGGCAGTATGTCTTGTTAGTGCTGTCCGCTCTGGATTTCGCAGTAATTTCCCTGCACTCCTGCGAGATATCCAAGTCCCTGCATTCTAGGAACTCAGGAGCCATGCGTGCAAATGAAGAGATTGCGGGTCTGGGTGGTACACTTGGCCCTTCTCTCTGTTCAGCAGAGATGGGGATGGCTGTAGGCATATGGGCCTTGACTCCAACAGCAAGAGAAGCTCCGGGAACCAGTACTGCCTGGGCCATCATGACGCTATCAGGATCAAACGACAGCCTTCCGTCTTCATCTTGGTCAATACCCTGGTAATTAACGGGATGGGGGGAAAAGCGTAAGCATATATCCCGGACCATCTCATTAAAAGGGAATTCCCCCTTGACCCTGGTAGAGGGAATCTGCTGGCATAATACTGCCATTTGGCATTCTCCGTCATTGCGAAGAGGTCTAATGCTGGTTTTCCCAACATTTGAAACACCTTGTCAAGCTAGAACTGCTCCAGCTCCCATTCGTGACTACTGGACTGCGTTCTGCTTAACGTATCCACCAGAGGATTGTGCAGACCTCTGACATGCTTGGCCTTGAGTGAGATCTCATGTTACATCGTCCAATCCCATAGCTCCTGCGCTTCTTGAGATAGCGTAATGGATTTGGTTCCCCCTTGTTTGTTGACATAATTCATACTGGTCGGATTGTCCATACGAACCAGCAAGGAGAAGCCTGCTATCCTTGGTAAGAAAGCCTGAAGAGATTGGAAAATGGCTTTGAGTTCTAGCCTGTTGATGTGCTGATGTTTCTGCATAGAGGACCATTTGCCGAGAATCTGTAACTCTTGCAGGTGGCCTCCACTGCCGTCCATGGAGGCGTCCGTTGTCAGTATGAAGTCTGGGATAGTCTGGAGGAAAGTAAGGCCCGTTACAAAATTTGTCGCGTAAAACCACCATCGCAGTGCATCTACCATTCGTGTTGTGATCTCCACTACATCCTCGAAGGACCCCGAGGCTTGTTGCCATTGCTTTTTTAGCTCTACTTAAAGAGGCCTCATTCTCTGTCTGGCTAGTGGCACCAGATCTTTTGCTGAAGAGCACATCTCTAGGAGTGACTTGTACATTCACACAGAAACTGACTTTTTTCTTGATATGCTCTTCGCCAGTCCTTGCAACCATATCTGCCTTTCGTGAGATAGGAAGGCTTTGCATTGGATGGTATCTATGGATGCTCCCAGGAAGATATGACTTGACTTGGATGGAACGAAGATTTCTCTTTGTTTACAGTTAGTCCCAAAGTTCTGAACAATTGAAGATAGGTGTTTGGAGCTTGACTGGCCTTTTGTGCTGATGGTGCTTTGAGCAGCCAGTCATCGAGGTATGGGAATGCTTGGAGTCCTTGAGATCGCAGGGCTGCTGCTACGGGTGCCAGCACTTGGTAAAGATCTTTGGTGCCGATATAAGACCAAACGCAAGTACTTTGTATTAGTAGTGGGTACCAGACACCGTGAATCTTAAGAATTTCTGATGTTTCGGATGGATGGGGATATGAAAATATGCGTCTTCCGTGTTGAGCGAGGTCATGAAGTCTCCTTCGTTTAGATGGCGTAGGATCTCTGAAAGTCTTACCATCCTGAACGTCTGTTTCTTGAGAAACTTGTTGAGATTCCTCAGGTCCAATATCGGTCTCCATTCTCCTGATTTCTTTTTTATTAGGAAAAACTGAGAATAAAAACCTTTTTGCCTTTTGCGACATCAGAACTTTCTCTATTGATCTCTTTGCGAGCATGACCAAAGTCTCTTTGCGTAGTAAGTGAAGACGAGGGGGAGAGTCAAATTTTGGCGTTTGCCCATGGGCTACAAGAACAGCCCGGGTGTCTTCGCCGCCCGTGTTGTCTCTCTGTTGGACAGCATAGACCCAGATGCGTGTTCGTACGTCGACGATATCTATCTGACAGACGACGAATTATGGCCGCATCTTTCACGTGTGGACCGCATTATTCTTGAATTTGCGGTCTTAGGATACAAATTTAATTTTGCCAAATCTCACATTGCTGAATTTACCGTTTTGTTTTTGGGCTATGAGCTCAACAATGAAGGTAAGGGCTTAGCTCCCCATTTCTTGGAGGAGTGCGCACTTTTACACCCTCCAACCACACTGAAGAAGCTTCAGTCATTGCTGGGTTTTCTAAACTTCGGGCATACTTACATTCCCGAATATGCCCAGCGTATCAAGCCTCTATATGCCTTGATACAGCCCAACTTTTCGAAGTCATGCTGGCTTCCTGAGCATTCTTCGATACTGCATTCTTTGCAGGCTGATCTACTTGAATCTAAATTCTTGTTGACTCGTGATAACCACACAAACCTGGTGATTAGAATTGTGCCAGGGGCAGTGGGTTTCACGTACTTAACCTTTAACGAAGGTGACACAGTACCGATTGCATACAAGTCACATCTTTACACTTCAGCGGAGTTGCGCTTTTCCTCTGTGGAGAAAGTTTTGACTGCAGTGCAAATGGCGATTCTTAAGGAACGCGCACTGGCACAGGGAAAACGCATTCTGGTGGTCACACCATATCCTGCCCTTGAGGCAGTGACGAAAGCAAGTGTCCCGTACTCTAAGGCTTTGCACCCCCGTTGGATACAATGGGCTACATCTCTGACGTCCCTGGATGTCACTTTTATCTTTGATTCCTCTCTTCAGACACAGGAGTTCTTACAGTATGAATTTGTTCATCCTCCTCCTCTGTCTTTGCTGCCGCTTGAGGAGTAGGAATGTATTATATATACCGATGGTTCGGCACAACCGGCCACGGGTTCAAAGCATGCTTATTCCGCAGCGTGTGCTATTGTTGCAGGTACTATGGTGAACGGTGAGTTCAAATCGACAGTAGTGCACACACAGGCACTAGGAGACAGTACTGCACAATTGGCCGAGCTGCGTGTTTTGGTGGTCGCACTTGAGTTCGCAAATCCAGACGTGACGACTCTTATTGGATGCGATTCTTACTACTGTGTTCAATCTTTCAATGACAACCTATTCTTTTGGTCGCAAAACGACTATAGAGATGCTAAAGGCAGCACAATTAAGCATAAGTTGCTTTGGGTTCGAGTGGCAGATCTTAAACAACGTTTGCCTCACACAGGTGATTCACACCCTTGGCCACAAGCGTGTGGGCGCACACGCTGTCGGTAACAGTTTGGCAGATGAAGCTGCCAAATCAGCAGTAGCCACGTGCTCAGTAGCAGCCGTTACAAGATCCATGACTAATATAGATAATGAGATTTTGGCAGCTATTGCTGCAACAAAGGAAGGTGCTAATTACCCACGCGGTTTCCCTTCCAAGTACTCTTATCAGTTAAGTCCCGAACAAGTTCCTTATGTGAGAATTCCCGATGGTGGTGATCGGCTGATTCCCAACGCGGACCGCAGACCTTCTTTGATAACAGCCGCACACGAAGTCTTGGCTTCGGCCCATGCTGGTGTGTCTGCGACTGTTTCCATCTTGCAGCAGCGTTACTGGTGGCGTGGTTTATATAAACAGACCCGTACTTATGTGCTTTCTTGTGATGTTTGTCAGCAAATTAAGCCTTCGACGGTTACACGACCACCACAAACACAGCTCTGCATTTCTAACAAACCTTTTGGGTGTGTTTATCTAGATCACTGTGGTCCTTTTTCTTCTGACCCTGCATACAAATACATCTTAGTTGCAGTACACTCGTGCACACGTTTCATCTGGGTTTGGCCACAACGGAGTGCTGACGCTCGAAATGTCATAAGGGATTTGCGTGTCTTTGTGGGAATTTTTGCCTGTGGCACCTTCCATTCCGACCAAGGTCCGGCGTTCGCCTCTAAGGCGTACAAGGACGCAATGGGGTCACGGGGGGTGCGGGTGCAATTTTCGTTTCCATATCGGCCTGAGGGCAATTCGATTGTTGAATGAATGAACCGTGACTTAAAGCAATCCTTGACAGCTAAAGTCTTAGGTACTGGCAGGAACTGGCTGGCCCACTTGTATAGCGTACAACGTGCACTTAATAATCTCCCTAGAAGATCTCTGGGTGGGCGGACCCCATACGAAATTCTCTTTGGCATACAAATGTTTGTGCCAGACCTTGATGGTCTAGACATGGCGGCGAGTGCTGCAATCTTTGATGTAGATAACCATTCTACTATGTTGCAGGACTTACAAGAAGCCTGTGACAAACTTGCAAACGAACATTTACCTTCACCCACAGACGCTGCGCTGCAGATTCCCGTTGCCGGCTGGCTTCCGAAGGTTGGAGATCTGGTCCGAGAGAAGGTGGAGAACAAAAAAGAATTTGGCCCCTCTTATCGTGCACCGGTTCCAGTCCTTGGCTTGAAGATTACTCGTACAGTCATCTTACCACCGCTTCCTGGTCGCAAAGACAACAGATACATCTCAGTGGACATTGTCAAGCTACAACATCTGGCCGATCCTGAATAGTGTAACACCAGCTGTCTCTTGTCCAGCCATTTCTAGGACTCATGTTTGTGGCCCTCCAGCCCACACGGTCACTGATGTTGCCATTGAGATGGTAGATTTGCCTGATCGCCTGCTCGACTTCCCGGATTCCTCCTGCAACGAGGAGGCCGAGTATACATACCCCGCCAACGAGTCGGTGGCTCACCTACCAACAACGCCACTGAGCCCAACCCGTTATTCCTTTGATTCGGCTTCCACCTCATCACTTATCCCATCCAGCTTCAGTGTTTTTATCTCCTGGTTCAGAGACAATTTTTTGGTCCCACCATGGACATACATCTGGTTGGTACTGTTTCTGATTTTCCTCTTCATGTCCATTGGCTTCGTGACAGTTTTTTTCTTGCTCATTAATGGTCACTATTTACCAGAACGCTTTGCAGTGAACTGTGTCGCTGGAACTTTGGCTCCGCATTCTTCTTCTCACATCATGAAGCGTGACCACACATTTGTGAACATTTCAGCTTTCCCAGTAGCTGATGGCATCGTATGGGATGCGGTAAACTTCCAAATTCATGGACCAACCGAGATTATTAATGTACCAAATGTCCTTCGTGTTTCAATGGGTGATGTCGTTAAAAGTAATATTCATTCTGATGATTGGGATGTGCATGCCGTTGAATCGTTATTTACTGATTTGAAATATTATGCTGCAATTAATGTTGAAGATCAGTATTTAAATTCTGCAAGTTATGCTGACTTATATTGTTACCAGCATTGGGGCAACCACTTTCTCTATAAACCAAGTACACTTAGGGGTACTTTTAATTACACACAATGGGAACATTGTCCAGCCCCTTTGCCAGGTAGCTCCCACACACTTAAAAGTAAGTTTATTTATTTTACAGACTTTGATAGATCAAACCCTGGGTCATATTATTTTAAATTGAACACTTCGTCCACTCAGAAGATCATGTTGACCCACACCAAATTGCTATATTCGGGTTCTTTTTTGAACGCATTAGCGGTTGGTGGTTATGAACACTGGCAGGACACCATTGACTTAAAATCTATTTGGGGCACCAAATCATGGCAGGTACAAGGCACGGAAGCCTTGCACCGTGCTTGCCTAATCCCGACCCAAATTTTTTTTTTAAATCATACTATCTATCTAACGACCTGTTGGGGTTTGGCTACTTCCAAACAATTAAATGCACCTTCCATTCCCGTATTGTCTTCCACTCCCAACGAGAGCTTGCATTTCAATATTTCCCTTGCTACCTTGCAAGCTTTGTTTCAGAACGATACATTTAATGTCTCTACGTTTGTTCAGTCGCCCTGGTTGGTTTGGCCCATAGCATCAAATGCCTGCCAACTGCGTTTTCATGACTCAGCTCCTGGTTACAAACAGGATAGGCCAGATCCGAGGTTTTCTGACTCTCGTACTGTTACAACATATTCTGTTGGTAAAGTAAACAGTGGTTGCAGCCCTCTTCATTGGATTCTGTAAAACAACATTTATCCCTCCTATCAGGCGACATTGATCTGTCCAATTTTATTCTGGGGCCTCGTGGCCCTCGACCTAAGAGATTCATTTATGAAACTTACAATGAACTCTGGAAGCTTTCGCAAATTGAAGCTGCTTCCCGTCTTCGGGAAATCGATCAAGCAAATTTAGAAAAGGTGCTTGCTGTTGTTGACAATAGTATTAATACCCTGTCTTCCCGCATTTACACATTAGAGAATATTGTTTCCTCTGTTGTTGATATTGTACAAGATGATGTTTCTGTGTTATATCATGGACAGAATCAATTGCGTTCAGTGATGCAGTTTGCATGGACTTTGCAAACACTTAAAATGGGTAAAGTTCCTTGGCATTTTTTTTAACACCTCTGCCTTATTCTTGCCGTTTAATTTAACTGAGAAACAGCAATTCATGTCCATAAAAGATGCAACATACACTCTCTTACATATCGAAAAAATAGAGCCCTTACCATTCTCTGTGGCGGAATTGGATTCTGCAGTATGGCTAGTTCACTGGGTTATCGCTTTGCCTTTTTCTTTATTTGAGTTCAGTTCCTGCATGAAACATTATCCTGTTGGCCGTTTTCAGCCTTTAGGCAGTGCCTTCTTGCATGAACTTTGGTCCCTGCCTTTCCTGTACAGATGCCTTAGGGACGGTAAAGAGGTTTTTCTCACAGGAGAGTCATGCGATTCTACTGTGGGTCATTCCCTGATTTGTAAAAACATTAAATTGCACGGGGCTTGTAATGTTTCGGCTCCGAATCTTGCTTGTGTTTTAAAGGGCATTCCTGCTCCTGCTATTTCACCTACTTTCACTGTGCTTGCAAATGGTAGCTATCTCCTTCTGACTAATCAGGACTGCTGTGGGATGCTGGCCGGCATCCCCTATATAGTAACAGTTTCCCACCGGGTTGTGTGCTGCAAAAATGTGCTTTTTCCTCCCCCGCACGACATAATAGATAGTTCCATTTGGCCTTCCATTCCAACTTTGAAGGCGGATTTCAATAAATTGAGCAGAATAAAGGCGCTATTATTGAACCAGGAGGTTATGCTCACATCCGCACGGGAGACATTTATACTCCAGGTGGCTAGTACCCACAGTGAGATACAGGCCCTTTTGAACACAAACCTCCCACAACATTTCGGTGAGCTAATTCACCGTGTTTTCAATGCGTCTAGAACCGAAGGTCTTGTGCACTTTTTTTAAAGTTGTGGGATCTGGCCTTGTAACCTCCTTTCAAACTATATTTGGTGTAATACCGGCTTTTATTCATTCTATTTTTTCCAGCGTCTTTGGCGGCTTTCCGTTGCTCCTTGCCTTAGCGGCTGGGATATTGCTTTTGGTCTGCTTGCTACGCAATGGCTGCACTTCCTGGGGGCCTCCTCGACCAAGGTCGACTTCGGATGCTCTGTGAGCGCATGCTCATCAGCTTCGGCGTCTTACCACTGGCGACACTTGGTGTGTCCTACAGACTTTCTTTTCGCTTTGCGTATTTCACTTGCGTGCAACCTGTGATGTCATGCTTACGATGTCCTTTCTCTTGGTCCTTGGATGTTTGCCTCTCCAATACGTCTCTGGCGGACCCGGATTTTAGCCAGTTGATGGGGCCCCTTAGTGGCCCATGAACGGGACTGTTCCGGCGCAGAATTGATGGCGGTTGCGGCTGCACTTGGAGTTTTGGCGCAATGGGATATCTGGGCGGCTGCTCAGGATCTCCTACAACGAAGTTACATAGAGTATCACGCAAGTTGTCCCGCAATGCTGATCACTGCTCCCTCTTGTGAGGAACATGAATGCAGTTTTGATTTGTTGAACTGGATGGCGTCTCTTTTTTCAGACGATTCCAACGATGTCCTCTTGGAATGTGTGGTGATTTTTGCACTCACACTCTATTGGATTAGGGGGCCGCCGCTTTCAGCGTCCTGATTCTGTGGATTCTTTTTTTATCCTCTGGCCCTAGCTAGACTTTTTTGTCCTGCGATTTTTTTCCATTCACTGTCCTTTATTGGGGACTATTCATGCATAGACGTTTACATTCTGCTCCATCTATTTGAACTCTGTTTTCGTCCTATGTCTTGGCCTATGGACTGACCAGGGGAGGGTGTAGTGTGGTTTGTGGCCTCTTTGTCTATTTTGCTGGGTTGGCTTAGGCCTGGCTGCCATGATGCCTTTTTGCACACGTTACTCTGTGACTTTATTTTTCCAGCCTCTGCTTGTGCCCGGCTATATTAGAACTGTCTGCCTTTTTGCCTTTCACCTTTTCTCCTGTTCCCTGTGGGTTTCGTCTGCACATCATGTACAAGGTCGAAAAACAACGTCCCTTGTTCTTGCTGATCTGGTCAGCCCCTCACACTTAGACATAACACTGAATGCAGCTGCACTGGAAACATTCGTGTGCTTTTAATATTGTGATCTCGCTGTTTGTGGCACTCGGATAAAAACCTTTCCAGAGAGAAGAGCTGTGCTTGTCTGATGATGTAAACCTTGCATCTAGATATTGAGGTATGAGGGTCTGCCTGACAAAGCCCAGAGGTCTTCTATTTTTATAATAAACTAGTTGATAGCACGGGGAGGGTGGTAAGGCCATTTAGCCCTATATCCACTGCTTTATGAAATGCTTTCCCCGTTTGTATTCTATGGAATTGTAACGATGCTTATTATTTTATCATTATGCACTATGCTGATAGTACTGGCACGTGTACTGTATCTTAGAGCACAATAGTTGAAATAAACATTTTAAACTATACTGTGTCTCTTATTACGCACGTTGTGGACAAGTATGAGTGAGTTATGAAAGGGTGGTCTTGCTCCCGCGAGTCCTGAGAGAGAGAGACCGTGTTCTGGGTTGTCTAATCATTGGTAGCTTCGCTGCGAATGAGACGCTAAAGCTAGTCGGATTGGGATTGTGGGTACTAAGGTGCATGGTTGGTTCACCACTATACTCCGAGGTCCTATTATCCTGTGCATAGCTCTGTGTATGTGCAGAATCCCTACAACACCACTTAGCCCTCCATCAGATTCGAAGGGAGTAAAGGCAAAACCTTATTGAATTCCTGCATGGCTGGTCGTAGGCAAGTCTTGGTCACTCTGGCAACCTGAGTGACCCTTGTCGGCGGTGGCGTTGACGGTGCAGATATAACAGGGAAAGAAAATTCCAACGTTGACGGTGTCGTCGTCGATGGTGTAGTCGACGGTACAATCATCGGCGGTGTCGTCGTCAACGACGGGACACTCATCGGCGAGTCGGTTATCAACGGGGTCGTCGCCGACGGTATCTTAGTCGACGAGGGAACGTCGACGGTCTTCGACGACGATGGAGTCCTCATCGTCGATGGGCTACTGGAGAATCTCACAGACAGTATTGGAGCCTGGATTGCCGTCGTCGATGTGACACTCATTGTCGTCGACGAGTGAGGGAACATCGTCGACGATGATTTTTTAAGAGATTTCCAGCCCACAGGATCTGAAGAGGAGGCTCTTGGGCGATCTTCTTCCTTTCTAGATGGCGTAGAAGGGACAGACAATGTCGGCTCCGAGGAGTGTTTAGCTCCTTTGTCTTTTCTTGAAGTCTTGATGGCCTGGGAAGGCTCATGATGTTTCCTACCTTCACCTGAGGAACTGTCTTTAGATCTGGCCCTCTTATGAGATGTGGAAGGTCTCTCACTCTCCTCCTCTGAAGAAGGCGTCTGGTGTTTAGTGGTCTGAAGCCACAATAACAACCTTCCCTCTCTGTCCTTGAGGGTTTTAGTTGAAAAGGTGCAGATTTTGCATTTTCTCACCTCATGCCTTGGGTAAAAGCAGTAAATACACTCCTTATGTGGATCATCCACATGGGCTCTTTTCTTCCCACCGGTCTTACATGGGCAGAAAAGGCCTTTCTTGTCAGACATGATGCCAAGATTTGAGAAAGTTGTAGAAAAACTGAGTAGCACTCAGGGAGACTCCGTTCCACACGACTTGCGGTGAAAATCTGAGAGAACCTGCCTCTGCTGAGAGTGTTCTAGAGGGTGCTGGCAGCTGATTGGCTGGGTTCCAACATTAGGTCCTTTTTAAAAAGGACAGAGATAGGCTACTATTGACATGGCTTAAGGCCATTATAGCCTATGAACCTTTTAAAGCACTGCTTGAATATTTTACCGTTGAACTCCCATCTCGACGACGGGGAGTGATTCAAGCATGTGAATCTATGAAAGATACCCCAATACCAGATAAACGATCAACCACCTTGCATGCTGGACCTCTCTGGCCCTCGGATCGAGACCCTTACAAGCCCACCATGAAGACACACTTGAACAGTGCAACTTTAGGGTGAAGACAAGTCAATCCCTTGGAGGTACTGGGTTAAATGAAAGATGCACTTAGATACTCTGCATGTTATCCTGCATTGGAGGAGGTTCCCATCATGTGCCTTAGTTCATTGTCTATGTTATGGTTTGTGTTATTACTAAGTTTAGGGTGACAGATGCTTCAGGTTAGAAGTATGTGGTGGGGAAGTTGGGGGTAAACGGGGACTGTTTGTAGACACAGGTTCTACTGTATTGTTTTTAGGTCAAAGAAGCCACAATCAGACCCACACTGCCATGGGCGCACAGTCCACCATTGAGTCCTATCATGCTGTCACACAACATTCCCGACACAGATCTGTAACATTACCTGTCCAATGCTAAACTCACAACCCCCATGACAAAATGTAAGCTTATTCCGGAAACGTACTGGCCTGCTGGACTGCATTAAATGTTCCGCCGTCTTTCAACACACTAAGCGCTTCCAGCCCAATGCCCTTATGCTACAGAAGACCTACCTGATGGGGGTACACTGCCTCTTCCTTAAAAGATATGGGTACGACAGGGTATACCACTTTGGTTTTGCCCAGGGTTCCCAGGGGTGGCCATCTTGCTACACAGGGGCTTTCCTCTGGTGGTGACCAATGTCCACACAGACCCTGATGGTAGATACACTGGGATGGAGGGCCTACTGGAGGGCAAACAGCATAGTTTTGTGTTGGTCTAAATACTAAACCAGACACTTTCTTCTACACTGAGGTCCCCAACGACCATCCTATCCCACCTTCCAATGGGTACCACTATGGCAGAAGGCGATTTCTATGTGGCCTCACCCCGGAGATAGACTCAACTAGTCCTGGTATGGGACATACTTTCCGATCTCGCCAAACTCATGGTCTGGGTTGATTTACTGGGGCTATGAGACGCATGGAGGAACAGGCATCTCCGCGACCAGGCCTTTACCCACGCCTCCGCTGACCACAAATCGATGTCACTTATTGACCTCTTCTTCCTCCTAGCCACAAACATCCCTCAGATATCTGGGATTGACATTCTCCCTCGGAAAATATCGACCATGCCCCACTCACAATGTGCATGGGTCCCCTGGAACCCTTCGAAAGGCCATTGTGACACCTCAATGCATGGTACCTCACTGACCAACAATGCTCTGACTACCTGGAGTCTGAGCTTCACTTTTACTTTGAGACAAATGAGGGCACATTGGACTCAACTGACACCCTTTAAGCTGCCAGCAAACCCACAATTAGAGGCCTGGTGAAGGGGTTTATCTGAGGCAAAGAATGGAAGAAATTACCACAGATTACGGCTGTCAAGACCCAAACCCTTGCTCTGGAGCACTGGTCCTGACTCAGACATCAGCTGAACTCACCTGCCGACTGGCGGTGGTGAGAGGTTCAGCGAGACAAATTTCACTGGAAGAAGACCAGCACTGCTGGAGAGCGACAACCAAACGGGTCTACGGGCACTGAGATTAATCTGGGAAGCTCCTGTATTGGCTGCCCACCAGAGAAATTGCTTCCAAGGTTGTCCATCAGATCATGGATCCAGAAGGGCGCAGACAGACACGCACCTTCGATATGGTGCAAGTATTTGCTATTTTCTACCAGGAATTATACGCCCACGGATCACGGCCTCCACGGGAAGTAACACACCCACTACTGGCCTAGATTCCTCTACCCTCAATCCCCCCCTCACCACCCCGAGACCTTGACCACCCTATAACAACCAAAGAAATAGACACAGTGCTTTCAGAAATGAAGGCAAGTAAAAAATCCAGCCTGGATGGCTTTCCTATCGAATAGTACCAGAAATTCTGCACTACACTGGTTCCCCACCTGCTCGCCTTATAGACCAAAGCAGCCACTAAAGATGCCTTCTCCCCAGAGCTTAAAATGGCCTCGATTGTGGTTATCCTAAATGGGCCAACCTCTGGATCAATGCACCTCTTACCAGTCCATCTCCCTAATCAACTCTAAGATTAAGATTTTTGCCAAGGTCCTAGACAACCAGCTACGACTGACCCTCATCCTGTCAGCGCCGGGACACTCCGGACAGAGTAGCTCTGCGCTATACAAATACTGGTCATTCATTCAGTCATCCTAATTCACCTGACCAATGTGGCTTTATGCTGACTGACAGCACCTGACACTGCATCCTCAGAGTCCAGATGGCTCTCTCTGAGGCAAACCGCCTTCAATACCCTGCTGCTGTACTCCTCATTGATTTCGAGAAGGCCTTTGACAGGGTTGATTGGTCCTTTCTAAACAATTTCCTCATTCGTGCCAGACTGGGGTGTCATTTCCATAAACTTATTCAGCTCCTGTACTCCCAGCCATCAGCACAAGTCCAAATAAATGGCTTACTCTCCACCCCTTTTCCTATACGCAGGGGCATCCATCAGAGCTGCCCTCTCTCCCTCCTCCTCTTTGCCCTAGAATTAAACCCTCACACGACTCATGAGCTGCAATGCCCAAATTGAAGGGTGGTCCTGGGACACTGGGCCCGAAAAGAGAACGGCGTTATATGCAGACGATGCTTTGCTCTATCTTACCAACCCAAACACCTCAGGCCCTCAATCCATGGCGATACTAGATATATATGAGGAGGCCGCTGGATTTCGGGTGAACAAAACCAAATCCCTTCTAGTCCAGACAAGGGGAGATGTGAGTGTCTGCTCCTGGAAATCTGGAATCCCAATACGCCGCTTTACCTTTCAATACCTGGGTATACACATCTCACTGCTTCCAGAGCTCACTTGGAGCCATAGCCTGACAGTCCTAATAACCATCATGAAAAAGGGACCAACTTCATGTTTTGGGCAGAGTTGCCCTTTTCAAGATTACGATAAAACCCTACTTCCTGTATGCGTTCCTAATTTTCTGCTGCCGATATCCAATCAGTGGTTCTAAACCCTCAACTCTATCATCCATTATTTTTCTGGGCTGGAGGTCTTCCACAGATTGCCTACGCCAACTGCTCACTGTCTCCGTATGACAGCGGACTGGGAATGGCGGATCTCCAATGTTAGTATAGAGTTTTGCAGTTGACTAATGACTGGTTCAGTGGGGGATGGAATGCCCTGCCTATGAGGGAGAACTTACCCTGTTGGAACTGGATAAGATAATGGGAATTTTATATGGCGATCCAATCCCGCTCACTGTCCCAGAGATCACCGGGGTGGTCTTCTCGTGCTGGAGAGCGGCACTTTGCCTTAAGGGCTGTGAATGTAAACTGACACTGTTGACCCCCGTATGGCAAGGGAAGCGGTTACATCATTCTGCGGGGCTGAAGGGGTTTGCGAAATGGGACAAGATAGGCATTACTGTCCTTGGAGATATCTGGGAGCACAGTTGCATACAGACATTCCAGGAGATACACGGGCCGTATCAGCTCTTTCACGCCTCGTTTCACAATATTAGAAATTGGGTTACTGGTTGATTGTGGTGTGAGCCCTGGTCAAGCAGCAACCACAATCCTAGTCAGGATAAGGCATAAGCAAACCCCAAATTAACCTGTGGTCAACTCCCTGGTAGCTTTGCACAGAGCAGTCAGGCTTAACTTAGAGGCAATGTTTAAAGTATTTTTGCAACACTTCAGACAGTAAAATAGTGAAAACACCACACCAAAAGCTCCAACACCAGGTTAGAAAAATAGAGCTTAATTTAATAAATAAAACAAGACCAAAACAATAAAAATCCAATCAGAAGAACTGGATTTTGAATTTTCAAAGCATAAACTGCAATATAGCGCATAAAAGCATAAAGCGCCAACCACGGCTATCTGGTTGCACATGACATGGTCAAATTCAAAAGTTTAGGCCGTTCGCACCAGACTGTGGGTTGGATACAGTCTCAAATTAGCTACGCTGAAAGTTTACCTTGTCAAATTTCGTGCCAAGTGTCCCGTACACGTTGGAGAGGGCCAAAGGGAGCAAGGAGAGCACTGGTGGTGGTCGGCGTGGTGCAAGTAGCAGGCAGGGCAGCGCAGATTGGCAAGCTGGAGCCTTGCATTGGCGGTACTCCGTGGCGATCGATGCTTGCTGTGCGAAGAGATGGAGCTAGCGGTGGCTCGTGCTGATTTTCCGTGCAAGCAGTGTGGTTCTGGTGGGAACAGGCCTGTTCGCAGTCTCAAAGAGCCCAAAACCTTGATTTTAAGAGCGTGTAAGCCACACCAAGGGCCCAAGACCTGAGAGGTACCACTTGGGGCTCAGGAACTAGCGGAACACAGGTCCAGGAGCTGTTGGGATGCCTTTTATGTCCCTGAAGCTCAGACAAGGAGGCCAGCAGACTAGCCCTTTGAGTCACTTTGGGGTCCTGGGTTCAAGATGGGTAGCAAGTCCATTTATTCCTCCCCAAGCAAGAGGGTAGCAGGTCAGCACGACAGGGCAGCAGCTCCTTCAGAGTGGCAGTCCAGCAGAGTGACAGTCCTTTCAGCAGCACAACAGTCCTTCATCCTGGCAGAGTATCCACAGATCCAGAAGTGTACTGAACTGGTCTTTGAGGTCTTCTTTTATATAGAGTTATGACTTTGAAATGGGGAGAAGCTTCTAGGGGCATGCCTTTGAACTGTGTAGGAAGGTAGGATGCTTCTGCATGGTTACCCCCACGTTTTGCCTGGTCTTGTAATGGTTTCTGACATGTCTGACTGGGATCCTGTTAATTTGGACCCCAGTCTCTGTTCTTCTTCCCTAAATTGGACATGGTGAGTACTTAGGTACACTCCAGATTGGCTACTGGTGTACCCTGATAAGTCCCTAGTATATGGTACTAAGGTACCCAGGGCATAGGTACACCAGGGGTCTCTCATGGGTGGCATAAATGGGCTGAAGCATGCATTATGCCACCCATGAGAGACCACTCAAATTGTGACTACATTCCTACCATTGCAGCCTGTGTAAGCTGGTATTAGCACCACTTACAACAGATATAGGTTCCCCTATATCTGATGTCACTACACTTAAAACCTATAAGTCACCCCTAAGGCAGGCCTTTCAATCCTGAAGGAAGGGTGCTGGTCCTAAGTGGGAGGGTGCCCCTGCATGATCGGGGCACCCCTACAACCTACGGAGTCCATTCTCCCGGGTTGTAAGTTTGTAAGCCATTATAACATATAAAGTGGCCATGCGTCATTACGCCATGACCATCTCTAAACTGGCTGTAACAAACCCTGTCATGTTTGGTATCAAACATGTTGGAATCATACCCCCACACCATAAACGGCGTGGTAGGTATGATTCCATGCACTGTAAAGCTCCTCCAGGAGGCTCGCAGTGCTCCAGGTACAAGTCTTCCAGAACCGGACAGCAAGCTACGGCTGCTGCCGACCACAGACACGTTTCTGCCCTCCTGCTGCTGAGCCAAGCTCGAGCAGGGGAAGGCAGAACAAAAGATATCCTGTCACAGGGAGGTGTGACCACCTCCCAGCCAGGGTTTAGTGTATTGGGGCAGGGTGGGGGCGCTTGCCAGCTCCACTGAGACTGCTTGAAGGGCAAATTTGGTGCCCTCCTTGCATACTCCAGTTCAAACCAGTTCAGGGAGCTGTTGGCTCCCGCTCTGGTGCGAAACTGGTCAAAGGACATGGGAGTATCCTCCCCACTGTCCAGCCCCTCCTCTGGGAGGGACCCCTGAATCGTCCCAACCCTTTCCTAAGGGTACTTAAGGGCTTTCCTGTGGGTGCGTCCTTAGATTCGTCGTGGGACAAGATTCAGATCATACACCACTTCAACTTCGACCGTCTGGACACTCTGGACTTCGCTGGACTTTGCTTTGGGAACCGAGACTGCAACGGGGAAGATTCCTGCTGCTCCTGGTCTCGTCATCCTGCTGGTCTTCTGCAACGTCTGTGCCCGTGCTCCATACAGGTTCTTCACCAGGCCTGTGGACATCAAAGACACCTAAAGGAATCTCCCTTGGAGTGAAGGAGTCACTCCCCTTCATCTGCAGGCACCGCAACAAAGCTGATAGGTCTGCTGATCCTGGGCTCCCAAGGACTCAGAAAGGCTCAGCAACACAAATGGTGGTTCTGCAACTCCCTCGAGGCCTGCACTGTCTTCTCACCGAGTTTGAGGCCAGTATCCCTTGTCAGAACCGCTGGAACAGAACCCCTGTGCACCGCGTCGACTTGCCGTTGCTAAGGTCTGTTGACTCTCTCCTCCAGAGATCTTCGGGCTCCAAGGAAGCTCCAACCTCAAGCAACTCCTACAGCCAAGATCTTCGCTCTCACCGCTTCCTCTGCACCATGAGCCTTCTTCATTGGTGAACAGCTTGAGGTCCTCTTGCGACTCCAGTGCCTTTGGCTAGTGGGTCCCCTTGAGGGTCTTCTTGGGCTTCATTGGGCTCCCCTGTTTGCTCGGGGCCTGCTCTGACTTACCTGCTTGTGGTGAGTCACTTGGACCTTGCTGGTCCCAATACTGCACCTTTCACTGACACTCTCTAATCTTCCATCTTCCACGGGGTGTCTTCAGGGTCCACTGGGAAGGGTCCTTCTTCTTTAAAATTGCAACCGCGACTTACCTATTGCCTAACATTGAGCCCGCGGTTGTGTTCCCACTCTGCACACGACCTCCGTGGGGTTCCTAGATACTCAACTAGGGTGGGTCCTTGGGTCCACGGCTTTTCTACATCCTCTGGGTCCATTCTTGACTTGAGTCGTGGTTCGCATTCCATTATTTTAGTATATGGTTTGGTCTCCCCTGGAGACCACTGAGTATGTGTGATACTTACGTGTTCTATTTCATAAGCATTCTGTGTATTGTGTTTATATCTCCGGGTAGGAGATAATACATTGTGTTAGTGAGTGTTTGTAATACAATACCTATTTTTATAACTACACTGTGTGATTCTTTTTCACTTAACCTATACCATATGGTTAAGTACTGGTAAAACAAGCTGCTTTACACTCCTTCTGGACTAAGCCTGAAGGCTGCTCTCCACAGCTACCACTTAGAGAGCTTTCTAAGGTTGTCTAAGACCACTAAAATCACCATAAGGGTTGTCTGGATTAGGGCAGGGTGGTACACTTACATAAGTGAGCACCATATACTAAGCCAGCCTCTCACACCCTGCTTTCCCTGCCATGTCTCCAGACTACCTACAGGGGGATTCCAGCTCTTTTTTGTGGAGACAGAACACAGCCAATTCAAGTGTAAGTGAGGCTGGGCCCAGCCCCTTCCTCTAAAACTGCCAGTGATGGCCCATTCGGTCACACCTAAGCTCCCATTGTGTGTGTCTGTCTAGGAGTAATACACAAAGCCCAACTGTCAACTACACCCAGTCATGTGACCACAGACAGGCTGAGGACACCAAATGGCTAAGGCAAGAAAATGTCAACTTTCTAAAAGTGGCATTTTCAGAATTGTAATTTAAAATTTGAACTACACCATAAGTTAAGATTTTAAATTAGGGTTCCAGCGACACCAAACATGATCCAGTTAACTCTTCCCATTTGGAAATTACACTTATAAAATGTACTAAGGCAATGCCAATGTTATCCTAGGGGAGAGATAGGCCTTCCAGTAGTGAAAAATGAATTTAAGAGTTTTTCAGTACGAGGACATGTAAAACTTAAATGTACATGTCCAACTTTTTAAATACACTCGGTTATGTGCCCGGGCTAAGTCCATGTAGCGAAGCTGCTAATTTCTCACATTGTCTTATTTTCCACAACAACATTTCTGCCCTGACATTTTGCACATATTTGTGTGCATGACAATGTTGGATTGGTTTCTTTGAAACTACTTTGTTTACACATCTAACTTAGCACAACATTATCACGATGCCTCAAACATCATTTAGAAGGCCTTTCTACGCAGTATGTACAAATGTCATTTCTATCTTCATCCACGGGGCGACAGGGCTATGTACATATCCATGACATCACTAATCTATACGCACATCGCAAGGCTGCTTTCTATTATAAATAAAGAGCATCCTATAAGATTAGTAGATGAGGCGCTTGAGCTGACACCGAGGATCCCTGCATGCTGAGACTTCACCACGCAGCAGTCTGACATCTCCGTGAGGCGGTGTCCATTTCATGACCAAGATGGGCTCCTACATTCTCCCCTACCAGGTAATGGGGTTGGATTGTCCCTTGGGGGGATTCTTGGCTTTACACCCACACACACTCTAGGGACATTTAGAGTAGGGTTTTGGATAATAGGAGTACACCTGATTACTGGCTTGTTTATATACCTGCAAATATACACTTTTAGCACCATGGTCAAACTGTATCTACTATTTACGCTTTTGGTGCTTGTAATCACTTTCAGCTGCTCCTGCCTACTGATTATTGCAGCACATGTATTCTATACAAGAATAACGTTTGTTCAAAAAATATATTGAAACCATCCCACTGTGTATTCTGTATATTTCTCTGAGCACGAGTAAGCACGAGTGACTGAGCGAAAGGTTCTGATCTGTTTCCACGATCCCTGAGGGGTCAGGGTTGTCATGTCCAGTGGTTGCCAGAAATCACTTGCTCCATGGTAAAGTTAGGAGGGCTTACGGTGGCACTGTGAGGTAGCTGGTCTCTAGGAACTACAGATTAGTGGGAACTACACAACAACTGTACCTTGCCCTTGGGGCTGTCCAGGGCCTATCCTAGGGGGACTTATATGTAATATGAATGAAGGTTTGGGCTTGGCAAAAGGTTTATTTTGCCAGGTCGACAAGGCAGATGAAAACTGAACACACAGGCAATAACTACTTAAGTGGGTGTCACAATCAGTGCTACAGGACCACTAGTAGTATTTAATTTTTAGACCCTGGGTACATGTAGTGCACTTTACTAGGGAGTGCTAAGTGAATTAAATATGCCAATTGGGTATAAGCCAATGTTACCACATTTTAGGGAAATAGCATAAGCACTTTAGCACAGTTTAACAGTGGTAAAGTGCACAGAGTTCTAAAGCCAACAAAAACAAATTCAGCAAAAAGGGGAGGAGGAAGGCAAAAAATATGGGGATGACCCTGCTGAAAGGGCCATTTCCAACAAGTACCTGCAATTACAACATGCACTTATGGCTAACATCCCCCCTAATACCGATATTCCTGAATACAGCACTCTTGAGCTAAACAACTGATGGGGAAGCTAATGTCAGGTGCTGTCTCTCAGATATATCACTCCTTGGTCATCAACGCCCCAAATTGGTTAGCCACACTGAAACAAAGGTGGGAGGTGTGGGTCAGGGATCTGGATGATGCAGCCTGGGGAGAGGCTAGGATTGCCCCCCGGCCATCTCTGCTCGCCTTAGGTTGATCCAGCGTAACAATTTCCTCCTAACTTGTATTACCACACTGAGACTCCACTGAGCTGGCAAGCCCGCCCAGGCCACCTGCTTCTGCTGCTCTACACCTAATGCTGATGTCTACTATGTGGTCTAGTCATGTCCCATTATAATCGGTACTGGCAAAAGATAGCACAAGAGCTCTCATCAGTGCTTCACAGGCCTATATACCTCACCCACAGAGTGGCCCTGCTAGGCTTTCTGGAAGACCTTGGTTGCCTACGGGCGGAATGAACTTTCATTGGTGTTGCCATGCTGGTAGCCAAGAGGGAGATCGCCTGAAAATTAAAATTACACGTGGGCTCCCTCATTGGTCGAATGACCGATGAGGGCGGACTGGTGTGCCCAACAAGAAAAATCTAAATACATTGCCAGAGGCTGCCCGCAAAAGCATGGGAAGATATGTAGTAAATGGTGCAAATACCATGGACTGGATTTATGGGATTGAATATTGTGTATCTATGTGATGTGGTGCAACCTGTGATATTGTCAGGGATGTAGCTTTGGTGGGGGTGTTTGAGGTGTGACACTGCCCAAATAAATACTCTTGGTTTGGCAGTTGTGTCTGTAGGCCCTGAGTCGTATCTACTATGTCTTTGTCGTGTTCTCTCATGGGCCAAAATATGAACGACAAATAATGACCTTTGATGTAAGATAGGAGAGACAGACAGACAGTGATATACATCTGGTGGCTGAATTTCAAAATGTGAAACCAGATAACTTGGTATCAATATCGGCATTCCTGCTTGTCCAAATTGTGTGGTCCTAGGCAAACATTTTTCTTCACAGAACCTCCTTGTTCTTTATTATCACACATGAGCACACTCTTAAATGCTTGAGTTTAGGATGTACGCTGTAAAAGCACTTCTTATTTCATATACTATAATGTTGTTTCATCTATGATGAGAATATAGGTCACATTTAGGATTTACATGACGACTGACTTGCCTCTTAGTTCACTAATAAGATTATAGAGGGACGAGCCATTAATGTTTCTAAGTTCATATTTAAAAACTATCACTTTTAATAAATGTATGTCTACGCATTGATATAATCTGATGTATTAAGGTGAAATGCTCCTCTATGTTAAAAAATTACTTTTTGAGTTTTAAAGGAGACCGAATCAGATTTTTACACTATGTTTGATGCAGAATATACATGCAAAACATTTTCATGGTTTAGTTCGTGCACATATTCTTAGAGCCAAGCCAAACCCTTGGCTCGGCTCTGGTGCGGCTCACCCTATTAATTTTCTGGCATGCCAACCTCTATTTGCAACTTGGGCTTTGTACAAGGGGCCATTAGTGACTTGAGTAAATGATTTGTTAAAGGCGAGGACTGGAAACATTGAGCACTGCCAACATGCACCGATTTGACATTTGTACCATGAAGGCTTCTCGTAGCAGAGACGAAGAAGAGTGGGTGCCGTGAAAATAGATTTAAAATAAGTGATCAGGGATGGACAGGACAAACTCTGGAACCCTCACAGATTTGCTTTTGGCCAAAATACTTGATACAGCAGTGGTCATCCCCCAACAATCCCTGTTACAGACTACAGCACTACACTGTTGGAAACGCTGTACGGTTAAAGTAGCAAGGACCCCTTTATATACCCCAGTCCTGCCTCTGGTTGGCAAACCACACGGGAATCCCATGACCATATTTGCATACGAACAATTCGAAAGCCTGGACTGAGGTGAGGCTGGAGACTATGGGAGACTGCTACCAACAATCTGCCCTGGCCCCCTTTGAAGATTTGGTTGAGAGTTTCGGACTCCGCCGGTCAGTTTTTGTTGTATGTAGCTGTGGGGAGGACGTTCAGGGAGTTATGGGGCGGAGGCGGGGAAGACCGCACGAGGCACGCGGTTCTACACTCTATACTCAAACTTGGGGCTGCGAGACACCAAGTAAAATGGCTTTACACCTCGCTGTCTGAAATGGTTCACTGACAGAATATCGACACCTAAAATATCCCCATACACAATATCGAGTTATAAATATCGATGTCAAAAATATCGACATTCTATATCTATAATGGTAAGTACAAAATATAGAAAAAAATATCGGTCATAAATATAGTTGTACAAAATATCGTTTTTTATATATATATATATAAAATACATTAATACATATTAAATATATTAAAGAATAAAATTAATTAAAAAATAAATTAGATTTAATATACATTTTAACAAATATAACAAATAAACTTAATTTAAAAAAGTTAAACACACATATATAATAATTTGTATATATATATTTACTTTAAAACAATTATTAAACTAATAATTTTTATGTATTTTATAATTCTAAAATTATTTAAAAATATATACAAAAAAAATATATATATATATATATATATATATATATAAACACCACATCCGATTCCTCACAATTAAAACCGGACACCGACACAGGGGGATTTAGGAATTTAAAAGTCTTTATTCCTCCATTACGCATATATATATACCAATAACATGAAATCTATTTTTAAAAAAATTCCCACTCCAGTCAGTGCAACAGTAGGGAAAGTGTTGGATAGCGGAGGGGTAAAAATTACTATTCCCACTCCAATGAGTGCAACAGTAGGGAAAGTGTTGGATAGCGGAGGGGTAAAAATTACTATTCCTACTCCAGTGAGTGCAACAGTAGGGAAAGTGTTGGATAGCCGAGGGGTAAAAAAAAAAATTCCCACTGCAGTAAGTGCAACAGAAGGGGTAGTGTTGGATTGTGGAGGGGTAAAAATTACTATTCCCACTCCAGTCAATGCAACAGTAGGGAAAGTGTTGGATAGCGGAGGGATAAAATTTACTATTCCCACTCCAGTCAGTGCAACAGTAGGGAAAGTGATGAATAGTGGAGGGGTAAAAATGACTATTCCCACTCCAATGAGTGCAACAGTAGGGAAAGTGTTGGATAGCGGAGGGGTAACAATTACTATTCCCACTCCAGCGAGTCCAACAGTAGGGAAAGTGTTGGATAGCGGAGGGATAACATTTCTATTCCCTCTCCAGTGAGTGCAACAATAGGGAACGTGTTGGATAGCGGAGGGATAAAATTTACTATTCCCACTCCAGTCAGTGCATCAATAGGGAAAGTGTTGGATTCAGAGGGGTAAAATTTACTATTCTCACTCCAGTCAGTTCAAAATTAAAAACAAGCAAAATATCACCAACAAAATAAAAATATTTTTTTTAAAAGTACATAAAAAAATATAAATATGTTAAAAATAAAAATATATTTCATTTTAAGAATATGAAAAATAAAAACATATTATAATGTTAAATACATATCACAAATACCTACACATATTATATAAAATAAAATAAAAAAAATATTTTCAAACAAATACATATTTTTATTTAGAAATTATTTAACAAAAACATTAATTATTACATAAATTTAGTCTATTTACGTCCTACCTAATAACACCACACAACTCACAACCCACACCGAAAATAAAAAAAATTATTTGCATAATTAACATAATTAATTATCAATAAACAAATATTAATAAAAACAAATTAAAACACATAAAATGTAATTAACTTCCCATCCTTTACACCTATAATCCCCACAATCCACACCTAAAATTAAACTGTAAAAAAATGTATTACACAAATAAAAAGTTTTTCAATCAAATAACTAATAGTATTTAACAACTAATTGTAGTCAGTAAAATTATTTTACTCCCCACCCTTCACCCCATAAACCCAAAACCCACACACAAAAAAATAATTAAACAGTTACCCTAATTAATTAACAATTAATTAATATTAATTAACAACTAATTATTAATTAATTAACAATAAATTACGTCCCACCCTTTACCCCTATAAACCCGACAACCCACACATAAAATTACCTCAAACAACTAAAAACACAATTAACATTATAAAACTTTAATTAAACAAATATTAATAAATAAAAAATATTCATTAATTTATCATAATTAAATTACTTCCCACCCTATTCCCCTATAAACCCACAACCCGCTACGGAACTATAAAACGCAAAATTTGATTAAAATAAAATTATTAACTACAAAAAATGTAACACATATATTAAAAAACATAAACAATACTTATACAAAAATATATATTACATACATTTAAAATATATACTAAAATACATAACTAATTAAAAAATCAATATTTTAAACAACTATATTTGTGCAAACGATATTAACCCCTTCTGTGCGCACGACGGCCGGGAGCTGTCGTGCGCAACAGTGCTTGTGGGCGCATACGGCTCCCGGCCGTCCTGGCACATGGCACCGGAAATCCCTCTGGTGCAGGCACCAGAGGGATTTCTTTTTCTCCCCTAAAGCCTCAGGAGCTGGGGAAGACCTTCCCCAGCTCCCGAGGACCCCCCCATTTCTGGGAAATGACGATCAGCGCGCACGTCGCGCTGACGTCATTTCATAGAAACCGAATTGAGCCTTTAGTTTCACTTTCTACGTGCTCAGGGGGCTATCTCAGCCCCCTGAGCACGTAGAAAGACGGGAGAGGTATCATTGGAAAGGGGAGAATCTCCCCTTTCCAATGGTACCCCTCCCCAGTGGATGTGGGTTTGGTAGGTTTCCCTAGATGGCCGCTGACCCCTGGGCCAAAAACTCATGGACCCCCCTTTCAAAACCAGGTTGTTTTGTGATAGGTAATTTTGATGTCGCCTCAATAGGATTTGGGCCCTTGCCTGTCGCGGGTACTTGACCCACCCACACAAGTGAGGTACCATTTTTTCTCGGAAGACTTTGGGGAATGCGGGGTGGGTGGAATTTTGTGGATCCACACAGATTCCAGAACTTTCCACCACAGAAATTTGAGGAAAATGTGGTTTTTTTTAACAAATTTTGAGGTTTGCAAGGGATTCTGGGTGACAGAACCTGGTGAAAGCCAGACAAACTGTATAGGTTTGCTAGGTTTCCCTATGTGCCGGCAGAGCTAGGGTTCAAAATCTGCAGCTAGGCACTTTGCAAAAAAAGGGTCAGTTTTCACTGTGAAAATGTGTTTTTTTTGACAAATTGTGAGGTTTGCAAGGGATTCTGGGTAACAGAACCTGATAAGAGCCACACAAGTTACCGCATTCTGGATTCCCCTGGGTGTCTAGTTTTCAAAACTGTATAGGTTTGCTAGGTTTCCCTAGGTGCCAGCAGAGCTAGGGTTCAAAATCTACAGCTAGGCACTTTACAAATGAAGGGTCCGTTTTCACTGTGAAAATGTGGTGTGTCCACGTTGCGTTTTGGGCCGTTTCCTGTCGCGGGCACTAGGCCTACCCACACAAGTGAGGTACCATTTTTCTCGGAAGACTTTGGGGAACGCAGGGTGGGTGGAATTTTGTGGATCCACACAGATTCCAGAACTTTCCACCACAGAAATGTGAGGAAAATGTGTTTTCTTTTTACAAATTTTGAGGTTTGCAAGGGATTCTGGGTAACAGAACCTGGTGAGAGCCAGACAAGTCACCCCATCCTGGATTCCCCTGGGTGTCTGGTTTTCAAAAATGTATAGGTTTGCTAGGTGCCGGCAGAGCTAGGGTTCACAAACTACAGCTAGGCACTTTGCAAAAAAAGGGTCAGTTTTCACTGTGAAAATGTGGTATGTCCACGTTGCGTTTTGGGCCGTTTCCTGTCGCAGGCACTAGGCCTACCCACACAAGTGAGGTACCATTTTTCTTGGAAGACTTTGGGGGATGCGGGGGGGGGGTGGAATTTTGTTGATCCACACAGATTCCAGAACTTTCCACCACAGAAATGTGAGGAAAATGTGTTTTTTTGACAAATTTTGATGTTTGAAAGGGATTCTGGGTAACAGAACCTGGTGAGAGCCAGACAAGTCACCCCGTGCTGGATTCCCATGGGTGTCTAGTTTTCAAAAATGTATAGGTTTGCTAGGTTTCCCTAGGTGCCGGCAGAGCAAGGGTTCAAAATCTACAGCTAGGCACTTTGCAAAAAAAGGGTCAGTTTTCACTGTAAAAATAAAGTGTGTCCACGTCGCGTTTTGAGCCGTTTCCTGTCGTGGGCACTAGGCCTACCCACACAAGTGAGGTACCATTTTTATTGGGAGACTTAGGGTAACACAGAATTGTAGAGCAACTGTATTACCTATTGACTTTCGATGCATTTCTGCCTTCCAAATGAAAGACAATGTGTAAAAAAGAAGCCATTTTGAAAAATGACCTATAATTCTCATGCTAGTATGGGTACTCACAATTTCGGAAATGTGCAAATATCTACTGTTTCTAAACTCTATATTTTGTTCCAATTTCAGAAATACATAGGTGTCTTTCATACCGATTTTTCCATGTATATATTTTCCCAAATTAATTGCTATATACCCGGTACATAATAAAAAACCATTCCAAGACACTGCTCAGTTATTGGCTCTGGGTTCGTCGGATTCTTGGTGAACCTACAAGTCCTATATATCCCCACAACCAGAAAGGTCCAGCGGATGTAACGGTATATTGCTTTCAAACAGCTGTCATAATTAGAAGAAGTTACAGGTGCAAACGTTGACACAAATGGCTGTTTTTTTCAACTAATTTTCAATTTTTCCTATATTCAACTGTTAGTTTCTATAAAGAGACCTTGAAGGAGCTACACAAATGACCCCTTGCTGAATTCAGAATTTTGTCTACTTTTCTAAAATAGCTTTCCAGGATCCATTATTGCTTTGATACCCATTTCTAGCATTAACTGGAAGGAGGTTGAAAGCACAAAAATAGCAAAAATAGGCTATGTCCCAGAAAAATGCCAAAACGGTGTAAAAAATGTTGGTTTTCTGACAAAAGTCTGCTTGTACCTGAAAGCTGGGAAAATGGTGATTTCAGCCCCACAACCCCTTTGTTGACACCATTTGCAGGGAAAATAACAGACGCTTTCATCTGTAGCCCTTTTTTCCCATTTAAAAAATAAATAAAAATTTAGCTATATTTTGGCTAATTTCTGGGCCCCCTCCTGGGGAATCTACAAACCCTGGGTACCTTTAGAATCCCCATGATGTTGGAAGAAAAGGACGCAAATTTGGCGTGGATACCTTATGTGGTCAAAACGTTACAGGGGCCTAAGCGCAAACTACCCCAAATAGCCAAAAAAAGGCTTAGCACAGGGGGGGTGGGGGGGAAAGGCCTAGCAGCGAAGGGGATTATGACTTCTATATTTTTTAAATCGATATTTCTTACCTTAAAGTCGATATTCTTGACCATGATATTCTTGCTGTGGATATTTCTGTGTCATGATATTTAAAACTCGATATTAGTGTAAGTCGACATTTCCAACACGATATTTTGACTGAATACCGTCTGAAATGTCTCGGACCCCCCTAACAAAACTCCGGGAGCGATGGGAGGCTATCTTAACCAAGGAACTTTCAGACTCGGAATGGTGTAAAATAAATCCTATCCCCAAAAAGTATCCCGCAACACTAGACTGAAATGCACATCATTTACTTATATACACATGATGTACATGACACCTCACAGGCTCAGGGTCGCCTACGGTTGTGAAATACGTACATGCCAGAGATGTAATCACAGCGAAGCAGATTTCGTGCACATGACCTGGGGATGCCCAAGCTGCGGGGGTTTTGGGAGGCAGTGCTGGAGTTGACATGGGCAGCGGTGGGGCATACACTAGAACCCACGATTGAGATCTGCTTGCTGCGGCTCTTCCCCCGGCCGCCTAAACGCAAGGTAGGAAACAAATTCCTGGACCTCACTTTGGTCCTGGCTAAGAGGAGGATAGCATTAGCCTGGAAAACTGTAACTGGGCCCATGGTTTAGGCGTGGAAATGAGATGTAACTCACTGGGCTGGAGCAGAGGGAAGGGTCCTGACTAGAGACGAAATGAAGGGTCTGAGGCAACGCCCCATTGCAGAGCTCTGGAGAGAGGTCCTGGAGGCTTGGGAAAACCCAGAACATGACAGGGGTGAAGAGGCAAGGAGTGGTGAAAGTACACAATCTAATGGAGAACCCACCCAGACAGTTGAGGTCGCTGATAGGGATAATGTTCTAATTAGGGAATAAGGAAATGATTGGCGAATGTGATAATGCACAAGCACTTAGACAGTAGACAGGAGTTTTCCCTTGGTGGAACCCTGCCCCTCAGCGCACAAGCGCCCTGTTAGTCAGGATCCCAAAAAGGCAATGGTTGGGGTTCGCGGCTGACCCCCCTCCCCCCACCTTCGGGTGTTGCTCTACACCTCCCAACTCTCTATATATGCCCATGTAGAACTATTGAGCAGATTGGACCCCCCCCCCCTGCATAGTTGGTTAGGTAATAAGTTCTTCTGTTTTTACTGTTTTATATACATTGGAAGGTTGCTCCCTGCAGACCCCTATCATTGAAGTATACCACAGGAAACCACATTTTAGTTATGTATCCAAAATAATGTTTAATTGATATAACATTGTGAATTTCAACATATATACATGTCCTTAGATTTATGTTACCATCTAAAAGCGAAAGTATGCATAAACTTGCGTATGATATCATGATGTTAGGTGTTATAATGCAATATGGGTAATGCTACATGACAATACTCCTGTTTGAAGATAATTTAAATGCTAATAAAAATATGTTTCCAAAAATAAAATAAGTGATCACAGGGCAGGACTCCCCACCGTTGTGTTGCACATGACCAAAGTCATGAGTTCCCAGGGAAAATTACCAAGTCTAGGTCGGACGGGCAGGGGTTTAGCTTCAGGAGGAGTGTGTGTTTGGGGTGTGGCACTCCCAAATGCATTATTGGCTCGGTAGTTGGGCCTGGAAGCCCTGAGTCAGGTCTGCCATGTTCTGTCAGTTTTTCTCGTCAATCTCATTTCACCAAGAGCTTTAGACTTGTTCATTTTTTGGAGTGGAAACCTAACTATATATAGAGTGATTGGTTTCCAATTTAGGGGCCGATTACGATGCCGTAGGAAACGGCTCCAACCCTCGATCGGAGCCGTTTCCTATGGCATCATAATCTCCTGTTTGGATTCACTTCCGACCGACCCATTTAGATGGAGTCAGTCGGAAATGAATCCAAACTGGATTTCGGAATGGCTTCCGACTGGCTCGGAGAGCCCGTCTGCCATTTGGAAAGCCTCCTGTAATCCCAAGGGCGGCTCTTTCCGCCCGAGGGATTACAATGTCGGAATCCAACAGCCTTTCTGTGCTGGCCTTTCCGACACAGAAAGGCTGTCGGAAGTCGACTTTGGTGGCCCCCAGCAGGGCAAGGCCTCCGGATGGCAGCCGAGGGGGCACCTATAGTGCCCCCCTGTTGATCCCTTGAGGTGCCTGCAACGGGGTGCAGGGAGGAACTACACCTCTTCACTTTACACTGAGAGCATGCATTTGGTCGGTTGTAAAGAATAGGAGTGCGACCGAACAGTGTTTGGTTGCATCCTAATTGCTGGGTTGGGACTGCCGACAGGAGGTCGGTCGGTCCCAGTACCCAAACGGTGTCGGATGGACTCAGGTCCGTCCGACATCGTAATCGGGCCCAAAATAGTAAATCTGCACCCATAGTAGTAATGAGTTCACATTTACTACTTTTTGGAATTCACACACATTGGCAGTAATAGGCTGGAAAAGATGCACCAGTGTCAGGTTTCCAGGTATACTACTGGTAATCAAACACCCAAGAGGTGATGGCTGATGGTATGAACTCTTGCAAATACTCTAATCAGTGACTAAGCTACGCCCCTGGGCATTGTTGACCTACGTGTACTGTACTGCTGTTTGAGAAACAATAACATTTGTTTATCAAAAAAAAGTACAATGGGTGAGTTACCCCCAGGTTCCACTTCTCAGTTGCAAATGCAGGATATGGAAGTGTGTCATTTAGTCACTCATTAATAATGATTAGGTGAGATGTGCAATAATGTGATATTATTTCCACAGTTCTAATCCCTCCATCACATTGAGATTTATAACATTTTGCCATACCAGTTTGTCGATACTTTCTTTCAGAAAGAAAGCCTGAATTATTGAGACAAGATGAGAGAAAAATTCTTGTGAGATCCCATAGGAGTAGTTTTGTACATGGGAGGGAAACCACTTTAAAGAACACCGCTCTACCCATTAAAGACAGAGTGAGGGGGACAAGTAGATCAGGTCTGCTCACAATTTATCTATTTGAGGTATTGGGTTTTGCATCCAAGCACTGACCTTCTCTCTTGCAATGTAGATGCCCAGGTACCGGAATCCCTCACTAGCGATTGTTAAGCTAGAAGCCCACTGCAACTCTGAGGCTAAGGTTCTCAGCAGGTATACCACAGACTTTTTTAAATTCATCTTTCATCCGGAATATTTACCAAAGATTTGGAGAATCTGACCTGGCAATGCCCTGGGTCTGGACCACTCTGGTATGTATAGCTGTGAAATTTAAAGCCAAAGTTGTTTTTTTCTAGAAATGTAAAGAAATACTCCTACCTCACTGAGCTTAAAGCCTACTCGAAATCCGCCACGAGCATGTGCCAAACGGCTATCCAGATGGTGGGCCAATGAAAGTGCTTTGTGAAGATGTCTAATATTGTCCTGAATATGTTACATGGGCATGCCATAAAGCTGATATGGTCAGGTTGTACCATTAATCCATCACCCTAATCAAATGTGTAGCTAGAACTTTGGCTATCTTTTTCACCTATGTTTATAAGGGGCATTTGTTCTGGATATTTATCAGGTTTACGTACAACAGATATCTCAGCCATTCGTAAGTCTGCTGGTAATTTTCCTTGTTCCAATGCCTCATCCAGCATTGCCAATAAGTGGGGAGCATAGCCATGTGTGCAATCAGTTTACAAAATTTAGTTGGAAAGCCATTAGAGCCAGATGTTTTTCCACTCTGGAGTTGTTGAAGGGCTGAGAACAGCTCGTCTTCTCTAATTTCTTCTTCTAGAAATGCCAGCTCTTCATCTGTAAGACGGTGTGTGGGGAGCTGTTGTAAGAACACCCTTGGTGCCGCAAGGTCAGTGGATCTCTGTATTAGCGTTAAGAGGTTGATAGTATGTTGGAAACGCCTGTGCAATGAGTCGATTCCCTGTCACAATGTAACACCATCGGTGTTGAATCTGATTATTGTGTTTGCTGGACTCTCTCTGTTGGCATGGTATGCATAGTAGTTTACTTGCCTTGTTTCCTCATTGGTAAATGCAGCTTTCTGAAGTGCCACACATCAAACCAATTCAACAGCTGACAGGAAATTAACCAGGCAGGTCAGCCCTTTTTAGGTAGACACACTTGCACCCATCCTATCTCTCTACCAGCTCAGCACATCACTTAAATCTCTCCCCGTGATCGGCTACCAGCGTTGAGTCATGATACAACTGAGCCAATACATTTCAGGAAGGTGGGGTCAGCTTTGGCGGGCGCATGTATTTATGAACAAGACTAGTCTCCCTTGCAATGATAAGTAATGTGGTTCCCGTCACATCTGCTGTATAAAGAAAAGGAAGTTATTTTGCAAGAGAATCGCAGTTTCATGTGACACCCAGGCAAATTCTGCATGCCACACCCTGGAGAGCAGTTTGTGCAGCAAAAAGGGACATTTGGTGCCCATTCATTGATCTCCTGCAGAAGCTCCACTTCAGTTTAAAGTCTTCTGCACGGCATCTCATTGATTTCTTTTTATAGATTCCAATTTCAGAGAGCGCATCTAATGGTGCTGGGTTCAGCATATATCATTCCAATCCCCATGTCTTATTGAGTTTCTCAGGCGTGATATTGTGTCTGTTATGTGTGGCTGTTGACTTCTACAGATCTCGCTTCTAATATGGCATGCAGGTGTTACTATACTACCTCTAAATTGTTGCCCACCCTACCGTTCTAAAACATGAAGGCCCAGATTTACTAAGCACTTGCACTGTCCTTGCATCACACAATTTTCCAAAGCCATGGAAATCGAGATTTTAGTGGCTTTGTGTCACTTTTCAGCCACAGAACAATGCAACACAATGCCTACCCTGCGTTGGATCAACGTTACAAGGGTGGAGCATGGGCATTCCTGTGAAACCACCCATGGAATTTGACACAATCCCAGATTTACTAAACTCAGTAAACCTGGGATTGTGCCAAATGGTGCACCTTTTATTTCTACTTGTTACTTCCTCTTTCTATGCGTGATGCATTCCACATCACACATAGAAAGGAAAAATTGCCTTTTAGGATTGTTTTCTTCCTGCACAAAAATGCAATCTTGCATTTAAAGTAGACACCCTTTCACCATCATGCAATGATGCCTGCATTGGTTCTAGGCAGCACACAGTATGCTAGCCCAAGGAGGGAGGAGAATTGAGCCATATCTTCATAGATATGGTGCATTTCTGTTCTCTTGTTTCCAGCAACGTGGCGCAGCAGGTTCTCTTGCTGCGTTGTGTGAAACTTTAGTAAATCTGGCCCAAAGTGTCTGTGGTCTGACCTCCATATCCGCGCTGCTCTTTAGGCCTAACTACATAACGAAACCTTCTGAACAAGAACCAAATCCCCCAAATAAACTGTAACATCTCAGACATTGCTGCATCTCAGAAATGGCAATAGAGGCTTGCCGATATTTATAGTCTTCACCCAGGCCTAAATAAGCTTTGTTAATATAAATTAATCAGTCTTCGTCTCAGTCACTAGTTCTAGACTACTTGTCACTACCCTGTGTGTTCAGCGATGCTGGGCGTTGGTCCTGAGACCCCCTGTTGTAACTTAGCTGCTTCTCCGGTAAAGTATGAATCTAAGTTCTGGCATTGCAGGGTCTCCGGTCTTCCTCCTTTGGACCTAGTCCTGTTACGTCTTCCGCTCATTTCACATGTCCCATCTGAAGCGCCCTCCCCAGCCCAGGAGCATGTAACAGCCCACGCCACACACGGAGCTCTGGTTTGCACGTCTTTATTCTTCAGCATGCAACCTTTAACTGAACGCACTGCGTCACAGCCAGCCACACCTACACGATTACGTAATACTTGTAAGGAGTCTGCTGAGGACCACTAGAGGCCTCGTACACACAAACACTGCACACAACATTATGTAGGTCATCTATCTTTCTTTTAAAACTTGCGAGATCCCCGATGCTAGGCAGTATTTTGTAAGTATTTTCTATTTAGTAGACTACTCCCAGGATTCCTCAATGTTGTCAAAATCACTGCCACAGCAGTCAGAGCTTTGCAGGATAAAACAATCTATAGTCAAGTTGCATGACGTGTGAAAATATAAGCTGATGAACTCTCTTTAAGGAGATTAGTTGTTGCTTCCCCAAAATGTCAGACTCTTCATTAACAGCTTTCTGTACCGTGATCATTAATACTGTGTTGGCAATCAAACACTCGTAATTCCTGCTTCTAGTACTTGCACCCATGTTTACTCAAGGCGCATGCGTGACACAGTTATCCAACATAGGGATTCTACCATGTATTATGTGAATATATATGGACCCATGTGTGTGCTGCTATTTTTATTTTTATTTGAAGTGTCTAGTCATACGTGAAAAATGGTGCAAAAGGATCAGAGCTCCTTGGAATCGATAACTCTGGGGGTGGAGAATAAAGACTCCCGTACCATGGCACTCATAATGAGGCTCCAAGTGCCACAAAGTCTGGTGAAAAGTCCCTGTTTCTGGAAGGGATGGTTATAGTAAAATCTCTTACCCCGACATGCTTTCTTTTAGGATACATTAAGGCAGTAAAACTGCACCTGAGTGTGCAGCCTTATGAGAAGATAAACTATTTTGCCAATTTATTTTCATCAGCATAACCAAACAGGATATTTTGCGCCTGTATGCATAGTTTGCATTTCCTCTACTGCTATTGGTCAATACTTTTGTTTGGTGAAGTGTTGGGCATTTTTCCAATAGTAGTTCTACTTCCCCGTTCTCCATCGGAGGGCGCAATGCAAACTGCTTTCCCGGCTGTGTCACGAAGCTCAAAAAATCAAAGGAGGGAGTGAAGAGGAAAAAGGTAGAATCGTCCTCCTCTTGATACTGTTATCCAACATAGGGATTCTACCATGTATTATGTGAATATATATGCACCCATGTGTGTGCTGCTATTTTTATTTTTATTTTTATTTGAAGTGTCTAGTCATACGTGAAAAATGGTGCAAAAGGATCAGAGCTCCTTCTCTCAATTTGTGGGAAGGGCAGTGTTTCAAAAATTGTAAAATACCCCTCACACACTGAAACCTGATTCAGTGTCATGCTTCATCATTGAGGTCTTCCCGCCCTCTACGGGACGGGGCGTGCTACGACTTACGTAGACGCAGGAGCACTTTATTCAGTGATTGGTGAGTATGTGTAGTGCGTGGGATCGTGAAAAGAAAATGTGAGATGGTTAAAAATTCTCTGGCTAGTGGAACGAAAATACTTTATTGTCTTCCCTGGCTGAGAATATTAAAAGTGGGGAGGTGTAGATGGTGTACTATAATGAGTCACCTCCTACAAGGTCAACATGTTTCAGAAGCCATCCCCTTGGCTTTCTTCCTCAGGACCAAAAACCGATCCCTGTTACACCTCAATGGGTGATAGAATAAATGTACATATGCCTGATAGTCACAAACACTGTCCTTTGTTCCCTGTTATGGGAGTAGAAAAATATACCACTTGTATATCTTAAGAACCTGAAAAGAAAAATATTTTGGATAAATCATGGCTTTCATCATTTATCTTTATCTATTCACATCACCATCACGTTGAAAGTTTTAAGCTTTTTGTGATATATTTCACTTGTGCAACCCTTTTGTAGGTAATGGTACCATTTGGTAAGTATCCTCTACTCATAAATCATCTGAAAGAACACTCCTTGTGATTTCTAGTGCCCAGTATCACATTTATTCAACATTCTTTCATACATATGTATCTCCTAGCAAGATACATTTTATGTTACAATACATTCATACATAAAGGAAGTATTTGTACACTCCTATTGTGCCCCTAAAAGGTTACAGATTGATGTTCTCAGCAACTGAGCACTCGCATTCATACTCCCATGATGAGCCTTGGAAAAAATGGGAGATGTTTGGCAAAAGTCTGTGCACTCGTCCTTTTTAACTGTGATCTCATGGTGTGTCTTTTAATATAAAAATTGTATTCATGCTCTCAAAAGGACGTGCCATAATAATACATACTTTAAAATGTAATCGTTATCGCTCCATGAGCTCACACGAGCGGTGTTGGGCGCCTTCAAATAGACACTATAGGTATTTTAAAAGAACAGAAGAAAAACAAGGTTTTAACGCCAGGGTCGTTTTTAAACAAACAAGCGTGGTCTCTTTGGCCTTTTTAAGGACATGCCATTGTCCTACTTACATGCTGGAAGGAGCGCAATCACCAAAGGAAGTACCTTCTCGTGGCTCGTCGGAACCTAAGTGAGGTTTGCCAGAGCCCGGTGTTTTAAAGTGCAAGGAGGCATGCTTGATAGGAAACAGGTGTGGCTGGAAACACTAGACCTTGAAATTTGAAAGATGGCCGCCGGTAAATGGACCCAAAACAGAGTTCATTTTGATCCACTTCCTGTTGGAACGATTAACACTGAATCGGTTGAAAAAGCAAGCATATATTTGTTTGTTTTGAGGCTTATTTTGGAGGAGTTTCAAAAGGCAGCCAAATGGAGGTTGAATTTAAAGGAATTATTAAACAAAAAAGAAAAACAAATTGTTGCACTAGAGATGCCCGGATGGAGTCATCGCAGACGTGCATTTATGTATGTGGGTTTTATGAAAAAACACAGGGGGCAAATTAGAAAACCTAATGGAAAAAAAGGTAAAGAATAAATCCCAGAAATAAAACGCTAGAGGCTGGAAAAATATTAACTGGAAAAAAAAAATTCTATCAGAGGATAAGGATTGAAAAGCAAAAACCATGTATATTTAAAAATAGAGTGTGTGTACACTCAGGTTTCCAAAATTATAGTTTCTCTAAAAGAGGAAAAAAAGGAGGAAAAAGGAAGAAAACCAGTTTCCAAAGGCATAAACCTCCTCTTTGTTCAGTATTAGTTACAGGGGTGATTGTAGTACTGTATACTCCTTATGAGTCTGGCAACTTTTTGGTTGATCATTAATTGCCAGGGGATTCCTGTGTTAGATTTTGTATACATCAGAGCTGGTTCCAAGGAATCTCATCGTTCAGGCCTTTCTCATGAGTCCTCAAACGGAACACCCACCGTTGTTCTTTTTCGAACAAATACCTTTCGTTTTGGATTTGTTCGATTACTGTCCACGAAAGATTTTCCCACTTATGATCTTTTTCCAGAAAATGGGCTGCCATTTTGGTGGTACTCTTTTTGCATTTAATGTTACTTTTGTGTTCCCCTATCCTTACCTTGACAGGACGTGTGGTCATTCCTACGTATTCCAAAAGACACGGGCACATGATCAGATAAACTACATTTTTTGAATTGCATGTTGGAACAAGATTTCTTTGCTTTTTTTAGTTAGTTTGCACACATTGCACATTCCACAGGGATGTACCACTAAATCACACCAGACCAAAAGAAGAGAAGAACAGACAATGCAAACCACTTTAATGCCCCCAATCTCTGGGCATCATCCCTGTGGAATGTGCAATGTGTGCAAACTAACTAAAAAAGCAAAGAAATCTTGTTCCATGATGGAACCAAATGGGTCCAAAGAAGATTCACAACATGCAATTCAAAAAATGTAGTTTATCTGATCACGTGCCCGTGTCTTTTGGAATACGTAGGAATGACCAACGGTGGGTGTTCCGTTAGAGGATTCATGAGAAAGGCCTGAACGATGAGATTCCTTGGAACCAGCTCTGATGTATACAAAATCTAACACAGGAATCCCCTGGCAATTAATGATCAACCAAAAGTTGCCAGACTCATAAGGAGTATACAGTACTACAATCACCCCCGTAACTAATACTGAACAAAGAGGAGGTTTATGCCTTTGGAAACTGGTTTTCTTCCTTTTTCCTCCTTTTTTTCCCTCTTTTAGAGAAACTATAATTTTGGAAACCTGAGTGTACACACACTCTATTTTTAAATATACATGGTTTTTGCTTTTCAATCCTTATCCTCTGATAGAAAAAAAAATTCAGTTAATATTTTTCCAGCCTCTAGCGTTTTATTTCTGGGATTTATTCTTTACCTTTTTTTCCATTAGGTTTCCTAATTTGCCCCCCGTGTTTTTTCATAAAACCCACATACATAAATGCACGTCTGCGATGACTCCATCCGGGCATCTCTAGCGCAACAATTTGTTTTTCTTTTTTGTTTAATAATTCCTTTAAATTCAACCTCCATTTGGCTGCCTTTTGAAACTCCTCCAAATAAAGCCTCAAAACAAACAAATATATGCTTGCTTTTTCAACCGATTCAGTGTTAATCGTTCCAACAGGAAGTGGATCAAAATGAACCCTGTTTTGGGTCCATTCACCGGCGGCCATCTTTAAAATTTCAAGGTCTAGTGTTTCCAGCCACACCTGTTTCCTATCAAGCATGCCTCCTTGCACTTTAAAACACCGGGCTCTGGCAAACCTCACTTAGGTTCCGACGAGCCACGAGAAGGTACTTTCTTTGGTGATCGCGCTCCTTCCAGCATGTAAGTAGGACAATGGCATGTCCTTAAAAAGGCCAAAGAGACCACGCTTGTTTGTTTAAAAACGACCCTGGCGTTAAAACCTTGTTTTTTCTTCTGTTCTTTTAAAATACCTACAGTGTCTATTTGAAGGCGCCCAACACCGCTCGTATGAGCTCATGGAGTGATAACGATTACATTTTAAAGTATGTATTATTATGTCACGTCCTTTTGAGAGCATGAATACAATTTTTTATATTAAAAGACACAATGAGATCACAGTTAAAAAGGACGAGTGCACAGACTTTTGCCAAACATCTCCCATTTTTTCCAAGGCTCATCATGGGAGTATGAATGCGAGTGCTCAGTTGCTGAGAACATCAATCTGTAACCTTTTAGGGGCACAATAGGAGTGTACAAATAATTCCTTTATGTATGAATGTATTGTAACATAAAATGTATCTTGCTAGGAGATACATATGTATGAAAGAATGTTGAATAAATGTGATACTGGGCACTAGAAATCACAAGGAGTGTTCTTTCAGATGATTTATGAGTAGAGGATACTTACCAAATGGTACCATTACCTACAAAAGGGTTGCACAAGAGAAATATATCACAAAAAAGCTTAAAACTTTCAACGTGATGGTGATGTGAATAGATAAAGATAAATGATGAAAGCCATGATTTATCCAAAATATTTTTCTTTTCAGGTTCTTAAGATATACAAGTGGTATATTTTTCTACTCCCATAACAGGGAACAAAGGACAGTGTTTGTGACTATCAGGCATATGTACATTTATTCTATCACCCATTGAGGTGTAACAGGGATCGGTTTTTTGGTGCTGAGGAAGAAAGCCAAGGGGATGGCTTCTGAAACATGTCGACCTTGTAGGAGGTGACTCATTATAGTACACCATCTACACCTCCCCACTTTTACTATTCTCAGCCAGGGAAGACAATAAAGTATTTTCGTTCCACTAGCCAGAGAATTTTTAACCATCTCACATTTTCTTTTCACGATCCCACGCACTACACATACTCACCAATCACTGAATAAAGTGCTCCTGCGTCTACGTAAGTCGTAGCACGCCCCGTCCCGTAGAGGGGCGGGAAGACCCCAATGATGAAGCATGACACTGAATCAGGTTTCAGTGTGTGAGGGGTATTTTATAATTTTTTGAAACATTGCCCTTCCCACAAATTGAGAGAAGGAGCTCTGATCCTTTTGCACCATTTTTCACGTATGACTAGACACTTCAAATAAAAATAAAAATAGCAGCACACACATGGGTGCATATATATTCACATAATACATGGTAGAATCCCTATGTTGGATAACAGTATCAAGAGGAGGACGATTCTACCTTTTTCCTCTTCACTCCGTCCTTTGATTTTTTGAGCATGCGTGACACAGCCGGGAAAGCAGTTTGCATTGCGCCCTCCGATGGAGAACGGGGAAGTAGAACTACTATTGGAAAAATGCCCAACACTTCACCAAACAAAAGTATTGACCAATAGCAGTAGAGGAAATGCAAACTATGCATACAGGCGCAAAATATCCTGTTTGGTTATGCTGATGAAAATAAATTGGCAAAATAGTTTATCTTCTCATAAGGCTGCACACTCAGGTGCAGTTTTACTGCCTTAATGTATCCTAAAAGAAAGCATGTCGGGGTAAGAGATTTTACTATAACCATCCCTTCCAGAAACAGGGACTTTTCACCAGACTTTGTGGCACTTGGAGCCTCATTATGAGTGCCATGGTGCGGGAGTCTTTATTCTCCACCCCCAGAGTTATCGATTCCAAGGACCCGTTCTCTCTCAGGATGCAGAACTAATGGAGATTACAAGCCGCATCCTGAGAATTCCCAAAGAAATGAAGAATTGCCAGGAGAATAAATAATTCCTTCTTGTGCATCCTATCATTTGTATTGATAGTCATTTAAGTAAAATATTTTCGCTGGCGTGCAGGGATCCCAGAGCACTTCAAATCCTTGGAGTAGAATGTACATTTAAATTTCGTCTCTGTTATTTGATCCTGACGGTTTGGCTCTTGAACGTTTCACATTCAGGTCTTTCGGGTTGTTCTGCTTTGGTGGCGGGGGATATTCGATTTTCCCGCTGGGCTTCTACCCTTATGTGTTATAATCAGCATTGGGGCTCTTCTGTCTGTGTGCTTCTCATGGAGTGGATCCTGTGGCTGGGGTACCTCCCTCTATTCTTCAATTTTCAGGGATGGTTTTCTGTAGGCTGTTTGCCCTCTCCTTTGGCTACTCAGTTGTCTGTGCCTGCTGGGGTTCTGGGGTTGCTCTGGTAGGTGTTTCTACTTTGATGGTTGGGTTGCTGCGGAGTTTTAGTCTTCGTCGTCCGGTCACTCCTGTGCTTGTACCCACTTGGGATCTGCCTTCTCTATTGCTGGGGCTTCAGTTGTCCCCTTTTGAACGTTGGTGTGATGGCACTTTTCTGTGGCTATCGGCTCCATTGGCCTTCCTATTGGCCATTCCTTCGGCTCAGGGTTAGGTGCACTGAGCGCCTTGCTTGCTTCTTTCCCTATTTCCTGTTCCTGCCTGACTGGGTGGTGTTGCACTCCCTGGGGTCCCCTCTAAATTCCATTTATGGCCGGAGGTTGTTCTTCCTGGCTTGCCAGGGGCGGAAGGTGATCTGGTTCTTTCTGTTTTGGATGGCCCTTCAGATTTATCTGCAGCATACTCATGGCTTTCGTCTTTCCCCTGCTCTGTATGTAGCCTGAGGGGGTGTTGCTAAGGGTAAGAAGGTGCGTACTTCCACCATCAGTTGGTGGGTGTTCTTGGCGGTTTGCCAGTGTTATATGTCTGTGTGGTTGGCTCCTCCTTCTCATGTTCAGGATGCTCCACTCGGTTTGTGTCCTTTTCCTGGGTTGCGTGGCATGTGTCTCTCGCCCGGAATTTTGTTGGGCAGCTGCCAGCCAGCCGCATCATACTTTTGTCAAGCATTGTCGTCTCAATGTTTTACATGCTTCTGTGGGCAATTCTGCTGTTGGTGTTGTGAACACAGCTCTATCTTGTATCTTGCTTTGATTCACCTTTGTGTTCAGCATGTATCTTTGACATCATGCTGTTTTTTCTATTTTGGCTTGTGAGATCCTCACTTATGTAAGGACTGGGACGAGGCGGTCCTATGATTGGGTAATGAGTCGTTACTTACTAGTAATCTTCATTACCCTGATTAAGGTCCTCTAGGGTGGGAGGGGTTTATATAGTAAAAATAAAGAAAAGACTGGTGTTGTAAAGGACTGTCGGGGGACATGAACGCTTCACTATCAATAAATCAATCAATCAGGGGTTTATAAAGCGCGCTACTCACCCGTGAGGGTCTCAAGGTGCTGGGGGGGAGGGGGCGCAGTTCCGGATCAGTCGAAGAGCCAGGTCTTGAGGCTCTTCCTGTAAGGACTGCGAGGAGGAGGACCTTAATCAGGGTAAAGAAGACTACCGGTAAGTAACAACACATTTCCAAGCATGCTTGTATTGTGCAGTTGCTTGACAGCTCCAGTTCTTTTTTTTTTTTTCCAGCTCATACTGAGTGGATTGTGAACACTTCTGAGGTTTTGTCACCCTATTTTATTCTGGGTATACCCTAGACGTGCACATTGTGTGCCTTCATTTGATGTTTTAAACACTTCTGAAGCATTCCCACTTTCTTTTTTCATTTTTTGAAGAGCAATTTTGTACCTATACCTTCACTATTTGTGAGGTGCCCTTCCTCTGTGAGGAAGAAGGTAGTTACTGACCCCCATGATCTGTATGTAGTTTATTTGTCACCCTTGCAATCAACAAAGGAGTAGGAATTTTCAACAACAAAAAATGACGAAACATGCTGTGAAAGACTGGGACAGGTTTTGCCGCAAGGGTAAACTAGACGACATCAGAGATAAAGAAGAAAGAAATCAACAGTACAGGGCAGCCAAAGAAGGTTACCTTTCCATTGTGACCAGCCCCCACTCTAAAGGAATCACGCACAGGGAGACCCACTGACAGGAAGAAAAAAAGTCATCATCACCATCACTCCCATGGTTCCCGAGGCTCCAGCTCATTGCATAAGAAACTAACGTGGAGCATGACCATACCAACATGTTCACTGATGAAGAATGCCTCTGCTGCAAGCTGGACATCGAAGGTATACTTGCCACAAAAGACACCAGCATCATCAATGTCAAAGAAACACTGGTCATCACTGAAACACAAGTTCTGTTTGTTGAGGCACTCTGCTCACGTCTCGACGCTGTTGAATCAACATCATACCATTCACTGTCAAGATGTTCTGTGCCACCAAGGCCACTGACGATCCAGAGACATACCTCTATTTTGTCCCATCAGAAAGGTGCTAGTTCTGGATCTGACTCCACAACCACCAAGATTTCATGATCAAACCATCAGTGCTTATTCCACAATTTCACATGTCTGTTCCTCGTCCTGCAGAGTTGCCAGATGATCAGAGCCACCAGCGTCACAGAAAGAAGAGGTATCCATCTCTATATAGGAATGGGTTTTCAGTTCCTGATTCTTCATCTTTGTATGCACTGACCTCTCCAACTTGTAACCCATCAAGGTCATTGCAAATAGGTGACATTACTTCATTTCATGATGTGTTGGTCAGAGGAGGAACAATGCTTAACTTTCCACTGATTCAACGAACTTCAGTTTCTGGGATTATGGAGACACTACATCCACAAGTTTGTCCTAGGCCTTTGCTTCTATTGATTATATCCTTTGTTCGGATAGTGGAAGAGAAGTTTGTTTCTCCTGCAAGCCCTACAGGCACTAGTTCATGGCTACTAAAAATACAAATGATTAGATCTCTGTATATATATCTGGGACAGATGCCTAAACCTCACTTCGTAACTGTTCCCGCAGTCACGAAGAAGCACTCTTCTATTCCAGAAACGTCCATCCCACCTAACCAGGACAGCAAGCAGGCATATTTTGCTGGCAGAAACATTTGTGCCACAGCTGTTAGAGCTTTGAAGAAGCCATTGTAACAGCGTCGCTGGGAAGATATGACACTGTAGGGTGTTGTAACTAGTGCTTACCCTGTTCCAGTGTCCCTTTCCTTCACCCGATCCATCCCTTCTTTCCTTCACCCGTCCCCCCTACCTTTTCCTCCCAGTGGTACATCCCTCCCAGTAGAATATTGATGTGGAGCTCACCTTAGAATGTTGAGTGCGCTTCACTTGTCAGCTGGTGCTTGAGGATCAAGTCCAATAAACGTCCTTCTCTACTTCACCCTGTGTGAGACGTTTTATCCAACATTTTGGCGACGATTTATGCTGTGCTGGGGGCAGCCCTAGATCCTCTCCCCAGTTTCTTCCACCAGCTGTCAGTGTGTCTACCACCTCACATTCTTTACTGAGTGGTACTTCTGCAAGGTGGAGAGCGCTGTTACTGTGAGCCTGCTGAAAGAAGAATTCTTCATCCGTGAGCAGCCTTATTTTCCTTCAACCCTCAGCTGCTGTTTATGTGTACCTACTGAAAGAAGAATTCTTCCTCCGTGATCAGCTTTACTTTCTACAAGTCCCTACTGATGTGGTGAGTGCTACGCGCTTCCAAGGCAGCCTGCCGCGCTGCATTTCCCATTTTCACCTCTCCCTCATTTACGTCAAGTCGACGTTCGCTCCTCTCAGCTGGTGGTTGCTTATGCAACTCGACCCTGCGCCCTCACCTCATCGGATTCCCTGAGCGATGTATTGACTCGGCCGAGGGAGTAGACCTTCTGACTCTCTGCCTCTTTCCTTCATATTTCGCCGGCAGATAGCTTCTGGCACCGCTTGTTTCCTGGTTCCCGCCCCTTTCTCCTCAGCTGAGGGAGATTGACATTTCCTCCCCTCTTCCCCTCAGCTGTTTTGGATGACTCATCACGCCGCTCCGCTCTATTCTCTCAGAGCGTCGAGCACTGTGTCAATTTCACCAAGGGAGGGGCGGTGGGCATCGCTTTGCCTCTGATTGCCTCAGCTTTCGCTCTGTGACACAGCACGCCATAGTGTTCTCTCCCTCAGTTACTCAGGCGATGTCTCGTATTCTCAGAGGGAGGGGCCACCGAAATTTTCTTCAGCCTGCCAGCAATTTTACGTCGCTGACTGGCACAGCCTCCTATTTATCATTACGCCACTCCGCTCTTTCGTTTAGAGCCTCGGGCGCTACGTTTAAATTCCACAGAGGGAGGGGCTGCCATCATTCACCTCAGCCTGCCAGCAAATTTTCATCGCTGACAGGCACACCTTGCTAACTGTACACCCTATGTGCTCCACAAATAATTCTCACAGATATCACCTTCAGCTATTGTTCACGTTTAACAAGCTCAGGCTATCATTAATCTCCACAGCCTGCCAGCATTTACATCGCTGACAGGCACAGCTTGCTATTGGTACACCTGTGTGCACTATTAATTTTTTTTTCTTCCCAATTTGCCTTCACATTTTGCTTTTCCCTGAGCTGTTACCATACATTGATTCCTCAAGGAAGCTGCTGCTGAACTCGTATTTTCTGTGCTACCTTCCTGCAAAGTGATTTTATCCATTGATATAGCGCAGCTTATTGGTCCTCTCTTGTCAAAGGCAATGCCGCCATGGAAAGGCATACGGTCTTCGCCACTGGGGGCCCGTTGCGGGCCCCCAGAGTGTTGGGGTGTGGGGGGTGCACATGGGGGGTACCTATGGTACCCCCCTGCATTGGCATGGACAAGGTGGCAGGCACCGCGTGGTGCCTGTCACCTTGTGCATGCCAATGCACGACGTGCATTCCCAGCATTGTGGCGGGCGGTGTGGCGAACACCGCCCGCCACAATGTTGGGAATAGGGGATGCCACCGCCACCATGTCGGTGGCATCCTAATACTCGCGGCGGGACCGCCGCTCCTATGGCGGACGGTCCCATTCACCGCCGCGGTGGCGGGCGGACTTTGTCCGCCCTTCATCGTAATGTGCCCCATAGTGTTTGCTGACTCGTGTGCCCCATATACTCTCATCAATGAATCCACTTTTCAAGAAAACTCAGGGAACAAAGACTATACACTATTGCCTCCTGATATCAAACCGGGGGGATGCAACCACGATCCTATACCTCTTGTAGGCATGCTTCTAATGCACATCGATTTCAAGGACAGATCCACTTTGGGAAAGGTTTATATCACGAAAAACGGCTCCAATTTATTAGGGTGGAAACACCAAAAAGACTTGGGGATTAAGCTAGATCCAAATGCTCTTGAACCAGTATATCTCGTGGAGAGATCTAATGTTGGAAAAGAAATATGCGAGCAATTTCCCGAAGTATTTTCAGACAAATTAGGACTGTTGAAAGGTTTCCTACACAAAATCAAGCCAAAAGTTCAGCACAAACCAGTTGTCCACAAGGCTAGATCACTTCCTTTACTTAAAAGGGACCTTCTCAAAAGAACTCGACAGATTGGAAGCCAGCGGTGTGATAGAATGCATTGAAAGCTCTGAATGGTTGGCTCCCATAGTTTTAGCATCTAAGAAGGGAGGAAAGGGCATTCGTCTATGTGTCGACCTCAGAGACCTGAATTCCAACATTTGGGTGGATAGACATCCCCTCCCAAATATCAACGAGATGCTCAGTGTCATACAAGGGGCAAAGTTCTTCAGCGTTCTCGACCTCTCCTCAGCTTACCACCAGGTAGCCCTCCATCCTGACTCCAAGTCCCTCACCTCCTTCATAACTCCGTTTGGGACATATCAGTTTTCTAGGATGCCGTTCGGCCTAGCATCTGCCGCGGCAGTGTTTCAGCGCATAATGCAACATATTCTACAAGGGACAGACAAAGTGCTGTGTTTTCAGGACGACATCCTGATTTACTGAGAAACAGAAGCAGAACATAATAAGGTCCTACTGGAAGTTCTAAGCAAACTAAAGAAAGCTGGGTTCACTACACAAAAGGACAATTGCAAAATAGGTGTAGAATCTGTAGTTTATCTAGGTCACACCATATCAGGTGAAGGAATCAAACCTAAATCTAGCTTAGTGGATTCAGTCAAGCTAGCTCCTGCACCTACAACTAAAGAAGAACTAAAATCTTTTCTGGGCCTAGTCGAGTATATGTCCAAGTACGTAAAAAACTTTGCAGAACAAGTGCACTCTCTCAGAGAGTTACTCAAAAAAGGTACCCTGTTTGAATGGAACTCCCAGTGTCAAAATGACTTCACACAGATTAAACGAGCCATAGTTGAAGCACCCATTTTAAGTATGTTTGACCCTAATGCCAGAACCACTTTGACAACCAACGCCAGCATGAAAGGATTAGGAGCCTCACTTACACAAAACGTAAAAGGACAAGAAAGGGTGATAGCCTTTGCGTCAAGAACTGTGAAAGAACCAGAATGCAACTATTCCACAATTGAAAAGGAGGCTCTCGCTTTTTATTGGGCAATAAATCATTTTAAATTCTTTCTATGGGGGATTCCATTCATCCTAAAAACGGATCATAAACCTTTGCTTCCTTTGTTCTCTACCAAATGCATTGAAAAGACCACCCCGCATCTCCAAATGGATTCTAGGCCTACAAGGCTTTAACTACTCCATGAGTTATGTACCTGGCAATGAAAACCTAGTTGCAGACTGCCTCTCCAGACTCCCTATCACTAATGAGAACTCACAGTTATTACCCCCTGATGAGACCATTCTTTCAATTGATATCCGAGCCATCAGCAAAGATGAATGGGAAAAATACATGAAAAATGACACTATACTCACTGACCTAAAAAACACTATCTGCAATGGGTGGCCTAAGAGTCTTAAAGAGTTACCAGAGAATCTTAAGTCCTTCTGGGTAGTGAAGGACGAGTTGTCAGTCATAAATTACCACATTTACAGAGGAAACAGGATTGTTCCTCCAGAAAAAATTTACGAACGCATAATTGAGATAGCTCATGAAGGCCATCCGGGCAGGGGCATGACTAAATGCAAAATCAGGCAAGACTGTTGATTCCCCAACATGGATTCCATGGTAGAGTGGGTTGTGAAAGACTGCCTGGCGTGTGGATCCAGTGACAAATCTAAAGTAATTTGCAAAGCTCCACTCATTCCTGTACCAATTCCCACTAAACCATGGGACAAACTAGGCCTGGACATTATAGGACCCTTAAACTTGCTCAACTATTCTCAAAGGTTCATGTTCGTACTTATCGATTACCATTCCCACTGGATTTCCACAAAAATGGTCACCACCATCACTACATCTTCATTAATTGAATTTCTTAAAGAAACTTTTTCCAAAGAAGGTGTACCCAGCACATGGATCACAGACAATGGTGTTCAATTCACTTCCGATTAAATGAGGCAGTTTCTGGCCACATTATCTATACCCCATCTCAAATCACCCCTCTATTGTCCTAAAGCCAATGGATTGGTAGAAAGAGCCAACAGGATGATAAAGGACACTATTCAATTGGCCTTAACATCTAGTGAACCTGTTGAAGAAGCCATAAGACAGATGCTATGGTCATACCACATCACGCCTAATGGTATTTCTGGTGTTTCCCCATTTGTCTCTCAAAGGGAGAAATCCTGGGTCCAAACTCACACCCAATTGGCTTAATGGGGGGTGTCCTGTTTGGGTAGACAGGAAGTCTGTATTGGAAAAAGTTGGGCGCCATCAACAAGATTACAAATCCAGATACAACCAGAAATGGGGTACTGTCAACAAGGACTGGCAGGAAGGCCAATGGGTTGTCATCAAGAGGCCTAATGTTTTTCGAGCCAAAGTTTCCTCATTTTCCAAACCTATGAGAATAAAACGAGTCAATAATAACTCTGTTGTGCTGGAAGATGGAAGCACCTGGAGCATGAACAATGTAGCTCGCTGTTCCAAGGTACACTCCTCGTTGTCTTCCAGTGAGGAAAGTCGAGACGAATCATCCTCCATCTCACAAGGTTCTAAAGAGCTCAGATCTCGCCGACCGCCAGCTTGGCATGTGGATTATAAAATGTAAATCTTTTGTATAATACATGGCAAATATTAATGTATTCTTCTTTGTGAATGTTCTTACCATTACAATTGTTTTATCCTTTGTTTTCCCTTATTCAAAGGGAGATGTGTTGTAACTAGTGCTTACCCTGTTCCAGTGTCCCTTTCCTTCACCCGATCCATCCCTTCTTTCCTTCACCCGTCCCCCCTACCTTTTCCTCCCAGTGGTACATCCCTCCCAGTAGAATCTTGATGTGGAGCTCACCTTAGAATGTTGAGTGCGCTTCACTTGTCAGCTGGTGCTTGAGGATCAAGTCCAATAAACGTCCTTCTCTACTTCACCCTGTGTGAGACGTTTTATCCAACACAGGGCTTTGCTGAGGATCTTCTAAAAGATAGAAGACAAGAAAGACAAGACTTCATGGAGCGGGTTCAAGATGATATGCTGCTCTCCAATCAGAGTATTAGCATTGCAGTTGAATCTGCAGACTTGAACATTTCCAAATTCTGTCATGAAACTTTACTAAGAAGATCTTTTTGGGTTGTGTTTGACATCTCTCATACCTGATGCTCAGTTCAAAATCACGAATCATTTATTGATTCAGTCTTGATTATCGGCGCCTGTTACCTGCCATGAGGGGAACGGCCTGAGAGTTCACCGCATTGCCGTGAGGGGAACGGCTTGGGAAAACCATCGCTTTGCCGTGAGGGGAACGGCCTACATTTCCCAATAGCCCCTGCCTGGCGCGGGAAGCAGCGTCATACTAGCGCCTCCAGCCCCATCAAAGCGCTGCCGCCCTCCCGCAGCGCGGACGCGCTCATCGGCGCCTGTTACGTGCCGTGAGGGGAACGGCCTGAGAGTTCACCGCATTGCCGTGAGGGGAACGGCTTGGGAAAACCATCGCTTTGCCGTGAGGGGAACGGCCTACATTTCCCAATAGCCCCTGCCTGGCGCGGGGAAGCAGCGTCATACTAGTGCCTCCAGCCCCATCAAAAGCGCTGCCGCCCTCCCGCAGCACGGGACGCGCGCGGGCAAAGCCCGGGCCAAGGGCGGGCCCGTCATTGCCAGGAAGAGGCAGGGCAGGGCCACCCCCCTTGGTCCCCTTGGTCTCAATCATTTGTATTTTCTACGCAGAGGCAATTGTACCTGCGAATTTATTGGGAGACCGCAGCCGTTTATAGAGCGATACACTATTGAGTTGGCCGTGAGTACCTACGCCTGTGTTGCCCCTTATCGTGAACTGGCATATGGCTGTGGTGTTTCTTACTGACATTTCTATGATATATCCGGACTCTTTTTAAATTTATAGATGGTGATTTTATACTTATATACTGCATTTTTTTAGTCTATTGTTCCATCTGTTGCATTTTATATGACATTTTTTCTGTGGTTTTGCACTTGCACTTTGAAATTTGGCCGTATAATTTTCTTTTTATACCTAGGCCCATTTTTAAGACTTAGTACTGTGATACATATGATCTTATTTTCCTATTTTTACTGATTTTTACTGATACTATTCTGTACTCTGCTACGGTTCCCCATTATAAATTTTATATATTGTTCTTAGTACTTTTAGATTTGTATTTTGTATTTTGTATTTACATTACCTTCTACATTGAAGTGTGAATAACATATAAATATCATTTACGACTAAAATGTCGAAACGTAAACCACAAAAACATTACAAAAACGCGACTGATCCTCCATGTACTACCATTGACTCCTACCTAGTACGGGCAGTAAGCGTGATTAATGATGAGATAGATAGGACAGAACGCCGCCTTTCAATAGGTATAGGATCAGTGAACGAGGAAATAGATGGGCATGATCTTGGGACTACTCACGTAATTGAAGATACCTCTAATATTGAGCAAACATCTAATCCCGAGGGAAACGGGAACGTGGGAATCCTTGATAAAGATTTAGTATTAGTATCCAGTGGACAACGGCAAAACTCACCAACTGGTTCGCCGACCCCGAAAAGGAAAAGGGGATGAAGAACTAGCCAGGCTAAAGTAGCGACTTCTAATATAAGTAAAAAGGGACACGTAAGAAATACAACAGCTAAGACACCAGGAAACCGTGCTGATCCCCAACCCTCAACAATAGAGCAAATGGACCATATAGTTACCCAGCTTAACCAAAAATTAGAGGCCTGTATTAGACCACTTCTTGTTAAAATAGATCACCTTAATGGAGAGGTTACTAGACTTAGGGGCCGATTCCGATCTCGGTCGGAGGCGCACCCAATACCATTCGGTCGGGAAAAAAGCCATGCGAAAGCCTGTTTCCCGACCGATCCGTACAGCACACCGAACGAGTAAGTACGATGCGCACAACAGCACAGAATCCGGCCGAGCCGTACTCACCCAAACCAGGTCCTGTTCTCCGACCGAGGCGAATCCGGAAACGCTGAATCGAGTCGCACGGAAGGGAAAATGCAGCTCCGTCCGGCCGAACAAGTACGATGCGCTTCCCGTACGCGCCGAACCCGTCGCTACGCACGGCACGTCAAAGCATCCGGGAGAGGCGCACATAAGCTCCGATTCGCGCCACAACACTATCCACGGCTACGAGACGAACACGCCAGCGACGAGGACGACGCGAAGCGACGAGGACGACGCGAAGCAACGAGAAGGACGAACGACACGAACCAACCATGAATCCCTTCGTCCCGATCATACCAATATTCTACATTTACTACCGGAACAGGCACGGACGCGTACGGCGCAGAAGGTAAGTCAGACACCAACCACAAAACACATACAACACGTACACGACACATCACACACACACAGAGGGATGCAGAATATACTTACACCAGCAACAGCAGCACCATAGGGGCGGGATGCCCATCACCAATGCCACATATGCACACAGGGGCCTGAATGCGCACCACCACCCCTACCCAGGGGGGGCAGGATGCCTACCACTACTACCACCCTCACCCAGGGGTGGCTGGATGCCTACCACCACTACCACCCTTAGCCAGGGGGCTGGATGCCTACCACTACTACCACCCTTAGCCAGGGGGGCTGGATGCCTACCACTACTACCACCCTTAGCCAGGGGGCTGGATGCCTACCACTACTACCACCCTGAGCCAGGGGGGCTGGATGCCTACCACTACTACCACCCTGAGCCAGGGGGCTGGATGCCTACCACTACTACCACCCTGAGCCAGGGGGCTGGATGCCTACCACTACTACCACCCTGAGCCAGGGGGGCTGGATGCCTACCACTACTACCACCCTGAGCCAGGGGGCTGGATGCCTACCACTACTACCACCCTTAGCCAGGGGGGCTGGATGCCCACCACCACCCTTAGCCAGGGGGCTGGATGCCTACCACTACTACCACCCTTAGCCAGGGGGCTGGATGCCTACCACTTCTACCACCCTGAGCCAGGGGGCTGGATGCCTACCACTACTACCACCCTGAGCCAGGGGGGCTGGATGCCTACCACTACTACCACCCCCACTCATAGGATGGACAATGCATGACACAACCAGCACACCACAACCTAGGGAATGCAAGAAAAAGACATCCCCCAACACCATGACAAGCGTGTGTAGACTGTGTCAAATGCCTACAACACCGAACATGACTTTGAACATACAATGTGACCCCCTAGCACATGTGCCACACATATATGTGTGTGGCACCCACAATGCAAGCAGGCCATGACCATTGTGGCAATGGGGTCCAAACCCCCATCATCACAGTGAGCAAAATGTAAGTGTGGGGTCCATAGCTGAAGCACATTTTGAACATTGTGGCAATGGGGTCTAAACCCCCATCATCACAGTGAGCAAAATGTAAGTGTGGGGTCCATAGCTGAAGCACATTTTGAACATTGTGGCAATGGGGTCTAAACCCCCATCATCACAGTGAGCAAAATGTAAGTGTGGGGTCCATAGCTGAAGCACATTTTGAACATTGTGGCAATGGGGTCTAAACCCCATCATCACAGTGAGCAAAATGTAAGTGTGGGGTCCATAGCTGAAGCACATTTTGAACATTGTGGCAATGGGGTCTAAACCCCCATCATCACAGTGAGCAAAATGTAAGTGTGGGGTCCATAGCTGAAGCACATTTTGAACATTGTGGCAATGGGGTCTAAACCCCATCATCACAGTGAGCAAAATGTAAGTGTGGGGTCCATAGCTGAAGCACATTTTGAACATTGTGGCAATGGGGTCTAAACCCCCATCATCACAGTGACCAAAAGGTAAGTGTTGACAAAGAAAGAGCTGCAACTGCCAAACTGCATGGATGATTCCTGGTCACAGAACAAAAAACACATCAGTGGCAAAGTAGTGTATGTGTCCCATTGCAACATAAATTGGGTGAGCCAAATACTGCAGTGCAAATAAGACATACCTTTGGCCATGTGCAGACAAACAACACCCATGGGGGCTGACACTGTCAACATTCATCAATGACACAATGACAGAAGTGACCATCAGAATGCAGACCCACATATTTGCAACAATGGGCACACAAATGCAGATACCCTGTGGAGACTGCAGATGTGAGGTGAACAGATACCATACCATGGCAGCAATGGGACACACAAACCATGATCATTGTGCTGACAGATGACCTAGGAGTCCCAGGGACAGCAGGGGAAACCCACCAAACTACATACAGCCAATGGCACACCCAAGATATGCCAATGCAGTGGTGCAGATGCACAAACACAAACAGGCAGACCCACACTGCACATCATACACAACAGGTGAGGGGGGGTGCCAGTGTCCCCAGGCAACCACACAACACATGAGGAGACCTGAATACCAATCATACAGATGTGCATACAGTGCCACACAAAGGTAACTCATGGATCCAAATCCCCTATGTGGGCAAGCAGGCATTGTCAGATGAGAGGGAGCACAAATCACACATGTCACACAGGCACGTAGGAACAGCAACTGACACAGCAAGACACAGACACACCACAGCACCACCCCCAGGGCCCCCACAATGTGGTGACCCTGGGCTGCATTACAATCCCACTGTGATGACAAAGCTAAATGTGGTTCACACTGTGAACCACAGTCATCTGTCCTGAGCAACAAACTACCATCACACCTACACAAGCACAAATCAATCAGCATGGCCAGTAAGCCAAGGCCAACATGGAGGCAGGGGCCTAGCCGGGCAACAACTCTCATCTGCACACACTCAACACCACACCCCTCGACCTCCAACAATGTGCAGCAGTGAAGTACACATGCACTGGTGACATTGCACATGCACCCATGACTATTCCAGGGTGGTGGGTGGGAATCAAGGTGCAGAAACACATGACACATGGCCACTCAACAAGACTCCTGAATGTCTGACACACTGCACACTACGCTGTACATGGACATGACGGCAATACCACACCAACCAATGGGATCCCAGCCACAGTCACACACCAATGAAGAAGCCAAGGTCACCCACAAAGAACACACATAGACAACAACCAACATTGCAGCCCGGACCCTGAGGAGTGCCAGCAGTCACACACACAACGTGTCACAATCACTGAAAGATAACACAAACTGGAAATCACATGACAGGGGCAAACAACAAGTGCCAAGGGGAAACCTGACTGTGACCCATCTGCGTCTGCACACAAACTCAGCCCTGACAGCAAACACACCTATGGGTGACACCCTGATGACCAGTAATGTGCCATGCACCCACATCACAGAGAACCCAGGGAGAAGACTTTGGGGAACATAGGTCAACTCAGCAAGCATCACAAACAGGTACAACACTAGGGATCACAGCATGCACAGCTAAACGGAAGTGAACACACAGACATGCACATACAACACACACCTTGGGCGCAGGCAATGTCACAGGTGTACACACTGCCATGAGGGGACTCCACTCCTGTGTGAGGAAAGCTGTGCCATGTGTTGCCTCAGTAGGGTCCCATCATGTCAGCTGAGCACTTGGTCACACAATCAACAATTAGCACCAAATGAGGGCTCCCGTCACATCAGCCTGGTCATGGAAGTGCCAACGGAATCATCAGCACAGATCCAACACACTTGTATAGCAATGTTGCACTGACTACACGGATGAGTCCTTCCCCATTGATGCCCAAACCTGCATGTCCAGTGGAGATGGCCACACGGTCAGGGAAGTAGACGAATTGAACAATGGCAGGCACAACAGATGTGCAGGGGTGGAAGCCACAGATGTGAAATAGCTAATCTAAGTAGGAAATCCCATTGCCAAATACTGAACACATGACACCCTCAGATACTGCTATGGATGACATAGATACACCACAGGATAGGACACATTCCCCCTGGACCACATGGGTTCCTGCACAGTAACACTTCATTATCATGAGACCAAATATCACCATCACTGCAGCAAGGGCATGGTTAGCATCATCAACAACATGTACATCAGAAGCATAAGCACTAGAGAACAGAAAGTTGCTTTATTCAGCATATGTGTGGAATGAAAACAAAGTCCAGAAAAACACAAAGGCCAATGGCCAGTCCATTGTCAAAGTCCAAACTGGGTGACAGTGGCAGATGTCACCCTACGCATGCCTGCACAAAACCAGGGACAATCCACTAGGAAGGGCAACCGGGGGCAGGCCAGGCACCGCAGGGACAGGATCAGGGCTCACCAGGAGGAAGCAGGGAAGGGGTGGTGGGTGCTGGAGAGCCACTGACAACTGCAGTGGAGGTGTCTGACATGGTGTGTGCCGGCACAACTGGGGGCATGACTCAGATGTTGTGGGTGCCGGCACGACTGCAGTGGACCCTGCAGATGGAGTGGACAGGTCCGCCACTGCAGTGCCCAAGTCAGACAGGGTGGTAGTGGACTCCACTGCAGTGCCTACCACCAGGGGAGGAGAATGGGGAACAGGCAAGGTGGGCTGGACAGAGGGGAGGACACCCTCACCACATCAGTGGCACAGACAAGCGCAGCGGGGGTGTGGTGCCGGGAGAGCAAGTGCCAGGGGAGAAGGCCGGAACCTCTTGGGAATGGTATATCTGTGGGTGGGGGAACCTGGGGCAGGGTGTGGTGGGGGCACCTGTGGAGTGGGGGCCTGAGGGATGGAGGAAGGAGACCTGGTGCCTGAGCTGCAGGGCGGTGGCGGGGTCTTGCTCTTACGACTCCGGGGGGACTTGCGGGTGGGGGCCTCAGTCTGTCTGCGCCTGGGGGAGGGTGTCCGGGGGCGAGGGGCACTCTGCTCTGTGTGGGTGGGCTTCCTCTTCCCCCTGGATGCTGGAGCAGCTGGATCGGAGGGGAAGAGGCCGAGGTCACTGAGGAAGAGCCGCTGGGTCTTTGGGGTTGCAGGTGAGGCAAGGGAGGCAAGGGAGGGTGCTTTGGAGGGAGAGGCAACTGAGGACTGCGCAGTGCTCGTGGATGCATGTGTGTGTTCCAGGGCCCCATCCCCTGTGAGTCTGGTTTCAGTCCCCTGACTGTGCGCGCGTGTGCGTTTTGTTTGTGGCATGTGTGTCTGTGTGCTGGATGTGTGTGTGCTGGTGTGTGCCTGTGCCGGTGTGTGTGTGCTTGGGACGGGTAAGGTGCTGGGGAGTGTGGATGGAGCAGAGGCAGGAGGGGTGAGGGACTGTCTGAGGAGGGACACTGCTGCCGTCAGGGAGGAGTCCATGGACCTATTGCCCCTCTGTAGGTCAGACATGCCCGATGAGATGCCCTCCATGAACGACACCAGCTGAGTCAACAGAGCGGTGTGCGCATGGAGGACACTCAGCATGGCTGTCTGCCCTACATGGAGCTGGCGAAGGAGGTACACAGACTCCTCACTCAGGGCAGCAGGGGACACAGGGGCAGGGGGTGCGGTGCCTGGCCCAAAGGAGACATGCTCCCGAACATGGGAGCCTCCACGGACCTGGGGAATGGGAGCCGATGGGAGGGCGGTGGTGGTGCTGGTGGTGGCGGGGACAGCAACACTAGCTGGGGTGTGGTGGCTGCTGACACCCGCCTCCATAAGGGAGTCATCTTCTGAGTTGCTCTGGTCCTCAGCTGAGGTGGATGGTGCTGAGGACTCCTCGGTGTGGCTCCCCTCGCCCTTTCGTGCCACTGGGTCCCTCCGACCACTCCTCGGCTGCTGACCCAGTCTGGCTCTCCGGCTCCTCCTGGTCCGTGGAGCTGTCCCCTTCCGTGGCCGTGGATGTATCTGCAAACAATGGGGAAACAGACAGACATCAGTCACCTGCACCAAACGCACACACCACTGTGAGCACAGCACATTACAGAGCAAGCCCTGGCATGATTAGTTGTACATTGCTAAAAGTGCCCTAACTGAACAGGAGCAGCCAATTGTCAGTCTGATGCCAACCATGGCACTCACATCCCACATGGCCTTGCACCCATCTGTCTGGTGTCTGTTGGATTGCAACACCCCAGTGTGGACACATGCACCAACTACACAGTAGTTGGACAGTGCAGAGGACACGGTGTAGCATGTGGACATGCACACATCACAGCTCTTGCCACTGAGTCAGTACAGGTTTCCGGATGAAAGGGATGCCCAGAGCCAAATAGGAAATGCATGTGATGCATACCAGCGACAGACACCATGATGCACCCATGTCCTGATAGCCATCGCCACAATGGTGTGCATGTAGCACATGTCACTCCCCTGCAGGATCACCAATAAGTAGACACATGCCATGGCGGAGGCATGACTGCTAAGTCATACATCACTGTCTCAGTGATGTATGACTTGGCAGCCAGACAACAACACTCTGCACTGTGTCACAATAGTAGGTCATGGGGAATGCAAGTCCTGGAGCTGCACAAGTGCACATGTACATCCCCCCCACAACACATCATCTTAACCCTCATCTGTCCAGGTCATACCTATTGGACATATGGGAGACCTGTGACACTACCCTCTGAACATGAGCCCCTCACAATCTGCTGTGAATGGGGAACAGCTGCCTGAACTTCACATTCGCATACCCCAGTCTGCACGGGCAGCTGATCAAACACCTATGTGACACACAAGTATCGTCTCCTATGGTCACATCTCCAGTGGCATGCTGAGCCCCTACCAAGAAACACCCCAGCAGTCCTGGCAACTAATCCACAGCACACTGACACAGAGGCAGACACCTGAGGGGTCAAATCACTGCGCACAATGTGTCAGCTGATACACGGGAGTGGGAGTACAGAGTGCATTGCATGGCCTGGAGTAGGCATGACTGTCCTGCCCCACATGAATGAGGGATGAGCCCTGGACAGTGGATAGCTGGCTATGTATGTGTGACACACGTAATCTGCACACTCCTGGGGCCCAAACATTGTTCCCACCCGCTGCATGGGCGTGTGCCACATACCCCAGGCACATGTGGTGGCTCAGCTCAGCAAGTGGACCGCATATCAAAGCAACACGCAGATTACATGTCCGAACACAGGCGTTGTGTGAACAATGGACCCACCCATGATGCCCACAACAGAGTTAGGGAAACAGATGCTGTACCCCACCTTTAGTGAAGCAAACTGCAAGGACACAGTCCCAAGTGACACAATTCCCTGAATGTAAGGGCCACACCTGGGTATCAGATGAGGAGTGGGCAGTGCACAATAGAGGGACATGGCTCCTGGACAACATGACTGCTGCACTGTGGCAGTTGAACCAGGCCAGAGGAGGGCACAAAGCATGTAATACAGAGTTCACAGTGCAGTCTTTGACTCACCCCCTCCTTGCTGCTGTCTGGCCTTCAGCTGCCCATCCAGGTCTGGAAACACCACCGCCAGGATCTGGAGCATGTGGGGGTCAGGGTCCGTGTTCCGCGCCTCCTGCGAGGAGGCGACAGCTTCAGCTGGACCCGTGCAATCCTCCGGGTCCAGCCCCGAAGGTCCTGCCACCTCTTCTGGCAGTTGCGGATCCGGCGCTTGTAGACCCCCACGGACCGGACAGCCCGGACGATGTCCTTCCAGATCTCCTGCTTCCGATGGGCATTAACCTGTCAGGATGACAAAGTGAAAAGGCCATTACTACACATGCAACATATCCGTGCATGACACAGTTGTATATACATGTCTCAATCACAGGGGCACATGATGTACACAGGCAGTGCAAAGCTGCCCATGGACAGTTTGCCAGACGTCACTACATGGTATCATTGCATGGGAAGTAAAACCTTGTTCAAATGCACTGTCACTGCACCATACCTGTCCAGTGCATGTCACTACACACTATGGGGGGTGACAACTACTCAGTGAGCCTGCTAGCCAGTGGCGTGCAGACTTTCAGCCTTGCTAGTCAGACAATATGCACATTCAGAAAGGCAGTGCACAGAACACTCACCTGCTCCCTGGTGTCCCATACAGCTTGCTGTACTGTGGAAGTAGGCTGTCCAGCAGGGCCTGGTTCTCCTCAAGGCTGAAGGCTGGGGCTCTCTCCACAGTACGTGCCATTGCAGGGTCCAGAGGGGCAGAGACAGCAGCAGTGCAGTGGCAGATGTCGTCCTGGAGCATGTAGTGCAGGCAAGTGAGCTCTCAGGGGAACAGCCAGCAATATATATGTGCTGGAGAGGCAGATACTGTCCCTTGTGTCCAAAGTGATAGGTCCAAGTCGTTTGCATCTTCTGAATCTGGCCAATCCATGGAATAGCAGCACCAATACACGCCCACAGCATCCTTCAAATCTTCAACTTCATGACATACATGATTTTGCAACATTGTTGTGGGTGACCAACTGAATTTCCAGCAACCGACTCGTCTCGAAATTCGAAAATGCGTCCGTTGCCAGGCAAGGCCATTGTCAATGGGTGCGCACCGATCGGTCCATTGCGGTACAACGCGTACAGGGGTACAACGCGTACCCGCACACATTGAATGCAATGGGCCGGCCGGGGCACCGATCGGTCCATTGCTGATCAACTCGTACAGGGGTACAACGCGTACCCGCACACATTGAATGCAATGGGCCGGCCGGGGCACCGATCGGTCCATTGCAGTACAACGCTGCACAGGGGTACATCGCGTACCCGCACACATTGAATGCAATGGGCCGGCCGGGGCACCGATCGGTCCATTGCAGTACAACGCGTTCAGGGGTACAACGCGCACCCGCACACATTGAATGCAATGGGCCGGCCGGGGCACCGATCGGTCCATTGCAGTACAACGCGCATACAGGGTACAACGCGCACTCGCACATATTGAATGCAATGGGCCGGCCGGGGGCACCGATCGGTCCATTGCAGTACAACGCGCATAGGGGTACAACGCGCACCTGCACACATTGAATGCAATGGGCCGGCCGGGGCACCGATCGGTCCATTGCAGTACAACGCGCTCAGGGGTACAACGCGCACCCGCACACATTGGATGCAATGGGCCGGCTGGGGGCACCGATCGGTCCATTGCAGTACAACGCGTTCAGGGGTACAACGCTGTACCCACACACATTGAATGCAATGGGCCGGCCGGGGCACCGATCGGTCCATTGCTGTTCAACGCGTACAGGGGTTCAACGCTGCATCCGCACACATTGGATGCAATGGGCCGCCGGGGCACCGATCGGTCCATTGCAGTACAACGCGCATAGGGTACAATGCGTACCCGCACACATTGAATGCAATGGGTCGGCCGGGGCACCGATCGGTCCATTGCAGTACAACGCGTTCAGGGGTACAACGCGCACCGCACACATTGGATGCAATGGGCCGGCCGGGGCACCGATCGGTCCATTGCAGTACAACGCGCATAGGGGTACAACGCGTACTCGCGACACATTGGCTGCAATGGGCCGGCCGGGGCACCGATCGGTCCATTGCTGATCAACGCGTACAGGGGTACAACGCTGCACTCGCACACATTGAATGCAATGGGCCGGCCGGGGCACCGATCGGTCCATTGCAGTACAACGCGTACAGGGGTACAACGCTGTACCCGCACACATTGAATGCAATGGGCCGCCGGGGCACCGATCGGTCCATTGCAGTACAACGCGCATAGGGGTACAACGCGCATCCGCACACATTGAATGCAATGGGCCGGCCGGGGGCACCGATCGGTCCATTGCAGTACAACGCGTACAGGGGTACAACGCGCACTCGCACACATTGAATGCAATGGGCCGGCCGGGGCACCGATCGGTCCATTGCTGATCAACGCGCACAGGGGTACAACGCGCACCGCGCACATTGAATGCAATGGGCCGGCCGGGGCACCGATCGGTCCATTGCTGTTCAACGCATCACTGTACAAGTGACTGGCATATGTCACCATGCCTGTCTCAGATGGACATATGCCAGCCACAGATAGCTCCCAGGGAGTGAGGGGCACACCTACATCACGACAGCCTGTCCAAACTTTATCATAAGGCATGTAAGGCTGCATTTCCTATTGTGTGTATGTTGGTGTACATGTTGTCCTGTGGGTGTCACCTGTGGGCAGCCACCCCCAGGCTGTGCACGTGTTCATGGGGACAGGATCCTGGGTGTTACGTGTACATGACCACTGTGATGTGCAACTGTTCATATCTGTGCATGTGCCATGGTCACATTTCACGGTGGTGTATGTGTATGTCATGTCACATACCCCGTGAGTCCCATGTGGGACGGTATGTTTGAGCCAGGGTGTCCCAGTGGCACAATAGTGATGGTCCTCCACAGTCTGTGTGCATGTAGTGTTTACAATGTCTCTGATTTCATGTGCACAATGGGAGACAGTCTCCACATCCACGTTGTGTGTGCATGGACTTTGATGTTGTGCGTGTGTGTGTCACAGACGTCCATGTCTGTCCTGCCGTGGCAAGTGGGACCACTACCTGTGGGGGTCATGGTTGTTTTGCTGTGGTGTATACATGATACTCCATGTAATGCCAGTGTCCATGTGGCAATACAGGGTCCCTGGGAATGTACCTGTCATTGAGCTGTGGTGCCTGGGGCACATCTGTCCTCACATGTCACTGTGGGGGTGATTGTGACACGGCAGCAGGAGATGGGAACTGTGACACGGCCTCATGATATCCAATGGGCCAACCTGGGACTAATTGATGCCACTTGTTGGACCGTGTTGACAGATGTTGGCCATGTATGTACCATACATGTCCTTACGGAACTGCACACTTCATGTAGTTGTGCCTCATAATGATGTATGTTGGGATATTGAGTGTGTTCAATGCCGCATATGTGGGGTGACTGACAATCTTGCTTACTTCTCCTCTGCACTGCAGGGCTCCTGCTGTCCATCGACCATTCCCAGACCTGGCAACGATGGTGGAACGGGACAGCATCCGACGGTACCGCTTCACCAGGCAGCTGATTGAGGATTTGGCAGTGCAGTTGTCCCCACATTTGCAGCCTGGCCGGCCGTATCCTACAGCGCTGACCCCCAAGGTGAAGGTGATGGCAGCCCTACACTTCTTTGCCACCGGTACCTTCCAACATACTGTGGCGACTGCTGGTGGGATGTCACAGACCATGTTGAGCCGTGTGCTCCGCGATGTTTTGGCGGCAATGTTGCTATTCCTGAACCGGTACATCTATTTCCCTAAACTGCGACGACTCACTGACGTGAAGAGTGACTTTTATGCCCTGGGGAGGATGCCGCATGTCATTGGCTCCATTGATGGGACACATGTGGCTTTGGTACCACCACAGGCCCAGGAGCAGGCCTACAGGAACCGCAAGCACTACCACTCGGTCAATGCACTGGTGGTGTGTCTTGCAGACATGACCATCACACACGTGTGTGCCCGTTTCCCTGGTTCAGCACACGATGCCTTTGTCTAGAGGAGTAGTCGCATCCCCAGGATGATGGCACAGATGCAGAACCAGCGTGCCTGGCTTGTCGGTGTGTACTGACTTTGTGCCATTGTGTGTGATCTGATCTGTAGTATTCCGCCCACTTTTCCAAGTCAGCTAATGTGCACTTGTCTGTCCGTAGGTGACTCGAGATACCCCAACATGCCGTGGTTGCTGACACCCCTCAGGAACCCTGTGACACCAGCCCAGATGCGCTACAATGAGGCACATGGTCGGACCAGGAGAGTGATTGAGCGGACATTTGGTCTCCTGAAGAGCCGCTTCCGTTGCCTGGACAAGACCGGAGGGTCCCTCCCATATGTCCCTGCGAAAGTGTGCAAGATTATCATCGTCTGCTGCATGCTCCACAACCTGGCAGTGCGGAAGGAGTTGCCTCTCATCCAGGATGACAATGACCAACATCCGCCACCTGTGGAGGATCCTGGCCTGGACCACGATGCCAGTGACGATGATGATGATGATGATGAGGGTGATGTCCGCACACAGCTCATCACCAACTTATTTAGCTGAATGTGAGTATCCTGAGGTGTCATGTCAATGATGTGAGTTGGCATGATATGTGTAGGTGGTGCTCTGGTGCTGTTGGAGTGTGTCCATGGGCTACTTGACTGGATGTGTGTTGCGATGTGTGCTTACAGGTGGGCTGTACTCCCCAACAGTGTTGACATGCTAACTTGGTTCTGGGTGGGTATCTTGTAACATGTATTGTGCATGAGTTTTGCTGTTCTGTCCTGTACTCCATTGCTTTTGACTGTGTGTCATTTCTGTCCTTCACAGGGTACTTTCAGATTCGTTTGGTCAACTGTGTCCACCGACGACGTGATTGCACTTCCAGGGTGGTAGCTGTTGTGTCCCTACAGGTGATGTGCGCCACACCCATGGACTTCCTTCCGTCTACAGTTGTTGACTGTGTGCCCACTGCCAGGTGGGATTACCTTGCATCTGTAGTGGTTACGACATGTTGCAACTGTGTAATAAACCTGTGCTTCACTTTGTGATGTGCGTTGTCTGTGGTCACACATTTGACTGCCATTTGATTACTGCACCTGTGGGCTACTTGACTACAACTGGGAATGGGTGTGGTGTCTGTGCATTGCACCGTCTTCCCTGGCAACATCAGTGTAGGCAATGAGTCAGATGGCCTAGGTGTGTATGTGTTGTGTAGCCCTGGTGGTGTGTCTCCCTCATATGTGTCACGTTGCCTTTACTCACATGCCTGTGTTGTACTTGCTGTTGCAGTTCGCATACACAGTGTAATTTTGCAGTTCATCATCCCCATAACAGCACCCACGTTGGAATCACAACAGAGGCAAGTATGGTGTATTAGTGTGTTTATTGTGATACATTTGTGTGAATAGTGCATAGGATGGGTAGTGCTGTACATAAATCTTGCAATCAGAAGTTCCTAGGTGAATTGAAAGTCCTGGTAGACAGAATCCCCAGTATCGGGGCCACAGTTGTCTGAGACATTGGTCCAACTTGTACTCCCCATGCAATGTGTGGGAGTAGTGTTGCCGTCAACAGGGTGAACAGTCTGTGCACAAAGGTGAACATCCAGAACAGGTTCAGGCTTCCTGGGAGTTGCGCTTGGCCATCGGCCTCTCACTTGCCCCTCTTCGGACGACCCCTCTTCTTGGGGGGGCCCTCAAGTACAGGCTGCTGCGGTGCAGGGGACTCTCCGCCAGAGTCATCCTCCCTCCCTGTGGCAGTTGCAGTTTGGGCAGCACCAGATGTTGTTGGCACACAGGGAGGTGTGGACTCGTTGCTGTTCATCTGGCGGAGGCATTGTAAAATGTCCCTGTGCACCGCCGTCATCTCATGCAGTGCATCCCACTTGGACTCCACGCGGGACATGTGTGAGTCCACGCGGGACATGTGTGACTCCACGTGGGACATGTGAGAGTCCAAGCGGGCATGATGGGCAGCCTGCTGCTGTTTCATGTCTCTGAGGAGCCCCACTACCTGGCTGAGGTCTCCGGTGCTGGACTGGTACGCATCAGCTATGCGTGCCAGTTGTGGGTCATCATGCACACCAGCAACCTCTGCAAGCAGCGACCTCTGTCTCCCACCCCTCCCACCACCCCTGCTGACATGTGCAGTGCGTGCAGTGGCACGCACAGATGACCCTGGTCCACCTTGGAGGTTGGTGGTGGTGGTGGTGTCCATGGCCCCAGGTTGGTCCAGGGTCCCTGTGCTGGTGTTGCTCCTTGTTCTGTCCATGTCGGCAGGGATGGTATTTGTGTTGACAGTCGTTGGAGGGGTGGGTGCAGGGGTGCAGCTGGTGGTCCTGCTGGTGCTGCAGCTGGTGGTCCTGCTGGTGCTGCATGTAGACTTGCACCGGATGTGCCAGGTTGGTCTTCTTCGTCCGAGGAGGGCAGAGGCTGTACGACACCAGTGAGCTCCGCATCCTCTTGAGCCTGGGACTGGGACTCCTCAGCGTCTGCTGCTGTGTCCCCATCATCACCTGTTTTTGGGAGACACACACAATGTATGTTATGTTTCTGCAGGCATCAATGGTTGACACACCTGACAGTTGTGACTGTGCCTCTGGGTGCGGGCCTGTACATTGCATTGTCCTAAGTCGTCACAGTCAGGGGTTGATATTGGTGTGGCACATTGTCCTGCATTATTTGGGCATTTCTATGTATTTGTTGGGGTGTGAACATGGTCTGCATTGGTTGTGTTTGGTTGACAGCCGGCCCTCCTTCCCACCCACCCAGCCAGTCAGTTATCCCACCATGGACTGTGCTTGCATTGCAGGGAGTGGAAGTTGTCTCTCAGGATGTCAGTCAGTGGTGTCCTGTGGTTTGTTGGTGCACAGTTGCCAGCAGGGCCTTGTGCTCCCCACAGCAGTAGCCAGTGTCAGCCATCTTGTGAGTCCTTCTCCACTCCCTGTGATGTGAGCATGGTTCAGGGTGGTGTTGATGGGCCAGTTGTGAGGCTGAGCAATATCTGTGCCTACTACTCCCATCATGCTATTGCCTCCACCCCCCTTCCCAGCATGCCCATGCTTCCTTCCTTTTGACTCTGCTTCCCTGTGGGGTGGGGTGGCTGTGCTGACAGGATGGCTGGGAGTGTTGTCCTGGCAGTTGTTTGGCTAAAAGTCCCAAGAGTGTCCCTGTGCTTCACACAACATAACCCAGGGTGGTGGTTCTTTGTGGGATCTTGAGTTAGGATGGGAGGCATTGCATTCTACCAGGTGGGTTCTGTGGAGTTTGTGTTGAGGGGGTGTGAGGGGAGGTGCTTGTGACTATGGTCAGTGCTGCAAGTCCTCCTTCCCACCCAGCCAGCCAGATGTCCCACCATGGAACGTGCTTGCATTGCAGGGAGTGGAAGTTGTCTCTCAGGATGTCAGTCAGTGGTGTCCTGCTGTTTGTTGGTGCACAGTTGCCAGCAGGGCCTTGTGCTCCCCACAGCAGTAGCCAGTGTCAGCCATCTTGTGAGTCCTTCTCCACTCCCTGTGATGTGAGCATGGTTCAGGGTGGTGTTGATGGGCCAGTTGTGAGGGTGACCAATATCTGTGACTGCCACTCCCATCATGCTATTGCCTCCACCCCACTTGCCAGCATTCCCATACTTACTTGCTTTTGTGGGGAGTTCAGTATGTGTGGGTGTGTGAGCAATGGCAAGATGGCTGACAGTGGTGTCCTGCTGTTGGTTGGTGTGCAGTTCCCAGCATGCCCTTGTGCTCCCACGACACAGCAACAGTGTCAGACATCTTTGATGGGCCTTTCCACTCTCTGTGGGATGTGCATGCGTGAGTGTGAGCTTGCTGGGCCATGTGGTGGGCGATGTAGAGCTGTGACTACGACTCCCATCATGCTATTGCCTCCACCCCCTTCCCAGCATGCCCATGCTTCCTTCCTTTTGACTCTGCTTCCCTGTGGGGTGGGCTGGCTGTGCTGACAGGATGGCTGGGAGTGTTGTCCTGGCAGTTGTTTGGCTAAAAGTCCCAAGAGTGTCCCTGTGCTTCACACAACATAACCCAGGGTGGTGGTTCTTTGTGGGATCTTGAGTTAGGATGGGAGGCATTGCATTCTACCAGGTGGGTTCTGTGGAGTTTGTGTTGAGGGGGTGTGAGGGGAGGTGCTTGTGACTATGGTCAGTGCTGCAAGTCCTCCTTCCCACCCAGCCAGCCAGATGTCCCACCATGGAACGTGCTTGCATTGCAGGGAGTGGAAGTTGTCTCTCAGGATGTCAGTCAGTGGTGTCCTGCTGTTTGTTGGTGCACAGTTGCCAGCAGGGCCTTGTGCTCCCCACAGCAGTAGCCAGTGTCAGCCATCTTGTGAGTCCTTCTCCACTCCCTGTGATGTGAGCATGGTTCAGGGTGGTGTTGATGGGCCAGTTGTGAGGGTGACCAATATCTGTGACTGCCACTCCCATCATGCTATTGCCTCCACCCCACTTGCCAGCATTCCCATACTTACTTGCTTTTGTGGGGAGTTCAGTATGTGTGGGTGTGTGAGCAATGGCAAGATGGCTGACAGTGGTGTCCTGCTGTTGGTTGGTGTGCAGTTCCCAGCATGCCCTTGTGCTCCCCACGACACAGCAACAGTGTCAGACATCTTTGATGGGCCTTTCCACTCTCTGTGGGATGTGCATGCGTGAGTGTGAGCTTGCTGGGCCATGTGGTGGGCGATGTAGAGCTGTGACTACGACTCCCATCATGCTATTGCCTCCACCCCCTTCCCAGCATGCCCATGCTTCCTTCCTTTTGACTCTGCTTCCCTGTGGGGTGGGCTGGCTGTGCTGACAGGATGGCTGGGAGTGTTGTCCTGGCAGTTGTTTGGCTAAAAGTCCCAAGAGTGTCCCTGTGCTTCACACAACATAACCCAGGGTGGTGGTTCTTTGTGGGATCTTGAGTTAGGATGGGAGGCATTGCATTCTACCAGGTGGGTTCTGTGGAGTTTGTGTTGAGGGGGTGTGAGGGGAGGTGCTTGTGACTATGGTCAGTGCTGCAAGTCCTCCTTCCCACCCAGCCAGCCAGATATCCCACCATGGAACGTGCTTGCATTGCAGGGAGTGGAAGTTGTCTCTCAGGATGTCAGTCAGTGGTGTCCTGCTGTTTGTTGGTGCACAGTTGCCAGCAGGGCCTTGTGCTCCCCACAGCAGTAGCCAGTGTCAGCCATCTTGTGAGTCCTTCTCCACTCCCTGTGATGTGAGCATGGTTCAGGGTGGTGTTGATGGGCCAGTTGTGAGGGTGACCAATATCTGTGACTGCCACTCCCTTCATGCTATTGCCTCCACCCCACTTGCCAGCATTCCCAAACTTACTTGCTTTTGTGGGGAGTTCAGTATGTGTGGGTGTGTGAGCAATGGCAAGATGGCTGACAGTGGTGTCCTTCTGTTGGTTGGTGTGCAGTTCCCAGCATGCCCTTGTGCTCCCCACGACACAGCAACAGTGTCAGACATCTTTGATGGGCCTTTCCACTCTCTGTGGGATGTGCATGCGTGAGTGTGAGCTTGCTGGGCCATGTGGTGGGGGATGTAGAGCTGTGACTACGACTCCCATCATGCAATTGCCTCCACCCCCTTCCCAGCATGCCCATGCTTCCTTCCTTTTGACTCTGCTTCCCTGTGGGGTGGGCTGGCTGTGCTGACAGGATGGCTGGGAGTGTTGTCCTGGCAGTTGTTTGGCTAAAAGTCCCAGGAGTGTCCCTGTGCTTCACACAACATAACCCAGGGTGGTGGTTCTTTGTGGGATATTGAGTTAGGATGGGAGGCATTGTATTCTACCAGGTGGGTTCTGTGGAGTTTGTGTTGAGGGGGTGTGAGGGGAGGTGCTTGTGACTATGGTCAGTGCTGCAAGTCCTCCTTCCCACCCAGCCAGCCAGATATCCCACCATGGAACGTGCTTGCATTGCAGGGAGTGGAAGTTGTCTCTCAGGATGTCAGTCAGTGGTGTCCTGCTGTTTGTTGGTGCACAGTTCCCAGCAGGGCCTTGTGCTCCCCACAGCAGTTGCCAGTGTCAGCCATCTTGTGAGTCCTTCTCCACTCCCTGTGATGTGCGCATGGTTCATGGTGGTGTTGATGGGACAGTTGTGGGGGGCAATATGTGTGACTGCGACTCCCATGATGCTATTGGCTACACTGACTTGGCCAGCATACACAGAATTCCTTCCTTTGAGTGGTCTTCACTGTGTGTTGGTGTTGTTGTGGTGGCTACATGTCTGGATGTGTTTGTTAGTTCTATTTGTGCCACTGCCTAGCTGTAGTTGTAGTTGTGTTTGTACATGTGATGGCACAGTTGGATGTAACTTTTTTGATGGCATGTGTTGTGTTTATCTGACTGACATACACATTTTGGGATGATTCTGTTCTGGTTGCTGTGTAATTGCTATGAGTGCATGGTTTGACTCTCCCTTGACAGTGATGTGTGTGTGTTTTGTGGCAGAATATTGTGTACATTTGTTGTGTACTCACCAGGCTCTGGGATGTTCTCTAGTCCATATACGCTCACTGGCGGAAGGATGGCCCGCACCTTCTCCTCCCAGGGCCTGAGGTATATTGGCTTGGCAGGAGGGCCACTGCCGGTGTATTGGCTGATGATGTAGTCTTTCTTGAGCAGGTCCCGTACCCTCCTGCGCACGTCATACCACCTGTTCTGGATGTCGGTCTTTGTGCGCAGACATGGTGATTGTGCGTTCACCCTGTTGATGATCCTCTCCCACATCTTGGTTTTCTGGGAGATGGGGGTCTGTTGGACCAGTGTGCCAAACAGCTGTGGCTCTACCCTGAGGATCTCGCTCTACCATGACTTCCAATTCACAATCTAGGAACTTGTGATTCTTCTTGGGGGGCATGGTGATGGGTGGTGATGGTGAGTGATGTGTGTGTTGGTGTGCAGGTGAGGGTGTGTGAGTGTGTGTTTTGCTGGGTGTATGTGAGGTAGGTATTTGTTGGTGTGCTGATGGTGTGTGGCTTGTGTGAGGGATGAGCTGTGGGTGTGTGGTTGCTGTCTCTTGGGTGCTGGCAGTGGAATGGCATTTGCAAAGGATCATGGTTGTGATTTGTGTCCTTTATATGGGTGGAGTTGTGGGTGTGTCTTTGTTCTCTGTCCCCACCCCCCAGTATTTATTGGCTTTGTAATTGCTCGTTTGGCCTTTTTTTGTGTGATTTTTCCTTTGTACTGTCTGTGCATGTTGGAAACGTTCTTGTGACCGAGTCGGACCCTGCATTTGTCTCGTACGGTGTTCTCCGTTTCGTTCACGCTGTGTTTGTGCAGTTTCCTATGCTGCGTACGCGTCGGTCGCGGTGTTTTGTGTTGCTTCGGCTCGGTTTTGTATGCATGTCGGTCGTACGGCTTGTCCTCCGTCCGACTCGGTCGTGGTTTTCGCGCCTTGCATCGTACTTTGCGGTTTGGAGTTCGCGTGTACGTTTCGGTCGGATTTGTTCCGGGTGCGTGTCGGTTGGTTCGATTCGCGTGTTTTTCCGGCCGGATTGCTGTTTTCCGTGTGACTCGGTCGTTCGGCTTGGGTTCGGTACGTGTCGGTCGGATTTTGCACGCCTTGCATCGTACTTGGCATGTCGGGCGCCACAGGTACGTGTCGGTCGGTATAATTTCCTGCTCCGAGTCGGTCGGTGCTTTTTCCGGCCCGAATCGAATCGACCCCATAGTGACCTAATAATTCAAATTAGTAATAATCAAAGGGTGAACATTAATGAAGCCCAAGGGGGCATACCAAATCAAGAAGAACAGGGTATAATGGGCCCAAAATTACCAGCTGATAACTGTGTTGGAGGAAGTAATGAGGCTGTGCCTAATTTAAACAATGACCAGCCACAAATGGGCCCTAGAAAGATTGAGAACAGGAGTAATCAATCATGCACCGTAAGAGGTGAAAGATTAGGTGGAGTAGAGCAGACTAAGGCCCCAGAAGAATTAAGAGGGAACAGGGAAAGAACCGGAAGAACTGAAATACCTATTAATTTACCCCCAGAATGTTGCCCATATGTTGCAGTTTTGGTAAATGTACCCCAACTAGAGCTAGGCCAAAAAGAGACGGACCAAGCCTTAAAAAATAAAGTGGTCAATTGGTTAGGTAAGAACTGTGGGTATCCGGTGGAATAAGCTGAGCAGATCCTCCTAACCCGAAGGGTAAATTGGATTGGATCTCAAAGAAAGTTACTACAAGGAGATTGTATTATCATTAATTTTAGAGACCCAGACTGGGCTAGGACCTCCTTAGAGAGAGGGGCCTCTAACAACCTCAACGATTCTATTATATCGCTCCTACCATTAGGTTTTTTTTATAGCCACTTAAGACCGACATACATTAGAGTAAGAGATGAGGAGCACTGGAGAGTACACCCAGCAAGGCTGGCACCCCCACAATGGGCTTTACCCACTTTTAACAGATTTTTACCACTTAGCTCCCTGGATGATAATGATTGACAAACCATAGGGGCGGGGAGGTGTGGGGCGGAAAAACAGAAGGGTCAGCAAGGAAAGGACCCAATGTGGGTAGGGTCCAAATTAGAAAGTGAGTCTATACCCTCAACATCTAATTTAACTATACCAATGGCGTGTCTCGAGGGTATTAGATTGCATGGGTGTTGTACAATACATGCAGATAATGTAGCTATACAAGGGATACTCCCAGACGAAAACAAAGGGCATTTTACTGAATCAGCTATAAATTCGTTACCCTCAAATCCAACTAATATTGAGGGCAACCCTGATATGTATACAAATGAACGATCCACTAATGACAGGGAGAACCCGTTAGAGAAGGGTTATACAATTGCCACATGGAATATAGCTGGTTTGGGAAACAAATTGGATACACTGGGGTGGTCGGATTTTATTAGCAAACTTGACATACTCTGCCTACAAGAAACCTGGAGTACCGCCCCCACCTACATTGAAGGGTTCACCTCTTACAATTTATCAGCTAAACCCTCCATGGCCGGAAGAGCAAAAGGTGGTTTGCTAATACTTCTGTCAAACAAATTACTGTTGGTAGTTAAAAAGGTTATTAATGTGGATTATCACTCCCAGCTACTATGGTTGCAACACAAAGATGACTGGGATGTTTTATTGATCAATTTTTATAATAATATATTTGATTCATCACGACATATTGTAATTGCTGCTATAGAAAAAGAAATAGAGAAGCTGGTCACAACTGTAAATGCTAATTTTGCTATTTTATGGCTTGGGGATTTTAATATTTCAACCTGTACACAGTCTATGACCAAAGTCTGCGGGTATAAGAACGATGTAGGGGATGATCTTTTGCACTTCCCTCACAATATTTATGGTACTACCATAAACCAGGTCATGGTGAAGTACGACCTTGAAGTGATGCAGAGTGGGCAAAATGAGAATGGAGATAGGACACCTACTTTTATTGGAAGAAATGCTAACACCACTATTGACCACATTTTAGTATCGGCAAATATTCTACACTTATGTTCTACTCCCTCTATAGTTGAACTGCTACTTAGTGATCATAATTGTATCACAATGTCTTTGGCTGTGTGGGGTAAAAAAATTGTAACCAAACAAACTGCTATTGATAATATTACACTGTGTAGACCTAATGGCACTAGGATTAGATGGAAAGGTTCTAATTCTACCACTATTTTAAAAAGATTATCCTAGGATGTGGTAAGGAGATATTTGATAGTCTTGCAGTTGAGGTGGAACCAACTCTGATGTTAACAAATTTGTGTAGAATTAATGTTTTTATTGATAAGTGTTTTACCGCTCAGGTAAATGGGACACAAAAGCAGAACAGGGGCTGGTTTAACCATTCTTGTACTAACTCACTGAACATGTTAAAAATAGCACTCACTAACAGACCAAGGGATAAAGTGATAGTGAAGAATTTAAGATTGGACTATAAATTAGCACTAAAATTAAGGAAGAAGGAATTACAAGAGGAAGCCTGGGGCAACCTCTCTATGGCAGCTGCAACATCCAACAACAAGTTATTCTGGGATACTGTTAATTCAACGTTCCTGAAAGATGACTCGTACCCAGAAATTATTTGCCATGTAAATTGTGAAGATTGGGTGACACATTTTTCTAATATTTTTAATCCATGTAACGATCTACCAGATGAGCGTACAGATTATACCAAATGGCCTACTATCCCGTTAAATATCACACTTAGCGAGGTAGAGTTAGGTATCAGAGGAAGTAAAGGGGGCAAAGCACCAGGCCCGGATGGGGTACCCATAGATGTTTACAAATCAGTACCAGAATTATGGGGTCCGATACTTACGAGAGTTTTTAATGTAGCAGTCATAGAGGGCCCTCCGAGGTCATGGGGTCAATCCGTTATAATCCCAGTTTATATAAAAGGAGATAAATCGGATGCTAGAAATTACCGACCCATCTCCCTACTGGATTCTTCAGTGAAGGTTATGAGCAGGGTCCTTCTGGTAAGACTGGATGAATGGGTAAAGGACAACGATATTTTAGCTAAATCACAATATGGTTTTAGAAAGGGGCTGGGTACGTTAGAACAGTGTCTTAACTTGGAATTTTTAATTGGAAAATATACACGCGCAAAGCAAGGGGGACTTTACCTATGTTTCGCTGACTTGAGCAGCGCTTTTGATCTTGTGGATCATACTTTGCTATGGCCAGTTTTACTCAATCTAGGGGCCCCAGAGTCTATTATCTACTTCCTTGCTAGATTGTATGAAAAATTATCAAGTAGAGTTCGGTATGGTCAACAGGGTGTTTGTACCCCGAATTTCAAGGTCAAACGAGGAATTCGCCAAGGATGCGTCTTAGCGCCATTACTTTTTACTCTATTTATTAATGAAGTAGACGCAGCCCTTAAGTTAATACCGGCAGATGCTCCTCAAGCAGATGGACAGAATAAACCAGTACTGCTTTATGCAGACGATGCGGTGCTCCTATCCCGGACACCGCTAGGCCTACAACGACTATTGAATGGGTTTACTGATTTTATTAAGGGGAGAAAGTTGCTAATAAATAAGGCCAAAACATATACTATAGTCTGTGGAAAAAAACCTAAGAAAATAAAACAATTCTTTATAGAGGGTACAAGAGTGGAACAAGTTGATACCTTCTGTTACTTAGGGATAACCTTCTCTGCTAATGGCAAGTGGTCATGTGAAACATCTAATGTACAAATGAAAATGACCAAAAGTATATATGGGGTTTTTAGATTTGCTGCCAAATTAGGAGAACGACGTATCAAAGATATGATTGATATTTATAAAGCTCGATGTGTTTCCATTGCACTATATGGAGCAGGGTTATGGGGTTACTACCCTGTCCAGATTTGCAAATAGAGGAAAATACCTTCTTAAAAAATTATTATGTCTCCCTAAATCAGCGTCTCACTGAGATAGTCCATCGGGAGACAGGAATCGAATATTTGACAGATTTGATTGCATTAAGACCTCTTTTATTTTGGAGGTCTATCTGGGCGAAAGAAGAAACCCTGTTTACACAAATAATAATCAAGGACTGTATGCGATTGGATAACTGTCTCAAGATCCCTTGGTTAAAATACATAGTAAACACCACTAGTGAACTATTTAAGATAAGAACCCTGGATAACCCAATGGAGGTCTTAGATTTCTCCAAACAAGAGATGAGGTATATATTTTTGGCACAAAGTAAGGAGGGTAGGTTGAGACAAGTGGAGTTACAATCTACCTACCAGCAATACCAACTGCATATAGACACCATTGGGTATCAAAGCTATTTGACATTAGTAACAAGATCGTCCCACCGATTTGTATTGACAAGGATGAGACTGGGTCTTGTACACCACTTAGTGGCATTTCCAGAAATGAAACAGTACCCAGTCACTCCATGCCCGTGTGATAATCGCACAAAGCAAAGCACTCTACACTTTTTACTTTTTTGTGAATTGTATTCTAATTATAGATTTGTATATTTAAAACCATTGTTTAAGAAATATAATGTTACAACTTTTAATGCAGCTATGAGTCTAATGTTTACACTTAAAGAGCCGGATATCTGTTTTTCTGTAGCAACATTCATCTTAAAGTCAATTTATGCACGAAAAAGCATGGTTTTTTAAAGTATTTTAATGGAATCATATTTTTTCTATCACTGAATTATTTTAAAGTACATTTTTTTGTTAAAGGATGTCATTATATATATATGTGTATGCACATTCGCTTTTATGGTTGTTTTTTTATAACCGAATAAAGCTTTTCTGAACTGAACTGATTCAGTCTTGTTTGATCCCTACAGACTGCAAAATGCAATGACTAAAAAATGAAGCGGAACCTTTAAAATAAGTGGCCCTTGAATGAAAGACAAAGGGCCCAATTTATATCTGACATTTGGCCTGTTCGTCCTCCTCGACGGTAGTTTCAATCCATTCGTCGGGCTGGTGGAGTATCTCCCGCCTGATATATATATTGGACAGGAGAACCACTGTCACCCTTGATGGATGTTTTACCGTCTGACTAACGGTTCCTCCCCCATAGATGGCACACGATCATCTGCCGTTGGACATTACTCTGTCAGTGGTATACCGCCCACCAAATTTACATATGTTCGTCATAGTGGCAGTCTACAGCAGTTTACTGATGGAGTAAATATCCTGCAGACCTATTTTGGCTTGGCGTATCCATGCATCTTAAAGACGTACACATATGTCACACACCAGGAATGAATAGGCTAAATAGTCACTCCTACACATCCAGCAACAACTAGGCTCATTTTTATTTGAAACTTTATTCTTCTGTGATTTGTGTTCCATTATTTCCTACTGTTTCATTTAATTTTTATTTTTTTTGTCTTTATTTATACCATGTCTGGCAGAAGAAACCCCAGATTCTCGGACACAGAACTGACATTCTTGGTTGCTGAAATTATTAGAGTAGAGCCACACTACTCTTGTCCAAAGTACTGCTATCACTCAGAAAGGCACATGTGGGAGAGAATTGTCTCAAGAGGGAATGTTGTATTTAACAACAGGCGCTCACAAGAGGAAATTAAACAGCCCTGGAACAATCTGAAGGGAAGAGTACGATCCCTGGCCTCTAAAGCCCACCTATAGGCCCAGCAGACTGGTGGTGGTTCTCCCAGGCCCATGAACTTCTTCTCCTAGGAGGAGAAGATATATGGGATCCTACACACTGAAGGCTTTACAGGAATCCCTGGTGGTTTGGAGACTGGTAAGTACAATCACTGTATGTATACAGCAACTGTCACTTCTTCATTTGTATTCTACTAGAAGCTAATGTGTCTCCTTAATCACAAAATGGTTTTAACATATATTAGGCTTAAATGTATGATCATGTTTTGCAAGTTTTTTTGTGGAAATTACCTTTATTACCAACATATAATGTGAAATCATATTTTAATTTTCATTCCTTTTCAGAATGAAATCAGTACACCCACATATATATATATATATATATATATATATATATATATATATATATATATATATATATATATATATATATATAGGTTAGTTTTATATGAGTTATACTCAGGCAACAAGTAACCATTGTGTGAGAGTGTTGTGATGAGGCACCTACATTAAACAGTCTTTGAACATAATATTGAGTTATTAATATCGAGCTACACACATATCTAGTTTTTCATACCGTGCCACATTAATATTGTAATGCAGAAATATTGTGGAACTAAATATCAATTTTTAGGTAAGTAATATCGTTTTCAAGCATATCTGTGTTTTTAACATCATTTGCAATACTATAGTTGTAAAAAAATATTGTTTTTAATGTTTTATGTGTTTTAGTTCATATTTTAATTGTGTCGTAGTAGGTTGTGAGGTTTGCAAGGGTACAGGGTGGGAAGTTAATTAAGTATAAATAATTAATAATTAATTTTTTACCAATAAGAGTTATTTAATAGATTATTAATTATATAAATTGAGTAATTATATTTTTAAGTGCTATTTTAGGAGCAGGTTGTTTTTTTTGTAGGGGTACAGGGTGGGAAGTTAATTAAGTAATAATAACATAACATGTGTATTTGTAAAGCGCACGTTCACCCAAGGGTATTTTGGCGCTGAATAACCAATGTTTATTGCTACTCAACTCAATGGTACTCATTTTATCGACCTCAGAAAGATGAAAGGCTGAGTATACCTGCTGAGTTTTGAACCTGTGACCAGGAGGTCGAACACAGGCCCCTCTCATGGATGCATTAGTCCACTAAGCCACCAGACCCGTTTTTTGATTAATTGATTATTTATTAATAAATTGTTTATTATCATTTAGTAAATTGATAATTAATTAGTTAAATTGTGTGAATATATATTTTAATTGATAATTAATTAGTTAAATTGTGTGAATATATATTTTTTGTTATTTCTTAGGTGTGGGTTGTTGTGTTTGTAGAGCTATAGGGAGGGAAGTTAATGAAGTAATAATCAATGATCAACTAATTATTAATTCAATATTTATTTTTGTTAATAATTATGTAAATTATTTACAAATGATATTTTTGTGTTGTGTTTGTAGGTGAATAAGGTGGAAAGGTATTGAATTATAATTATCAAATAATTAATAATTTATTAATAATGAGTTTATGTATTACTATGTTAATTGTCTTATTATAAAAAATATATATATTTAATTGTGTGTTGCTGTTTGTGGGAGTATAATGTATTTTAATTAAATAATCAATTAACACATTTTTAAATTTAAATTAATTGTTAACATCTCTAATAATAATTTAATTGTTTTTTTAAATGTATATTTTTTTTATATTAATAGTTTTATATTTTTGGACAATTAATAGAGTTATTAAATTATGGTATGTGTTTGAAGTGAATTATATTTTTTTTTTACTGTTGCACAGACTGGATTAGGAATAGTAAATTATACCCCTCTGGTGGCCAACACTTTCCCTACTGTTCCACAGATTGGAGTGGGAGTAGTACATTTACCCCTCTGGCATCCAACACTTTCCCTACTGTTGCACAGACTGGAGTGGAATAGTACATTTTACCCCTCTGGCATCCAACGCTTTCCTTACTGTTGCATAGACTGTTGTGGGAATAGTAAATTTTACCCCTCCAGCGTCCAATGCTTTAATTACGTTTGCACAGACTGAAGTGGGAATAGTAAATGTTACCCCTCAGGAGTCCAACGCTTTCACTACTGTTGCACAGACTGCAGTGGTAATAGCATGTCTATTTTTTACAAAGTTCACTATTTTTTTATTGTTTAAATGTATGTAATATGATTTGATAATTTTTTTAATTTTATATTATCAGTATATATATATATATATATATATATATGTATATAAACAACAAACGACTCTCCAGCTTCCCATCGGCGGTTAGAGAGACACGGACCACTGGAAGGTATGGCTTAAGTTGTCTTTTTATTCCTCAATGACGCGTTTCGGACTTCAACAGTCCTTGATCACATACAGAATGAATGTAGTTCGCCATTTTTAAATTTCATTGAAACACCACGTGATTTCTGAACATAGAAAAAATACTATGAACCATTCCAACATTTCTTTTAGTTTGTAGTCTGTCTTTCACATATGATCTTGATGATAGTGCGAGCACAATTAATATGTCGGTAAAATACCATAGGATAATATTAAAATAAATATATAAATATATAAATAATGTAATAAATACATAAATATTATTATTAGCCATCCATGAAAAGATGTTACTGTGCCTAGGATAAAACCATGGATCAACATAGGTTAAAAACATAGTTAAATACCTGCATGTGCAAAATCGCAATTTGTTGAGCACTGCCTATGTACAAAAACTAGTTGGTTCCAAATGATTGCATTATATATATATATGTGTGTATTTAGTTGTTTATTTTTTATTACTATTTTTACTAAATGTGTTTTTTTAAATTTGTTTTCATTTTTAATGTTTTATGTATTTATATATATATATATATATATATATATATGAATATATATGTGTAAATTTTGTATTAGTAAATTTAAAAAACACAAAAAATGTATATAATGTAAAATATATATATTTAATTAGTGTTTTATAGATATCTATATATATAAACATACACACGTTTCTTATGCGTGTATGTTTACGTAAGTATATATGTATTTTTAATATTGAATGTTACCTAAATGTATGCAATATACATTATATTATAGTTATGTATTACACTGTTTATGTTTTACTATGTTAAACTGTGTATTTATTGAAAAACTACATTTTTGACATATTTTTAACGATATTAGTGTAAACGATATTTTTTACTCGATAATTTTGTACTTACCTTTATAAGTATAGGAAAACGATATTTGTGTCAACAATATTTTTGTCACAATATTTCCATGTCACAATAATTGTGTGGTCGATATTCTGTCACTGATCCCATTAAAAGTAAGACACTGCATGTGGGTCTGCTGAACACCATGATTTCTGAAATTCTTATTAATATATTGCAATATGTATATTTGTTGGTAAGACATTGTATTTTAGAAAAGGATACTTAAGTGCAGTACACAACTTCTACACTGTTAGCGGTCAATGATTACACCTCTCATAAAGCATCATTGAGGATAATTTCGATGTATGTGATGTTTCACTTCCATTACACCATATGTTGCACTCATACGACATCTATACAAGTGTGATAGTCATCTAAAAAGCCAAGTGCCCACTTCACAAAGCCTTCATAAAGAATGCTGGGTTACTTGTGGCTGTTGTTTCCCACTTACCATAATCATTGTTTGTACTCAGTGCTCCATGAGGTCTTTAGGATCATGACGTTTGTGGTTCATGAAGGGTTGTTACCCTACAAATTATACATCAACATGATGGACTGTTCAAAATCAAAATTGTAATGGGAAAGGTGGATGTGTAAGAAAGCTTAACATGACAAAGCGCATTACTGTAACTTTTGCCTCATGACTTACAAGTGTGATGTTATACTTACCATATGACTTGATATTAGGAATGTAATGTTTGTGTTTCATGACATCTCAGTCTGACTGAAGAAGTGTAAGTTTGAGGTTTAAACTAAGGTTTTTGGTATCTCTCACTTATGAACACAGAAAGCAGTGCTGCATTAACACTGAGAATAACTTTCAATTTATTTTATTAAGCATTTTCATTTTAAAGGCAGTTATTGAAATGTTATATGACCCATCTACACACAGATGTCTTACTAATCATTATTGTATTTTATACTGTAGGACCAGGAGCCAGAGCTGAAGTCCCAGAACCAGCACCAAGTACTCCAACCACCATCCCCACTCCTGCAGAAGCCTCCAGTGAAGACACTTCTCCTGCTGGCTCTGATCCAGATGAGAAGCAGCCTGGTCCGTCAGGTGTCTCTCAGCAGGGTAGTAGGGTGAACGTCAGTTTGCCTACCATCACTCATACGAGCAATGCAGTGTCTGCCCCTCCTCAGCAGCCAGAGCTGTAACAGCTCCCTGCGGCCTAACATCACTACCAACAGCTGTAGTGTGCACCCCAGTCCTTCTAGCTCCTGTATTGCCAGCAGTAACACCATCTGCAGTTGAACCAGGACCCAGTATGGTGGTATGTGCAAAGGCTACCTGGTAGAGGGGACAGGTGTAGGCCAGAATTTGGCCAGCACAGTGAGGCCACTGATGCCCATATGATTAGGGAACCTATGGGCCAGAGCATCATAGAAGCAGCCTTCTGGCACACAAACCAGATGTGTCAGGTCATGGAGTATCCCAGAGAAAATAACCAGCTCATGGGGGACACCAACCAGTTTCAGAGGGAGCACAATGACCTCATGGAGAGGCAGATATCTGTGTGCTCTCTGTATAGGATGGTGCATGATGGTTTGAAGGACATATGCAGGGCTGTTAGTCAGTCATCTACCCCTTTCTCTCACCTTTAACATCTAACAACACCCCACCAGGCTCCTCCACAGAAAGGGACACCCTGCAATCCCAGGAGCCATCTGGCAATATCTCATACCCTGCAAATGTGGAGAAAGCAGTCCCCCTGAGAAGGGGTCGTTCAGCTCGACCAGTGGGAGAGGATCTCACCAGAACCACCACCAAGAGGCGCAAGTCCTAATTACCTCCTGTGAAACATTACCATTTACGCTTGGGACAATTGCTTCTGCACATTTGCAATCTGAGGAAAACATCTATTCTGAACATGGAGGCCAAATAAATGTGACTTTACACTTATAAATCTCATCAATCATCATTCTCAAGTCTGTGTACGTAACTGTATTTGTTATTTTATTTACATTCAGTTTTCTTACATATTACCTTTTAACACTATAGTTACACATTTATTTTTTCTAAATAACATGAATTTCACTACATTTAAATTATTTTCTTTTCTGGGTTGTTAATATCTCCTGTAAATAAACAAATCAATCGCCATCGTCCACAAATCCAGCCTCCGCCTGAGCACACTCCCTGACGAGCCCACAGAACTGATGGAACACCTTCACTTCAAGATACTGGCCAGCCCCACCGCCACCCTCCGAGGAACCCTCATCTACCGACCCCTGGACCCCACGGACCCTTCGCCAACTCCATCACGGACATTATCTCCCCACAGGCCATCGCATCCACCAACTACACCCTGCTGGGAGACCTCAACTTCCACCTCGACAACCAACTGGACCCCAACACCACATCCCTCCTGGACAACCTCCACAACATTGGACTGCGCCAGATCGTGACCGAGCCCACGCACTCAGCAGGACACACCCTCGACCCCCTCTTCACTACAGGAAACTCCATCACCTTCAGCCACACCACCGAACTCCCATGGACCGACCATCGTTGCGTCCACTTCACCTTCAGAACACCCACCATCCACAGACACCAGCACCTGCTTCCACAAAGAAACTGGACCAAAATCACCGACGACCAGCTCACCTCCTCACTCAACAACTCCACCCCAACCATCGCGGAAAACGACGACCCCAACACCGCAGCCCGAACCCTGCATAGATGGATCTCGGACAGCACCAACACCATAGCCCCCTCAAGAAAAACAACAATACCCGCGCCAAGAAAGCCAGATGGTTTACCACCGAACTTCAAGAGTCCAGAAGCACATGCCGCCGCCTCGAAAAGGCCTGGAGGAACACCAAATCCACAGAAGCCCACGACAACTTCAGAGCCGCCACCAACGCCCACCATCAACTCATCAGAGAAACGAGGAAAAAAGCGATTGAAGACAGAATCTCCACCCACGCGCACAACAGCAAGGAACTCTTCAGCATCATCAAGGAGTTTGCCCAACCCACTAGCGAGTCTACCGACATTCCTCCCTCACAAGACCTCTGCGACAAACTCAGCACCTTTTCCACCACAAAATCAAGAGCATCTACGACAACTTCGACGAAGACAACCAACACACTGAACCCTCACCAACCACCCCCGACACCCGGAAACCAGCGATTGACGACTGGACAGCCCTCACCACCGAAGACACACTGAAGACAATGAAGTCAATCCACTCAGGGGCCCCCACGGACCCCTGCCCTCACCACATCTTCATCAGAGCCGCCGACACCATCGCACCCATGCTCCGCCACACCATCAACCGCTCCCTAGCGACCGCCTCGTTCCCCAACGACTGGAAACACGCCGAGGTCAACCCCCTCCTAAAGAAACCCTCAGCGGACCCCACCGACCTCAAAAACTACAGACCCATCTCCCTGCTCCCGTTCCCAGCGAGAGTCATCGAGAAAGCCATCAACAGCCAACTCGCCACATTCATTGAAGAACACAACATCCTCGACTCCTCCCAATCCGGCTTCAGAAAAAACCACAGTACGGAAACCGCCCTCCTCGCTGCAACAGACGACATCCGCACCCTCCGTGACAAAGGAGAAACAGTAGCCCTCATCCTCCTCGACCTATCAGCGGCGTTCGACACAGTCTCCCACCGCACCCTAATACGCAGACTCTACGACGCAGGAATCCAGGACAAGGCCCTCGACTGGATCCGCTCCTTCCTCTCCGGAAGGACGCAGCGGGTCAGACTCCCCCCTTTCCTCTCGGACCCCACACCTACCACCTGCGGAGTCCCCCAGGGCTCCTCCCTCAGCCCGACGCTCTTCAACGTCTACATGGCTCCACTCGCCCCCATCATCAGAACCTACAGACTCAACATCGTGTCATACGCAGACGACACCCAGCTCATCCTCTCCCTATCCAACGAGCCCAACACCGCCAGACGCAACTTTCGAGAAGGCATGGAAGCCGTCGCCAAATGGATGAAAAACAGCTGCCTACAACTAAACACCAACAAAACAGAAGTACTCATCATGGGCCCAAACCCCGATGCCTGGAGCGACACCTGGTGGCCCCCCGCCCTCGGAAACCCGCCAACCCCCACGGACCACGCACGCAACCTGGGAATCATCCTGGACTCCGAGCTCAAAATGGACCGCCAGATCAACTCTGTCTCGTCTTCCTGCTTCCACACCCTCCGCCTCCTTCGTAAGACCTTCAAATGGATCCCCCTCGAACACCGAAAGACCGTCACTCACGCCCTGGTCACCAGCAGACTCGACTACAGCAACGCACTCTACGCCGGAATAAACAAAAACCTCACCCGCAAGCTACAGAACATCCAGAACGCTGCCCAAGACTGGTCCTCAACCTGCCAAAACACTACCACATCTCCCAGCACCTGCGCACACTCCACTGGCTCCCTGTCGAGGCGAGAATCACCTTCAAGATGCTCACCCACGCACACAAGGCCCTCCACGGCACCGGACCAGCATACCTGAACAACCGACTCAAATTCCACGCACCCCAAAGGACCCTACGATCAGCCCAGCTCTCCTACGCCGTGGTCCCCCACACCAGAAAGACCAGATCGGGAGGCCGCTCCTTCTCCTTCCTCGCGGCCAAAGCATGGAACGCCCTTCCGCTCCACCTCAGACAGACAACATCGCTCCCCATCTTCACAAGAAACCTCAAAACCTGGCTCTTCGACAGACCCCCTCCTTGATGGATGGAACCTGCACCCCCCCCCACCCCTAGCGCCTTGAGACCCTTACGGGTGAGTAGTCGCGCTTTAACAAACCCCTGATTGATTGAATTGTATCAAATGTTATAGAGTACATACACCGACACCATGATTTAAATTTTATATAAAAATATTTTTATTTCCTTACATGTTGAGGGTTTAGGTGACCAAAAATAACAACCAAACATTGATGTCATTGTGCTGACAAAGAGATTTATTTCATATAACAAATGCATTATCTTTTGTTTATAATGTTTTTCAAAACAATTTGAATAATGCTTTTAGGTACATCCCATGAACATAAGATCACAAATGTACATGTACACACATTAGTATTAGCCATTCATGAAAGCACACATTGTAATACCGTCAGCAGTCACTAGATGTTTTATAGTAAAAAACATTCCAATTACCACAACAGGAAAAAAGGAGACAATATTATACATCTGTACATCACACGTTAAGTAACTTACTCAATAAAAAATTCACCAGTGATTCATTTGTGCTAGTGAAGATGGCAGTGTGACATAACGTATAACATAAATGTGCATGTTTCAAGTAATTATATTAAGAAACACACCTACTAATATAGGGCCTTATTACGAGTAAGTATTCGCAGTGGCGGTCCGACCACTGCCACACTGCGAGCCTGCCCACAGCATTCTGAGTGTGGCAGTCAGATCGCCCCTTCCGCCAGGATCCAGGATCCTGCAGCTGTCAGGAGCAGTAATATGCTGGCGATGCCACTGTGGCACCGGCGAGCATATTATGAGTTGCCTGTCCACCGCCCATTTCATGGTGGTGAGCCCGCCATGGAAAGGGTAGCAGAGAGGCAACTCCTGGGTCTGGGGTTGCATGCAAGAGGGCACATGTTGTGCCCCCCCAGAAGTGAACCCCCGTTCCTGCACTGTATGGCATGCATGACATGGTGCATGCCACACCATGCAGGAATGTGCTGCAGACGCTGTCACGGCGGCGGTCTGCTGTTAAGGCTCTCCTATGAGCCTTAAACAGCCAGTGCCCTGAGACCACTGCAGCACCGTCCGCCTGACTTGGATTCAACTCTGAATCTGGCGGGTGGGTGCACCATGGCATTGGTGGTCCTCCTGTGGACGGAGCAGTGGTGGTGCCACAAGAGGACCCCCTAAAGTCATAATAAGGCCCATAATATAAAAAGCACAGGTCATCAGTGTTGTCAATTAAAAAAGGCACCTTCGCATCTAACATTTAACAAAACTACATCTTTCATATACAATGTATGCCACTCTCCTATGTAACAAATACACTGAAAAACCATGTGTAACCACTGCAGTCAATAACATCTTGTCTTAAATCATTTCCTTCTTCCTCACCACTGTCATCTCCATTTTGCAATTCATCAACATCACCCTGGGCCTCCTCATTGTGGTCATCATCCGGGATAAATGGGATGTTCTGACACAGGGCAATGTTGCGCAGCATACAACATAGCATTGTAATTTGACACACCTTATCAGGTGAGTAGAGGAGGACTCTATCAGACTTATCCAGACAACGAAATCCTGCTTTCAGGGGCCCAAGAGCCTGCTCCACAGATCTCTTAGTTCTACCATGTGCCTCATTGATGAGGACTTCCCCTAGCGTTGCTGGATTTGTCAGAGGTAGTAACATTCGCGGTTGATTTGGAAAAGGAGAGTCAAACACGAAAAAAAAAAAAATTCACACCATGTAAGATGAACATTTGAGATTGTAATTTGGAGAAACCCACATGTGTACATTGTTAGACCTGGCCCTTTTTGCAGGTTTATCCCCAAATTGTATGCCTTTTGCCTCCTATTTTCCTGACCCTGTTTTCGTTGACTATAAGATTCTGAGCACTTTACCACTGCTGATCAGTGCTGAAGTGCATATGCTCTCTGTGTAAATTGTGAATATGATTGGTTAACCATGATTGGCATATTTGGTTTACTGGTAAGTCCCTAGTAAAGTGCATGGTGTGTGCCAGGGCCTGTAAATCAAATACTACTAGTGAGCTTGCAGCATTGGTTGTGCCACCCACATGAATAGCCCTGTAAATGTGTCTCAGACCTACCACTGTAGTGTCTGCGCGAATGTATGATGATACAACGCGTACCATCACAACGCGGTATCTTACATTGCGGTCTTAACAACGCAAGTTGTTACATTGACTTGGGCTGGAGGGCGCTGGATTTAGGATTAGTGTGAATTACTATTCCAACTCCAGTCTACGTACAGTAGGGAAGGTGTTGGAATAGTAATTCACACTATTCCTTAGTCTAGAGCGCCCTCCAGTGCAAGTCGATGTAACTACTTTCGTTGTGAAAACCACGATGTAACCATACCGTGTTGTAATGGTTTCGTGGTAAAGGATGTTTCCCGTCTGCGCACGCAATTTTAAACTGCCATGTTGACCTGGCAAGTGCATCCACTTGCAAGGCCCAAACCTTCCCTTTTCATCCATGTAAAGCACCACCTCAGGTAGGCCCAAGGTACACCCATGGACAGGGTGCAGTGTATGTGAAAGGTAGGACATGTACTGGTGTGTTTTACATGTCCTGATAGTGAAATACTGTGTATTTCGTTTTTTTACTATTGAAAAGCGGTCTGTCCCATAAGCTATCATTGGAGCTGCACTGTAACATTTTACCTGTGTAACTTACAATTGGGACAAGATGGAGAAATAAAGTTTAGGCTTCCGGAACTCAGAATTTAATAACACACCTTTTAGTAAAGGTGGTTTTTAAATTGTGTGTTTAAAAGTGCCACTTTTAGAAAGTGATTATAGGGGTTACGCCCAAATAGTGGCCAGATAGGGCGTGGTAAAACTTAGAACAATAAAGAAGTATCTGCCCACTTTTTTTCAGTCGCTGCTATTTTATTTAAAGCAGACTAAGAACCAATTTTTTATTTTCTTGGTCCTACCTGTTAATTGGCAAAAATTTGACACTGTCAATTCGTTTTTTCTTATTCAAAACAAGTCTTGACATAAATGATGCACTTTTAAATCACACATAAGTGAATATGTCGTGCACAATACATTTGCATTTCTGTAATCGCATCTTTAGACACAATTAAATTCAATTGATTCAAAACTACTTATATTGTGAAAAATAATATTACACCAATATACAATTTGTCACAAACGACAGTAGTGAAAAATTGCGAATTAACTCTCAAACCATTAGTTGCCTTTTTCTTTTTCTTTTCTGAGAGTTAATAAATTAACCAAGAAAATAAAAATTGGTTCTTAGTCTGCTTTAAATAAAATAGCAGCAACTGAAAAAAAAGTGGCCAGATACTTCTTTATTGTTCTAACTTTTAGAAACTGGGCATTTTCTTGCTTTACCATTCTGTGTGCCTCTCACTGTGTATTCAGTGTCTGGTTTTGGAGTGAGAGGAGCTGGGGATGTGCATTCACTCTAGACAGTCAAAAGTGGGGGGGGGGGGTTGAGGTGTGATCTGCTTTGCCTAGGTGACTCAAAGCCAGACTGAATAGACCTGGTCTGCATTTAGAGTGGTGGGAGGCGTTTTCACTCACATCTGAATAGTTTGTGTCTCCTGTGCACAATGCTCTCTCCACCTCCTGTAGTGTAGCTGGACCAGGGAGGACAGAACTGACTTTTACTGATCTCAGAGACCCTTGCACAAAGACTACAAAGATAAAATGGGGTATAAATATTAGACCTTAAACCCCAGAACTTTAGATTACTTCTGGACTAAGAGGATCCTGCCAAAAAGAAGAGCTGAAGAGCAGTCGGGAGGAGTACTGCCCCTTTGCTGTGTGTTGCTTTGTTGGGTTGGCCTGCAGTTGCTGATTCTGTCTGTGGGCAGTGAAAAGGACTGGAATTTTGCCTTGCTGTGGTATCCTGCTTAAGAAGATTCTCCAAGGGCTTGAAGTAAAGCTTGCCTCCTGTTCTGAAGTCTCAGGGGCACAAAGACTTCACCTGCATCCTGCTAAACAGCACTTGGACTCCTCTGCTGGACCCCTAATTGCCAAAGGGTGCCAATTCCAGTTCCTGGGCCTTTGGAATTGTTTGGTTGGTGCTGCAACCCAAGAAAAACAACACTGACGCCGTCAGTGACTCCGCGACCTGCATCGAGGCCTTGGGTACTGCTCATGAACTGCACAGCGCACTTCCCTGCCTGCACTGCAGCTCCAACACCGGATGACCCCTGACAGTTATCGATCTCTCCGCCGCCGGTCGGCGCCTGCATCTCAACATCGCGGAGCCGATAACCAACGTGGGTGACTTCCCGAACTTGACAGCACACTGCTGAACGGAACCGACGCCTCGCGCTGACGCCACCGCACCTCCCCTGCCAGCCTCAACTCGACGCCTCACCTCCCCTGTGGTAGTAAGGAGCCGGCCTTGCCTTGGCCATTAATGCCTCACCTCCATCACTCCGTGCACCATCTTTTGACTTCGTTTTCCAAGGTACTGTTGCTTGGGGGTTTGTGTGACTCTGTGGCCGGCCCGCATAATATGCAGTCGGTGCCGTACTTTGGATTTGTGCCTTTCACCACGTTGTAATAGCCCCAGTTGGAGCTATTGTGGAAGCCAGAAAAATTAGACATATAGACTTGAACTGTTGTTCAAACATATAGCAATAGAAACTCCATTTTGTATGTGCTTCTAGAATGGCTCTTGCAACACGCTCATGTTTCTGTGGAGAGATTATTTGAGGTAAATGTTAAGCTTTCATTCCTTGTTTATTAATTATAAAATACAGGTGCAGAGCTGTCTGATCTCAGCTATGCACCATCTGAGACCTTGAACCAACAAGTGAACTAAGAAAATAATTAGTTGTTTTGCAATGAACGTCCTGCCAAGACACTCTGGCGTGAAAGCGATGCTTTTAGGTTTGCTAAAGGTGGCATGTGTTTATAACTAACTCTTGCAAATATGTAATTGTGCAGCCAAAAGTCTTTAAAGTGGAGATAAGAGATGAACACGGGCCGGCACAGACCCCCCAAATGTTTTCACTGTAAATTCTCTTTGCTGACAGACTTATCTTTTAGTTAGAAGTATAAGCAGGGCAGCTGTACGTAGTTGAATGAGGTAGCATTTTCAATATAAACTGAGTACTGAAAAGTATATAAGAGGCAGCACAGCTCAGGCATGCTGAAACATTTTGCAGTATGTTTCCGCCCCGGAGGCTGAGAGCAAATAAACGTTTGCTTCTTTAAGATCACCATGACTGTGTAGTGACTGTTGTTTCATTTACGGAAAAATGATCTTTAGCACTATGGGGCCGATTACGATGCGGCGTAAAAGGCTCCGACCCTCGGTTGGAGCCTTTACGGCTGCATCGTAATGGGTCGGTTTACTTTCGAACGCCTCATTACGATGGAGTCGGTCATTCCGGCTGGCTTCAGACGGGCTTGGAGAGCCCGTCAGGCAGTCGGAATCCAGCCTTTCATTTCAAGGGCAGGCATTTCCGACTTTGAGATTACAATGTCGGGTTTTGGCAGCCTTTCCGTGCCTGCCTTTCCAACACAGAAAGGCTGTCAGAACTTGACTTTGGGGGCCGCCATCAGGGCCCCCTTGGGTGCTCGGCCTCCGGTTGGAGGTGCCCCCCAGTTCATCCCTGCACCCCGTGGCAGGCACCTTGAGGTGACTGCCACGGGGTGCAGGGATGAACTGCACCTCCCTTTTCTCAATGGGAGCACCCATTGAGAAAAGTGTAATGCAACAGAACAGTATTCAGTCGCATTATAATCGGCCGGTCGGGACCGCCCACCGGGTGTCGGAGGACTGAGTCAGTGTCGACATCGACATGTTTCTATGAGATGTATTTTTGCAGTAATCCTTTTAAAAGTCATATTTGGAATTGTGTATACTGGATTTTTGTTGTTTTGGTCTGGTTTGGTTTAGATAAAAATACCTTATTTTTAGGTCTCGCCTAGGCAGCGCTTGCGCTGTCTCGTTGAGACATGCAGTATATACTTTACTAAGTGGCTGACCGCCTCTTTTTAAATGGTTGTTTTCATTTGTTCTCCAGTGTGCCTTTCAAAATTGTGTACCTGGTATTGGTTAATAGTGTGTTAAGTCCCTCCTTTTTGGCTCTTGGCCACGCCTATGGCTATTGGCCCCTTTACTTGTATTAGGGGCGTTGCTTTGGTATGCTGTTTTTGTTGGACTTTTTTATTTCATGTGCCTTGTTTAAGCCAAGCCCCTGATGTTGATAGAGTGCAGAAGATTTCAGCTTCTGGCGATCGTCTGCCTCCCAGTCCCAGGCACAGACACAGATATTTTTTCAGCTGGCGTGATGTTTATAAAGTGCAAAAGGTTACAGCCCCTGCTGATCTTAGTTCACTTCAGCTCCATTCCGCTGAAATGCGATCCCTTCGTTTCAGCTGAAAATGTTGGTTCGTTTTCCTGAAAAACAGGCCGACCCTTCCCAGTGGCACTGGAATGAAAACAACCGCAGGCCTCTCTCCTCCCCCACGGAGGCCTTGGCTGCATGTGTTAATCATTATTTTAAAGTAAGTCGTGTGAGTCGGAAAAGGGAAGCTGTGTCATCCTCTCATGGTGAATGTAAATCATTTTAACGTGCAGTTTAACCTAAAGTAGGGTAGTGGGAAATATCAGATGGCTCGTTGTACTCGGGTTAAAATGAAGATGGTTCCTTCCCTCTTCTTTACTGTACGCGTGGAAAGAAATGATTCAACACCCTGTAAGAAATGAACTTTAATGAGGTTGTGCTGGGTTTTTTATGGATAGCGCACTGATGGCCGATTCCTTGGCCTCTCGACGCCTTTTCGGCGTCAGTGTCTGTGTCTGTTGTGGATGTTCTCAACGGGCCAGAGTTAATGGGAAGAAAGTGGGTGGGGTTATTAGACCTTCACCTTTGCCTGTTCGAGTGTGATCGGCTATCTTCTGTTTAGGAAGTGGAACTGGAGGGGGTGGGGCCCTTGCAGAGGACAGTTTGTGAGTTCTGCCTTACCTTGCATGTTTGAGCACGGAACCCATGGGTTGAAGGTACAATTTCATTTTAGCTCTGGAGCTCTCCGCATACAGTAATTAAAGGGCCATTTGCTGTCTGTTGTTGTCATTTTACGGCACTTAGCGCTAGCACTCGAACATTGTTTTATGTCTCACCTTGTCTCATCCAAGCGCCAGCCGTGATGTTTGTACATAGGAAAAGTCACAGATTGCATTGACTCGTTTTAGAATTACCTGCATGAAAGGCCAAGGCAGGAATAGGCCAGCGCCCTGACTCTTCAAGAACCCCTGACCTTTTTTCGTTTTGTGCAATATCAAAAGGTCTGCATGGAACCTCAGATCTGGAAATTGTCTTGTTCTAAATTACGGGTGGTTCTCGCTTTTAGGATAAAAAGATACATTTGTGTTCCAACCTCTATCGTGATTGTGATGCTCCATCGCCAAGCGCCATCAACAATGATGATGCCATTAGCTACTGTCTAGCTACTGTCTTGGTGACTTTTTTCCATTTAGTGTGTATCTTGGGGGTGCATTTTCAAAACCTCCTGTGCCAGTTTTTACCAAATTTAGCAGGCACATAGATTGCTCGGGGCGAACTCCCCCAAAAAGTCGAACAGGGTGGAGCATGGACTTACTATCTCTGTTTCCACATTGGCACTCAACAGAGTCTAAACTTCAGAAAGTTCCATTAGGAGCTCCTTAAAGGCGTGTTCTCTCCTCGTAATTGGGACTAAATTAACTCTTTTAAGATGAGCCAGACGCACATTTTCTGGGCCAAATTGTGCTGAGCCCAATTCCAAGAGTGACGGCGTTATTCTAAAGCTAAAACCGCGACGTGTCCAGTTTATAACTTCGGACGTTATTGAATTACAGTTAATGGAGGCCTGGTCGGGCTTGCACTATCATACACGTCTGTAAATATAAGGCTGGTGCAACCCGGCTCGAATCGATGGAAGATGTGCAACAAGCCGTACTATCTCCTTTGTATGCGTGAGTTAACCAGCAGTTCGCATTGATTTATGCCCCATCCGCCACTCTACTAGATAGCCTTTATCACTCGAGTAGGCCATGTAGGCAATGTTGTAGCAAGGATGCATGCCCTCGACCCTAATATTAGCCAGGAAATTGGGTCCCGAAAAACCCTTGTTGAAAACTGAAACGTCGATGTTTGGTTCACTGGACCACACCGGTGCCACTGCACCTTCTGCACCGTGGAGAGCTACGTCCCTGCATTCAGGAGCCTCTTTGCTGCGCGCTTTTATTTACTTTCGGCAGACTGGAAAAAACCTTTCAGCGAGCCACTTGCTGAACCGAGGTAGCACAGCAGAGATGTATACACCGCCCTCTACTCTGCCAACAAAGGGGCCTGGTTTGACGGAAGTTGGCAGCCTCTGGGCTCGGCTGTGGCACTTCGCACAGGAGTCTGTCTGGAGAGCGCGGGCATTTGCCGTCCATGTTTTACTGCGGGCGGCACACGTTTGAGAACGCAGGCATTTCAGATCAGGATTCTAGTACACGCAGCTTCGAAGCGCTGCATGGGTTTTATAATTTAAATTAACAAACAAGACCGTGTAATTAAGGGAGTGCTGAGGTTCGAAGTTCCCGTCCTCGGGACACTGAGGATGGCGTCCATTATGATGACAGATGACATCACGTGACATGAAGAGCAGGGTTTCATTCCTTCCGTGTGACACTGGGAATGGAATTACTGTGTGTGTGTTAATTGTCACACTCGCAGTTTTCCTCTCATAGATTCCAAGAGCAGAAACCCCCGAAATATATTGTAGGAAAAGACTCTAAAAAGAGGCAAAACTCAAAGAACTCGGTGTGTTAAATAATGGATTCGGCACACTATGCCTCATTTTCCTGTTGAAAACTCAGAATAGAAGTTGTTTACCCATGCAGGGTAAATGCCTCTCCCTGGGCACTGGTGTTTAATATGTGTGGTAAATACCCCGACCTATTCCTCCCAACTTGAAAAGAGAGCCATAGTAGTGACTACTGTTTTGCAAGTGCTTTAAAGATTTCAGTGTTACAGCTACCGGGTGCGCCTGCACAGGCACTTTTTCTTTGTGCACTTTAGAGCAGAGGTGGAAGGCTACATGCCTTATGCACCCACCAATGCATAAACCATTGCATCCTTTCTGTAAAGCAAGTTTCTGCTTTACTAAATTGGCTTTGTGACCAAGACTCTTATTTTCTTAGAATTCAGCGAGGCACACTGGTCTAGTCACAATGTCGCATACTTGCATGTGGAATAATGGCTTTGAATATTGTTGCAGTAGTGACAACATCATAAAGAACCAAAGTAGTGATCGCACCTTGCAGGTTTACTAGTAGTGACAAATTCGTTTCCCGGAATGTTTTTCTATTAAACTTTCCATTTTGGGCCAACACATTCAAGGAAAATGTCGTTTCATGGGGAAAAAGTTTTCATGCATGGCCCTTAAAAGTCAGCTTGTGATTTTTCTAGTTCAAATGCATCATCTTGACACATTCTGCCCCATCTACCCTGGTATGTACATGCAAGGGATGCCCATCAAAATGACAGAGATTGCCTACATTATACAAAGGATGCCCCCATAATGTCAGGGCCACAACCACTATTGTATCCATTCGTGGACATTGATTCCAAGAAGGCCCAAATTATTCGATAGAGGACCACAATTAGGCCAAATATATTCACAGTATGGCAAGAATAGCTGCCATTATGCCACAATTAGTACAAAGATGCCCAACATATGTCAAAATTTAGAGTAATTATGCAAGAGCCAACTTTGTCCAGAATAGTGTTAATAAACATGCGTACATGCACACACCCTTCCCACCATCTGAAACAAACAAGGCTGTTAACCTATCTTCACTCGCAACCCAGCCTCTGACTACAGGGCTACCAATGAATAAGTCTCACGCAATGCTACTACTACAGTGCACTTTTATTCTTGCCCAATTTTCACACATACTGTATGGTTTATAGAATGGATCTTGGAAAGTCACCAATCTCGTTGTGACTGCTAAATTGAGAGTGGAGACAGGTGGCCAATCTATAGGTACAACAGCCTGTTACAGTGTGTGTGTGCGTGTGTGTGTGTAGGCATGTTACCCTATTTGTCATTGGCTTGTATCATTGCCCTTCGTAAATGCTTGCTTCTGATTCATTATTAGGCTTGTTAGTCCCTCCTTAGTACCACATGTCCACATAATTCCACTACACAAATCCACTCCACACAATTCCACCACACACCATTTCACAACTAACAATTCCAAGGCACATAAATCCACTCCACATACATCCTCTCCAATCCAAAACACATGAGTAAAAGACATTGGGCCATATGTATGAAGCCAATTTGCGATCGCAAACGCCGAAATTCGCAGAATTTCGGCGTTTGCGATCGCAAATTAGCAGTGTGCAATGTATCACACTGAAACCCCCTCACAAAATAAGGAATCGCAAATTTTGCGATTCCCTATTTTATGATTGCATTTAAGGAATCACTAATTGCGATTCCTTAAATGCAATGTAAGAAGCACAAAAAGTGCAATTTGGGCTTAAGGAATCGCAAATTACCACCAACTTCAAGTTGGTGGTAACTTGCGATTTCACTTAAAAATGCACTTTTTTGCATTTTTAAAGTGCCATGTGGCGACATACATGCCCTTAGGGCATGTATGTGTGCCACATGTGCACACATGCACATTTCAGGGGTGCAACAGGGTGTCCTTTTGACACCCTGGCACCCTTGAAATTGCATTCTCAATTTGCGATTCTCTAATTGCTAATCGCAAATTGAGAATGTCTTCCCATTCATTCCTATGGGCCTCTAGGCCCATAGGAATGAATGGGAGAGTATTCCTTAATTGCGAATCGCAATTTGCGATTCGCAATTAAGGAATATGAAGGATTCGCAAAATTTATTGCAAATCCTACCTACATCTCGTTTTGCGATTCTCAAATAGCGATTCTCTAAAATTCGCTATTTGAGAATCGCAAAACCAAACTTTCATACATATGGCCCATTATCATTTACAACGCCAATACCTCTAACTCTCACAAATGCGAGACCAATTTGCATTGCAAATGCTTGTTCTAAACTGGTGTGGTGTCCATTTGTAGTGTTTTCACTGTGTTACTGCGTGTCTGGGTGCAAATACTTTACACATTGCCTTTGGGATAAGCCTGTCTGCTTGTGCCAAGCTACCAAGGGGGTGAGCAGGGGTTAGCTAAAGTGTGTAACTCCCTTATCCTGACTAGAAGCAATGGGCCCTACTTGGACAAGGTGCATACCTCTGCCAACTCGAGACCCTCATTTCTAACATACGTTATGTTATGTTATCTGAGTTTATATAGCGCACAGCTGCCCCAGCAAAGAGGCGTCCCGGCGCTGCCAGCGTCAGAAGGAAAAGGGCTAAGAACAGAGCAGATAGGCATAAGGAAAATGCAGAAGGACAAGAAGGACTAAACAGAGGGAAAAAGGAAAGTTTTAATTGCTTTCCTAAAGTCCAACATGCGATCCAGGCTGCGGATCTGAGGAGGCAAAGAATTCCATAGCTTGGCAGCCAAGTAACGGAAAGATCGACCCCCGGCCCGAAGGCGCTTCACACGGGGGACAATTACCAAATGCTGCCCCAGGGATCGCAGCAGGCGAGTGGGGGCGTACGGGGCTAATAAGTTAGCCAGGAGGCTGGGCGAAGCAAGTTTCAAGATCTTAAAAGATGAGCAGAGAGCCTTAAATTGAATCCGCTTGGCCACTGGGAGCCAATGTAACCTCCGGATGGCACCAGTAGAGGGACAGTTACGTGGGAGCCCCAACAGGGCTCTGGCGGCAGCGTTTTGAACACGCTGCAGTCGCATTACCTCAGCCTGATTAGCCCCCAAAAGGAGCGAACTAGCATAGTCTAGTCTGGACAAAATGGCTGATTGAACAATCAGCTGACGCGTAGGTGGATCAAAGAACCTCAACATAGGCCTAAGTCCCCGCAAGAGGCCAAAGCAAGTACCCGCAACCTTTTTGGTATGCTGTTGAAAGCTAAGGGTAGAATCCATCCATACCCCCAGGTTCTTGACCACCAACTTAGGGGTGGGGGTACTGCCAAGTACATTCAGCCACCATTGCTCACTCCAGAGGCTCCAGCAGTACCTCTGTTTTAGTAGCGTTCAACTGAAGGCAGTTTAAGGTCATCCACTCTGCAACGGCGGCCAGGCCGCTCCTAAACCTAGAAGCGTCCTGAATGGAACCATCGGAAAGGGCCACCACCAGCTGTGTATCATCTGCATACGAGACCATGGTGAGGCCCATATTCCTAGCCACCGTTGCAAGAGGCTGAACATATAGATTGAACAGTGCGGGGCTCAGTGCAGAGCCCTGGGGTACCCCCTGACCGATGGAATGAGCCTGGGAAAGAAACAGGGGGGCCGACACTCGAAAAGATCTCTCTCTCAGGAATGATCTGAACGATTCTAGTGCTAGGCCCACAACCCCGGCATCCTCCAGACGCTGTAGCAGAATCTCATGCGAAACCGTGTCAAATGCGGCACTCAGATCAAGTAGAATCAGTGCCGCTGTATGACCGGAATCGAGAATGGTCCGCAGATGTTCTGTCACCGCCAGAAGAGCCGTCTCGGTACTGTGACCAGAGCGGAAACCATTTTGAGAAGGATCCAAGATGTTATTGGTGTTAAGATATTTCATTAAAGTGTTGTTGACATGGGCCTCTGCAATCTTAGCTACCCAAGGAAGGAGGGATATTGGCCGAAACTTTTCCAGCTGTGCCGGGCAAAGTGAGGGTTTTTTAAGAATAGGAGATACCCTCGCCTGTTTCCACGCCACAGGGACCACAGCAGTAGTAAAAGAGGTGTTGACAACCTGGCACAAAGGTGCCAGGAAAAGAGACAGTGAGTCCCTGAACTGGGCAGGTTTTAAAGGATCGGCCGGAGAGCCAGATTTAATTTTCCTGCTCAATGAAGAAAACTCTTCCAGCGTGATACTGGGAATAGCTGCCAAAGAATGCAGAGGAGGGGATCCACAACAGACGGCCGGAGGAGGAGACCCTTGCGAAAAGGACCGATAGATGGTATCCACTTTGTTAACAAAAAAAGTTGCCAGGTCTTCACACTGTTGCTCAGAACTAATCACGGAAACAGAGGAGTTATTCCTTACTCTGAGGTCCTTAAGAATTTTAAAAATACATTTGGCCGGATATGGGCTTAGCTTTATTTCGTTGGCATAGTAAGCCGCTCGAACAGTGCAGACGGTTCTGTGATAGTTTTTAATAGCAGCCAAATAGCATTTCTTTACCGCAGGGTCATAATCCTTTCTCCACGCGCGCTCTAATTTCTTACATGCTTTCCGCAGTGCAGCCAGTTTGTCATTGTACCATGGGCTAGGGTCCAGAGTGCGGCCTTTCAACCATTTAGCTGGAATGAGGGAATCCAGCACTTGGACAATCCAGTTGCAAAAGGCTCTGTATTTTGATATACATTGAAACATAGCACTTACCAACAGGCCAAACCTTCACATTTCCAAGTTATGCCATTTGCGGTTGTATGCTGCACAAATGAATCATGAGTGGATCCAGGAAAGCGTGCACAGACATTTGTGATATACAGATTGGGAATGCAAACAACTTACGCATTTATAGAATGGAAATATTTCCTGTTGTGGTATACTTATTCTCTGTTGTGCAGTGGAACCAAGGCAATGTGTGTCTTATCAATGGTACAAACAACATGTGGTCTGCCACCAAAGCATAAAAGTCAGCCTTCACATTGTTGATTACTTCTCCATTTCTTGGAGATTGAATAAAGTTGTTCTTGTGGGTCATCATCTCTGTCAAGAATTCCTTTAGGACATCATGGAAGGTTGATTGTGACATAACATTGCAATCACTTACTAGATCTAGTGTCTGCAAAATCAAGTACTGTGTTAGTTTTCACCAGTGGTGTCATAGCAAGTTGGATTTTGATTCTGAGGTAGAAGTTGAGGCTCCAGCTGATGGCATAAATCCAATATGGTTTGGCGGGTCAGTCTATATTTCTTTATTATTTCTCCTTTTTGCATGGTGGCAAGGTAAGGAAATCGACGGAACACTCTGGCATCTCTGCCAAGATCCCTCTGTGGTGGTTGGAGGATGAGTCTGAAAAAAATTATTTTGAATTAAATATTTCTTCTAATATCAATATGTACATTAATGTTAAATGAACACACTTTATACATTATGTACACTAATAAAGTTATTGTTGTGTCATCTCATATTAGCATAATACATAGGTGTGAAGTTATTCTGCTCCATGTTTTATTGTACAATCTGTAACTTGCAGTCTACTTTTCTAATGTAACAATTAAGATTACAAATCCCAGAATGTAATAAGGAAGCATGCACTGCAAATTAACATCAGGCATGGACCAGTGAAACTTTGCAACTTTAAAATTTGAAATGCATTAATGAAGGTTTTCATTGGACCGCATACAATATAGGTATAATGTAAACTATCATTCCAGATATACAAGTGTAACTATTATAAGTACAACATTTATGCTGTTTAAGGTGTTTCCGACACATAAAAAAGTAGTTTTCCGATTGAAAGAGTCAACACAGGCACGACATGTAGGCCTCAATTAATGTTGAGCATTCTACTGAGGTGGCTGGCCTTATAAGTGTTGAAGGGCCACTACTATAATTATTTTATAGAGTGTCTAGATATATGTACACTGACTTTACTAGGAATGCATATGTTAAATAACATGTGCCAATTGTGTGTAAGGCAATTTTTGCAGGTTTCAAGGAGAGTACTCAAACACTTTAGCACTGGTTAGTGGTCCTAATTTGCACAGACTCACGACACCTTACATAAATGGATTATGAACATTGAAGGCAACTAGATTTGGGAATAACCTTCAGAGTGGCACTAGTGTAGCAACTGTGTAATGAAATATCCCTGAAAGGAGGACCAATGTATGGGGGTGGTCAAATATTATTCGGCTTTGAAACATGAAGTGACATAATTGAAAGAGAAATGATGCCCACAATGACAAGATAACATACTCCTATCAAGCAGTAACCCATATCTGCAAATACGTTCTAGGTCTATTCTTAGAAGATTACTGGCACATCCCTATACAAATACAGGAAATATTTTGATACTGATGTTAAGATATACACTGCTGTAAGAGATTTATATGTTATGTAGCACATGATTATTAGTTTTAAAGCATAATTTAAACGTAAAATATGTTTGCCAAAAATCTGAAACAATATGATGTTGGTTACATCAGCAAACACTTTCCATACCAGAAATGGTACATCATTATGTTGTATGGATTAGATGTATGTTATAGTATGATAGATGGATTGATCCACATACAGGGTATGTGTACATAATAGGCAGAGAACTATACGTAGAAGTCAACATAACTGGGAATGTAACAATTCGAGGAAAGCTTCCTAAGTGACCTAATTTATTTATGTGCCTAGCATATGTGCATAATTAGGAAAGTTTATACATTATATCCTGTTTTTGATATTTGGCTATAAACATAAATGTAAGTCCCCATGCTGGTGATGGTGGATGCATTTATCTATCAGAATGGTTTCAAATATTAGGACTACCTTAATTTAAGTAGTTTATATCATATGATGGATGTTGAGTGGCTGGCATAATCTAACCTAATAATGTAACCTAATCATCCATCCACAATGTACCCCAGAAGGTAATTGTGATTATAATGGCATTCTATAAATTGCATATGGAATGATGATGACTTATGTGTATGTACAGCAGAACCATGCTAACTACAAAATGTGCTTTATAAATATTTTATGTCATGGAAATAAGGCACATATAGGCTCATACATTTCTCTTTCACGCTTATAAGTATCCTCCTGAGCATGCCAGACGTTAGCCACAAAAGCAGTAAAGCGGATGTCTGCTGGGAGTCGGAAGGCGGTACCATTGAAACCCAGGAACCCATTGGCACAGAGGGTGAGGGGGCTGGAGTGGAGGCCACAAGTTCTTCAGTGTCAGAAGCCTCCACGTCAGACCAGCCCCAAGTGGTGGTGGATCTTACACCATCTAATGGGCTTCCATCATTGTCGACCAGCAAGATCGGCACTCTCCCTCCTGTTTCCCCCAATGTTAGCCACCACCCAGCCCCTAAAAGTGCTGAAGTCTCCTTTGCCCCAGACACCTCACATTCTGCCCCTGTTCACCCAGCAGTGGTGTCTGAGACGACTCTGGAATTAATGTGCAGCCTCTCTTTAGGCCAGACTGCACTGTTGTGCACCACCCAGGGGGTCAGTCATCTATTGACTCCATTACTGACCTTCCAGGATGGCATACACAGTGCAGTATGTGGTATACACTGAAGCATGGCCCACATTAAATCCCCCTCAGACATCACTGCTTCCCACCCACCACCATCTGTCCCTTCCTCTCTGGATCCTTCCTCTTCCCAAATCCATCCTCGCGCCATCAAACCCCCACCAAGCACCTCTGTACCAACAACCCCAACGTTAGAAACTAGCTACACACTCACACTTAGTCAGACAAACACATACACATAGACACACACACAGACACTCCCACTAAGAAACGCAACCATACACACAAACATACAAATACAGACACACAAACTAGCACCACACCTTCCACCATCACAGGCCCATCTACAACACACTATCCCAATAAATCAATTACTTTTGTGATTGCGCCAGCTCCAGCAGCGGCTCTATATAGGTTTTGATTTTTAAAGCACTGATGTTCAACCCTCTGTCAGCCTCCTTCTTGGAGAAAACTACTACTGCTTTCCTAACCAAACACAACCTACTGCTATCGATGACCTGCTGACTATGTCCAAAATCACCCTCAAAAACACCATCAGAAAGGGTGTGCGAGAATCATTCCAGACTACCGACCTGCTGAGGATTTCAAGTTACCAACATAAAGACTACCTAATCGAATCATACCTCTCACACAGGCAATACTATATTGATTCCAATATGGAGGCAGCAGCAAAACAAAACTTCCTAAAGTTTCAACTTCTCTACATCCCCCGGAAGCAGTTTGAGGACTCCTGGATTATCTGCCATTCCAGCTAGTCCTATAGGCTGTGTAACTATCGCGGCAAAACCTTACAGCACATGCTATGTATTTGGGGTCTTTGGGCAAAATATTGAGGAAACAATATGGTGTGGGCAAAATATTGTGTCAAGAATATCGCGGCCAAAAATATTGTGACAGTAAGTTTTGATGGGAAACAAAGTTTTACTATACTTAACTACACATATAAGCAACTTGACGATATATATATGTTCAATGTATGTAGATGTGGAGTTAACAATAGTAAATCTATACTTTACTATTTGCACTTAGATTCTCAATATTTTGGGTCTCGATATTTTTGACACAATATTCTTTCCACATGATATTTTTGTCAGCGATATTCTATCAGACTCCACGTATTTGCCCTGGATTTAGAGATATCTGAAGCAAGTACTTATTACAAACCGTTAGGGAACTCACACTACGAACTATAAGAGAAGCAACCAGGGCATGCTTTTCGCTACAATCCAATATCCCAATTGTGAAACTGATGACATTTCTTGACATTGCGTACCATTGATTTAAAACTGCAGATAGATGATCACTGCAGTGCCAAAATTAGTTTTGGAATATTTTATTCCATAAGTAGTTTTATCCATGATGTTTGCAATTTTTAAATTCATTTTAGGTCCTTTCGATGGTACCAGTTGGTCACTTTTATCGTAACTATTTTAATTTTTAATCTGCGTTTATTGTATGAATTTAAATTTACATAATAAAGTCTTACATATACAACACACAAAGACTCACATATACCCATCCATCCATCCACCAATAATATCAATAGGCAGGCTAACACCCTGAACCACCATCTCACCCTAAACCACCCCCACCACTAAGTGTGTCTACCAAGGGCAAGTATTGCCATATACCTATCCCTACCATATAGTGATTAACTAGGAGGGAGTTTAAAAAATATAAGGGATCTGTATCCTGAAGAAGGCCATTCACCCTGTTGGGTGGTTGGTAAAGGCTGAAACATGTCAGTACATGCAGACAGGGTAATGGTGATGTTGCTTCTCCCATATACCCGTTTATAATATATTTTTAATCCAGCCGGGGGGCATAATAAAATTTACGGGGGTACCCACTTAGACCATTCTAATTATCATTCTTTCTGCAATAGGGAACCCTCTTATGATATATTTCTCCTAAAAAAATACACGGTCCACCCTGACCGTTGGTCTGCGCCAGGGTGTGTTAGCGGCCCTATGATCGGCACCTATCCCAGTCACCAAGGCTAAGAACCTCGGTGTGATCATAGATGACAAATTAAATTTTAAACCACAGGTAAATGCGGTCTTCTCATCAAGCTTTTTCTTGTTAAAAACTGTCAAAAAAATATTACCGTTTATTTCCATGGACAGCAGAAAAACAGTGATCTCCTCTTTGATCTTAGCCAAACTTGACTACTGTAATGGTCTTTATATTGGCCTATCTGAAAAACAACTCAACAAATTGCAAATGATCCAGAATGCAGCAGCGCGTCTTTTGCTGGGTATCCCTAGGCACTCGTCAGTCACAAATCATCTGTATAAACTGCACTGGCTCCCAGTTAGAAACCGCATTATCTTCAAGTCCCTCTGCATTACCTACAGAGCACTCCAGAATACAGGCCCCATATTCCTGAGGCGCCTGCTCTACTGGTATGCTCCGAAAAGGCATTTACGCTCCGAAGGAGCCAAACTGCTAGCAACTCCAAGAGTCTTCAAGGCCAGATGGGCTGGCAATAGCTTTAGAGCAGCTGCTCCCAAACTCTGGAATGAACTCCCTTTTGCCATCAGATCCCTCCCAACTTTATTTGCCTTTAGGAAGGCCTTTAAAACATGGCTATTTGATAAATAATAATAATAATAATAATAATACAGACACTTATAAAGCGCGACAGCTACCTCAAGCAGAGGGGTCCCGGCGCTAAGCGATCGACAGTATGCAGCTGCGAAACCAGTGAGCAAGCCACAGATCCATTATTCTGCCCTAAAGAGCCAGGTCTTAACTTTTTTCCTGAAAAGAGGCTCTGCCTCTATGTTACGTAAGTCATCTGGCAGGGAGTTCCACAATTTTGTAGCTCCAACCGAGAAGGATCTGCCTCCCAGGCGGACCTTGTTAAAACGAGGTATGCAGAGCAAGCTTTTTGAATTAGACCTTAGCGATCTCATCTGCTTATAGCCACGTAGTCTTGATTTCAGGAAACTGGGGCAGTTACCGTGGGTAGCTCGGAAACCCAACGTCAGCACCTTAAATTCGATTCTTTTAGCAACTGGTAACCAGTGAAGTTCTTTTAAGTGCGGAGAGACATGATGTCGGAAAGGGACTCGCCTAATCAGCCTCGCAGCCGTGTTCTGGACCATCTGGAGACGTCTGATCAGATACTTAGGTAGGCCCAGATAGAGGTTGTTGGCATAGTCCAGCCTGGAAGTTACCATTGCGTGGACGGTAATTTTACGGCATGTTTCTGGCAGCAAATGTAAAAATGTGCGCAGATTTCTGAGTTTACTGAAACAGGTGGCTGTCACCTGTCGTATCTGAGCCGACAATGACAAGTCAGACTCCCACTTCACCCCAAGATTTTTTAAACTGTCTGCAGGGGACGGGGGCGCGCCCATTTCCGCAGGCCACCAGAGATCCGGTGCTGGAGGTGACCTTTCCCCAAAAAACATCACCTCCGTCTTTCCAGCGTTGAGCTTCAGTTTGTTGTTGTTCATCCACAACGCAGTATCTCTTATCCAGCCTTTGAAGCTCCTGAAGGAGTCCTCAGACTGCTCTTTGTTATAGAAAGACCAGCTGGGTGTCATCAGCGTATGATATCGCTTTTACCCCCCAGCTGGCTACCATAGAGAACAGCGGAGCCAAGTACAGGTTAAACAGGAGAGGGCTCAACGCTGACCCCTGAGGGACTCCACACCATAGTGGTTTTGGCTTTGACACAAATGGCTGTAGTGAGACCTTCTGTGAGCGATTGCTTAAGTAGGAGTTCAGCCAGGCCAGCACCGTGCCCCCTATGCCCTGCTCCTGCAGTCTCTGAGACATCAAGGTATGGTCAACCATGTTGAATGCCGCTGATAGATCCAGGAGCACCAGCATAGCGGATGCCCCTGAATCCACCGCCAGTCTCACTGACTCAGCCACCTCCAAGAGTGCCGTCTCAGTACTGACACACGATCTAAAGCCCGATTGGGTATCATGCAAGCTACCTTTATTCTCAATGAATTTAGTCAGTTGCCGCTGCACCAGTTTTTCCAGCATCTTGCCTGGAGCAGGTAGCAATGAAATAGGCCTATAGTTGTTTAGATCCCCGGGATCCCCATTTGGTTTTTTCCTCAGGGGAAGGAGTGTGGCATGTTTTCATATATCAGGAAAAATGCCAGACGTCAGGGATAAGTTCCAGATGTGCGACAGCACCTGTTTAACAGAGTGTGTCATGGCTTTCCATAGTTTCGGGGGGCATGGGTCGTCTGGAGCTCCTGACTTACACCCCTGGATTTCCGCCACCACTTCCTGCATTGGAATCGGGCTAAAATTTGTAAATGTAAATGAGGGATCATATGCGCCTTCCACCTTTCTGTCAGATTCTACTGTTTCTTGAATCTCAGAGAAAGTTTGGTAAACCTTCGTGATTTTGTTGTCAAAGAAGTCAGAGATGTTATCACACAGAGAGAGAGAAGGTTGTACACCGGTCTCCAATGCTTTTGGCTTGAAAAAGGAGTTGACCACCTTAAATACCTCTTTAGTCGAGTTTTCAGCTTTGAGTATGCAACTAGCTATGTAGTCCCTCCTGGCAGCTCTGATTAATTTGTGCAGGTCTTTCAATGCATTTTTATAGATAGTTTTGGCTGCCTCACAATAGTTTGCCCTCCACTGTCGTTCCAGGCCTTTACACCTGCTCTTGACCGCTCTAAGGGTGTCTGAAAACCAAGGGGCGGAAGGGGAGAGCCTTGCTGACCTCGCGGCTCTCGCCGGGGCTAAGGATTCGACAGCTGTAGCAATCCAATGATCAAGGGCCCGAGAATCCTCATTAGGATCGGACGAGAGAGTAGGTTGACTGGCTTTTAAGATGGGGGCCAAGGGAGCTTCTGATAAGTTTTTCCAGTTTCTTTTAATAAAGAGTTTGCTGCCTCTATTATGGCCAGATTTCTCTATGTTGAAGGAGAAAGGGATCAAATAGTGATCAGACCAGACCAGTACAATAGGGGCCTCTATGCGAAGAGACTCCAAGTTAGAGAACACCAGATCAAGAGTGTGTCCTGCCTTGTGGGTGGGGGTGGTAACATATTGCATTAAATTGGCCCCCACGAGGGATAGCACTAACTGGGTTGCCTGCGGACAGGATGGGTCATTCACATGATGGTTAAAATCACCAAGAAGAACACCCTATCATTAGTGGAATTCTTAATTCATATAAAGCACATAGAAATTGTATTTTAGGTGTTTTACTATATAAATTGTGTTTTTAATAATATTCACATGTACTAAAGAAATAAATTGACCCTTTTTGTATTGCATGTTATAGTGGTATTATTGTTTGAGTGTGTTAGGGTTTTTGAGTGAGATCCCCTCAAAAACAATTTCTATGTGCTTTATATGAATTAAGAATTCCACTAATGATAGGGTGTTCTTGTTGATTGAGTAAATCAAGGGATAATTAGTTTTTTGTACTGGTAGTACCCCACTCCCTTGGTAGCTGACAAGGGGTCTCTCTCTGTTTAAACACATAAAATCACCAAGTACAGTAAAATTAGAGTACAGTAAGGATTTCTGGGCACTGTAGTTGCAGAGCTCATGATTTAAATTAGGGGCACATATAGTCATATAGTCATCTTCATCTTTTCAGAGACTGGCATAATCCACTGCTCAGCGCCAAGACACCTCCGGGTATTCGCGCGCTTAACAAATTTATTAACATAACATGATGAAGCATGCCACTAATCAGTGGGTAAGGGCAATTTTAATAACCCTATGGGTTTCCCAGTAAGGTCTCTCTTTCTTTTCCCTTTTTTTGATACTGCCCCAGGAGTAGGGGCTCTTCTTTTTAGTGTCTTATAACAACATTGCAATGTTGTTTGAACTAGATTTGTGAGGATACATCTAATCTTTACATTACATTGAGGTTACATCTGTTTGTCTGGAATTGGTTTAGTGCTTGAGGGCATTGTAAATGTACTCAAGCAACAAGCAATATTCTTGTCAGGCTAAATCACAATAGCATATAAATGGTTTTCATTTGGCATCATTTTGATTCTACAACTTACTTCTTGCAATATTTAACTACACAGAGTCTGTAATGACATGCCACAGATCTTTTTAAAAGGCTACTTAAGTAGCTGGTACAACAAGTGCTGAAGGCCCACTAGGCACATTAGATGCACAAGCCCTGGGTACATTAAGTGACAGTTTACTGGGAACTTATCAGTAAATGAAGTGTTCCAATTAGGTGTACGGCAAAGGAGTGATGTAAATCAATTTAGCAATGGTTAGTATTGGTAAAGGGACCAGAATTCTAAACTGTGACAGATGTTCAGATAACAGGAGCAGTGAAGGGGAAAATGTTATGGGCTGGCTTTTCAGAGAGGGCAAAGCCCAACATGTTTACAAACTATCATACATAGCAAAGTGACCCATGACATATGAGTATTGATTTACAGACTTTTGTACTTATTGAATGTGAAATATTAACTGCAATACAAGTTCACTATGACATACACATATAAGTGTCTTTTTCAAATGTTTGAGCTACTTTCCTCATCATTATTCATTTGCTAGTCATTTAAAGTTGAAATCTACATTGGATATTTGGTGTGCGCTTCCTTCATGATGACGGAGGCATACACCACATTTACAATTGAGATGAATGCATATATGACAAAAATGTGTATAAGGATGTATGAACATATTTAGTTAAAGTTAAAAGTTGACAGAACACTTTTACATCTGTAGCACACATGAAATTTAGTTTGTGATGTTAATTATTTTATTCGAAAAATTATGTGAAATCAAAAGACTATGTGACAAATGGCAACAGGCAAGTTAAATGCAAACTAGAGACAAAAACAAACATTTAAGTGTGGCGGCTATGTGGTGGGACGTCATCTATTTAGAGCAGTAGGCAAGCAACACCTTGCAACATCAGGTTCATTTTGAAAAGTCGAGTTGAAAAGGTTGGTAAAGTAAGCTTTCCCCTTTTATAGGTTTGAATCCACCAGCAAAGATTTGAAGGTTTACCCGCCATGGTTACTGTGACGGTAAGCAACATCTTGATTTGGCGGGCAGAGTTGTGGCTCAAATGCTTCCGTCAGCCGCTTTTCGGCTCTTACTCTTAACGGAGAAGTCTGCATGCAACAGAGACAGTGAGGGTTTGACTAAGTTTCTTTAGTCAAACCACCAACATATAAATCAGGTGGGAGAACAGTTCAGTCAATGGATGGATTGAACATCTATTTTCAATGGTCAGGACGCATCCGCCAAGATATAAATCGGGCCCTAAATCCTTCAACGGGGATTCTTCAAGCCATCTTCAGGACAGGTTTCACACAAGAGGTCCCTTATCCGTCTGATGTCGGAATTTATCCTCATACAACTATGCATGTAAACAGGTACTGGAGAAGGGAGGGGTACGATTCCACATACCCGACTCCTCCTCCCCCCACCACAATTTGCCAAATCAACCCTGATGTCAGACTCTAAATTGTTTCCCTGAAACTTCCTTTTTAGGTCTGGCTTTACAGTGTAGCTGTCTCCAAACATTATGTGATTAACCTACAAAAAGGTTTTAAACAGCACTACCAGGAGATGGGCTTTGCCTCTGCCCACATGTTGGCAGGCAGTAGCACATGATTTGATTGGGCAGACGTTGTGTGCTTCCTTCAAAAAAGCGCTTGCCCACCACACAACTGTGATCATTTTGTTTATTTATCCAACTGTCTGAGCACACAGAAAAATGTTTGAGCTTGAACTTTCAGGGAAACACACACAACATTGCAATGCAATTAAAGTGTCTTAGGTAACTAGATAATTTGCAGTGTTTGTTTTTCTCTGGCAGCAGCACAGATCGGAGGAGGGCAGTAATTAACTTTAGACTTCAGAATGCAGTTTTGTGTTTGAGAGCCCAGGGCTACACTTATCTATAAGGCTTTTTAGGCCTGCCTTGACAGTGCAATAGTCGCCTGACCATATGTGATCAACAATATAGAGCTTTCAGAGTCCTAAAGAGAGAGGAGCTGAGGCTCTACCAACATGTTGGTTCTCCTGAGTACAAGATTTGATTGGGCCAAATGTTTGTGCTTCCATTAAAAAGACTGCTAGTATTGCACTTTTTAGCTTGTGGCAAACTTGTACGTGATACAGCAGGACTGAGAAGGTAAAATGGTGGTAAGCCAATGAACATGGCTATAAACCTGATGTGTTTATAATGAAATGTTATGATAAAGGCACTAGGCCCAACATATTTATTGTGAAAAGCATATGTTAAAGTATTTTTGTTAAAAAAAAAAATCGTTTTATTCAGAAAGTTCACATGACTACATCACATAGCCGATAAGACAATTTAGAGAATTCATTTCAATACATAGATTAAGTATGGCGCTGTCACGATTGACCCACTTAAACATCTTCCTGGTTCTGGATAAGGCTCCCTAATTGCCAACATGCACAGACCATTGCATTTCACAATCCTGCCCATAGCTTCCTAAATTTATTACATGATCCAGATCTTAAAGTATGGTGGCGGTCTAGGCCCTTAAACCTTTCCATTTTTGCTCACTAATGTACAGAAGTTGGGGGAACCATCGACTTTCAGTTTTGAAGGATGAGGGATCTGGCTCAGTGTGATCAGAAATAGCTTCTTTCGATCTGCCATCCGCATTGTAGGATTTGCAAAGACCACCAGCGTGATGGCTTGAGTATCATGGGCAAAATCAATAATGAGTGTGCGGATACTTGTTTGTTAATGAAGGCCCAGTATTTAGCTATTTTTGGACAATCACAAATAATATATCACCAGTTTTCTTCGCTCTTCTTAAGACACCTAAAGCATTTATCATGTATCTGGGGTTTCATTTTATGTAGAAATTCAGGTGTTCTATATAGGAGCCACTTTGTGTATCATTGCATCCGGCAGAGGTTTGCACCTCTTATCACTGAGAAATTAAATTCATTTGTCATATTCCAAACCTTGGCCGAGATTGTTACACCCCCCTGAAGTAACCATTTTTGTTTAACTTTATCAAACAGATCTCCCTTGTTGATCCTCCCGAAGTACAGCCATCCAGTACCTAACAGGCCTAGAATTATCAGATTTGATTAAGTCTGCAACTAGTGCCGAACTGGCTTTAGTCTTTATCCATATTAGACACTTTTTTCAAGTGCTAGATCTGATCAAGGACCAGCAAAGGGGTATCTTCCTGTGCCGAATGTCGGGTTCTATATCGGGCCACTCTTTCCAGACCTAAGCTCTAAAGAAATCCCCAACTGTTTGATAGCCAGTGTATTCCCATTTATGAGCGATACCTCTCTCGACCACGGTCTGTGTTCCTGTGGAGATGTCAGTAAGTCGAGTGGAGCTATTAACAGCAGGTATATTAAAATATTTTTAAAATTGCTCCTTACGTCTAAAAAGCCATTGTATGTGTGTAACAAACTTTTTTGGGTGCTTTCATCAAACGTGGAAAATCCTTGATTTCATGTTCCTGTGCAATCAAATTCCAAAAAACATTATCAACTGATTTACCTGAACCTAGGGCGAGTGAAAATCTAAAAGAAGAATGAGCAAAGTTAGCACACTAATATCCCTTTAAATTCGGCAATGTGAAACCACCTTCAGTAATTGACCTATATAAAGTGTTTAGTGCAATGCATGGTGCTTTATTAGACAAAATAAAAGTAGAGAGCAGCCCTTCAATTTCCTTAAAAAACTTTATCTGCAGGGCACAAGGTAAAGCAGCAAATAAGAAATTAAATTGCGGCAATACAGACATGCAAACTAGAGTGATCTGCCCCATTATTGAAACTGGCAATCCTGGCCATCTTGCGAACAGAGCCTTTATTTTCTTAATGAGAGGTAGATAGTTGTGTGCAAATAGATCATCCACCTCCTCCATGGTGGAAATGCCAGATACCTTTTGGGACTTGTGTTCACTAATGGGCAAAATTCTTACGGCAGGATATGAACCCCACATTTACATGAAAGGATCTTGGTTTTAAGCTGATTGATTTTGAACCCACCCACAAACTGAAATTGCTGAAAAATATCGACACACTCTGTTGGGTAGCCTGATCTGGCTTTAAAAACAGAGCGGCATCGTCTGCGTATAACTTAATTTTGCCATCCCACCCATGGGTGGTACTACACCCTTCGCGTTTCTGATGGCAATTGCAAGAGGCTCAATCAAAACCCCTTTCTTGTGCCCCGCTGTATTTTGCAAGTACCTATTTTGTCAGAATTAATAAGTGTGCAAATGCGCCCGCATAGATTCTCGAGATCACCTGGATAAAATCAATGGGGAACCCGAACTTCTCAAGGATAAAAAAACAAGTGCTTCCAGTTGACCTATTCAAAAGCCTTCTCGGCATCTAGTAAAAATATATGTGCTGGGATCTCTTTTTGTTTAAAATAATCTAATGCCTCAATCAGGAAATTTGTGTTCGTTGACAGCTGCCTACCCGAAATGAACCCACATTGATCTGGATGAATAAGAGCGCCTACCACTTTGTTCATTTAGTTGGTTAGTAATTTCATGATTATCTTATAGTCCGTATTGAGGAGATTAATAGGACGGTACGAATTAATGTTCTCTGGGTTTTTGTCTTGTAAATGATAAAGTTGAACGGCATTTAAGTGTGGACTGTTATTATTCTATATTAAAGCCTTTAGATAGGTATTTTGTTGCATGGAATCTTACAGATTATATTAGTAGGCAATGGTTTTAGTGCTGATCATTCAATGTAACATATTGGTTTTGGTGCTGATCACCCAATGTGACATTCAGAAGGTTTGCTCTGTGAGAATCCTTGTTAGGCCCTCTTAGGAGAGATATCAGTTTACTTAGCCTACTGTAATTCTGTATGCCTTTCTAATTTTAATGACTGTGCCAGATGGTTTCTTTGTGGAAAAGCTTATGCTCAAAACTGTAGACCTGCGTTGGCTATGGTGACCACATATAGGCCTGATTGGAGCACTGGAAATGTTATGTCTCATTGCCATAGGTCTGATCTGCTTATTATGAAACATTATGAGAAAGGCAGTTGGTCTAGCTTACTAATTGTGAAAAGCATATGTCTTTAACAGTAGATTGTTATCACATTGTGTTACAGTCTATAGACAGGTATCTTGTTACATGTAATGTCTTAGATTACAGTTGTAGGCAAGGGTTTTGACAGTGGCCGCTGACTCTGACAAACCATGGGGGTTTTCGCTGTGATGAGTCTTGTTTGGCCCTGTTGAGAGGGGTTGTATATTGATTTGCAAACTGTATTTCTGTACACAATTGTAATTTTATAACTACACATGATGTTTGTCAGTTCATGTGCACTTGAATAGGCCGATGTTGGACAAAGTGTGTAGCCAATTTTAAAGGGTAAACAGTTTGATGGTTCATTGGGAAATGTCATGCCAACTTTTATAGGTTTGATCTGTTTTTTATGAAACAAAGCCAGTAAGCCTGACCTACTCATTGTGAAAAGCATTTGTTAAAGACAATAGCCTTTTAAGGATGGACACAGTGCTAAATCTTGTAGGCAGATATTTTGTCACTTTTGTACTTTTATAACTGTTTCCTTTGTAGAAACCTTACGCTCAAAACAATGGGCTTGAGTTGGTTATAGTGACAAGTCAAAGATAAAAGCTAGAGGCCTTACTGGTTCACAGGGAAAAGATACGTCAGATTCCTTAGGCGTGATTTGTTTATTATAAAAAGTTAGGACAAAGCAAGAAGCCCTTACTCACTGTGAAAAGCATGTATTAAAGACAATAGGCTTTTAAGGGTAGATTGTTATTACACTGTGTTAAAGCCTGTAGCCAGGTATTTTGATTCTCACAGATTACGGTAATAGGAAAGGGTTTTGGTGTTAGTGACCCACCCAAACAAACCATGGGGGATAGATGATTTGCACTACAGTAATCTTTTACAGGCGCAATTAGAGGGGATTTTATGTTGTTTTGACATTTGTATTTTGTACATATTTGTAATTTTTTTACGGTACACCTGTTGGTTGCCTCGTGCAAATGCTTATGAAAGGACACAGTAGGTCTGAGGTTATGGTCGCAAGCCAAATGATAAAGGTCATGAGCCTGATTGTTTACAATAAAAATGTTATGATACATGCAGATGATAGTGAAAAGCATATAGTCAATAGTCATTTACGGGTGAATTGTTATAACTCTGTATTAAAGCCTGCCGATAGATATTTTGTTACATGGAGTCTCACAGATTACCATAGTAGGTAATGGTTTTGGTGCTGGTTACTCCCTCTTACAAACCATGGATATAGAAGATTTATGCTGTATGAATCCTTGTCACGCCCTCTTAGGAAAGATAGTATTTTGATTTTGCAACTGCAATTTTGTATACAATGTAATTTTTTGACTGAATGCCTCATGGTTGCATTGTGGGGAAGTGTAATCTCAGAACAGGAGACCGCAGTTGGTTATTGTGATAAGTCAATGATTACCAGCTACTAGAGGCTAATTCATTCACTAGGAACATATTTCTGTTGCCATAAGCCTGATCGTTTTATTAACAAAAGTTATGATAAACTCATTAGGACTGACATATTGATTGTGAAAAGCAGATGTTAAAATCAATAGGCATTTGAGTGTGGATTGTTATCCCTCTGTATTAAAGCCTACAGATAGGTATTTTGTTAAATGAAATGTCACAGCTTACCTTTGTAGGGAATGACTTTGGTGCTCATTACTACCTTTGACAAACCCTAGAAGGAGAAGATATGTACTGTAATAATTCTTGCTAAGATCTCTTCTTAGCGGTTTACCAGAATCTCTAATAATACATACATACATATATTTAAATATAAATCCGTATAGATATGTAGGGGGCCTTTGGGTCAGCTCTGGTCTGTCATTGTTCTGTTTGAGTGTCATTTGCACTCTACGTTCATCCAGGATAGTGAACTGTATAGGGTAAAGGTTCAGTCCATATTAGTCATTGGTTCTCTTGCCCTGTGAATGCATTTGTAGATCAAATGTGTACATCCAGCTGAAAAGGAGTGCATTTCAGGGTCAGAGCTGGTTGGATAGTTACTTAGGGGCCTATTAGCATGGCGGGCGGATCGCCACCGCCCGACCGGCGGTGGCGATCCGCCCGCCAAAACACCCCACCGGACGGCCTTTTACCCCCCGCCACATTAGCATGGCGGGGGGTACCGCGGCAGACGGAAAGACCGTCCGGCGCTTCGCCGGTAGGCAATCGTCCCGATTGCCTACCGGACGGAAAAGGCCCATAATATGGTGGCGGTGCCTTGCAGGCACCGCCATCCATATTAGCATGTGGCATTTAATGCCTTTCCATGGCGGAGAGCTCGCCATGGAAAGGCATGCGGTTTTCGCTTCGGGGCCCGTTGCGGGACCCCAGGGGGGTGGGGGGCTGCACTTGGGGGTACCTATGGTACCCCCCAACATTGGCATGGACAAGGTGGCAGGCACCGCGTGGTGCCTGTCACGGTGTGCATGCCAATGCACAACATGCATATATTGCATTGTGGCGGGTGCTGCTTACAGCACCAACCGCCGCAATGCAATATATGCGGGATGCCACCGTAGCAGTGGCATCCTAATTGCCATTGCGGGACCGCCGCACCTCTTGCGGGCGGTCCCATTTGCCGTTGCGGTGGCGGGCGGACACAGTCCGCCCGCCATCGTAATAGACCCCTTGGTTTTTAATCTTCTCTTTTATAGTTTCATTTATTTGCTTCTCTTCTTTTTACTTTAATGTTTCTTAAGGGGATATTACAGCTCTCCAGGCAGTGCTAACAGATCGCTTGCTTGTTGCTCATTCAATCTATGGTGTGCCGCATCCCATGTTGCTACTTCCTCTAAACCAGGAGACCATTATGGAATGCTGTTGTCCATGGCATATCTCTGTTTTACCGTTCCAAGATGGCCAACACGTTTGCTCTAAATGTGGCAGCCATGCTTGAACTTTAAAACCACTATAGACCATTTGCAATAGCTTTGCAATATGGATACCACTACTGTGTAAAGTTTTGTATTTGCAGGCATATCCTGGTCGTGGTTACCCAGAAGCATGTTTTATTTTTCTTACCTGTATTCTTATAATTTATCTGCAAATGCTGTTCAGTTTGTGTGTTTTATATTGCCGTTGTGTCAGAGAGTGAATAAGTCACTGGATGGATGAATGGATGCATGCATCCAAAGTTGAGTGACACAGTGCCTGCTTAATGAATTATTGAGTGTCTAAACCCACTGTCAATGACACAAAAAGCACTTTTTTATTCATAAGCCAGACCTACTGACATTGCCAATGCTTGTTTGTTATGCAAGCCAAACTACTGGCTTAACATAAAAATTGAACTTCTAGGCAACCTGCTGTCATTTTCTTCACCATATAAAATAAATGGGGAACCATATAAGACGTGTCATTCTTTGTGGTAAAAGGGAGCTATAATAAATTTTAATGTTTTAGTCCATGGTCATAATTTCTTTTTTATTTTCTTGCAGTCCAAGAACAGGAAGATGTTGTCTTGTCACATGTCATGTATCCGAAAACATTACTCCTCGTCGCAGGCTTCTGCCAACAATTTGCCAAACACGAGGCTAGAAATCACTGAGAGCGAAGCAATAACTGGCACAGTAGTGGAAGACTCGGATGAGACACATGACTATTTCAACGTGCTGCAATATGGATGTGTAAACCATTGCAAACCTTCAGTGACAACCTGTAAAGACAGACGTTTTTAAGGCTCTTGCATTTTCACAGAGTAATTGCTGTAATTTATATATCCTGTCTATTGAGTTGTCTTTTGTAAGATCACTCTCCTGCGTTTACCAATAAACCATGCAAGACAGTCCCTTTCAGTGCTTCTCCTTCAGTCGCTAATGACTTCCAAATTGCCAGTTTAGGATTCTTCATCAACCACGATTGCTTCCCTTCCTGATAAGAGTTGTTGCTCTCACACAAGAGTGTGTCACCTAAATGCTATTTTACATTTTACTTAGAGTACCATACCGGGGATCATGAGTTAATCGCGGGACTTCTCTGGCAGCTTAACATAAAGTTAAAATGTCTGCCCACTACAAGGATGAGTGAAACAATCACCCTGAACTGATCTGCCAGCCTTTCCACATTGTTCACAATCATTCACAAGGATGACTGAGCCTAACAACCTATTAGTATCCTTAACAATGATGGGCAAATGATGTTTCTCACTCCAAGCAACTAAAATTTCAACAGCCCTGCATGCAGAAACCAGAATTGTTGTTTGAAATTTACTATCATCTGTTGTAATGAGATTTTATACACCCAAATGTATGGATGAACACTCACAAAGACAATGAGCAGATGGGTTTTAGGATTCAATCATTTTTTTGGCTTTTTTTTCAATTGAGATTTGTAAAAATACAACATATATGGATGGATGTATATGATATTCTTGTAGTGTGAACGTAGCCAAAAGGTAGCAAAGTGATCAAAGACAAGCATAAAGTCATTGTGTAAGAAGAGAGGATGGTGAGTTGCAGATGATTAGTGCATTGTGATGCAGTGTTTTTTAAAGAGGTGAGTCTTCAACTCTTTCATAATTTGGAACAGCATTGGGGCGGTCCTGCTAGATTCAGGGATGTTGTTCCAGATCCTGGGTGCATAGATGGAAGAGGCCTACTGTCTTTTTTCTCCTTTTTTAAACTTCTTAGACTGCAGTCGGATGTTGTCCTGGTTGCGGGTGTGCTGTGATCCACCAGAGATGGTGAGCTTGTCTGCAAGATAAGTGCTGGTTAAGATAGGTTTGTAAATGATGCTGCTAGTTTTGAAGATGGTGCGGCAAGGGGAGCCAATGAATTTCCAGCAGGATGGGGTTGATGTGATCATATTTTTTCGGGCCCTGGATGAGACGTGTTGCAGCATGTAGGATGGCCCTAAGGTGTGCCAATGTGAAGTCTGGGAGTCCATAGTGATAGGAATTATCATCATCCAGATGCAAGAGTATGAGGGCTTAAACAGCACTTCTGAAGTTGCTTTCTGGAAGAAACAGTATGACTTTCTTTAGACGAGAGAGCTGTTACCAGGCCGTCTTTGTTTTTCGGCAATGTGTTCCTTGAGGGTGATGTTGGTATCCAGGGTAAATCCAAGTGACTTGGCTTTCGGTGAAAGTTGGGATTTGAAGCTGTCAAGGTTCATGTCATTGAGCCAGATTTGTACTGTGCTTGTTTATTGTTCTTGGCATATACCAGGAATTCTGTCATGGTTGGGTTGAGCTTCAGGTTATCTATCAGAAAGGGAGGGAATGAACCACATAAGTCTCAATACCAGAGTCTCAAAACTTTTTGTCTTGGAGACCCTCAACCACGCGTTCACAGACTGCAGTGTATGTAATCTCCGCTTAGTGTGGTTTGGTGGATAGCGTCATCATCGGGTCTTGTCACTTGAGTGTCCCGTTCTACAAGTGACATCAAAACCTCCACCAGAAGGAAGGACTGTCTGGATGTAGAGCATGCAAGCTTAACTTTGGAGAAGTGTGTTCTAAGTTAAATTCAGTTCTCCTTGAGTTTCAGCAGAGATGATGTGGAAAGGCTCTCTGCATTGGCAGGGTCAGTTCAAGCCTCACATCCTCCTGTCAAGACAAATCCTGGTGGGGAGTTGGTCTACCTCAACAGCTTTAGGTCTACCCTCCAATACTAATTTTTATGGTATAGGTTTTCTGTCAAGTGCATCGATAACCACTACTCTGGTCCAGGGGGGCCCTCTGTCATCTGCAGATCTCACATGTGCTATAGCTAACTGTAGGAAAGTAGGATCTTTCTTTTGTGGTTACCCCCACTGTTTACCTGTTGTCAGCATGTTTTGACATCTGACATCTGCAGATCTCACATGTGCTATAGCTAACTGTAGGAAAGTAGGATCTTCCTTGTATGGTTACCCCCACTGTTTACCTGGTGTCAGTATGTTTTGACTGTAGTCTGCTGGGATCCTGCTAGCCAGGACCCCAGCATCTGTGCTCTCTCTCCCAAAATGACAGGTACCTCCACAATTGGCTACTGGTGTACCCTTATACGTCCCTAGTATATGGTACGGAGGTACCCATGGCATAAGTACACCAAGGGCTGCAACATGTATTGTGCCACCCATGGGAGTCCATTTAAATTGTGACTACAGGCCAGCCATTGCAGCCTCTGTGAGATGGTGCTTGCACTTCTCACAACAGATATAAGTTTCCTTATATCTGAGGTCACTACACTTAAAACCTATAAGTCACCCCTATGGTAGGCTCTTCAGTCCTGAGGGCAGGGTTCTTGGTTACAAGTGTGAGGGTGCCCCTGAATGAGCAGGACACCCCTACAAACCCAGGAGTCGATTCTCCAGGCTTTGTAAGTATGGTCACCCATTTTAAGACATATAGTGGACATCAGTCATTACAAGATGTCTAACTATATAATGGCTGCACCGAACCTGGTCATGTTTAGTATCAAAAATGTTGGAATCATACCCCAACACTGATTCCGGTGTCAGAGGTATGATCCCATGTACTGGGAGGGGTCCTTAGAGGAGCCTCCTGTACTCCCGGTTACAGCCTTTCAGGGTCTGCCAGCAAGCTAGTGCTGCTGCCGACCACAGACACTGTTCTGCCCTCCTGCTGCTGAGCTGAGCTCAAGCATGGGAAGGTCGAACAATAGGTTTCCTATCACAGGGAGGTGTGACCACCTCCCAGACAGGACTTAGTGTATTGGGCTGGAGTAGGGAACTTTCCAGTGCCACCAGACTGCATTGAATGGCACATTTGGTGCCCTTCTTGCATACACCGGTTTGAGCCAGTTCAGGAACCCCTGGTTCCCGCTCTGGCGTGAAACTGGACAAAGGACAGGGGAGTAGCCTCCCCTCTGTCCAGCCCCTCCTCTGGGAGGGACCCCCGAGTTGTTTCAATACTCTCCTTGGGTATTTAAAGGCTTTCCCATGGGTGGATCCTCAGATTCATCGTGGAACAAGACTCACCTCTGAAACCAAGACACTTTTCGACCATCTGGACGCTTGGACTTCGTCTGGAACCAAGACTGCATCAAGGAAGACTCCTGCTGCTCCTGGTCTCGCTGTTCTGCAAGTATTCTGCCTCTTCTGTGTATGTGCTTTTCTTAGGATCTCCAGAGACCTGTGGGCATCAAGGACATCCAAAGTAATCTCCCTTGGAGTGAAGGAGGCTCTCCCCTGCATCTGCAGGCACTGCATCGAAGCTGACCGGTCTGCTGCTCCTGTCGTCCTACAGACTTCCCGAGGCTCAACAACACAGGTGGTGGTTCTGCAGATGCCTGACCTGGCTTCCCTGCAATTTGGAGGACAGTATCCCTCGTCGAAGCCGCTGAGACCAAACCCTTGTGCACTGCATCAACCAGCTGTTGGGAAGGCTTGTTGGCTCTGTACGCCAGAGATCTTTGGGCTACAAGAAGCTCCAGTCTCCAGCATATCACACCTTGAAGAACAGCATCCTTCCTGCATCTCCTGCATCATGGGCCACCATCTTTGGTGAGCTGCCTGAGGTCCTCTTGCGACTCCTGTGACTTCAACCTGTAGGTCCTCTCAAGGGTCTTCTTCTGCGTTGGTGGGCTCCCCTGCTTGCTCTGACTCTCCTGCACGTGGTGAGTCCCTTGGACCTTGCTGGTTCCAACAATTGCCTAATTTCATCTTCCAAGCCAGTTGCGGCTCCCAAAGTTTGTTGGTGCTCCTGCCGGACAACAACCACCCAGACATCGGCATCCGACATGGTACAGCTCGTGTACGGTTCCTGGTCTTGCACAGCATCGCCGGGTCCACAAAGCTGCAGAGACAAGTTCCTTGTGAACTCTTCTGAACTTCCGGCCAAGGGTGGGCATTGTGCTTCTGAGCCTCCTGTCACCTCCGAGTGGCATAGACTCTGTCCACCTCCAAGTGGCATAGAGTCCCCTCTGCTTGCCGGTTCTCCTCTTCTAGAATCCACCGGACATCTTCACAGACTTCTCCAGAGGTCTTTCTTCCCGAGTCGCCCATTGTCATCTACGAGAGGTTCCAATGTCACTTCACCTCTATGCACCCGGCTTCCCTGGTGCAGGTAACCTGGTTCCTGGGGCATCCACGGGTGGGGTGGCTCTCTAACTTCCGTCCTCCAAAGGGTTTCTTCAGGGTCCTCTGGGAAGGGTCCTTTTTCTTTAAACTGTAACCACAACTTCTCCATTGACTTCCATTGAACACACAGCTGTGTTTCCACTCTGCACACAGCCTCCTTGGGGTTCCTGGGTGCCTAACTTGGGTGGTTGCTGGTTCTCCCAGCTCTTCCAAGTCCTTTGGTTCAAGTCCCGTTCTCCTTTGCATTCCACTTATTTAGCATATGGTTTGGTCTCCCCCGGGAAACCATTGTATATTTGTGCTACTTACCTGATTTCCTTGAAGTATTTCTATGTGTATTGTTGATATCTCTGGGTAGGAGATATACCAAGTGATAGTGATTGTGTTGTGTAATAAATAGACTTATTTTTCATAAACACTGTGTGGTTCTTTCTCATCTAATCTACACTCTTGATTAAATGTGGTAAAACAAGCTGCTTTACAATCCTTCAAGATAAGCCTGAAGGCTGCTCTCCACAGCTACCCCTTTGAGAGATTAAGGTCATCAAAGACCACTAAAATCACCATAAGTGTGCCTGGATTAGTGCAAGGTGTATCACTTTTTTAAGTGTACACCATATACTAAGCCAGCCTCCTACACTAATGCTAGCCTACCCACAGAGGCAGCCCAACAGGTGAAAAGCACCATCATGGCCAAAAAGGTTATGTGACAGGTCAGGCTTCTGTCCCCCACAAGAGGGCCAGTGTTGCCCCAAAGGCAAGTAACCAGCAGAGGCCACTGACAGCTGTCAGTGTCAGGAACCAGGCCCCAAGCTGTTCACTACTAAGTGAAAGCTCTAGCCTGGTGCCAGGATTCGACCTTACTTTCAGCCCTGCTGCTGAGATTCCCTGGATGTTTGAGGTTTCTCTAAGTGGGGGCTACAACCTCTGGTTACACACTACCTCTTTCTACTCTCATATCTGTCATCTCAGGTTCAATGCCTTGAGACTGAGCAGGTGCCTTTCTTGGGGGCCTCTCTTACCTGAGTAGGCAACACCTGGCTCTTTGGTTGTCTCACTTCTCACTATGAGTGGCCTCCTCCTCTTATCCTTTCCTCTTTTCCAGAGCCACAGCACTCTGTGCTTAGGGGTACTACCCTCAGGAATTTTGGCTTCTGGGTTTCCCTGGGAGGCCACTTCACTGCCTCTATCTTTGCCTGTGGGAGCTCACTGCCAAGGATGCAGTCCAGGTGTAGATCTGGATTGACCAAAACCCTTCTCTGAGCACAGACCAGTTTCCATTCTAAGGCCATGGGGCCTACAGATTCCTGCCCGTGGGCATACCTGACCCTGCAAACGTCTACTGGCAGATATTGCTCTGGGGAAAGCAGTCTGCCTGCCACCATTGTCTGGTTGGCACCTATATCCCTCAGAGGAGTGGCAGGGACCCTGTTCACCATGATCCTGTGGAAGTGGTTCCTCAGCAGCTTTCCACCTGGGTCAATTTCCCAACTAAAGGCCTTTAAGTCCTCTATTGGTTAAAATTCCCCTAAAGCTACACTAATCACTCCAGTGGAGTTCCCATTAGTGTTAGACTTTCTCTTGGGGCATGAGTCATCCCCCTTTCTGTTCCCGGACTGCTGGCAGCCATGACACTAACTGTTCTCAAATAGTCTCGATCTGATAGGACTAAGACTAGGACACACACGCCCAAAGGCTGCTCGAAAGGAGCCCAGACATTTAAACAGTGAATGAATGGAAAAGAAGAATTTTGAGAAGGGGGCTAAATCAAATTGCCGTGATGAAGTCCCTATAAGGGATGAAACGAGTTGGCTGGCTCTGTTTTAAGTATGATGGGATTGAATACCTAAGAACTTTACAGAAAAAGACACCAACATCTGGAAATTAATTGAAAAACAAGATATGGAAAGTAATTGAAAACAAAAGAGTGATTACAGATACATGCAAATCGAAGTGGAAAGTTCAATGCGAACAAGGAAATTTGGTTGCCCTCCTAATATTGTGAAAGCATAAACCATTTATCAATGTCGCCCCCCCTCCACAAAGCTAGATATCATGCCCTCGGGCAGACGCAGAACCTTTTGTTCCCTTTCCTGGAAGCCATTCACACCTCCTTGCAGGGGGCCAGCAGGCTGCCAGGTTACAGTTAGGGAATAACTCTGAAAAGGCTACTAGAGGATTTAGGCAGGAAAATACCAACTTTCTAAAAGTGGCATTTTCAAAATAGTAATTTAAAATCCGACGTGACCGTTAGATTGGATTTTAAATTACTACTGTAAGAAACTGGGTTACTAGTTGAGGGGGTGAAACCCTACTCAAATAGCAACAACAATACTTGTCAGGGTGAAGTCACATGCAAACCCCAAATTAACCTGTAGCTTGGCACAGACCAGTCAGGCTTAACTTAGAGGCAATGTGTGAAGTATTTATGCAGCACTTCAAGCAGTAATAATGTAGAAACACAACAAACACACCAAATTAGAAATATAGAGTGCATTTTAATAAATAAAACAAGACCAACACGACAAAACTCCAATAACGCCTAAAGCTCACTGTACCTTGCACTTTTACCGAGAGTACCTTGCTGCTATTTTTAAACCGTACTTTGAATTTACTGTGTTCTTAAAATATATGTTTTAGCATTTGGATTTTGGTGATTTTTTACTGTGTTTAATAGAATTTTTTACCGTGTTTAAATGGAATCTGGAAAACGGGGAATTCAACTTACTAAATTGGGCATTCTCGGCTGCTTTACGCGCCACTTTTACCTCCTCTCTCCCTTGGGGCTCCCACTTCCTGGTTGTGCCACACTAGAGACGCCATCTTGCTTAGTGCGTGCTCTAGTGCTTCCAGAGGGCTGGGGCTTAAAAATGCGTGCTGCGCGAGCGCGCAGCAAACGCGCGCAGCGGGCGCGTCGCCGGCAAGCCCGTCTGCGCCCGTCAGCGTCTCGGAAGCGCCAGGCGCTAGTCATTTTGCGGGGCTCAGGTTGAAACCAAGGCTGGAACGTTGACGTATGATGGTTTTGAGCTATTATCCTTAAACTCTTATAGCTGTGGGGTATGCAGGAGATGGGAGGTTGAGGTTGATGATAAGTACACCTGTGATAAGTGCAGACTCGAACTCCCCCGGCTCCCCCTACCTTCTTAAGTGAGACGATGGGTAGAATAGAGCTACAGAATGTTAAGGCTGTTCTTATCAATGCCCGCTCCATCCCTAAGCATCATCAGGATATTTTTGATCTGTTGATCGATGAGTCTCTGGACCTGCTCTTCGTTACTGAAACATGGTTTAACCCCTCCTCCAACCCAGCTGTAGAAATGGCTATCCCCAATGGGTTTAAGATATTTAGAGCCGACCGCAAAGTTGGGCGGGGTGGGGGAGTTGCCGTGATTGTGAGGGAAGAGTGGGACTGTCAATGAGGAGAATTGACTGATTCTTCTAACATTGAAGCCCTTGACTTCTGCATCAAAATGTCCCCTCACTACTGCTTGGGCGGGATACTGTTATATCGTCCCCCTGGACCTGCCGGTCCTTTTCCTAAACTGCTTGCTGACTGGACCATGTCTAGGGCCTTACGATATTCGCATTTTCTTCTCCTCGGTGACTGTAACATCCACATTGATAACAGCAACGGGAGTGACACACATGATTTCTTAGCTGTGATACAATCGTCTTCACTTCAGCAATATGTGACTGCCCCGACTCATTGCGGTGGTCACACGCTTGATGTAATTTGCTCTAGTTTGCCTTTGGTGGTCTCTCCCCCTCTACCAGTTACCTGGTCCGACCATTACCTGATTCCTTTTTCCTGGCAGATTTCTAAAGGTCATCCCTCCCTCAGGCCTCGTTTCAATGGCCGGGGTAGGATACCTCCTAAAATAGAGCCTGCGGCCTTCTGTCTAGCTTTAGCAGAATGTCCGCTGTCGCTTCCTGATGATCTTGGTCTTGCTCTTGCCCATTATAACAGTTGGATTGAGAAGGTTGTGAGCAATCTATCCCCACAAGTCAAACCTAGACACCATAATGCCCCTCTGCCCAAACCCTGGTTCTCGCCCCAACTTAAAATTTTGAAGCAACATTGTAAAAAGCTGGAAAGAACATGGAGACAAGACTATGACTCCGGGGCCAAGACCACATTGAAACTGGCCCAAAAGGCTTATTATGCGGCCATTAGACAGGCCAAGCGGACTTATTACACTGACCGAATTGCCCAGTCTAGTAATAATGTCAAAGAGTTGTTTAGCATTGTAAAAAGCTTCACTTCTCCCAAAGCAATGAATGTGGCCCACACCCCCTCTCTCGAATGGTGCGAAGAACTTCCCACCTTTTTTATTAATAAGGTCAGGTCACTGCAATCACATTTTCAAAATTTTAACAGCCAGATCTCTCAGCTGTCCCCCGACTATTTTACTGGCTCCACTTTTTGTATCACCTTTTCTGCATTTGAACCTGTTTCTCTGCCAGACTCCCTTGCGGCTTTATCTTGCCTTAAATCAGGCTCTCCGCATGACCCATGCCCTGCGAAACTTATGGCCACTGCTGCGGTTGTTGTTAATCCCTTTGTGAACCAGTTGATTAATACCTCACTCTCTCTTGCTTCTGTGCCTACTGATTGGAAACAGGCACTGCTTGTTCCTCTTATAAAAAAAACCACTCTCGACCCCCATCTCCCCTCCAGCTTTCGCCCTATTTCTCTGCTCCCTGCGATTGCTAAAGTCTGTGAAAAAATGGTTAACAAGCAGCTCACATTTTTTATTGAACATCATGGCCTTCTCCACCCTGCACAATCAGGTTTTAGGGCCACCTACAGTACTGAGTCGGCTCTCGTGGAAGTAACAGAGGCTATCCGTGAGACTTTGGATGCTGGGGGCAGGGCTGTTTTGGTCCTGCTGGACCTCTCGGCCGCTTTTGATACTGTCCCCCATTCACTTCTCCTTGCCCGTTTACACAAGCTTGCATCATCGGACCTGTTTGGGAGTGGTTGAAATCCTTCCTGGAAAAAAGAACTCAACAAGTTTGGATTCCCCCTTTTGTGTCATCATCTCAAGATTTGCTGACAGGAGTGCCTCAGGGGTCTATTCTTAGTCCCTTGTTATTTAATCTTTACATGACTCCTCTTATTCAGCTGGGTGAGGATCTGGGTGCCAAAGTAGTTGCCTATGCAGATGATACGCAACTCTTGTTTACCTGGAAGAAACTCGAGGCTGATACATCTCATGTTAAGACCTGCCTCTCTGCGGTATTTAGCTGGCTTGCGTCGGCTCAGTTAAAATGTAACGCAGACAAAACTGAGATTCTTTTCTTTGGGGAGTTTCCCCCTCTGTTTTGGCATTACTTTTGGCCGACTGAGTCCCCCTATCCCTCCCCTTCTGGTCATCCTGTGAAAAATCTTGGCATCTGGTTTGATGAGAAATTAAGTTTTGGTAACCAGATTGGCAAACTTACTGGTATTTGCTTTGGTATTTTAAAACTTCTCCGTAGATTTCTGCCGCTAAAGAAACGGTCATCCGTGCTTTGGTCACTTCTCGCATAGATTATGCGAATGCACTCTATGCCGGTTTGCCATGTTACCTTCTGGACAGACTTCAGGTGGTTCAGAATGCCGCCGCTTGTCTTCTACTGGATCTTCCTAAGCACTCCAGTGTTAGGCATCACTTACGTAATCTACACTGGTTGCCAGTAAAATCTAGGATAAAGTTTAAGGCTATTACCATTGCTCACGCTGCACTTTGAGTATGGCCTTGCCTATTTTAGGAAACGTTTTCAGTTTTACACCCCTGGCAGGTGTCTGCGCTCCTCGAATATGCTCCTTGCGTCTGTCCCTAGGTTTCGTCTGAAACGTAAAGGCGGCAGTTCCTTGTCTTATCTTGCAGCAACTTACTGGAATTCCCTTCCCCTGGATCTACGCAATCTGAAGAATCCCTCTCAGTTTAGGAAAAAGCTAAAAAACTTCCTGTTCAACTAAACTGTCCCTCTCTTACTCTGCTTTGGTTCCCTCTGTGCGCGCTATAAATCCCATAAAATAAAATAAATAAATAAAATAAGTAGAACCAGAGCCATGGAAGTTTAAAGATTTCAGTGAAAATAGTGCCAAAAAGCACAAAGCGCCAATTGTGGATATTTGGTCATGCCAGACCGGGCCAAAGTAACAAGTTCAGGCCTACCGTGATGGAGCGCGGGCCGGCTACAGGGACCCAGTTAGGCAGCTGAACAAGAGAACCTCAAACCCTGGTTGATGAGTATCACGAGGCCAGGGATGGAGATACTTCGCCCAATGTCTGTTCCAGGGAGCTGCGAGGTGGTAATGCAAGGTCCTGCATCGTCATCAAGGAGGCCGTCAACGAGGGGGCTTGTGATGCAAAGACCTGCATCGAGGATGTGTTGTGCACCGACTGGTTCAGAAAAAGATGCGGGACTTGCGATGCCGAGTGCAGTCAACGAGAGGCTTCCGATGCAAGGGCCCAAGTCAAGGATGCGAAATGCAGCAGCGGTTCTGATGAGGCTGCGGGCTGCAAAGCAGATACGAAGTCAATCAATAAGTATATTTGTAAAGGGCCCATTAGGGTATCCAGGCGCTGGCAGGGTGCAGATTATTAGCCAAATAGCCAGGTCTTCAGGGACTTTAGGAACTCTGGAAGAGATGGGGAGGTCAGTAGATGAAAGGGTAGCTAATTCCATGTCTCTGCTGCTAGGTTGAAGAAGAAGCGACCTCTGCATCTGCTATGTCGGATGCGGGGGTGGACTAATAAACGTTCAGGTGGTGGTTCAAATAGGCAGGTCTGCAGTTGTGTTAGGCCCTGTATGCATGGGTGAGGAGTTTGAACTGACATCTTTTCTGTACAGAGAGCCAGTGGAGTACCCTGAGGTAGGGGGTGATGTGGGTTCATCTAGGGAGATCCGGGACGAGTTGGACTGCGGCATTCTGTAGGGTCTGTAGTTGTCAGAGGAGGTAAGGTGCAATTCCTGCGTAGAGAGCGTTGCCATAGTCCAGTTGGCTAGAAATAAGGGCCTGGGAGATGATGCGTCTTAAGCTTTGGAGTAGCCATTTGCATACCATACGAAGCATGCGGAGGATGAAGAAGCAGGAGGAGGAGACATAGTTGACCAGAGCTGTCATGGTTAGCTTGTTGTTCTGAATGATGCCTAGGTTCCTAGTGTGGTCTGTGGTGGTAGGAGCAGGTCCGAGTTCTGAGGACCACCACGATGCGTCCCATGGGGAGCTTCCGTTTCTGAAAATCAGTACCTCTGTCTTGTCCATGTTGAGCTTCAGGCAGTTGTCCTTCATACAGTTGGTGGCTTCTGTCATGCAGTTGTGGAAGTTGGTCTCGGTGATGGTGGTGTCTTCGGAGAGGGAGGATGAGTTGTGTGTTGGCGTAGAATATGATGTTCAGTCCGTGGGTTTTGGCAATGCTGGAAAGAAGTGACATATAAGTGTTGAAGAGGGTGGGGCTGAGCGAGGATCCTTGGGGTCCTCCACAGATGATTTCCTTGGGTTCGTAGGCGAAGGGGAAAGGCAGACGTTTTGTGTTCTTCCGGTGAGTAAAGAGGCGATCCATCTGAGAGCGGCTCCTTGGATGCCTATTTTGTGCAGCCTTGTGATGACTGTGTGGTGGGAGACCGTATTGAAGGCTGCCAAGAGCTCTTGGAGGATCAGAGCCGCCGTCTCTCCTCGGTCGAGTAGGGCTCGAATGTCATTGGTAGCCACGATGAGGGATGTCTCTGCCCTTGCGACAGGAAAGCTCATGTAGCAGAGGCTGATTCTGCTAGGTCCACAGATGGGCTGGCAGAGCACCTTCAGGCCCACTTCCAAGGGTCCAGGACTAGGGTTGCACCACTTGGCAGGTTAGGACTCACAGTTGCAGAGTCCAGGTGCTGGTTACAAGACACTCGCCCTTGAAGTCACTTTAGTGGTCCTGGGTACAGGTAGCATGTCCAGTCCATCTCACACAGGCAAGAGGGCAGAAGGTCAGCACAGCAGGTCATCAGTCCAGGGAAGTGGCAGTCATTTCAGCAGCACACCAATCCTTCAATCTGGCAGAGTCCTCCACAGGTCCAGAAGTGTACTCAAGTGTTGGTGTCGGAGGTCCAATAATTATACGGCCTATCCAGGCACACCTAAGCTCTCTATTGTGTGGCTGGCTGGGAAGAATACAAAAAAGACCAACTGCCAACTACACCCAGTCATGTGGCACAGAGACAGGCTGCAGGCACTAAATGGCTAAGGCAGGAAAATGCCAACTTTGTCTGCAATTTAAAATTCAACTTTACCATCAAAGAGGGTTTTTGATTACAACTCCAAAGATACCAAAGATGAACTGTTTACCTCTTGCCATTTGGAAGTTATCCTTATTGAAGGTAATAAGGCAACCCCAATGTTATTCAATGGGAGAGGTAGACCTTACAGTAGTGAAAAACTAATTTAGGCGTTTTTCACTATCAGGAGATGTAAAACTTAAAAGTACATGTCCTACCTCTTAAATACATTGGACACTGCCCTTTGGGCTGTTTGGGTCCCACTGTAGGGGTGACGTATATGTATTAAAAAAGAATGTTTGGGCCTGGAAAAATGTTTATTTTGCCAGGCCGAAATGGCAACTCAAAACTGCACACAGAAGCTGCAATGGTATGCCTGAGACATGTTTGCAGGGCTACTTAAGTGGGTGAAACAATCAGTGCTGCAGGCCCACCAGTGGGAACAAGAGAATGTTTTGACGTGCGTTTAAAGTTAATACATTCATAAATAACCACCTTGGGATCTAAAGTAGTTATGGTGTTTCCATTACCCCTTTTCTTTGTTCATTTATTTTCAGAACAAACACGATAGACATTTTGGGGCCGATTCCGATCTCGGCCGGTAGGGCTCCGAATCGTACGCGGGTCCGGCCGAGCGAGTACGATGCAGGCACCCGCGAAATCACTGACCGACTCGAACGCGGCTTCAACACGCTCCGACCGACTCGCATGGACACGACTCGCACCGTGCTATGGAGACGTTTCCCGGCCGGGTGAGTACGATGCGCGCCGCGAGCAGTCCGATCGACTCGCGCCGTCCGGCTCGAAAAAGCTGTCGGAGCCGGACTTTGGGGGTCCGCGTCGGACCCCCTGTACGCGTAGGCGCGCGAGTCGCACACAGGGGGGACCCATGGGTCCCCCTACCTGTGCATGCACGCCGCGATGCGCATCGACGCGTACCTGCTGTAGGGGCGCCCTTGTCCGCCTCGCACCCATTGGAGTCAATGGGAGCCCGCGTACGCGTTGTACGACAGGCTCCCATTGACTCAGTGGAGTCCGACCGACTCGAGTCCGATGGCATGCGTGCGCATCGTACTCGTTCGGTCGGACTGCCAGAGTCCGATTCGGTCGGAAATCTCTCCGGGTCCGGCTCGGTCGGAGAGATTTCCGGCCCGAATCGGAATCGGCCCCTTAGTTCATGTCTCAGAGAAGAACAATGAGTGCTGCAGTTCATCAAAACAACAATAATCACAACATTTTAAACATTTGACAAATACTTAACGAGTGACAAAACATGACAAAACACAATTGACCAGTCCTTAATTTGACAAAAAAAACAATGGTGGTACAAGTTGTTTGTGTTTTTCAAAAATACAACCTGCCATATACAGCTAAACAACACTATAGTTACAACAGGCTGATTGCCCTGTTTGTACACAATATTATTCCGTGAATTAGTGGTGGTTACTGCTAGCGGGGTGGGGTCGACGCGTTTCGGAACCCTATTTGATTTCAGGGTTCTCCTCAGGACCAGGACTTGGTCGAACACTATGAAATATAATAAGATATGGAAATATTTATGAGTTGTGGGTCCCTGTATTATGGTTTCCCTACTTTGACCCAATAAAGCAATTTATTCTTACCGTTTATGGGAAGACGGTGAGCACAGGTGATATTTGGCAGTTAATGCCACGTGAGATCGCGGAATACCCTAAGTTTTCTAGAAAAATAAAGAGAGATTGAAGAAATTGTGTGAGCTGTGAGTCAAACAACTGTAATTGAAGGTGCGCTCTATTAAAAATGCCACAAATGACTTAGGAATCGACTGTAGTATGACGTTTCTGAGGACGCTCATAGGTACAGTGATGTCTTTATAAGAGAAAAACTTGCCTCCAGTTTGTAGCCAGACGTGCCTATCGGCGATTGCTGGTGCCTCAGTAAAACGATGCGCTGAGTTCGCGTTGTCAAGAAAACCTGTTGAATGTAAAGTGCGCCCTAGTTAATGGTGGTGCAAGCGAGCCTTACTGCATTGTATTGTGACCTGGGATAGACTTGACTCACTTGTATTAAATTAGTGGTGAAACACTTGCCGAATCGTGAGACAGGTTCTTTTCTGGGCCCTCACTTGGCTCCTAAGTGAAACAAGAACAAGGGGTCGCATATAAGTCTGTGATACCGGTTACGGGCAATTGGAATTATAATGCTTCATACGGTAAAATCAGGTGGCGTGACTCACTTTTGTTAAGTGGTGAGACGGCATCGGGGGACGCGTTAGTTTTCTTTGTTTAGGGCTCGGCTCCTAAACGGTACATAAAATAGAGAAAAGAAAAATCAGCTAAGGTCTGATGCTTGGCCATCCGCAATCGCGGTAGATTACATTGCAGCGTGACTTGCCTGAATCTGGATGTCAGTTTCTGGACAGCGTTCCTCCCCGGCCTCGTCTCTCCGGCATCTCAATAATGCGGAAGTGAGCGTCGCCACTCTGAAGACATTACTTGTAGATTCGAGTTGTGTGAAAAGCGTGGTGCTATCGGCACTTTGCATGCTGGTAGATGTAGTGTTAAGAGAATGGTTTATTAATTCCTTGTGTCGTGAACGTAAAATGTGAGGTCTGTGGATCATGAACATTGTGAACAGAGTCAATGAGCTCGCAACTTGGGTCGCGCTGTGTGCGATGTGCCTGTTGGCAGTTAAGAGGCCGCATGTAACTCATGGTACAGTTGGGATAATTGAAGGCATGAGATTTTGGAGGCAAATGATTTTAGAGTCTGTTGATCTCAGACATTTCATTCAGTCCCACAGAGGCAGTATTAAAACGCATGATTAGATAGGCTTCTCTTTGAAGCAATGTCCTTTCCAAATCCCCTCCTCTGGGGTTCGGTTTGATGACACTTAACACTGTCCACCGGAGATCTCTTTCCATGTGTTTAAATTCTTGAAAATGAGCAACAAGGGGTGCATTCAGTACCTTGTTTTTGATTCTTGAACGGTGTTGGCTTATTCGTTGCCTGATTTCTTGCGTGGTTTTGCTGATGTACACGAGAGGACAGGGGCAAATGATAGCCTAGACCACATTTTTGGTCTTACAAGTAGAAAATTCATTGTGGTTCCACTTATCAGTTCCGTTCGTGAACTCTAGGCCCTCCACAGTTGAGCTGCATGCCTGACAAGTTCCACACTTATGATGTCCCACTACGGGTTGTAAGTTCAAAAAGGGGCGTAACGATTCTACTCTCTTGGGGGCATCATCCGATGCCCTAATGATGCGCTTTCCGATGCTGACGTTCTTTTTCAGAGCGAACAAAGGTATTTGAAGATCCTTATCAGTGTCCTTTACCAGATGCCAGTTCTGCCGGATAATGTTTTTAAAAGAGTTGGTATGTGGACCGAAAGTAGAGACGCACACAAGACGTGTCATGGTTTTTTTTGGTTGTTTCTCAAGCAGTATTTCACGTGGTGTAAACCATGCACGTTTGCATGAATGCTTCAATAGCTTCAATGGGTAGCCCTTTTCTTTAACTTTCGCAGTCAGCAATTTGGAATGTATTTCATAGCCTTCTTTGCGTGTGCAGTTGCGCCGCACACATAGGTACTGACCATAAGGCAAGTTGTCCTTAAGACTCTTTGGATGATGTCTTTTTAAATGGAGTGCTGTATTTTTGTCCGTGGGCTTGGTATACAGTGTAGTAATCAAACCAGTTTCTGTGGGCCGCACCTCCACATCAAAAATGTTAAACTGGTGATACTGTGAGTCAAGCTGAATTTTATGTCGGGATTTCTCTCGTTCAGCCACAAATGAAACTTCAGTAGTTCATCTTCCATTCCAGCCCAGATGCACCATATATCATCAATATATCGATGCCATTGTACCAAACATTGGCTGAAGGGGTTGTTATTGTAAATATGACGCTCCTCATATTTGGCCATGTAAAGAACCGCCATCTCCGGCGCAAAGGGACACCCCATGGCGCTCCCTTTCACCTGGAAAAAGAAGTCATTTTCAAATTTAAAATAGTTTCATTTTAGAGCCAGTGAGGCTAGGCTCACAATAAATTGTGTAGGAATGCGATGGGGGCGATCTCTGCTTTCCAGATAGGATTCCAACACGTTCAGAGCCTCATCCTGGGGAATTTGTGTATATAAAGACACAACGTCCAGAGTAACTAATCTGTGGTGTCCCAGATGGAATGAAAAGCCCTCGATTTTATTGATGAACTCAGTTGTGTCCCTCAAGTATGATGTGACCTTTTGCAAAAATTCTTTCAGGAATACATCCACATACTTCGAGATGGGTTCAAGTACTGAATCACACCCTGATACTATAGGGCGGCCGGGGGGCTAAGTGGCATTCTTGTGAACTTTAGGGAGGAAATAGATCACGGGTGTTCTTGGGTGTTTCTTTATCAAGTATTCATGTTCTTTGGGACCCAAGAACCCAGCCTCCAGGCCAGCGTCAGCGATGGTTTTGATTTCATTCTGGATCTGTTGTACTGGATCAGATGGAATCTTTCTGTACCACGTTTGATTCAAAATGTGTTTGCGTCCTTCTTCCAGATATGCCTCTTTTGACCAAACCACTGTTGTCCCACCCTTATCCGCCGGCTTGATAACCAGTTCCTTGTCGTCCTTGAGTTCTTTAATGGCCAATCTTTGTGTGGCTGGCATGTTGCTCTTGACAAACATCTTCCGGCGGTTCAGTTGGTTGAGGGATGATAAAACCGCTTGTTCAAAAGTAAGAATACTTTTGGGAATAGTATGTGATGGAGGGCAAAATGTTGATTTGTTGCGTAATCCTGATACTTCCCCAGTGTTGGGCAGCTCTCCAGCCCACCAGTAGCATTTAATTTACAGCCTCTAGGTACAGGTAGTACCACTTGACTAGGGACTTTTTAAGTAAATTAAATATGCCAATTGGGGCAAAACTAATGTTGCCATGTTTTAAGAAGGGAGCGCATGCATGTTAACACTGGTTAGCAGTGGTAAAGTACACAGAGTCCTAAGGCTAACAAAAGTAAGATCAGAAATAAAATGGAGGAGTAAGCCAAAACGTTTGGGGGTAGACCACCATAAGGTTGATAGGTCTGCTGGCAGGTCTAAAAACAATTATTTTGAGACCTTGAACCATGGTTCTAGCTGTTCCCTAACTAAAGTCATTCATTATAAGGTGTTTTCTTATAGTAGTGGTAAAGGGAGGTAAGGGTAATTTTAGAGTTTATGGTTGGGCAGCGGTAAAGGAGATAAGGGTAAATTTAGGGCTAGGTAGTGGTTGGAGATAAAGGTAATTTTAAGGTTTAGAGGTGAGCAGTGGGAAAAGGAGGTTGGGTCATTTTTGGGTATGGGTGGGCAGTGGTAAAGGTAGGTAAGGGTCATTTTAGGGTTAAGGGGTGGGCAGTTGTAAAGGGTAATTTTAGGATTTAAGGGTGAGCAGTGGTAAAGGGAGGTAAGGGTCATTTTAGGATTATGGGGTGAGCAGTGGAAAAGGGAGTTAAGGGTAAATTTAGGGTTGAAGTGTGGGTAGTGGTAAAGGAAGGTATGGGATTTTTAGGGTTTAAGGATGGGTAGTGGTAAAGGGATATTAGGAGTAAATTTAAAAGAAGGGGAGTTTGGGGAGTTTCACCCCCAAAAAAGAAAAAATTTAATTTAATGTGAAATTAATGAGATATATATATATATCTTTTTCACAAAAGTCCGCAAGGAACCAAAAGCACTTCATGGGTTTTCAGGAATAAAAATATATTGACTAATAGACGCATTTCGACGAGGGATGTCTTTTTCAATGTTGGCTTTGCATGGGCAAATCTAATTCACAGGTGTTTATATCAATGTGTGGGTGTAAACCATGTTTGTGTGATGAACAGTGCAACAAGCTTGTGATATGTGATGCAGTCTGCGATGTCTGGTGCGTTGACGAGCATACGTAGGAATGTGTAGTCTGTAGTCTGAGGGTGTGTGATAGTTAGCAGGAAGTGTACAGAGCTGGGTGTGTGTGTTGTGCAAATGCTATGTGAGTGTCTGGGACGTCTAGATCTGGGTGTGATTGTAGGGAGTGACAGTATGGGGTACGTGGAGATGCACATCATTTTATCTTACTTTGTAAGTTTCGTTGGAACAGGGGGTCTGGTCCAAGACCCTGCACGTATCGCATGGGCAGTGCCCTTGTCTGTGTCGCCCTTTGCTGGGGTCGCCGGGGCAATGGGATGCCCTGACGAGTCTATTGAAGTAGGAAGAAGGCAGGAGTTGATGTCACTTTCAGAAGGTTGATGGAAAATAGGTCCTCTTGCTTGGCTTCTATCTAACATGCTGTTGACTGCACTCTTCCCCTCTCTCATGGTGATGCTGCATTGAACAACTCGAAAATGTACTGGGTTGGTTCGTTGTAGTTGTAAGAAATTGGATTATTATTTCGGGTGGGTGACTCTCCACCTTGAGGAATACTCACAAACCTTGTTAGGGTAAGCACTTAAAGTCACTAAATTAACCTGAGCTTAATCCCCTGGTAGCTATGGCACAGAGCAGACAGGTTTCATTTAGGGCAATGTGTGAAGTATTTATGCAATACCAAAACAGTAACAAAGTTAACATGCAACACAATAAAAATCCCAAAGAAAATTAGAAAATATAGTAAAGTTTATTAAACAAAATTAAATAAGGAAAACTGGAGATATTATTTTTTAAGTTTTAAGTAGGAATAGGACCAAGAAGCATAAAGTTCCAATGATAATCATTGGTATTGGTTGACAGGAACTTAGGCACAATTTGACGCTGACTGTGATGGAGCACTGGTCGGATAACCAACCAGGGCATTCTGGTAAACATTTTGTAACTTCTGACTTTAGTCCTTTAAGTTCCAATACACCCCAGGGGTACACTTCTAAAGACCCCCAGGACCTCTGGGGAGGCACTTAGAGACTCACAGGGTGGCAGGCAGAGGCTACCAGGCGGGCCCAGTCTAGATCCAGTTGCCACTGATCAGCTAGGCAATTGCAGGAAAAGGCCTCTTGGAGCTTGTTGTGTCCATGTAGCTTTATCCAGTCAGCCTTATGACCCTTGGAGTCTACTACTTTGTCCTGGGCACAAGAGGAAGACGTCTAGTCCTACAGGACTCCCCTAAGGTCACAGACAGCTGGTTCAGTTCTCTTCTGTTCTTAAGTGGGTCGACTCTACCCACCCTATGGGCTACGGTGTATGTGGGGAGTGTACTATGGTAATACAAGTGTGCTCCCAAATCTAACACTGAAATCCAGTTTGGGGCACCCACTGGGAACTCAGAGACAGACGTTTGATAGAAAGAAACAGAGTTTTCAGAAGTACACAAGTATTGTTTTGGCATCTTGTTCTCGCCCTTTGAAGTGCACCCCACGTGTTGCATATGAAACCCCAGCAGACCTGTCAACCAGAATTTCACACTCTTGAAGGATTTGACACTTGTAATGACGAGACGGCATCAAGGGAACAAGTAAGCGACCAGCTTTATTGATGTGTGATACGGAATGGCAGTTAGAATAACGGCCTCAGCACAAGTCCCCTCAACGTTCTAAACGCGCGCCGGGAGACACGCGCACGGACACAGCAGGTAGGACGGGAGCGGGGAAGGGACAAGACAGGGGAGGGTCACAGCATGTTACATCTTCTCCCGTTTTTCATAAAACAACTCTGGAATACATAGTTTCAAAACAAGCAAAGGAAACACATGCTTTTATGCTTTCCCTAGAAGAGCTAATGCATTGCATAATCCTTGAATCTTATGGGAGGAACAATTGTTCTCCTATCACGAATGGTATCAACAGGACCAGTGGCCACACCAGGAAGGGATACTCTGGGAATATCATCAATTGACACAGGAGTAGTTTTATCCCCACATGCTCCACCCATGCGCGACTCAGCAGAGGACACCAGACAATCGTCCTGCGAGCCACTGGGCCTGATCACAGGCTCAGAGATCCGGCTTCTGGCAACTTTCGACCCATTCCACCATTGACCATTGTCAAGAAGAACGGCAGTACCCTTTGTTTTGACCACGCGCCTAGGTTCACTATACTTGCTCATGTTGGCCCCCTTCCTGGGATACTTCACTCTCACCACGTCACCTTCTTTCACGGACATCTTTCGTACAGCATTCCTTGTGTCATAATTTGTGCGCATGCGCTTCTGGCGCTCATCTACCAAACTTCTCATCTTACTCTCATTTTCTTTATGGTTTTCATTTTCCCATTTTTTCCAAGCCAATGACCAATGTGGTTGCAAACGTGTGATCGCTGCCCTACCCCTGATGAGTTCAAATGGGATTCTACCAGTGGTACTGTGGGGGGTGGTACGGTATGACCACAACCTAGTGCGTAGTGCTGCCTCAACAGGAATATGAGACTTCAAGGCCATTTGGATGGTTTCTTTAATCAGGCGATTGGCCCGTTCCACTTGGCCATTGCCCTGTGGATGATATAAAGAGGATTTTACATGCTCTATGCCATTCATTTTAAAGAATGAGACTAACTCAGAGGATACAAACTGCACTCCGTTGTCGGAGACCAGTTGATGGGGAAAACCTTCTCTGCAAAATAACTCCTTCAGGAAGTTAATTACCTCACGTGTGGTGGGTTGAGACACAAACTTGACTTCCACCCACTTGCTGAAATAATCAATCAACACTATGGCATAACGTAATTCTAGACTCAAGGCATTCATGGGACCTATGAAGTCAATGCCGACTTTGATCCACGGACCTTCTGGTAGTTCAACGGAGGTCATTGGACAATGGCGTGTCGTCAAAGTTTTGTCAGCTTCATTGCACATTAAGCAGTGAGTAACAAACATATCAACGTCACGATCCATGGAGGGCCACCAGTACCCTTCCCTCAACCTCTGTTTGGTGCCTGTCATTCCTACATGCCCTTCGTGGGATAAAGCCACCAACCTGCTTCTCATGGACATTGGTGCTATTAAAGTTCCACCCCGGAGAATGACATCTTCGACAACACCAATGTCATCCTTAATTTTCCAGTAGGGTCTAAGTGCTTCGTCAAGTGCCCTCTCGCGTGGCCAACCTTTGATCACATATTTTTTTATTGTTTCTAACACTGTGTCATCTTTTATAGCTTCTAACCATTCTGGTTTGGTAATGGTACCATTGGATTCATGTCCTTCAAATAAGCATGCAACAAGTACATCATCATCATCATCCATTTCGCATTCAGAATCATCCTCACACGGGGCACGTGATAAATAATCTGCCGATATATTCACTCGGCCGGGAATGTATTCCATCTTAACTTGATGCTCCTGCAATTTGCATGCCAACTTCGCAATTCTTGGCGAAGGCTGGCTAGAACCTCTTCCCTCAAGTATACTGACCAACGGTTTGTGGTCGGTACGGATAGTAAATTCCTTGCCCCACAGGAAACTTTTAAACTTTGTAGCAGCCCAAACACAAGCCAATAATTCACGTTCAATTACTGAGTACTTTGTCTCTGGGCCCCTTAGCTTCCTGGATGCGAATGCGATGATTTTCTCCCCGTTCTCAGTCATTTGGCTAAGCATAGCCCCCAACCCGACTTGGCTGGCGTCTGTTGTTACAGTGCTTTTCAACTTCTCGTCGAATGACTGGAGAGACGGTGCTTGCTCAAGTTCCATCTTAATGGTCTTTATGCTTCGTTCACATTCTTCATTCCAAATGAACTCTGCATCCTTCTTTACCATCTTACGAAGCGGTTCGACCTTGGCTGCATAATGTTGTATGAATTTGGAATGGAATTCACACATGCCCAGGAAAGTTGCCAGTTCATCCTTATTTTTTGGATTAGGTGAACAGGAAATTGCAGAAATCAAGGAGGGTTTGGGTCGTACCCCATTTCCATCGATGAGATGTCCCAAGTACTCAACAGTTTCTTTTAGGAATTTGCACTTGTCTTTTTGCAGTGTAAGTCCACTGTCCTGAATCCTCTGAAAAACTTTCCTCAGGATGACCAGGTGTTCCTCTTCTGTCTTGCTGTAAATCAGAACATCGTCCTGGAACGATCTGACTCCTTCCATGCCTTTGAATAACTGGTTCATTATGCGTTGAAATACAGCTGACGCCGAACATAACCCGAAGGGCAACCTGCGGAATTGATACGCTCCTTCTGGTGTGATGAACGCCGTGTATTTTTTTGATTCATCTTGCAATTGTATTTGATGGTAGGCGGCGCTGAAGTCTAGTGTCGTGAAGATCTTCGCCTGACCTAACGTCATTACCATTTCGTTAATCAAAGGCAGGGGTTGGCAATCAGCTACCACGTGGCGGTTCAGCTCGCGAAGGTCAATGCACAAACGGATCTTTCCGTTCCTTTTCCTCGCGATAACCATTGGCGACAACCACTCAGACGCGTTGATTGGCTCAATAATACCATCCTTGCACCAATTCTCCAGGATTGTCTTGACTTCGGCGCGGGCAGATAAGGGTATATTCCTGACTTTCTGTTTCACTGGGTATGCTTTATTCTTCAGGATAATCTGATGTTCAAAGTTCTTTAGGCATCCTAATTGCTCGTTGAACACCCCCTCAAATTCCTTGAGAATGGTCTCCAGGCCGTCCTCTTGAATGCTGAATACATACGGTGGTTGACAAGGATTAATCATCATTTTAAGTTTTTGTTGTTCCAGCCAACCCAGAATGTTCACATTGTAGTCCACTACAAAAACCTTTGTGGAGGTGTTCTTTCCTTTAAACGACAAATCCGCCTTGAAGACCCCTTCTAATTTTATCTTGTATCCCCCATATGCACCTGGAATGATTCTGCTAGATTCCAACGGTGTCTTGTACTTGAGTCCGCTGTACGTGTCCTTAGACAGAATTGTTATTCTTGACCCGGTATCCACCAACATCTCGACATCTTCACCATTCACACCAACATCACACCTGGGTTGGTTTTGTGCATCTTCACCGTTGATAATGGCGACCAGCAGCACCAGGTTCTCCAGTAGCTCATTCTCATCTGAGTCTACATCGGACTTTGACTCGTTTACGGTGTAAATCTTTTTAGAACGAGAAGTTCTGCAAACCTTAAGGAAATGTCCCATTTTTCCACATCCTTGACAGATCCTGCCCCTCGCAGGACATTCTTTGCTAGTTGCCATATGCGCGTTGGATCCGCAACGATAACAATTCGGCCTTCCAACATGAGTACTGGGGTTTCTAGGCCAAGTGAAATTCTTGCGTGGTTTGTTGGAAGCGGACTCCTCCTCCTTCCGCACAAGATTGACGTTCACTTGTTGGTTATCTGGTTTACGCAGCAATTTAACACCTTTGGCCGATCTTTCCATGCTTTTGATGGTAGAAACCACTTTTTCGAGGTTTGGATTCTTGTGACATAACAACTTCTCTTGCGCCTTCACGCACGTGGTACGCATCACCACCTGATCCCGTATCATCTCGTCTGCATCTTTGAATGCACACGTTGTAGCTAACATTCTCAATGTTGCGACGTAAGACTCAATCGCCTCACCTGGTGCTTGGTACCTGTAGTAGAAGTTGTATCTCTCCATTATCACACTCATAGTGGTGTCAAAATAGTATTTCATTCTCAATTTGGCCTCCTTAAATACATCCCATTCTTCATCCCCTTCCTCTTTTTCAATTGGAGTTATGTGGTCGAATAACCTCCTTCCTTCCGCCCCCAAACAATTGTACATCATTGCCTGTTTCCTCGTAGGATTATATTCAGTCCCATCAATTGCTTCCAAATGTTTCTCAAAACATTTTACCCACTGTGTCCAATTTTCCGTGGGCGGCCCAGGGACATCTAGGAAGGTGCTGGGCATTGCCACCGCATTCATTATTCCAGTCATTCTGACACAATGCAAGTATTTGTTAGGAAGTTGCCTTAAAACTCATGAAGCGAAGGTTAAGAAGGCGTCTGGCTCCCTCCGGTGGCCGTTTATGGTATAATTAAGTTGGCAGACAGGAATGTCACTTCACTCACGTTTCGTTGCAGCTCCTCCCCGGGGCTGACAAGGACGAGGGAAGACAAATGGTGTGAGGCTGAGGGATTGATGGGCGTCACGCAGAGGCGGAGCGGCAAGAGGAAGTCCGCCTCACACAACACTCGGTGGGAGAGTGTACAGGACGTCAGGTGCCTCTTGTGATCTGCCGTGATCCGGTGATAGGTCCAGATCCCGTGATCGTCGCCAAATTAGGATGTAATGACGAGACGGCATCAAGGGAACAAGTAAGCGACCAGCTTTATTGATGTGTGATACGGAATGGCAGTTAGAATAACGGCCTCAGCACAAGTCCCCTCAACGTTCTAAACGCGCGCCGGGAGACACGCGCACGGACACAGCAGGTAGGACGGGAGCGGGGAAGGGACAAGACAGGGGAGGGTCACAGCATGTTACACACTGCAATGTCACAAGTATGTTCACAGCTCCACCCTGGATATTCTGTCATGTTCAGAGTAGTCATCTCTTCCCATTCAGGTCATTCTATTGTTTGCTGCTGGGAGGCATTTCACACCCTTTGAAATGCTAATTACTGGCTGGCAGAAGTAGGAGAGTGAATGCAAATGGGCCTCCAGAGGCTGTAGGCAGGGAAAATGTAACTTTCTAAAAGTACCTTTTGCTTAATATTTATCAAAGATCTGACTTCACTATTGAACTGGATTTTAATACCTATTAAAATAGTTAATTATTTTTCTAGCTGTTTCCTAACCAAAATTATTACATGTAATAATGTAACTCAGTATTTTCCTATGGAACAAACAGCTTTGCTACAGTGAAAACAGCTTTTGGAGCTTCTACACTCTGTAGGCATGTTTAAAAATATTTTTTTACATTACCTACTTTTAAATACTATGTACCCTGCCTTATGGGCAAAAGGTGTACATAAGCGTGACTTATAAATATTTAAAAGGTAAGTTTTGATCTGCCAAAAACGGTTACTTTGACAGGTAGAATTTACAGTTTAAAACTGCAACAGCCAAGCTACAAATGGTAGGCCTACAGTCATGTTTGCACTGTCACTGTAGTGGTGTCATGGAATGATGCAGTCCACTAGTGACATATAGCTTACAGGCCCTGGGTACTCTTTCTACCATATAATAAAGTCTTATAAGGACGTTAAATATTGCAATAAGGGGTATGCCAATTTCACCATGTTGAAAATGGGAGCACAGGCACTTTGTCATTGGTTAGCAGGGGTAAAGTGCACAGAGTTGTACAGCCAGCAAAAATATAGGGTCCAGCAAAAGGCAAAAAATCAGAGGTGACCCTGCAGAAAAGGCAAATTTCCTACAGTAGTCATGTCTTAGCAGCTGGCATTATCCAACGACACTCCCTACTACTTCAATTCTGACTTGCTTCCCTCCCATAGTATGATCTGGAGTGCTCTCAACAATCGCAGACACATCAACATGCAAGTGTTTTAGTGAGATGTTTAAGGATGCCAATGCATTGAAAAATTCCCATCCTGGCCCTGCTCTATTATATGCACCCTTTCCATCCCCAAAGCAAACACAAGGAGATGAAGGACGGAGTGCTGAAACTTTTCAGACACTCACCCCCAGTCACAGATCTGGGTTGAATCCATCATTGTTCTTTAGCTCACTTCGCCACCCTAGTTTGGACCCAGCTATATGCAAATCAGTCTTGACCCTGTGCCTCATGGGAACAGTCCAGCCCGAACTGCCAAGCCAGGCCCTTCCTGGACCGTAAACAAGCATCCTGGGACCGGTTTAAAATCCCCAGCACCTGCCAAATCTTTTGGTACCAGTCCAATATCGCCAGTTTTACCCATTTCTGATGCAACGTTGGTTTAGCTGCCAAGAGTAGGAGCATAGTAAGTTTACAGAAGTAACTATGCACCCCAATCCAGGTGTGGTTCCCATACCAGATGTATGCTTGCTGGGTGTGCTGTGAATTTTACTCTGGAGGATTTAGCCGAGTAAGTCTTCCAATAACCATATATTTTCACACAGTGTTATAGTATGTGCATTAAAGTCCTTTTCCCATCCAAGGTAAGTCGGATGGGGAATACTGCCACCTATAGAGAATTTTCAAATTGGCCGCAATGGTGTTTTCACTACGAGTCTCCATGTTTATACTGCTTGTACTATCTTCCGAAGCTTAGATGTGAACTCCACACCCTATTCTCTTTCCCAGCTGGTCTGGAAGGCCCCTTTTGGAGAGACATCTGCTGCTTGGGCAATCGGGCACAGTTTTGCCTAAAATAAATGGGTGTTTGAATTTGTATTTGTTTCTCAAAGTTTGAATTAGTCGAACTGTGGACTTTCCAATACCCTAGCCATAGATAATGAAATCACTCATATTACTCAATGATGAAGTTCTTACTAATTTACTCCAAGGGTTTTATTTTCCTCTTCCCGAACAAGCTGCCCTGCTTCCAGCTTTTATTTCCTCCAATTTCTCAAAGGCTACTCTGTCTAAAAAGGGGCCATGTCTGAGTTTCCAAATAGGGTCCTAAACAGGGTGGGGTCAATTGTCAGACCTTTTAGAAGTTTAACTTTATCCCATGCTTGGAGTTACTCCCAGCACCGAAGAGGAAACTACCATTTCTGCTTTATCTTTGGGTTTAATCCATGGCAGCTCCCATAGGGATTGATCTGTGAGTGTGGTCTGGAGGACACCACTGAGAGAGGAGTGTATCATAATAAATATCGCAACTGAGTGCTTTGTAAACCTGTTCATGTCTATTATACCTAAACCCCTGTGACATGGGTACAACAGACACTGCTTCCTTCTGATCCTCATTCTCCTGCCACCTCCTATATTGCTGAATCAGCTTTTTGCAACTGATCTAGGTAATTTCTTGGAACTTTGACAACTAGGGCTTGGAAAAGAAAAAAACCCTTGATGGCATCATTTTAATGGAGGCCACTCGGCCCAGCCACGATAGGTGAAGCCCGAGCCATCTTTGCAGTTTACTTTTGGTAGAGATGACAATTATGGATACTTAGAAGCAAACAGATCCGCACCTTGGGGAGTGATGTTCACATCCAGGTATCATATCAATTTGGCAGCCCACCTGAATGGCATACTTTTTTCAAATGTATCAGGCAAAACTTTCAGACTGAGAGCTTATAATTAACAAAATGTATCTTCTACCACACGATATTTGCTGAAACAATATAACTCTTCAATCAATCCTGCGAAAAACGGACATGATTTGAAACCATTACAAAGATGTAACCCGTAAACATCGCAAACCTAATTGGCTCTGGGTATAGCCTTATTCCCAGTATTGTGTAATTGTTCCTAGCTCTCTACACCCATGGTCCCATGTATGAAGTGAAGAGTAAGGGGGATAACAAGTAACCTTGCCTCATTCCCTTTTCAATCTGAATCGTTGCGGATTCAAGAGCGTTGACCCTGATCTTCATCGCCGGATACATGTATGCTGCCCACACCATACTCAAGATAGTTGGTCCTAGGCCTCCGGCTTTCACAGCTTTTCAGCGTCCAGCAGAAAAAGCATCACTTCTTCCTTGAGCCAAACAACCATGTCTACGAAGTGGACCACATTTTTGTATTGTCACTGACTTGACAGTCGTCCACAATTCCAGACTGGTCCGGGCAGATCAAATTGTAACAGCAGAGAGCTTAATTTACTTGCAAGAATTTTGCATCGTTTTTCATGTCCGTGTTCAGGAGTGAAATGGATCTATACCATTCACATTAGTGTTTGCGTTTTCCTGGCTTTAGGACGACTGAAATTTTAGCTTCCAGCATAGTAGTGGTGACCATATCAGAAGACAGAAATGTGTTAAAGAGCCTTGTCATTATGTCCTGAATTTGGGCCAGAGTGCTTTGTAAAATTGGAATGTAAACCCATTGGGCCCCGGAGACCTAAGAGCCTTAATGGTTTTCAGCCTTGTTATAGATGGTCTAGGTCTTCCCTCTCGGTTTGATTTAAGCTGATGAGTTTTGATGGAGATGTCAGGGCTCGAACAAGCTTATGGCATCAAGTATTACTTCTTGAGTTATGGTGTTTGGCGTCACTGGAGATGCCCAGTGAACTGAAGTTTCAAGAATGACTTCAAATGGAACGTGTAGAGAGAAATCTATTCAGAGCCCTGAAGAAAACTCATATTTAAATAGCATTTAGCCCAACTCTATGGATATATGTTGATATTTCCCAAAGATCAGAAATCGATGCACAGGATGCCTCAATGTGAAGAAGAGGTTTTAATGAGGGACTGAGGCAAGAAGGTTCCTTTTCTTGTAAAAAGTGCGTCCTCGTCCTGTGCTTTCTAGCTGCCACTGCCTGAGCAGAAGTATTCAGAACTCACAGAGCGAGAGAGCAGTCACGGGCCATATGTTAAAACATAATGTTAAAGCATGCATAACAGTAATATCAAAACACAACAATTCCACGACATGTGCAACAATGGGCTGACATAGGGAAGGAAGGACTAATGTTATGTATTCATCTCTACATATTCTTCCCCCTTATGAAAACAAAAGTACCTTATAAGTGAAATTTTAATAGAGAAAAAAGTGTTTGTACTTCACAGGTACAGCAATATTTCATGACAACCTAGTTACTGTGTTGACTGTGTCACATGAAGTCCCTGCAGTGTTTTGAGATTGACTCGAATGAGTTTTTTGTAAATCAACTGCACTAGCAGCTTGCAAATCAGTGTGTGAGTCAGAGTTAACAAGCTCTAAATCCTCAAAATGAACTGGCAGGGAGAAGCCTTCACATGTGGGAACTCCAACATTCATGACATCGGAGGTTGTCTCATTGACAAACCAATGTGACATGTCACGTAGATCATCACACTGCAAGTTTTTCTTAGTCAAAATTCTTCTTGCTTGATCAGGTGAAGGTTTGCATAAACACCTTCTATTGCACCACCCCATTTTATCCAAAATTAAAGAACCTTTTGACACTTTCAAAACCTGAACAGGTGATGAAAAAAGCCCCCTATTTTACCTTAATTAGGCTTTTGATCATAACCCGATCTCCAATCCTAAAATCTTGATCTTTCACCCTGTGTTTAGAATCAAAATACATCTTTTGCAAATTCTGTCATTGTGAAGTGGTATATAAGGTCTTCGGTCTGTATGCACATGCACAAAAACCAAATCTAGAGGGTCATTACGATGACTGGCGGAAAAAACTCCGACCGCCATGATTGCGGAAAATCACTGTCCGCAGGTACAGCGGAAACCCCGCCGACCCTATTATGATCAACCGCCAAAATATTCCGTCCACGGCGGTAGGAGGCATCGAAAAAACGCCCGTAGAGGGCAGAGAAAGTGAAAATTCAACCGCGACGGTCGGTAACATAGCGGAAACACATCAACCCGCCGCCAGACACGCGGAGTGACCGCCAATGATATTATGATATCCCCGATGTCACAGCGGTACGTTCCGCTGTTTCCGTCCGCCGCGGTCGCCAACAGTAATGAATGTGAGATACGGCGGAAGCCCTGCAGCACAGCCATTGCTGTGGATGCTCCGCCAAAAAAATGGCGGCCAAGTAAAAAAAAAAAAAAAGACCAGCAAATGCACACAGGCAACTAGCCCTGCCCCCAAAATAACCTGAAACCTCCCAATGACACACCCCCATGGCAAATTCAATTATACAAATCACAGGACAACCCACACAGCACACCTGACTGCATTACACCATCTTGACACACCCACATAGCTGAGCATAAAACCAGCCCCTTCCCTGACCACAATCCTGTGCACTACTCCAGCCCTGAAGGAACCAAAGCCTGCAGCACATTGGATAGGCAAAACACCACACATCTCACCAGCACAACAACACACACACACACCACCTACACCACCCTCACAACTGCACCCCAAAACATCAGCACAGCACACACCATGGCACCACAGAAAATGCCAAAATTCACTGACACTGAGTTGACAGTAATGGTAGATGAGATAATCAGAGTAGAACCACAACTCTTTGGCAGCATGGTCCAACAGACACCATTAGCCACAAGAAGAAACATGTGGGCAAGGATAGTGGGCAGAGTCAATGCAGTAGGGAATGTGCCCCGCAACAAGAATGAAATCATGAGGCGGTGGCATGACCTGAAGAGTGTTGTCAAGAAGAGGAGGGCCAAGAACCGTGAGCTGGCTGATGCGACTGGTAGAGGCCCTCCCATCCCACCAAAACCATTCACTGCGTGGGAGGAGAAGGTGCTTGCCATACTGCATCCAGAGAGTCTTAAAGGAATACCTGGGGGAGTGGAGGCTGGTAAGTACCAACTAATGTATACCATGAAACTGCCATGTACTGTCTTGCACAGCTACAAAGATACATCCCTGAGGCACAAGTACACACATCTGCACCCCAAAAACACACACAGATCACACTGATTTTACATCCACCCCACCTCAAACATCACAAAGGTAGACCACATCTACTGTGTTGTATGTGTCCAGGCAAACAGCACTACAACTCCCACCAGGCACACCCTGCCCCATCCCTCAGCAGGATGGAGCACTCCCTCCCACCCAGAAGCATGTCTCAGCTATTGTGTTCTTCACCCTCACCTAACAGGTAGGTAGCCATCTTTCCAGGGAGGTGTCTTTGGAATAGGGAGGCCTGCACTCCAACTCCCACCAGGCCCCCTGTCCCACAGCTGAGCAGGATGGACTACTCCCCCCACCCACAACCATGTGGCAGTCATTGTGTGCTACACCCTCACCTAACAGGTAGGTAGCCATCTTTACAGGGAGGTGTCTTTGGAATAGGGAGGCCTGCCCCGCAACTCCCACCAGGCCCCCTTGTCCCACAGCTGAGCAGGATGGACTACTCCCCACACCCACAACCATGTGGCAGCCATTGTGTTCTACAAACTCACCTAACAGGTAGGTAGCCATCTTTCCAGGGAGGTGTCTTTGGAATAGGGAGGCCAGCACTACAACTCCCACCAGGCCCCCTTGTCCCACAGCTGAGCATGATGGACTACTCCCCCCACCCACAACTATGTGGCAGCCATTGTGTTCTTCACCCTCACCTAACAGGTAGGTAGCCATCTTTCCAGGGAGGGCTGTTTGGGTGTGGGAGGCTTGCCCCGCAACTCCCACCAGGCCCCCTTGTCCCACAGCTGAGCAGGATGGACTACTCCCCACACCCACAACCATGTGGCAGTCATTGTGTGCTACACCTTCACCTAACAGGTAGGTAGCCATCTTTACAGGGAGGTGTCTTTGGAATAGGGAGGCCAGCACTACAACTCCCACCAGGCCCCCTTGTCCCACAGCTGAGCAGGATGGACTACTCCCCACACCCACAACCATGTGGCAGCCATTGTGTGCTACACCCTCACCTAACAGGTAGGTAGCCATCTTTACAGGGAGGGCTGTTTGGGTGTGGGAGGCCTGCCCCACAACTCCCACTAGGCCCCCTTGTCCCACAGCTGAGCAGGATGGACTACTCCCACACCCACAACCATGTGGCAGTCATTGTGTGCTACACCCTCACCTAACAGGTAGGTAGCCATCTTTACAGGGAGGTGTCTTTGGAATAGGGAGGCCAGCACTACAACTCCCACCAGGCCCCCTTGTCCCACAGCTGAGCAGGATGGACTACTCCCCACACCCACAACCATGTGGCAGCCATTGTGTGCTACACCCTCACCTAACAGGTAGGTAGCCATCTTTAGAGGGAGGGCTGTTTGGGTGTGGGAGGCCTGCCCCGCAACTCCCAACAGGCCCCCTTGTCCCACAGCTGAGCAGGATGGACTACTCCCCACACCCACAACCTTGTGGCAGTCATTGTGTGCTACACCCTCACCTAACAGGTAGGTAGCCATCTTTACAGGGAGGTGTGTTTGGAATAGGGAGGCCTGCACTACAACTCCCACCAGGCACACCCTGCCCCATCCCTCAGCAGGAAGGAGCACTCCCTCCCGCCCAGAAGCATGTGGTAGAAAGTCCACCCAAAAGATGCCAACTGTACAGGTAAGCAGCCAGTGCATGCACCCCACTATTCCTCAACGAAAGCATTGAGCTAATGCCAACACAATGCCACACATCACAACAAAATACACCCCAATTACATACCATTTGAGAGAATGCAGACAGCGATGCGTATGTAACTATGACAGAACCAGGATTGTGACTCAACTAAACCCATGTGTAAGCAAATCAGGGACCAAATATGCCCTGCACAGAATGCTATGTGCAAATTCCATGGGTGCTGAGCATGAAGGACCATAGTACCAATAAAAAGGCATGGTCTGTTGAGCAAATAAATACAAGCACAGAACATTACAAAGGTATGCATGAGATAACAATGTGACAATGTCTAGTACATGTGCATATGTAACATCTGTTGGGAAGAGTAATCATCCTCGATGCATCACATCAAGTTGCATGGCAGCCAGTCGTCGGATGACAACTCATCAGTTCCATACAAATAGTGTCAATTTGGGCATGGCATCCAATGACTTGTCACACCATGGAACAAGATGTATGTACCTCCACATCATGTCATGACGAACAACACTGTGCAGACATTCAACTCATGAAATACGTAACTGTGTGTTGCATAACATGTAAATAAGAGACATCAAACACAGCAAGCCATATGGCTGTAAGTCAATGACCATGTACCCTCTGTTCCACAGGTGACCAACAACTGACTGCAGAGGACAACAACCTCAACTTGCAGAGCCAGTCTCCACCCCCGGAACATGGCCACTCGGATACGGAGTCCCTGGATTCTTTGGATGAGGAGCTCCAAGCCGGCCCATCTGGTGAGCCAGGGCGCAACCGGTCACATGACCCCACTGCCCCCCCACCATCAGCAACAGCAACAACGCTGACCCCTGCTGGAACGACCTGTGCCGCCACCACCACCACCACCACCACCACTACCACCATTGCCTGCAACATTCGCCCAGCCACAGAGGATGCCCAGCCCACACCAACAACTGTGGAGGGCACGCGTGTGGCCAGAGTGGTGAGGCAACAGGTCAGTGATAGCAGGGCAGGTGGGAGGACAAGTGTGACTCCAACAACACCGGACACTGTGACCGAAGCCCTGGCTAACATCACCAGAGTTGTGGGTGCCTATGAATGCACACAGGCACAAATGGGCCAGGCCCACGAAGATGCCCTGGAGCTCCAACGTCTGCTGAGGTCCATGGACAACCATATGGGACAAATCGTGGACCTCATGGCCCAGTTAGTGGCGGTACAGAGGGACAGGCCAGTGCCACAGACCACACCTCCACCTCCCCCCGTTGCCACGCAGGATGACAGTTCATCATCCACCCCTGTGGGCACGGAGAGGGGTGACTCCTCAGACACCACTGGCCCAGTAGACGATGCCCCCCCTGCCAAGAGAAGAAGGGGCCGTCCAAAGAAGAACTTGGCACTCATCCGTGGCAAAGCACCGGCCAAACGCCAGTCAAAGAGCCAGCCATGATGTCAACACTCTTCACCCAACCATTGACTCTGCACATTGTCCTCACCCACACTGCCATGGTAATGGCATCCCTCTGTTGGACTGTGTCACCACAGCAATGTGGTGCCTACCCGATTGTCTCATCTACCATGACTGCCAATTCATTGATTCACCATTCACACTTATGTAAATATCCACTTCCCTCTCACAGATACCCATTGCAAATAAACTACAAAAACGCAAAAAGGTGGTTGAGTCTGCTCCATGTTTATCACAGTATGTGCAATGTTTACCATGGTTATAATGTCACAGGAGCATGAATCCTCTGTAGGCAAGGGGAGGCAGAAGGGACCTAGCAAAAGACAACAGAACAAAAGTCACACAACACATGTCCTCACTGTACAACAATATGCACACATAACAATGTGCAACAGTACCAACAGAGACATCCTGTAGCAGTTCCTACATACCCTGTATCCAACACATAGGCAGTCAGCACTGAGTCAACAACAGGATGCACTCACAAAGATCACATAGACCTCCACCCAAACAACTACATCAACAGACAATGGACCAGTTGTACATCGTCACCCACCTTCAAGTGAAGTAGCGGTTGATGAGCTGCTGATGCTGGTCGACACCTTCGTCCTCACCACTATTCTCGTCACTGGACATTTGTGGGATCGCAGGGGGGGGCCCTGGCTGGTCATCATCGTCCAGGATCATGGGTATTCCTTTCCGTAAGGCCAAGTTGTGCAGCATGCAGCATGCTACCACTATCTGACACACCTTCTTGGGTGAGTACATGAGTGCCCCTCCCGTCCGGTCCAGGCAGCGAAATCTCGATTTTAGGAGACCAAAGGTTTGCTCCACCACCTGACGTGCTCTACCATGGGCATTGTTGTAGCGGACGTCAGACGGTGTCCTAGGATTGCGTAGTGGGCTCAGCAACCACGGTCTGTTGGGATATGCAGAGTCACCTAGGTGTGAAATGAACATAACGATTCAGTAATACAACGGTGGCAGAGGACAGCATGGCACACACAGCACACAACTTGACTCTGCCTACTCACCCACAATCCATGCCCGCTCCGGAAGTAGATTGGCCATCAGCTGGGGCACAATGCTGTTGTGCAGGATGTATGAATCATGTGCAGAGCCCGGAAACTTGGCACATACATGCGATATGATCATATCGGCCTGGCACACCACCTGCACATTGATGGAATGGGAATGTTTACGATTCCGATAGATGTGTTCCCGTGCCTGTGGTGGAACCAGGCCAACATGTGTGCAGTCAATAGCACCTACAACATTCGGGATGTGGCCAAAGGCATAAAAATCCGCCTTTACATCCACCAAAGCCATACGCCTTAGAAAACTGATGTATTGGTCCTTGTATCGCATCATGGCCAACAGGAAATCCCTTAGCACCATGCCGAAGGTGGGCTGAGACATCCCCCCTGCAATGCCCACTGTCTCCTGGAATGACCCACTAGCCAGGAAATGCAGTGCCGCCATCACCTTTGTTTCGGTTGTCAATGCTGTTGGGTACGTCCTGCTAGCCCGCAGGTGAGGATCCAACATGGCACACAGGTCTTGGATGTTCGTGCGGTCCAGACGGAATCTGCGTATCACGTCATCATCCTCAATGTTAGCCAGCAGGGTGACAGGACGATACACATTAGGTCGCCTCCTAGGTGAGATGAAAGGGGACACGTCATTGCAACAGACCATGAGATGTGCACAACTCCGTAGCTTCTGATTCACACAGCGCAAACATTGACTGGCATCACAATGCACCATACAGTGCAAGTCAATAGTCGTGACACATAGAGAATACATTGTACTACACTTCTTCAGTATCACCACTGTGAGAACAACAAACATGGAAACTGTGTCTGTGAATGGTAATAGTCACATTTAGGAATCTGGTGCAAACAGCCCGGACAGTAAATGATACAGGACATGTGTGAAACAGAAACACTGCTGGCTTCCAAATGTCTGCTGTACGTGCCACACATTCTTGTGCAATCATGACATGGGACACATGAACTACACAATTTGTCCACTTCTGAACGACTCAGCATGGAATGTGAGCCAATGCTAATCCACACAAGTCTAGAGACACTCACAGACATATTCACAAGCCTGTGCCAATATCCACTGTCATCAGTAGACATGCCATACATGCTGTTACACACAATTCTAAGTCAGTCAATGACTAATAATGAACAGCATATGCATATGCAGTCTTGACGTGAATAAAGACACAACAACACAACTGCACAATATCATCAGCAAGCACACAGATTGTCAATGTGGCACACAAAAAGTGGATAAGGTACGTGATCCAAAAGGACTGTAGACAAACGTCAATCTGCACTAAAGTTGCACTATGACATGCAGTATGAAGCTAGCACTGCCCAGACACACAACTAAAGTAATACATTTGCCATGGAGCTAATACTCCAGCTGCTTGGACACACAACAGTGACACAGAAACAACCAACACCACCACCCGGACAAAGCCACACCACTACACCTAAAAGTCAGCGCATGAACATACTGAGTAAATACCGAAGACACAACAGCCTCATGCACATAACAACAGGGGATGTCATCGCACGACACAGGTACAAGAGGACTACTATCTAAAGCATCCTGAGCCACATACCACACAGCCTGTCAGGAACAACAAAGCGGACTCTCAACATTCCTCTGCAGACAAAGATGCTGGCTGTGCATCACTTGTTGGCCTCTGGTACCATTAGAACAACAAAAGTCTGAGTTAGATGGGTGCCACAGCCAGCCCTATCAAGGTATATCTCACCTGTCTTAGATGCCATCATTAGCTTGAGTCAACAGCACCATCAGTTCACCCACACAGCGCAGGACCAGCTTGTGCCCCCGAAAGGCTACCACACCATAGCAGGCTTATCCACACGTGTCAGTTTAATATCACTGCACATGTGTCCTAATTGTGCACCCTGCAAAAACTGCACACACTTACTGCACATGAAAGCGCACGCAATGCTGAACTGTCCAGGCCAATTGTGGGTCACCTTCTACTGGTCACAGATGCCATGTCAAACTTACCAGTCAGTGAGCACCAGCACCACATTTGGCTACAGTCCCTCACCAAGCCAACAATCTTCATGTGGACAAGGTCAATGCACCTGTCCTTGGTGAGTACCAACGTAACACACCACACACATCAAATCCACTATCAACATACTCACAGCTGTGGAAAATACATGTGACAAATTCACATATGACCGGCTGACCAACATGAGCACATATCCTACACAATGACACAAGTAATGCTGATGACATTTTGCATATATGGTGACAAAACATACCCAAATGCATACAGACAGGTCAAATGATTAAGGAGGAACATATTTCAAAGTGTGCCGGTGAAGTATGTTACAAGCTTCAGTGTGTATAGCACACACATGTCCATGTGGATATATACTCTTGGTTTTGCTACAGCGAACAATAACCTTACATGAATGCTGAAATAGGTGATACCAAACAGACTACAGTGTGACATATGTGGTGAGTAATGGAGACAATGCTGAAATCTATGTACAATCATGTACTGTGTAGCGACATATTGTGTGAGATATGAATATGTGTGTAAAAATTTGGCTCAGATACGAAATTTAGGTGGAAATGGGGTGAGAGACATGAACTTTGGGCAAAATGTTTGGGTCAGATATGAAATTGTGTAGGAGTAATGTGCCCATTAGTCCTTTCAGTGTTGCATTTGGTGTTAGATATGAAGTTTAGGCTCTCATTACGAACTATAGCTCATTTCAATTGAATCAAGTTCCATGTTTAATTGAAAGTGACCACTGTTCGAAGTACAGATATGACCCATGACATTGACACTACACGATGTGTCCATTGCTGCATTAAACGTGCTCTAAGAACACCATCACGCCCATAGTCAACAATGTCATGCTGCACCCTCGCCGTAGCTACCGCCTGGCACCAGCAGTGTGTCACCGCCATGGCCCGAGACACCATGGCAGGATTGCTAGGCATATACACATGGCTAATGGCGGATGGCATGCTCCGCCACCCAGATCCCGGTCACTCATGGCAATGCATGGCTCAGGAATAGCGCGAACTATCGCCTGGCACCAGCGGTGTGTCACCGCCATGGTCCGAGACACCATGGCAGGATTGCTAGGCATATACACATGGCTAATGGTGGATGGCATGCTCCGCCACCCAGATCCCGGTCACTCATGGCAATGCATGGTTCAGGAATTGCGGGAACTACTGCCTGGCACCAGCGGTGTGTCCCCGCTATGGAGCATGCCCATCCAGCCAATGGGAAGCGCAATCGCAGTTGCCTGATGCAACTTTGAAAATCGTGGTAGGCGTGCTCCGCCACCGCGGGGCCGGTCATTGGCTGCACTCGTAAGATGCACCACCGCGGTACCGCACGCCTGTCCCCTGCGGTGTGTCACCGCCATGGAGCATGCCCATCCAGCCAATGGGAAGCGCAATAGCGGTTGCCTGATGCAACTTTGCAAATCGCAGTAGGCGTGCTCCGCCACCGCGGGGCCGGTCATTGGATGTTTTGAATGAGGCAGACCTGGAACACCAATTGCAGCTGCTCAGAACTACATAAACGAGCCCTGGGGGCTATATATGTGTGTGTGAGAGCCACACATTGCCACAGCTCACTGAGCCTGCTGCCTGAGACCCCTCACCTGCTGCTGCCTCCAGGGACTGCTGCCTGAGACCCCTCACCTGCTGCTGCCTCCAGGGACTGCTGCCTGAGACCCTCACCTGCTGCTGCCTCCAGGGATTGCTGCCTGAGACCCCTCACCTGCTGCTGCCTCCAGGGACTGCTGACTGAGACCCCTCACCTGCTGCTGCCTCCAGGGACTGCTGCCTGAGACCCCTCACCACCAACAGCCGCTGCTGCTGTCTCCTGCCCACAGTGATGGCGAGGACTGAGAAGATCCGTGCCACTCTCTTCACCACCGAGGAACTGGAGCTCCTGGTGGACGAGGTGCTCAACCAGTATCCAAGGCTCTTTGGTGCGCCTAATGTCGTGTTGAGTAACTCAAGAGTGTGAGTGAGAGTGCAGGGTGGGGGACACATGAAGTTGATCTGCTGCACTATGTGTGTGGTAGTGTGAGGGTGGGTCATGCACTGCCTAGCATGCTGTTTCGAGGGGGAAGGTGTGTTTGGCCTATTCAACAAGTTTCCCTGCCTGCACATCCAGATGTGAGGGAAGTATGATGTCTTGTCAGACATACAGTGAGACTGCACCTTTTCATTTCACGAGTCAGGATAGTGATTGCCAGTCTGCATGTCTGTATGTGTCCCTGATGTTCTTCACAGGCCCATCTGTGGCCTTAGCTAGTGTTGCTGTCCAGAGGGTAGTGAGGCCATTGTTTAGACCTCTATATGTGCCTCATCTCTAGTTCAGCGCCATACTCAGGACCTGAATCCCCCAGGGTGACACTCTTGTTGGTCATTCACCTATGACACGGTACATTCAAACATTATTGTGCCCGGACTCTTCCGTCCCCACCAGCATGTGCACATACTCGCATGTGTTGGCACTGTTTGTGTTTCCAAATCGTCACTCCATGTAAGGGATGAGCTGCCCCACGTTGGACCTCTGTGTGACCCCAAATGGCCTGCACATTCACTGCCCAATCTGACAGTGACACAACACTGAATGTACAGAGTGTCACATATGTGCTTTTCCTCTTGAGTCTCCATCAATGAGCCATTACAGAGATGTAGATTGCACACAACAGGCCTTGTGATGGTCTGCGTTTGTGAGGTCATGTCCCTCAATGTGACATCAATGACACAGTGTGGCAGTTGCAGGGCAAGTGCTTTGTGGGCTGCGCAGTGTTGGGCACAGTGAGTATTCCCAGTCACATATGTAGTGATGTCATGCATGTCTTGTTATTCCCAGAATATTACATTAGATGTGGTCAGCATACACATTTAGCTCTCTGCTGGCGTCCTGCATGGCCAGGAGATGGGCATGTACTGTGTCCACCCTCATACCTGCATGCATTAATGTGTGTTTCACACATGATGATGTTTGCAATTAGCAGATGTATTGTCGCCGCTGACGTAATGGCAGAATTTGGGATGAGTGGGTGTCATGGTCCTGCACTGGGGAATGGTGGTTGGTTACACTGAATGTTGCCCCCTCTTGTCTCCCATGTCTGCAGCTAAAAGTCAACCAGCGCAAGGCCGTGTGGGGGGCCATTGCATCAAAGGTGCGTGCACTGGGTGGCTCAAACAGACGGCACTCCCACTGTCACAAGAGGTGGGATGACATTGCACGGCTAAGCAGGAACGTGGCCGAGATGACACTGGGGCTGATCCCTCGATCCGGCAGGTTGGCTCGGCGCAGCATGACACCACTGATGGCACGCATTTTAGCAGTGACGCAGCCTGCCCTGGATGCATGTCTGAAGGTGCATCAGCAGCAAGCTGGTGGTGAGTATTCTGTGAGTGTGACTCTGGTTGTTGTTTGCCAGCATGTGCTCCAGACCTGGGCCAGTGCAGGGCTGTGATGTTGCTAGTGTGATGCAATGGTGTGTAAGTGGCCGCGGTGTGGGGTGCAGTTGTCATGCATTCCCCCTACATGTACCTTCCCATGTCATTGGTGTAATGGGCCTTGACTTCACATTTGTAGTTGTGGCCTTCTGGTACCATCTTCATTGGTGTCGTCACGGACATCACATGTCAGCGTCCAGCAGAGTGCATGATCTGAGTGTGCCATCATCAATGTGTGCATTGCCTGATGTCAGATTAGTGCTGGCTAAACATCTGACACCGATGTGCAACTGTAGTTGTGCCCCAAGATACGACATGGTGGATGGCATGTGCCCATGGACATTGTGTTTGGTTATGTTGGGGTCTATGTCTGTGTTGGTAACTTCTGCTGGATCATGTTGTGACGTTGGCAACATGTTGTGAGTAGGATCTTTGAACCCTTCAGGGCCCTAGGTGTGCTCAGAGGGATATGTGTGTGTTGTTAGACGTAGCCACCTACAGGCTAAATGGCTGTGTGTCCATCACATGGGTGGATTCTGTACAATTTCGCATCATTCCACGGTAATTTAGATGTTTGTATTGAGATTGCACAATGTTACTGCCCATGGTGTTGTCCAACATGGATCATTGTCCATCATTAGTGATGCTTCACTTGCAGATATTTGTTGACTTGATGCAGATGTACTTATCCTCTCTCTCTCTCATGCAGCATCTCACATGGGAACGGAAGGACACGGGACAGACACCAGTGGTGAGGCATCAGGCACAGGTGATGCTCACCTGCATAGTGACACGGATGTCACCAGCACATCAGAGGGGGACCGTAGTCATCTAGAGGAGTCCCTGCCAGAAACGCAGACCTCTACGTCATCTGACGACGGCGGTGATGCATCTATGGTTTTGTCCGAAGGAAACGGGGACTCTGCCTCCTCGTCCACCACACAGTGTTCAGTGCCCACCCTCCCTGCTACTCCCACTTTTGCTGCCCGTGTTCGCACCACGAGGAAGGGAAGAGGGTCCTTCATCCCAGGCACCGCTGCCCCTGCCCCTGTCTCCCCCTGCTGCCATCAGTGCAGAGTCTGTGGACCTTTTGCACCAGCTGTGTGTGGGTCAGACAGCTCTCCTCAATGCCTTCCTGGACCATGACAAAAAATTGGCACAGGTGGTGGCTTTCATGGAGGGCGTGCATTCCGACGTGGGTGGGCTACACCGGACTGTACAGTCTCTGGCCTCTGCAGTGACAGCAGCCATTCAACTTGCCCAATCCCATGGTCCAGCTCCAGTCCCTAGGCCCACCACCCTGACAGTGGATGCATCTGATGATGGTGAGCACACACCCCTGACGTCAAGGGACAGATACGTCACGCGCAGCACACAGCAGCAGCAGTCCAAGCAGTCCAGGCCGCAGACACCATCCCCACCTAAAGGTAAAGCCACACCAGAGCGCAGAGGCAAAAGCCCTCCAGGCCACACCCAGGGCAAGGATGGCAAAAAGCAGGCCTCTGGCTCACATGCCTCAGAGGCATCCCCAGCCAAGGACTCACCTGTCCCAAAAGTGTCTCGCAGAGACAGGCACACAGTTTCCGTGCCCAGTGGCAAACAGGTGCCTGCTAAAGGTACACGTAAGAAGGGCTCCAAGGCTAGTTCACCCACAACATCTACTTCCATCCAGAGCCCTGTGAAGCAGGGTAAGGAGGCCATTGTAGGGGGGGACACCTGGTTAACAGGTGATGCAGGGGCAGAAGCAATCCTGGGGCAAGCGTCCCAAAGGATCCAGCATGTCCCCAGAGGGGGGACCAGCATCTGCAGCTGATCCAGCTTTTGTGACCAGTGTGCCTGTTGTATACACCCCACTTGGCCTTAATCCCAGGACAGGGAAGCCATATCAAATCCCCAAGAAGTAGAAGGGCACCCCTCAAACTTCACCCACACACACTGGTTCTCGTGCAGGCATGAGTCCACCCCCACGTGCCACCACCCCACCTGGACCTAGCAGCCCTGAGGCTTCAAAAACCACTGCTGGCTCTACCACACCTGGACCTGGCGGCCCTCAGGCTTCCCAGAACACTGATGGCTCTACCCCAGCTGGGCCTTTCTCTCCCTGAGCCAGTACCCCAACTGGCCCCGACAGACAGCCACCTCCTAGTCATACTGCCAGCCAAGTCTGAGTGTTAGTCCCCCTCACACACATGTCTCTCCCACAGTGGTGCCATGGACTGCCCATTTTTGACACCCTGCGTGTGTTGCTGACCATGGCAGAGTACTGTACCACACATTTACAGTGCTGGATCTCATGTACCTCACCTGCACTTTGGACTGGCCACTGGCCTTGCTGTTCACTGCTGTTTGCCCCTTGCCTGTGCTGGATCTCATGTACCTCACCTGCACTGTGTCCTGGCCATTGGCCTTGCTGTTCACTGCTGTTTGCCCCTTGCCTGTGCTGGATCTCATGTACCTCACCTGCACTGTGTCCTGGCCACTGGCCTTGCTGTTCACTGCTGTTTGCCCCTTGCCTGTGCAGGATCTCATGTACCTCACCTGCACTGTGTCCTGGCCACTGGCCTTGCTGTTCACTGCTGTTTGCCCCTTGCCTGTGCAGGATCTCATGTACCTCACCTGCACTTTGGACTGGCCACTGGCCTTGCTGTTCACTGCTGTTTGCCCCTTGCCTGTGCAGGATCTCATGTACCTCACCTGCACTGTGTCCTGGCCACTGGCCTTGCTGTTCACTGCTGTTTGCCCCTTGCCTGTGCAGGATCTCATGTACCTCACCTGCACTTTGGACTGGCCACTGGCCTTGCTGTTCACTGCTGTTTGCCCCTTGCCTGTGCAGGATCTCATGTACCTCACCTGCACTGTGTCCTGGCCACTGGCCTTGCTGTTCACTGCTGTTTGCCCCTTGCCTGTGCTGGATCTCATGTACCTCACCTGCACTTTGAACTGGCCACTGGCCTTGCTCTTGTCTGACTTTTGCTGCATGACAGTGTGAAATGTAAATAAAAAGATGAAATTTACTCCTGTTGTCTGCCTTGTCAGTGTCCTTGCTAAATAAAAGAGTTACTGTGTGGGTATTGTTTACTGTGACACATGCTCTATTTTCCACTTCAACATTGCCAATGTCTTGTTTCCTCTGATCATGTTGTTTCACCTTTTGTGTCCCAGACTTCTGCATCTGTGTGTGTTGGCTTGGTAGTATGTGTTTTTGCTGTGGACTGATTGACTTCCTGGGTGTGTTGTTGTGTGTGTGATGTTTAGATTGTTGTTGTGTGTGTTCATGGTGTGTCACTCATCTCTGTTTGTTACTGGTATGTGTGTTGTGCACACACTGCTTGGTGTGCATGCAGTGCTGTGAGTTGATGTTGCCTTGTCCTTGCCTGTTGTGCACCCCCTGATGTTTGGCTGTTGTAGCATGTTGATATCTTTGCCTGTGCATGTGTGACTGATGTGGCTGTGTGCAGTGTTTGTGTTGTGTTGTGTAATGCAGTTGACAGTTGCTCTGTGTGTGGTGTTCTATTTTCCTGTCAGTGTGTGTGTGTTGTTGTTGTGTTTGATTCAGGTGTGTTGCCATTGTGGTGTGCCTTACTTGTGTGTCTGTCACATGGACTGAGGTCTATTGTGGTTGCCGTGCTTGTTTTATGTGCATCCTTGGTGTTTTCTCCTCTCACATTTGATGTGTCTAGGGTCATGGTTGTGCATGTGCAGACATGTGGTACACTGTGACACCATTTTGAGTGGATGGGTTTTGTGGTATGTCTGTCATTGTAGGCCCATTTCTGCCTTTTGTTCTCCATTATTGTTTTTAGTGGATGCACTTCTTATATGTGTTGTGGTATGTTGTCTGTGCATTTTTCATGACTGATGTGGTTGTGTACTCCTGTTGTGTCTGTGCTCCCATAGAATTTGCACTGTTTAGCTGCACAGGTCTTGTCTGTTGTAGTAGTTCTGTGTGTGTGTTTTGATTGTGTTCAGTGTTTGACTGTTGTTTTTGTGCGTACAGTGGTACTGCCATACCTCTGTGTGTGTGTGTGTGTGTGTGTGATGTTTGTGGATACCACCCAGGGGGTGTGTTTGATTGACAGTGTCTTGACTGGATATTATTGGCAAGCTTCTGTGTGTTTGTCACTGGTGTTGTGTGCTGCAGGTGTGATGGGTGTGGGGGTTGTGTGAAGGTTCATACTTGTGTTTGACTGTCATGGAGTGTTGCAATGGGCCCTGTGTGTTGTGCTGCTGACATACTCCTGTGATGTATTTGGATTCAGATGTGTGGCTGATCAGGGTTGGACTTAATACCCTTCCTTTCATCCCTGTGCCTATTCATGGGTTGCCTTGCTGTCTCCCTGAGTTGTTGCACTGAGGTGACTGTGGTTTGACTTCACTCACTGTGACTGCCATGTGTGGATTTTTGGGCTGGGGTGGATGTAATGTGTTCCTTTCCTTGCATGTGATGTACACATTCTTGGTGTTCAGCTCCTTGCCATTCCATTTGTGTGCACCTCACTTTGGGTTTCCTATTTGTTGTCCTACATTGCTGTTGGCATGTGGTCTGTGTTTGTTGCTGTGTGTCAGTGTGGGGTATGTCTGTGTGACTTGGCAGGCTGTGTGTCCATTGGAGTGTTTGTTCATTATCTGTGTGTGTTTAATTAGTGCTTGGACTCAGTTTACTTGCCATGAGTGTGGTGTTGTTGTGGTGTGTGTGTTCCCCTGGCCCAGTGCTTGTACGCTGTGTGTTACTCTGCAGCCACACCTGATGAGGCTGTCTCCTAGTTGTTTGTTGTGTGGTGCAGTGTGTGTGTTCACCTGCCTGCTTTTTGGGCATGTGGGGGCACAGGGAGATCACATGGCATGTCCCTTCATGGTGTGGGTGGGCCTAGTGTGTGGAGTGTGGAGGTGTTGCCCTGTGTACTTTGGGCACTGCCCCTGCCTTGCGCTGGCCCAGGCTACTACATTGTGTGCTTTTTTTCTCACGGATTCACCGCTGCGGTCACGTGAACTGGGCATTGTTTCAGGATCGCGGACATGGTGGCCTGGGTGTGGAGGGGTGGACTAGTGGCAGGTGGGACATGTGTGGCTACACCTGTGGTTGTGTTCCTGTCCCCACAAGGGTGTCTGGTGGGGGCAGGCACCTTACATCGGACATGGATTTGTGGGTTGTGTTTGTTAGCGGAGTTGTGTGATGGCGTACCTGCGTCGGCGTCCGCGACGGGCCATGGCTTGCTGTAGGTGGATCATGTACAGCACCGGGAAGACGTGTAGTGCCGGGTCCATGGCGTTCGGATCCGGTTATCGATTTGGCGCTCCGCTGTGGTGCTTCCGCATGCTCAGAATGGCCGGTTTCTCCGCTGAGGTGGGCCTGGCTGTTTTGCACATCCTAATTTGTACAGCGGGAGGGACATCATTCTGCACGGCGGTGGCTTTGGATTGGTTGTCTCCGCCGCGGGCGCGTTTTGATTGCGGTCCGAGTTGCACCGCGGCGGTCGGACAATGGGCTGTGTTTGGCCATTGTAATATGGCGGACGGGAGCACCGCTGCTCACGGACGGAAAAAAGCATTTTCTCCCACCGCCAGCATCGCGGAGGTGCATCCGCCAGTCATCGTAATGGACCCCCTAGTGTTCAAATCTTTGATCGAATCAGGATATACATTGGCTCTGGGATCCCTTTTTCGCATTAGACTGTAAGGAGAAATCCCAGTAGTAGAGTGTGGGGAAATTAAATAAGACCAAAGATTTCTTCTCAGAAACCCTTCAGCAGGTGTGCTGATGGCAAGAGTTGTTTGAATCCCTCCTTCTTGAACCTGTTAATTTGTTCCACAAGACCATTAGAAGAAGGGGAATAAAGACCTACTCTAAGATGTTTGATATGATGAGACAACATGAAGTTATTCATCTGTGCTGACGTGAACTGTGTCCCATTGTCAGTCACCAATTCTTTGGGAGTGCCCTCAGTATTGAAAACCTTGCTCAAAAAATGTATGACTTCTAGGGTGTTAGGGGATCCCAAAAATTCAAAGTAAACCCATTTGGAGTAATAGTCTATGAGTACAATAAGATACTTTTTGTCAGCAGGCGAAAGAGTGGACCTGCAAAATCTAGGGCCACTTTACTCCAAGCCTCATCTGGCATAGGTAGACGATGCAACGGGGTGTGACTGGTTTTCCAGTGTTTGTCAGACAACAAGCATGTTTGACATCTATCAATCCATTGTGACACATGATTATCCATTGAAGGCCACCAAAAGTGTTGTTTGAGATTTCTGCAGGTTCCACCTGCTCTTAGATGTCCTTCATGTGCAGCATCAATAAGCTTATTACACAGTGACGCTGGTGAAATGCTAACCTCTGCACGCATCAGGACACCCTTTACTATAGACAATTATGTGGCTACTTGAGAAAAAGGTTTGAGAGGCGAAGGTAGGGACCGCTCTTTGGGCCACCCTTTTCTTACCAGATCCATGGCTGTTTGTAGAACTTCATCCTATGTGGCATCCAACCAGTCTTTATAATGTACCACACCTACAGACTCCAACATATCTTCTATGTTTGCCACAACACATTCTACATCATCTTGTGTCTCATCCTGTAGAGTAATTTGCAAAGGCATCCTGGAAAGGCAGTCAGCCTGACTTTTCGTCCCTCAGAAATGTATTTAATCACAAAATTGTATTCCTGTAAATGAAACAATAGTCAATCAATCAATCAGGTTTCTTATAGAGCGCAACTAATCACCCGTGAGGGTCTCAAGGCGCTCACCAACCTTGGGGAGGCCTTGCCTGTTCCGTTGCCATTAAGGTGTAACAGTGGTTTGTGGTCAGTGAACATCTCAAATTGCATTCCCCATAAAAATGTCTTAAACTTTTCCACAGCTAAGAAATGCAAGGCCCTCTCTCTCTATTGTATAATAGTGAACTTCTGCTTGTTTCAGGCTCCTAGATGAAACACCAATTGAGGGCTCCTTACCTGATACCCATTGAGACAAAACAGCACCTAGGCCATACTGGCTGGCGCCAACTGTGACAAAGCATTTTTGACAATCAAGGGGCCGATTAAGAGTCTGGCGGCAGTAAGGGGGGCGCGGCGGTGGCGGTCTCCCGACCGCCCTATTACAATAAGGGCAGTCAGACCGCCATTACCCACTGCAGCCGCCATGGAACCACCATTTCCTGGCAGTGCTGCGACAGTCAGGAGGCATTAATATGCTTGGCGGGACCACTGTGGTCCCTCCAAGCATATTACAAGTTTCCTCTCCACAGGTTTTCATGGCAGTTTAACAAGGTTAAAGCATGCATAACACTAATATCAAAACACAACAATTCCACGACTCGTGCAACAATGGGCTGACATGTAGTAAAGGAATGACTAATGTTATGTATACATTCCTACACTTACATACTGCTGCTACAGGCGCTAAAGTACCATGAAATCTAATGCTAAATGAGTTTTGCTGCTTAAATGGAAAGGATTTAACATTAGGACCCATAAGCCAAGTAGGAAATCTTATGCCTGTGTCTGTCTCAGTTGCGGCCAGCAGCAAATAAAAGTGGTGGGGCGAATATTTGACCCACTGACAGGCATTGATAAAAACCAGGAGTGCCTTTAGGTCTAACACCAAAGCTCTCAATCGTGGACGTTTTAAACAGTGTTTATAACTTGCCACGACTGAGAGCTCTGGAGTTGAGGCTGAAGCCACTACAAGATTCTCACAGTGCCTGTCAGTGAGTTAAATCAAGTTTAATACAAAAATTAAAAAGTTACTTACCCAGTTCTCCTCTTGTCCGTGTGGGGGACAGCTGCATCTTTCTCGATATGTATATGTGGTAAGTCATGCGGCCCATGGGCCCAGTATCTGAATGCGAGCCGTGGGTGCTGTATATAAGACCGTGATCAAATGTATAAATACCTCCCCTACGCCAATTCTGTGGAGGACTGCCATCATGAACCCCCACTCAACGGAGTCAAACACCTTTTCGGCATCGAGGAACACTGCTGTTGCTTTAATTTCCAGGTCAACTCGCTGAATGGTGCCAAACAGTGTTCTAAGACTTTATACTATGCTACGACCAGGGATATATCCTGCCTGTTTTGGGCGCACCACTCCAAGCAATATAGATGCTAGTCTGTAGGCCAACACCTTTACATATAACTTGGTGTCTACATTTAATAATGATAGAAGTCTATATGAGGAGAGGCTATGTTCTTTACCGGTTTCAGGAGAGTGACTATGAGGGCCTCATGCATTGAAGGAGGTATTACTCCCGTTTTCCCCATTCCCTCATATAGTACGAACAAATGTGGTATCAGTAAATCTTGGTAAGCTTTGTAAAAAGCCACTGTGTGGGCATCAGTGTCTGGTGCTTTCCCTGACTGCATGCTTTTCAGTGCAGTGCGCAATTCTGCTGGTTGTAATGGTGCCATCAAGTACTACTTATGATCAGATGTAAGCAAAGTCATCACTATATGGGCTAAGTGGTCTTCAGTTGCATACTTTTCTGAGGGGAACCGCAAACGATATAAATCTGCATATTAACAGTGGAATCTTTCAGCAATTTGATCAGACCCATATATCATCCGCCCCCGGTCACCTTGTATTTCTAATATCATATCAGAATCCCTTTTATGTCGCAGCATTGCCGCCAGAGCGGCGCCTGCGTGTTCACTCTCACCATATGTTTGTGCTATTGCTGCATATTTGCCCATATGTTTAATCTCACTATTAGCTATCTCATGGAACTCCTCTATCTTTTTTTTAATATCTCCTAGAATACGATTGTCCCCAGAGGTTTGGTGCCTCCCTTCCATCTCTGCTATCTCCCCCTCCAACTGTGAAAGGTGATCTCTCAGTGATGGTAGGATGCCTGCATGTTTAGATATCATCATACTTCGAATATAAACCTTAAATGTCTCCCAGACTATAGAAAAACTATTGACAGAGCCCACATTATTATGATAGAACGCCACAATAATTTGAGCCATGTTAGCCCTGAAGACTGAGTCCAATAAAGAATAAGGAGGAAATCGCCAAGTGGAGGCAGAGGTTCTCCGGGTGTAAAGCTCTAGTTCCAATACAACTGGTGAGTGATCTGAATAAGTCAGCGGGAGGGGTTCACAAGCATGGACTCGGGGGACCAAACTCCTTGAAATCAACCAGAAGTCTATACGTGTATGTATATCATGTACTGAAGAGTAATGTGTATAACCATTTCCAGTGGGGGACCTATATCTCCAAATATATCAAGCAAGTTCTCTCTGTCAGCAGTCTCTAGGAGAGCTCGTACCACCCGGGTCTACACATGCCTCTTGTAATCCAACCCCAGTTCACCCATATAAATACTCTGAGCATGAGAGGCGAAGCCCGCTGCATAACAATGACCTTGCATTCTACATTATATTAATATGCTGCACCCTGGCCTTAGGTGTGTGTTTCCTGTACTATAGCTACATCCATCTTGTGCCTCTTCAGGTACGCCACCACTTTCCTTATCTTTCTATAATTGTTTAGGCCTCTAACATTCCACATAATGAGTCTAATTTGCTGGCGAGCAGGAGGGCTCGCAGGTACCTGGTCTAAGTCAGCAATCGCTCCCTGTTTATCCTGTCATTTGGGACACACTCAGCCAAACAGCAAGCTATGCATTATCTCATGAAGAACAAAAAAGAAACAAAGCTAGTGAAATCCCCACCCACGCTATGGAAACCCCCAACTCTCATAGCCTTGAGATATCCCTCTCCAGCCCACCCAGACAACCCTCCCACAGAAAACAACATATAACAAACAGCAATAGGTGGTGAACACATAGGGGTGGATGTTGCCCGCTCATTTGCTGATTGCCGGTCCTGAACACACAAGTATCATGTGACATATAATATGTGCCCAAAATATACATGATGAAGACAGTATAAAGCACGCACAACATCGGAAGACTATTTTAAAGATTATCTCGATAAAATATACAAAGGAGAAGCAAGCTTATAGTTCCAAAATGGTTTTAGGGAGTATCCCTTTTCCACAGGAGGAAATGATATTGGGAAAATGCCAGAACGTAATTGGAACAGCCTTACCAACGTACAATTCATATGTCCTGAGCTGAGGAGGGCATGCGCCCCTCAGTGCTCCGGACTCACAATATTCCTGACTGAGGGTGCAGCCTACGGTGCTGTGTTAGTCTCAAAGTTGTAAGGATCATACAATAAGCTCAGCATCAGTTCACCATCCCATGGGCAGTCAATGTTTGTTAGCTTGATAAGCCTCCACTGTAATTCATTGTTCCTCCATGTCCTGCCTGCCATCTTCATCCCCATCAGTCACTCGAGCAGAGCTGCGTCGACCGCCAGCTCCTTCCTTCTTTTTGATGAATTGGAGCAGCTGCTTAGGATCCATAAAGTAGAGTGCCCTTCCCTCCAACATCACCCGTACCTTTGCAGGGTAAAGCATACTATATTCCATTTGTAATTCACAGAGCTTTTGTTTAGTTGGAATAAAAAGTCATTGGGCTTCCTGTACCTGCTGAGTGAAGTCGGAATAGAGAGACAACTCAGAACCTTCATGTAGCAGTGATTTCAGTTCACGGGCCTTGCCCAGGGACGCATCCCGGTCCCTATAATTCCAGAGTCTTGCAAAAATGTGGCGAGCATTAGCTCCCGGCACCCGTCGTGGTGTGAGGGAGCGATGGGAGCACTTTACCACAAACATATCTGAAAAAGTGTCTGCCCATTAAGTCAACTAAGAGACGCTCTACATAGCATTCTATGTTGTCTATATTAGTTGTTTCCGCAATGCCCACAATTCTGATGTTGTTCCTTCTAGATTGGGCCTTTAAGTCTTCTGTTTTTGTCTGAAGCATAAGGAGTTGCTTATCAATCCTTTATTACAGGCATCAGTTGTTAAAATACTGTCAGCATTAGTATCAAACATAGGTGGGACAGTAGCATTACTGATTGTTTTATGTCACCAAAATCTTTCTTACATTGTGTAGGCCATTCAAAATTGTTCTTATTTTTCAATAACTGTCTGATGTTGTAATCTCTCTCAGCAAAATTAGGTGCAGTGTCTTTGCTGGCTCCGCGCTGTGGAGGCTGTTCACAACTAGTTGCTATAATACTTGTGGCACCCACCGTCTCAGTTATGCGACCCAAGTGCGCACCTCCCTACAGCTGGTCACGTGATTTCTTGGGTGTAGTCACATATTCTGAATACCCTTCTGCACACTTGTTTTCGATTTTGTGGGGCGGTTTACAATATATCATCTGTATGTAGCGGTATTCTCTGTTTCTTCCCTCACATATTCAGCAATGGTTGGTGCCATATGGTGGCCACCATGTACATTTCACCCACAATATCGGGGTTGTTCATTTCAGTGTAGTGTCTTGCTTCACAAATGGAAAAATGGGGGTGGGGGAGGAAGGAATCTGCCTCTTAGCGGCGCAAAGCGAGCCGACCACCACTCCGGTCGCTCACTTAGATGGTTGCGGGATTGTCAGAATGTTGGGGGAGCCTTTTGCTCATGACCACCCCCCAACTGCAGCGGTTTGGTAGTCCCTCAGAAACAGGATAGCTAGGGGTACAGGATCTCCCTTCCCCTTGCAGTGTGTCTTCTCTAAACAGGCCTTGTAGTGAAATAGATTTTCAGGGCTCTCCGCTGCTGACTGGGCCTGATTGTGGTGGGTCGCCAGGGTCCCCTACCAGTTAGTCCTGTGTCTCCCGCTGCGGCCCACCTCACCTCGTGTTTTCTCCTCTGGTATCGCAGGCCACCAAGGAAGGGATCCGCTGCCGTAATCCTCCTCTGCAGGGTCTGGGGGACTGGGAGGGGGCAGGCATCGGTGCGGCAGCTGCGGCGTCCTTGCTGTGATTCTAGAGTGCAGGCCCCGACTCGCCAGCCATCTACATCCACGTGTTGTGGCGCCGGCCAGCCCTGTGGAAACAGCTCTTGCCCGTGCCACTTCTGGCCATACACCTCTGGATTCTTAGCAGCCGGCACCCCCTTAGCACCAGCAGGTGTCTGGATGTCACGGAGGCCTCTCCTGTAAAAGGTGCCGCGAGCTCCACGTTACAGGCCTCAGCTGTGGTCTGCCTGGCAGGGGGCCCACACGTCCTCGGGCAGCGACGTCCAGCCCGAGAGCCAACAGTCCTCTGTCCGGTGTAGAATCGTGATGAGACACGGTCTGGGTGCAGGCCCATCCACGTCTGATGCTGTCCGATGCCTGCAGTGCACCCAGCCCAGCAGGCCTCCTTCCGAAGAGCCTCTCCCGAGTCGAAACCGGCCTTTTCCGCATTGGCTGGACCCAACGCAGGCTCACCCGCAGTATGTGGAAGGGCTGATAACAAGTGTAGGGGTGGATGGCCGGTTTCAGGCACGGAGTTTGCTGAGATAACCGGCCCCGGCCTGGAAGCTACACGGCTATGTGCCCGTCATCTTTCGCGGCTGGCCACAAGCCCCCCCCCTTCTCCACTGTACACTTTAGGATGTATATCTGGTTCAATCAGAAAGCGCCCAATCTTCTTTACAAACATCCTTCCAAACTGCTTTATTCACTATAGTATAAGGTGACCCTGAGTCTCCATATATGTTTCATGACACCCCAACTACTGTCATCTGGCATTCTGGTTTGTCCTTACAATGGTCATCATTTACATTTAAAACAGGACGTCTGTGGTGCGAGGCAGCAGATGGGTTAACCATCCCCCCAAGGGCCGCACCTGCAGCAGTAAGTGGAACAGGCTGAGCTCACTCTTTGCAAAGGGAACCACTGTGACAAGCAGCAGGGCGGCTGCTGGTTTGTACAAGAGTTGGAGGAGGACCCCCTGGCTGCAGATTTTTGTGACAGGACGCCGGAGAAGGAGCTCCGAGGAGGTTAGTGGCAGTGTTCGGAGGGCCGCAGCTGTAGCCGTTGCCGCAGCAATACTCAGCGGGCCAACGGCATTCCGGTGTTCTGTCGGCAGAGTTGTACTGGGTCGGGGGTCGGATAACCCAGAGAGCACGGTACAGAGAGAACGGCACTGAAAGGCCAAGTAACGCCACGCAAGTCACAACGCAGGGCCTCCCACCCATCGCCTCTCGCCGTCCGGGCCTGTCCCATGAACCAGAGACCAGGGAGGAGAACCGAGGAACGGGAGAGGTGAGCAGGGACTCTGTGTGTTGCGTATCTCATGCTGCCTGTGAGGATCAAGGCAATTGATGACCTGGATTGAGACACATGTGGACTGCATAGTGATGTGGTCCGAATCGATAACTGATTAGATCCTATGCCTAAACATTACATTTCCAACTGGATGCATAGTTAGTATCTATATTATTTATTTAAGACCCTCTGTAAATCGTCAGGAATCCTCAACGGTTCATTTGCTAACCTTACATATGATAAGGCTTCATCCTGATAATTTGAAAACTGTGAGACGTGACTTCAATTGTCAGTTGAGCCTCTTGATCTAGCAAGTCACACTTCAAGAGGACAGGATTTGGTTAATTTCCGCCCTTAATATATCACCGATTAAGAAGTGGTCCCCACTGGCGGTACAATTAAATGCCTCATCACTGAATCACAGTATTCGCTCGTGCAACTGGAGGACAAAATCGGATAGAGATTGGAAGCACATTTAACAGGATATGTAGCACCAGTTTAATTGATTATATTTTAGTGGATGTTAACTATGGCCGCTTCTATTGGATATGGCTGTGATGTTTAGGCACAACAGTGATCACAATGCGCTCAAGATGATTCTGGAATTTCTTGGCGCCTCCAGTCAGATAGTACTCCCTCAATTGTTGGATGGCAGGTGCCAGCTTGCTCATAACAAACATAGAATTCACTGGCTTGCAGTGGCCCAATCAGAGAAGTCACTGAAATCTATATATACTAAGGTGGAACAGTTTCTGGGGGAGATTTGCAGCCTTAACCTGGGCTCTAGCCAGGAGACTGTTTTTTCAAAGGTTGGAGAAGTGGACAACGCCCTCTATGAGATCTTAAAAGAGGAATTTCTTAGAGATGCTAGTAGCCAAGGACCAAGGAGTAATGTACCATTCTGGTTTAATCAACACTGTAGTTTGGCCAAACACGCTTTGATTAATTCCATCAAGAGTAATAGGAGGGGAGAGATCCAAGCCAAAAGAGCTGCATACAAAACTATACTTGCAAAGGCAAAATGGAATTGGGATAACCAAAACTGGGGGCTCCTAGTAGAAGTCGTGAGGGAAAACAATGAAACCCTCTTTTGGAATTTAACAGCTACAGGTATTAGGGAGGGAATCTCCAAGATAGATAACAATGTTGCCTGGATAGCACACTTTTCCAATCTATATCAAGTAATGCCCTGCGAGGGAACACCATCTGAAACATTAGTAAGCCCTTCTTATTATGAAACAGGGGGGGGCACAGGGGGTTTCCTCCCAATAACATGTATGGAGGTAGAACAGGCTTTCCTATCAGCCCACTTTAACCCTCCAGTAGACATACATTCAAACCGGCACGAGAACAGACCAGATAATACAGGACCGGACTGCATACCGGCACTGAATTGGATGTTAGGCAAGCCAGGAATTATTAAAATGAAGTCTGAAGATGAGTAAAGACAGATAACCAAACAGGGTTCACTAGGAAAACAGGAACTATAACAAACATAATGGCCCTCTCACTTATATTCGACCATTATAGAGCCTCAAAGCTCCCACTCTACCTATGCTTCATTGACTTTCAGGCTGCTTTCGATCGAGTGGACCGGAATAGGCTATGGGAAAAATTGAAGATCTTACAAATCCCACCATACCTACTGAGAGCGATAGAAACCCTATTTACCAACACTTGGGTAAGGATCAAACTGGGAAACGGAGACAATCTCTCAAGAGCCATCCCGACAACTAGAGGGCTTAAACAAGGGTCATATTAGCACTGCTGCTATTCAATTTATTCCTTGCAGATCTTCCGCCTATACTTTCCTCCACCAATTCACATGGCCCAAAACTAGGGTCTGCTCAGTTATCTAACATACTTTATGCTGATGATCTGGTGATACTAAGCAGAACACGAGTCGGAATGCAGCGCCTTATGAAAGCGACGGAGGAATTTGCTGAGACCAACGGGATGAAAATAAACGGTAAAAAAAACAAAGGAATGATATCAGGGAGAAAGGCCCTCAAAGGGAAGACCAGCTGGTACTTTGGGGGGAGCAGAATATCTGAAGCAGATAAAGATAAAGAGGAGATCAGAAAGAAAGGGATGGCCCTCGCAGCAGGGCTGGCAGGGCTATTTTGGCACCTAAATGGGCCCTCCTATAACCCGATTCTTGAAACCGCCAAAGCAAAAATAATATCAACCCTAGCTTATGGGTGTGAAGCATTGAGAGGCAGAGACATCTTGGTCCTGGAATAAATCCTAATTCAGACAGGCAAATCTTTCATCTCCCCCAATGCACTTCGCCAGCACAAATCAGACTTGAGCTTGGGCTAACAAAGCAGACTCACGCAAGGGGAGCAGCTTTTGCTGCTCTCTGCTATAAGCTAAAAAACGCAGAGCCCAATTCTATTAATGACTATGTTTGGGAGGAGATTGCAAAAAAGCCACGCTCACCTTTTCACAAATATTTCAATGATACCATCGAACTACTAGGCCTGAAGGAATTGTGGCTAAGCGCAGCAAGTCTAGATCAATTCAAAAAGGCGTCATCAAATTCATCTAAAATATAAGCATCGTTAGAGGATAGGGCAACCCTAGCAAAACATCAACACGCCTGGGTTGTATTGAACAGCTACACATCCCTGAGACCTCAGCAGTACCTTGCGGAAGCCCTAAATCTCAAGACAAAAAAACAATTTTTGTTCTGCCGACTGGGCGGATTCCAGTCGCTACCATTTATTAAGCCCTGGATGAGGACAGCTAGAGACATGACCTGCAGGCTATGCGGTTTGGCAGTCGAAAACCTGGTCCACACCATCTGTCCCTGCCCACCCACACTAGGAATTTGCCGGATACTTTTGAGCCCCCTTTGGAAACAGCAAGGGGTGCACACTTGCAGGGAAGCAAACTTGACCTGCTTCAATTTATCAGATGTGAGTTCCATTGTTAGAATAGTTAAGTACATTTATGGTGTGGAAAAGGCACTCATAAAGGCATAAAAACATCGCCAAGGGCCGAACATTCCAACCTGCCCTAACAACAGACTGACAACCACTTACTGTTTGAGGAAATAGATACCTCCTTGGACAACCACTTCTTGAGTGAGGAAATAGAAACCTCCCTGGACAATGCCAACAAAGCACCCTTCACCCGTGCACCTCGTCATTCTAAAATGTACCTTGACCAACAAAATTCATCACCCCGTATTCTCATTGATGTATAAAAAAACTTTAAAAAAAAGGAACATATGGTTGATTATTTAAATCACAAGGTTTTATTGAAATCTTAAATGATCAGTATTAATGTTGCACTTTCATTGCTTTTTATTGTAAAGATTTTAAATAATCAAACACTAAACATATATTATTATAAGCCATTAGAAAGATTATAACACCTAAAGCTCCCGGCATTGATAAGATACCTGGTGATCTGTTTTTATCTCAAATCGCTATCTGGACCCCCTATTTCACAGGGGTGGTTAATGCCATTTTAAATGGGCAAAGTATTCCTACATTATGGGCAGAGGCTGAGATCTTTTCAATATCCAAGAAGGGCTGTCCCTTGGACCCTGACAGATACAGGTCCATCAGTCTTATAGACACCACACAAAAACTTTTCAGTAGGATGATACTTACCAGGCTCCAGCAATGGCTTGTTGAAAATTATATACTCTGTCCTCTTCAAGCGGGTTTTTGCTTAAACATCTCTACTATAGACCAGGTGTTCAGGCTGCAGATGATTTACTGGAAAACCGTTAATATAGAGAAGGGAAGGTTATATGTTGTCTTTGTAGACCTCAGAGCTGCATTTGACCTAGTCCCAAGAATCCTACTGTGAATGCGCTAGCAGAGATGGGAGTTCAAGCCTATCTGTGTGGTATAGTTGAGAGATTACACCAAAATAATTATGCACAAGTTTGGTGCGGAAAGTTGGGCGAAGTGACAGACCATTTCCTGTAAAGTGGGGCATAAGACAGGGCTGTAGTCTGGGCCCCACCCTACTTAATGATCTAGTTACCTTCCTCAGTAGCTGTGACAATGATGCCCTTAGACTAGCAGGCATGAACGTTCCAGCCTTTATGTTTGCAGAATCGCCAATGGGGTTACAGAAAACACCTGACTATTTTAGCAGGTTTTGCGCGTTGAGGTGGGCTGGAAATAAATAGAAATAAAACCAAATATATGGTTTTTAACCCATGTCATACAACACGCCCTAATCCCACCAAAGAGGGCATTCCTCTTGAACAGGTCCACCAATTTGATTATTTGGGAATTACCTTAGTTGAAAAGATGGATTGGACGCTTCATATAGCTAAGTGGAGACTTAAACTAGAACAGCACATTGGGGGCATGCAGGAATTGCACAAGGGGTCCCACTGTAGATTTGTTTCTACAGTCATTCAGTTGTATACCTATTGGGCATTGGTGGTTGCCCTCTATGGTGCGGAGATTTGGGGGCACAAAAATTCAAAAACTCTGGTAATGGCCAAAAACAGGTTTATGAGGTGTCTTCTGTTTTTTCCGGCAAGTACTCATTTGATTCCGTTGAGACTGATCTTAGGGCTTAGGCTGATTTCTGAAAAGATTGAACTTCGCTCTTTGATCTTTCGGAGATGCTTGTGGGTTACCCCCAAATTATTGCTCTATTGCAGCAGGTTGGAGGAAATACTTAGACATCCCTTTGTTGCTAAATTCTCTTGGATTAAATTTGTCAAAGATTCGTTTCTGGGATGGGTTTGGCTACTCTTTGGTTTGATCCTGTGGGTTATTGTCCAACCATAAGTGCGAAGGAACTAAAATACCAATTTTAGTTATATAAGTTTAAAAACCTTTTAATGCATGCACAAGGCACATTATCAACTTTGTTTATAGCAGCTAAGGACACTTATCGTTTAGAAACTTTTTGTGCAATATTGAACCCAATCTAGCAAAAAAATATATGTCTAGTTCAGATATGGAACATTACCACTTCATGCATTTACGTCAAAATGGTCAGGATCACACTGCGAGTCCTTAATCAGCCCCTGACTGGATAACGGCTTCATCCTTGGTGCTGCGGGGGAGGGCAGAACTGCTGAGGACCGCGCAGTTGGTCCTCCTGGGCGAAGAGAGTGTCCCACTTTGCCCTACCATTCTGTGCTGACTTCACCGCTCCAGACGACCCTCCCGATCCGCCGCTTTTTCTCGCCGCGTGGGCTTCAGCATATGCCGCGTCTGGGCCTGCGGCGCCCTTACTGCAGGCCCAGGTGGAGAAGTGTGGCTCAATGGTTAGAGCGGCAGACCCTGATGCAGAGATCTGGCCCGGGACCAGGGTTCAATTCCCGCCTCGGCGGGTCTTGGGCTCAATTTCCTCGGACCTGATAATTCTCGCCTCGGTGCCTATTCTAATCATGGGTCCCACTCTGCAACTCTGGGCAATAGCTTGCTTAATCTCCACAACGGCCCCAACAGCGCTGGGATGCCTGGCTTCACCCTGGGGGTGCCCAGGAGTGGACATTTCACAGGGAAAAGCCAGGAAGGGTTCCACAGCGGTATGCGTACAGCGCCAGGACACCCCTTTGGGGGTATAAGTGCGCTTTACAAGTACAAATTTCATTTCATTTCATTTCATTTCATTTCATTACTGACACTACAGCCTCTGGCTTGGAGGCGTCCCCCCAACGGGTCTCTTGAACCCTAGTGTGCGTAGCCCAATCCGGGCGGACTGGGGGACCTCTGGCTGCAGCCTCTAAGACTCTTTCATATCAGGCGCAGTGTTCATCGACGCGGGTCCCCCCCCCACTCCTTGGCATACCCGGCTAGCTGGCAGAACAATCAGCAGCCAGCTTGGGGGTAGGAAACCCGACAGGCCACGTGTGCTTCCTATACACACTGGCAGGCGGCGGTGAGTACTACCACCTGAGTTGTCGCAAAACCAACCACTCAACTGTTACCTGGTACAATGGGAGGCTGGGGTCAGCGCGGCGTGCACCAGACAAAGCAAGACAAATACACCTGTGCCAAGTCAAGCCCGGACCAACCAGAACATGTGGTGGCGCCCACCGAAGATCGCGCAGGGAAACCAAACGAGGAAGTCACGCTGCAGGATATCATGTCCACGCTTAATAAGGTGCACTTCTCCCTCGAGTCAAGGATAGACACGGTGGCGACGGAACTCACGCTAATAAGGGCAGATTTTCGCAAACTTAGCACGAGAGTATCGGAGGTGGAAACAACTACGGCTGGCCTCTCGGTGGACACTGCTGCCCTCAAGAGACAAGTGCTGCACTTGGAAACCGAAAACAAAACCATGGCGGCAAAACTAGACAAATTTAAAGGCCGCTCCCGGCGTAACAATGTACGCATTTTGGGCGTGCCAGAGGGAACGGGGGGCCCTGCGGTTGACCTTTTCGTGGAGGACCTAATCAAAAACCATCTGCAGCCTCGGGGTCTCTCACAGTACTTCTCCGTTGAGAGAGCCCACCGAGTCCCAGGGGGCCGCCCTAGGCCGGGTGCACCGCCCAGACCCATTTTGGCCCGTATCTTCAATTTCAGGGATCGTGACCTCATTCTGCAGACGGCCCAAATAGGCCCCCAGTGCAGTACGAACACAGCACAATCTGGTTCTTTCCCGACTACACAGCTGCCGTAGCTAAACAAAGGCGTACGTTCCTGGCAATCAAGAAAGAACTCCGTGCTCGTGACCTCAAATACTCCATGATATTCCCCTCGAAGTTAAGGGTGGTGGCTGACGGAAAGGTGTGGTTCTTCACGTCCCCGGAGGATGCCCAAGACTGACTTGATGGGTGGCGGCAGGTCGCCAATCGTGGAAGATCCGGAAGAGAGAACAACCGGCGACTGGCAGATGCACCTCAATCACAACAGCGGGAGGAGGGACTCCTACGCAACGGCTCCAATAATGTCCACTAACTGGCAAACTTGCTAGAAATTCTTTCGGGCTAGAGCCTCAGACACTCTTGTACGATCTACAAAGGTTCCCCAGAGGGATATCTAGATAATGGCGAGAATCACCTGATCAACGTTCCGGATTCTGACGACAGGGGATGGCCAGACCACTCCCTCCAAATGGTCCCTCAGATGCCCACAACTAACAACGCCGTTGGCTGCACTGACTTTGGTCACTATGCTGAGTCTCTGAGAGGGTCGTGATCGACGCAGACGGCTCTCGTACGACCGATGGACACACCGCAACAGATAAGAAATGGGGACTGGGGGGGTTACCGGGGTGGATCCTTCCCCCACAAAGTTATTGAACAATGGGGACTAGGCACTCTGCAAGGTTGGGGAGGCGGGTAGTTTTTATACCGTCATGCAGGGAGGCAGGGAGGAGGGTGGGGCAAATGTTCTTTGTTTTCAGTTCTCTTTGTGTTTTTTATTATTTTTCTTGTTCAGATTTATGGTACAGCAATTTCATTTCAGTATGAGACCGCTCCTTATACGTCACTTGCACTGCTATGACCTCCACAGTCCTGATGTCACACGTCACTGCACACCCTAACCCAGCTACTCCCCAGTCAACACAGGTCCAAAGCCTGCCATTCATTTCCTGGAATGTGAATGGCCTAGGAGATAAAGTGAAGAGAGGCTTAGTGCTCCAATTTCTTAAGCGTAGAGCGCCCACGGTGGTACTCCTGCAGGAAACTCACCTGGTAGGCACCACCTGTAAAGCCCTCGATAGATGGGGTTTCAAATTAATAGTGCATTCTGAATTTTCCACAGGCTCTCAAGGGGTCGGGATTTTAGTTAGGAAACAATCCCCCCTCCTGATTAAACATACATACACCGATGATCAAGGCCGTTTCGCAGCTGCAGCATGCCAATGGGAGGGACGTTCGCTCAACATAGTTACGGCCTATATTCCCCCCGCGCTTCACTCGGTAGCGCTTCCGGCGCTTGGCACGTTTCTGCTCCGTCTCCCAGAAGGAGAGCTAATACTGAGAGGTGACTTCAATGCGACCCTTAATGATGATCTTGACCGCACGCCTCCGCGTCCACAACACCGCCCCCACTCCATCCTCACAGACTTCCTGGAGACAATAGGCCTCGTGGATGTCTGGCGATCTCACTTCCCACACACACGCCAATACACATACCACTCCGGAGCACACAATAGTCTTTCCAGAATAGATCTTGTCCTATCATCCGCAGATAATGTAGGGAGCTTCATAGAAATAACACATTTACCGCGAGGAATCTCGGATCACTCGCCCATGTCAGCCAAATTCACACGGAACACATCCACACACCGTCGCATATTCCCAATCTACCCGGGTTACCTAAAAAATCCCAAAATCTGGAAAGGCCTGCTCACAGCCACGAAACACTATTTTACTGAAAATGTATCATTGGTTTCCTCGCCCCTTACTCTTTGGGAAGCTTTCAAAACAGTCTTACGGGGACAAGCCATCTCCCTAATTGCAGACTACAAAAGTGAGAAGACCTGCATGATCTCAACGCTTGAACACGAGCTACAAACACTAGAAACACAACACTCTTGCGACAGGTCCGACCTCAATACACACCTACTCCAGGTCAAAGAACAGGAATACAAAGAATATTAATGGGAGGATGCTAAAACCCGATTAGCAGCCACGCGCCACACCATATACGAAGTAGGAGATAAAGCCGGCCGGCTTCTGGCTTGGCTCGACAAACGGGAACGCGCGAGCCTCTGGATATAAGTCCGTTGGATAGCAGAGCTTCGGCCTGCACCAGGTGTGCTGGTGACCGAGCCCCAAATCATAGTAGAAACATTGGCATGCCACTACACCAAGGTTTACTCTCAAGCAGTTTCAATTGACCAAAAGGAGGCAGAGCTGTTTCTCAAAGACATCTGCCTTCCCACGCTAGCGGAAGACGTCTCCGGTATGTTAGAGTCAGAGCTCACTACGGAGGAGCTAACTTTGGCAATAGGAAGCATACAGTCAGGGAAGGCCCTGTGACCAAATGGCATTCCTATCGAACTATTTAAGAAAAGCGCAACCACTCTCGCCCCCTATTTGTTGGCTATGTACAATGCCAGCTTAGATAGAGGCGAACTGCCTAAAGATCAAAGAACGGCAACAATTGTGGCCATACATAAACCTGGTAAGCCAGCCCAGGATTGTGCTTCCTACAGACCCATCTCCCTCATTAACGCAGAAGCAAAGTTCTTGGCAAAAGTTTTGGCAAATAGACTCACACATCACCTTACTACCCTGGTTCACCCTGACCAGTCAGGATTTATGCCTGTCAGGAACACAGCCCTAAATTTAAGGCGGCTCCACAGCGTCCTAGGCCGTAAACATACGATACAGGAAGAAGCCGTAATATTGTCCCTAGACGCCCGCATGGTCTTTGATACAGTGGAGTGGCCGTTCCTCTTTGCAGTCCTCACGCGGTTTGGTTTCGGACCTGTATTCTGTTCGTGGGTAAGACTGCTCTACACGAACCCTCTGGCGCATGTAGTGGCGAACGGGCACATTTCGAAAGAATTCCCGTTAGGGCGAGGTACAAGACAAGGATGCCCGCTCTCGCCACTGCTTTTTGCACTGGTTCTAGAGCCGCTCGCGGCATGGATATGACAGGACCCGGTTACTCGCGGCCTCCGCTAGACGGAGGGATGCGAGGATCACATATCCCTATACGCCGACGATATCCTCCTATATCTAGCTTCCCCTTATCGTTCCCTACATCGCATCCTAAATATTTGCGAGGCCTACGGAAAGCGATCAGGTTACACCATTAATTGGAGTAAATCCATATTGTACGTCCTACACGGCCCGCCTCCGAGACTGCCCAAAGGCTGTGCAGTGGAAATAGCAAAAGAGAGCTTTAAATATCTGGGGATCCATATCACGCCCGACTCCGAGGATTTCATGACATTAAATCTCTTAGAACCCCTACAGAGGTTGCGTAGAGACACCAAACATTGGCAGGCCCTACTGTTGACGCTTCTAGGAAGAGTAGCACTCTTCAAAATGATGGCACTCCCCCGTTTTTTATACGCCCTACAGAATACCCCGTTCCTGGTCCCGGCAGCCTACTTTCGAGCCATTGACTCGGAAGTGACCAAACTATTGTGGAATGGGAAACCGGCCCGAATAGCGATGACTAAACTGTTTCGCTCCTGGTATGATGGAGGCATAGCGCTACCCAACATACAAACGTATTATTGGCCATTCCAACTGACCGTAATAAACCAATGGATACATGTCCCACACACCGATCCCGCCTACCATCTGGACAGGCTTACGCTGGGGATAGAGGGACTTAATCGGGCACTGTACAACACTAACCGACAGAGAGCCCTGGTAGGACCGACTAAGCATACGGTCCATATATGGCACACGGTACACAGGAAGCTTGGCTGGAACAAAAAGATCACACAGGCGACACCCCTCTGGGACACCGCTATGTTGGGTACATTGAGAAATAGTAAAGGATTCAAACGATGGGATGACATAGGGATATCGCACGTGGGCGACCTCTGGGCCAAGGGAAAGGTTATTCCATTCACACAACTTCAAGACCAATATGAGATGGCATCTACAGAACTGTTTCGCTATCGCCAGATTCGTCACGCACTAGAGGCAGTTCTCCCGCCTGACACCGTCCTTCCAGAGGCTTCCCCCCTGGAAGACAGGCTATTGACTGAACACATGCACAAAAAAGCCACGTCCCTAACATATCGGAAACTTATCAGTAATCACCCCGACCCGACACTTTCCCTACGGGAGAGGTGGCAGGAGGAGCTGGGAGATTTGGATGAGACGGACTGGCAGGAGGCACTAGCGTCCCCGAGGGAGGTGGCAATCTCGTCAAAACTACGCTTAGTTCAACTCAAAATACTACACCGAATCTATTACACTAGGGTGACACTCTATAAAATGGGAAGGTCAGACAATCAGCTCTGCCTGCGACAGTGTGGGGCAACGGGCACATTCTGTCATACACTGTGGGAATGTCCGGAAATTGTACTCTACTGGGAGGCGGTGATGACTACACTTACAAATGTTAGTGGAGCACCAGTACCTCCGGAACCTAAAAGGTGTCTTTTGAATATCTGGGAAGCCACAGATCTTAACAGTGCAGCACAGATCTGGGTGACACTAGGAATAACCATAGCTAAAAGAAACATTGCAAAACAATGGGGAGCGCGAACTACGCCCACTGTGCGAGACTGGAGCATGGATATGGATATGGCAATGGTGGCCGAAAGAGCAGTATACTTGCACCGGGGGTGCCCGAAGAAGTGGGAACGGGTGTGGGGAAAGTGGAATACCTTCAGAGGTAACATATGCACGTCTCCGGTTGACGACCTTTCACAGGACAATAGCGAATGAATCATAGACTGCACAATGAATCCAACTGTATAGAGTTATATCATATTGTATAAGACGCATGTACTGACGTAGAATGCAATACTGTAAAGTACTCACTGGTCTCACTGTTTTGTAACTCTGATGATACTATGTACCTTTTTTCAATAATAAAAAGTTAAAAAAAAAAAAAATGGTCAGGATCATTAAACACAAACGAGCAGGGGTGTCCCATGTGTGGATATAAGAAAGAAAATGTACCCTACTTGTTATTCTTTTGCCCAGCATATACTAGGGCAAGATCAAAATGGTGCATCCCCATCTGTAGGAACCTTGGCACCACAAGAAATGAGGTGGCCTACAGGAGACTTCAAACTGATTCTGCACCCCATATGGTCTTCGCTGTTTCCAGATTTTTATTGCATGCTTGGTTGATAAGGAAGAGACAGGCTGATGCAATTGTTTTAATGGATATTAATAGCTGAGATTTAAAAAATTACATGGCAATTGTAAACGTATTAATTGGCAGTATAACTTATTTACGGACTAAAAAGGGGTATGTCCTCGGGCTTATCATTTATGTACTATTATCCTATAAATGAATTAGATGTTTGTTTTTCTTTTTTTTTTATATATTATTAATTTTATGATAATTATTGTATTATGTATCTCTTTTATGGCAATTTACCAAAATAAAGACTATGATGATGATGATGACATTTGAAACTAGCTTGTCACTTACACTCATAACATTGTTGGATCCACTCCCCTCATCATCAGACTCATCTTTTCCCATACTACTAGTATCTTTAGCAACAAACGAATTCAGATTCCTCTTCCTGCAAACACTAGCAAACTGGCCTACTAGGCTACAATAACTGAATTTCTGTTTAAGAGCTGGGCAGTTTTTTAGAGTAAGCAAGATGCTCATTGCCATCACAACAATAACATCTGTTATTTCCTTTTGGTTTCCACTTGTCCTTATACTGCGAGACATTGTTTTTACCACTAGAAGTATTACATACTTTGTTAACTGAATCGCATTGCTTTTCTCCTTGTTTCAAAGCTACTAGACACCTTCCTGAAATTCCCACCTTACGAACATTAGCTAAAATATCCTCCAAAACGGAGTCACCATTCACCCATGACCGTTCTTGAATAGCAGTGTTAGAAATGGGGGTCTCTAGTTCGCAGAGGTAGGTACCTTGTCCAAGTAGGGACCCTTCCTTCTAGTCAGGATAAGGGAGTTACACTCCTAAAATAACCCCTGCTCACCCCCTTGCTAGCTTGGCACGAGCAGTCAGGCTTATCTTAGAGGCAGTGTGTAAAGCATTTGCACATAACCAACGGTAATACAGTGTAAGCACTACAAAAGGACACCACACCAGTTTAGAAAAATATCCAATATTTTTATATACTTAAGACAAGACCAAAAACGATAAAAATCCACAATACAGTACTTAGAAATCTTCAGTTATCAAAATAACCTTGAAATAAAGTTCTTTGAAGTTGATAGCTCCGTCCGGGGCTATCACGGCGTCGTGAACAAACAAATCCAAACAGTTCTGGCTGACCGCGGCGTCGCGGGCCAGCTACAGTGTCGGGGAGACCCACAAAACAGTACCTTTAGAAATGCAGGGCGTTGGCGACCTCTCATTGAGCTTCCGAAGCACGGCGTCCGCAGGTGTCAGTTCCGGAGGTCGGTGCAGGAGTAGTCGGGCCCTCAAAGTCACACGCGTTGCAGATCTCGCGGTTGAAGTCACGAGCGCTGGCGTCGGCGGGCGGCGGGTGATGCGGTGCGAAGTGCAGCAGTGCAGCATGCGATGCCCTCAGGTTGCGGTGCGAGCAGCGGCTCAATGGCGGCGTCAGATGGCGTCCTCGGAGAGACCAGGGTCGTGGTGCGAAGTGATGCGGTGCTCGTCGCGGTGCTGGCAGGTCACGCTGCAAGCAGCGGCGTCGTCGTTGCTGAAGCGCTGTCGTCGGCTGACTAACTGGAGTCGATGGCTCCGGCGTCGGTAGGCCAAGGCTGCGGTGCGGTATGAGGGCGGTGTGTTGTGTAACTTTGCGAGCGGTGCCCTCGAACCACGGTGCAAGCAGCAGCGTCGATGTCGGCGTGAAGCGGCATCGTCGGAGATACCAAGACGGCGTCGTGAAGCGAGGCGGTGCGGAGTGCGGTGCCCACAGGTCACGGTGCGAGCAACGGCTCGGTGGCGGCGTCAGATGGTGGCGTCGGTGAGACCAGGGTCGCGGTGCGGCGTTGAGGCGGAGCCCTCTGCGGTGCCTTCAAGACATGAAGTCAGCAGCGGCGTCGTAGACGGCGTCGGGTTGCTTTTTCTTCTGTTGCAGCACAAAACACACAGTCCCCAGTGCTGAGGGCAGAAGAACTTGAAGTCTTTGCTGTTCCTGAGACTTCTTGAACAAGGGGCAAGCTCTACCTCAAGCCCTTGGAGATACTCAAAGAAAGAAGTTGTAGAAAGTTCAGTCCTTTCACCGCCCAAGACAGAAGCAGCCACTGCAGGCCAACATAGCAAAGCACTCAGCAAAGTGGTAGTTCCTCCTCACAGCTTCTCCAGTTCTTCTTCTTGGCAGTCTTCTTGGTCCAAAAGAGTTCTAAAGTTCTGGGGTCTGGGCCCCAGTATTTATACCCAAAATTCCTTTGTTCTCTCAGGCAGAGAGTGTCTGTGCTTAGTCCAAACCAGTTTGGTCCTCTCTGGCCCAGCTTCCCAGCAGGAGGCGGAGACAGCATTGTCCAAGGCGGACAGGGCATATTCAGGTGCAAGGGAAATCTCCTCCCACCACTCTAAATGCAGACCGGGCCTATTCAGGTGCTAGTGACAACTCCTCACACTACTCTGAATGTAGCCCAGGTCTATTCAGCCCATCCCTTACCCATCTAGACTCTCTGGAGCCACTGCTCCTCCCCAGCCCCTGTCACTCCAAAGCCAGACAGTCAATACACATCCTAGCAGAGGCACACAGGATGGCTAAGCAAGAAAATACCTACTTTCTAAAAGTGGTATTTTCAAACACAGAATGTAAAAATCACCTTTACTAAAAGATGCATCTTTAGATTCTGAGTTCAGGCATACTAAACTGTATTTTCCTATCTGGTCCCAATGGGAAGTTATATTTATAAGATGTTATAAATTAACTCCCATGCTTTCCTATGGGCCAGATAGCTTTTTAATAGTGAAAAACGAAATTGGCAGTAATTCACTATCAGGACATGCCACACACACCAGGGCATGTCCTACCTTTCTCATACACTGCACCCTGCCCACAGAGGTGCCTTTGGCCTACCTTAGGGGTGACTCACATATAAGAAAAGGGAAGGTTAGGGCCTGGCAAGTGGGTGCACTTGCCAAGTCGACATGGCAGTCCCAGACTGCATACAGTCTCTGCAATGGCAGGCCAGAGTTACATTTCAGGGCTACTTCTGTGGGTGGCACAACCAGTGCTTCAAGCCCACTAGTAGCATTTGATTTATAGGCCCTGGCACACTCAGTGCACTTTACTAGGGACTGACAAGTAAGTCAAATATGCCAATCATGGAAACACCAATCCATAACACAATTTACACAGAGAGCATAAGCACTTTAGCACTGAATAGCAATGGTAAAGTGCCCAGAGTCCTAAAACCAATAACAGCAGGTCAGGAAGGAATAGGAGGAAGAAGCAAAAAGTTTGGGGATAATCCTGCAAAAAGGGCCATTTCCAACAAGCAGGAATACTTGCATGCATGCCCACTTGATCTCTAATCAAGTTGTCCGGTAATATACCAAATTTACAATCAATGGCCAGTTTTTGTAGCTCTGCTACATATTTGTCTACAGTTTCATCCTTGTTTTGTTTTCTTTGGAACAATGTATACATTGTTATACCACACATACTTTAGGTGCAAAGTGCTTGTCCAAATCAAAAGTTGCAGCTTCAAACACATTGACATCACCTACAATAGGTGCTTTGGACATATGGCTATACATTTTCAAACCTATGGGTCCTAATGAGTGTAATCAAATCCTTTTCTGTTGTTTCACAGACATCTTCCCTGCATCGTTAATTGCTGCTATGTAATCTAGAAAGTCATTGTTCCACTCTACTCATCCTAATGAAGTTTCTGAACCTGAAGACCAAAAACGAGGTAGATTGATGCTAAAGTTTTGGGAGCTCATTTTTTAAAATAAGGACTAGTTCAGTGACATCTTGCAACAGACTTTGCCCACCATCCACTCTTCACCATTAATAGCCCACAAATTCCATGAAGGTTGACACAGGCATATCGCAAACACAAGGAGATGATGGGCGGAGCGCTGAATCCTTTCAGACACTCAAGCTCACCTCCAGTCACAGATCTGTATTTAATCCATATTCGTTCTTGATCTCACTTCGCCACCCCAGTTCAAACCCAGCCATATGCAAATCAGTTTTGACCCTGTTCCTCATGGGAACAGTCTAGCCCAAACTGCCAAGCCAGGTCTTCCCTGGACCAGAAACAAGCATCCTGGGACCGGTTTCAGAGTTTTACCCCTCATCAGCCAGGCCAGCTAGAATCCAGTGGCAAAGTAAGCAAGGGACCCACGTCTGGGCATGCCCTGCCAACTTAGGGCGAACAAAGCAAACACAAGGAGATGATGGATGGAGCTCTGAAACTTTTCAGACACTCACCCCCAGTCACAGATCTGGGTTTAATCCATCATCGTTCTTTAGCTCACTTCACCACCTGAGTTCACTCTGGAGTATCTCCTGTAACAGTATGCCATTCACTTGTCAATAAGACACTTAGGGGCAGATGTATCAAGCATTTTTGCGTTCGCAAACGGGCAAAAATTGCTTTTCCGATGCAGCAAACCTAATTTTGCGATTCGGTATTAGGAAGGGGCGTGTTTAGGGCGTCCCTTCCTAATACCGAATCGCATCGATATGTATGAATGTTTTGTGACCGCAATTGCGGTCGCAAAATATTTGCATTTTACCACCTATTTCAAATAGGTGGTAACCCATTTGCAAATGGGAAGGGGTTCCCCAGGGACCCCTTCCCCTTTGTGAATGTTTGTAAAACCATTTTTAAGAGCAGGCAGTGGTCCCACGGACCACTGCCTGCTCTTAAAAAATGAAAAGAAAACTTTTCCTTTTTCGTTTTGTAAGGAAAATGGGCTGCTTTACAAAAAAAACAAGCATTTGCAATGCAATAGGTCTCGCATTTGCGAGAGTTTGAGCTATTGGCATTGTAAATGACAATACTTTTTATTTATGTGTATTGAAAATCTGTAAGCGGTGCGTAAACATGCACTGTGTACTTATAGTTGTTGCTTACGAGGAGCCAGGCTGGCATTAACCGCAACTCTTTTACTGCCTGTCATGCATCTTGTAAGCAAGGACTACAAGTACAAAGTGCGTGTTTACGCACCACTTGCAGGTTTTAAAAACACATAAATAAACCTTGCAGGTTTTAAAAACACATAAATTAAAGGTATTCTAAATTACAATGCCAATAGCTCAAACTCTCGCAGATGCAAGACCTTTTGCATTGCAAATGCTTGTTTATTTTGACTATATAACCTTACTTTTGTTTCTAGGCTACTAATGCATTTTTGTCTTGTGTAGGTTCTCTAAAAAGCTATTATAATCTGCACCACCGCAAATACTTGGTGAGCAGCGGCCTGAATTCAGAAAAAATAAAGTAACCTACGATTAAATGAGTAAACATGTTTTAGCTAAACTGGTAAATAAACACCATCTATCATTACTTTTTACACATCATTTAATGTGTTTCAGTGCATTTCCTTTGCATTTATTATTATCAAGGGGGAACAGCACACCTCCCGATTCTTGAAACACATTCTTTTATTTTCTCTTTTCATTGTAGAGAACCCTCACATCTCTCTAGCTTAGTGACTGCACCTAAAACTAGCCCTGACCGTAGACATTTTGCTGTGATCTTAAAGCGCTTTGTTAGCTAGAGGTATTGGATTAGATGCAGGTGTGATTGGTTGCAGGATCACTGTGGGTGGCAGTGTTAATGGTTGCAGGAACAATGCCGGAAGCAGTGTTAGCTAACTGTGTTGAGTATTCAAGTCATGGTTTAAGCCCAGAAAGCAGGATGAGTCAATGCATGAAGCAAAAGAGTGGTAAGAATGCCTTGCAGTCTGCCCTGGTGTAGATGATGTCTGAAGTTTACACAAAAAGACATGCCTTTATTGGTCTAGTCGTCTTGGACCGAGGTCAGAAAGCTGAGTGAGTGCTGACACTTTCCTGCTGTGGTGATGCAGCTCACCCATTGCTAGTAGGACATAAGCGACACACTGTTTGAGCTCGGTTTCCCATTTCTGGCAGGTAGGCTCAACGGGCACATACTTGTGTGGCGGTAACAGCGACTGCACGGTGCTGACTGGAATCGAATACTTCACTCAAGCGTAAAGGTCACTACCAACGAACTGTTCACTCATGGATTTTTTTATTTTATATTTTTACCGGCACTTGATCTCGCAGCCACCTACTGCCCTACTCGGTTTTTGGGTACGCTGAATGGTGTATATTTTCTTGAGAAAATGGCCTATCGCATATCATTTGAAATTACAAAGTGGAAGATTTGGGTGGTTAACAAGTGCAATGTTCTAATTTACAATTAACCTGAACTGGTGTAAAAATGCTTTTTCTGTTAGAAAATAATGATTTTTTTCTAATAAAAGGAAATTAGACCCCTAAAAAGCGGTAGTTTCGCATGTATACATTACCTCCTTTTGTATCATCTTCTTATATTTATTTGCAGTTTTATGTAGTGCAAACTTGACCGCAGTTATTTTAGAGCGCTTTAAATGAGCACCAGTTGCATTACAGACCGGCACATTCTTTTTTTTGTCACGGGGAGTCTAAGTGATTTGCCCAGAATCACCAGATGCTTGAGCCAACGCCGAGACACAAACCTGCTTCCCCAGCTTCAAAGTCGGCCGCTCTGGCAGTTAAGCCACATGCTCTCTGCTTTGCTTAAAGTCATTTAATAAATAAACAAACGAGGTCCACAGACTTACAAAAATTTGATTCTTCCTTACTGAAGAACTTGCGCAGTCGCTGGCACAGATATGTACAGTCATGGAGGGCCTGTGCTGGAGAAGATTTCTCTCAGAATAGGTCCCACCTCAGGATGTGTTTGGAGGAGCTGGAGTTTGTTATCCTGCTTCGGTAATTAGAGTACTGAGGGAAGTGCTATGTCAGAGCAGCTGCGCTGAAGCCGGTCTTGGTGGCTCAGAAACAGGCTGTTACTTATCTGCATATGTGAGCTGTAAACAACATTTACGTTAACTCTCTCTGCCTGGTAGAGAGGAAGGGGCTTGGATGGGCTACAAAACCCTCACTCAGTTGTTTTTTAGGTCTCGCCTAGCGTTGCAGCGCGCATGCGCTGCTCGCTCTGCGAGGCTTCTTGTAGTTGGGATTTTCTAGAAGTTCAGTTTAAGCCCCGCCCATCATTTTCATTGGGTCGCGTCAGCGTTTATGCTAAACGCTGGCATCCCATTGCAAATGAGGCTTTTTTGTTACCGCCCTGTCTCCTTCTCGGACGGCCCATCCGGACTGGATCTTTTGCTTGCGGCTTGACACAGTCGCCTACATTAGTCGGTGAGCACTTTTTTTTTCTTTATTCGCGCAAGGGCGACCGCTTGTATTTATAAATTGTATGTTTTTAATCACTTTAAGGAGCGCGGCGCCCGCTAGGAACACCGCGCTCACTTTATTTATTTATATTTTACTTTTAATAAATGCCTGTCAGTGCACTGATGTAATCTGATGTTTGAAGGTGAACGCCTACGTGTTAAATAAATACCTTTTTGATTTTTGGCGAGACTTTATCATAGTTTACATGATTTTTGTGGGATATTTACACCGCAAATATTTTCGGGACTCGGTTCGTGCGCAGGCTCTTAGCAGGCTCTTAAAAACCCAACCAGGTCCTTTGCTCGGCTCATGTTTGGGCTCTTAGAACCAAGCCCGTCCCTTGGCTCGGCTCTTGCTCCGCTCTCCCTGCTAATCTGTTGGTTCACCCACCTCCACTCAGGGCAAAGTTTAAACAGTACTTGGGAAAATCACAATGTAATTCGCGCGGACAGGAGCACGTCACCACTTGCACGAACAGTGTAACCCCTCACGTAGAGAGCACGGACAGTGTTAACCCTCACGGGAAGAGCACGTCACCACTTGCACAGACAGTGTAAACCCTCACGGGGAGGGCACGTCACCACTTGCATGGACAGTGTAAACCCTCACGTAGAGAGCACGGACAGTGTAAACCCACACGGGGAGAGCACGTCACCACTTACACGGACAGTGTAAACCCTCACGAGAGAGCATGGGCAGTGTAAATCCTCACGGGGAGAGCACGTCACCACTTGCACGGACAGTGTAAACCCTCACGTAGAGAGCACTGATAGTGTAAACCCGCACGGGGAGAGCACGTCACCACTTGCACGGACAGTGTAAACCCTCACGTAGAGAGCATGGGCAGTGTCAACCCTCACGGGGAGAGCACGTCACCACTTGCACGGACAGTGTAAACCCTCATGTAGAGAGCATGGGCAGTGTAAACCCTCACAGGGAGAGCACGTCACCACTTGCACGGACAGTGTAAACCCTCACGTAGAGAGCACGGACAGTGTAAACCCGCACGGGGAGAGCACGTCGCCACTTGCACGGACAGTGGAAACCCTCAAGTAGAGAGCATGGGCAGTGTAAACCCTCATGGGGAGAGCACGTCACCACTTGCACGGACAGCGTAAACCCTCACGAGAGAGCATGGGCAGTGTAAACCCTCACGAGGAGAGCACGCCTCCCGCTGCACGGACTGTGTAAAACCCTCATCAGCAGAGCACGTCCCTCGTTGCACGGACAGTTTAAACCCTCACGGGGAGGAACAGTGAAGCACCAGTGGTGAACCGCAGCCCCTTGCCTGCAAAGGTGGGGGGGGGGCATGTTGTATAAACCCTTGGTTTGAGGGGGATTCTCCACATATTTCAGAACTTTTTGTTTTCGGTTGTCCAAGGCCGCCCAAAAGACACCAATGCTTATTGTTTGTCTTCTTGCTTCCGACAGACATAATAATTTAGCAGAAGTTCCATGGAAGTACCCGGGTTTGATGAAGCCACAACAAGAATTTGTTTTTAACGTGGTGACGTTTTAGTCTCATGTTCCAATCGGTTGGTGACATTAGTACCATTCAGTTGGGTGACAATACACATCTGCTTTATACTTCCAGGGAAACCTTCTGGGTAAACACAAACTATACAAAGACACGTTCATTTGAGTACATTGACCCTGCAGATATTTCGGTGTAAAATGCTGATTTATTGTCTCGGCGGATATTGGAAATTCCCCATGGATGTTAGACATTTTCCATATGTTTGTTTCTCTTCCTCAGATTCCAGCAAGCAAAAAGGTATACAGGACTCTCCGAAGAGACTGAGAATGTGGGGTCCCAAGAGGGGGGCTCACACCAGGGCTGCCGCCAGTCTCAAAGAAAAATGCCAGTCAATTTGCTCATGTGTTGAGATTCTGGTAGGCCCAGAAGCCTGTCCTTGAGTAACATGTGGTGGAAAGCTCTCTGCATTCTCTTTTAACTTGGCGGTTCTGACTTGATTTGTTTTAATGCTCACTTGTAATTAGTTTGGAGAGCTCTAGGAAACGTTCAAAGTGGTTTCTTCTTGCATTAATTGTTTTAAAGTTTATATTTAAAAGGATAAAAAAAATACTGAGTTTTCATTATTTTTCCAAATGTTTTTACGCAGTGTCCCCTCTATACCCCCGATCCCCTCTTGATTAAGCTGTGCTTCAAACTCTTTACCATACATTACATAGTTTGCGTGAAGAGGGCTTTGTGACACGCGCAGCCTTCTACTAAAAATTCAGGTCACTGCGCTCGACCCTCAGCCCGGCCGCCATCTTCGCCCTCCTCCCCTCAACCCTACTTCAACCAACCACACAATTGTGTAGCGCCTGCGGTCTTATTTGAGTTTGGTGCTCATACAATATACAGGACACAAGGGAAGAAATTGACATGTTGTGTCACTGCAGACTCTCATGAACTAATTTACATTTTTATTGTTGTCGTGCTCAATTAGAGTACATTTTCTAGCAAGCCATCTCCGCTCCTCCCCCGTCCTTACTTGCAACCGCCTCCCACGTCCAGGCTGCTTCCACCAACCCGCTGCCCCCGTCAGAGCACTTCAAATGCTTTCATTTTTCAAAGGTGTAAAATAAATATTTCATTGAAGCCACCTCACAGGGGTGAGACAAGAGACATAAAAGTGTGTGCATGTATATATGCGCGTGCATGTCTGCATACATGTGTTTCTAAGTGGGCACATATACGTACGTATGTAGGAGTGCCTGTGTGTGTGTGTGTGCCTGTATATGTGCATGCGTATGTGTGTAAATGTATTTCCTCTTGGTAATGCTGTACATGTATGTGCATGCTTGCTTCTGTGCATGTTCATGTGCGCGTGTGAGTCTGTGTTTGTATGTGCACGTGTGAGTCTGTGTTTGTAGGTGCTTGTGTGTGTGTGTATCTATGTATGCAGCTGCAGGTGGCTGTGTTCCCAAATGTGTGCATGTCTGTGTGTGCGTTTGTGTCTGTGTATGCGTGTTTCTTTGTATCTGTGCTTGCAAGTTTGTGTGTGTCTATCTGTGCATCTATGTTTATTTTGAAGGTTTTTTTATTGCACATAAGAGGCGAGGGGCACTTTGTACTTATAGTCCTTGCTTACGAGAAGCAAGGCTGGCAGTAAAAGAGGCGCAGTTTCTGCCAGCCTTGCTTCCAGTAAGCAACAAGTATAAGTACAAATTGTGTGTTTACGCACAGCTTGCAGGTTTTCAAAACACATAAATAAAAGGCATTGTCATTTGCAATGCCAATAGCTCAAACTCTCGCAAATGCGAGACCTATTGCATTGCAAATGCTTGTTATTATTGGTAAGCTTCTTCAAGCTGTTGTATGCCCCGGACAAACAGCTGGCACGCCGACTGCAGTGCAGACATCGATGGCCCTTTTATTAGCCTCCTGTGAGTGATGTGTGCGGCGGCCACCACGCCGACAAAAAATTAAAGGGAAAGAAAATTAACACGCGAAGCGCCTTGTGACAAAAAAATAAAAGTGGAGTGAAGAACGTGGGAGGAGAGGGCTGTCCCAGGGTGAAGGCATGAGGATAAGTCAGTTCTCTCATTTATCCATGGGAATATTTTTTTCCAGCTCACCTGCTGCTGCTTGATTCAGCTAGAAATGTGGCACTGAGCGAGCTGGGTGTGTGGAAATATTAGTTTTGCAATGTTCAGTGTAAGCTAGAATTCAGGAGGCAGCCACAGGCAATCAGCCCACGAGGAGGCCGGACACAAGGCCAGAGTGTTCCCCTAGTAAAGAGGGAATTGACCTCCACCGTCAGGTCAGGCTGCACGAGGTGTGCTCAGGAAGAAAAAAAGCCACATTCCTGGCATTTTTTGCATGAAGGGCTCGGACTAAACAGGGAAAACTAATCCAGTTATCTACAGGGGCGAAAGGCAACAGGCCCAGCTCTCATGCGGCAGATGTTTTCAGGGGCTCTGGGGTTCCATGGAGTTTTGACTTCAAGGGAAAATGTATAAATTGCACTTCAAACAAGAAACAAAAAACTAGCCAGAGGGCGTGAGGACCTTCAGCACAGCAGCAGACCGCAAGAACGTGAATGAGCCAGGAAGGTATGGGGAGCACGGCCCAGCGGCACGGAGAGGGACCAAGCGCAGCAGTGGGCCTGATGGAGAAATAAAAACACAAGTGGGGAAGGGCGTTGTAAATGTGACAGATATAGCATGATTTTCACCCCTGTTTACAGAAACAGCATTGCAGCGAAGCTAAGCCCAGACCAAGAATGCTCTGCAAAAGAAAAGGGAACCTTCCCCAAACACGAGCAGGAAACCAAGAAAAAAAAATCCCTAGGGAACAGATAAACACAACTAAGTGTAATGATACCGTAGTTAGTCCCTGCTGCTGGGAGGAGTGAAAGAGAAAAGGAGGGACAAAGAGGCAAGACTGACCATTAGCAAGCAAGGATTTTTAAAGGACACAGCAACAAACAAATCAAAAGCGGGGAGGGGCTTTTGTCTCACAAGAGAAGTATACTAAAGTATACATGAGGTCGTACGCTTACGCTCGACCTAAAAAAGATTGCTTTATTGAAAAGCAATAACGGACATGGTGGTCTGCTGATCTCAGCAGGTCACCATCCCCGTGATTTTTGCGATTCCTAGGGGGTCGCAAATTGCGACCTACCTCATTAATATTCATGAGGTAGGTCATTTGCGACCCCCTAGGAATCGCAAAAGGTGTAATATACAACTTCATACATTGCATTTTGCGATTTCCTAATTGCGAATCCTTGTGATTCGCAATTAGGGAATCGCAAAATGCTAGCTACATACATCTGGCCCTTAGGGACATCTGCCGCTGTGACCTTCAGCCAATTTATAGTAAAATAGGTAAGAGTGCCAACAAGAGATTTGTTCAAAGTTAAAAATTTATAAATCAATCAGTAGGTCATAGTGTGAAATCACAACCTAATTGAAGGATATTCAAAAGTAAATTAGGAGGAACGAATCTCAAAAGCAGGTGTATATATTCATAACTTATATATTGAAAAAGTAAATCTTCAAATGTACAATAACAGGGGTTTAGAATGTAAATCTCTTAATACATTGACAATAATCATTGCAGTACATGTCAGAGTTTGCATTCCATATGCCAATATATTCAACGCCCACTTCCTACATATACAGATAGAATTTCCAATTAAGTTGTGATGTCAAGCAATGACATACTGAACGATTTATAAATTGGTATGTAACTTTGTTTGTTTGAACAAATCTCTTATTGGCATCTTACCTATTTCACTATATTTATCCAAGCCCTCAAGGGGATATTGGGTTGCCCTTTTGTGATAAAAATCTCAGCCAATTTATTACACTCTCTAGAGTAACGTTGTATTTGCTCAATTGTAGTTTTATACAACCAAAATGGCACCTGCGCAGGGTCATACAGCGGGACCCCACGTAACACGTGATGACGTGCGTCCAGAATGTTCTTGACAGTACTGGAATAGAATGTTGAGAAGCGTCATAACAACTCACTCACAACAAATTACCATACATCCAGACAGTAGAAACTTGGGCTTTTTTGGACAGAACTGCTTTTGATAAGCCAATGTTTCATTACTTTAAAAAACCTATTAATGTAAAATAATGCATGTGTGGCCATTGTATTTTATGGCCACATGTTGCTCACATTTGTACATAAAATGTCATGCTTTTATTTTTAGATGCTGAGAAGTGTTCTAAAACTTGGCTGCGGTAGATACTTTCTTTCAACTATGAAATAACATATACAAGAGCAAACTACTGTATCTTAAAGTTCTGTTTGCCTCCATTGTTTTGCATATGGTCGCCTGTGCCCTGTATCTCCAGAAACCACAGTGAAGATGCAATTAACTTTTTGGAACAACATCCCTGTGGTGCTTTCCGTTAGGCCAGAGAGCTAACTAGAGGACACACTGGAACTCTCCCGCCAGTTAGGATACAGTGTGTGGAACCAAAAGGAATTCCAGTCTTAAAGATACAGCATTCCCCTTATTTCTTAAACACAGTAACAAACAAAAGTGAGAAGAAAAAAAACTTACTACAATGCAATTCAACCCATAATGGACATGCTTTTCGATAAGGAGACAAAACAGGAGTGACATGCCTGGATGAGGAATGAACTATACATTAACCCCATGCATAATCTTTCAACCACTTGTTCACATGCATAATCATTCAGCTGTATGTCTCAGTCTAGCGCACTTCACCTCCTGTAACAAAGTAGAACCTCCTCGATCTTCCCCCACTTTATTTTCTCTGCATCTTTGGAGTAAGTCACCTCCCCCACTTTTCAAGCACCAAGCCTTCTCCTGTCTTTCTACCTTTCCTTCAAGACTCCTCCATCTTGTTATCTATCAATAGCCTCAAAACACTACCCTCATTACCTTCTCTCACCTTATCACACCCTTCCCCCACTTTGATACAAAGCCACAGTCCCTTGTTACTGTTATGACAATTCTCCAACTCCACCCAGTTCCCAAACTGATTTTTTACCTTATATGGCCCTCTAAACTTTGAGAGCTATGCTTCTAGCCTGCCTGGTTTGACATTCACCCAATCCCTTTACTAACCCACTCTGTGGCCCTCACCTGATCATTTTTACATAGATCTCTACAGCTAATCAGCTCTTTTTGCCAGTCTGGAACAATTTTATATCCTGACCCTGTCCCCCTTATCAGCGAAAAAGGAGTAAATCAATTCTAAACTACTTCTTACTGCCATCTTCGCTGTCATTTGACCATCCTGTTTGCTCTTGTCACATGACCGTTAGCATGTAGATTGTACAAAGTTGTTCTTACGTGCTTGATCCCACATCCCTCTCAGAAATCTATCATTTCTTGTGTCATTGTATGGGACTATCTGCGAGGAAATACCCTCCTGCCAGATATATTCTTTATGGTTGTACTGTTAGTGGACGTGGTTATAGCTCTCAAAAACACCACCTCAATCCACTGAAGAGCAAATATCCACAATGACTGCAACATAATGTAAATGCTCTCGGAAACTCATTAAGAGTCCTCTGTAATCCAAACCCATTTTACCCACAGCACTCTTGGGCCCTCAATGTACTAAGCCCCACTTCTTCTTACCTTTAATTTACATACTTCAAAGTCAACTACTCACCTAGATATCTGTTCATCCACACCTGGCAACCAGAACCAAACCTTGTCTTGTTTCTTTGTCATGGTCTAATCCAAATGATTTTCAAGGACCAAGACAAGTTTGCCATGCATCTTTGTGGAGGTATGAGCCTCTTCCTAAGCATCATCATCAGTAACGAAATGCAAAATGATGAGGATCCCCTGCAAAATGTAGTGAAGAGCCCAAGACCACTGTATCTTACCGATGTATTAGGCCTCAGACTGAATTGCAACCACCTTGCGCCACAGGAGCTGCTGGGACCTTCATATTGCCATTCATAACCACGAAATTCCCACACTGTGTCAACTCATCCAAAAAGGTAAGACCTTGCACACATGGACACACAACTTTCTCTTTTATACCCCTTCCTTAGCAGGGCTAACACTTCTTTTAAATCACTGCTACTGCCCATAGTTGTCTCCCATTCCTCCTTTGCTACAGCATTGCTAAACCCTCCTATGACATCCTACAGACTGACTACAACTCCTTCTATTTCAAACCTCTCACTCTTATTATTAGTATCAGGTTATTGAGGTAGACAGTCAGCCACTCGGTTCTTCCATCCAGGAATGTACTCTAATTCTTAAATAAATGTTTGTAACCTGGCCACCAGCATAGTTAGTCTTGCAGCTCTATTGACAGCCCCAGGGCCTTTAACACTTTAAGTAAAGGTGAATAATCTGTTCTTTTCACAATTGTGGTTCCTCAAATGTACATACGAAAATATTCAGTGCCCCATGCTGCTGCCAAGGTCTCTCTCATGAAGCTGCAAATCTTGTTTTATCTGTGAAGTCTTACACTAAGTTTGCCTAATATTTCATTTCATTCTGGGGTCTTTGTCCCCCAGAATAGCTGCAATCACTATGGCACTCACCATTTCGGCCTTTGGCCTCACAACCTCCACCAGAATGTAACTGCTTCTTTTTTTACCTCTTTCTTACCTCTTCTTACAAAAACGTCTGTGTGTCTCTCTGTAATGTTATCCCTGCTGTACCCAACTCATCCAGCACTTGTTTCAACACCATATTGTGTTCTACTATTTTCCCAAACACCAAAACGTAATCTCGGAAAAAGATAACACAGTCTCTTCCCCCAAAGATTTCTGTTATCAAGTGCTGAAACTTGGCAGAAGCTAGCTCAAAACGCAGTCTGGCGAACTGGAACACATTTTTAATAGTGACAAAGGCTGTCAAGCTTTCGATTCTAGGTTTAACCTAATTGGAAGATAAGCACTTCTTAAATCCAACTTTGAAAAGACAACACCTTCTCATTTATGTGAGGAAGGGTAAAACAGTCTAGGGCAAGGTTCTGATTTAGGTAGCACAGGTCCACACAAAATCTTAAGTTTTTTCATGATAACAACAGGAGACAACCATTCTGATGCTTTCCAATGACACCCTCCTGAACCATCAGCTTTAATATCCCTTTCATGTCCTCTCTAATCATCACTACTACCCTCCTTGCTTTGAGTCTCATGGGTTTGGCTCTCCCATTTAATTACTGTCACTACTTTTCCTGCAAAAAGCTTTGTTGGCATCTGACACAATTTTATGGAAACTAGAGTCTTCTATCAACATCATTTGGCTAAGGCTCATGGATTCATGATAATGTACAAATCATTTTGATGATCTACCCCAAAATAGGTGGACCACTCTTAGCTACATGTTATGTTATGTTATGTTATAACAACTTGTATAGCGCACTACTACCCATAGGTGTCTAGGCGCGTTGCGGACCACACACTGACGCAGGAAACTAGTTTTTAAAAAGCCAGGTCTTGAGATGTTTCCTGAATTCAAGCAGGGATGTAATCTTCCTAAGAGAGAGCGGAAGAGCATTCCAAATTCTAATGGTGCTGTGTCTAAAACTCCTACCCCCCCAGTTCATAGTTTTAACTCTGGGGGTAAGCATTAAAAAGGCGTTAGCTGATCGTAATGACCTAGTGGGAGAGTACCAATTAAAAATGTGATGAAGAAATTGTGGGCCGTCACCATGAAGTGCCTTGTGAGCGATGCAAAGTGCCTTAAATTTTACACGCTGGCCAAGGTCCTCTTATTTACGGACCTTGAAATCTTATATCAGCCCACATACACCCTCATACGTCGATTTCCGTGATGACCTTTGGGATTTATATACTTAGCATTCAACTCAACATTGAGCCACCTTGCCTCAAACACATTTTGTACAACTGATACAAATACACAAGGAAAGGTCAAGGCACTAAGAGCCTGCACCAGTCAGTCTAGTGTGATGGCAGTTAAATTAGAGATGTGGTGCAATGAGCCAGGGATGTGACCCTCCTACTTCCCCAATAATGGGGAAAAAACCAAAACATACAAAAACACAACACGACTCTGCACTCAAATGCTATGGTAAATTACTAATTAATGGCGATTAGTGTCCAAAGTCAAACCCAGATTTTTGGAGTATACAGTACTGAGTATAAATATCAACAATTAAATACCAATAGTATTAACATTGCGTCTCCCAAATAAATCACGTTGCCAGTCGTGTTACTGGAAAAATGTTCTCCTTTTATTCTTTTATTCAGATTTTCTTTCATAAAAACACAGCACAAAAATTGATAGCCTTGCCTGATATAATCGGTCTGCCTTGTGTATTTTTGGGAGAACGTAGATACAGGGATATCTGGAGTTTTGAGCTGCTGTATGAAAAACTTAAATCCAGTCCCACAGCGATGATAGAGAGAAATATCAATGCTAAATTAACTGATTGGCATGAGTCCTGCCTCATCACCGATCTAGAACACAGGTATCTTTTGGCTCAAAACTCCAGATATGATTATATCGGGCAAGGCTATCAATTTTTTTGCCTCTCCTTGGTTTGAGTGTGTGAGGCAGAAGTACAGCATTCTCACAGGATCGGGAATGGAGGTGATTTCCCACACCATGCCTCAACTGGGACAAATGGGGAGGAACCAGTAGGAGTGCTGAAACATATTGGAAAAATGCTAAGCTTTACATGCAGGAGCAGAGGTGTGTGAAGTCACCAATCACAAGTAAATCTCTCCTTAGTTTGAGTGTGTGAGGCAGAAGTACAGCACACTCAGAGGATCAGGAATGGGGGCGATTTCAACATTCTGCAAGCTTGCACATAACCAGAGTGGGAGGATTGAAGGGGTTGGGGGGTAATTAACAATTTAAAAACAAGCACTGGTAAATGCATTAGGTTTCGCCTATGTGATCAATAATAAGCAGTTTTTGTTGTAAGTTGTAGCCTGGTGAGCAGTTGTGCAATATAAGTTACTGAAGCTCCGTGAAAGTGTTATGACTTGTTTATTTAGAAAGGCAATTTATTTGCTGTTACTGGTGATACTATAAAGCGGGGAGGGGCGGAGGACAAAGAAAAAAAAATATTCCCCCAGAAAAGAACGCTTAAAATGTGTGCAGCTAAGGGGAGATTAGGTAAAGAGCAGAGGAAAAACCAAATAAGCACAGTGTCAGCGCTGTTCAGGCAAAATCTAAAAAAGTTGTTTATTTCGCAATATACACATTTTTTTACAACACCATTCAAAATATTTTTCGATGGATTTCACAAAAGAGGCCTTTGATCGACTTTTAGGAACACTGCCCCTCTTAAGGGATTTAAAGTTGAGTATCAATTGCTGAGTAAGCAGGGGGGAAAAGCTCTGATTCTGCATTACAACTCTGGAAATGGGGCAAACTGATAACGGGGGTAAGAGTAGTTTTGAAATACACGCTGCAGAATTGTTTAGGGGTGAAAGAACATAGATAATTAAAATGCAAACCTATTATAGTTGAGAAGAATTAAACTATCCCATTAAAGCTGTAACTGGACCCCATGATCGATGGTCTTATTCAGCATAGCACAGCGTGTATTTTCAAGCAATATACCACTTTTCCACAATATGCTCTCAAAGCGATTGATTGCGAATTAATATATATGACTGAGCAGGGAGGGCAGTCTCACTGGAGTGGAGTTAGTGGAGGTGAACTGTTTTGTTAAAACGGCGAATCGATGCATGTTTTTTGGGAGTGTGACACTAAATATGCAGTCGATCTCTGTTAGGAGGGGCTAATGTGAATTCAAGCAGGGGACGATAGGACACAAAATGAAGGGGAGGTGCGAGACCCAGGCAATAGTAGGTGCACCCTTTTTTACCAGACCCTTAAACGTGTTGACTGCCCACTGATGTTCGCAATCTAATTTAGGTTATCTGAAGCTAGTCATTTTATGAAATATGGGAGGGTCTAAAGGTTTGGTTTGCAAGTTCTGCCACCCGCATCATACCATCTCATATAGTGCAAACAAAAAGCACACCAATCACATGTGCATTTGTCCCCTGTCGCCCTGTACCTTCAGTAGTAGGCTACAATGATCAGGTAGATTGGAGCTGGAGTCACAAACCAGGATTCTAAGTCTGCGCCTCTGCCTCTACTGTAGTCTACATACAACGGTTACACCTATGGAAACAGAAGAAAGACAAGAGTGTGGCATCTCGTTGGGGGAGTGAAGGGCAGTTGGAAGCAGTAACCATGTGGGACGGTTGGTACCTGCTTGCTCCTGATGGAGCAAGGACTCACAAATGAGACTTCCTCGGAAGCAATCCTCTCACAGTATTAATTTATTAATCTTTGTAATGTTTGTACTAATCAATGCACACACCAACATAAGTAGAAGGAAGCTTGTCTATGTGTTTTAAGCTAACAAATAACGCTTGTCTAATCTAAAATGGCCGCTAAAGCGCGGGAAACTTATTGCGCATGTCTCAACCATATCACATGGTGTGACGTCTTTCTTTGCTTGGAGGGAAATTCTCGCTTCTGCGCAGTGTGTATTAAAATGGCTGCTTAATGTTTTCACGTGCTGCAGCTTGCCTACATGTTGTAATTAAACTGTGATATCCTAACGCTATTAATGCGGGATAGAATTTATAGTTAAATGGGAATAGAGTAGAAAGAGTGGGTATACAGTGAAACATTTTATTTGTGATTTTAAAATCTTCTTCTTTGACTTTTATTAGTTTGTAAATGGGCCCGGGTTGGTTGAACTGAAAACTCGAGAGACAATGGTTTTGCGCATGCGCCCTGACGAGGCTGCCCAGAAGAGAGGATGAAGTCAACCTGGACGTCGTCCAAGGCCGTGACCTGATGGCCAACATTATTGTACCCACGATGTCCCTACCGAAAGAAACAATTTATATAAACATTGTAATAAACTGTGTCGTGAGACGGGTGGGAAATAAAGCAAATGTATTAATTGTGATGGGCGGTATTTTAAAACAATGGGCTTAAAGAAATTGAATTAAATCAATATGGTGTGAGGATCAACCCCTGTCCCCATCCAATCAGAAGTAGTGGGCCCATAATTCTGCAACATTAAGGGGAGGTACATGGGCGTAGAAAGGTATAATAGATATAGTATTAGCTAATTCAGTTAGTTCGAGAGGAGTTTGAGTTCGAGGAGAGAGCATTAGGACGCACAAGCGGAAGGGAGTCGAGGTTCGAGATCCATGCAGACTGAACTGCTGTCCTGAGGTGGGGGCGGCGGTGTACCTAGAAGGAAGACACGGGAGAAATCGAGGAGAAGCGAAGTACCAGAGAGGGGAACGACGCAGGCGTCGTTGATAGAGAGGTCACCTGTCCCGTCCTGAATTTGGTCCGTAGGTCATTGCTCTTCATCCTTCCTGAGACCTATCTTTCCAACTCCTTGGCCAAGGAGTTTGGTTCTCGCACTTTTAGGTAACCATAAATGCAAACCTTAGTTGCGCTGCTGTCTCTATCTTCTCCTTTTCTGAGGGACTGTCATTGATCGAGAATTGATTATTATGCTTCATCCTTGATATACGACTTAAGTATCATGTGGTTCTGTATTTTACTCAGCTAAATCTTTAGATAAACTTTTTAAAACTTCCTGACTCAGTGATTATTTCAGGAGTTATGAATTGTATTGAACGTCACTCATTTTAAACTTCCCAATTAGCAAAGGGTCCATTGGTAAGTCATTACTCTTCAATCAGAAAAGTAATTGGTAGCAGGGATTTTGATAAAGAGTACTGTAGTGTAGCTCCTATTTCCCTAATAGGCTCTGCGCATTGGAATAATATATCCTATAGGTTTGACATAGGACTAAGGTCAGTATGTCCCTATCGAGTATATTAAACTTAATTACTTGTGCCAGCTAGCTCAGAGGCCACTAGAAACTCCTTGAAAACAAGAAGGGAGTAGTTTCTGGCAGCCGCAAAACATGACCACTATGTTTCCCTTTTAGAATCAGAACGTGTCCCAGAGTCGTGGAAACAATAGATAACTATTTCACTCAGCTCAATCGTGCATGCTTAGTTTTCCTCAGAGTTACACAGAAAGAATAGACGGGCGTTTTCAATAAAAGATTTATTGAACAGTCTTGTTTCTGGTGTAAGTATAATGTGCTGTTACGATCACAAGACAGTATGCAAGATAAATAATGTACAGGGTGAGCAGTAAAATAAATAATACTGCGATAGCATTATCTTTTAGTACAGATGCTGTTACATAAATAACACAGACTAAAAATGCGAGTACTCATACGATGCGTTGCTAAGCTAGTTCTACCCCAATGTACCTAACCTAACCTAGGTGTAGGACGCGGTATGAAGTAGGTGAAGTATTCCTTACTATGGTATACTAAGAGTTATATTTAAGCTCAGTATGCCTAGTATGCCAAGAGTCCCTCTAGGTTCTTATCAGCTCCATACCTGAAGAATGAGAGAGGTAGGAATCTCTTTGCCAGACTCGAACTCCAACACCCCGCAAGGGAAGTCAGATCACTGGAAGCGGGACTCTCTGCGTGCAGGGATGACAGCGTCTTCTCAGTGCGTCAGGCCGGGATACGGGCTCCTCTGAAGTCGAGGTCTCCTCTAGTTTACAGGGGCTAGGGAAGGTATATTTATACCTGAGAGTACCTTAGGAATGTTAGCATTGACGTGAATTGGACAGCGAAAGACGTCATGGATGAACCCCTAAGGAATAATGGTTCATGCATAATATATGAGGCCTTGAAGAAATCAATAGTCCTGGGCTAGGGAAACTCCCGCAGCCTAAGGGTCTGTTCTTCATGAACTCGTTGTGACGTTAGGGTGGACGGATGTCGGAGACCATGCCTGTATTTGGAGTGCATGGTTTAATGCCTAAATAAGGGCTGGGATTTTATGCCTATATAAGGGCAGGGCGAATTGTGCCTATATAAGGACATGATACTGGAAAGCCCGTTTATGGATACCCTAAGAGGAATACAACACCCACTCCTCTTTCGTGTGTACGATAATACTAAAATGCTAAACATTTAAAATGCTAAACATTAAAATGGAGTACCGCATATTTCTAAAAATTTTCATAAAACCATTTAAAAAAGGCATTTTTTTTAAAAAACCTATTAGAATGCAAAAGATACTGTACATTTGAAGCATTGCTTTTCATTACAGGCATAAAGTTCGAAAATAAATGCAATTGGAATGAAATAAGCAGTAATATTTACATGTGACAAAAATGATCGATAAGTTTCTTAAAAATCAAAAGTCATTTTATGTCATGAAAATTAATTAACTGTTAGACACATAAGATGACTAAATGTCTGTGGAAGGACCGCCAAGTCTGTACTATAAGGCTAGTTCTACTTTAAGCAGATTGAAGTGCCATTTTTCGTTTCGAAAAAATGGGAAAAAGTTCAATTTTGGTAGAGTTCCAAGTTTTTGTAGAATGAAGGCCAAATTGTTACTGTATTTCTGCAACACTGTATGCTGAATCAGAGGCAGTTTACGGGTCTGGTGTAAACATGAGATCTTCTATTTCTATAGACAAAACATCATCCACTGTAGTTGGTGTGAGTTGGAACACCTCGTGAAGCAGGTTAATCGCACAGAGATGTGAAGCATTGCTCTCAGCAATGGTCGCCACAGCAACGTTCGCGTCCGTTGTTACCTGTGTGCCTGTAGTTCTTTCTCGTACCTCAGCAGCAGCCGGAAGCGTCTGTGAGATCTCAATGAATGCTGTCATCAGGATAGGAAGCCTCTGGGGACAACACATAGCATGGGCCGTTATCTGGTCCAGAAGAGTATCGACGTCCGTTGGCGCATCCGATGGAAATGTTAGACAGGTGTCCAACACGCATTCTACACCGCATAGCAGGCATCGTAGAACAGGTAAGATGCAATCTTGCCAGATTGGTCTAAATGACAGGAACCACGTGGTATTAAGGTCCCGTAGACGATTTATGCCCAAAAGCTGTACTATTTGCTCACGGCACTTTCGTTCAAGGAGAGCTTTCTCCATGTCGCTCGGAGTGATGTCGGCGAATTGGCTGGCCATAGCGCAATAGCAGGAAGAGAAATAGAATTCCGCCAACAAGTGCTAGAATTAATGGTATGCCAAGAAACACCGAATGTGCAAAGTTCGGGATGATTCCGAGTATTGCCTGGAAAGGTGCTAACAGACCGGAGCAGATGCCCTTAAATACATGTACAAGTCCTGTTGTATCAGACATGTTGAAAATTCGTCCTATCATTTCTACGAAATGTATAGGGCAGTTTGTACGTATTAAAGTCTGTATCTCAGCCGAAGTCCTTGCAATTTGCAGATCATAGGTTTCTTTTGCCGAGGTCAAAGGCACTGTTTGTTGTAAAAGCATGGCTTTCATTCTGCTTAAAGTATCAAATCTTATAAAAGAGACGTTCAGCGAAGGCCATAGAGGCGACTCCCTGACTGTGTCTATTGGGGCAAACAATACTTGCATACAGCAAGTGACCCTGGAGTTGACCGTTACTAGATATGGGATGCCTGGCAGCATGCCACAGAAACTCTGATCATTCAACATGAGGTAACTCCCATTAGAAAGTTGTCCAAACGTTGGATTAATCACAGCAGCTGGTGTACCCTGCTGATGGCAAGACAAATTTGCCACAGAACCATTACAAGCCCTGTGCAAGGAAATGTCCTGACATATAAGTGAACCGCTTAGTGCACGTTTACAGTTTTTACCGCTCAAAAACACTTCACGATCCCCGCTCCAACATCTATATGTATACGGTAAAGCCCAAGATGTCTTAATGTATTCCTTACCCAACCTTTCATATTTGCCTGCTTGCATTTGTCTGAGGCAATACTGAAACTGAAAAGTAGTCACAGGTAGCGTGATTTTGCCATGAATAAGCCATTCTGTAGCTGGTTTTTCTGCCACTGTGAATGGTAATTTTTCCAGTTTTTCAATGCTCAGCACTGTATACTTTGCTCCTCTTTGTGCCATTTCGATCTGTTTATCAGTGAGATTGTATTCTGCAAACAGAGCCGTTGTGTTGATGAAACGCCAAGGCAGATAGCCCGCTCGCAATGATTGCAGCATCCAGCTTAATAACATAATAGAACGTAATTGAGATTGGCCTTGTTGTAACATCGCCAAATCTTGTTCTAGTATGTCGATAGCAGAGGATACAATGCCGTCCAGTGAATATATTCTGGAGGACAAAGTTGTTAACCCATTGTCGACCACAGAGAGTGATTTCTCTAAATTAATACGATCAAGTTCACGTATTCGTTCTGCGGCCTCTATCTGTGATACTTTCCATGCTTCGTTGTAGGCAGCATAAATGCCGGCATATATGAAACGTTTTTGTCGCGGTTTTCTTGGTCCAAGCAAGAAATCCCTAAGGTCTGCGTCTTTTGCAAGTAAGGATAAGTGTTGTTTCACATCCTGTAGTGTAGATGTATGCAGCCAATTGAGGCATAATTTCCCTACACTGTATGTTGTTACTACCCCCGGATGTTCTCTTTGGACGTATCTTGGGTCTGGCCTGTGAATGGTAAAACCCTGAGTTTTATTCAGGAACCTTTCCTGACAGTTATTCGTGTCTGTGGGCCAGATCAACCATTTTTTCCAATCAGGATTAGATCTGTTGAGTTGTAGTATATTGTCAACTGTCACCACTGCCTTTGTATCATTATCACTGGCAGGTGTTGGTACAGAAGGTTTGTGCATCTCTTTGATCTTGGCTAATCCAAGACAAGATGTTTGTTGGATGGTTTCATTCAAAAACATTATTTGCTCAGGGATGATGCAGGCTCTAAATAAAGCTTCTATCCCCTGCACTTGCCATTCTTTAGTACCCCACACAGTTTTTGTGTCTATTGTGTCTTTCCAAAAGAAACCCTGTCTAGACAGTTGGGCATTAAATAATTCAGAGTAAATCTGTTTTGTATTTGTTAACATAATTTTCAGTCCTGTCTTGTTTACATTTTTATAATAAAACATTTCTGGATCAGATGTATTGTAACCTGAAAAATATGGAAATTTAATAGTAAATGTTTTTGAACTACCTTTAGGTGGTGTAGGACAATGTTCTCATTGGTTAAACATAAACACATTTCTTGGATATGCAGTTTTATGCAAATAATGATGACCATAGTGGTTATAACAATACAGTTGTTCATAGTCTGATGAACCCTCTAAATATTCATTTTTAGAAAATGCAGCAGATTTTTCTAGGTCAAACATTATATCATTTACAGTCTCAAAGTCCCAATCATCAGACTAGGTACTGGACGAGATCAAATCACTTAGTGAAATTTTAAACAAATGTGGAATGTTCAATTGTTCCGTCGGGCCGAAGATTTCAAAATCTGTTTTGTCCCACACTATACCATCATGTATAGGAACAGCTGTGATGTTCACTGATGACAAGTCTCTTGCTTCACGATGGGAAGATTTATGAGGTTTCAAAAGTACGTTTACGTCCTTTCCTTCAGTGTTCACATGGATGTATCTGCCACTTATAAGCACGCTCACAGTTGTTACCAAAGCTAGCCAGAGCAGGAAAACAAAAAGTCCAGATGTAATCCAGAGTTCAATCCATGGAGAAACCAAATAAGTCTTTTTCACAAATTGAAGAAAGTCTTGTACTTGCTGCTTGAATTTGAATGATGCTGGCGTCGTTTCAGGTTCACTCGGATCTTCTGAGAACGTATCAAAGTCAATGAAATAGCCAGAAGCAGTCCTATCAATTGTTGGAATTGCATCAGGATTTGTAGAAATCACTGGAACCAGTTGATCACGTGCTACGTTGGTGTAGACAGGTGTATTTGGACGAACTGTTACTTGGTTGTCAAGAGGGATGAGTTCCATAGCGTTGTTGCTTAGTCCTTCATCAGTTGCAGCTGAATTCTCAATGGTTATCAGTCGTTCAGTCTGAACCTCTTGGATAGTAGCGAGAGGAGTGCGTCTGCTACTAGGTCGGAGTCCACGAGGCCTACTATTTAGTATTGGCCACATACTGTGGTTTGATGAGGTTGAAGGACACAAATCTTTTCTCCTTTCTTCCAGCAAGGGGCGGCAGTAGTACTGTTCTTGTTCCTTGAACTGCTAGGACAGGTACTGGTTGTCTGTAAGAAGGTCCAAATTCCTTCTTGTCCGCAATTTTTTCTCTGACTAAATCCCCAACTTTTGGAATCCAGACAGGCCTTGCTGGGACAGCCGGTTGATCCCCAGTGGTGGTTGGCTGTAGGAATACGTTGCTTTGTTTCGTTCTTAATTTGTTTAAGTCCTGTAAAACAGCCAAACGATCTTTGATATCAAAAGGTTTATTTTCCACCACTGTGCCTACGTGTTCAAGGTCCGGTACCCACAGTCTTGTCCCAAATAGGACCTCATATGGAGTGACCCCCCCTAGAGAACTTCTTGGCAGATTATTCAAAGAGCATTGTACCCCACTTAGGTGTTTGACCCACCCGTCACCCGAACCTAATACTCTAGCTGTTATAGACTGCTTTATGTCTCGGTTTTTCCTTTCCACAACCAAATTTCCCTCAGGATGGAATGAAGAGGAGTACCGCAATGCAACGCTCAGACTGGCCATGGCTTCTTTGTAAGCCCGAGAGCTAAACGCAGGACCCTTGTCAGAATGTAGCATGCCTATTGCGTATGTGCCGATAAAGACTCGCAAATCTTTTATAACAGTTCGAGCGTCAGCTGAGCGCTGAGGCCATAACCATAGGAACCTAGAGCATGAATCCACTGCAACCATGATATATTTTTTTTTTTTTATTATTTTTTTTTTTTGGTGAAGGTTTTTTTTTTTTTTTTTTTTTTTTTGCATTTTCATTAAATACAACATAATACAACTACAAAGAACTTGCCAGTTGCAGTATCATTAATCAATAAATATGATATACTCACATGCCATACAATACTATAAGGATACAGATATCAGTCACATTATGTCTGCCAATTAATAATATACCTGTCTTCAATGTCATCATAAGTTCGGGGGAAATCTTGGGATTGCCTGTACATTCTTACACTCACACATCCGGTCACCTTCATCCGCTAACCATGATATATTTATAGTTACTGATGCAGCGCGTACAATAAAACTATTCTCCTCCTAGGTCACTTATCGGTCATCCAGGGGCAAACTATATTTTCTCACATCCACATGACGATGGGGCCCATAAACATCGCCTATCACACACACACACACACACCTGGATTTCCTTTATACCTTTACGAAATTCTGTACTCCTAGGAGAAGCATGAGAACTAAATGGAAAACACCATTTATGTACCGCTGGAAAGAGCCGGGATACCTTATTACCTATCGCTTTCTTAGTTATTTCTTAAGATATTCCTGCTCATTGTTTTGTCGATGGATCATCTAGTAAGAAATTAATTTGTAGTGATTAAGACCAGCTAAATCACAATAACCAATTACTAGTATCACAATCATTTAGTAAAATAACCACTGAGTCGTTTGATTTAAGAATCTTAAATTTTATATAATTTTTAAAAGCATGAGAAAGAATTTAGACTTTTTATTCAATTATTCATTCATTGTTAATTCAAATATTTATTACGCAAAATCAATTTTATTGCAGAAAGCAAATTTTATCATGAAGCAAAACCCTAATTACCTGCCTATCTTCCCTAATTTAGCCTAAGAATTTCTAACCTAAGCTTACGAATTAAAAATATCTTGATTCTCATACTCAACTGGAAAAATAAGACAGCAACAGAAACTTCAGCTCGTCAGCATCAGCTACCTGCAACCCGTCTCATCTAACAGTCTTTCAGCATCTCCCGCTCAGTAAATGGATCGATCTGGACCACCAAGCACTGGAAGCCACCAACACCAACACCGACTCTGACTGCGACTCTCCAACTCTGACCGTGTACGACTACTCCTCCCTCTAAGAGTAGGCCCTCTTATACCCTAATTCTAACTTTGCTAACTAATTGTTGCAACATTAATAACACGCTTTCCTTTCATTGGTCCATTCATTTCATCTATTCATTCTTTAATCAAGTTCTCCCGGATCCAACTGGTCCTTTGGAATGTATATGATCATTTCCTTTCTCACAGTTCAAGACATGTTTCCATCCGCTTCGATCAGTACATTTGTAACTTCTTTCGATACATTCGAGAACTCTGCAGGCATTGTCCTTTCTCTTAAAACGGTTTCCCACGGTTCCTTGCTGATCACCACGGCACACTATCAGTTCAATTAGGTCACATCAGCCTTGACCATTCTCGCATCCTAGCCTCTCAGCAACATCACAAGGTTAGCTTTTCTCCAACTTTTTCTCCCTTGTCACGCGTTTCCCCGCACATGCGCACTTCATTAACCGGCAGCCATTTTATATCGCCACTCGTTTATACTTAGAAGCACTATTTTGAAATAAACAAAACATAATTAAAATAGAGAAACATAGCCTTTTCGTTTCCCACCCGTCATCTACGTACCCCAATTAGTTATTACCTAGCAGAAAGCAACATTTAAGCTGTTCCTTACTTACCATCACTATTGTTTTTGCAACGACACGTTTATATTCTATGAAGCACAAAATCATGCATTTATTATAAAATTAGTACGCAATTATTTTTATGTTATAATTAGACACACAGACATTCGTTAATAGATTATTCAGCCCATATACTTGCGTGTTACCCTTCCCTCACGTACAGTGTTGATTAATACATTTAAACGAACATTTTATTAATTATTTATAAAATTTGTTAAAGGTTAAAAAAAAATTATTTTCTCTGCTCCATCAACTCTCCCCTTTGGTGATTTTTTAAATCACCACATAAAACCCAAGTTATAATTCTTTTTCAAGCAGCATATGTCTTTCATCCTAGTATGCCTAGTATGCCAAGAGTCCCTCTAGGTTCTTGTCAGCTCCATACCTGAAGAATGAGAGAGGTAGGAATCTCTTTGCCAGACTCGAACTCCAACACCCCGCAAGGGAAGTCAGATCACTGGAAGCTGGACTCTCTGCGTGCAGGGATGACAGCGTCTTCTCAGTGCGTCAGGCCGGGAAACGGGCTCCTCTGAAGTCGAGGTCTCCTCTAGTTTACAAGTGCTAGGGAAGGTATATTTATACCTGAGAGTACCTAAGAATGTTAGTATTGACGTGAGTCGGACAGCGAAAGACGTCATGAATAACCCCTAAGGAATAATGGTTCATGCATAATATATGAGGCCTTGAAGAAATCAATAGTCCTGGGCTAGGGAAACTCCCGCAGCCTAAGGGTCTGTTCTTCATGAACTCGTTGTGACGTTAGGGTGGACGGATGTCGGAGACCATGCCTGTATTTGGAGTGCATGGTTTAATGCCTAAATAAGGGCTGGGATTTTATGCCTATATAAGGGCAGGGCGAATTGTGCCTATATAAGGACATGATACTGGTAAGCCCGTTATGGATACCCTAAGAGGAATACAACAGTACAACTGACCCACCAGCGGAAATTGCTAGCGTAGTATGAATGTATGGGCCCAAGTGAGTATTTGTGTATGAATGCTTGTTGCTAGTAACGCGCTGGATCACTCCAATAAAGGATTACTCAACTTATCTACTTTTGCCTGTAGTCATCTTTACATTTTAACAAAAACCGGTGTAGGAACCTTATTTAGATTAGCATCCGTCACTTCATCCATTTCATAGAGGATGACTTGCAAACTTTACCACCCTTAGGTACCTTCCAATCAGGAATATCATCACACTTTGCCATTCTGCTGGGATGCCATACCTTGTTGTCACTTAATTTTACTGATTTGGAATATGTCTCCCTTATTTGCAAAGGTGCAGAAAATTAGCTATTCCCTTTCCTCACATTGGATCCTAATTTAACCTTTACCCAATTACCAACTTCCAAATTTGCATCCTTCATACTATGCTTCTTATCGAAATAAGTTTTGTAAGAATCATGCATTTTCCTCAAGTTTGACCTCATCACAGCAGGTGACCACTTGCCACACACTTTCATTTTCTTCCATGCCACACTGTCTTTAGCAAAAGGTTCTCTCCCTCTCAGAATCCTAAATGGGCTATAACCAGTACCAGTGGGAGTGATTCTATATGGCCTACGACAACTTCAGCGAACAGACTCCGGACACCACCTCCCTCCCCAGAAAGCACAAAAGGGGGCTAGAGGAGGTTTAAGGACCAGCGGGAGCCAACTCCCCACTCATGTATTCATGTCACAAAAGAAGCCCCGGGTCCATAGTGATAGGGATGTCTATCATGTGACTCGAGAAGTGTCTTGGTGCAAAACAGGGGATTTCCCTTTTTAAGGACAGTTCCCCTCACACACCAGAGGTGTCATGCTTCATCATGGGGGTACCTCCTCGCGTGAGAGACCTAGTCCTTACGCGGGCTACAACCCCCTCGCTGCGAGGGAGGAGCTCAGAGATGTTTTTTTTAAAGGGAGGACGGGTGTACTAAAACCCTATGAGAGCTTGGTGTGATGAAAGAAGTGCAGTGCTGTGATATAAGTGTTTAAAACTGGCTACAGGGTCAGCTATGAAGCAACTTTTATTCAGCTGCCCGGTGTCAGGATTAAAAACAGAATATAGCTTGTAACGCAGGTGCCAGAATTCAAGGCCACTGTGTTATTACAAGACCAACATGTTTCAGCCTATCAGACCTAGAATAGTGTCATGGCTTTCTTCAGGGTTGGTAATGTAGCTACTGCAATAAGTACGTGAATTATACGTGAAAAAACAAAGAAAAAACACGTGATAAGTGAATGATACACTACTGAACCAGGGATTTTTCTGTTCAGTATGTTCAACGTATACCCTATGATGGAGACAAATAACAACATGTCACATTTATATACACAAATATGTTGCGAGTACACATTTAGATCCTCCATTTAGCACATATATTCTAAAACATTCTCATATTAGAATAATGTATTTATACACTAGGATGCGTGACTCACCACTCTGGGTATATGGATTTCACCACATCTGCCCCGGCTTCTTAGCCATATGGTACGTGCGCCACTACCTGTGAAAGAAGGTTCGCAGCATTTAAAAACGGAAAACCCCAGAGGGGGGAAGAGTAAGAGAGTAGAACGCTATGTTAGAGTTTCTGAGGAGTATCATAGACGAGCGCAGACTCAGAATGTAAGTGTCCATTGATTAATGAAAAGACAACCATAATGGATCCAAAAGCAGAAGCAGGGAGGCGCGCAGGACAAGGACTGTGGAACGCGGATCACAAAGTGACAGACCGGGAAAGCAGAATGGCCGAATACACCCTTATCGGAAGATGCAAGGTCCCGATCCACAGTGAGGGCAGGGTATGCCTGGGCGTTGAAGACAGACAGTGGTAGGAGCTATAAAAAGCTGTGCGCCCCTCAAAAATAGCAGGGTAGTGCCCAAATGTTTAAAAAGAAGCAAGACAGTCTTACGGAGCCGGTAATGGCAGCCGTGTTAAGTCTCCAGGATGCCAAAGTGGACCGGGGTGTTGTCCGTGAGAGCGAGACCCCCAGCAAAGAGGGTTGAGCCATGTGCCAATCAAAGATAGCAGGGTAGTGCTCAAATGTTTAAAGAGACAAGACAGTCTAAAGGAGCTGGTAATAGCAGCTGTGTTATCTCACCAGGGTGCCAAATGTTGCAAGCGGGACCCCAAGCAAGGAGGGTTGTTAGAAAAAGCTTACTGCCAAATGTGCAGCCCGTCGTGGAATGCAGCGCTCGTCCAGGAACAGGAGACAGAGTGCTGGCGGACCTGCGGCTTAAGTAGGCTGGTCAATAAGCAAAATGCGAATCACCTGTGGATGAAACTACGTCCGGATATCCGCCGGAAGCTGATGCGTGCCGGGAAATGTAGTTCCAGCGCCGGTAGTCATGGCAACGCGCGTGTGCTGCGCGGTTGCAGTAGATGTACAGACACCGGACAAAGCACTAAAAAAAGGAGAGGGGGCACTAAAAAGATGAGGACATACCCGAATGGGCATGAAGTGGACGCTACAGAGCAGAGCGTACCCAGGGTGACTGGAGGGATCGAATCTCCCTAAGGCACTCCCCATAGGGGGAAGCGGACAAGCCCGTGCAGGCTAGGAACACTGGTTCCAATGACAGGAGTCAAGGTACCAGGGGCGCGCCGCGCCCAGTGGGGCACAAGAAAAAGGTGCTAAGCCCACAGGAGCCGGTCCAGGGACGGATGGTCAGGGATGAAGGCGGGCATGGTATTGCTGGTGGGGGGGGCTCGCTGAAACCGTATGGGGTAACGAGTGCGCGTAGCTGCTCGTAATGCAGCGCTATAATGATGGCAGGCAAGAATAACGGCTGGTCTATCTGTTGGGTTGACAGAGTGGTGGGAGACAGTCCTTCCAGTGCCAGCCAAAGGATGGCTGCGCTCACGTTGTGGGGGTGAGGAAGAGGGTGATCATGCCAGTGCCAACCAGGAAATGTCATCATTGAGTCCCACATTCGCGGTGCCAAGCCTGTACACCCACCTCTGCTCCAACCTAAGGAGTTTGGTTGTCAGATCAGGTGTGGTTGCGTACAAATTCGGTTTGTTAAGGACAGTCCAGCTGAGTGTGTCAGCTCCATGCTGCAAGTCAAAGAAGTGTTTAGTTAGTTTCGTAATTTGTTTGGCACACCTAATCGTGCTCTTGTGTTCCAGGATTCTGGTTCATACCTTTCTGCTGGTCATCCCCATGTACCTCAACCCACAGGGACAGGTGATCAGGTAGATAACACGTTCACTATTGCAATTTGTGTGTTGTTGCAATACCCATGGTCTAGATGTTCCTATGTCTATGTTTTTAGTCACTTTCGTTTGTGCGCACACAGCACAAGAACCGCAAGGGTAGTGGCCTTGGACATTGGGTAAGTTCCATAAAGTATTGATTCTCGGTATAGTTGTGAGTGGGGGTCTGGTGTGGATCAAGGTATCCTTCAAATTGCGGCCCCTTTTGTATGCAAAGAGAGGTTTCTCCAGAGTCAATTGTCCTTTATTAAGAATGTTCCAATTATGTAACATGGATCTTTTGACTGTATTCGAGAGGGTACTGTAGGTATTGACGCATACCAATTTGGATGAGCTTTCTTTTTCACTCGGCTGTTCTAGTAGGGCTTCCCTGTTGTTGTTGAGGGCCCGTTTCGAGGACTTCTTGATCAGGTTAGGTGGGTTGTGTCTATCCAGTAGGTTGTTTCGTAACCTTGAGGAATGCGTGTTATACTTCTCAGTGCTGGAACAGTTACTACAGAGTCTCAGAAACTGTCCATATGGCAGGTTGTCCCGCAATGTTTCGGGTGATAGCTCTCATATTGAAGTAGAGCATTGCGGGCCATCGGTTTCTGGTAGAGTTCGGTTTCAAGGGTTCCTCCCGATGGATAGATCCACAAGTCTAGAAAGGCCAGTCCCGTCTTGCTGTACTCACATGTGAGTCTTAAATGGTCATTCCTGTTGTTAAGCCAATTCTGGAATAGTTTGATGGTAGCGTCATCTCCTCGCCAAATGACGAGGATGTCGTCTATGTACCTCTTCCATAAAATTATCTGTGTGAGGAATGGATTGTCCCTCCCAAGGACAACACCTTCTTCGAACCCGTGCATGTAGAGGTTCGCTAGACTGGGAGCGAAGGTGCTGCCCATGGACGTTCCTGAGATTTGGAGGTACAGTTGTGTCTCAAATTGAAAAACAAATTCTTTCATTGCCAATTTGGCGCACTTCATAATGAAGGGGATCGGTGTGATAGTTTCTGGTGGATGTTGTATCAGTAGTTGTTCGACCGTGTCCAGCGTCTGGTCCTAAGGGATACAGGTGTACAACGATTCCACGTCAAACGAGACGAGATAGTCAGTGAGTGGATCAAAATGTATATTGTCCAACAGGCGTAACACATACGTGGTGTCCTTCAGGTATGTGGGCATGTTGCACACCAGTGGTCTGAGGAAAAAGTCAGCAAATTATGACAACGGTTCTAAGACAGAACCGATACCTGAAATGATCGGTCTTCCCGAGGGAGGCCTCTGAGGTTTATGAACTTTGGGTAGTATATAGAAGTAGGGTGTCGTCGGAGAGTTAGTAAAAAGAAAATCTGCTTCTCGTGCGGTGATCCAGTCATTTTCGCATGCTTCCTTGGTCATACTAGAGATGGTTTCCATAATCCGCTCCGTGGATCTCTATCCAAACGCCGGTATGCGGTGTCGTTGGTGAGTTGTGGTAAACACTCTGTCCTGTAGGTGTCCGTATCGAGTATTACCGTTGCTCCGCCCTTGTCGGCGCTTTTGATTGTGATGGTTTTATCCAAGGACAAGGACCGGAGAGCTTCTTGTTCTCTTCGCGGGATATTGTTAAAGGTCTTTGTTGATGATAACAGTCCAGAAGTTAGATCCTTAAGGACTGCTTTTTCAAAGGTCGCCACCTCAGCTGGAAGTGCACCAATGGGTGGATTGAATGTTGACTTGGGTCGTAAGTTGGTATTCTTATTCTCCGTATCGATAGTCAATATTTCTTTATCTGCAAAGAAAAAATGGAGTCTGACCTTTCTAAAGAACTGATGTACTTCTTGTAGGATTTTGAATGGGTCACCGATGTTGGTAGGTACGAAGCCCAAGCCCCCATTGAGAATAGCAGTCTCATCGGGAGTCAGTTCTCGCTTACTCAGGTTTACTATCAAGCTGGTTCCCTGCTCGGGCCCGCCTGTTGTCCGCTCTTCGTCATGCTCCTCGTGCTCCGTTGGTCGATCGGGGAGCTCCAATGCACCTGTTGTTGGGTCCGTCGACGGCCTCGTGAGCGGCCGCGGCCCTGCTCTAAAAAAGGCTGACCATAGCCTGCTGGTGGATTTTGTTGAAAATTCATCATTGGGCCTGGCTGGCCTTGTCCAAAGAAGGGAAAGCTCGGAAAACTTCAGGGATTTGGGGGCCACCATTGGTTATACTGGGCTCCTCCTCGTGGACCTCGCCAGTTCCTTCGGTTCTGGTTTTGCGGTCTCGGGTTGGCATTCCCTTGACTTGTGTCAGAGTCGCTGGATGTGTCTTCTCTATCTGAAGATGAGTAGTTTGATCCATATCTGCGGCCTGCCCTGTGATACTCTGGAGGTTGGTATGAAGCATCAGTGTATGGGTAAACCTTCTCCATGGAGAATTTTCCCAGGTCTTTCTTGAATTTTGTAATCTTGCTTGATAACAGGGTCTCTTTGTATTCTTTAGTAGTCTTATTTGTCCCATCCAGGTTTTTTTTAATATGGTAGCACCAATATTGACCTTAATCTCAGATTCCAAAGTCTGTATCTGGACCAGAACTTTCTGTGCCTCCTTCTTGGCCGTGCTGATGATTAGGATTAACCAGTCCCTCGTGCATCGCCACGCAATGAGGGACCAGTCTTTCAAGAAGGAGGGATTGTCGAGAAACAACCTCAGGACGTTGGTGACTATGAGTCCCGTAGGGGCACAATTACCCTGAAGGTACTCTGTCATGATTGAACCATGTGTGGTGGTTCTAATATATAGTCGTTTCAAATGAATCAGTTTGTTCCAGTCATCTGAGGTTGCCAGGGTTTGGGTCATGGGTGTTTCTAAAATGCTCGGTGTAGTAAGGATGTCAGCTAATACTGCGTCGTCAAATGATAGTCCTGTGCTTTCCGCCATGGTAGAGAGATGTACGTTCCTCTATGAAGGAGAGGAAGTCAGAAAGAAAGAGTGACAAGCCCGCAGCTGAGCCGCTGCGCTTCACAGAAATCACAAAAGGGGGCTAGAGGAGGTTTAAGGACCAGCGGGAGCCAACTCCCCACTCATGTATTCACGTCACAAAAGAAGCCTGGGTCCATAATGATAGGGAGGTCTATTATGTGACTCGAGAAGTGTCTTGGTGCAAAACAGGGGATTTCCCTTTTTAAGGACAGTTCCCCTCACACACCAGAGGTGTCATGCTTCATCATGGGGATACCTCCTCGCGTGAGAGACCTAGTCCTCACGCGGGCTACAACCCCCTCGCTGCGAGGGAGAAGTTCAGGGATGTTTTTTTGAAAGGGAGGACGGGTGTACTAAAACCTTATGAGAGCTTGGTGTGATGAAAGAAGTGCAGTGCTGTGATATAAGTGGTTAAAACTGGCTACAGGGTCAGCTATGAAGCAACTTTTATTCAGCTGCCCGGTGTCAGGATTAAAAACAGAATATAGCTTGTAACGCAGGTGCCAGAATTCAAGGCCACTGTGTTATTACAAGACCAACATGTTTCAGCCTATAAGATCTAGAATAGTGTCATGGCTTTCTTCAGGGTCAGTAATGTAGCTACTGCAATAAGTACGTGAATTATACATGAAAAAACAAAGAAAAAACACGTGATAAGTGAATGATACAATACTGAACCAGGGATTTTTCTGTTCAGTATGTTCAACGTATACCCTATGATGGAGATAAATAACAACATGTCACATTTATATACACAAATATGTTGCGAGTACACATTTAGATCCTCCATTTAGCACATATATTCTAAAACATTCTCATATTAGAATAATGTATTTATACACTAGGATGTGTGACTCACCACTCTGGGTATATGGATTTCACCACATCTGTCCCGGCTTCTTAGCCATATGATACGTGCACCACTACCTGTGAAAGAAGGTTCGCAGCATTTAAAAACGGAAAACCCGAGAGGGGGGAAGAGTAAGAGAGTAGAACGCTATGTTAGAGTTTCTGAGGAGTATCATAGACGAGCGCAGACTCAGAATGTTCCTGGACGAGCACTGCATTCCACGACGGACTGCACATTTGGCGGTAAGCTTTTTCTAACAACCCTCCTTGCTTGGGGTCCCGCTTGCAACATATGGCACCCTGGTGACATAACACAGCTGCTATTACCGGCTCCTTTAGACTGTCTTGTCTCTTTAAACATTTGGGCACTACCCTGCTATCTTTGATTGGCACTTGGCTCAACCCTCTTTGCTGGGGCTCTCGCTCCCGCGGACAACACCCTGGTCCACTTTGGCATCCTGGAGACTTAACACGGCTGCCATTACCGGCTCCGTAAGACTGTCTTGCTTCTTTTTAAACATTTGGGCACTACCCTGCTATTTTTGAGGGGCGCACTGCTTTTTATAGCTCCTACCACTGCCTGTCTTCAACGCCCAGGCATACCCTGCCCTCACTGTGGATCGGGACCTTGCATCTTCCGATAAGGGTGTATTCGGCCATTCTGCCTTCCCGGTCTGTCACTTTGTGATCCGCGTTCCACAGTCCTTGTCCTGCGCGCCTCCCTGCTTCTGCTTTTGGATCCATTATGGTCGTCTTTTCGTTAATCAATGGACACTTACATTCTGAGTCTGCGCTCGTCTATGATACTCCTCAGAAACTCTAACATAGCGTTCTACTCTCTTACTCTTCCCCACAAGCGTTCCACAATTCCATTCATGGAAGGGTGATAAACTGCTGTTTTCTTCCCACATATGCCATTCCTTTTTAAAAATTTCTCAAATCTCTCCGACACAAATTGGGGGCAATTGTCACTAAGTATAGTTTGGGGAATACCCTCTCGTATAATCAAATTTTCCAAAAAACTCACACCTGTTTGCTGTCACAAATGTCTGTGATTTCTATTTTAGGCCATTTAGAGTAATTGTCTATGGTCTCAATAATATGTTTGGAAATTCCATCATCATCCTCAATGGGGCCCAACAAATCTATGCTCAATTCTTCCCACGGATATTCAGGAATAATTCTTGAGCCTAATGTACGTTTTATGACACGTTGCGTTTTATCAGACTCCGAACATATAGAACACTGTTTAACAAATCTCTCCACATCCTTGACTATGCCTGGCCACCAATATGCTAATTTGACCCTTTTCTTCAATTTGACAATGCCTAAATGACCTTCGTGATTTATATTTAATACCTTGGGGCCCGATTCACAGAACTAACTTATGACAAAATCCTAAACTTACTACCATTTTGGTATTCACAGAAGGCACTTACTCATTTTGGTATTCACAGAAGGCACTTACTTACTCATTTTGAGTAACTTACTCATTTTGTGTAACTTACTCATTTTGGTATTCACAGAAGGCACTTACTCATCAATGAGTAAGTGCCTCTGTGAATACCAAAATGAGTAACTTACTCATTTTGAGTAACTTACTCATTTTGTGTAACTTACTCACCATGCCATTCCAGTTTGGACCCAGCCATATGCAAATCAGTCTTGACCCTGCGCCCAATGGGAACAGTCCACCCGAACTGCCAGGCCAGGTCCTCCCTGGACTGGAAACAAGCATCCTAGGACCGGTTTCGGGCTTTCAGCCCTCATCAGCCAGGATAGCTTGACTCCAGTGGCATGGAGAGCACGGGACCCACGTCTGGGCATACCCGTCCCACTCGGGGTGACAAATGCAAAAACAACAATTGATGAACAGAATGCAGAACAATGTCGTACATTCACCCCAGTACAGAGATCTGGGCCTAAATCCATCGTTTTTTTGCTCACCATGCCATTCCAGTTTGGACCCAGCCATATGCAAATCAGTCTTGACCCTGCGCCCAATGGGAACAGTCCAGCCCGAACTGCCAGGCCAGGTGCTCCCTGGACTGGAAACAAGCATCCTAGGACCGGTTTCGGGCTTTCAGCCCTCATCAGCCAGGATAGCTTGACTCCAGTGGCATGGCGAGCACGGGACCCACGTCTGGGCATACCCGTCCCACTCGGGGTGACAAATGCAAAAACAACAATTGATGGACAGAATGCAGAACAATGTCGTACATTCACCCCAGTACAGAGATCTGGGCCTAAATCCATGTTCTGCAGCCCACAGCTGGAACTTCGATACCGGCCCCTCGGCCATTGCCCGAGTGCCCGCCTTACCAATCCGACCCTGGCCCCCGCCAAAACAAAAAAACAATCCTAGAGATGTCACTGGTGCTGCTATGCAGCGCATTCAAGAGCCACTCCAGGGTTTCTGTAATGTCTCAGAGGCATCATCCCAAGTAGAGAAAATCCAAGTAGTCTATAATACCAAATTATAGTCATAGCAGCTGTTATTTGCCTATTACGTGTGGGATGTTACACACGGGCCACCTCCACAGAGATTAAAATTATACTTTTAATTTCTCTTAGAGGCTGAGTGAAAATTAGGCTGCAGACCTTTGGGGACCTATATGTAGACACGACCATCACTTCAATGGTCGACACACATAAAGGGGATGGTTAATAAAGGCAAAGAGTTTTGTATTTTCTTCTACCCACATGCACAGGGATCCTAACTTTACTACTACTAAATGCCTTCTGTGAATACCGAAAGTCGTAAAGTTAGGATTTTGTCTCAGTTTAGTAGTAGTAAAGTTAAGCATCCTAACTTTACTACTACTAACTGCTTTCTGTGAATACCAAAAGTAGTAAGTTTAGGATTTTGTCTCAGATTAGTTTTGTGAATCTGCCCCGGTGTGTCTTCAACTCTCTCGGGAGGTTCTAACCTGTTAGAATTATTGGTGAAGCACTGCATCCCCACAGACTGAAAACAAGTGTATTAAGCAAGAAATTTTACGTTAAAAGTGTGTGAAAAAAACCAAAAAGAATACAGAGGGATACAAACAATTCACGCAGGTTTGCCTGTGCAACTATAAGAGAGTCGTATTACTAGAGACATAGGTCCCTACCACAAGAGTATAAGAGGCATAAGCACAGAACCACAAATCAGTGCTGTGTTGATTTATTCAAATGAAAAAGATTGTTTATTCAACATACATAAAAAAGAGCAGTACATTAACAATCTAGTGGGTAGCGTAGCAGGGTATGGAAATCAACAGATTTCCAGACCTCAGGCATTCACTTATAAAAGTGACATTAGCAATACATTTTCTAGGCAGTCACAATGAGAAAGAACAATTTGTGCTCCACATAATTTGTTATACATTCGGAGTCACGGTGTGGGTGTTGACGACATTTCGATCCCTGCTGAAAGGTAGGGGGATCATCATCAGGACAAAAGGTATTTTAGATGCCTGAGAGTGCCTGGTAGGCAAGAAAAGAGGGAGGGAAATAACAGGAAAAAGGAACAGGGAAACAGAAAAAAAAGCGAGGTTAGGTGAGGTCGGTTCGGAAGTAACAAAGGTCGCAGAATCATGCTTCTGTGGCTAAGGGAAGCCATTAGTGCGAGTGTATTCTGGTTGGTAACTCATGCCAAGTAATTAAGTGCCGTGATTTAGAGGAGCGTAAATTGCTCACGTGGGCGAGGCGCAGGTTGTCCTACTGCATGCAAAGTAGTCAGGTATTGGGACTGGGCCGTGTTATAATGGTCCTAAGTAGGTGCGGGGTCGTGAGTCTCATGGAGAAATATTTGGTCGGTGTAGTGGCGGGACAAGGTGTCCATATGCATGCGAAAAAGGATGGTGAGGAGACTGACCTGTATGTCAACAATCCAGGCCGATACCTAAATCTCCTAGATCAGGCGAAGTACAATCTAAAAAGATAACCCGGTCGTTAAATTACTGTGGCACTATGTGTGGTAAAAACCACGGTAGATAGGTGAAAAAGGACACTTACGGCCTATAGATACTCAGGCTGAAACATGAACCAATGTCCTGCAATGGTCGCCCCGTCTTCCGCGAGCGATGCACCGGAAGGGGGCATCTGGAAGGAGAAAGACGGGCGCTGAAAATAAGATAAGGTGGTGAGTGATAATAGTAAGTTAATCACATCGCCTGTACGGGAGCCAAGCGGCGAATTAAAGGGAAGGTAACTGAACCCACCTGCTGTTAGTCAACCGGGATCTGTTTCCACAGAATTCCTGGAGCTCGAGGGACGCTGGTGGCATGTGCCGGAGAAGCTGTGTAGTGACTGCAGCAAGACACGCATGCATGGTAAATATCAAAGTCATGAGCATGAATGGTGCGCAGACCCGCGCACGCCATCTTGGATGAGGCGAAAGTGAGAATTGTGATAATTAGTAAGGAATTGCCGGAGGAAAGGACAGACAATATTACAGGAGACCTGCCATATTGAAGATGCAGCATACCGGGGTGTATAGTACACCTAATGGTTACAGTGTGAGTAAAAGCTGGCAATTGGATCCACATTGCAGGCGAATTAAGGCAACAGAGAAAGGTGCCAGGAATTACAGGCACATCGATAAATATAAAGATAAAATACATGAATCAACCAGGGGAACTAGAGTGAATGAGAGTACCCCCCTGCATATTGTACTATTACGCAGGCCACAATTAAAGGGGACACACAATGTGTATGTCCGAAGAAGCAACAGAACACGGTGTGTATTCCACCCAATGGTTACAATACGGTTAAAAATTATAACAATTGGAGCCGAATAAGGCAACTCATAGAAAGCAGTCGGAAGTACCACAAAATCCAAGTACATAAGTAAAAACAGGAATCAACCCAGTGGCAATTAATGGAAAGTCCATAATGATGTACAGTGTGGTTCCGCGTGATGGTGCCCGGAATCTGAAATGGAAGGAAAACATACACGGAGTTGGGGCGAACAATAGTTACAACAGGTTTGTCCAATCCTCCAGGCGTTTAAGACCTGTATGGAGGCTGTTGGTGCGTAATATCCCCTTCAGTTCCTCTTTGTTGAGGATTCCATTTATGTCTGTGCTGCGCAGTGGTGCTTGGATTACACTGATGACTTGCCATCGTAAGTCATCCTCTCTATGTCCATGGTTCGTAAAATGTTCCACCAGAGGTGCATTTGGTGTTTGACATCTCAGACGGCTCCGATGCCGGCAAATCCTGATTTTGACCTTTTGGGTTGTTTGGCCAATATAGATCTGATTACATGAGCAAATAATCGCATAAGCAACATTGTTTGTATTACAGTTGGGGAAGTTGTGTAGGGTTACATCAATGTTGCCAAAGACAAACTTTTTACTCTCAATCATAAGATGACACACACTACAACCTCCACATTTGAAATAGCCTAACACAGGTGGTATGCCCCTAGCTCAGTAAGTGTTGCAAAGTCATCCTGTGCCCTGGGCACCCCCCAACTTTTTGCTGACTGATACTGGTGGTAACTGACTTTGACTGACCCTGGGCTCTGCCTAACCAGGCCCAGGGCCAGTGCTATGCTGAAAGAGACACATTAGAATACAGTTAAAACACCTACATACACTAGGGTACACAATGGTATGGTGCGGTACCCCTGTGATTGGCATGACCTACCCTATAAGCCCCTAGTATATAATAGGGCAGGGGGATTAAAACTACCTAAAAGTCCCTAGTACCCTAGGGCATGGCAGTTTAGAGGCCAGCAGCTCTTTTTTGCACTTGCATGTGTGCACTGCTGAAGCCTGAGGTCAGTTTAAAAGCAGCCCTGGGTGCCAGGACTGCTTTTAAAAAGTAAATTGTGCCCAATCAATCAATCAATCAATCATGTCACTTATAAAGCGCACTACATACCCGCGAGGGTCTCAAGGCGCTGGGGGAAGAGGGGGGTGGTGCTGCTACTGATCGAAGAGCCAGGTCTTGAAGAGTCTTCTGAAGGCCAGTAGGTCTTGGGTCTGTCGGAGGTTGGTGGGGAGGGTGTTCCAGGTCTTGGCGGCGAGGTGGGAGAAGGATCTGCCGCCGGCAGTCGTTTTCCGGATGCGGGGGACTGTGGCGAGGGCGAGGCTGGTCGAGCGGAGCTGGCAGGTGGGGGTGTAGAAGCTGAGTCGTCTGTTGAGGTAGGCTGGTCCGGAGTTGTGGAGTGCTTTGTGTGCGTGGGTGAGGAGCTTGAAGATTATCCTCTTGTTGACAGGGAGCCAGTGCAGGTCTCTGAGGTGGGGTGTGATGTGGCTGCGTCGGGGGATGTCGAGGATAAGACGTGCAGAGGCGTTCTGGATGCGTTGCAGCCGTCTCAGGAGCTTAGCCGTCGTTCCTGCGTAGAGGGCGTTTCCGTAGTCCAGCCTGCTGGTGACGAGGGCCTGGGTGACTGTTTTTCTTGTTTCGGTGGGGATCCACTTGAAGATCCTGCGGAGCATTCGGAGGATGTTGAAGCAGGATGAGGAAACGGCGTTGACCTGCTTAGTCATGGAGAGTGTGGGGTCGAGGATGACCCCTAGGTTGCGTACGTGGTCGGTGGGTGGCGGGGCTGTTCCCAGTGATGTTGGCCACCAGGAGTCGTCCCAGGCTGAAGGGTTGGAACCAAGGATGAGGACCTCCGTCTTGTCCGAGTTCAGCTTCAGGCGGCTGGTCCTCATCCATTCGGCGACGGCCTTCATTCCTTCGTGGAGGTGGGCTTTGGCGGTGTGAGGGTCTTTGGTCGACTTTGGGGTTTGGGGCACTTAAAAATGGACAACCTACAATGGTTTGGCATATTAGGGACCCCCAGGGTCTCCCCTAGGTATCCCAGGGGTGGGGGGTCAGGTATTTATAAGGTACACCCTTATAAAATGAGTTTTTATATGCCTGGGTAAAGTGAAATTTCACATTTCACTCCCCCCATTGTGGTAAAGTGCTGCCCAAATTCGACTTTGATGCTAGGAGCACTGTGAAGTGAGGATCCGCAATATTTTTACAGATTCAGGACCCCTAAAGTCTCCCCTAGTTGTCCCAGGGGGTGGGGGTCCTGTAGATATAAGCAAAGTACTTATAAAATATGTTTTTGTAAGTCCTGGTGCTGGAAAAATGGCCCAAGTCATTTTTCCCATTGCAAATCCCCTGTTACATAGGATAACATGGTAGAAAGTTATTAACTAATAACTCTTGATAGGAGAGGGCTAGAAGTGCCATTCAAAGACTTCCCTGAATGGTATTAATAAATGCAACAATATGATATTGTTGAAATTCTCCTAAAGTGTACATACAAGAAGTTATAAGACTTTCTTGTTTGTAAGTCCAGATTCAGCCTTCCAGTGGTCTGCCCTGATTGGTCAGAGTTAAGTGGATTAGCCAGGCTGCCTTGAAGAGGTGATAAAGAGCCCCTGGGGTCAACCAGCTCTGCTGGCAGGGCAGTGTGCTGTTCCAAAGGAATGCCAGGCCAGGGGGAGGAGTCGTAAACGATGTTCTTCAAAGAGAAGAGCAGAGACCAGTGTCATTTACAACTCTGAACTTTCAACCTTAGGCAGATGGTAGGATTAAGGAAGGTATGAGCAGATGCAGGGGGAGAGTCTAAGTAAATTAGCCATCCTAGGGGTGTGTTTAGCCAGCTCTTGCCTCCTTGCTGGAAAATCTGCCATTATGGATTTGGAAGATTTGATGCACTCTGGGACAAAATAATGCCACACTCTACAGGAAGTGGTCATATGTTTGAGGAGTTACCCTGCTCCCATTGGTCAGGAGTGACCTCCTGTCTGACCCAGAGAACATGGAATAAGTATCTGAGAGGGGCAGAGCCCTCCAGATCTGCTGCTTGAAACTTACTGAAGCAAGACATTGCCAAGCTGAGAAGTTTTGCTGTGCAAAGATTTCTAAGGCCTGACCTCTGAAGACTGCACCATCTGAAACTACAGCCCTGTGGATTATCTTGCTGAAAAGGAACTAAAGAGTGGACTCCCTGAAAGTTACAGGTTAAAAGAGCTCATCTGGAACATCACCAACTAAATCTGCACCTTGGAGAACTACCAGTGGATTTGTAAGGGTGACGTCCAAGTGGATTGTGGGAACTGAAGTCCTCATCTTTCAAGGCCTATATTGGAGCTTCCAGACCCTTGGAGTGAGTTTGAGACACTTTGGGACCCTTTGAGGAACTTCAGGAAGAAGTTCAAGAAGTTTGGAGAACTTTGGAGGAACTTTTAAAAAAAGCTCCATAGAGGGACCGACTCAACCTGGTCAGCCAAGCCGCCTGCCTTCAACCGCGAGCCGGCCAAGCCACCCAGGTTCGTCCCGCTAAAAGCTCCGTCGGTCCAACTTCCAGAGTTTGACCGGGACTAGAAGAAATCTGAAGCCGGCGAACCCTCACCGGATCCGGCTACATGAAGAGCATCGAGAGACCCCGCGAGAAAAAGCTCCAGAAAAGTTTCTAAGTCCGCTCGTAGAAAAGGTGACCGGGAGTAACCGCGAGAGGCAAGCCGCCTGCCTTCCATCGAGTGTCGGCCTGGGCTCCTGGGTTGCCCCGCTGAAGCGCTAAAGAAAAAGTTTCTAAGTCCGATCCAGGGAAGTTAACCGGGAGCTCGTCGAAAGGCAATCCGGCGAACCCTCACCGAATCCGGACTGGCTGGGAGCTTCGAGGGACCTCGGGGAGAAAAGCTCCAGAAAAGTTTCTAAGTGTGAAGGTAGAAACTGAGACCGGGACCTGCCGCAAGCTGTAGCCGCCCAGGGCTCCATCGCGGTCGGCCTGAAACTTTGACTTTGACCCGGTCTATCGCGAGCAGGTATCCCAATATGGTGCTATAATGTTCTAAGTGCTATATTTTGCTAAATCTTTGAAAATTCATATCTCCGGTTCCCTACATTGGGTTTTTGTGTCATTTTAAAGATAAAAATATTTCCTATTTTTAGAAATTGGTGTTGGATTTTTATTATGTGTTGTGTCTTAATTATTTACTGAATTGGTGTTTTTAAATGCTTTACATACCTGTCTTTGAAGTTAAGCCTGTCTGCTCGCAGCCACGTTACCAAGGGTTGAGCATGGGAATAATTTTCTAAGACCTATGCTGAGTCCTACCAAGGATTAGTGGCCTTATTGCCAGTGGCAGACCTAAATTTGCCCCTACCAATAATCCACTTTCCAACATTTGGTGCTCAGCGGTGTGGATGAGGACTTGTGTTTAAAAAGTACACCTTTCAGTGAATGCATTAAGATTATAAAAATCCTCTAAATTGCCTTAGAACAAAACTTTTGAGTTTGATTTTTGGAATTTGGACTAAACTGTTTTTAATCCATTGTTTTGATTTTTCCAAATTGTTCTAAGTCTGTTGTGCCTAGTTGTTGTGACCCAAAACTAGGGAACCATGGAGCAGGACCTGGCTAAACTGTCCCAGTTCAAGCTTGCTGAGCTTAGGGAACAGTGTAGGCTTAGGGGCTGCCTGCTGCCAAGAAGATGAGGAAGGCAGGGTTACTTGAGTCCCTACAGGCCTGGGCCGGGGCAGCTGAGGAGAACCCAGGGGGTGGGAGGATGTTCCCCAACCTCACCCAAGAGGGGGTGAGGATGAGACCTCTTCCATTGTGACTAGTGTTAGCCAGGTGAATCAAGGTGGTGGTGGGAGTGGGGAAGGGTCCCTTACTCAGGAACCACTACCGTCCCTTGTAGAGAGACAGCTTCAGGCTCAATTGGCTTTGATAGCTTTAGAGCAGGAGAAATTGGAATTGGCTAAGAGATGGGAGAAGGAGGAGTTGAGAAGAAATGGTGGCAGTGAAAATGATGTAGATTTTGAGATGTCCAGGGGTGGTGCATTTGAACCTAAACTTCCCAAGGGTATAGTGCCCAAGTACACAGAGGGGGATGACATTGACCGGTGGCTAGCAGCTTTTGAGAGGGCCCTTAAAATGAGTAGGGTCCACTCTAGGTATTGGGGTGCACTCCTGTGGGAGTTGATTCCAGTAGCTGGGAGGGATAGGCTCCTGACCCTGAAGGGAGAGGATGCAGAATCATACCAGCAGATGAAGGCATGCTTAGTCAAGAGATTTGGTCTGACTCCAGAGCAGTACAGGGTGAAGTTTAGAGGCACGCTGAAATTGAGTTCAAAGTCTTGGGTAGACTTTGTGGACATTTCAGTAAAGGCACTGGAAGGCTGGATTGTTGGTAACAAAGTTGACACATATGAGGGATTGTATAATTTGTTTTTGAAAGAACATATTTTGACTCATTGTGCAGAAGAGAAGTTACACCAGTATCTAGTGGACTCTAAGCTGACAGACCCCAGAGAGCTGGGGGAAGCAGCTGATGAGTGGGTGAGAACCCGGGTTTCCATTCAGCACTAGGGGGGTGACCAGAAGAAAGGAGGACAGGTCCCTCCCCAGGGGAAAGCCCAAGGGAAAGAAGGTCAAAACCAGAAGGAGTCCTCCAAAGACCCACAAAAACCTGTACAAGGAGGGGGGGCCCCGAGCCAACCCAAATCCAAAGGGAGGTGGAATCGGGGAAAGAATGGTAGGTTCTTTGATCCCTCAAAAGTGGGTAAGTGCTTTGACTGTAACCAGCCAAGGCACAAGCAGGGAGATGCTGTCTGCGCCAAGAAGCTCCCCCCTAAGGGGCCATCCACAGGGATTGCCAGTGTCAGTGTAGGGGTGGAGAGTGGTGCCCCAGAGAGGGGTAGTCAGGTGGTGGAAGCAACCTTAGTGTCCCTGGGTGGGGTGAATATTGCAACCCTTGCTGCCTTACCTCCAAACATGGACAAGTACAGGCAGAGGCCTAAAGTGAATGGGACTGAGGTTGAGGCTATCAGAGACACTGGGGCTAGTGTAACTATGGTCCTGGATGAGCTGGTGCCTCCAGAAAGGTTGTTACCTGGTGAGTTTCACCAGGTGACTTATGCAGACAGCACTACCAAACTCCATCCTATGGCTGTGGTGGATTTGGAATGGGGAGGTGTGACAGGCCCTATGAAGGTAGCTGTGTCAAGGGTGCTCCCAGTCCAGTGTTTACTTGGCAATGATCTTGAAGCCTCTGTGTGGAGAGAAGACTCCATATGAAAATATTGGAGCTCCCTGAGTGGGTATGTGCTGTCACTAGGTCACAGACTAGCCAGAAGGGAGGAGCTGGACACTTGGACCCTGGAACAAAGGGCCAAGCATCCAAGGACAAGGGCACTGGGCCTGGTGAACCAGCCCAGGGAACTCCAGAGGTGCATGAAAAATCTAGCCCTGATGGGGAGGATCTGGCCTCTGAGGGAGCGACTCCATCCCTGCCAGAGCTGTCAGATTTGGCAGAACTGACAGGAGCAGGTGGACCCTCCAGAGAGGAGTTCAGTAAGGGACAGCGTGACTGTCCCACCCTTAAGAGCTTGAGGCGGATTGCTTCTTAGCAAGAGGAAGGGGATGACAGTGGGTTTCATAAACTCTACTGGGAAGATGGACTGCTTTATACTGAGGCCAGAAACCTCAAGGAGGGGGCCACCAGGAGGTTGGTGGTGCCCCAGAAGTACAGAGAGTTCATCCTGACTTTGGGTCATGATATCCCCTTGGCAGGACATTTGGGACAGACAAAAACATGGAACCGATTGGTGAACCATTTCTACTGGCCCCATATGTCTGAAAAGGTAAAGGAGTTTTGCAGCTCCTGTGTCACCTGTCAGGCCAGTGGCAAGGTAGGGGGCAAGACAAAGGCTCCCCTAATACCACTGCCAGTGGTGGGGGTTCCTTTTGAAAGGGTGGGGATGGGCATTGTTGGTCCCCTGGACCCACCTACTGCATCAGGCAATATACATCTTAGTGGTAGTTGACCATGCCACTAGGTACCCTGAAGCCATACTGTTGTATTCCGCTTTAGGGGTCCGTATATAGGTTTTCCTGAATCATGTCCTTATATAGGCACAATTCGCCTTGCCCTTATATAGGCATAGAAACCCTATCCTTATTTAGGCATTAACCGTGCACTCCAAATACAGGCATGGTCACCGACATCCGTCCACCCTAACGTCACAACAAGTTCTTAGAAACCAGACCCTCAAGCTTCGGGAGTTCCCCTAGCACAGGACTATTGATTTCTCCAAGAACTCATCTATTATGTATGAACCGTTATACCTTAAGGGTTCATTCCTGACGTCTTCCTCTGTCCGACTTCACGTCAATGCTAACATTCCACGACACCTACCAGGTATAAATATACCTTCCCTTGCCCAAGCAAGTTAGAGGAGACCTCGACTTCAGAGGAGCCCGTATCCCGGCCTGACGCACTGAGAAGACGCTGTCCTTCCTGCACGCAGACGAATCCAGCTTCCAGTGTTCTGACTCCCTTCGCAGGGTGTTAGAGTTCCAGACCCGGCAGGAGATTCCCAACTCTCTCATTCTCAAGGTATGGAGCTAACTAGAACCTAGAGGGACTCTTGGCATACTAGACTTAACATACTCTTAGTCTACCATACTAGAGAATACTCCACCTACTTCTACCTTTCCCTACACCTAGACTAGGTTAGGTACATTGGGGTAGAACTAGCTTAGAGACGCATCAAATGAGTACTCGCATTCTTAGCTCATGTTATTTATGTACGTGAATATATGCTAAAAGATAATGCTAGCGCAGTATTATTTATTTCTACTGCTTACGCTGTACATTATTTATCTTGCATACTGTCTTGTGATCATAACAGCACATATCTCTTACACGAGAAACAAGACTGTTCAATAAAACCCTTTTATTGAAACGCCCGTCTTTCCTTTCTGTGTAACTCTGTAGAAACTAAGCATGCACGATTGAATGAGTGAAACTGTTATCTATTGTTTCCACGATTCTGAGACATGTTCCGCTTCTAAAGGGAAACAAAGTTGTCATGTTTTTCGGTTGCCAGAAACTACTCCCTTCTTGTTCTCAAGGAGTTTCTAGTGGCCTCTGAGCTAGCTGGCACAGGTAATTAAGTTTAATATAATCGATAGGGACATACCGACCTTAGTCCTATGTCAAACCTATAGGTTATATTATTCCAATGCGCAGAGCCTATTAGGGAAATAGGAACTACACTACCTGGCGCCCAACGTTTGGTAAGGCAGTAATTTAACGCTAGATACTGAGTAACTCATTCGTGCTTTTCTCAGAGACCCCTACTCACATACTCCATAAGACGTCCGGAGTGGGTAGAGTTAAAATATCCGCCAATACTAAATAGGGAAGCACCCTATAAATTAGTTGTTTGGTTTGTTCAACGTTGAAGGATACAGTGTTCCAAAATATTGTGCACCTTATCTTTTTGTTTCCTTGAAACTTGTTCTACATTTTTCAAAAAACAAAATGCCTGACTCCGACAACGGTGACGTTGCGGGTCACCCAGCTTTAACAGCTAATAACATCACAGGTTTTATTGAAACCGAGGAGGGTGTCATAGACATCAATCCAAACTTAAGAAGAGCCATCAGTCTAAAACTTATAAAACATGGCCTACCACCAAGAGGAGGTAGAACAGTTTTCGTGATAGAGGCACACGAATCCTTTCAGACAGAGGTATTCTATTCATGGGTCATATTTCCTGAATCAAATTCAGTAACAAGACTGTTTCACTTCTACAAAGAAGATGATCCACCAGAGGAATATATTCCTTTCGAGGATATTGAAATTCCACTAACATACCAGGAGCATCAGCTCTGGTTTAAAGGCGCCCTAAAACATCACAGAAACATTACCAGGCTCGGTCCACTAGGTAGACCAGGAGCAACATGGCCGATTCTAGCCGGCTACACTCCTCATCCTGAACTGGATATAATGACGGATGAGGAATTACTTACTCAACTTACAGAGTTAATAAAAATCTACAGACAACTAGTCCAATATGTCATGGGGACTTTCACAGTCCAACCACCATTGACACTTCCAAATCAAACTCTTCAACAGGGGAATACACTAAAAATTACACCACAGACTCTATACGCAGTCATGGGTAAAATGCCCACAAAACGTGAGCAAATTCCATTCTGGATAGCTCAAAAAATTACTCAAATCGAAGCAGTATTTCCAAATACTAGCCCGTATGAGAAACACAGAATCCTAACTATCTGTTTACCAATGGGGATCACACCACAACTGGAAGACTGTACCACTTGGGGCTCAGTCTTTGCTGCCATCTATACTAAAACACATGGTATTCCATCAATTGCAGTAATACCTGATGTCCTGAAACAAATTCAAAACGAATACGGGGCAGAGCCTGCTCTAAATTTCGGTATGAAATTACTGAAAAATTTCGACCAGGTCTCAACAATAATATTATCTAATATTAAAGGGGAGGCAGCAGCAGTGGCGATCCGCCAACGATTAAGGGAATTCGATGTTACAGAACATCAAACTGAGCTACCCAGAATAATAGAACAATCTTATGCAGAGATAGTTTGGGTGGAAGACCAATGAAGCCAAAACTATCTGAAAGTCCTGAGAAGGACTCTATTAAACAAACTCCTACATCTTCTAAAAAGAAGTGGGAAACTAATAAACAAAATTCAAACGAGAAACATTCTCAATCCCGAGGTAGGTCTCCTCAAAAGGAGCCCTCTGAAAGGAGGTATAACCTCAGGAATAGGGATAATTTGAAAAAGCCTGACAGGTATCAAGATACTGATACACGTTCCTCTAGTACCTTTCAGATCTCGTCACAGACATCGGAAAGAAGAGGACGGTCAGAACATAGAGAAGAACGCGTGAAATCGAAAGATGACAAACACGTTCCGAAAAACAAATCAAAACCTCAATTCTCAAAGAAGAAGGTAGCAGGTCTGAAGGTCAGACATGATGAGAATACTGAGAACACAACTCAAGAACGGAGAATGGGCTCAGACAATGCTGGACAGTGCAGCAGAAGTCACAATAGCTCGCCAGAACCTGAAGGAACTTCTGGAGATAGTGGACTTGAATGAGTACATTACAGTTGAGACTGTAGACACCAGGGTTAGTACTCCACAAAAGTTATATGAAATAACACTCCAGATGGAGGGAGACATACCTAGACAGGTGAAAGCACTTTTTTGGGAAAAACTTTCAAGGGGCTATGACATACTTCTAGCAGAAAAAGACTGGCCACCACAATTTGTCAGGGAGTGCCCACATGGCGAGGACATTATTATGCCTGCCTTCTCTAACCATATTCCAATACATCTAAAATATACTTATGCCAGGAAATGGGCAGTTGCCCAGGCCCCAGCATTATACAAAAATCATGTAGGATGGGACGAGGATTCACCTCACCATAAAATACATTTAAAAAATGAACCTACTGCACAAAGGCAGTATCCAATAAAGCAAGAAGCTAAAAAACAGGTCAGGGAGATCTTAGATCAACTTGAATACCAAGGGGTGATTGAAACATGCACCTCTTCAATGAACAATCCTTTGTTTCCTGTCTCCAAACCAGACAATACATATTGTCTAGTTTTGGATTACAGACACTTGAATACTTGTTCTAAAACATTTGCAGTGCAAAATGCACATAGTACAGCATTAATGAATAACATTGTGCGTAAAAAATATAAAACTACATTGGACATCTCAAATGGTTTCTTTTGTCAAAATATAGCACCTGAAAACAGGTACTTAACAGCTTTCTCAATAATGGGGACTCAGCGTCAATTTTGTCGACTCCCACAAGGGTTCAAGAACAGCCCGGGGTTATTCTCAGCGACAGTAACGGAGTTACTACAAATTTATGACAATGAGGCATTGTCCTATGTCGATGACATCTATCTGACAGACGATGACCTGGACAAACACTTGAACAGGGTGAGCACCATTATACTGGGCTTCACCTCTGAGGGCTACAAGTTCAACTTTAGAAAGTCCCGAATTGCCCATCTCAATGTCCTGTTTCTAGGATATGAGCTTTCAAGTGAAGGCAAGAGCTTGGCAGCCAACTTTTAGAAAGATGTGCGCTGCTCCAACCTCCAAAGACGCTGAAAAATTTACAATCCATCCTGGGTTTCCTAAATTTTGGAAGAACTTACATTCTAAATTACGCAGAAAGGGTTAAACCTCTCTACGCATTAATCAAACCTGATTTTTCAATCAAAAATTGGACACAAGAACACACAGAAATCTTGCGTTTACTCCAGGCTAACATGTTAGCAACAAATCAATTACAAACACGCGTAAGCCAACGCAATTTAGTGATCCGAATAATTTCGAGTCAATGCAGAATCACCTACTTAACATTTAATGAGGGTGAAAAAGTACCAATTGCATACAAATCACACTTGTATACACAAGCAGAAATGCGCTTCACTTCAACAGAAAAAATTCTGACAGCAGTTCAAACCGCTGTAGCAAAAGAAAGAGCTCTAGCCCAAGGGAAACGCATTATTGTCGTAACCCCAGTTCCGGCCTTAGAGGCGGTACCTAAAGCGAGCATTCCAAATGCTAAGGCATTACATCCTAGATGGATACAATGGGTTAATTCTCTTGCTGCAACAGATGTTGAATATGTTTTTGATCCTGATCTAAAAACACAAGCGTTCCTGCAATATGAACATGAATGTCCTCTGCCCACTGAGATTCTTCCTCTCGATCAGTACGAATTCATAATTTACACTGACGGATCCGCACAACCCGCAACAGGGAGTAAGCAAGCTTACAGTGCAGCGTGCGCAATCGTTAAAGGTCGCATGCGCGATGGCAAATTCAGACCTATGGTCACATAAACCCAATCTCTAGGAGATTGCACAGCTCAGCGAGCTGAACTACAAGCATTCAAACTGGCACTTGAAAGTAGAGATCGAGAATTCCCCACACTAATAGTGTGCGATTCTTTCTACTGTGTGCAGTCGTATAATGAATATATACAAACTTGGCTTGAAAACGGGTTCAAAGATGCAAAAGGTGGCACAATAAAGCATAAAACGCTTTGGGAACAAGTAGTCCAGTTAAAAAGCGAACTACCAAAGGCTCAACGTGATGGCGTTCACCTTGCAGGGAATTCATTGGCTGACGAAGCCGCAAAGGGGGCTGTTCAGATGGCTTCCGTAGCTGCGATCACTCGTTCAAAAACGAAAATAGACAGTGAGATAATGTTGGCTGTCAATGCTACGAGCAAAGGCAGTGGTGCAGCGTTACCAAAAAAGTTTCCACTCAAGTACTCTTATGTAATTGATGCGAACAACGTTCCTTTTGCTCGAATGCCTGGAGTGGGGGATCGTGTAATTCCAAACATGGAACGTAGAGCAGCTTTGATTTATGAAACACATCTGGGGGAGGGTCTGTCACATCAAGGGATCTCTAAAACAATATTGACATTAAAAGAGATGTACTGGTGGCCTGGGATGAATACAGAAATACACATATTCACCAACAACTGATTAGACTGTAAATTACAGCGGGAAAGCCACCAGACACCATGCTACGAATGTAGCTGCCCAGTACAGACACCATTGTTAGACAGCATTAGACTATCTATGCACAGGCGTCCTCATGGACAAGTGCAATCCCACAAATACTAAGTCAAGGTTCCTATGGATATGGCCTCAGCGCTCGGCTGGCACTCGAACTGTTATAAAAGATTTGCGAGTCTTTATCGGCACATACGCAATAGGCACGCTACATTCTGACCAGGGCCCTGCGTTTAACTCTCGGGCTTACAAAGACGCCATGGCCAGTCTGGGTGTTGCATTGCGGTACTCCTCTCTGTTTCATCCTGAGGGAAATTCTGTTGTGGAAAGGAAAAACCGGGACATAAAGCAGTCTATAACAGCTAGGGTATTAGGTTCGGGTGATGGGTGGGTCAAACATCTATATGGCGTCCAACGCTCATTAAACAATTTCCCAAGAAGTCTCTAGGGGGGTCACTCCATATGAGGGCCTATTTGGGACAAGAATGTGGGTGCCAGATCTGGAAAGTAGTGGCACAGTGGTGGAAAATAAACCCTTTGATATCAAAGATCGTTTGGCTGTTTTACAGGACTTAAATGAACTAAGATTGAAACAAAGCAACGTATTCCTGCAGCCAACCACCACTGGGGAAAAGCCGGCGGTCCCAGCAAGGCCTGTCTGGATTCTAAAAGTTGGGGATCTAGTCAGAGAGAAGATTGCGGACAAGAAGGAATTTGGACCTTCTTACAGACAACCAGTACCTTCTGCCGCCCCTTGCTGGAAAAAAGGAGAAAAGATTTGTGTCCATCGACCTCATCAAACCACAGTATGTGTCCAATACTAAATAGTAGGCCTCTTGGACTCCGACCTAGTAGCAGACACACTCCTCTCGCTACTATCCAAGAGGTTCAGACTGAAGGACTGATAACCATTGAGAATTCAGCAGTAACAGATGAAGGACTGAGCAACAATGCTATGGAACTCATCCCTCTTGAAACACAAGTAACAGTTCGTCCAAATACACCTGTCTACACCAATGTAACAAGTGATCAACTGGTACCAGCGATTTCTACAAATCCTGATGCAATTCCAACAATTGACAGAACTGCTTCTGGCTACTTCATTAACTTTGATACGTTTTCCGAGGATCCGAGTGAGCCCGAGACGTCGCCAGCATCAAAAACTATTAAACAGCAAGTACAAGACTTTTTACATTTTTTGAAAAAGACTTATCTAGTTTCACCATGGATTGAACTTTGGGTTATTTCTGGAATATTTTTCTTCCTGCTTTGGCTAGCTTTGGTTATGACTATGAGCGTGCTTATAAATGGGAGATACATCCATTTGGACATTGAAAGAAAAGAAGTGAACTTACTTTTGAAACCTCACAAATCATCCCATCGTGAAACAAGAGACTTGTCTGCAGTGAACATCACAGCCGTTCCTATACAGGATGGTATAGTGTGGGACAAAACAGATTTTGATATTTTTGGCCCGACGGAGCATTTGAACATTCCACATTTATTTAAGATTTCACTAAGTGATTTTTTTTTCATCTAGTACCTACTCTGAGGATTGGGACTTTGAAACTGTAAATGATATGATGTTTGACCTAGAAAAATATGCTGCATTTTCTAATAATGAATATTTAGAGGGTTCATCAGACTATGAACAGCTGTATTGCTATAACCACTATGGTCATCATTTTTTGCATAAATCTGCAACACCTAGAAATGTGTTTATGTTTAACCAATGGGAGCATTGTCCTACACCACCAAAAGGTAGTTCAAAAACATTTGCTAAAAGTTTCCATATTTTTCAGGATACAATACATCTGATCCAGAAACATTTTACTATAGAAATGTAAACAAAACAGGAATGAAAATTATGTTAACAAATACAAAACAGATTTACTCTGCAGCTTTTATTGCCCAACTGTCTAGACAGGGTTTCGACTTATGGAAAGACACAATAGACACAAAAACTGTCTGGGGTACTAAAGATTGGCAAGTGCAGGGGATAGAAGCTTTATTTAGAGCCTGTATCGTCCCTCAACAAATAATGTTTTTGAATGACACTGTCCAACAAACGTCTTGCCTTGGTTTAGCCAAGATCAAAGACATGAAAGCACCTTCTGTACCAACACCTGCAAGTGATAACAATACACAGGCAGCGGTTACAGTTGGCACCATATTACACCTCAACAGAACAAATCCTGATTGGAGAAAATGGTTGATCTGGCCCACAGACACAAACAACTGTCAAGGGAGATTCCTGAATAAAACACAGGGGTTTACTATTCATAGGCCAGACCCACGATACGTCCAAAGACAGCATCCGGGGGTAGTAACAACATACAGTGTAGGAAAATTATGCCTCGATTGGCTGCACAAATCTACACTTAAGGATGTGAAGCAACACTTATCTTTACTTAAAGAAGACGCAGACCTTAGGGAATTCTTGCTTGGACCAAGAAAACCGCGTCAAAAACGTTTCATATATGCCGGCATTTATGCTGCTTATAATGAAGCATGGAAGGTGTCACAGATGGAGGCCGCAGAACAAATACGTGAACTTGATCGTATTAACTTAGAGAAAACTCTCTCTGTGGTCGACAATGGGTTAACAACTTTGTCCTCCAGAATTTATTCATTGGACAGTATTGTATCCTCTGCTATCGACATACTGGAACAAGATTTAGCCATGTTACAGCAAGGCCAGTCTCAATTACGTTCTCTTATGTTATTGAGCTGGACGCTGCAATCTTTGCGTGCGGGCTATGTGCCTTGGCGTTTTATCAACACGACGGCTCTGTTTGCAGAATATAATCTAACTGATAAACAGATCGAACTGGCACAAAGGGGAGCAAAGTATACAGTACTGAGCATTGAAAAACTTGAAAAATTACCATTCACAGTGGCAGAAAAACCAGCTACAGAATGGCTTATTCACGGCAAAATTAGTCTACCTGTGACTACTTTCCAGTTTCAGTATTGCCTTAAACAAATGCAAGCAGGCAAATATGAAAGGTTGGGTAAAGAATACATTAAGACATCCTGGAATTTACCTTACACCTATAGATGTTGGAGTGGGGATCGTGAAGTGTTTCTAAGCGGTACACACTGTGAAAGTGCACTAAGCGGTTCACTGATTTGTCAGGACATTTCTTTACACAGGCTTGTAATGGTTCTGTGGCAAACTTGTCCTGCCACCAGCAGGGTACACCAGCTGCTGTGATTAATCCAACGTTTGGACAACTTTCTAATGGGAGTTACCTCATGTTGAATGATCAGAGTTGCTGTGGCATGTTGCCAGGCATCCCATATCTAGTAACGGTCAACTCCAGGGTCACTTGCTGTATGCAAGTATTGTTTGCCCCAATAGACACAGTCAGGGAGTCGCCTTTGTGGCCTTCGTTGAATGTCTCTTTTATTCGATTTGATACTTTAAGCAGAATGAAAGCCATGCTTATACAACAATCAGTGCCTTTGACCTCGGCCAAAGAAACCTATGATCTACAAGTTGCAAGGACTTCGGCTGAGATACAAGCTTTAATTCGTACAAACTGCCCTATACATTTCGTAGAAATGATAGGACGTATCTTTAACATGTCAGATACAAGCAGAATTGTACATGTATTTAAGACCATCTGTTCCGGTCTATTAGCACCTTTCCAGGCTGTCCTCGGAATCATCCCAAACTTCGCACATTCGGTGTTTGGTGGTGTCCCGTTAATTCTAGCACTTGTTGCAGGAATTCTGTTTCTATTCCTCCTACAACGCTATGGCAAGCCTCTTTGCCAACATCAATCCGAGCGATGTGGAGAGAGCCCTCCTTGAACGGAAATGCCGTGAGCGAATAGTACAGCTTTTGGGCATGCCTCGTCTACGGGAACTTAATACAACGTGGTTCCTGTCATTCAGACCAATCTGGCAAGATTGCATCTTACCTGTTCTACGCTGCCTGTTTTGCGGTGAAGAAAGCGTGCTAGACATCTGTCTAACACTCCCATCAGTCATGCCAACGGATATCGATACTCTGCTGGACCCGATAACGGCCCATGCTGTGTGTTGTCCCCAGAGGCTTCCAATCCTGATGGTGGCATTCATTGAGATCTCACAGACGCTTCCGGCTGCTGCTGAGGTACGAGATGGATCAACGGGCACACAGGTAACAACGGACGTGAACATTCCATCTTCTGCTGAGGGCGATGTTTCTCATCTCTGTGCACTTAACCTTCTGAACGAGGTGTTCCAAATGTCACCGACTTCGGTGGATGATATTTTGGCTACGGACATAGATGATCTAATGTTTACGCCAGACCCATACACTGACTTTGATTCGGCTCACCGTGTACCAGGGCAACAATGAAATTTGGCCTTCATATTTTTCAAACTTGGAACTTTTCCCAGAATTGAACTTTTTTCTTTTTAAAATTTTTGAAATGACATGGCAAAATGAACAATCTGCTTACAGTAGAACTAGTCTTATAGAACGGACTTCTTTGAATACTTCCAGGGACACATTGTCACCTTATTTGTCTAACATTTCATTTACTTCCATGATATGCGATGGCTTTGATTTTAAGAACTTAACGACCATTTCGTCATATGTATATATTACTGTTTCATTCTCGTTGCATTTTACTTCCGTTACATGCTTAGAATGAAATCAATGCTTTAAATGTACAGTACCTATTGCATTTCAACAGTTTTGAGCTTCTTTTAAAATGCTTTTAGAAATGTTTTTAGCAACATGTGGTACTCAATTTTATGTTTAGCATTTTAAAATGTTTAGCATTTAGTATTATCGTTCACTCGAAGATGGAGTGGGTGTTGTATTCCGCTTTAGGGGTCCGTATATAGGTTTTCCTGAATCATGTCCTTATATAGGCACAATTCGCCTTGCCCTTATATAGGCATAGAATCCCTGTCCTTATTTAGGCATTAACCGTGCACTCCAAATACAGGCATGGTCACCGACATCCGTCCACCCTAACGTCACAACGAGTTCTTAGAAACCAGACCCTCAAGCTTCGGGAGTTCCCCTAGCACAGGACTATTGATTTCTCCAAGAACTCATCTATTATGTATGAACCGTTATACCTTAAGGGTTCATTCCTGACGTCTTCCTCTGTCCGACTTCACGTCAATGCTAACATTCCACGACACCTACCAGGTATAAATATACCTTCCCTTGCCCAAGCAAGTTAGAGGAGACCTTGACTTCAGAGGAGCCCGTATCCCGGCCTGACGCACTGAGAAGACGCTGTCATTCCTGCACGCAGACGAATCCAGCTTCCAGTGTTCTGACTCCCTTCGCAGGGTGTTAGAGTTCCAGATCCGGCAAGAGATTCCCACCTCTCTCATTCTCAAGGTATGGAGCTGCCTAGAACCTAGAGGGACTCTTGGCATACTACACTTGGCATACTATACTTAACATACTCTTAGTATACCAGACTAGAGAATACTCCACCTACTTCTACCTTTCCCTACACCTAGACTAGGTTAGATACATTGGGGTAGAACTAGCTTAGAGACGCATCATATGAGTACTCGCATTTTTAGCTCATGTTATTTATGTACGTGAATATATGCTAAAAGATAATGCTAGCGCAGTATTATTTATTTCTACTGCTTACGCTGTACATTATTTATCTTGCATACTGTCTTGTGATCATAACAGCACATATCTCTTACACGAGAAACAAGACTGTTCAATAAAACCCTTTTTATTGAAACGCCCGTCTTTCCTTTCTGTGTAACTCTGTAGAAACTAAGCATGCACGATTGACTGAGTGAAACTGTTATCTATTGTTTCCACGATTCTGAGACGTGTTCCGATTCTAAAGGAAACAAAGTTGTCATGTTTTTCGGTTGCCAGAAACTACTCCCTTCTTGTTATTCAAGGAGTTTCTAGTGGCCTCTGAGCTAGCTGGCACAAGTAATTAAGTTTAATATACTCGATAGGGACATACCGACCTTAGTCCTATGTCAAGCCTATAGGTTATATTATTCCAATGCGCAGAGCCTATTAGGGAAATAGGAACTACACTACATGGCGCCCAACGGTTTGGTAAGGCAGTAATTTAACGCTAGATACTGAGTTACTCAGTCGTGCTTTTCTCAGAGACCCCTACTCACATACTCCATAAGACGTCTGGAGTGGGTAGGGTTAAATATCCGCCATAACTAAATAGGGAAGCACCCTATATATTAGTTGTTTGGTTTGTTAAACTTTGAAGGATACAGTGTTCCAAAATATTGTGCACCTTATCTTTTTTGTTTCCTTGAAACTTGTTCTACATTTTTCAAAAAACAAATGTCCAACAGGGACAATGCCACCGATACCGGTGGAGCTGCGGCTGACCCAGCCATAGCAACAGTTTTTAACTTTACAGGTTTAAATGAACCTGAGGAGGGTGTTTTAGACATCCATCCAAACTTAAGAAGAGCCATCACTCTAAAACTTATAAAACATGGCCTACCACCAAGAGGCGGTAGAGCAGTTTTCGTGATAGAGGCACACGAATCCTTTCAGACAGAGGTATTCTATTCATGGGTAATATTTCCTGAATCAAATTCAGTAACAAGACTGTTTCACTTCTACAAAGAAGATGAACCACCAGAGGAATATATTCCTTTCGAGGATATTGAAATTCCACTAACATACCAGGAGCATCAGCTCTGGTTTAAAGGCGCCCTAAAACATCACAAAAACATTACCAGGCTCGGTCCACTAGGTAGACCAGGAGCAACATGGCCGATTCTAGCCGGCTACACTCCTCATCCTGACCTCGAAATAATGTCAGACTTACAGAGTTAATAAAAATCTACAGACAACTAGTCCAATATGTCATGCGGACTTTCACAGTCCAACCACCATTAACACTTCCAAATCAAACCCCTCAACAGGGGAATGCACTAAAAATTACACCACAGACTCTATACGCAGTCATGGGTAAAATGCCCACAAAACGTGAGCAAATTCCATTCTGGATAGCTCAAAAAATTACTCAAATTGAAGCAGTATTTCCTAATACTAGCCCTTATGAGAAACATACAACTGGAAGACTGCACCACTTGGGGCTCAGTCTTTGCTGCCATCTACACAAAAACACATGGTATTCCATCAATTGCAGTAATACCTGATGTCCTGAAACAAATTCAAAACGAATACGGGGCAGAACCTGCTCTGAATTTAGGTATGAAATTACTGAAAAACTTCGACCAGGTCTCAACAATAATATTATCTAATATTAAAGGGGAGGCAGCAGCAGTGGCGATCCGCCAACGATTAAGGGAATTCGATGTTACAGAACATCAAACAGAACTACCCAGAATAATAGAACAATCTTATGCAGAATTAGGCAGAGATAGTTTGGGTGGAAGACCAGTGAAGCCAAAACTATCTGAAAGTCCTGAGAAAGACTCTATTAAACAAACTCCTACATCTTCTAAAAAGAAGTGGGAAACTAATAAACAAAATTCAAACGAGAAACGTTCTCAATCCCGAGGTAGGTCTCCTCAAAAGGAGCCCTCTGAAAGGAGGTATAACCTCAGGAATAGGGATAATTTGAAAAAGCCTGACAGGTATGAAGGTACTGATACACGTTCCTCTCGTACCTTTCAGATCTCGTCACAGACGTCGGAAAGAAGAGGACGGTCAGAACATAGAGAAGAACGCGTGAAATCGAAAGACGACAAACACGTTCCGAAAAATAAATCAAAACCTCAATTCTCAAAAAAGAAGGTAGCAGGTCTGAAGATCAGACATGCCGAGGATACTGAGAACACAACTCAAGAACGGAGAATGGGCTCAGACAATGCTGGACAGTGCGGCAGAAGTCACAATAGCTCTCCAGAACCTGAAGGAACTTCTGGAGATAGTGGACTTGAATGAGTACATTACAGTTGAGACTGTAGACACCAGGGTTAGAACTCCACAAAAGTTATATGAAATAACACTCCGGATGGAGGGAGACATACCTAGACAGGTGAAAGCACTCTTTTGAGAAAAACTTTCAAGGGGCTATGACATACTTCTAGCAGAAAAAGACTGGCCACCACAATTTGTCAGGGAGTGCCCACATGGCGAGGACATTATTATGCCTGCCTTCTCCAATCATATTCCAATTCACCTAAAATATACTTATGCCAGGAAATGGGCAGTTGCCCAAGCCCCAGCATTATACAAAAATCATGTAGGATGGGATGAGGACTCATCTCACCATAAAATACATCTAAAAAATGAACCTACTGCACAAAGGTGGCACAATAAAGCATAAAACGCTTTGGGAACAAGTAGTTCAGTTAAAAGCGAACTACCAAAGGCTCACGTGATCCATACACTGAGTCATCAACGTGATGGCGTTCACGTTGCAGGGAATTCATTGGCTGACGAAGCCGCAAAGGGGGCTGTTCAGACGGCTTCCAGTAGCTGCGATCACTCGTTCAAAAACGAGAATAGACAGTGAGATAATGTTGGCTGTCAATGCTACGAGCAAAGGCAGTGGTGCAGCGTTACCAAAAAGTTTCCACTCAAGTACTCTTATGTAATTGATGCGAACAACGTTCCTTTTGCTCGAATCCCTGGAGTGGGGGATAGGGTAATTCCAAACATGGAACGTAGAGCAGCTTTGATTTATGAAACACATCTGGGGGAGGCTCTGTCACATCAAGGGATCTCTAAGACAATATTGACATTAAAAGAGATGTACTGGTGGCCTGGAATGAATACACAGATTCACATCTTCATCAATGACTGCATAGACTGTAAGGTACAGCGAGATGCAGAACGCCACCAGACACCATGCTACGAAGTAGCTTGCCAGGGACAGACACCATTATTAGACAGCATTAGACTATCTATGCACAGGCGTCCCTTTGGACAAATGCAATCCCACAAATACTGAATCAAGGTTCCTATGGATATGGCCTCAGCGCTCGGCTGACACTCGAACTGTTATAAAAGATTTGCGAGTCTTTATCGGCACATACGCAATAGGCACGCTACATTCTGACCAGGGCCCTGTGTTTAGCTCTCGAGCTTACAAAGAAGCCATGGCCAGTCTGGGTGTTGCATTGCGGTACTCCTCTCCGTTTCATCCTGAGGGAAATTCTGTTGTGGAAAGGAAAAACCGGGACATAAAGCAGTCTATAACAGCTAGGGTATTAGGTTCGGGTGATGGGTGGGTCAAACATCTTTATGGGGTCCAACGCTCATTAAACAATTTGCCAAGAAGTTCTCTAGGGGGTCACTCCATATGAGGTCCTATTTGGGACAAGAATGTGGGTGCCAGATCCAGAATGTAGTGGCACAGTGGTGGAAAATAAACCCTTTGATATCAAAGTTCGTTTGGCTGTTTTACAGGATCTAAATGAACTAAGATCGAAACAAAGCAACGTATTCCTGCAGCCAACCACCACTGGGGAAAAACCGGTGGTCCCAGCAAGGCCTGTCTGGATTCCAAAAGTTGGGGATCTAGTCAGAGAGAAAATTGCGGACAAGAAGGAATTTGGACCTTCTTACAGATAACCAGTACCTGTCCTAGCCGTACATGGAACAAGAACAGTACTTCTGCCGACCCTTGCTGGAAAAAAGGAGAAAATATTTGTGTCCATCGACCTCATCAAACCACAGTATGTGGCCAATACTAAATAGTAGGCCTTGTGAACTCCGACCTAGTAGCAGACACACTCCTCTCGCTACTATCCAAGAGGTTCAGACTGAAAGACTGATAACCATCGAGAATTCAGCAGTAACAGATGAAGGACTGAGCAACAATGCTATGGAACTCATCCCTCTTGAAACTCAAGTAACAGTTCGTCCAAATACACCTGTCTACACCAATGTAACATGTGATCAACTGGTTCCAGCGATTTCTACAAATCCTGATGCAATTCCAACAATTGACAGAACTGCTTCTGGCTATTTCATTAACTTTGATACGTTTTCTGAGGATCTGAGTGAGCTTGAGACGTCGCCAGCATCAAAAACTTTTAAACAACAAGTACAAGACTTTTTATATTTTTTGAAAAAGACTTATCTGGTTTCAACGTGGATTGAACTTTGGGTTATTTCTGGAATATTTTTCTTCCTGCTTTGGCTAGCTTTGGTTATGACTATGAGCGTGCTTATAAATGGCAGATACATCCATTTGGACACTGAAAGAAAAGAAGTGAACTTACTTTTAAAACCTCACAAATCATCCCATCGTGAAACAAGAGACTTGTCTGCAGTGAACATCACAGCCGTTCCTATACAGGATGGTATAGTGTGGGATAAAACAGATTTCGATATTTTTGGCCCGACGGAACATTTGAACATTCCACATTTATTTAAGATTTCACTAAGTGATTTTGTTTCATCCAGTACCTATTCTGATGATTGGGACTTTGAAACTGTAAATAACATGATGTTTGACCTAGAAAAATCTGCTGCATTTTCTAATAATGAATATTTAGAGGGTTCATCAGACTATGAACACCTGTATTGCTATAACCACCATGGTCATCATTTTTTGCATAAATCTGCAACACCTAGAAATGTGTTTATGTTTAACCAATGGGAGCATTGTCCTACACCACCAAAAGGTAGTTCAAAAACATTTGCTAAAAAGTTTCCATATTTTTCAGGATACAATACATCTGATCCAGAAACATTTTACTATAAAAATGTAAACAAAACAGGACTGAAAATTATGTTAACTAATACAAAACAGATTTACTCTGCAGCATTTATTGCCCAACTGTCTAGACATGGTTTCGACTTGTGGAAAGAGACAATAGACACAACATCTGTCTGGGGTACTAAAGATTGGCAAGTGCAGGGGATAGAAGCTTTGTTTAGAGCCTGTATCGTCCCTCAGCAAATAATGTTTTTGAATGACACTGTCCAACAAACATCTTGCCTTGGATTAGCCAAGATCAAAGACATGAAAACTCCTTCTGTACCAACACCTGCAAGTGATAATACACAGGCAGCGGTTACAGTTGACACCATACTTCAACTCAACAGAACAAATCCTGATTGGAGAAAATGGTTGATCTGGCCCACAGACACAAACAACTGTCAAGAGAGATTCCTGAATAAAACACAGGGGTTTACTATTCACAGGCCAGACCCACGATACGTCCAAAGACAGCATCCGGGGGTAGTAACAACATACAGTGTAGGAAAATTATGGCTCGATTGGCTGAAAAAATCTACACTTAAGGATGTGAAACAACACTTATCTTTACTTAAAGAAGAAGCAGACCTTAGGGAATTCTTGCTTGGACCAAGAAAACCGCGTCAAAAACATTTCATATATGCCGGCATCTATGCTGCTTATAATGAAGCATGGAAGGTGTCACAGATGGAGGCCGCAGAACGAATACGTGAACTTGATCGTATTAACTTAGAGAAAACTCTCTCTGTGGTCGACAATGGGTTAACAACTTTGTCCTCCAGAATTTATTCATTGGACAGTATTGTATCCTCTGCTATCGACATACTGGAACAAGATTTAGCCATGTTACAGCAAGGCCAGTCTCAGTTACGTTCTATTATGTTATTAAGCTGGACGCTGCAATCTTTGCGTGCGGGCTATGTGCCTTGGAGTTTTATCAACACGACGGCTCTGTTTGCAGAATACAATCTAACTGATAAACAGATCGAACTGGCATAAAGGGGAGCAAATTATACAGTACTGAGCATTGAAAAACTTGAAAAATTACCATTCACAGTGGCAGAAAAACCAGCTACAGAATGGCTTATTCATTGCAAAATTAGTCTACCTGTGACTACTTTCCAGTTTCAGTATTGCCTTAAACAGATGCAAGCAGGCAAATATGAAAGGTTGGGTAAAGAATACATTAAGACATCCTGGAATTTACCTTACACCTATAGATGTTGGAGTGGGGATCGTGAAGTGTTTCTAAGCGGTACACACTGTGAAAGTGCACTGAGCGGTTCACTGATTTGTCAGGACATATCTTTACATGGGGCTTGTAATGGTTCTGTGGCAAATTTGTCCTGCCACCAGCAAGGTACACCAGCTGCTGTGATTAATCCAACGTTTGGCCAACTTTCTAATGGGAGTTACCTCATGTTGAATGATCAGAGTTGCTGTGGCATGTTGCCAGGCATCCCATATCTAGTAACGGTCAACTCCAGGGTCACTTGCTGTATGCAAGTATTGTTTGCCCCAATAGACACAGTCAGGGAGTCGCCTTTGTGGCCTTCGTTGAATGTCTCTTTTATACGATTTGATACTTTAAGCAGAATGAAAGCCATGCTTATACAACAATCAGTGCCTTTGACCTCGGCCAAAGAAACCTATGATCTACAAGTTGCAAGGACTTCGGCTGAGATACAGGTTTTAATTCGTACAAACTGCCCTATACATTTCGTAGAAATGATAGGACGTATCTTTAACATGTCTGATACAAGCGGAATTGTACATGTATTTAAGACCATCTGTTCCGGTCTATTAGCACCTTTCCAGGCTGTCCTCGGAATCATCCCAAACTTCGCACATTCGGTGTTTGGTGGTGTGCCGTTAATTCTAGCACTTGTTGCAGGAATTCTGTTTCTATTCCTCCTACTACGCTATGGCAAGCCTCTTCGCCAACATCACTCCAAGCGATGTGGAGAGAGCCCTCCTTGAACGGAAATGCCGTGAGCGAATAGTACAGCTTTTGGGCATACCTCGTCTACGGGAACTTAATACAACGTGGTTCCTGCCATTCAGACCAATCTGGCAAGATTGCATCTTACCTGTTCTACGCTGCCTGTTTTGCAGTGAAGAATGCGTGCTAGACACCTGTCTAACACTCCCATGAGTCATGCCAACGGATATCGATACTCTGCTGGACCCGATAACGGCCCATGCTGTGTGTTGTCCCCAGAGGCTACCAATCCTGATGACGGCATTTATTGAGATCTCACAGACGCTTCCGGCTGCTGCTGAGGTACGAGATGGATCAACGGGTAACAACGGACGCGAACATTGCTTCTTCTGCTTAAAGCGATGTTTCTCATCTCTGTCCAATTAACCTTCTGAACGAGGTGTTCCAAATGTCACCAACTTCGGTGGACGATATTTTGGCTACGGAAATAGATGATCTAATGTTTACGCCAGACCCATACACTGACTTTGATTCGGCTCACAGTGTACCAGGTCAGCAATGAAATTTGGCCTTCATATTTTCAAAACTTGGAACTATTCCCAGAAATTGAACTTTTTCTTTAAATTTTTGAAATGACATGGCAAAATGAACAATCTGCTTACAGTAGAACTAGTCTTATAAAACGGACTTCTTTGAATACTTCCAGGGACACATTGTTACCTTATTTGTCTAACATTTCATTTAATTCTATGATGTGCAATGGCTTTGATTTTGAGAACTTATCGACCATTTCATCATATGTATATATTTCTGTTTCATTCACATTGCATTTTACTTCCGTTATATGCTTAGAATGGAAACAATGCTTTAAATGTACAGTACCTATTGCATTTCAACAGTTTTGAGCTTCTTTTAAAATGCTTTTAGAAATGTTTTTAGCAACATGTGGTACTCAATTTTATGTTTAGTATTTAAATGTTTAGCATTTAGTATTATCGTTCAATTGAAAGTGGAGTGGGTGTTGTTTTCCGCTTTAGGGGTCCGTATATACGTTTTCCTGAATCATGTCCTTATATAGGCACAATTCGCATTGCCCATATATAGGCATAGAATCCCTGTCCTTATTTAGGCATTAACCGTGCACTCCAAATACAGGCATGGTCACCGACATCCGTCCACCCTAACGTCACAACGAGTTCTTAGAAACCAGACCCTTAAGCTTCGGGAGTTCCCCTAGCACAGGACTATTGATTTCTCCAAGAACTCATCTATTATGTATGAACCGTTATACCTTAAGGGTTCATTCCTGACGTCTTTCTCTGTCCGACTTTACGTCAATGCTAACAATCCAAGACACCTACCAGGTATAAATATACCTTCCCTTGCCCAAGCAAGTTAGAGGAGACCTCGACTTCAGAGAAGCCCGTATCCCGGCCTGACGCACTGAGAAGACGCTGTCATTCCTGCACGCAGACGAATCCAGCTTCCAGTGTTCTGACTCCCTTCGCGGGGTGTTAGAGTTCCAGATCCGGCAACAGATTCCCACCTCTCTCATTCTCAAGGTATGGAGCTGACTAGAACCTTGAGGGACTCTTGGCATACTATACTTGGCATACTATACTTAACATACTCTTAGTATACCAGACTAGAGAATACTCCACCTACTTCTACCTTTCCCTACACCTAGACTAGGTTAGGTACATTGGGGTAGAACTAGCTTAGAGACGCATCGTATGAGTACTCGCATTTTTAGCTCATGTTATTTATGTACGTGAATATATGCTAAAAGATAATGCTAGCGCAGTATTATTTATTTCTACTGCTTACGCTGTACATTATTTATCTTGCATACTGTCTTGTGATCATAACAGCACATATCTCTTACACGAGAAACAAGACTGTTCAATAAAACCCTTTTATTGAAACGCCCGTCTTTCCTTTCTGTGTAACTCTGTAGAAACTAAGCATGCACGATTGACTGAGTGAAACTGTTATCTATTGTTTCCATGATTCTGAGACGTGTTCCGATTCTAAAGGGAAACAAAGTTGTCATGTTTTTCGGTTGCCAGAAACTACTCCCTTCTTGTTATTCAAGGAGTTTCTAGTGGCCTCTGAGCTAGCTGGCACAAGTAATTAAGTTTAATATACTCGATAGGGACATACCGACCTTATCCTATGTCAAGCCTATAGGTTATATTATTCCAATGCGCAGAGCCTATTAGGGAAATAGGAACTACACTACACTACACAACTTCTCCAACTGTAATACAAACAATGTGGTTTATGCCATTATTTGCCCATGTAATCAGATCTATATTGGCCAAACAACCCAAAAAGTCAGAATCAGGATTTGCCAGCATCGGAGCCGTCTGAGATGTCAAACACCAAATGCACCTCTGGTGGAACATTTTACGAACCATGGACATACAGAGGATGACTTACGATGGCAAGTCATCAGTGTAATCCAAGCACCAGCGCGCAGCACAGACATCAATGGAATCCTCAACAAAGAGGAATTGAAGTGGATATTACGCACCAACAGCCTCCATACAGGTCTTAACCGCCTGGAGGATTGGACAAACCTGTTGTAACTATTGTTCGCCCAACTCCATGTATGTTTTCCTTCCATTTCAGATTCCGGGCACCATCACGGGGAACCACACTGTACATCATTATGGACTTTCCATTAATTGCCACTTGGTTGATTCCTGTTTTTACTAATGTACTTGTATTTTGTGGTACTTCCGACTGCTTTCTATGAGTTGCCTTATTTGGCTCTAATTGTTATAATTTTTAACCGTATTGTAACCATCGGGTGGAATACACACCATGTTCTGTTGTTTCTTCGGACGTACACATTGTGTGTCCCCTTTAATTGTGACCTGCATAACAGTACAATATGCAGGGGGGTACTCTCATTCACTCTAGTGCCCCTGGTTGATTCATGTATTTTATCTTTATATTTATCGATGTGCCTGTAATTCCTGGCACCTTTCTCTGTTGCCTTAATTCGCCTGCAATGTGGATCCAATTGCCAGCTTTTACTCACACTGAAATTATTAGGTGTACTATACACCCCGATATGCTGCATCTTCAATATGGCAGGTCTTCTGTAATATTGTCTGTCCTTTCCTCCGGCTATTCCTTACTAATTATCACAATTCTCACTTCCGCCTCATCCAAGATGGAGCGCGCGGGTCTGCGCACCATTCATCCCCGTGACTTTGATATTTACCACGCATGCGTGTCTTGCTGCACTCACTACACAGCTTCTCCGGCACACGCCACCGGCGTCCCTCGAGCGCCAGGAATTCCGTGGAAACGGATCCCGGTTGACTATCAGCAGGTTGGTTCAGTTACCTTCCCTTTAATTCGCTGCTTGGCTCCCATACAGGCGATGTGATTAACTTACTATTATCACTCGCCGCCTTATCTTATTTTCACCGCCCATCTTTCTCCTTCCAGATGCCCCCTTCCGGTGCATCGCTCGCGGAAGACGGGCCGACCATTGCAGGACAGTGGTTCCTGTTTCAGCCTGAGTATCTGTAGGCCGTAAGTGTCCCTTTTCACCTACCCACAGCGGTTTTTACCACACATAGTGCCACAGTAATTTAACGACCGGGTTATCTGTTTAGATTGTACTTCGCCCGATCTAGAAGATTCAGGTATCGGCCTGGATTGCTGACATACATGTCAGTCTTCTCACCATACTTTTTCGCATGCATATGGATACCTTCTACCGCCACTACACCGACCAAATAATTCTCCATGAGACTCACGACCCTGCACCTACTTAGGACCATTATAACACGGCCCAGTCCCAATACCCGACTACTTCGCACGTAGTACGACAACCTGCGCCTCGTCCACGTGAGCAATTTATGTTCCTCCAAATCACGGCACTTAATTACTTGGCATGAGTTACCAACCAGAATACACCCGCACTAATGGCTTCCCTTAGCCACAGAAGCATGATTCTGCGACCTTTGTTACTTCCCAACCGACCTCACCTAGCCTCGCTTCTTTTTCTTTTTCACTGTTCCTTTTTCCTGTTATTTCCCTCCCTCTTTTCTTGCCTACCAGGCACTCTCAGCCATCTAATATACCTTTTGTCCTGATGATGATCCCCCTACCTTTCAGCAGGGATCGAAACGTCGTCGACACCCACACCGTGACTCCGAATGTATAACAAATTATGTGGAGGACGAGTTGTTCTTTCTCATTGTGACTGCCTAGAAAATGTATTGCTAATGTCACTTTTATAAGTGAATGCCTGAGGTCTGGAAATCTATTGATTTCCATACCCTGCTACGCTACGCACTAGATTGTTAATGTACTGCTCTTTTTTATGTATGTTGAATAAACACAATCTTTTCCATTTGAATAAATCAACACAGCACTGATTTGTGGTTCTGTGCTTATGCCTCTTATACTCTTATGGTAGGGACCTATGTCTCTAGTAATACGATACACCCTTGGTCCCCCTTGACACACAGGGTTCCCTTGTTCCTTGTTACTCTCTTTTACTATAGGGGAGTCAGCAAATTTATACAAGTGAAGTAAGTGTTGGTACATAAAGAATATGGGCATCAATCAGTGGTCGAAGTGGGGGGGGGAAAAGTTGGGGAACTGTGGGCGGAGAATCAGAGGGAGGGAATAACCAGAGGATTGGGTTAGTGGGCGGAGTCAGAGGTGTGGCCAGTACGAGCGAAACATCCCAGTTTGTAGTATTTGTTTGGCATTTCACTGACCAGTTAAAGCTTATTATGTTATTTAATTCAACTAATGAATACACATGATTGTTTAAGGTTTAATATGAGTTATTGACATTAAAATACATTCACAAACTGGGATATGTTTCCAATCACAGAATGTGCCAAATACACTTAAAAGTGGAATCCAAAACCATTTGTCTCAGTGCCATGCAACTTCTGTCATTAGAACTTCTCCTACCTTGTTCCACAAGAGCAGTCCAAACATGAATGAAAAATATCTTAGTTTGCAAATATTTTCCACATAATTATGGCTCTGCCATATTTGCTCATAATACATCATCTGTTGCTTAATCTGATGATTTAACTAATACATTGTTTGTAGCTCAAACGGATCAAAAGTTACCAAAAAATGTGACGTGTGGAGGGCCCTTTGCAAAGGTTTACTGGTCACCTTTCTCACTGCTGCATTTGTATGTTACAGTGGTACTAATTACACCAATTATGTGGAGAGACTGTTAGCAATGTCAAAATAATAAAGTATCAGAAGTTATACTGTATTATGCTGCAGGCTTTTTTTCTGTATAATTTCGTCAACACTGCTGCATAATTTTGTCATCCATTGTTGCATGATTCCAGTGGCCCCAAAGCAGGCAGCACATGTTAAAAGTACTTGTGCATGAAACAAAGAGACTGTGAAGTTTGTGAACTTAGTTTGGTGTGTGTGTGTTAGACTTGGCATCTTTGGTGTGGTTTCCCCTGACGTTTTGCCTCTACCTCCTGTATTTTTGATGCTGTGCTGGATTTCGTATTTGCTGGCTTAGATGCTTTGGGCACTTTGCCACTGCTGATCAGTGTCAAAGTGCAAGTGCTGTATAAATTATTGTTACAATTGATTCTCCCTGATTGGCATATTTGATTTACTGGTAAGTCCATAGTACAGTGCACTGAAGTGTGCCAGGGCCTGTAAATCAAATACTCCTAGTGGGCCTGCAGCACTGATTGTGCCACCCACATGAGTAGCCCTGAAAAGGTATCTCAGGCCTGCCACTGCAGTGTCTGCCCACAGTTTTGAACTGCCATGTCGACTTGGCAAGTGCACCCACTTGCCAGGCCCTAACCTTCCCTGTTCTTACATGTAAGGCACCCCTATGGTAGGCCCAAGGTACCCCCTGGGCAGGGTGCAGTGTATGTGAAATGTAGGACATGTACTGGTGTGTGTGACATGTCCTGATAGTGAAATACTGCCAATTTCGTTTTTCACTATTGAAAGGCTATCTTGCCCCATAGAGTAGAATGGGAGATGCTTTGTAACATCTTACAAGTATAACTTCCCGTTGGGACAAGATAGAGAAATAAAGTTTAGGCTCTCTGAACTCAGAATTTAATAACACATCTTTTAGTAAAGATGGTTTTTAAATTATGTGTTTGAAAATGGCACTTTTAGAAAGTAGACATTTTCTTGTTTAACCATTCTGTGTGCCTCTGCATGTTTGTGTATTGACTGCCTGGTTTTGGAGTGACAGGGGCTGGGGATGTGCATTCTCTTAGACAGCCACTGGGGGGGTTGATGTGTGTCCTGCATTTTTCTGAATGAGTCAGGGCTGGGCTGAATAGACCTGGGCTGCATTTAGAGTAGTGGGAGGAGATTTCCTTGCACCTGAATAGGGCCGGTCTCCCTTGCACAATGCTGTCTCCACCCCCTGTGGTCATACTGTACCAGTGAGGACAGAACTGGTTTGGACTGGGCTCAGAGACCCTTGCACAAAGAGAACAAAGACATTTTGGGGTATAAGTATTAGACCTAAAACCCCAGAGATTTAGACTACTTCTGGAATCAACAGGAACCTTTGCCAAGGAGAAAGCTGGAGAAACTGGAGGAGGAGTACTACCACTTTGCTGTGTGTGTGCTGTCTGGGGTTGGCCTGCAGTAGCTGTTTCTGCCAAGGAAAAGACAATTACTTTGCTGTGTGCTGTGTCCCCCCTGCTTGAGGAAGATCTCCAAGGGCTTGAGTAGAGCTTGCCTCCTATTCTGAAGTCTCAGGGACACAGAGACTTCACCCCCAGCTCTCCTGAACTTCCTTGCTGGGAGTTCTGACCTGCCAGGAGGTGCCTGTGACTGTGTTGGGCCTCTGGAGGTTGTTCCTGCTGTTGGGAGCTGGAACAGCAATGCAACTACAAGAAAATCGACGCATCCCTCTTCTTGCGGCTGTTTTTCCGACGCAGCACCGCTGTGCGAGAAGAATCTCCACGCAGCACCGCTGCCGAAACCGACGCAGCACCTGTTGCCGCTGCAAGAACTGACGCATCGAGGGATCGTGGCTGTAGAAACCAACGCAGCACCGCTCAACGGCGATGCATCCCGGATTTCCACACATCGTACCTGTGCGGCAAGTTTTCCCGACGCATTACCTGCGAACCAGAACTGTCTCAGAATCGACGCGTCACTTCCCCCTACAGACTGGATTCGACGCATCACTTCCCCTGCATGCAGATGAACTGTCGCATCGCCTTCTCATGGTCTCAGGAACTGACGCATCTCTTTCTTTTTCAATGCTTCCCATCTGTGTGACTGTTTGGCCTTGTGAATTTTGTCGCAACTACAGGTACTTTGAGAGAAATCACGCATCCATAGTTTTCTATGGGCCAAGTTGTTTGGAACCTTTTTAAAGTCATATTCTTATTAGATGTATGTTGGATTTTTTTCATTTTGGTCTTGTTGAATTTAGATAAAGATACTTTATTTTTCCAAACTGGTGTGGTGTCCATTTGTGGTGTTATCACTGTGTGTTTTGAGTAAAAATACTTTACACATTGCCTTTGGGATAAGTCTGTATGCTCGTTCCCAGGGGGTGAGCAGGGGTTATCCAAAGTGTCTTTCCCCCTTACCCTGACTAGAAGCAAGGGTCCCTATTTGCACAAAGGAGCAAGACCTCTGACCTCCTGGTCAGGGTAACTACTCTCCGCTCGCGCAGCTCTGTCGTTGTGTCCCTGCCCCCCGGCACCTCTCTGGTTCAGGTAGTTGTTCGAGGCCCTCCTCCGCCCGCAGGCTCCTGCCTGCGCCTCATCCCTGGTGGTCCAGTGGGAGAGCCTTGCTCTTCTGCTGGTATGCGCTGCCAGCTTTTCTGTCTCTGTTTTTGTGTCAATTTGTGCCTTTTGTCGTCTAAGTGTGCCTTTTGTCTGCCCGTTTGCCTTTTTGGTCTGTCTGTGCTGTTTTTTCTGTCCTGTTCTGTCCCCTTGCTGCTTTCACTGTTGTTTTTATTTTGTCCCATTTTTTGCCCTCGCTCCCTTTTTCTGCCGCTCCTGCCCCGCGGCCCCTCCCCCCTGCGTGTTCCCACTCCTGCCTCCCAGGTGCTCTCCCTCCCCGACCCCTACTTAATGGCAGCCTCGGCACGCCAAAGGCAAGCCTGCATGCGCCCATCTGCGACCCGACCGCGACCAGCGCCAGGGACCCTGGTCCTCCAACCACCCACCGCTACAACTCAGCAACCCTCCACGCACTCAACCCCGGAAGAAACAACTGCCAGCTGTCGACGCCGAACACTAGCCATAGCCAGTTCTCCTGCCAGCAATGGCGCCGCGCCTTCGACCACCTCCGGACCCCCACTGCTACCTCCAACCCACTGAATGCCAGCGAGCCCAGCCCCCTGAGCTGCATCCTCCTCAACGTACTCTCCCTACACAGACACGAAGTAGAAATCTGGGACCTCCTCAACACTCTCTCGCCTGACGTCGCCTTCCTCACAGAGACCTGGACCAATGCCAGCTCCGCACCCGACTGCAACCGTCATCCCCGACGGGTACAAGATCCAGAGGCAGGACCGCACCAACCACCCTGGAGGTGGACTCGTCATCGACACAAAACCTCCCTCCGACTCACAACCGCCAGCATGAACGACTCCTCGTCCTCCATGGAACACCTCCTTTTCCAGATCCAGATCAACCCCAGAACGACTCTACGCAGAACCCTCGTCTACAGACATTCCGGACCGCGAGCCACGTTCACCACTACCATTGCAGACCTCATTGCGCCCCATGCCCTCACCTCCACGGACTACGCACTGCTCGGAGACCTGAATTTCCACCTCGACAACCCCAGCAACCCAAACTCCACCGCCCTTCTGGACAACATCGCCAACATCGGACTGAAGCAGCTCGTCACCACCCCCACCCACAAGGCAGGACACACCCTCGACCCCATCTTCACAGGAAGAAACAACATTCACTACATCCACACCACGCAACCCCTCTGGACAGACTACCACTGCGCCCACTGCTCCTTTTCGAATCGCACCTCACACAAGCCTGCACCACACCCCCCGTGCAGGAACTGAAGCAAGATCACAGAAGAGCACCTCAACTCCGCCCTCAACCACGCTCCTCCATCCACCACGACCAACGCCAACTCTGCAGCCAACGAATTCCACAGATGGATAACCGACTTCGCAAACATGCTTGCCCCCCTCAAGATTTCCGACAGACAACGCACCATGAAAGCCACTTGGTTCACCACAGACCTCTGAGAATCCAAGCGCACGTGCCGACGACTCGAGAAAGCATGGAGGAACAGCAAAACCTCGGAAGCATGCACCACCTACAAGACCGCCATGACAAAACACCACCAACTCATCAGGTCCACGAAGAGGAACTTCATCCAGGACAGAATCCTCTCCAACTCCCACAACTCTAAGGAACTCTTCAGCATCATACAAGAATTCACCAAACCCCCCAACGAAACCTCCGATGTCCCTCCCTCCCAGGACCTCTGCAACAAAGTCGGCTCCTATTTCTATCACAAGATCAGAACTCTCTAAGACAACTTTGACGAACTGAACCAAGGCACCGACACTACTCCTACCACCGGCAATGCCACCCAGCCTACCATAACCACCTGGACCCCTGTCACCACAGAAGACACCGCAAAAACCATGAGGAGCATACACTCCGGAGCCCCCACCAACCCCTGCCCGCCCCACATCTTCCACAGAGCTGGCTCCGCCATAGCACCTGAATTACGACGTACAATCAACTGCACCCTCAAAACAGGCACGTTCCCCGAAGACTGGAAACGCACAGAAGTCAAACCCCTCCTCAAGAAGCCCTCCGCAGATCCGACCGACCTCAAGAACTACAGACCCATCTCACTCCTCCCCTTTGCCGTCAAAGTCACCGAGAAGATTGTCAACAACCAGCTCACGAACTTCATAGAATCCAACTCGATCCTTGACACTTCCCAATCCAGATTCTGCAGCAACCACAGCACCAAGACCGCCCTCCTAGCCGCCACGGACTTCCGCACTCTCCTCGACCAAGGCCACAAGGCAGCCCTCATTCTACTAGACCTCTCAGCAGCCTTCCATACCGTCTCCCACCGCACACTACCCGCCAGACTCCACCACGCCGGCATACAGGAAACTGCCCTAGACTGGATCCACTCTTTCCTCATCGGCCGAACTCAAAGAATCAGACTCCTGCCCTTCCTCTCCGAACCCACAAAGATCAGCTGCAGAGTACCCCAAGGATCCTCACACAGCCCCACGCTCTTCAACGTCTACATGGCCCCCCTCGCTACCATTGTCAGAAAGCACGGACTCAGCACAGTATCCTACGTTGACGACACCCAGCTCATCCTCTCCCTCACCAAGGAACCCAACATCACCAGACACAGTTTCCAGGAAGGAATGAAGGACGTCGCATCCTGGATGAGCAGCAGCTGCCTGAAGCTCAACTCGGAGAAAACGGAAGTCCTCGTTCTCGGAGCCACCCCCTACGCGTGGGACAACACCTGGTGGCTCACCGCCCTCGGCAACCCTCCCACACCCACGGACCACGCCCGCAACCTTGGCATCATACTCGACTCCTCCCTCACCATGAACCGACAGGTCAACGCTGTATCTTCCACGTGCTTCAACACCCTCCGCATTCTCCGCAAGACCTTTAAATGGACCCCCCCCGAATCCAGAAAGACCGTCACCCACACACTCATAACCAGCAGATTGGACTACGGGAATGCCCTCTATGCAGGAATCAACTAATCTCTACTCCTCAAACTCCAGACCATCCAGAACGCCGCAGCCAGACTCGTCCTCGGCATCCCATGACAAGACCACATCACCCAGCACCTACGAGACCTCCACTGGCTCTCCGTCGAAAAGAGAGTGACTTTCAAGCTGCTCACTCGCGCCTACAAATCCCTCCACAACACTAGACCCCAATACCTCAACGAAAGAATCTCCTTCCGTGCACCAAAGAGAAACCTCTGCTCCGCCGACCTTGCCCTGGCCAAAATTCCTCGCATCCGCAGAGCCGGAACGGGAGGAAGATCCTTCTCCTACATCGCAGCCAAGACCTGGAACGAACTCCCCCTCAGCATCAGAAGAACCCCCACATTGCAAGCATTCAGGAAGAGCCTCAAGACCTGGCTTTTCAGATGAGATGGAGTTGCTCCAAACCCCCCCCCCCTCCAGCGCCTTGAGACCCTCACGGGTGAGTAGTGCGCTTTACAAATCCCTGATTGATTACCTCTGCCAACTAGAGAACCCCATTTCTAACACTGGTGGTCAGCGGTGAGGATTTGAACTTGTATTTGTACTTGACCCACAGGGATTGGTGTACATCACTAGTTTAGTGCAGACCACTACGCAACCACATACTGTGTTTTATTTTTGGTTCTATTTTTGATCTGACCCTTGAGCTATCCACGCATCATATCTCTGCAGAATTAGAGTTTTGACATTGAAATGTTAAGTAGTTACAAAAGAGATCAACTGAAGCAATTATGCAAGAGCTTTGGATGTCCCATGAAGAGCCACTCTAGGAAAGAGGAGCTGCAGAAGGCCTTGGGGGCCTGGTGGGAGGCCAGACAAAATGAGGAGGCAGGGGATGCAGATGTGGATGGGGGTTTGCCAGAAAATGGTTTCAGATCCCAGGATTTGCCTGTTGGGAGAGCAGCCTCTGTGGCTGGCAGCAGTCATTCTTCTAGGAATCCCTCTCCAGAGGAATTGGAGGACAGGCAAAGGGCCAGAGATCATAAATTGGAGGTTATGAGACTCCAGATGAAGCAATTTGAAATGGAGAACCAAAACACTGCCATAGAGAAGGAAAAGATGGCAGAGGAGAGCAAGAACGCTCATGCCTTAGAGGAAAATAAATTGCTTTTGGCACATGAGTTGAGCATAAGAGAGCTGGACATCAAGGCCAAACAGGTGGAGTCCAGTACAAATGGTGGCAGCGCACAGCCAGTGGAAGGGGGGAAGTTTTACATTCCCAAGGACCTAGTGCAGATTTTCCAGAAGGGGAAGGATATTTATGCATGGTTTGCATCTTATGAGGCAGCACTGAATATGAATGAGGTCCCTGAGAAGAATTGGGGGGGGCGGGCCTGTGGAGACACTTTGAGGCCAATGGGAGGACCACCCTGACACCTTTGGAGGAGGTGCGTGCTCTGACCTATCCCAATATAAAGGAGGCTTTATGCCTCAGGTATGGGCTCACGCCTGAGCAGTACAGGGAAAAGTTTAGGTCCTTCAAGAAACCTGAGTCCAATACTTGGGTTGAGTGTGTGAACATGTATTGCAGAGCACTGGATGGTTGGATAAAGGGCAGCAGGGTAACTGATTACCAGGGGTTGTACAACTTGATTGGTTGGGAGCACTTGAGTACTCTTTGTGTTCCAGAGCTGCTACAGCATCTGATGGATAGTAATCTGACTGATCCCAGGAAGCTTGCTCAGGAGGCGGACACTGGACGAGTATCAGGGTCCACAAGGGGTATGTGGGAAACCCAGCCGAAGGTGAGCAGGGTCCCCAGCAGAAGAGTGGGAGGGACAAGGGTAACCAAAAGGCCCCATGGTAAAGATTCCCAGCCCCCCAGTTCTAAGAAGCCATGGCCCCCTAAGGGTAGGCCAGACAACCAGCGTCCCCACAAGTGTTATGGATGTGGTCAGGAAGGCCACCTGGCGAATTATCCCAAGTGCCCCAAGGCACCACCAGCACCCACTGATGCACTGTCACCGGGGTTAGTTAGTGTAGTGCTGGGGGAGGAGTTGGTTCCTAGTGAGGGAGGGGAGCCAGCTATGATGACCCTTATCTCATTAGGAGATAGAGAGATGGTCCAGGAAACCTGCAGTGGGTGACCATCAATGGGAGGGGCTGGAGGCTCTGAGAGACACAGGAGCCAGTGTGACATCTGTCAGGTGTCAGTGGGTGTCTGAAGAGCAAGTCATCCCCAATTACTTCACCTTTTAGTTGCTGCAGACAACTCTGAGCGAGTGAGCAAGGGACCCCTTTGGTTTTGCTATGTTCGCCCTAAGTTGGCAGGGTATGCCCAGACATGGGTCCCTTGCTCACTTTGCCACTGGATTCAAGATAGCCTGGCTGATGACGGCTGTAAGCCAGAAACCGGTCCCAGGATGCTTGTTTCCGGTCCAGGGAAGACATGGCTTGGCAGTTCGGGCTGGACTGTTCCCATGAGGCACAGGGTCAGACTGATTTGCATATGGCCATGTCTGAACTGGGGTGGCGGAGTGAGCTAAAGAATGATGATGGATTAAACCCAGATCAGTTGACTGGGGGTGAGTGCTTGCAATGTTCAACACTCCGTCCATCATCCCCTTTGGTTTTGTAATGTACAAATTCACCAGTCCTTACAATCCCCAAGGGAATGGGTTGGTTGAGAGATTCAACCGAACCCTCAAATACATGATAAAGGGTCGTGCAGAACCCATGCGACGTAAGTGGGACATCTTCCTACCATGCCTGCTGTTTGCCTACAGGGAGGTACCGCAGAAATCCTTATGGTTCAGTCCCTCTGAATTGCTGTATGGGCACCCTGTAAGAGGACCTCTGAGTCTGGTTAAGGAGGGCTAGAAGAAAACTCTTGGTAAGACCCCCCAAGATGTGTTCAGCTACATGCTGGCCTTCAGAAACCAGACTCTGCGCTTCAGGAAAATCTCTCAGGCAAACCTGGAAGCCAGCCAGGAGGAGATGAAACAATAGTACAACCAGAATACCACTCTGGTTGAGTTTCAGCCTGGCCAAAAAGTGTGGGTTATGGCACCAGTGGAGCCTTGTGCACTCCAAGACAAGTGGACTGGTCCATTTGAGGTGGTGGAGCGCAAGAGTGATGTGACCTACTTGGTCAACTTGCAAACTCCCAGGAACCCTTTGAGGGTCCTACACGTGAACCGCCTCAAACCTCACTTTGAGAGGTCTGAAGTGACAATGCTCCTGGCTACAGATGATGGAATGGAAGAGGAGAGTGAACCTCTTCCTGAGCTCCTGTCAGCCAAGGAACATGATGGGTCAGTGGATGGAGTGAACCTCTCTCCCACCCTGATCCCAGAGCAGCAGAGGGACTGTCGCCAGGTGCTGGGACAGTTCGCCTCCCTGTTCTCCCTGACTCCAGGAATCACCAATTGGTGTGTCCATGATGTGGACACTGGGGACAGTTTACCTGTAAAACATAACATTTACAGAGTAACTGACAAAGTCAAGGCCAGCATTAAGGAAGAGTTTCCAAAATGATGGTGTTAGGGGTGATAGAGCCCTGCAGCAGCCCCAGGGCTATCCCAGTGGTCTTTGTTCCGAAAGCTGCTGCACCCGGTGCCACTCCTGAACTCCGGTTCTGGGTGGACTACCGTGGGCTCAATGCCGTCACCAGGACTGACGCGCACCCCATCCCCAGAGCTGATGAGCTCATTGATTGGATGGGAGCTGCCCGGTACCTTAGTATGTTTGATCTAACGTCTGAGTACTGGCAGATTGCCTTGACTGATGGGGAAAGAGAGAGGTCTGCGTTTTCAATGCCAGAGGGGCACTACCAGTTCCGTGTCATGCCCTTTAGGTTGAAGAATGCCCCCGCCACATTCCAGAGACTGGTCAACAAGGTACTTCCCGGGCTGGAGGAATTCAGCGTCGCCTACCTGGATGACATTGCTGTGTTCAGCTCCAGCTGGAAGGAACACTTGCACCACCTCTGTAAAGTGTTGAAGACCCTTCAGAAGGCAGGCCTCACTATCAAGGCCAGTAAATGCCAGATAGGGCAGGGATCTGTGGTGTACTTAGGGCGCCAGGTAGGAAGCAGCCAGGTGGCACACCTACAGCCTAAGATCAACACCATTCTGGCTTGGGAACCCCCCACGACCCAGACAGAGGTGAGAGCCTTTTTAGGACTCACCGGGTATTACAGACAGTTTGTCAAGGGATACAGCACCATTGTTGCCCCCTTGACAGAGCTGACTTCAAGAAGCAGCCAAGAAAAGTGATCTGGACCGATGCCTGTCAGACCGCTTTTGATGCCCTGAAATCTGCGCACGGCGCCCATGCTCAAGGCACCCAACTTCTCCCAAGAATTTGTTGTGCAGACAGATGCTTCAGAGCATGATGTGGGAGCAGTACTCTCACAATTGAACGACGAGGGCTTGGACCAACCTGTAGCTTTAATTAGTAGAAAGCTACTTCCAAGGGAACAGAGGTGGAGTGCAATTGAAAGAGAAGCTTTTGCTGTGGTCTGGGCGCTGAAGAAGCTAAGACCCTCCTTGATCGGGACTCACTTCCGGGTTCAGACAGACCACAGGCCCCTCAGATGGTTGATGCAGATGAGGGGTGAGAATCCAAAACTGTTGAGGTGGTCCATCTCCCTACAGGGAATGGACTTTACGGTGGAGCACCGCCCTGGTACAGAACACACCAATGCTGATGGTCTGTTCAGATTCTACTGCCTTAGTGATGAGAACTCCCAAGAGGGTGGGTAGTTCTCCCCATCTTTCAGCTAGAGGGGACACGTGTTAGACTTGGCATCTTTGGTGTGGTTTCCCCTGACTTTTTTTAACCTCTACCTCCTGTATTTTTTATGCAGTGCTTGATTTCGTATTTGTTGGCTTAGATGCTTTGGGCACTTTGCCACTGCTGATCAGTGTCAAAGTGCAAGTGCTCCCTGTATAAAATATTGTTAAAATTGGTTCTCCCTGATTGGCATATTTGATTTACTGGTATGTCCCTAGTACAGTGCACTGAAGTGTGCCAGGGCCTGTAAATCAAATATTCCTAGTGGGCCTGCAGCACTGATTGTGCCACCCACATGAGTAGCCCTGAAAATGTATCTCAGACCTGCCACTGCAGTGTCTGCGCGCAGTTTTGAACTGCCATGTCGACCTGGCAAGTGCACCCACTTGCGAGGCCCTAACCTTCCCTTTTCTTACATATAAGGCACCCCTATGGTAGGTAACACACAAAACCCTGGGATTTCCCAGGGGAGGGAACTAGACGCTACGGGGTATTCAGGGTGAGCTGGCCTCCAACATTAACATGTACACACAAAGAAGCTACCCTGAAAAGAAGTGACCGGGAAATTACAAGGAACCAGGTGGAGTACCAGGTATCTCAAAAAAAGTGAAGGACTGTCCTCACACACCACCAGGTGTCATGCTTCATCATTGGCAGTCCTCGCTCTCTAGAAACTAAGTTTGGTAGAGAGCGGGCCTACACCTAGAGACAAGGAGGCACTTTTAAGATCTAAGTGGGGGCCCGTGCAAATGAGTGAATGAAAAACCAATGTAAAAGCCGAAATACATTTATTCACTGGGCAATTACTTGGTGTTAAAAGTAAATGTGGGGAATGGGGGAGTTAGTACCGCATCACCACCGTGATTGTAGTTGTCAACATGTTTCTGCCAATGTGGCCCTTAGGGTCCGTGGCATTCATCAGGACGGAAAAAACTGTGGGCTCCTATCTTACCAAGATTGGTCCGAAATTACCACTGTGTAGGGTGACCTATGTCAACCTCTAGCTGAACGATGTTTCTTAAACCTGTAATGTAAAAGCGAGATTGCCATCACAGTATGTCTGAGCGATATCCGGTCAAAGCAGAATTATAGTATACATATCATGCATATAAAGTGGTTATTGCATGTGCGTGTGAGACACGTATCACTGCAAACGTGAGACACACTGTACATTTTACATAATTTTGTGAGAATTACCCGAAGTGAGGTTCCTAAATGCCCCATGGGAAGAGAGTATTAGAGACCCCTGTAGTCACACTCTGAAAGAAAATTAGATTAGAAAATTTTGGGAGGTAAACATACGAAATATACGTCTTTTGGACTACACAAAAGAGCTCATCCACACCATCATCCATACTCTTACTGCCTCAAGGTGCGTCTCTCGCCTTCTGCCTAGACGTGTTCACTCCTCTTCCCGGCTGTTGAATGGAGAGGGCGAGAGCGTAGCCTTAAATAGGCAATTGTATTTGTTTGAATTGGTTTAATTAGTTGCATGTGTGCTAAATAGCTAGTTAAAGTAGTTTCCGGTGTCCGGGCTATCGCCTGGAGGCTGCGTATAGCAAGATCCTTGAAATTGCCTGATCTTCGCGTCATGTGGGCCAGTCAGCTGTGTGGCGTAATTGAAGCCGGACCAGTGCACGTGTGCGAGCCCCGGTGTCCCGATCGGGACTTCCTGGGGCTCGCACCAGCTGCGTGCCTTAATTGGGGCTGAGCCGCTGCATGTGTGCAAGCCCCAGTGTCCCGATCGAGACTGCCTGGTCTTCGCATCACTGTGCTGCGCGGATGGGATTTGTCTGTGAGGGCTCTACCTCGCCTCATGGATGACGTGACGTGGGGGTGTGGTTTAGAAGGATGTGAGCTGGTGTGAGAACCGGCTCTTTAAATTACGGGTTTACTAGCTCATATAGCCCAAAAAAAGTATAACAAGTGTGAAACTTTATAAATATCTTATCATGAAGAAAATGGAAACCATTTTTCTTTTTTCAAAGGATAAGGATCTCAGGCTACGATATTAAAAAAGCCTATGGATTGTAATGATGAATTTATAGGGTAGTGTCCCACCGGTCGCTGGTTATCCCATAAGGTTGTCTGTGTTTGGGTCTGTGGGGTTGGTGTTTTTGCGTGTACCAGTTTTTCTCGTAGACTTGTATTCCTCTTGAATGTAAACAGTGGTTGAGGCCAATGTTTTTTCGTCCCATTAAGAATATGCCAATTTTTCCGTACAATGCTCTGAACTTTGTTTGATATTGGGGTGTACGTAGTGACGCACACTAGTCTGTCATTGTCCTTTTTCTCTTGGTTCTCGAGCAGTGCCTCTCGGTTATTGTTTCTTGCTCTCTTCCTTGCTTTTTTTATTAGTTTCTTTGGATAGCGGTGAGTTGCCAGTTTATTTTCCAGTGTTTCTGTTTGTGTGTCAAATGTTTCGAGGGAAGAACAATTCCTTCTAATCCATAGAAACTGACCTACCGGGTGGTTTTGTCGGAGGGATTTGGGGTGGAAGCTTTCGAATAGGAGGAGGCTGTTTCTATCAGTGGTTTTGTTATGGACCCTTGTTTTTATGCCACCTTGGTCCAATGTTATAACCAGATCCAGAAAGATTGCCTCGTCTTTGCTGATTGTGTGTGTAAACCTTAGATGTTTGTCTCTGATATTCACCCACTCCACAAAATCCACAGCTTGTTCTCTGTTTCCATGCCATACTATGATGACGTCGTCAGTATATCGACGCCATAGTTTTAACTGTGCCCTGTAGGGGTAGTCCTGGTGGAAGATGTAGTCCGCCTCAAATTGGTGCACGTACAGACAAGCCATGTTGGGAGCAAATGTGCTCCCCATCGAAGTACCTCTAATTTGGTGGTATATTGTGTCCTCGTACTCAAAAAAGTTCTCTGTCAGGGCCAATTCTGCGCATTCCAAAATAAAATGTCTCGGGTCATGAAATCCCACTCCCTCTCCTGCAAACTATGTTCAACCACACTCAGGGTACGCCTCTGAGGTATGCTAGTATATAGTGCCTCGATATCCATGGTGATGATCCAGTCTTCTGTGGGGTCAATCTCCATGTCTCTGAGTAGGCATAGGACGTCTTTTGTGTCTCTCAGATATGACAAGGATGTTTGCACAATGGGTCTGAGGAACCAGTCGCAAAACTGTGATAGGGGTTCCAGCACTGAGCCAATTCCTGACACTATTGATCTGCTCGGAGGAGGATTCTTGTTTTTGTGGATTTTAGGGAGAGTGTAGAACCCTGGTGTGCGAGGGGTTTCACAAACGAGATACTCTGCTTCATGTCTCGTGATCCAATCGTTCAAAAGACCCTCATCAACCAGGCTTTAGATTTGGTTAATTAGTCTGGGTGTGGGGTCAGTCTGGAGAATTTCATAGCTGTTGCCATCAGATAAGAGCCGGATGCATTCAGCATGGTACATCTCTCTGTCCATACTGACAATTGCTCCGCCCTTGTCCGCTGGTTTTATAACCAGTTGGGTGTTCTCTTTAAGGTTCATTAAGGCCTTTCTTTCATCTTTCCTTAGATTCTAAAAGCCCTTGTTGCTTTGACAGTCAATTGTGTCTATTTTTTTAGGGACTGCCTGCTCAAAGGCCATCACATGACATGGGATAGATTGTGTTGGTGGTAGAAAGGTGGATTTTTTCTTCAGTCCTGTGTTTGGTGTTTCCTGCGGGCCGGATTCCAAGTCCTCAAAGAAGCTCTTAACTTTGATCCTTCTAAAAAATGTGTTCTAGTTCAATACGTATGGCGAAGAGGTCATTTCTTGGTGTTGGTACGAACCCTAGTCCTTTGGAAAGGACAGAGTTTTCTTCAAGTGATAATGTATGGCTGCTCAGGTTCACTATGTTGGTTGGTCCCTGCGCGTGGTTGGGTCCTGGTCTTTCCCTTTGCTCCTCGTCACCACTATGTTGGGTGCTTGATCTTCCCAGTGTACTCTGGCCTGTTGTCTTGAATGTTTTTGTTTTCTTCTTCCCCTGCCTCTGCCCCTGTATAAAAAAGGAGGAGGACCTTGTTGAAACGGGAATCCTTGTGGGTAATAGGGTTGTTGCCAGTAGCCAAATGGGTGCATTGGTGGATGCATACACAGTTGCTGATGGGGGTCCTGGTAATATTATTTTTGAGGACGTCTTGTCCCCTCGTCACTGCTGCTGTCACTACCGCTCCTTTTATCTCCTGAACTGAAGGTCCAGTCCTATGGTAGGCCCAAGTTACCCCCCTGAGCAGGGTGCAGTGTATGTGAAAGGTAGGACATGTACTGGTGTGTGTGACATGTCCTGATAGTGAAAGACTACCAATTTCGTTTTTCACTATTGAAAGGCTATCTTGCCCCATAGGATAGAATGGGAGATGCTTTGTAACATTTTACAAGTTTAACTTCCCGTTGGGACAAGATAGAGAAATAAAGTTTAGGCTCTGTGAACTCAGAATTTAATAACACATCTTTTAGTAAAGATGGTTTTTAAATTGTGTGTTTGAAAATGGCACTTTTAGAAAGTAGGCATTTTCTTGTTTAACCATTCAGTGTGCCTCTGCCTGTTTGTGTATTGACTGTCAGGTTTTGGAGTGGCAGCGGCTGGGAATGTGCATTTTCAGAGACATGCCACTGGGGGGTCGATGTGTGTCCTGCCTTTCCTGAATGAGTAAGGGCTGCGCTGAATTGACCTGGGCTGCATACACCTGGGCTGCATTTAGAGTAGTGGGAGGAGATTTCCTTGCACCGGAATAGGGCCTGTCTCCACTCCCTATGGTCATACTGCACCAGTGAGGACAGAACCTGGTTGGACTGGGCTCAGAGACCCTTGCACAAAGCCATTTTGGAGTATAAGTATTAGACCTAAAACCACAGAGATTTAGACTACTTCTGGAATCAAAAGGAACCTTTGCCAAGGAGAAAGCTGGAGAAACTGGAAGAGGGGTACTGCCCCTTTGCTGTGTACTGTCTGGGGTTGGCCTGCAGTAGCTGTTTCTGCCAAGGAAAGGACAAGGACTTTGCTGTGTGCTGTGTCCCCCCTGCTAGAGGAAGATCTCCAAGGGCTTGTGTAGAGCTTGCCTCCTGTTCTGAAGTCTCATGGACACAAAGACTTCACCCCCAGCTCCCCTGAACTTCCTTGCTGGGAGTTCTGAACTGCCAGGAGGTGCCTGTGACTGTGTTGGGCCTATGGAGGTTGTTCCTGCTGTTGGGAGCTGGAACAGCAACGCAACTACAAGAAAATCGACGCGTCGCTCTTCTTGCGGCTGTTTTTCAGACGCAGCACCGCTGTGCGAAAAGAATCTCCACGCAATGCCACTGCCAAAACCGACGCAGCACCTGTCGCCGCTGCAAGAACTGACACATCGAGGGATCGCAGCTGAAGAAACCGATGCAGCGCCGCTCGCCTCATAAATCGCGGACCCATCCCGGATTTCCACACATCGTACCTGTGCGGGATGTTTTCCCGACGCATCACCCACGGACCAGAACCGTCTCGGAATTGACGCATCACTTCCCCCTACAGACCAGATTCAACGCATCACTTCTCCTGCGTGCAGATGAACTGTCGCATCGCCTCCCCATGGTCTCAGGAACTGACGCATCTCTTTGTTTTTCGATGCTTCCCATCTCTGTGGCTGTTTGGCCTTGTGAATTTTGACGCAACCACAGGTACTTTGAGAGAAATCACGCATCCATAGTTTTCTATGGGCCAAGTTGTTTGAAATATTTTTAACGTCATATTCTTATTACATGTATGTTGGATTTTTGTCGTTTTGGTCTTTTTGAGTTAAGACAAAGATACTTTATTTTTCTAAACTGGTGTGGTGTCCATTTGTGGTGTTATCACTGTATTACTGTGTGTTTTGAGTACAAATACTTTACACATTGCCTTTGGGATAAGTCTGTCTGCTCGTGCCAAGCTACGCAGGGGTGAGCAGGGGTTATCTAAAGTGTGCATCCCCATTACCCTGACTCGAAGCAAGGGTCCCTCTTTAGACAAAGGTACCTACCTCTGCCAACTAGAGATCCACATTTCTAACAGCGTGCAAATCCTGCATTGCCGATCCGTGGTGAGTTGCAGCTACTACTGCTGGAACAAGGCCAATGAAGGTACCAATGGGTGAGGCAGACAGGCCTCAAGGGTCCTGTGACCTCAGAGATGAATGAATGAATGAATGAAATGATATTTGTAAAGCGCGATGGCTACCCTGAGGCCTCCCAGCGCTACGGACGGAACAACCAATGGCCGAGCAGGTATGGGTATTAGACACCATTCCTGAAGAGGCATGTTTTTAGAAGCTTTCGGAAGGCCGGCAGATTGGACTCACTTCGAATATGAAGTGGGAGGGTATTCCAGAGAATAGCCCGTTGTGGCTGCGTAGAGTCACTGTCGCTATAGGTTGTGCTGTTTTGTAGGCCTGCCCGCAAGAGTGGAGGTGAACTACAGTCTGGATATTGGTGGACAGGCCTTCAAGGTTAACCCAGACTTGCCACCGCTAGGGTCCACCTGGCGGTGCCAAGACAGTAGGGCTTGTAAGGTCTAGCAGGCCTTCTAAGGTCTAGCTTGGGAATGTGCTCCCTCAGGAGAGTGGTCTGGTGGACTGGTCATGAAGGCTGAACCTGGTTCCCCAGTTCCAAATTTGGCAGCTCTGGCCATAACACCACATACTCTACCCCACTGAACACCATACTGCCCTGCTCAGAGAAGCTTGCACTGCCTTCAGCTACAACCCAATTGTGCCCCACTATAAACACCTGGATGTAATTCAATTCAAAATTATCTACTAGACGAGTAATATGCTGCCTGAAAAAAAAAGTAACAACATCCTGGAAAAACAAACACTCATAGGGAATGCAAGATTAAGTAAAGCTTGTGAAATGTAAGCAGTAACAACATGGTTACCTTAACGCTTTTACACTCATTATTCAGAAATCAGTGCTTTTGCCTGAAAAGTTAAGGACATGACTACAGGGCCTGGAAGGGACCCGTTTCAATGTCCATTGCTTATATCCTTACAAAACATAAGCAGTATGGTTTAAGAAGACCATATCCGTTAACACACAGAGCCGCTGTACACATTTTGTTTTCCAATCCACCCATCACATTTTGTTTTCCAATCCACCCATCAAGGAGGTATTGCAGTACCTCCAGGAATGGTGCACTTTCCCACCCAGGGAAAACAATACTGTTCAACGAAAGAAGAGAAAACAAAAGTAGCGCTTCACTGGTAAACTCTATAAAGTGGCGCTAATGTGTTTGGGGGTGAATAAGATCAATCAGGCCACTTTGCGACCACTCTGTATTGCTTTATTTAGTTATTTTTCATATTTTGAACCTTTTATTTCTCTCCGTCCCGAGGCTGCACTTTGGAATAAAAAAAGACGACATTTCCAGCAATTTTCTTTTTCTTTTTTGGACCCATTTCACAGGGGAACAAATGAAGGAAAGCAGAGGAAAGAGAGGGTAAGAACCGTGTCTTGAAGTCACGTTTTTCAGCAAGTGAGGAGGAGCGAGACAGAGAGGGAAGAAGAGAAAGAAAGAAACAGAGAGGCGGTAGGCCGACAGAGGCAGAGCAGGAGAAGTAGACACTGTCCTTGTCTTGTCTGGCCAGGCAAGAAGGAAGAGACCGAGTCCTTTTCCTTTTCTGCCCTCCCCGCCCGCCAAGCCTTATCTACAGGCCTGGCAATTTCTGTCACCCTGGTACGCCTGTTTAAAAATACAACAGTAGGAGAATGGTTTCCATTAAATTAAAGAAGTAGGCGCATGCCGTGCCCTGCTGATCCCGCCCACTTCGACCACTGGCGTCAATGCTTATGTTCATTTTATTTAAAGAATAATGTTAAAGCAGATAGGTGGTATGGAGTTGGTTTCTGAACAATGAAAATAAATTTGCTGCAAGCAATCTGCAGACACAAATACCAATTCTACTGGCATGTGGTATGTAACATACGGCAATAAAACATGTTGTACAGTGAGCAGTGGAGTAGATCCATTCCTCCCTTTCAGGCCCTTCTCAGACACACACTTGTACTCCGAAACCGCAAGGGTCTGAATGCCATGTGGAGAGTAAATAAAACTCACCAGATTACATCTCCTACTCTGCTTGCCTGGCTGCCGGATGTGTTTTATTGCAAACAGAATTGGCTTAAATCATTCCCTGCAGGGGCCAGCTCGGGCTGCATAGTTGTAAATGCACCTATTTAAATGCAGAGCCCAGGGTGGGAAGTGTTGTCGGAAGCCGGGGGGATTAATTAAAGTGCAAGCTGCGGTGATGAGAGGGCGGAAGGAACTGGGGCGGGGCACGCTGATCCTTTGAGGGGAAAAAAACTGATCCGCCTTCTCATCGCTCTGATTAAGGAGAGACTAGCGTGTGGGCACGTAATAGGAGGCAGAGGATTAAGCATAAGCAGATAACAACTGCACTAGAGAGGTAAACCACCAACACACGAAGTAATTACAAACTGCTGAATTCAAATATTAAAATACATCCAGCTGAGCCCTGCAGGAAGAAAGGGGCGTGGCCACCACTGTGAAAGTGAAAGCGCTTATGAGGCACTGTAAATAAAAATGGAGCCTGGGGTGCCCGCTGCTTTAAAAACAAGCAACGAGCTGGAGTCACGGTGGAGGACACAGCAGTAAAAAAGGCAGCAGTAGCACAACTGTGGCATTAAGAGGAGGTGGGAGGAAAAATGCTATATTTGAATATAAGCAGTGTTAGACCTGGCACTGTTGGCGTGGGTCTCCCTTCCATTTTTTGCAGTTGCCTCATGTGTTTTTTGCTGGTTATAGATGCTTTGGGCACTGTGCCACTGCTATTCAATGCCACAGTGCAAATGCTCCCTATGGTAAATTGATGTATGGATTAGTGATTCCATGATTGGTTGGTTTGGTTTACTTGTCAGACCCTAGTACAGTGCACTGAGTGTGCCCAGGGCTTGTAAAACCAAATGCTGCTGGTGGGCTTGCAGCACTGGTTGTGCCACCCACAGAAGCAGCCTGTAAAAGTGTGCCTCAGGTCTGCCATTGCAGAGCCTGTGTGCAGTCTGTGACTGACATGTTGACTGGACAAGTGCACCCACTTGCCAGTCCCTAAACCTTCCCTTTTCTTCATATCAGATACCCCTATAGTAGGCCCAAGGGCAGGGTGCATTGTAAGTATAAGGTAGGACATGCCCTGGTGTGTGTGGCATGTCCTAATAGTGAATTACAGCCATTTTCATTTTTTCACTATTGCAAAGCCACCAGTTCCCCTTAGGCAAGAATGGTCAGTTTGATTATAACATCTTATAATCCTAACTGACCCGGGGAACATGGTAGAAAAACGAATTTAGTATGCCTGAACTCAGAATGATAAGATACATCTTTTAGTGAAGTTGGTTTTAACATTCTGTGTTTGAAAATACCACTTTAAGAAAGTAGGTATTTTCTTGCCTAACTATCCAAGCCTGCCTCTGCTAGGTTGTGTATTCCTTGTCTGGAGTTTGAGTGACAGGGGCTGGGGGATTCCAGGAGACAGGGTGAGTCAGCACAGGGCTGAATAGAGAGATCTGCATGTAGATGGGTGGGAGGAGTTGCACCTGGGACCTGAATAGGGCTGTGCCTTCCCTCCACAATGCTGGCTCCACCTCCTGTGGTGCGTCTGATGTCCCTGGCCTACACTGTGAAAGGAAAGAAGGAGTCTTGTCAACAAAGTGCTCCAGGACTGACCAGAACTGGTTTGGACTAGGCAAAGGCCTCTCTGCCTTCAGAGAACAAAGGGAAAATGAGTATAAAAGAGGGGACCCCAACCCCAGAATTTTGGATCACTTTGGGAAACAAGAAGAACCTTTGCTGAGGAGAGGAACCAGAGAAACTGAGGAGGAGACTATCCCTAAGCTGAGTGCTGTTTGGGGGATTGGCCTGCAGTGGTTGCCTGACTGCCAAAGAAAGGAGAAAAGACTTTGTGCTACTTTCAAATCAACTTGTAAAGGATCTCCAAGGGCTTGAGATAGAGCTTGCCTCCTGCTGAAGTCTCAGGGACAACAGACTTCACCAACCAGCTTTCCCCTGCCTTCCCTTGTTGGGAATTGAAGTGCCTGCTGTTGAGCTGGGCCTTCTGAGAGACTGCGTGTCGCTGGGGGCTGGAAGCGCGACTCAAGACGAAGAAGCGTGTCGCCGCCGCAGCCGTTGTCGTCGCATCACCGGAGAAGAGTGTCGCCGTCACAGCAGACGCCGTCGCATCACCGGGGAAGCGTGCCGCCGCTGCCGCCCTCGCATCACCCGAAGCGCCTCGCATCACCGGAGAAGAGTGTCGCCGTCGCATCACCGGAGAAGCGTGTCGCTGCCGCAGCCGCAGCCGCTGTCGTCGCATCGCTGAGGAAGCGTGCCGTCGCTGCCGCATCGCATCACCGAGGCGCCCCGCATCACTGGAGAAGAGTGTCGCCATCGCAGCAGACGCCGTCGCATCACCAGAGAAGCGTGTCGCAAGGCCTGTCACGGCTCAAGAAGATTCACCGAATCGCCGCACGGCCGTCGGGCGTGCACACATCACCCCTTCGTTGTTGCAACATCAAGAAAGCGCCACCTTTGTTTCATTGCACCGGATCTTCATCGCATCACGGCGCTGCTGGTCGTATCGCCACGGAAGCGCAGTAAGAAACCGACGCATCACCTCCCCACGAGGAGAAGAACCGACGCATCCCTTACGCAGCAGTAGGGACCCGACGCATCACCGTTCTTGCGTGTAAGGAACCGACGCATCACCTTCCCTGCAACACTTTCGTTGTATAGCGTTACGCATCCAAAGGTACATTGAACTCAAAGTGTCGCATTTACCATCCAAAGAAAACTAAGCTAATTCTACCATTTTTAAGTCCAGTATTGTGGATTTTTGTCGTTTGTGGTCTTGTGTTAAGTCTATATAAAAATCCTTATTTTTATACTGCAACTTGTGTGGTGTCCATCTGCAGTGTTGTCACTAGGTTACTGTATGTGTTCACAAATGCTTTACACACTGCCTCTGAGATAAGCCTACCTGCTCGTGCCAAGCTACCAAGGGGGTGAGCAGGGGTTATTTTAGTAGTGTATCCCCCTTACCCTGACTAGACGCAAGGGACCCTATTTGGTCAAAGGTACCTACCTCTGCCAACTAGAGAACCCCAAATCTAACAAACAGCAAGAGCGCTGAAGCTAAACACAGACAAACAGTAACATAGCAGGAAACCAAGAAACAAATAGTCCCCCAAAGAACAGATAAAGAGCCATGGCGGAATGAGACAGTACTAAGTCCCTGCTCTGTGGGAGGAACGGAAGAGAGAAAGGAGGGACAAAGAGGCAGGACTGACCGCCAGCGAGCAGGGATTTTTGAAGGACACTGACATAGAGAAATGAAAAGCAATGTCAAGAAAGGGGATGGACTTGATGCCCACAGACCGATTACAGCAGGTCTCAAAGAGACAGCTGCACTGTCTAGCTCGACCTAAACAGGAAATAGTATGCTACAGCCAATAGAAACGGAGAAAAAGTAAGTGGCAAGCACGGGAACTAATGAAAAGCAAGGGCGAGATGTGGCCCTTTTAAGATATATATTAACAATAGATTTCACAAGCACAGCGCAGGCAAAACCTAAAAAACAGCCCATGCTGTTGGACCACACAGTCTGATGCTGTTGTTTGTTTTGTAGTGTGGAAGTAAGACACCTTGGTTAAAAATCTATGCAGCTCCAATTGTACAAACCCTGTGTCCCTCTGCAAAGTAGTAATAAATCTCCCACCTCTTTACCCACTGCTCTCCCTGCTGAAATTAGGAACACCTCAGAAATACACAGAAACATTTTTAAACAGAGAGTTACTTTCTAACACAAGCATTGGCAAAGCCAATAGGTCTTGCGCATGCAAGAGCTATTGGCTTTGCCAATATGTTTTGGCCATGTTGTACATCAGCTTGACAGCTGTTCAGCATGGCTCAAAGTTAGTGGCATAAATGAGAATGTAGTGGAGTACAGTGGGGTGTTATGGCGCTAGCAGGGCAGTCATCCTGTAATGCATTTTTATAAAGCATAAACAAAAATTACAATATGAACATTGTGAATGCGCACACGCTGCTGCATTCTTGAAATTTCCTTTCCATTCAATATGTCCGAACTGTCCCATTGGCTTTGCTTGTGGTGCAATTCAACAACTATTGGCAAAGCCAAAAGCATAAGGGTGTGCTCAGAGACACCAAGAAGAGTAGACTGATCTGGGGAACAACGGAGAGATTAACAGAGGGAACTACATAAAGCACCTCCCTATCACAAAAGACAGTGCGAAAATTAATGGCTAAAGCAATGTAAACTTCCATTAAATAACCATGGCTTTAAGGACAGCCCAAACAACCAATAGCAAGTCTTAAAAAACACAAGCCAATGGCTGAAGGTGGTAGACTTAAAATCCCATTCTCTTTTTATTGTATATAGATGTCTTATGTCTGCCATATTTCATTGGTAACATGATGTCTCGAACAGACAACTACAGTTGTAGGCAGGCGAGAGACAAACACTTCAAAAACCAATCCTCTGAACAGACGTACTAGCTATTTAATGATGGTTTTTAGTGTTAAGCTTCATTACTATTAGAATTCAGAGAGCCCTCTCCTCTAAGTCCTTTCAGAATTAAACATGCACTATAGGTGCCAGCGGACCTCTGCTCGTGAGACATTATAGCATGCAAGGGTTTCCTTAATTTTTCTTATTCCTTGTAGCAGGTCAGTGCCTGCAGGGTATTCACGTAGCTGCAGCAGCACTAATCATGGATCATCTTAAGATGTGGCCAGATGGAGTCCGTTTGCTATACATAAAAGCATTTGCAAAGCCAATTGGCCTGGCTTGTATTTTGAACCCGGACTGAAATATTTTTTTTAAAGTCTGAAAAAAGCCTGCCTAAGTGAGAAAAAAAGCAAAAAAGGATTATTTTACATACACAATGTATTTATGAGAGAAAGAATTTAATGTTTGAGGAATCAATGTACCTTGATATGTAAAATAGTCCTCATGCATTGCAATGTAACCAGTCCACAGGAGGCAGAATGACACACCAAACAGTCAATAGCAGGAGATCAGAGTGACTGAGGGTGGAGCCAAAGTCTGCTATTTGTATATTTTAAAGAACTGTTACAATATATCATGCAGACAACTGTGCTGTCAAGCAAGACTTAAAAAAAAGGTCTGTGGCCTCCTTTACCCCTTAATCTGGGAAAGAAATGTTTTGTTAGGTATGCTTGTAGCTGCTGACACATCTCCTGCCATCTGGTCTCTCCTCCCCCCTCTTCATGCTCACTGCATCAGTCTTTCATGCCTTGAGTGAGCACGAGGTGGTAGGGAAAACATATAAAACAGAATTACTGGTTGGATAGTAGGCTGTGGGGCAGTGAAGTCGATAACAGGGTAATAGGACAGGAAGGGGGACAGTGGAACAACAAACCGGTGGGCAGTTAGATGGGGCCAGTGAGACAGCAGAGAGGGTGCGAAGATAGGTGGGGCAGTGGAACATTACAAGAATGGGCAGAAAGGCGAGGTCAGTGGGACAGTAGAAGAATTGGGCAGTCTGGTGTGGATAGTGGCAAAGTAGAGGGGTGGGGAGGTCAGATGGGTACAGAGGGACAGCAGAAGGGCAGAGCAGGAAGGTGGGGTCAGTGAGACAATACAAGTGTTGGGCAGATGAGGTCGACAAGGTAGGGCAAGAAGGGACAGAATGGCGAGGACAGTGCTACTGCAGCTGTTAAACAGTAGAGCAGGAGACTACTACGCTGCTTCCAAATGGACAAATGCATCTGACAGAAGTCACTTTCTGCCCTGTCAGACTGCCCTCTGGCTCCACGACTCAAGCTACAACCAGAAGATGATTTAATGCGCTGGTAACAGTTTGCTAGGCAGGGGCGGGAACCCTACTTTGCCTGGTGAGTCCTTTATTATGCTACTGTAATAGCCGGTTCAGTCTCGTCTGTAGCGACAGGCCATATATGAATTCTGTACAGTCTCTAAAGAGGCGTGGCTCTACAGTCTGCAGAGCGGCAGCCACAATCCATGGACTTTTTGCCTGGATTTACTCGAATCACACCTTGCTGGAATTGTCCCCATTTTGTCTTCAAGCCCCAGGTCACTGTCCATTAAACCTTGCTGGATTTGTCCTGATCTTTTCACCAAGCCACAGGACACCTACCTTGATTTATGCATGCTGTTCCCCGGAGGGGACGCTATCCCTCCTTAATCATTCTTGAGATTGTGCCACTTGCGTCTTCCCTGACACTTGCAGATCCATCTGGCAGCCCCCACTCTGCGAGGGACGCCTTTCCACGTTTGGGGCTGTCCCCTTGTCCTGAAGAAGACCCGCCACGACACATCATTCATGCGTTGTCTGGGTCGAAACGTCGACGCATAACCTTGGTTCAGCCTTAACATATCTCTGGGTCCTACTATAGAAGCAACTTTGCCATTACCAGAGAGATTCCTTTAATTATTGCTCTGACCATTCCTGGAAATTGTATATACTTGTACATGGCTTCACAATTGTATATATACACCTTATCACCAGCACTGAGCACTCTTGTCACTCTAAAACACCTGTCACCTTTATACTTCGTTTTCACTTGGACAGCCCTGCAATATGTATATCTATGATATCTTATGAAAAATGTAATAACAAAAATTTTGTTGCAAAGTACTTTTGCGTCTTCCATTTGTACCGGGGTGTTCGGATACTTGCTTTTGCTTTGTTTCGCGCGCTGATTTATTCTACTTACAGTGTTACTTGACTCACTGAGTACGCATATGAATTTATACTTTTTAATGATTTGTTCTTGCTAAACAAAGCGATTGGTGCTCCCCGACAGAGCCATTGTAGTTTACCATATACTCACCCAGGCTCTGAGGGATACTGGGTTACCCCATTGTGTTATACCGTGTGCGTTTGAAGGGCAGGTATATATGTGAGATCAAGTGAACCGTGGCAGCAACACCACATAAACGGCTGGCAAGGAACAGGTTCCTGGGGGCTCAAACTACACACAGAAATCACGCCAAACATTACTGAAACCACACTTGAAATGCGCCAGTAGTGAGTTAGTCTGCAGGGAGCTGCCCTGCACCAGGACATGGTTTTCACACAGCAAATAAAAAAGGAAAACACTGTTGTAGCTTTGTTATTGTATTATTGTTGCGAAGACTGAGGGCAGCAGCTTTTTATTCGCAATGAAAGTTTCGAAGAGTATTAAAAGCACCTCTTTGGTGGTCCAAGACTGAGGGGGGAAAATTGTGCAATGACTACTAGTGTGAAGGAAGAAGAACTGGCAAACGCCGTTTCAGGAGCTGCCAAATATGAGTGGAAGCAGCGTAAATAAGACTGGGCCAGACAGGTGGCATTGAGGGCCAGTGACCCAAAACAGGCCCATGGCACAGCCTGCGCACTGCATGCCATTCACCAGGCTACTGAACTGCGCGCCGGTAATGAATGCACGCGGCATGCCAGTCATCATACTGCAGAACAGCCGCGGGTTAATGCCTACACAAAGCATACTGTTCTCTAAGGTGCAGAACTGCATAGGAGTAATGCCTGCACACAGCAAATCAGTCTGCGACCAGACTGCAGACACGTGTGAGTAAATAAAGCATTCTGAATGCCAGTCACCACACTACAGAACAGCCTCCTAGGACATCTGCATGCAGGCCCGGTTCTTGCGGGTGGGCTGGGTGGGCCAGGCCCACGCAAACATGAGCCTGGCCCACCCAAACATGAGCCTTGGCCCTCGCAGTGACGGCTTAAAGGCCAATAGAAAATGTCCACTTTAATTTAAAACGTTCCTTCGAACATTGTTTACCTTCCTGTTCTGGGAGTTGAGTGATTGGGCCTGGGCTCTTTCTCACAGGCACCCCCAATCACGCATCTAATTTTAGAAAGGTGGGCTGTGTCCTGCAGGTACAGTGGGGCATGGCGAAGGGGACAAACTCTTTCTTTGGCACCGGCTGCATGGATATTTCATTTTCTATTCAGTGCTGGAGAAAAGAAGTTTGTTTATCCTGATTCACCTTTTCTGACCCCTGCAGCTGCTTATCAGATCGGGCTGTGAGGCAGAGTTCTATGAACTGAGTAGGAAAGAAAATGTGTGATTACTTGTTTTTAAGTTTTTAAATCTGCTAAGGCCCAGCAAGGCACATACTTTGTGTATGCTCAATGATCCTGCTGGAGAGCAATCCTTTGTGTGTTGGTAGTTTTGAAATGCAGATAAACTGTATTTTATGTGGATAGCTCAGTGGGTTACTGCCTTTGTCACACAGATTCTTGTGTTACTTGCAGTTCATAAGTTACAATCCTATCATAGGACAGTGACCTATGAACTGTCATCAAAGAGCTGCATACAAACCTGAATGGTATAGTTAGAACTTCACTTTTTTGTATTGCTATATAGTTAGAACTTCCCCAGTCTTTCATTATTCTAATGTTGCTAAAAAGAGTTTCTTTGGGTAGATATACTTTTTTATTAGTAAAGCCAACCTCCCAGGTATGCTTTAAATCCTGAGTTTGTGCTTCTCCAGACCAAACCCTCTTAAAATATACTGCCCACCAGTATGGATGACATGTGATTCCTACACCTTGTAATCCTCATTGGCTTATGTGACATTCCTATAGACTGATTTACATACTTGTATGATTCATTGTCTATGTATAATGTGTGCATGATGTAAAGTACTGTGACACCCTACACTGATATGAGTAGCGCTATACAACAATTTAAATGTATATGAGAGAAGGGCTGCAGAGGGATGAAGGACACTGTTGGAGGGTGGTAGTAATGGTATCTGCGGTGAAAGAAATCATTGGTGGGTGCCAAAAAAGACTTTCGCACTAGCGCTAAAGCCAGCCCTGTCATGGCCTTTCTGTTTTTGTTTATTTAATTATCAGTCAGGTCATTAGGGCAACTGTGGAACATATTTTAAAGTGCGTGCTAATTATATTTACTGCGATATTCAATGTTTTTAGTTTGAAGGTGATTTTACTAATGTTTTTTACTGGGAATAATGAAAGTGGAGCTAGATGGTGGCTGATATGGGGCTGGTGCCCAAGGCCAGCTGTGAGATAAAGTGCACAGGAGAGGGATGGTAGAAAAGTGGACAATCTGGCCTGGAAGTACTTGTGTTGAATCCTAGCCTGCTGGAAGTTGAGGGTTTGCACTTAGGTACAGACATTGCTCTTACTTTCAAATAACTAGCCACATGCTCTGTATTCACACAGAATCGATCCGTTGTATCATGGTGACTATTTGCAATTAGATATGATGTAATCTAGGGCTTGTAGACTATCTCCAGAAGCGACAAATTGGGCCCGCAGTGGCTCACCCGAATGCACCCTTGGCCCACCCAAATAAAAATTGCTGGAGCCGGGCCTGTCTGCATGACAGGCGCCACAGTAGAGAACAGTGTGGCGTACAGCTTCAAGATAACACCGACGCACTGCATGCCAGTCACCACCACCTGGGCTACCTATGCACGAAGTTAACTGGCAACAGACGTAGAGTTATTGTTTCATACATGTATCCCCGGGAAACAGAGTGCCCGGCTGCACCCAGAGTCTTGTCAGCTTTCTTACTGAAGCTCTCGCTGAGAAGCACTGACACTGCAAGCAGAGCTGCTTTCCTGCGCGGGAAGAACTGTGGCCAGCATTTTTTCCTTCCACACTTGAACCCTCATGGCAGGCAGCCGACCACCTCCATGGTAGCATCTTTTCAGTCCAGAATGAATGCAGTTTCTCGATTAAAACTTCGTCCACATGCTCCTGTGTGTGAGCAACAACAGTATATACAGTCTGTTACTTACAACCGCCATTCCCAAGGTTTGACTGTATTCTGTCAGTGGGTTCAGCCAAGTAGTTCAAAGACTCTGGCCCTGCAAAAAGCCTATGTTCTTCATAAAAAGGTCAAAAATAAACAAAAGACGCTCTTATTTGTATTCTTGGTCCAAGGCGTCTTTACGATCATGTGTTACATTCGGCGGTCAAAGGCAACTTAAACAAGTACTGAAGTGGATGACTGCTTGTGCACTGGGGGGGGGGGTAGAGTGCATGGTACAACGAACACACTCAAGTGGGTCCCTGCGTGTGCCCCAGGAGCACTAGCTAGTGGGGCATGGTCCAGAGCACGTCGGAGGATCTCCACCGAGGTACTAACAGCGCGCTGAGCCCACAGCACTCAGGCAGTGCTGTAACTTTAAAGAAAGGATGTAGCTCCTGTTAGGTTTTATTTTGTTTTCCCATTGTCGGGAAAAAATCCTTTAAGCAGTGCAAATCATTTAATCACCACATCTGCAACAAAAGGAATACAAACAGGTTTATTGCATATGCCAGGCTAGTACAGCTGGGAGAGCGACGTGCTGTAAGAAAAGCACAAGTCAGTCTCAACTTACACACTTCGAGTCTAGTCTTATAATACTAATTTTGGCATTAATTCATGTTTAATACAATGTTCACAATAGAAAAAGCTTCCTGCTTTTCCGTTATGTCCCACCCAGATTACATACATTTATTTCAAGAACATCTCTTTCCTGTGTGACTTCTCACGCCACACTTTTAGACTACAATGGGAACATTCTTGCTGCTCCGAATTTCCTGTTACATATTCAAGTCAGGAAGTTTCTCAGCCAGAATACAATGAGAAGAAAAAACACTTAAGTCAGACCGCATTAGACCTTTTTTAAAAGCTTGCTGCAGTTTATTACCAGATAAAATGTGCAACTTAAACATGCACTTTTAACCACACATTTAAACCGCATTATACTGTTTTTCTTTTTCACATGATAATATTTCACAGTTTGTGGGCAAGTGACAGGTAAAACAGAATAATTAGGGCCAAAATCTAAATTAGGGTTTTGATTCCTTTCATTCCCCTCTCTAGTCGATTCTTCGACTACTTCCTCACTACCCCTGTGCATTTCTTCCAATTCTGTATTTTGCAACTCTTTATTTCTTATTATAGGAAACATACCTCCCACTGTAGCTGTAACCCTCTTGCAACATGCTAAGATAACCTGAAATACAAGGCACATCAATACCAACAGAACTATTATAGGCAACAAGGCCTTAGACAACCACGACATCGATGACGGGACCCAATCAAACCAGCCAGTGAACCACTCATCTGGAGCACCCCCTTCTTTCTTCATTTGTGTATGCAAAGTCAATATGGCCTGAGTTAGATTTCCTTCATCTTCATCATTTGCTGGTATGAAAGTACAGCATACCGAATTAATTTTTCTACATACTCATCCTTCTATTGCTGTCATTAAGTCCAAAAAATATCTGTTTTCCATCACCATAAGTCTGATTGAACGCAGCTCTTCTTTAATTGCATTAAAGCCATCTTCAGTAGCATTAATTGCTTTCATCAATTCCCACCGGGTGATTTGAACCCAGCGAGCAGTTGCTTTTGCTTGAAACATAGGTATCAGACTCCCAAAAAATGTTTCGGCGTCATTGAACAACCTATACTCTTTGGGCACATCCTGCCAAACTGAAGTTCCAAAGTACATAGCCATCCTTTTTCTTCTGTGATGATGCAGCAAAGTTGATGCTTTACTCATGGAATGCAAATGTAAATCTTTTATTTCTTTTGCTGGTATTACCATAGATGGGGTATGCAAGGTCACCAGAGAGCAGATTCTGCTCCAGTCGGGGGGTAGTTGAGTGTATATTCGAGCTCCACACTGCCAGAAAAAATCCATAAGGCTGGAGGTGCCGCCCTGCATATCGGCATTGTAAATAGTTGAGCTGCGATTGAGATTCCGTCCCACTTTAACAATTCCATTTCCCTGAAAGCAAAGAGAAAATCTCATTAGTTTCACAGCCAGCTTAGGATGACGTTTAGTTCCAGTCCATGTATATCTCTGTATGTTTTCATCCCATACTTGCTGACTTGATGCTTTTATATCATCAAATCTCAAATGATTTTTTGTTTCTGTGCCATTCCATAAAGATATACATACATGAAAACCTAGCTCCAGTAAACCATTTATTATTAGCAAATACTGATGCTTCAATACTTAATACTGGCCTGGCTGCGCAATCTGGGGGCAGTGGTTTGGCAGAATAATTATTACAGGTGGATGGTGCATTAGATCTTTCTAAAATATCTCGTTCCAATACTGCTTCCTCCCAATTTACATAACTATATTTCTGCCCTGCTCCCTTCATTCTGGATATCTCTTTCATTATCTCTGTTTTATCTGTCAGAATTTGCAAACTTTCAGGGGTCGTATCAAATCTAGTTGTATTAACTCTAGCAGTCATAGGACTAACATGAGTTGGCTGTAACTGTGCTTTTATCCTACACAAGAAAAGGTGCAATAAACACTTTGTCATATTAACAGGCACTTCTTTAGGATACACTAAAGGTGGTGTTTCTATGGCATGGGGAATAAGAGAACATACATAACAACTATCATTTCGTGTATTGGTACCTATATCATGCAAGCTTTTATACCACAAATTATCGAGTAAAGAATCATGCAGAGGATGTATATCTGTTTCATTAAAAACAGCTCTACGAAAGCGTAATATTTCTTCCCTACGGGTGAGATCTTTTGCATCTACATAATACATAATACAATAGCAAATTATCAGAGTAATAATCATAACCACTGAACTCATTATTATACTATGAAAAATATCATTTAACTGTGTCTTCATTGTATCATTTATTCTTGGACCATTGCCTCCTCCCCTCTCTGCGGGAGTGAGGCCAAAAATGGAATAAGGTCCGTTACGTGCACCCAGTTCTGCAACCCCTCCACTTTTACTGCTGTTGGCGTGCTCTGTATTACTTGGTAGGGGCCTAGAAACTTGGGGTCTTTCCATGTTCTCACGAAGTTGCGCACGAACACCCAGGAACCGATGCTGATGGCTGTAGACAAAGGCAGGGGTGGTGTAGTACTGTCGGCCTGTTGCCGCTGAACCTGTTTAGAATAAACCTGTACAGCTTTTGTTAAGGCAGACATGTATGCATTAATTTCTTGCCAAACACTTTCTGATGCAGACTTAGTATCAGAACGAATCATTTGATTTTGTTTAAAGGAAAAATTAGAATGCCTACCTGTTACGACTTGGTGAGGGGTCAAATGATGATCCTTTGAAGGGGCATTTCTCAATGCATACAGAGCAGGGGGAAGGCAGTAAAGCCAATTCTTTTTCAGTGTCTCACAAATTTTTGACACTTTGCTTTTCAATAAGGCATTCATCCTCTCAACAATTCCATTACTCTCTGGGTGGTAAACTGAGGTAAACTGGTGTTCCACTCCTAATAGTTTAGTAATTTGCTGAAATACAGTGTTAGCAAAGTGTTTGCCATTATCGCTGCATATTGCCGCCGGAACCCCCCACCTCGGTATGACCTCTCTCACCAGGAATTTGGCTGCCTGGTCAGCATCAAACATGGAGCAGGGTCCTGCTTCAATCCATCGTGAAAATGGACACACCACTACTAACAAATACCTATATCTATTACATTTTTGTATCATATCTACAAAGTCTATGTGTAACTCTATGAAAGGACCTATTGGTCTTGGAATGGAGGATGAAGGCATTTTTTTGGTGACCTCTTATTAGAGTACTGATAACACACATGACATGAACCTAAGAATACATCAACTAATGGTCCTAGATTAGGGATAAACCAGCTTTTATTTAATTCATTCATCATTACTCTTTTAGAATTGTGTATTGGTAAATGAAGTTGTCGAAGGGCTGTTATAAGTAGTGACTGAGGCATTAGAACTTTACCTGAAATTGCTGATCTATAAAGGAGATCTGGAAATCCAGTCACTCCCCCTTGATTTCCAGAGATCTTTTTCATGTTGTGGTGCTGCATTTTGAATGTCTAATAATGCCTCTGTAGAAATATTCTCATAGTGTTGTATCTCAACCTCATCATCTGCATCAAAAGTGTATATACTGCATGTTTTCATTGCATATAAACTAGCTTCCTTTGCTGCTGTATCAGCAGCTTCATTTCCCTTAGATACCAAATCTGTTCCTTTTGTATGTGCCTGGCACTTAACCACTGCTACTTGACATGGTATTTGCAATGCAACAATAAGGTCAGCTAAAAGATGTTGGTGCGCTACTGGTGTCCCTTCAGATTTAAGAAATCCTCGCCGTTCCCATCTCTTCAGCCCTGAGTGAACTGTGGAAGTATACATATGCTGAATCAGTGTATATTGTTACTGGTTGACCCTGACAAGCCTGTAGGGCCGTTATCAATGCTTTTAATTCAGCCACTTAGGCTGAGTCTTGGGATGGCAGGGGTAAGAGCTGCAATGTGTGTAAGGTATAATCAGTAGGTATACCACAACCCTCAACAACAGCTGCACCTGTATGTCTTTTGCCTGTCTCCTGGTTTATCCATGAGGAACCATCAATAAACAATTGTCGGCCATCAGACAAGGGGTCCTCATGTGCCAGGTGATCGTCCTCCTCCAATGTGACACTACAGTCATGATCAGTGGGCTCTAGTGGGTGCACTAAAAAAGTTTCAGGATTGACTGAGTGTACTCGCTCAATGCAGATAGAAGTGTTTGACAGTATTACTTCATGACCTGTCGCTCTTTGAGTGGTCAATGTACTTTTACTTTTCTGCAGCACAGCGAATGGAGAGTGCTCAACATACAGTGTCACAGGGCATCCTGCTGTAATAGTACTACTCTTTTCTACTGCAAAAGCTGCTGCTGCAAGTGCTCGCTCACAAAGAAAGTGACCTTTCATTACTGGATCTAATAGTCCACTAAAATAGGCGACGGGTTTGTGACCCATCGGGTATTTTTGAGTAAGGACTGATATCATGGAATCCTTTGTGGCAGCAGAAAACAGAAAAAATCTCTTTGTATAGTCTTGATTTGCTAGCACTGGGGCTGAAGCAATTGCTTCTTTCAATGTCTGAAATGCACTTACACTGTCATCACTCCACTGTATGCCTGTGTTGTCAGTTTTAGCTTTCTTCATTGCATATACTAGTGGTTGTATGATTGTAGCATAATCAAATACCCACTGACGTACAAAATTACAAAGGCCTAGAAATATCTGCATGTCTTTTACTGTCTTGAGCTGAGGCTGATAACGTATAGTTTGTATTCTAGAACCTGCTATCTTTTTGCCTTCTGCAGACAACACTTGGCCCAAATACAGCACTTCTTTTTGCACAAACTGTAATTTTTTCCTGTCCACTTTGTATCCCTTAGTAGCAAGTAGCGTTAAGAGATTGACAGTGTCCAAAACACATTCAGATTCTGTTTTACTACATATTAGTAAATCATCTACATATTGCAAGACTGTACTGTCTGACTGGAAATTTAACAAATCATCTCGCAATACTCTATTAAACACAGATGGAGACTCACAATAGCCTTGTGGGAGTCTAGAATACGAGATTTGTTCGCCATCAAAACTGAAGGCTGTCAGGATGTAAAGGTATACTAAAAAAAGCATTCTTTAGATCCACTACAGAAAACCATTTACTGTCACTTGGTATATTAGTCAATATCACAGATGGGTTTGGCACTATGGGGTACTCTGCTAATACTATGGCATTAAGGGGGCGAAAATCCTGAACCATCCTCCAAGTATTACCTGTAGATTTTTTTACAGGATAAATTGCGGTGTTACACGGTGATGGACAGGAATACAGGACTCCCTGATCCTTTAGTCTTCGTATTGTCCCTCTAATAACTTATTTTGCTTCTTTAGACAGTGGATACTGTTTTACACGTGGCAATTGTGCACCTGGCTTCAACTTTATCTTAAATGGTTCTGCAGATAGTATCAGTCCTACCTCATCTGGAGCCGATGTCCAGAGACAAGGCGGGACTGCTGCAAGTGCTTCAATATCATTGGAGGGGGATGGCACAACTGGTAACGTGGTCTGTGCACGGTAAACACGCACTAACAAGGGTGCAGTGTGTGTATAAACTATCTCAGTCCTGGTGGGATCGTCTGAAAAGAGTTCTGAATTGGAAATGTTCCGTGGTCTCAGACCAGGCATAAGAAAAATCAGGACCTTCCAAATTCCTCCATCATTATCTGATGCCACCAGAGCGCCCCACCTACTGGATATTTCCATGCACTCTAGGTAAAGGGTATTCACCTGTCCCAGTTCATCACCACCAGCTTGTCTCCTGAAAATTAGTCTAGGTGGCAATTCCATCCATCTCACTAAGAGTATTTCCTCTGTCTTCAGAACCGTAAGTACTGCATCTGCTAGCAATTTATAATGCACTGGCTCTGCCCTTTCAACCACATTTCCTCTCGTATTCTTAGCAGATGTATCCCACATTTCGCTTGCCCTGGTATTTCACATGTCATGGACCATCAGAGGAAAACCTTATTGTCATGTTTAATTTAGACATGATATCCCTTCCTAATAAATTTGCTGGTGAATTTGGAGAATAAAGGAGATGCTCCTGCGTTCGCACTCCTGCCACCTCTATGGGCACATGTGTTGTGTATGGAATGCGCTGTACTTCACCAGAGAAGCCCTGCGTATCCATGGTGGCAGAGAACAATGGAACATTTCCTTCTGAGAGGCAAGATTTTGTTGCCCCTGAATCAACCAAGAAAGCACCTCCTTCCCATTATAATCATTTCTACCATTGGTTCTTCCTCTGGGTCTAGAGTCCTAGCTGCCACAGAACAATTGGGATTCCCTGGTGCGTCCTATCGGGCTGTATGATAAAAGGGGTTTCCACCTTGAACAATCACTCCCCCTTGTCCTTGACTCCCTGTGCTCACCAATGCAGTAGTCTGCACCTGATGCTGGCCTCCTGTCTGTACAACAGGTGCTGGTGCCCCTTGAACAGGTACATTAGCAAATTGCTGTTGTGGCACATAAACCTGTGGTAGTGGAGTTATTTGTTGTTGAGGATAGGGGACATGCTGATGAGGACCATATTGAGGCGCTGGCCCTGACGTGTTCACATTTTGTCTTCCCCTTCCTCTCCCTATTCCTATCACTCCCTGCGCTTCATCACTCTTCTTGAAGCGGCATTCAGCAATAAAATGTGCAATGTTACCGCAGTAATGGCATTTAAAATTTCTTTTTCCTTGCATCTGTCTCCCCTCTCTTTGACCCCTTCCGTGCTCCCTGTTTGCAACAGGAACCTGCACAGTCATTTTGTTGTATTCCGCTTTAGGGGTCCGTATATAGGTTTTCCTGAATCATGTCCTTATATAGGCACAATTCGCCTTGCCCTTATATAGGCATAGAATCCCTGTCCTTATTTAGGCATTAACCGTGTACTCCAAATACAGGCATGGTCACCGACATCCGTCCACCCTAACATCACAACGAGTTCTTAGAAACCAGACCCTTAAGCTTCGGGAGTTGCCCTAGCACAGGACTATTGATTTTTCCGAGAACTCATCTATTATATATGAACCGTTATACCTTAAGGGTTCATTCCTGACGTCTTCCTCTGTCCGACTTTACGTCAATGCTAACAATCCAAGACACCTACCAGGTATAAATATACCTTCCCTTGCCCAATCAAGTTAGAGGAGACCTCGACTTCAGAGGAGCCCGTATCCCGGCCTGACGCACTGAGAAGACGCTGTCATTCCTGCATGCAGACAAATCCAGCTTCCAGTGTTCTGACTCCCTTCGCGGGGTGTTAGAGTTCCAGATCCGGCAGGAGATTCCCACCTCTCTCATTCTCAAGGTATGGAGCTGACTAGATCCTAGAGGGACTCTTGACATACTAGACTTGGCATACTATACTTAATATACTCTTAGTATACCAGACTAGAGAATACTCCACCTACTTCTATCTTTCCCTACACCTAGACTAGGTTAGGTACACTGGGGTAGAACTAGCTTAGAGACGCATCGTATGAGTACTCGCATTTTTAGCTCGTGTTATTTATGTACGTGAACATATGCTAAAAGATAATGCTAGCGCAGTATTATTTATTTCTACTGCTTACGCTGTACATTATTTATCTTGCATACTGTCTTGTGATCATAACAGCACATATCTCTTACACGAGAAACAAGACTGTTCAATAAAACCCTTTTATTGAAACGCCCGTCTTTCCTTTCTGTGTAACTCTGTAGAAACTAAGCATGCACGATTGACTGAGTGAAACTGTTATCTATTGTTTCCACGATTCTGAGACGTGTTCCGATTCTAAAGGGAAACAAAAGTTGTCATGTTTTTCGGTTGCCAGAAACTACTCCCTTCTTGTTCTCAAGGAGTTTCTAGTGGCCTCTGAGCTAGCTGGCACAAGTAATTAAGTTTAATATACTCGATAGGGACATACCGACCTTAGTCCTATGTCAAACCTATAGGTTATATTATTCCAATGCGCAGAGCCTATTAGGGAAATAGGAACTACACTACATGGCGCCCAACGTTTGGTAAGACAGTAATTTAACGCTAGATACTGAGTAACTCATTCGTGCTTTTCTCAGAGACCCCTACTCACATACTCCATAAGACGTCTGGAGTGGGTAGGGTTGAATATCTGCCAAAACTAAATAGGGAAGCACCCTATAAATTATTTGTTTAGTTTGTTCAACGTTGAAGGATACAGTGTTCCAAAATATTGTGCACCTTATCTTTTTTGTTTCCTTGAAACTTGTTCTACATTTTTCAAAAAACAAAATGCCTGACTCCGACAACGATGAAGTTGCGGGTCACCCAGCCTTAACAGCTTATAATATTACAGGTTTAGAAGGAACCGAGGAGGGTGTTATAGACATCAATCCAAACTTAAGAAGAGCCATCACTCTAAAACTTATAAAACACGGCCTACCACCAAGAGGAGGTAGAGCAGTTTTCGTGAAAGAGGCACACGAATCCTTTCAGACAGAGGTATTCTATTCATGGGTAATATTTCCTGAATCAAATTCAGTAACAAGACTGTTTCACTTCTACAAAGAAGATGATCCACCAGAGGAATATATTCCTTTCGAGGATATTGAAATTCCACTAACATACCAGGAGCATCAGCTCTGGTTTAAAGGCGCCCTAATACATCACAAAAACATTACCAGGCTCGGTCCACTAGGTAGACCAGGAGCAACATGGCCGATTCTAGCCGGCTACACACCTCATCCTGACATTGAAGAAATGTCAGACGAGGAATTACTTACTCAACTTACAGAGTTAATAAAAATCTACAGACAACTAGTCCAATATGTCATGCGGACTTTCACAGTCCAACCACCATTAACAATTCCAAATCAAACTCCTCAACTGGGGAATACACTAAAAATTACACCACAGACTCTATACGCAGTCATGGGAAAAATGCCCACAAAGCGTGAGCAAATTCCATTCTGGATAGCTCAAAAAATTACTCAAATCGAAGCAGTATTTCCAAATACTAGCCCTTATGAGAAACACAGAATACTAACAATCTGTTTACCAATGGGGATCACACCACAACTGGAAGACTGCACCACTTGGGGCTCAGTCTTTGCTGCCATCTATACTAAAACACATGGTATTCCATCAATTGCAGTAATACCAGATGTCCTGAAACAAATTCAAAACGAATACGGGGCAGAGCCTGCTCTGAATTTAGGTATGAAATTACTGAAAAATTTCGACCAGGTCTCAACAATAATATTAAAGGGAGGCAGCAGCAGTAGCGATCCGCCAACGATTAAGGAATTCGATGTTACAGAACATCAAACAGAACCACCCAGAATAATAGAACAATCTTATGCAGAATTAGGCAGAGATAGTTTGGGTGGAAGACCAGTGAAGCCAAAACTATCTGAAAGTCCTGAGAAGGACTCTATTAAACAAACTCCTACATCTTCTAAAAGAAGTGGGAAACTAATAAACATAATTCAAACGAGAAACGTTCTCAATCCCGAGGTAGGTCTCCTCAAAAGGAGCCCTCTGAAAGGAGGTATAACCTCAGGAATAGAGATCATTTGAAAAAGCCTGACAGGTATCAAGATACTGATACACGTTCCTCTCGTACCTTACAGATCTCGTCACAGACATCGGAAAGAAGAGGACGGTCAGAACATAGAGAAGAACGCGTGAAATCGAAAGACGACAAACACGTTCCGAAAAACAAATCAAAACCTCAATTCTCAAAAAGAAGGTAGCAGGTCTGAAGATCAGACATGCCGAGGATACTGAGAACACAACTCAAGAACGGAGAATGGGCTCAGACAATGCTGGACAGTGCAGCAGAAGTCACAATAGCTCGCCAGAACCTGAAGGAACTTCTGGAGACAGTGGACTTGAATGAGTACATTACAGTTGAGACTGTAGACACCAGGGTTAGTACTCCACAAAAGTTATATGAAATAACACTCCGGATGGAGGGAGACATACCTAGACAGGTGAAAGCACTCTTTTGGGAAAAACTTTCAAGGGGCTATGATATACTTCTAGCAGAAAAAGACTGGCCACCACAATTTGTCAGGGAGTGCCCACATGGCGAGGACATTATTATGCCTGCCTTCTCTAACCATATTCCAATTCATCTAAAATATACTTATGTCAGGAAATGGGCAGTTGCCCAGGCCCCAGCATTATACAAAAATCATGTAGGATGGGATGAGGATTCACCTCACCATAAAATACATCTAAAAAATGAACCTACTGCACAAAGGCAGTACCCAATAAAGCAAGAAGCTAAAAAACAGGTCAGGGAGATCTTAGATCAACTTGAATACCAAGGGGTGAATGAAACATGCACCTCTTCAATGAACAATCCTTTGTTTCCTGTCTCCAAACCAGACAATACATATCGTCTAGTTTTGGATTACACACACTTAAACACTTGTTCTAAAACTTTTGCGGTTCAAAATGCACACAGTACAGCATTAATGAATAACATTGTGCGTAAAAAATATAAAACCACATTGGACATCTCAAATGGTTTTTGTCAAAACATAGCACCTGGAAGCAGGTACTTAACAGCTTTCTCAATAATGGCGACCCAGCGTCAATTTTGTCGACTCCCACAAGGGTTCAAGAACAGGTCGGGGTTATTCTCAGCGAGGGTAACGGAGTTACTACAAATTTATGACAATGAGGCATTGTCATATGTCGATGACATCTATCTGACAGACGATGACCTGGACAAACACTTGAACAGGGTGAGCACCATTATACTGGGCTTCGCCTCTGAGGGCTATAAATTCAACTTCAAAAAGTCCAGAATTGCCCATCTCAATGTCCTCTTTTTAGGATATGAGCTTTCAAGTGAAGGCAAGAGCTTGGCAGCCCACTTTTTAGAAAGGTGTGCGCTGCTCCAACCTCCAAAGACGCTGAAAAATTTACAATCCATCCTGGGTTTCCTAAATTTTGGAAGAACATACATTCTAAATTACGCAGAAAGGGTTAAACCTCTCTACGCATTAATCAAACCCGATTTTTCAATCAAAAACTGGACACAGGAACACACAGAAATCTTGCGTTCACTCCAAGCTAACATGTTAGCAAAAAATCACTTACAAACACGCGTAAGTCAACGTAATTTAGTCATCCGAATAATTTCGGGTCAATGCGGATTCACCTATTTAACATTTAATGAGGGTGAAAAAGTACCAATTGCATACAAATCACATTTGTATACACAAACAGAAATGCGCTTCACTTCAACAGAAAAAATTCTGACAGCAGTTCAAACCGCTGTAGCAAAAGAAAGTGCTCTAGCCCAAGGGAAACGCATTATTGTCGTAACCCCTGTTCCGGCCTTAGAGGCTGTAACAAAGCGAGCATTCCAAATGCTAAAGCATTACATCCTAGATGGATACAATGGGTTAATTCTCTTGCTGCAACAGATGTTGAATATGTTTTTGATCCTGATTTAAAAACACAAGCGTTCCTGCAATATGAACATGAATGTCCTCTGCCCACTGAGATTCTGCCTCTCGATCAGTATGAATTCATAATTTACACTGACGGATCCGCACAACCCGCAACAGGGAGTAAGCAAGCTTACAGTGCAGCGTGCGCAATCGTTAAAGGTCGCATGCGCAATGGCAACTTCAGACCTATGGTCACAAAAACCCAATCTCTAGGCGATTGCACAGCTCAGCGAGCTGAACTACAAGCATTCAAACTGGCACTTGAAAGTACAGATCGAGAATTCCCACACTAATAGTGTGCGATTCTTTCTACTGTGTACAGTCGTATAATGAATATATACAAACTTGGCTTGAAAACGGGTTCAAAGATGCAAAAGGTGGCACAATAAAGCATAAAACGCTTTGGGAACAAGTAGTTCAGTTAAAAACGGACTACCAAAGGCTCACGTGATCCATACACTGAGTCATCAACGTGATGGCGTTCACGTTGCAGGGAATTCATTGGCTGACGAAGCCGCAAAGGGGGCTGTTCAGACGGCTTCCGTAGCTGCGATCATAGGCACGCTACATTCTGACCAGGGCCCTGCGTTTAGCTCTCGAGCTTACAAAGAAGCCATGGCCAATCTGGGCGTTGCATTGCGGTACTCCTCTCCGTTTCATCCTGAGGGAAATTCTGTTGTGAAAGGAAAAACCGGGACATAAAGCAGTCTATAACAGCTAGGGTATTATGTTCGGGTGATGGGTGGGTCAGACATCTTTATGGGGTCCAACGCTCATTAAATAATTTGCCAAGAAGTTCTCTAGGGGGGGTCACTCCATATGAGGTCCTATTTGGGACAAGAATGTGGGTGCCAGATCTAGAATGCAGTGGCACAGTGGTGGAAAATAAACCCTTTGATATCAAAGATCGTTTGGCTGTTTTACAGGATCTAAATGAACTAAGATCGAAAAAAGCAACGTATTCCTGCAGCCAACCACCACTGGGGAAAAACCGGCGGTCCCAGCAAGGCCTGTCTGGATTCCAAAAGTTGGGGATCTAGTCAGAGAAAAAATTGCGGACAAGAAGGAATTTGGACCTTCTTACAGACAACCAGTACCTGTCCTAGCCGTACACGGAACAAGAACAGTACTTCTGCTGCCCCTTGCTGGAAAAAAGGAGAAAAGATTTGTGTCCATCGACCTCATCAAACCACAGTATGTGGCCAATACTAAATACTGGGGGTGAGTGTTTGATTGGCTCAAACGTTCCGTCCATCATCCCCTTTTGTATCGCTTTGGTCGCCCTAAGTTGGCGGGGGTATGCCCAGACGTGGGTCCCTTGCTCACTTTGCCACTGGATTCAAGCAAGCCTGGCTGATGACGGCTGAAATGCCAGAAACCGGTCCTAGGATGCTTGTTTCCGGTCCAGGGAAGACATGGCTTGGCAGTTCGGGCTGGACTGTTCCCATGAGGCACAGGGTCAGACTGATTTGCATATGGCCATGTCTGAATTGGGGTGGTGGAGTGAGCTAAAGAATGATAATGGATTAAACCCAGATCAGTTGACTGGGGGTGAGTGTTTGATTGGCTCAAGCGTTCCGTCCATCATCCCCTTTTGTATCGCTTTGGTCGCCCTAAGTTGGCGGGGGTATGCCCAGACGTGGGTCCCTTGCTCACTTTGCCACTGGATTCAAGCAAGCCTGGCTGATGACGGCTGAAATGCCAGAAACCGGTCCTAGGATGCTTGTTTCCGGTCCAGGGAAGACATGGCTTGGCAGTTCGGGCTGGACTGTTCCCATGAGGCACAGGGTCAGACTGATTTGCATATGGCCATGTCTGAACTGGGGTGGTGGAGTGAGCTAAAGAATGATGATGGATTAAACCCAGATCAGTTGACTGGGGGTGAGTGTTTGATTGGCTCAAGCGTTCCGTCCATCATCCCCTTTTGTATCGCTTTGGTCGCCCTAAGTTGGCGGGGGTATGCCCAGACGTGGGTCCCTTGCTCACTTTGCCACTGGATTCAAGCAAGCCTGGCTGATGACGGCTGAAATGCCAGAAACCGGTCCTAGGATGCTTGTTTCCGGTCCAGGGAAGACATGGCTTGGCAGTTCGGGCTGGACTGTTCCCATGAGGCACAGGGTCAGACTGATTTGCATATGGCCATGTCTGAACTGGGGTGGTGGAGTGAGCTAAAGAATGATGATGGATTAAACCCAGATCAGTTGACTGGGGGTGAGTGTTTGATTGGCTCAAGCGTTCCGTCCATCATCCCCTTTTGTATCGCTTTGGTCGCCCTAAGTTGGCGGGGGTATGCCCAGACGTGGGTCCCTTGCTCACTTTGCCACTGGATTCAAGCAAGCCTGGCTGATGACAGCTGAAATGCCAGAAACCGGTCCTAGGATGCTTGTTTCCGGTCCAGGGAAGACATGGCTTGGCAGTTCGGGCTGGACTGTTCCCATGAGGCACAGGGTCAGACTGATTTGCATATGGCCATGTCTGAACTGGGGTGGTGGAGTGAGCTAAAGAATGATGATGGATTAAACCCAGATCAGTTGACTGGGGGTGAGTGTTTGATTGGCTCAAGCGTTCCGTCCATCATCCCCTTTTGTATCGCTTTGGTCGCCCTAAGTTGGCGGGGGTATGCCCAGACGTGGGTCCCTTGCTCACTTTGCCACTGGATTCAAGCAAGCCTGGCTGATGACGGCTGAAATGCCAGAAACCGGTCCTAGGATGCTTGTTTCCGGTCCAGGGAAGACATGGCTTGGCAGTTCGGGCTGGACTGTTCCCATGAGGCACAGGGTCAGACTGATTTGCATATGGCCATGTCTGAACTGGGGTGGTGGAGTGAGCTAAAGAATGATGATGGATTAAACCCAGATCAGTTGACTGGGGGTGAGTGTTTGATTGGTTCAAGCGTTCCGTCCATCATCCCCTTTTGTATCGCTATATCCTTATATAGGCACAACTCGCCTTGCCCTTATATAGGCATAGAATCAGGAAAACCTATATACGGACCCCTAAAACGGAATACAACACCCACTCCATCTTCGATTGAACGATAGTACTAAATGCTAAACATTTTAAATGCTAAACATAAAATTGAGTACCACATATTGCTAAAAACATTTCTAAAAGCATTTTAAAAGAAGCTCAAAACTGTTGAAATGCCACAGGTACTGTACATTTAAAGCACTGATTTCATTCTAAGCATATAATGGAATTTATGTACGTGAATATATGCTAAAAGATAATGCTAGCGCAGTATTATTTATTTCTACTGCTTACGCTGTACATTATTTATCTTGCATCCTGTCTTGTGATCATAACAGCACATATCTCTTACACGAGAAACAAGACTGTTCAATAAAACCTTTTTATTGAAACGCCAGTCTTTCCTTTCTGTGTAACTCTGTAGAAACTAAGCATGCACGATTGACTGAATGAAACTGTTATCTATTGTTTCCACGATTCTGAGACGTGTTCCGATTCTAAAGGGAAACAAAAGTTGTCATGTTTTTCGGTTGCCAGAAACTACTCCCTTCTTGTTCTCAAGGAATTTCTAGTGGCCTCTGAGCTAGCTGGCACAAGTAATTAAGTTTAATATACTCGATAGGGACATACCGACCGTAGTCCTATGTCAAACCTAAAGGTTATATTATTCCAATGCGCAGAGCCTATTAGGGAAATAGGAGCTACACTACAATTTCTTTTCCTGTCTTTTCCTTCTCATTTTTCTGTATTTTTTGTGTCACCAGTTTGGCTTGGGCTCTGTCACTTTGGTCTTTATTTCTCCTCTCCTTTTCTTCTTCTTTTCTACAAAAATGTATAATATGTGCTTGTATTTCTGCCCAGGGTTTTACATCTAAGGCCACAACCTGATCTAAGTGGCCTTGTATGTCTCCTGGTAGCCCCTGTTTTAAAACATTGTAGAATAATCTACAACTACCTCCCATGTCTACAGGTCTGCTTCCCACTTTTTCTTCATCATTGTTATGTAGTCTGCACAGGACTGTCCTGGAGACATAGTTTGCGTCATCAATGCCCCAATATCTGGTCGGTCTGGGTACCTATTCTTAATTCAGTCCACACCCTAGAGCACACTACTCCAAAAGCAGACCCATCATGTTCTCCTTTAGTAATAGTTACTCCTTGTATTGTATCCCTGCACTTCTCATTATACTGTCCACCTCGTCCCCTACTATGGAGCTCAACAGGCTCTTTACATCCCCAAGAGCTAAAGGTATCCCAGCTGTTGCATTTTCAAATGCTTTTATCCATTTCCCTGCTCCTTCATGTAATGGAGACAGGCCTTTTTTTAGATTTTCTTTATCCATGTGTTGCCATGGAACATAGACAGGCTGTGCTCCCTGTGTCTTATACACCAGTGGCATCTGCATTACAGCGGTATTCCTGCCACCATGTCCCTCATAAGGTGTCTCAGACCTTAAAGCATATTACTTCCACACACACAGACTTTGTTGCATGTAATCATAATCCCACTCTGGGTCCCCATAACCTTGAAAAATACATAAATCAGCCATATTTATCAATTCAGGGTCAAAGGATCCTGCTCTTGGCCACACTTTCATCTGTGGCACCATACCTTCTGTCCACCCTGCAAGGTTATTAGTAAATGAGAAAACATTATACCAACTGTTTTCTCCCTTCGTTACTATTTCATTGGGTGTCAAGTCACTGTTTCCTTTCCTTTCTTTTCTCTGTATAAAACTTGTCATTCCCTGCATATTTTGTACATGAAAGGATCTTACTTTAGCCGGAGGGGAACTTTGTCCTAACTCTATCATACCCTCTGCTCGAAATGGACGCCCAGACCTTGTTATACTACTGGGAAACACCTGCTCTGCTCTTGTTTGTTCTCTAAAGGCACTTTGTTCCTCTAATCTTCTTCTATTTATTTCAGCATTTCTGTTCTCAGCCTCTTGCCACAATTCCATGTGTTCACGGTCAAGATCTCTTCTAATTTCACTCCCCACTGAATTTATTTCTTCATCTATCTCATCCTTTCCTGTCACATTCTTGATTTCTATATCATATCCTATATCCCTTACAACTGGCTTTTCATCTGGTTTAAATGATATGGAATTACATATATTTGAACAGTCATCAGCAATAAGGCTTAATCTCTTAATTGTATTCTGTATCCCTTTACACTGGTGGTCATGTCACGATAACCCTTATCCTCTTCCTGATGTATTTTTGATCGTGCCCCTAAATCAAACTTCACCTGTGGGGTGCTAGTATAATATCCATTTCCCTCACTTAAGTTTTGAGGAATCTTGCTAGCCCATTCTGATATGTCTTTTGACTTTTGTTCCAGCAATTTTCCATTATTGTCTTGTCTTAATTTTACTGAAATGTCTCCTGTTAAGGACTGTTCCCTCATATACTTTTTCAGGTTTAAGAGGATCTTTATTAATTGTTTGAGCAAGATCAACCTCCCCCATTTTTAATAAGTCATCAACCTTTGGTGTAACTTTGTTTATGTCAGTCAGGGGTATTAATATCGGATCTTTATAGCCTAAAGCTGGAACATCAGTGTCCACTGAGTCCATTGAGGTAGTGGATTCCTTATCTTCCACTGACAATGATGGATACATACCCTGACGGCAAAAGGGCCCTTTAATTATCTCAGAATATGTCGGGGGTGGTGCTGTGGCTTTTACATGGGAATCCTGACTGAATGTTATGTTATGTTAATTTATATTTGTAAAGCGCCAAATCACCAACGGTCTCTAAGTGCTACAACAGAGACCATGAACCCAGAAATCCCCTACTACCTGCTGATCGAGCAGAATTGGGGCAAGCTAACCAAACGCCTCAGTGAACAGGATGGTCTTAAGTTTCCTCCTCAATGGGAGTAACGTGGCTTCCCCACGTAAGCTCTCCGGTAACTTATTCCAGATCTGGGGGATCACCACTGAAAAAGCAGGTCCCCCCAAAGTAGCTCTGTTAAAGCGTGGACAGGCCAACAGGTTTTTCCCAGATGAACAGAGACATCGACTGGGCGCATAAAGCTTCAAACAGTCTTTTATATAGCTAGGCGCCGCTCCATACTGAGCTTTGTGTGCAATACACAAGCCCTTAAACCTGACCCTCTGCTTAATAGGGAGCCAGTGTAGTTGTTGTAGCAGGGGCGTGGCGCGAGTTCTTCGCGGCAACTTAAAAATCAGTCTTGCAGCGTCGTTTAAAGTCACCTGAAGTTTCCCCAGGAGTTTCTCGGGGAGCCCTATGTATACTGCGTTGCCGTAATCCAGGTGTTACAGAATTAATGCCGACACAACGGTACGCATGGTGGCAAACGACAGCAGGGGTGCAAGTTTCCGAAATTGCCTCATCAAGCCCACACAGCTCCCCACTACCGCAGCTACCTGATTGTTCATGGTTAACTTGGTATCTAACCTGATACCCAAGCTCTTCACAACAGGCACTGGTGTCGGAGTGGTGCCGAGTTCTTGTGGCCAGAAGAGACTGGACCAGGGTTAGCCCCTGTGATGAGAGCAAGCACCTCTGTCTTGTCTGGGTTTACCTTAAGCGAATTGGAGGTCATCCAGTTCATAGTGAACCGGAGGATGTTCTGTACATTAAGCTGTGCCTGAGTAGAATTGTCAATACACACAATTAGCAGAGTGTCATCTGCATAATTAAACACCTGACATTCCAATTTTGCCAGTGCTTCTACCAATGGCTGAAGGTAGATATTAAAAAGCAGAGGGGACAACGCAGAGCCCTGCGGGACCCCACACGGCAAAGCACCCTGCCTGGATGTACAATCCCCTAGTTGAACTTTTTGGGACCGATCCTCCAAAAAGGAAACAATCCATTGGAGGACCGTCCCAGTAACTCCCAACCGTCGAATACGGGCCACCAGCTGTGCGTGGTTCACCGTGTCGAACGCGGCTGAGAGGTCCAATAAGATCAATGCAGAGGGGTTTTTCTTATCGGCTGTGAGCCTTAGCTCATCCAACACTGAGAGCATCACCAACTCAGTGCTGTTGTGGGCCCTAAATCCTGCTTGCCGAACATGTAGCAACTGATGATCTTCCAGAAAGGAGGAGAACACTCTAAGCACATGTTGTTCAAGTACTTTGGCCAGAAATGGAAGTCTGGAGATAGGTCGGAAATTCTTTAAGTTCTTAATGTCCGCCCCTACTTTCTTTAACAGTGGAATCACCATAGCTTCCTTGAATTTGTGTGGGACCTTCCCTGTTGCCAAGGACAAGTTTAGTAGGGACAGCACCTCTGGCCCTACTATCGGAAGGCCCATTTTAAACACACACGGAGGGCAGGGATCTTCAGGTGACCCCGATTTAACTTTGGCCTTGATATGGGCTAGATCGTTTGAATCGTTTGAATATCTTCCACATGTCCAATGATGCTAATTTTTTGTTCTTTTATCTCCTTTATATGCTCCTAAGATGTATGATATTACATGGGCTATCACTGTATTATCAAAAGAACCATCTGGTGGCCAGGGAACCAGAGAAGTCTTTGTGCCTTCTGCCCATTCCTGACAATGTCTTTTTACTCTATCAGAGTCTCCTGGAAATGTGGAAGTCATATGGCCTAAAGGAGTCCCTTTCTCTCCCTGCCTCCCCTGGGAAGATTTCTTAAAGAAAGGCATGACCTCACAATTTTCCTTTTGATCTACCAAAAACTTTTACTATTCCTGTTCGTGGGGAAAAAACTTGTGGACTATAACACAGACTACTCCCTTTTGTTTAGCCTCGTCTTCAGTTATCCCTAAATATGCTAGTTGTGGGATACTTACAAGAGTTTCACATGACACACCTACGCTCAAATCAGATGGATCTATATTACACAGAATAAATCTACCTGGTATCCTAGTAGTCCCAACTTTTACTATTCTTAAAGGCTCCTGTCCTAATGGAGGTAACACTAAAAAAACAGTTGGTGCCTCTGATAATGCAAGAGAACTCATGATCTATTACATATGATATAACAATCACAAATCTACATTATATATATATTTTGTTTAAAAAAGCAACTCACATATTAATACAAAATGTCAACTTTTTCTCTCTTTCTCTGACGTTTTCCTAATTCAAACTGTCAGGATAAACTTCTTATATAATTCCTATTTCTCTAATAATTCCCCAAGGGAAAGAAAAACAGTCTGCCAAGTTTAACTAAATAAACATCTATTTCTCTGACTATTCCTAAACAAAAGGTCTGTCCGGATCAACAAAACACATTTAATTCTCTCTCTTCCTCTCTGACGATTCCTAAACAAAGGTCTGCCAGGATTACCTAAATACACATCTCCGTTTGAAACAGTTGTGGATCAATACACAAGGATTCGACGATCGCCCTTTTTTCCTACCTTATCTGGCCGCTGCAGATGTTCCCCAGACCGGTACCCCTGTCGTCCAAAAAACAGATCTTTCGTCTCAACGGGCGTCTGTCATCCTCCTCAAATTGTGTACGGCTAAATTAGTTGTCCGAAGGGGCCTCGAAGGGGAACCTCCCCAGCGGCAGGCCGGAGCAAAGGGGATCTCCTGGCTGGCTCTGCCACGCTGTCAGGAAAAAATCCTTTAAGCAGTGTAAATCATTTAATCACCACATCTGCAACAAAAGGAGTACAAACAGGTTTATTGCATATGCTAGGCTAGTACAGCTGGGAGAGCGACGTGCTATAAGAAAAACACAAGTCAGTCTCAACCACTGTTCCCAATAAGTGGCGCGCATGCGCGCGCACCTCTGTTACCTGTAGCGCGCAGTGCTGTGTGTGGAGCGCACGCGCACACAGCACATCCCGCGAGAGCGTTCGCGCCGCTGCTTTTAAAAAGCGAGCGGTGCGAAAAACTGGTGTTTCCTCGGAGAGCGGCGGAATAGATTGACTTCAAAAGAAGACGAGGGAGCGGCAGGTAAGTCTTGGGCACTTGCTTTCTTACATGTGGAGCCCGGCTGAGGTGCATACTGTGTCCTTTTGTTTAAGTATTCATGTTAATTGCAGTGCTGTCACGAACTGCGATTAACATGAATACTTTAAACAAAAGCACACAATCTGCCCACAGCCTCGCTAAGGTAACAAAAGAAATTCAGCAAGTCTACAAACACGGCGTGAAAAGCACACGTCGTGCTTGTAGACTTGCTGAATTTCTCTTCTTAACAGAGCTGGGCTGCGGGGTGATTGTGGGCCTTTGTTAAAGTTTTCAGGTTAATTGCAGCTCCAGACGGGCGCTGCCATTAACCTGAAATCTTTAACAAAGGCCCACAATCACCCCGCAGCCCAGCTCTATTAAGAAAAGAAATGCAGCAACTCTACAAACATGGCGTGAAAAGCACTCGTCGTGTTTGTAGACTTGCTGAATTTCTCTTCTTAATAGAGCGCAGCTGTGGGGTGATTTACACTTTTCTGTGCTTGGCTTAGTGTGCCACCCGACTTGTATTTTCCTGTTTCTGTCATTGCATCCAGATATATGATACAACAAGTAACATCATACCCAGGGCTTTAAGTGGGATGAAAAAACTGGGGGGGGGGGGAGGGTGTCTCGCAAAGGGGCGTGGCCAGTGTAATTAAGGGCGTGGCTTAAGACACATAAGCTAAAAATCTGTACTTAGCATAGTGTACCGCCCGACTTGTATTTTGCTGTTTCTGTCATTGCATCCAGATATATGATACAACAAGTAACATCATACCTACAAGTCAGGACTATTGGCTTTGTCAATGGTTGTTAGTTGCATAAGATAAATAAGCAGCAACTATGGCTTGTATGTAATATTGAAAAAGCTTCCACTTAAAGCCCTGGTGACACCACGACAATGTTGCTGCTCCTGAGTTTCAAAAAGAGAAGGGAAATCCAGAGAGAAAATGACTCTCTTTAAAGGATTTCCCTTCCCCTACAAGGCTCACCTGGCATGACGTCATGCCCTAACTTCTCTACTAGTGAGAAGTGAGCAGTGTGAGCACGCGCACATCGATGTGCCTACTGTCACTGCAGTCTGGAAAAAAACGGACCGCCTGTGCCAGGACACAAAACAGAGCCCGGTAGAGACCCGTTTCGAGGCCCCCTTTAAAAAACTGCTGGTGCTCAGCACCGGTGAGACCCGGCCCACTTAAAGCCCTGATCATACCTACAAGTCGGACTATTGACTTTGTAAGTGGTTGCTAGTTGCATAAAATAAATACGCAGAAACAATGGCTTGTATAAATTAAATCCATCTGAATTTGAAAACAGCTAAACTCTCCAGCCATCTTTCTAGTTGTGATGAGGCTGCCAATGACAGAGACTTGCTTGAGTGTCTGTTATGGTAACGCTGGTAGTACAGTTTTAACAACACCTTTAGACAAAATGTGACATTTTAACAAGAAGCAGTTTGACTGTTAATGAGATTCCCTTTTTTGTACTTGCATATATTAGGGCGAAAGGGGGTGATCTTCTGTACAAAACTCGGCTTTGAAGTTCATCAGGTTAATCAGACTGTCTTGTGATAGGAGCTTGCCATACATCTAGTAATGCAGCTTCCTTACTGTGGTCGGGACAGAAAAGTAATTAATGGGAATTCAACAGTTGGCTTGCTTCTAAATATTGTTCAAATTGTAGGGTGATTATTCTTTCCAGGTTTAATGGGGTCAGAGGAAGGAAGAAAGGGGAAATGTATGTGGTATTTCTTTATTTTTTTAATGTAGGTGCTCATTATGGCAAGTCTGAAGAATAGACTAGATGAACCTTGACCCAGTGAGACACTGATGGTAACAGTAGTCTCGAGCAGTGGAGGAGCAGAGTCTTTTTAGGGTCTTAATTATTGTTCTATAATTGTCTTGAGAAACTGACATCTAGAAAGAGTGTGTTTTTTATGCATGATGATCTGTGACCTGAGCATTTCACGGGACTAGGTGATGTACCAGTGCAGTGATGGTGCAGGTTTTCACAGATCTCTTGTCAGCCTTGTAATGTTGGTCTAAGTTTGTATTTTTTCAAGGATTTGAAAGTTGCATAGCAGTTCAGTGATCACTTTTCTCACCTATAAAAGCCTCTAAGCGCACTGCCCACTCTACGTCGTCCTGTTTCACTTCATCTGAAAGTTTTCTTGTTAATTGCAGCTCCAGACGGGCGCTGTGATTAACCTGAAAACTTTAACAAGGCACACAATCACCCTGCAGCTGCGCTCTATTAAGAAAAGAAATGCAGCAACTCTACAAACATGGCGTGTAAAGCACACGCCGTGCTTGTAGACTTGCTGTATTTCTCTTCTTAATAGAGCTGGGCTGCGGGGTGATTGTGTGACTTTTTAAACTTTTCTGTGCTTTGCATAGTGTGCCTCCCGACTTGTATTTTCCTGTTTCTCTCATTGCATCCAGATATATGATACAACAAGTAACATCATACCTACAAGAAGTCGGACTATTGGCTTTGTCAGTGGTTGTTAGTTGCATAAGAAAAATAAGCAGCAACTATGGCTTGTATATAATATTGAAAAAGCTTCCACTTAAAGCCCTGGTGACACCACGACAATGTTGCTGCCCTGAGTTTCAAAAGAGAAGGGAAGCAAGTGTTAGTGAAGAGAATACTCCCGACAGATGGATCAGTCATTTACACACTTGCAGCTGCCATCTGCTCAGACCTGCATCTTGGCAAGATTAAAAATCTTGGCAAGGCCTAACCAGCCTTCCACCCTTCTTAGTTCATTCAGGTGAGCACGGTTACATAGAGCAAGCATTTAGAAATGACAAGATGGCGAAAAAGGCTCCTTATAGAACCCCCCAACGTCGATATGCAGAGACGCTACTTCTGAAGCATTGCCATACCACACTCGCTGTCTTCTCTGACATATCTTTTGTCCTTTTTTCTTCCACTCCCCAGCTGCTCTCGCTGTCTCCTTCTCTTCTTTTTCTTCTTCCTCATATCAGTCCCGCTCCACGTTTACCCACTTTCCCCTTCTTCCCCATCCCATTCTTGTCTCCATTTCCCTCTCGCTGCCTGTTCTTTGCTTTCTCTCTTACCGGTTTTCCATTCTCCGTTCTCCCTCCCAGTTCTCCAAAGCCTCTGGCTGCCTTTCTCTTTCCGTCCCTCTCTTACCAATTTCTCCATTACCCCCTTCCCCATTTCTCGTCTTTGCGCCCTGACTTTTTTTCTACTTTGTTCCTCTCTCCCCCTTTCTCCGCCACTAAATCCTATTTCTCACTAGTCTCCTCTCCTTTTCCTTCAGGCTATGTTACAATTTTGAAAACACATACCACTATCCCTGAATATTAGATGGAAGCACACTTAGAATTTGGACCAGTGTCCCTCTGCAGTGTCGGTGACCTGGCCAAAAAGGACATGAAAAAGCTGAAATTGGATCATAAATCCAAAGCTGTTCTGATCAGGGGCCCCAGAAATAAGTTTGGCCCAGGGCCCTCAAAATCCTTAAGATGTCCCTGTGCATTTGTTAAAGTTTTCATGTTAATCGCAGCACCCATCATGAGCTGCAATTAACACGAAAACCTTAACAAATGCACACAATCACCCTGCAGCCCAGTCCTATTAAGAAAATAAATGCAGCAACATAGCTGCCAAGGTTTCAAATTGCAATGTGGGACGTTTTCATAATTTCACTGTAATTATTAGTGCCATTTGAACAGGGCCTGCTTTAGTGCTGGTGGCGCCTGGTGTGACAATGTTTGTTGGGCGCCCCAATGACCACCTCCGCCACGGATACTCTCATTACCAACCTTTAACAGTGCCCCTCAAGTCCATAACCCCTCTCTCTTTCATATTTATTTTGTTTAATAGCGCCACTCATACCAGTGTAAGGTGTTAAGCACTTTACATTGCATACACATTACACAGAGACACTGAATCATAGTGTGTAAATCAATGTATAGAAAATGTTACATCAGACAGAGGACTACAATTTGTAGGAGGCACAAGAAATTGCAAATCTGCCTTAAGCCCCTTAATGTGGAGCTGTATGTGTGGAAATGCACCGTCTTTTCAGTTTTTTAAGCAAAAGTTTGGAGTGATATTTGGTGCTGCGCAGCGCAGCGCACAGAGACCCTACACTGCTGCACACAGAGGAAAAAAATTAGAGGGAACATTGGTCTCAACTTACACACACTTCGAGTCTAGTCTTATAATACTTATTTTGGCATTAATCCATGTTTAATACAATGTCCACAATAGAAAAAGCTTCCTTCTTTTCCGTTATGTCCCACCCAGATTACATACATTTATTTCAAGAACAGCTCTTTCCTGTGTGACTTCTCACGCCACACTTACAGACTACAATGGGAACATTCTCGCTGCTCTGAATTTCCTGTTACATATTCAAGTCAGGAAGTTTCTCAGCCAGAATATAATGAGAAGAAAAAACACTTAAGTCAGACCGCATTTAGACCTTTTTTAAAAGCTGGCTGCAGTTTATTACCAGATAAAATGTGCAACTTAAACATGCACTTTTAACCACACATTTAAACCGCATTATACTGTTTTTCTTTTTTTACATGATAATATTTCACAGTTTGTGGGCAAGTGACAGGTAAAACAGAATAATTAGGGCCTAAATCTAAATTAGGGTTTTGATTCCTTTCACCATTATTGCTTGAGACGCTTAAAAAAAGTTCCACCAAAGTAGATGAACACAATACTTTGATTATGGGAAATTGATGAGAGAAACACACTGTAGAACGAGAAATAGAATGCCTACAACCAATAGAAACGAGAAAAAGTCAAGTGACAAGCACAAGGACCAATAAGAAGTGAAGGCGGGATGTAAGTCCCTTTTAAGATATATTTAATCCCAGTTCTGGAATCTGTGGGAAGCCACAACCTTCCATCCACCCAACATTCCCCCCAAGTCTGCAAATACAAATGGTGCCTCACTTGTGTGGGTAGGCCTAGTGCCCGCGACAGGAAACGACCCAAAACGCAACATGCAGATGACCTTCTACTTTATGTGAGCATCATTTTACTGACTTAAGAGATACTTTGCGTCGGGGAAAACTCAGAATTTAAAATTGACTGGAAAAGATACTTTATTCTTGACGGAGGCCACATAACAGTCTCTTTCCACTTAGACACTAGATCCTGTGAGATACCTAAGGATCATGGTCCACAGAATCCCAGTGGATATTTGTTCACTGTAACTATGGGGAGATCAAGGGCAGGTTAGCAGACAATATAGAGAGATCAAAATTTGTTATCTCTGCCTGGAAGAGTGGCCATTATGAAGATGTCCATTCTGCCTAGTATCCTATATTTATTTTAAAATACCACTATTACTCTTACACAAGCCTGTTTTGTAACAAACTGCAGAGCTTACTTACCAAGCTTGCCTGGGCTAGTAAGCAGCTGGGAATTCAGTGGCCCACGCTGACTCTCCCACACAAGCAGGATGTTCTGGCTGCTTGCTGGTCGACTATCACATAATGCAGGCCCAAATTCCACATTATTAGATCCACTGCCCCCAGCATTAATCACATTTAAGGCTTAAGTGGAAAGCAAGCGAGTCAGGGACCCTCATGGCTGTCTGGTTCAATTCCCCTCAGAGATGACGCATGTGCATTGATCCACTCGGTTCCACTAGCAATGCATACAGATGGCTAAAGAAGAAAGGTAAGCTGTAGAGTACTACACCATGCAGGTTATGTGGTGCACGTCCCTGCCCTTTTGGAGGATGGCGCTGGCACCCAAGTGGAGAGGCTTAGTATAGCTCGTGTGAAGGATCTATTCACTGAAAACACAATTAAAACTCTTGAGCAGGATGGTCCTGTCTCGACAGCACTTATCATATTCCTCAACTATAGAATTTTTTGGGCGATGAGAAGAGATTTTCATAATGGGACAAAATCTTTTGCTCCACTCACGTGCTTGATTAGAAAACGAGAACTGAAACATACCAATAAGAATTTCAGGGGTATCAATACCACCACCAAAAAAGCAAGCAATGCAAAGCCAATAGGTTTTTGGCTTTGAAACATATTGGCTTTGCCAGTGTTTTATTTGTGTTAGATAGCCTCTGAGAATGCCACCTTCGAACGAGTTTATAAAATATAACAAAATGCATTCAAAGATGGCAGATACGGATGTGCTCCCATCCATCTTTGAATGCTTTTGCTATGATTAAACAAATACCCTTCAAAGGTAGCCACGCATGCATTAGCCATGGCCATTTTAAAGAATTTGTTTAAAAAAATATATATATATTCCTAGCTCTCTACTGAACCAGTCTAAACATGCAGCCAGCTTGTAGTGGTAAAAAAACATTTTAAGATGGCCACCTACCAATAGCACAACTGGCGAAATATATGAAATAAAGAAGGGGGCTGAGAGGGAAAAAGAACAGTTCGAGGGGCTGGGGCAGGAGAGCACTAACAGAAAATGCTCCCTTAAGCAAAGCAAAGCAAAGTCTGAGGTAAAAAGTAGAATAGATTCATCATCAATTCAAAGCACTGTGAGGCTGAAATGCTCTTTAGGTGCAAAAACAAGAATAGGCAAACAAGCCGTCGAATCAGGAACAGGGAAGTGAGCTAGACCACATACATGCCAACCTTCCTGATTCAGGCGGGAGACTACCGATTGAGTTCAAGGCTAGTCTTTCGCCTCCCGACTCCTGCATGCAAAAACCCAAATCCTTGCGGGCTTCAGATGGCAGAGGCTTGTTGTGTGACTCTGATTATGCACTGCCAGTAACATGCTCCTGAAAGCAAAGTGCACAACACTTTTTTCATGCTTTCGCTGCCTGCCATAGCGATTTCTCTGTGCTTCTGGCAGGTATGGAAAAAACTATGGGGCCTATTAGCAATAACCGGCGATAATTATCGCTAAGCGCAGTTAGCGCTAGGATAATTATCGCCGGCTATCGCAGGTTTCTATCGCGGAGATAGCGTGCTATCAGCAACGCTTATCTCCAAAGCGATAGAAACCCTGGAGAACAGTGTGAATATCGCTTGAAAACAAGCGATATTCAGACTGTGACCAGTGTTAGCTTGGCGATAGGGCGAGGGGGATTTAGCCATGTAATCCACCTCCCATTGGATTACATGGCTAAGTCAGGGTGAGACCAGGCGTTAACAAACCAGCGCTAAACGTGTTTGGCGCTGGTTCGTTAATCACCTCCCCTGCCTCGCTAATAGGCGATAGCGACCTTAGCGACTGTTTCCAGTCGCTTTTTGGTTGGGAACACCTATTTTGCATGCCATTAGCGATAAATATCGCTGGCATGGAAAGCGGCACCCAACCCGGTCGCTATCGCCTAAAAGCTGTCGCTAACAGCAGTTAGCGACAGCTTGCTAATAGGGCGTTTGAATTATCGCCGCTTTAGCGGGAAAAAGTCCCGCTAAAGCGGCGATCGAGCCCTTGATAATATGCCCCTATATTTGAATTTCTGATATAGGATCGTGCAGCAGCACACCTGCAAGTCCTAAACATGCCAATAGACCCGATGCAGACTAAAATAGAAGTCAATTCTCTCGATAGTTTAAAAAAATCTCCCACTTTCCTCTTGCAAAATGTTGGCATGTATGTAGACAACAAAAATATGCAATCAAGAGCTTCACCCAAATGCTTCTCTAAATTGATTACCTGTTTGTAACCGAGACCTAAAAACACGTATTCTCTCAAAGGAACTCTCCATTCGCATACTTTCCCCGCTCACCTCGGTCCTGGGGTGAGTGGAACCATTTTACTTGCCGGAGTGAGAGGCCTGCCTAAAACTGCGCGTCATTTAGGCTCTCGAGCTAGACAACCTCAGTTGGCTTCTTCCGCCAGGCCGGCGCGTGCGGCCCGCCTCCACTGCAAAGAACTGCTGCTCCCGCGCGTGACCCAGCTCATAAAAGAGACGGTTGACAACACGCGCGCCGCTTCGTTCTCGCCGCGCGCTGATTGACGGAGACCACCAGAACTAAGAAGGGGTTTGTTTGTCCGTCTACTAGCGGCAGACAACGTTTGGGATCCCGGTGTTTACGTTGTTGTGAGGCGACACGGAGTAAACATGGACAGAGATGAGGCGGACTTGTACGAGGAGAACACTTTCTATTCTGCACGTCAAGAGAGGTTTATCATGCACCCCCAAGGACGCTTCAAGTACGCAGAATTAACGCGTGAGCATTGGAATTGTTTTGTTATACACCAGACTGTCGCGTGCCTTTAGCAAGATTTCTAGAAGGAAATCAGCATACATACTAACAGACCAGATTCAGTCGTAAGACTATCGATTCGTAAGCCAAAGAATAACGTTATTTTTGCTGTCTCCAGCCTAAAATTGCTTTGCTTGAATGTATGTCTGGGGAAACTGAAGTTCCTCCGATTTGTTTCCCAAAATCTCCCTCTTTCTAGTTTAAAAATGTTGGCCTGTATGTAGTGGTAAAATAGAAACTGCCTCAAAATATAAATTGCTGTTATGAAGGTGACCCGATTTTGAAAAGCAAAAACTGGGGCAGCCCCACTAATTTAGCCTTACTTTTATGTCTGGGCTGCCCAGTTTTTGTGTAGCCTTATGAATGTGTTTATCTCTTTAAATTGGCACTCATTTAGAACACTACGTTTACCATAATATTAGTGAAAAGAGGGGGTCCATGCATCAAATGTAAGTTGAAGTTTATTTCCTCAATAACGCCACATAGCTGCCAAGGTTTCAGATTGCTATGTGTGACATTTTCATAAAATCAGTGTAATTATGAGTGACATTTCAACGACTATGAGTGACACTTTCTCGAGAGCGAAAGTAAGCAATGAAGACGGGGGAAACCTATAAATATCAGAAATTTCACCCATTTGAGCAATGAGAAACTATAAGAAGATATTAAAACTGCTGAAGAGTTCCATAAATGGAATAGGCACTAACCGGAGACAGACTGAGTGACTGCAGTTCGCCGTAACAGAGGGCAGGCAGGCACTGCTGCTCCTCAGAAGATGATCTTGTTGATCTGATCATTCATGTCTGCACTCTAGCCTAAAAACCAGATTTTATAGCATAGCATAAGCATAGCTGCCAAGTTTTCAGATTGCTTATGTGTGAGATTTCCATGGTTTTAGTGTAATTGTGAGTGACATTCTACTGCCCAATGTGTGGCAAAATGAGTGGCACTTTCTCACCAGTAGAAGTAAGCAATGAAGTCCATATTGAGATTTAAATATCACAAATGACCACTTTTTAGGCAATGAGTAGCACTAACCTGACAATATTGTCTGTTTTAACACCATTAACAGCCAATCAGAAGTAGCCTCACCCACTCAGTGCATCCTAACTCCATTGACAGGATCAGAAACAGCCAGGCCAGCCCAGTGTGTCGGAACCCTGCACACTTCCAGCAGATCTACCCCTGCTCAATGCACTCTACCTGCCTTACCTTTTTCAGAGCCATCCCAGCCAGCTGGATTCCATTCTAGCTCCATTTGTATCCACCAGAACCAGTCCATTATAGACCATTTAACCCTCAACAGAACCATCCTGGCCCTGACCAGTCCCATGTAGTAACCTTTTCCCAGTAGGATCCAGTCAGCCCTGCCCGGTGCATGCAAACACCATATCTATGCAACCCAGTCTATTTATTTATTTAGAGTTTTGTAGAGCGCGAACGTGACCCGATTAGGGTATCAGAGCGCTTCACAGAGAAGTAGAAACTTTCAGTGGAAAAGAGCAAGCAATCATAACTAACATCGGAGAGAGAAGCAGGCAAAAAAAAACATAGCAGAAGCAGAGCAAAAGGTGGCTACCTCACATCTGCCCTCTAAGGTTAATCTGAAGTACACATTTTACAGCATCCTAGACAACACACAAGAGAGTATAAGTTACAAATAACAAATTGGAACAGCCAGGCCGATCAGTGGTCAGCCTCTCAGGGAAGGGGGTACATAGACCATTAAGTTGAGTATACAAGGGTTTGCGAGGTTGTGCCCCGATGACAGTTAATGAGTAAGCTAAGCCGAAGTTCGGAGAATGCTCTGGGAGCGTGTTATGGCAGGAATTTGCCCATAAGAAAAGTCTTGGCTTCCTTATTAAATCTTGAAGAGTTTGGGATTTTTATAATGTTTGGCGGCAGCGAGTTCCAGACACTAGGTGCGGCCTCGGAGAACACTGTGTTGTAGGTTTTCCTCTTCGGGAAGAGAGGTGGTTTCAGCACCAGGTCCCTAGTGCTACGGGAGTGCCTGCCTCCTCCGGATAACACTATTTTCTGAGCTAGGTACGAAGGAGACTTAGCATGTCGTGCTTTGTGAGTGATACAGGCCAGTTTGAGTTGGATTCTGGCTTCGTAGGGAAGCCAATTCAGTACCTTCAGTCTGTTCAAGCTATTCTGGCCCCAGATACATAAACCAGAACCAGCCTATAGAGTTGGTACCTAGCTGTTTTTTAATCTGCCTGACTGGTATTTTAATGTCTCAGCACAACAATCACCCAAAGATGACATTTTTACCCTCTTATCAGTGCACATTTAAAACAGGAAATATACGAGTCAAAGTTCTTTAAAATGTGTTGCAAAGCTGCTTTGATGGTCCGTGACTGATAAAGTAATAAAAGGCAGAAAGGCAGTGTTAAAAAGGAATACGTACTATTTGTATAAAGTCCTGTTTATCATGTCTAGGCTTTTGCAGAATCTTCAAACATGAACAAAGTGCCGGTATTATTCCCTGGGAAAGGTGGCAGCTGTACTGGCCTATCCCTCGCCACATATCCCATTCTCTCACAGCACAACTCACCTGTGACAAGTGCCGCCTCAGTAACTCACTGCCAGGATGAGCGCCAGCATGTCTTCATCTGGCCGGGCTGAGGGCAACTGGGAGGGGCTCTTCAGTGCTGAATATTGCACACAGAGTGAGTCCAGGCCTGGTGTGACCTGCCTTGCTGTAGAGCCTACGGGGATTGATCAGTTGCTGCTGAAACAAGGCTGCCCGCCCATCACCCCTGACCTCACACTGTGTGTGAGACCCGGGACTAATCACCATCCGCCTCGTCCCAGAATGTGACTGCTGGAATATAACACAGGCAATGAGTGCATATTGTTATAGCCATAGAATGTGAATGCTCCCGATTCGTCAAGTACTTTGGCATATTGACTATTATTTTATGTCGGTTGAATTTTAATGGCATAAACACTTCAAGAGTTTTGAGTAACTATTAGAACGAAGCAAAGAGGGGAGTTGTGATAGCGATCCAATTAGTAAAATTAATATTTGAATAAAGATATTATCACTGATTAGGCAATCAGCATAAGTGAATTGTAGGATTGTTTATATTTGTCGTCTAGCATTGATCAATTTGTTGAACATAAAATTAAGAAAAAGAACATATAAAAATGAATGAAAACTTATGTTTCCAGTTTCCACATTATTTAAAATGTACTGCTTATGCTAATTGGAAAAAGTCTATGAACGGGGGAGTGTAATGGAGTCCATTTTCTTTTTCCACGGTACGTTTGTAAAAGTCTCTAAGGTGGATGGGTGCTTAAGTTTAAGGAAGGCAGTAATGTGGAAACCCGTCTTCTAACAATAAAGAAGAGTGGTTTGAAAGTTCCTCAGGTGCTGCAGCAAGTAGGCAAGAAGTAAAATCTGTTTGCATTACTTTGCGAGCATCCAGCAAAGTAAGACCCTGACCCGCCCCTCAGACTCAGAATTTAGCTGGCTGCCCTCACCGGATCATCAACTCTTCTCTCAGAGAGTCCTGCGGGGCCACCAAATGGAGCAGGATTCGATTTTGGGTGAAACAATGTTGACTTTGCTGGGGAACCATACCAACAAGTTCCCAAGGCCTTCAGAGAGGTTAGATAATGCCAAAATGCTTTACCGGTAATGTGCGGATTAAGCGCTGTGCGCTAGGCTGCATTTAGGAGCACATTGTGATCAACAAAGTGGTCGGAGATTTTTGCATGCATGACTATGCATTTTAGTGCGGTGATGCGGACACCAGCACTAGAATGCGTTATTCTAACGCCTGATGCGTGATACTTGGCAGGGCTGCCACCAGCTCATCACACCAATAATCTCTTACCACTGCTCTCCCAACCTCCTGTCCGCGAATTCCCTCAACCCCTACATTCCACATTATGACCTGGTTATGGCCAGGTACCAAGCCAACCCAACATATCCTTCCCCTTTAAACAAAATAAAATTAATATACATGATAACAAAACTTAAAAACAAGCATTTGCAATGCAAATTGGTCTCGCATTTGTGAGAGTTAGCGGTATTGGCGTTGTAAATGAGAATGTCTTTTACCCATGTGTTTTGGATTGGAGCGAATGTATGTGGTGTGGAGTGGATTTATGTGCCTTGGAATTGTTAGTTGTGGAATGGTGTGTGGTGGAATTGTATGAAGTGGATTTGTGTAGTGGAATTATGTGGCATGGTGTGTAATGGAAATATGTGGATAGTAATTATGTGGTATTGAGTGTACTGTAATTATGTGGTGTGGGGTTGTGTGTCGGAGTGTAATTATGTGCAATGGCATTTTGTGTGGTGGAGTGGTATTTTGTGGAGTTTAATTATGCGGTGTGCTGTTGAATTATGTGGCATGATGCGGAATTCTGTCGTGTGGATTGGATGTATGTGGTGTGTTGTGTAATTGTGTTGTTGAGTTGAAAAAAGTGATGTGGAATGTACAATGCCAACACCTCAAAATCTCTCAATTGCGAGACCTATTGCATTGGAAATGCTTATTTAACATTTGTTTGCTGTAATTTTTTAGGTCTCGCCTGAGCCAGCGTGCATGCGTTGCTCTGCGAGGCTTCTAGTAAGGACTTTAAACTCGGACCACACGCTCGTGTGGGTGCTTTTTTTTTTTGCTCACACGCTATTGGCCTTTGCGTGCGTCTTTCTAAGAAAGACAGCACACAATTGGCCAAAGGCGGGTGCATGTCCCGCCTTCTCTCTCCCCTGGCCTAGGGAGCTCGGGAGCGAGCAGCAGCGTGGCCGGGTGCCAGATGCATACCTCACATTCCTTTCGTGGCCGCGCTTGTTTTTATTCGTGTGTTCGGTCCAGCCAGGGTTGGTCTGTGACTCATTCATTTTTTTGTTTAAATCTGTTTTTATTGACTTTGGTGTTACATATTCATGAAAGGCAACGTGCCACATCAAGAGCCATCTATACAATGCTCCGTCTACCAACATTAGAGATACATTACTTTAAGTGGGTGGTAAACAAGACATACATATCTGTCATCGCTGGTTCAGAAACGAAATTTAACCCCAACAAATAATCCATTTCTCGGAGGGTAGAGGTTACAGTACAGAAATTGCATGGTCTCATTAGTGCGTGTTACAGAGTCCTTTCCGATCACTCAGCGTAGACAATTGAACAGATGTTATGGTCAAAACCAAGCAAAACCCAAAACCGAAACCAACCATAGCAGCAATAACCGATGTCTGTGCGATTATCCCTCACAATGCCCCCTCCCTCACCCCCATCGCCCCACCTCGTTACGACAGCTTGGCAGTGGCCCCCATCCCTTGGCTGTGGTTGTGTCCACCCTGAGTGTTAAGTGGGATATGCGCGTGCGCCTGATATTATGACTGGCTATTGGTGGGGTGTCCGTCACTCACTGCGGGTTCATGCCTCCCACCTTCGGGTTGTCCCTCAGGGCTGTCTCCCCCTTCCTGCTGCAGGGCCCGGAGCAATCCCTCCCACTGGGTCGCTATGGGCTCCTTTCTCAGCCCCAACGTTTCTTCCCGGAAGATGGCGATTCCCTCTGCTTTGGCCCATGCTAAAAGCGAATACCTCCATGCACATATATGCGGCGGATCGTGTGCTTTCCACCGCTTAGTAAGAAGTCGCTTGGCAACCACCAATCCCAGGTCAAGGAACCTACATGTGACTTTTGTGGCCGGGGTTCTACGGAAATGGTGTAATAGGTAAACAGGCCATTCAAAGGGTATGTCACGTCCTGTGCATGCGCGTAATTGCTCACTGACTGCGCGCCAATAGGTATGTAGTCTGTGACAGTCCCACAGCAGATGTATCAATCCTGCTCCTGGTTCTGCACAGCGAGGACACACCGCATCCGTACAGTGGAAATATCTATTGATCGTCTCGGGCGTAAGATACGCTCTGTGGACTATGGACAGTTGTATTTGTCTGAATCGCATGTTTCTGGGTATACGAACTGGGCTCTTCACTATCTTTTCCCATTCCCTGTCTTCCAATTGTCACCCTAAAACTGCTTCCCATTTGCGGCGGAGTGGATTCAGACTGATCGCTGCGTGTGTTCGAAGTGACGCAGCGAACCAATTGCCTGCCCCGCCCCATGATGTGAAGGTACTGTATAGTGAGGTGCTGGCTCGGTTCCATGGTCATATCTCCCCATCTAGCTGTTAGTGTCGGAACCAGCGACCGATGCCTTAGGAATTGCCCCGGTGGTAGTCCCACATCTTCTACTAGAGATTCATATGGTATAAGTGTGCCATCCCGATACAGATCTCCCAGGGTCTGCATGTCGGCTTCATGCCATTCCTTGAGCGCAATAGACGTGAGTACCCCAGGCCCACTAGGGGTGCCCTCCAGTGTTGCCGGCGCGTAAGGGATTAGCGCTCTGGTGAGGTAGAGGCTACGGCGGTAGCACTTGTATGCCACCGCCAGAAGGAGCGGCGTCGGCGTTGCGGCTTTGGTGGCCGGGTGAAAGAGCCTGGTTATTTGCTCCAGCGAGCGGAGAGGCAGTGTGGTTCCAGTGTCCTCGCGACCCCTGTCTGCAAGCCAACGAGCTATCCACTGCAGTTGTGCGGCTAAGTAGTAGTGCTCAAAACAAGGCGCTGCAAGACCCCCCTGGTCGGTTGGCAGGTACAATTTTGTCAGCGCCATTCTGTGCCTGGCGTTCCCCCAAACGAAGTCTCTGAGTAATCTAGTGAGTGTAGCAAAGAAGGACGCCGGGACATATAAAGGGAGATTAGCAAAGTAGTATAGGAGGCGGGGAAGGATCACCATCTTGGATAGCGCCACTCTGCCAGTGACCGTTAGTGGGAGCGTGTTCCAAAAGTGTACCTGTGACTTGATTGCTGCCAAGGCCTTTCCCAGGTTGCCGTCAAATAGATCTGTCGGCTGACGGTATATATGGATTCCCAGGTAGCGGAAGGTGTCTTCCCTCCATTGCACCCTTGTACCATTTAGAGTATAACCCGGGTCTCGACTTCCCTCCCCGAATGCGTAGATACAGGACTTGCCAGCGTTTACACGGAGTCCCGGCGAAGATGGCGGCGAAGTCACGTAATGTACATGCCAGCTGGGTTGGTATATTCTCTATGTCTCTCACGTAGATCAGGAGATCGTCTGCGTACAGCGACACTTGGTGCACCGCATCACCCAGGGGTATTCCATCTCCCAGTGTCGCTCGCAGTGCTGTCGCTAGGGGCTCTATTGCCAATGCAAACAGGAGGGGTGACAGCGGGCACCCCTGCCTGGTGCCTCTGCATATCGGTATGGCATCAGAAATGTATGGCCCCAGTCGCACCCGAACTGTGGGGTTTTTGTATAAGAGGCCAACCATCTGAAGAAATCCCAGGCCCAGCTCGTATCTCGATAGCACTGCCGCTAGATAGCTCCATTCTAAACAATCAAAGGCCTTCTCCAGGTCTAACACAAGGCATCCCGCTCTGGGCCACGTCCTCACACTGTCCGACGCTACTCTAAAAAACCTGCGCAAGTTCAGTGATATGCTACGTTTGGGTACAAATCCATTTTGGTCGCTGTGAACCAATTCGGGGACTACCAGCGCCAGCCGTTCCGCTAGCACTTTAGCGAATATCTTATAGTCTGCATTAAGCAGCGCCAGGGGTCTATAAGATCCCAGGACTGTGGGGTCCCTGTCTGGCTTCAGCAAGGACACCAGGTAGGCCTCGCGCATCGAAAGGGGCAGTGTGTCCTCTTCCAGAGCTGTGATGTAAAGAGTGTGTAAGCTCTGCACCAGAGATTCCCGGTAAGCCTTGTAATATTCGGCGGGTAAGCCGTCCGGCCCCGGCGTTTTCCCAGACGCCATAGATTGAATCGCCTCACCGAGTTCCTCTAAGGTAAGGGGACCATTGAGTGTCTCCTGATGTGCCTCCGAGGCTGTGGGCAGCTGGACAGGCTCTAGAAATCTCTCCAGCTCAGAATCTTGGCAGCGCCCCCTGTATTGGTATAATTGTGTGTAATGGTCTGTCATCACCTTGTGGATCTCACGCTGTGTATACACCAGGTTCCCCTCCGGCGTCCGTATGGCTCCAATTGGGGCGTAATTGCTCTCCTGCTTCAGCAGCCAGGCAAGCAGGCAGCCCGCCCTATCGGCTGTGGCATGTGTGCGAGCCGTGTGAGCCGCGTAGTTATGGCATCGTAATCGCTCCATAAGTTCCGCATGTTGTGTCCGGAGGGTTTCCAGGCGGTCCGAGTGTCTGCCCCCTCCCTCTCCCTCGCGTTCATATTGGAGTAGCTGGGATTCTAGGCGGGTGAGCGATAATGCTAGCTGCCCACGTATGTTCCATGTGGCCCCTAGACAGTGACCTCTGACCGCTATTTTGTGGGTATCCCATTCCACCAGTGCATTGCTTGCTGTGCCTTCATTTAGTTCAAAATATGAGAGGACAGCCGTTCCTAGTGATGCACGGAATTCAGGGTCTTCTAAGGCGGTTGGCTGGAGGCGCCGTGTGGGAATGGGAGGGCGATCAGCTTCCCAACTGAGCTGGATTCGAATAGGGTTATGATCGGAGAGTGTCCGCCCTAGGTATTCCGATATCTTGACTAGTGGGAGTAGGGATTGGGAGCCCACCACTCTATCCAGGCGTACATGCAGGTCATGTAGTGCGGAGTAGTAGGAATAAATACGTTCGTTGGGGTGAAGGACACGCCATATATCTAGCAATGTCCAGTGTGATAGCCAGTCCGTGAGCGCCTGCGCGTTTGACACAGCCGATGTCTTCCGGAGGGGGGGGAAGGACCTATCTATGTGTACATCGAGCACCGAGTTGAAGTCCCCGCCCAACAGCCAGGGGAGCCCAGCGTAAGGAGTCAGCATTGATGACAACTGTGTTAGGAATGATGGCTGGTCTACATTCGGGGCATATATCGAGCCCAGTAGTATAGCTTGACCATTAAGTGTCCCACGCACTAGGGTGTATCTGCCTTCAGGATCTGTCACCACATGCTCGCAGACGAACGGGGTGCCTGCTCTCACCCAGACCAGTGTGCCCCTCGCATGTGCTGAGTATACCGTGCCATACACCTGTCCCCTCCAGCGCTTGCGCAGTCTGTCTAGTTCCAGCTGTGTCATATGTGTTTCCTGCAATAAGGCAATTCCAACCGAGTGTCTCCGGAGGTAAGCAAATATAGAGTAGCGCCGCGTGGGTGTGTGCATGCCTCGTATGTTCCACGTGACTATATTAGCCCGTGTCATTTCGGGTGCGTTTAGTCACTGGGGTCGTCAAGGGTGGGGCGCGCCACGGCGTGTGGGGGCCACTGACATATACTAGTGTATCTGTCCGCTGCAACAGAAACAATGATTGAACTAAGAACAACATAACAGTTGGGGCAAACCTTGCGGAATGTCCGTCCAAACCTCTGTAACAACTGAGAAGTACAAACTAATTCAGTGTGTTGCCTGAAGGGGTGCGCGCACAGGTAACGTTCTGCTACGGCTGTCCCCCCCCATTCCTATGCATGTAGTGTGCCATCTAGATAGTTACCCAGATAAGTGTGCGAGTCCAGCCGGGCTCAGAGCTTAGGGATGTCTCATGTGCACCCACTCCCTGTGGTAATATACGTGGCTTGGCCGGGCGCGGGCACAGCGGCTTCCGCACTGTCACCTAACGGGGGAGTGTGGCCATCAACCCGACAGACCCGCCCCCATCTGTAACACAATTGAAGAACACATTTGTAAACAGTCAATGGTCTACTTGCGTGAGCTGCCTGTGACAGAGTTCAGCATGCCAGTGCGTTATCCTATGATACCATCAGCAGTTTGCGGGGTTACCACTGGCAGGCAGAGGTCATCAGATATTTCAGTTGATGGTGACGAGGAGCCACTGGCCACCAATGCGTCTCTTGTGTAAGAGTCTAAGTGTTCTTTTGAGTGTGGGGAGCCAAGAGTTGTGACTGCTTCCAGGGCATCTTGCCTCTCTTTTCTCATTTTCTCCGGACTCGGGGCTGCCGCCCCTGGCTTCGCATTTCGCATCGCTCCTCGTCGTCCTCGCCGCCTGTTCCTCCTGCCTGTGGGGTTGTCACCATCTGGATACGAAGGCCTTGTGCCTGTCCACCGCCCTGTCTCTTCCAACCAGTCCCATGCTTCTGCAGGAGAATCAAAGAAGCGGGTCCCTTCTTTCACAACGACCCTCAGCCGAGCAGGGAATAACAGTGAGTACGGTAGTTCCAGAGCTCTGAGTTGGCGTTTCACTGCCGCATAGTTGCTCCTGCGGCGCTGCACTAGAGCGGTGTAATCGGGGAAGAGCATTTCTGAACTACCACCCACTCTGAGGCTGTCCATTTTACGTGTTTCGCGTAGCACCGCGTCTCTGTCCCTGTAGTTGAGTATCCTGAAGATTAACGGACGCGGCCTAGCTCCTGGCTGGGGTTTCTGCGCCTGTACACGGTGGGCTCTTTCTACTGCAAACTGCATTGACAATGTTCCCTGGGGTAGAAGGTCGCGCAGCCAGCGCTCTGTGTATTGCTCTGGGTTCCTACCTTCCTCCCCTTCTGGCAGACCCACCACACGAATGTTGTTGCGGCGGGAACGTCCTTCCGCATCCTCTGTTCTGTCTTCCAGGGCATGTATACGATCTATCATATCTTGAAGCGCAGCAGCGTGGCTTTGAGTGACAGGCTGGAGATCCTTGAGTGTTTGGCCTTGTGCAGTGACTTTTTCGGCCAGTTTACGGTGATCTGCATGCAGCAGCGTGAAGTCCGAAGTAACTTTGTCAATCCGGGTTTCCAGAGAGGTTCTGGTATGTTCCAATGCGGCACCGATTTTCTCCACTGCTGCAAGCACTGAGTCCATCTTGGCTGCCAGGGCCGTGGTCGTTGGCTCCATCTCTCCCCCAGCTCCTATGCGCGTGGGATCCAGGCTATTCGCGCGCAGGGGCCCCTGTTGCATCTTGGCACGCATCCGGCCCATCACAAGCTGTTGCGCCGTGGGCATACGTGGCTAGCTGCTGGGGGGCTGGAACGCTAGTAGTGATGCCTCTGCGGAGGCTCTGATCAGGCGTCTGGTGTCTTCACAGGTGTGAGCCTCTGAAGGTGCGCAGTCAGGTGGGGCCGGTAGTGGCAGCCACACCGCGCGTGACTGCCTATTCGCGAGGACGCATGTAATGTCCTTCGGATCGTGTGTGCGGTTTCTGTGTTAGCAGCCTTCCTGTAGGGCTGGGCGTCTGGGTTTACAGCAGGATGGTAATCAGCGGCACCCCTCAGATACAGGGCATCGGGTTGCGTCAATGTAAGTTCAGCGGGGCGCTAAGTTGCGGATTTGCTTGGCTACTCGGGCGTCATGGCTATCGTGGGTGTCCCCGGTGGTGGCCAGTTGTATAGGCTCTATTCCCGTTGGTCGTGGCGTCGCTTTGGGTGAGATAAGGGGGGTCTCGCAGCGCCCACTCGTTTTCAGCGTTTCCCCCTCCTCACTCCTTGGTGCCCAGTAGTTGCTGCGGCAGGGCGTTTGACCTGTGCGGATCCGCGGCTCCTAGGCCGCCGTGTATGCCTTCGTGTAGGCCTCAGCCCGTATCTCCTCCCTCTGTCGGTATCGGGCAGATCACCCTTAGCTTTGTACCCCCTTGTTCTCAACGTCCGCCCTGCCAGCGCGATGCCTGCATGCTTCCCAGGCCTCAGTTGTGGGGGGCTGTCACAATCTCCAGTCTGTCCCTGCGAGTCTACCCACCTTGGTCAGTTAAGCGGTTTGTCCACAGACTGCCTCAGTTGACCGCTACTTTGTAGAATCTGGTCTAGTCCCTGAGTTGATTCCTGCGTTTCAGTCCCATTTGCTGGGTACAGGGAAACGCTGTGGCTCCTTCCGCCTCCCCTAGGAAGAGAACTCCTACGGCCCCCCGGCCTCCCCCGACAAGCGCGCGATGACCACTGCTGTGCAAATGCAGCCTGGGTGTGTCAGAGGCTCGCGGAGGGCCTGTCTCCGATGCGGCCCGCGCTGTGCGCCGTCACTCACCGGGGGGGGAGGGGTTCCCAGGACAGGGCGGCGTCTACTTTTGGCCTCACGGCCGCCAGATCTCTCGGCGCTGTCACAGCAGCCCAGGCGCGCCTCGTGGGGATCCGGCTCACCTCACAACAGTCTCCCACACTTCACTTCAGCAAAGCCTCGCCAGGAGTCTAATTGCCGCAGGGCGCCCTCCGACGAGGTCAGTTCTCTCCAAATGTGGTTTGTGATGCCGAACGCGGCCTCGCCTCTCTCAACGCCGGGGGCCTTGCGGGGAGCCGCCGTCTTTCCGTTCCTGCCGCCCTCTGCCGCCACAAGGGTCACCTAAGCACGGGCGGCTGCCCACCGCCGCTAATCGCCCGCGCGCAGGCTTCCAGATTGCAGGCCTCGACTTCCCTCACCGCATCAGCTGCAGTCCCGGGGGGTTCCAGCGATCTGGTATGCGCTGGTTCGCCGATCACAGCGACATTGCTCTTAGTACCGGGGGGTCGCATGGGAAGGCCGCCGCCTCTTCTCCTCCGTTATTCTCCGCCGCCGCAGGGGCCGCTGTCTAAGCCAATGATCGCTTGCGCGCGGCCTTACAGTCCGCAGGCCCCGGACTTTCTCCCCGCAGCAGCTGCAGTCCTGGTTGGCCGAGCAGCACAACTCTGGGCTCACCAACTTCAGCAAGTCTTTAGCTGGCTGGTCCCACTGATATTTAACGTCAGGATAAATTTGCCGGATTCAAGGGGGATGTCAGTCCGAGCGTTAGGGACTTACGTCCGCCATGATGGCTGACTAGCCGGTCTGTGACTCATTCATTGTGTTAAATTTGGTTTTCCCGAACAGAAGCATTATTCATAAGCACCACAAGAGGGCGTCGAATCACAACAAGGAACCAGTCAGAATGAAATGCAAAACAAAACAAAGTATTTCTCCGTCTTTGGGTCTTAAAAGCTTAAGAAACTTCAGTGCAGTAGCCCGGGCCTTTCTTAACAAGGTACAGAATGAAGGCTGTGAGAAACCCGACATTGTATCTGCAGTATACAGGCCAGTTAATGATAAAGGTATATTCATGTGTGGAAAAAGGGTTTCTGGGTTGGGCATTCCAGAGGACTGCCGAAGATCACACAGGGGGATCCCGACGACAGCTGAAGTATCCACTGGGGCTTTCTACCTCTCTCTTGCTCTCACAGCGTAGGCCGTCTGTGGAGTGGTCTCCGCCTCAGCTGTTCTTGCTCTCCAGGTTCAAACAGTCCCTGAAGCTATATCTCCGCTGTATACCCCGTCCAAGACGAGGAATTGCCTCCTCCCTCCCAGCTGCAGGAAGGTCTCCGGTACTCTTTCTCTCGGCTCAACCGGTGTAGACGTCTCTGGAACTTTCTCCGGGTCAGGGATGTCTCTCTGCTCTTCTGGCTGAATAGGTCTCTGAAGCGCTCTCTTGCTCTTTCTCCGTGTCCACACTGCCCGGATCAGCACTTCAGCGGCTCTTTCTGCCTGAGATGCCTCTGGTCTCTCTGCTCTGACAGGGCACTCTGCCTTTCATCTCTCTCCGTTTTCCCAGCTGAAACAGTCTCTTGCGCTATCTCTCTGATGCAGTTATGTCTGTCTGATCTCTCAGCTGAAGCTGTTTCCAAGCTCTCCCAAACAGCTGGGGCCCGAATCACAGAACTAACTTACGTCAAAAACATAAAGTTAGTACTTTTTGGTATTCACAGAATACACTTACTCATTTTGGTATTCACAGAATACACTTACTCATTTTGATATTCACAGAATGCACTTACTCATTTTGGTATTCACAGAATGCACTTACTCATTTTGGTATTCACAGAATGCACTTACTCATTTTGGTATTCACAGAATGCACTTACTCATACTAACTTTATGTCCGCACTCGGGCCGGAGATTCCGGCCCGGTGGTGGAGATTCCGGCCCGGAGGTGGAGATTCCGGCCCGGAGGTGAAGATTCCGGCCCGGAGGTGAAGATTCCGGCCCGGAGGTGAAGATTCCGGCCCGGAGGTGGAGATTCCGCCACCGGCCGGAATCTCCACCTCCGGGCCGGAATCTCCACCACCGGGCGGCCGGAATCTCCGGCCCGAGTGCGGACATAAAGTTAGTATGAGTAAGTGCATTCTGTGAATACCAAAATGAGTAAGTGCATTCTGTGAATTCATGAGGCTAATTATCTGCTAACCACTCACCCTGTGATGCCTTACTTTTATGTGCTTCCGAAAGTGCATAAGCTTCAGCGTCCCCCTCCTGGGAGACCCATTATTTCGGGTATAGGCTCGCTTTTGGAACCTCTTTCCACCTTTGTGGATCATTTTTTAAAACCTTTAGTTATAGCCATGCCTACTTACCTGCAAGACACAAAGGATGTTTTACAACTATTGCCAGGAATTAATTTCAACATCGAGACGGATTTCCTTGTCAGTTTCGACGTGGAATCCCTCTACACTTGCATCCCCCAGGTGGAAACATTAGATGCAATTAGGTCACTCCTTGATCAGAGACCAAGTACCACGAATACACCAGTTCCATTTATTATGGAATGTGCCAGGTTGGCAATGACTGAAAATTTTTTCAGATTTGAGGATCAGTTGTACCTCCAGATATCAGGTACATCGATGGGCAGTGTTTTTGCCCCAAGTTTGGCAAACCTTTATGTCCATCTATTTGAACAAAACTGTGTACTTGTAGAGATGAACCCCTTTCGCAGTAATGTGTTAGAATGGAAGCGCTACATAGACGATATTTTCGTCATATGGAGAGGAGATTTGACCACCCTCAATTCTTTCCATGTCTGGCTCAACACACAGAATGATTATTTGAACTTTACAATGGATGCTAGCAAGACGAATTTGCCGTTCCTTGACTTGCGCATTTATTCATCAGCTGGGGGCTTACAAAGTGAACTGTATACGAAGCCTATGGCCAGGAATTCATTGTTGACATACGACAGTTTCCATCCTAAAGCCCTACGAGAAGGGCTACCATTCGGTCAGTTCCTTCGTCTTCGTAGGAATTGCTCTACCTTTGATGACTTTAGGAAACATGCTACGGTACTTTCTCGCAATCTTCGAGCTAGAAAGTACCCGAAGAGGTTGTTACGACAATCTTATAAGAGAGCTTCGAATAACAATCGCGAAGCACTCATAGAACCTACTGTACCAAAACCATCATCAACAAGGCTGACCTGTGTTAACACCTTTAGCACTCAATCGAATCAAATCCAGAAGATTGTGCGTAGACATTGGCGCATCCTCAATGTGGGACAGGATAAGATATCTCCACCTCTCTTTTCTTTTAAAAGGAGTAAGAACCTACGTGACTGTCTTGTCCATACACGACCGAGAGGTATCTTACAACCGGGACCTACTACACTCTGGAATATGCCCCCGGTCCAGGGACACTATCCGTGCGGTACATGTACTGTCTGTCCACAAACTAGGCATACTACTGAGGTTGATATTGGAACTCAGAGACCTTGGAGACAGACGAAGCATACCAACTGCAATAGTGAAAAAGTTATCTATTTAATAACATGTCCTTGCTCGAAGACATATGTTGGTATGACGACACGGAAGGTCAAACTAAGGATCATGGAGCATAAGAGCACCATCAGGTGTAAAAAACAATCCACTCGATTGGCCAACCATTTCCTCGAACATAATCATAAACCGGAGGATTTGAGTTGGACTGTCCTTGAACAGCCATACATACCAAGACAGATTACTGATTTCACCTCCTTTTTATTCAGGAAGGAGCAACGTTGGGTGTTTAAATTGCGCAGTGATGTGAATGGGTTAAATGATGCCATTCCTTGGACCCTAATTTAACTGTGCACTTTCTAAGTCCAGAAACACTTATAGTATGCCCCTCTGGGTATATTAATATGTTTTGTTACACTCGGACGTTATCAGGGTCAGTGGATGATCAATGGAATATGCACTGTGGAATACTGAGTGTCATCAATACTGGTTCTGCATTTTAAAGTCCACCCCATACCCATATTTGTAGTCATTGGTGCATCTTCGATGCATCCGAGATACATATCTGAGTGATGAGGGTTTAGTTAGCTTTGATTTGTACTGTGGAAGACTGAGTGTCACCAATACTGGTTTCGCATTTTAAAGTCCACCCCTAACTTTTAGTCATTGGTGCATCTTTGGTGCATCCTTGACGTATATCTGAGCGATGAGGGTTGAGGTAGCTTTAATATTGCTGTTTGCGACTCCCATGTGCTTTTTGCTGCCGCTTATTCAACTGAGCGGGATTATACAGCGTTTTTAGACTAAGGTGTAATTTTGGATTGGAGCGTTTCAAACTATGTGGGATAAAGGCTCTACCATGTACCAAATGTCTTTAAATGCCAAGAATAGTCGCTAACACTAGTTGTCATGTTAAGAACTACAACTCCCGGTTTTCCGGGTATTCATGTGTAGTTCTTAACAACCGTGTCTCGCGTTATTTGGCTGTGACATGTTTGACGTCACTTTACGTGATTCCCTACAGGTGCGGATATTTTTCAAGAGTTTACACTTGTACTTAAGCTCCTGCCCCGACCGGACGTCACTGCTCGTGACTCTCAGGATCCGGCCCGGGGTAACGACGGAGCAGGTAAGAGTGACCTCTGTGTGTTTTCACACGTTTATTTACACACTGCCATAAGTGAAGGAGGCCATGGGTGGGTGTGTAATTCCAGAGGTGACGAGCCTGTAGTCTGGAGTGTTTGTTTTTTCAGACTTTGTTTTTTCAGACTTTGTTTCTGATGTTATCACGAGGGGTCCACTATATTGAGTGTTCTCCCCTTGTTAGAAGCATTAGAAGCGTTCCTGGTCTCTATGGTTCTGCTTAATAGTCGCTAACACCAGCTGTCATGTTAAAAACTACAACTCCCGGTTTTCCGGGCATTCATGTGTAGTTCTTAACAACTGGGTCTCGCGTTATTTGGCTGTGACACGTTTGACGTCACTTTACGTGATTCCCCACAGATGCGGGTATTTTGCTAGAGTTTATACTTGTACTTAAAGTCCTGCCCCGACCGGACGTCACTGCTCGTGACTTTCAGGATCCGGCCCGGGGTAACGACGGAGCAGGTAAAAGTGACCTCTGTGTGTTTTCACACGTTTATCTATACACTGCCATAAGTGAAGGAGGTCATGGGTGGGTGTGCAATCCCAGAGGTGACGAGTCTGCAGTCTGGAGTGTTTGTTTTTTCAGACTCTGTTTTTTCAGACTTTGTTTCTGATGTTATCACGAGGGGTCCACTATATTGAGTGTTCTCCCCTTGTCAGAAGCATTAGAAGCGTTCCTGGTCTCTATGGTTCTGCTCAACATCAAGAGCTTTGTTGGCAGTTCATGTTACTCCTAGACTGCTTGAATTTGAACTTTATTGTTCCTGAATAACAGTTTATATCAGGTTCTGCTGAATATCTATAGTTCTGGTGGTAGTTTATGTTACTCTTAGACTGCTCAAATTTTATTGTTCCTGAATAACAGTTTACATTAGACTGTTTAATTTCTTATAAATATCTCAAAGTCATCTCATTAGCAAGACTTCTGCTTGTGCTTTATTGAACTCTCAACAAACTCACATGATTAGAGTGGTGGTGTATGTTTGACCCACTACTTTATATATTTAAATTCCATCCTTTGTGGGCTTAGCTTTCTTTTCCCCTTGTTTTTAATTCACAGAGCGTTGCCTCACGCCCTGAGCGGTTGCCAGGAGCGGCAAGTTCCCTCCCGATTTTGATACGGGTAAGGTGTTTTTGCTGTAGAGTTCTTTTGAATTGTGAGGACCTATAGCTTGTGCACATTGTAATTCAATGTGTTTTTTATATATTGATATAGACCTTTTTCAGTTTGTACACACATATACTTAAAAATGTTTTCATCTTTTTCAACAGGAGTACCACACCAATGCCTTTAGTGCCAATACATTTACGTACACAGGTATATGGTTGTATCGTTCTTTTTAGTGTTTATATAAATTTGTTTTGAATTTAGTGCAGTAGTTACTATCTGGTCCTGAAGAAAGCCTTGATCGCAGTTAGATCGATGGTGGCTGAAACATGTAGACCTCTTCACTAGCGCGCTTGTATTTATAGTTTAGTTGCGCGCTCACTGCTTTTTAACCATTGACACCACGTGATCCTAATAAATTCATTGTCACTTGGTAGTCAATTTTAATTCACTTTTCCTTTTTACACTGCATCGAACACCTACCATATTGCCTTATGCTTCAGTGATCTTAGGTGATCCAGTCTTGGATTATAGTTGAAAAAACATCTGCGAGCTCCTCCTATATACTAGTTAGGAGTTGTAGCTCCTTAGTTGCACTAGTGTGCAGCTGAGAGGAGATCCCCAAATGATGAAGCATGCCACTTCGGTGGGTGATGGGAATCCGTCCTCTTAATTGAGATCCCCTCGCTTTCACTTTTTCTTCTGTTGTGTGTACTGCTGTGTTGTCTGTTTCTTTATATAGATTTTTCCTTGAGACCCGTGGATTATTTTGTTGTTATTATAATTGGTGAGGGGATTTGTCCGCGCAGGTCTATAAATTTCCCTTGGACCCTCTATCTATCTGGTATTGTATTGTTCTTGAGCAGCTGAGGCTGCGGGTCTGTATTCACGGCACACAGTATTTTTGTGGCGCCTATTTACGCTCTAGTGTATTTTATTATCATTGCGGTTTTTGTTTTGAGTTTGCACTATGGCAGAATTTGCAGGTCTGTCATTTGATGATGAGATGGCAAGAGCAATCTTGACCACTACTCCAAGCATCATTGACTCCATTGCCACCTCAGGGGTCAGTGTTGGTGAGGATTGGCCCAAACTTTTGATTCTTAAAAAATCACACACCTGTACCAGTGTTCATGGCGCGATTATGACGGAGTATCTCCGTGGTAATTGCGCTCCTACGGGTTTGATTGTTACAAATGCCCCGAGACTGTTTTTGAATGATAAACAATTTCTTAAGGATTGGTCATTAATAGCTTGGCGATGCACTCGCGACTGGTTGATTCTGATTATCAGTACCGCGAAACGCATCGCCGATGCCATACTTATTGAAATTCAGATACTTGAGGGGCAGATTAAAACTACATTATCTAATGTAGCCTTCAAGAAAAACATGAAGGAAACAAACAAATCTAATAAGGAATTTAAAGATAGCATTCTCCTTACTAAGATTGAAAAGTTCAAAAGGATTTGGCACGCTTTTCATTTGAAAAGGTGTATCCTTACACCCATGATAGCTACAAACCACCGGAATTTAATAAGAGAGGCAGGAGATATGGCTCTAATTATTCATCGTCAGGGTCTGAGACTTGGTCAAGTGATTCTGATTCTTCAGAACAAGTGACATCACGGACTAGAGGCAGGGGTGGTAATAATAGGAGACAGTGGCGAGGCCAACAGCAGGCTCAATGGTGGCCTCCTACACCGTGGCAGTATCCCAGTGCACCTTTCCATCCACAAATGATGCCTTTTAATCCACCGCCGCAGTATTTTCATAATCAAAATCAGCCTTTTTTAGGACAGGGACATGGCCGCTCCAGAGGAAAAAGAAGGGGCCGGCAAGCACAAGTACATTGGAGCCCTCCCCCATCTCCACGGAGCTTGCGCAGTATGAAGAAAGGCCCACCAGTGGCGGGACCGAGCAGCGACTAGTGGTCAACTTGAGTAAACATGTGTTGACAGAAATGGAGGAAACAGTTCTCATCAGAGGTTTGGGATTTGTCCCCACTAACACTGGTGATCCGTTCCTTATTCAATGCGAATTAGCGAGGTTTTTCGCAAAATAAGACTCCATTTCTTCTTTAAGGACCGTTCAGTTGATGACACTCAGCCTCCATGCGAGGTCTCTGATAGTGGCCTGAGACCAAAGTCTACTTTTAATCCACCGAGCCATGCAGTACCAGACCAAGTCTTAACCTTCGAGAAAGCTGTTCTTGCTGATGTTACTAACCTGAGTACGACATCTGAGAACCATTATCATAACCTTCCGTTGTTGGAAAAACAAGCACTTGACTCACTCTCTAGAGATCCCCTAATCACTATCAAGCCCGCAGACAAGGGCGGGTCTATTGTTATCTGGGATACCTCCGAATATCGGAATGAATGCTTGAGACAGTTGATGGATGTCAGGTCCTATCGACTACTGACTACAGATCCCACAGATAGACTCACTATGGAGATTAGTGAACTAGTGGAGGAAGCAAGAATTGAGGGGTGGGTGTCAATTCATGAGGCTAATTATCTGCTAACCACTCACCCTGTGATGCCTTACTTTTATGTGCTTCCGAAAGTGCATAAGCTTCAGCGTCCCCCTCCTGGGAGACCCATTATTTCGGGTATAGGCTCGCTTTTGGAACCTCTTTCCACCTTTGTGGATCATTTTTTAAAACCTTTAGTTATAGCCATGCCTACTTACCTGCAAGACACAAAGGATGTTTTACAACTATTGCCAGGAATTAATTTCAACATCGAGACGGATTTCCTTGTCAGTTTCGACGTGGAATCCCTCTACACTTGCATCCCCCAGGTGGAAACATTAGATGCAATTAGGTCACTCCTTGATCAGAGACCAAGTACCACGAATACACCAGTTCCATTTATTATGGAATGTGCCAGGTTGGCAATGACTGAAAATTTTTTCAGATTTGAGGATCAGTTGTACCTCCAGATATCAGGTACATCGATGGGCAGTGTTTTTGCCCCAAGTTTGGCAAACCTTTATGTCCATCTATTTGAACAAAACTGTGTACTTGTAGAGATGAACCCCTTTCGCAGTAATGTGTTAGAATGGAAGCGCTACATAGACGATATTTTCGTCATATGGAGAGGAGATTTGACCACCCTCAATTCTTTCCATGTCTGGCTCAACACACAGAATGATTATTTGAACTTTACAATGGATGCTAGCAAGACGAATTTGCCGTTCCTTGACTTGCGCATTTATTCATCAGCTGGGGGCTTACAAAGTGAACTGTATACGAAGCCTATGGCCAGGAATTCATTGTTGACATACGACAGTTTCCATCCTAAAGCCCTACGAGAAGGGCTACCATTCGGTCAGTTCCTTCGTCTTCGTAGGAATTGCTCTACCTTTGATGACTTTAGGAAACATGCTACGGTACTTTCTCGCAATCTTCGAGCTAGAAAGTACCCGAAGAGGTTGTTACGACAATCTTATAAGAGAGCTTCGAATAACAATCGCGAAGCACTCATAGAACCTACTGTACCAAAACCATCATCAACAAGGCTGACCTGTGTTAACACCTTTAGCACTCAATCGAATCAAATCCAGAAGATTGTGCGTAGACATTGGCGCATCCTCAATGTGGGACAGGATAAGATATCTCCACCTCTCTTTTCTTTTAAAAGGAGTAAGAACCTACGTGACTGTCTTGTCCATACACGACCGAGAGGTATCTTACAACCGGGACCTACTACACTCTGGAATATGCCCCCGGTCCAGGGACACTATCCGTGCGGTACATGTACTGTCTGTCCACAAACTAGGCATACTACTGAGGTTGATATTGGAACTCAGAGACCTTGGAGACAGACGAAGCATACCAACTGCAATAGTGAAAAAGTTATCTATTTAATAACATGTCCTTGCTCGAAGACATATGTTGGTATGACGACACGGAAGGTCAAACTAAGGATCATGGAGCATAAGAGCACCATCAGGTGTAAAAAACAATCCACTCGATTGACCAACCATTTCCTCGAACATAATCATAAACCGGAGGATTTGAGTTGGACTGTCCTTGAACAGCCATACATACCAAGACAGATTACTGATTTCACCTCCTTTTTATTCAGGAAGGAGCAACGTTGGGTGTTTAAATTGCGCAGTGATGTGAATGGGTTAAATGATGCCATTCCTTGGACCCTAATTTAACTGTGCACTTTCTAAGTCCAGAAACACTTATAGTATGCCCCTCTGGGTATATTAATATGTTTTGTTACACTCGGACGTTATCAGGGTCAGTGGATGATCAATGGAATATGCACTGTGGAATACTGAGTGTCATCAATACTGGTTCTGCATTTTAAAGTCCACCCCATACCCATATTTGTAGTCATTGGTGCATCTTCGATGTATCCGAGATACATATCTGAGTGATGAGGGTTTAGTTAGCTTTGATTTGTACTGTGGAAGACTGAGTGTCACCAATACTGGTTTCGCATTTTAAAGTCCACCCCTAACTTTTAGTCATTGGTGCATCTTTGGTGCATCCTTGACGTATATCTGAGCGATGAGGGTTGAGGTAGCTTTAATATTGCTGTTTGCGACTCCCATGTGCTTTTTTGCTGCCGCTTATTCAACTGAGCGGGATTATACAGCGTTTTTAGACTAAGGTGTAATTTTGGATTGGAGCGTTTCAAACTATGTGGGATAAAGGCTCTACCATGTACCAAATGTCTTTAAATGCCAAGAATAGTCGCTAACACTAGTTGTCATGTTAAGAACTACAACTCCCGGTTTTCCGGGTATTCATGTGTAGTTCTTAACAACCGTGTCTCGCGTTATTTGGCTGTGACATGTTTGACGTCACTTTACGTGATTCCCTACAGGTGCGGATATTTTTCAAGAGTTTACACTTGTACTTAAGCTCCTGCCCCGACCGGACGTCACTGCTCGTGACTCTCAGGATCCGGCCCGGGGTAACGACGGAGCAGGTAAGAGTGACCTCTGTGTGTTTTCACACGTTTATTTACACACTGCCATAAGTGAAGGAGGCCATGGGTGGGTGTGTAATTCCAGAGGTGACGAGCCTGTAGTCTGGAGTGTTTGTTTTTCAGACTTTGTTTTTTCAGACTTTGTTTCTGATGTTATCACGAGGGGTCCACTATATTGAGTGTTCTCCCCTTGTTAGAAGCATTAGAAGCGTTCCTGGTCTCTATGGTTCTGCTTAATAGTCGCTAACACCAGCTGTCATGTTAAAAAACTACAACTCCCGGTTTTCCGGGCATTCATGTGTAGTTCTTAACAACTGGGTCTCGCGTTATTTGGCTGTGACACGTTTGACGTCACTTTACGTGATTCCCCACAGATGCGGGTATTTTGCTAGAGTTTATACTTGTACTTAAAGTCCTGCCCCGACCGGACGTCACTGCTCGTGACTTTCAGGATCCGGCCCGGGGTAACGACGGAGCAGGTAAAAGTGACCTCTGTGTGTTTTCACACGTTTAGCTATACACTGCCATAAGTGAAGGAGGTCATGGGTGGGTGTGCAATCCCAGAGGTGACGAGTCTGCAGTCTGGAGTGTTTGTTTTTCAGACTCTGTTTTTTCAGACTTTGTTTCTGATGTTATCACGAGGGGTCCACTATATTGAGTGTTCTCCCCTTGTCAGAAGCATTAGAAGCGTTCCTGGTCTCTATGGTTCTGCTCAACATCAAGAGCTTTGTTGGCAGTTCATGTTACTCCTAGACTGCTTGAATTTGAACTTTATTGTTCCTGAATAACAGTTTATATCAGGTTCTGCTGAATATCTATAGTTCTGGTGGTAGTTTATGTTACTCTTAGACTGCTCAAATTTTATTGTTCCTGAATAACAGTTTACATTAGACTGTTTAATTTCTTATAAATATCTCAAAGTCATCTCATTAGCAAGACTTCTGCTTGTGCTTTATTGAACTCTCAACAAACTCACATGATTAGAGTGGTGGTGTATGTTTGACCCACTACTTTATATATTTAAATTCCATCCTTTGTGGGCTTAGCTTTCTTTTCCCCTTGTTTTTAATTCACAGAGCGTTGCCTCACGCCCTGAGCGGTTGCCAGGAGCGGCAAGTTCCCTCCCGATTTTGATACGGGTAAGGTGTTTTTGCTGTAGAGTTCTTTTGAATTGTGAGGACCTATAGCTTGTGCACATTGTAATTCAATGTGTTTTTTATATATTGATATAGACCTTTTTCAGTTTGTACACACATATACTTAAAAATGTTTTCATCTTTTTCAACAGGAGTACCACACCAATGCCTTTAGTGCCAATACATTTACGTACACAGGTATATGGTTGTATCGTTCTTTTTAGTGTTTATATAAATTTGTTTTGAATTTAGTGCAGTAGTTACTATCTGGTCCTGAAGAAAGCCTTGATCGCAGTTAGATCGATGGTGGCTGAAACATGTAGACCTCTTCACTAGCGCGCTTGTATTTATAGTTTAGTTGCGCGCTCACTGCTTTTTAACCATTGACACCACGTGATCCTAATAAATTCATTGTCACTTGGTAGTCAATTTTAATTCACTTTTCCTTTTTACACTGCATCGAACACCTACCATATTGCCTTATGCTTCAGTGATCTTAGGTGATCCAGTCTTGGATTATAGTTGAAAAAACATCCGCGAGCTCCTCCTATATACTAGTTAGGAGTTGTAGCTCCTTAGTTGCACTAGTGTGCAGCTGAGAGGAGATCCCCAAATGATGAAGCATGCCACTTCGGTGGGTGATGGGAATCCGTCCTCTTAATTGAGATCCCCTCGCTTTCACTTTTTCTTCTGTTGTGTGTACTGCTGTGTTGTCTGTTTCTTTATATAGATTTTTCCTTGAGACCCGTGGATTATTTTGTTGTTATTATAATTGGTGAGGGGATTTGTCCGCGCAGGTCTATAAATTTCCCTTGGACCCTCTATCTATCTGGTATTGTACTGTTGCATTATATGCCATATCCAGGGCCACTGGACTTATGTGAATCTGCGGTCACAGCTTTTTTCGCATTCTTATGGATTTGCTGCATTTGCCACATAATCCATCATCTGCTGTACAAACTGTAGATCTTCCCAAAAAACACATTTGCTTCTGGCTCAAACGGATAAAAAGTTACATGATGACGTGTTTGCACATAGTGGAAGGCCCTCTTTTTTTTATATAGCGCGAACTGACACTGTGCCGCATGATTCCAGTGGCCATGGCTATATCTGTCTCTTAATGAAGGTCAGTACAACATTCTTTTCCTCTTCTGGTTTTATTAGTCGTCTTTCATTCTCTGAATCTTGTGCTTCTTTTTGTTTTTTTTCACAGTTGTAATATTCTTTTGTATTCGCAAGTCTCACTCCTCTCTGCATGTAGTTTCTTCATCTGTTTCATTTTCTTTATTTGTATAATCTCTCTGCATTCCAGCATTAAAACGTGCGTCCCAGAATCAAAATACACTAACGCGCAACGCTGAAGTTCATTTGGTGAAATTATTTACACGCCTCTCACTTCTCATAGCCATATGAATGGGGGGGAGGCGGGAGGGCGGGGGGAGGCGGGAGGTGGGTTAAGAAATACTGGTTTCCCGAGAGACATTTCAGTGTGCATGCATATCAGTGTACGCATGTGCATCTCAGCAAATAGGGTATCAAAATGTGAGTAGGTTCAACCGACTCTACACCGGCTCAAGCGAAAAGATAGATAGTCCACTTACCTCCTTTCTAAGATCAGTCAGCACACAGTCCACCCGCAGCTTCCACTGACAGTTCACACTGGCACCGCGCCCAAGCCAACGGACCACGCACGCAACCTGGGCTTCATCCTGGACTCCTCCCTGTCGATGACCAGACAAGTCAACGCCGTCTCATCTTCGTGCTTCAACACCCTGCGCATGCTCCGCAAGATCTTCAGATGGATCCCCTCTGAAACCAGGAAGACCGTCACCCAGGCACTCGTCACCAGCCGACTGGACTATGGGAACACCCTCTACGCCGGAACCACAGCCAAACTTCAAAAGACTCCAGCGCATCCAGAACGCCTCCGCACGACTCATCCTGGACATCCCCCGACACAGCCACATCACCGGACACCTGAAAGACCTGCACTGGCTCCCCGTCAGCAAGAGAATCACGTTCAGACTCCTCACCCACGCACACAAGGCCCTCCACGACCTGGGCCCCAAGTACCTCAACGACCGCATGACCTTCTACACGCCCACCCGCCAGCTACGATCAACCAGCCACGCCCTCGCCACCGTACCACGCATCCGCAGAGCCACCGCCGGAGGAAGATCCTTCTCCTACCTGGCAGCCAAGACCTGGAACTCCCTCCCCACTCACCTTCGGCGAACCGAGAACCATCTCTCCTTCAGGAAGCAGCTCAAGACCTGGCTGTTCGAGCAGTAACTTACCCCCTCCCCCAGCGCCTTGAGACCCTCCCGGGTGAGTAGCGCGCTCTATAAATGCCGTGATTGATTGATTGACAGTTCGAAAACTTTTAGTGACAGTTTGTTAATCAAGTACACAACAGCGGCCTTCCCTGCCCGGATTTAATGCGTATAATTAAATGAGTGTGCCACCAGATGGAGCGGGCTACAAGCATGCTCGCACCCAAACACCCTGCTACATGCTCTGCTCCGTCACTTCCCCTGGAGCACAGAGAAGGAGGAATCCAAGCCTGCGTTTGGCAGCAGCAGTCGGGCAGGTTGAGTAATTCTTGTGGATGCAGCAGCTCCTGTAGAGAGCAGGACTCTCTCAAATGGAGACTCTTTAGTGAACGAAACGAGACGAGAGGAAGAAACGGGAACAAAACAGCTTCTGAACCGCTAGGACGCCAACTCTGAGGCAAGTTAAAGTGGACAGGGTGGGAAGTGATCCCCTACCTAACAAGCATGGAGCGAGAACTGTATGCTACTCTCATCGGGAGCGGTTGTGGTTCAGCAGTCAGCGCTGCTGATGAGGATGCTGGGGACCAGTGTTTGAGCCTTGGCTTCGGCTCCACACATCTGTAATTATCTGTATTACTAGCACTTTAAAGTAAAAATCAATAAACGGCATCTCAGAAGGGCGGGAGAAAGATAAAACGAGTTCTGCGAGCTGTGCTAGTTAAAAAAACTAAAAAAACAAGAGACGTTGCTTTGAAAGTGAAAGCGGAACTCAATAAAGAAAATAGTACACATACGTGCAACAACCAAGTAAAGGGGCCAGTAGCCACAGGAGGTTACAAATGAAGACATGGCTGTACTAAGGAGGAACTAACAAGCCTATTAACGAATCCCAAGGTAGCCTTTATGAAAGACAATTACAAGCCAATGAAAAATCTGGGCGGAGAGTGGCCACGGCTTCTCTACCATACTCTATCACAGCAGTCTCGCAGAGCGAGCAAAGAGTGTGCGCTGCCGCTAGGCTCGACCTAATAAACATATGTACACCATAATGGATGATAAAACAACATATGCAGTAAAACCATCCACGCAGTACAACAATACATAAGACACTAGGGGCCAGATGCATCAACAAACCATTTTGCGATTTCCTAATTGCGAATCCTTGCGATTCGCAATTAGAAAATCGTAAAACGGAATGCATGAAAGTGTGTTTTTTAACACTTTCTGCGATTCCTAGAGGATCGCAAATGACCATGAATATTAATGAGGTAGGTCCCAGTTTGCGACCCCCTAGGAATCGCAAAAATCACGGGGATGGTGGCCTGCTGAGGTCAGCAGACCACCATGTCCGTGATTGCTTTTAAATAAAGCAATCTTTTTTTTTTGTAAAGCTGTCCGTTTTACTTAAAGGAAAACGGGATGCTTTACAAAAGAGAAAATGAAAACTTTTCCTTTCATTTTCTAAGAGCAGGCAGTGGTCCGTGGGACCACTGCCTGCTCTTAGAAAATGCATTTACGGACATTCACAAAGGGAAAGGGGTCCCTTGGGGACCCCTTCCCATTTGCGAATTGGTTACCACCTACTTGAAGTAGGTGGTAAAATTGAAATGTTTTGCGAGCGCATTTCGGTCTCAAAACATTCATGCATACCAATGCGGTTCGGTATTAGGAAGGGACGCCCTAAACACGCCCCTTCCTAATAGCGAATCGCAAACCCATTTTGGTAACCTGTTACCGAATCGCAAAATAGGGTTTGCTGCATCAGAAGAGCATTTTTTTTGCGTTCGCAAACGGCCGATTCTGCGAGTCGGCCATTTGTGAAGGCAAAAAATGCTTGATGTATCTGGCCCTTGATCCCCTAAATATTAATACATGGAGAAACAAAAAGTTCACAACACACATTTGGTTGAGAGACATCCGACAATATAATCCTTGTGCCAAACCGGTTTGTGCCTTTCACCACTCTCTCTCTGATTATGCATGGTTTCTTTAAACACTCCTGCTCTGATTACTCTCCCATGTGAGTTCGTACCATGTCCATCTTGTTCCCAGTAATGACAGAAATCCTGTCTCTGTTCCTCACCTTGCCATCACTGGTGTGGACTACATTTTGAGACACCTTAACCATTTGTTTCGGACAAGAAAACCTGGAATCACATTTGAGAACATGTTCTGGCTTCTTGATTCTGACCCAACATCCCACTCTCACATCATGGCAATCAGGTTTTACACCAACATCTCCATACCTCTTTTGTACTTTCTTCCTCATGTCCACCACCCCAGCCAGACTTGCCTCATAAATATGATTAAGACCCATCCACTCGCGCGTGAGTTTAGAACTGGGAACTCTACCCCGCAATAGGAACCCCCATAGAGAAATTGGGGCTTGTCCTGTAAGCCCACAGCTGATTTCCAATTCAAATTGTTGACTGTAGCCAGCTGCAACTGGTCCTTCAAAGTGCGGTTGAACCGTTCAACCAGACCATTGCTTCTGGGATGCTACAGGAAAGTCTTCGCATGCCTGATGTCCAGGAAATCTAAAAATGACCTAATTTCCTCTGACATCAATTGCGTGCCAATGTCCTTCACAATTTCAGCAGGGTAACCCTCCCTCAAAAAATACTTTGTGTAGGAATTGATAGACCGAAGCAGAGATGACAGTATTTACAAATACAACTTTAGGCCACTTTGAAATATAGTCTATGAGGACAATGGTGAATTTAGACTTCTCACCCAAAATATTTATAGGGCCAGCTTATGTCTAATGCCAATTTAGCCCACGGAGCCAAAGGCGAATCCACAGGGTTAACCGGGGTTGGTTGGGTCAACTGGGACTTATCACTTATGACCAAGGTCAACAGTCTCGCAAAAAATACTCCACTGCTTTGTCCACTCCAGGCCACCAGAACTCCTCACGCACTCTACGCTTCATGATACTTATACCGAAATGACCCTCGTGAGCTAATTCCGTAATTATTTGCCTCACAATAGTAGGCGCAACCAACTGGCCTAGCCTCTGTAGGAGACCATCGTCACTTGTCAATTCAGTAGCCACATGCCCATACGGAGTGAAATTCCCATCCAGAGACTTAGAATTAGGCCACCCTTGTGTGACCCACAACATAACTTTGCAAAAAAACAGGATCCTTGTGTAACTCCTCTCTCCATTCATTCTCTTCCAATGCCCCTCTCAACACACTGTTGATAGAATTTGCCAAACACACCACTTCTTTATCATCACCTCCCTCTTCTCTGCCTGAGTCATTCAAGGGCATTCTGGACAAGAAGTCAGCGATGATGGATACTTGCCCGTAACATACTAAACGTTATAATGAAACTCTTGTAAGCAATGTTTCCATTTGGCAATCCTGGGAGTAGCTTTGCACCCCCCCTCCCCCTTTAGTGCTAAGCAAGTAATCAACGGTTTGTGATCAGTTCTTAACAGGAAAGGAACACCCCATACGTATGTGTGGAAATGATGAGCACCCCACCAAAGTGCCAGGTCTTCCTTCTCAATGGTTGAGTTTGTATATTCTGCATCCCTAAGTGCCCTGGAAGTGAACACCACTACATCCTCTCTCCCATCACTTCTTTTGCATAAGAATAGCACCCAGCCCACAGTTACTAGCATCAGTAACTATGATGCTACTGCCTCTTAGGTCTAATAACTTCAAGGGACCTGCCGATAAAATGTGGGAACGCACTTTATCAAAAGCAACTAGGCACTCATCATCCCACCCAAACGAGATTCCTTTCTTCAACAAGTTCCTCAGGGGACTGGTATTGTCCGCAAAATGGGGAATACATTTCGAGTCATACTCGGCTAACCCCAGGAAGGACCTCAGCTGATCTTTAGGACCGGGAACAGGAGCTTCCTCTGTGGCCTTTAGTAATTTTACTTTGGGGCTGATGACCTCCGTAATCCACACCATGCTGCTCAAATTTGCACCTGTCTCCCCCTCAAAGTTACTCCCTTCTCTTAAAATCATGTCCAACCGCACATTATGCTGTCAAAAATTTTGGCCAAAAATCAATATGCCATCTTGGAAATATCAGACACCCTCACAGTCTTTGAATATCTCCTTCATCAGCCTTTGAAAGACAGATGAAGCAGATGCAAGTCCGAAGGACATGCGTTTGAAACTGAACGCACCCTCCAGAGTTACGAACTAAGTCAAATGCCTAGATCCCTCAAACAAGACTACCTGGTGGTATACTGGTGACATATCTAGGGTGGTAAAATGTGTAGCTCCCTCTAAAAGACTCTACTTGTCACTGATGTCAGGAAGGGGTTCCCCATCCACCCAGATATTTTGGTTGCGGTCGCGAAAATCAACACATAGCCGCAAAGTACTTTCACTCTTTCGTACTAAAGCCACTGGTGCAAGCCATTCCCAGCTCTCAATGAGCTCTTTAACATCCAAACTGCACAATTTATCTATCTAACTCCATGCACAACTCTTTTCTCAACGATAGGGTACTCTCCGTACTTTGTGCGCTACAGGGACGGAGCCAGTTTTCAGTATGAGGTTCTGTGCTTGAACCCAACCAGTCTACCTAACTGTCCCGTAAACACTTTGGGAAATTTTTCATTCCAAACAGTAGCAGATGACACATTCATACACATTGGCATCAATTTGGACCTCGATATCACACCATCTGGGTGATTATGGTCCATAATTATGTCTAACTCTCCTCGATTATGCCACCCCAATAGTTTGAGCCCTCCTTTGCTTAAAAAATCACTACACTTGCAGATTTTCCTTCAAATTCTAACAGGCAGTCAAATTGACCTTCAACTTCAATTCTTTCCCCACCATAAGCACACATCTTGATCTTGGATGGTTGAAGTTCTTGAAGTTTGAACTTCGAGAAGACCTCTGGGCCAATTAATGTAAAAGGTGACCCTGAATCTGCCATTACACATACATTCACACCATTAATTATCACATTACATATGGTGGTTTCCTATGTACAGGTTTCAATTCTCCCACCACCTCCTCATTTGCCTTATTCATATCCTCACCAGCAATACACCAATCTTTATCCACATGCAGTGATTGTCAAAATCATATCGTTATCATCACCATCAAATGTAGACTCATCCACCTTAGATATTACAGGCTTGCATGTGCTTCTGCAGACCCGTGCAAAATGCACCTTAAGATTACACTTGTAACATGTGACAGACAATGCCGGGCAATTTTTTGCTGAAGCTGATTGATTGTGGCTACTGCATCTAAAACATACTGTAATGTCACTATTTTTGTTCTGTTTGCTGTCTAAAGAGGTGTACTTGCCCTCTTTACGTCCTTCTTTAGCTTGTAAAGCATTCACCACTTTAGAGGTACTTGTATCACCATGGCCTGACAACTCCTTAAAGTATGCATCGGAATTCTCTACAGCTCTAGCGATTGCCATCTCAAGACTAGGATCGTTGGTAAACAACAATCTTTCTTTAATCTTTTTGTTATGAGTTTTTCTATCAGCTGGCCACGAATAATCTTGTGTTTGAATTCTCTGTAGTTACAAGTAATTGCTAGTTGACGTAGAGCTGATACAACATCATCAACAGATTCGTCTTGTTGGGCTCTTTGTAGGAACTTGTGCCGTTCTAATACAACATTCCTAGATGGAGAAAATCTTCTATCCAGTCTCTGGATCACAGAAGCGTATTTGTCCACTATGGCAACCGCTATCATCTCACTAGATGCCTCTTCCCGGTGTACTTGTCCCTTGATCTCTTGCAGCAGCAACGTTTTCAAAATAGATCTACCTTCTCGGCCCAAATTGTATATGACTAATGCCTTTTTCTTTTTATTGGTGAACGTTGTACGGTCAATGGTATCCAAATATGCCTCAAATGCCTCTTTCCACTGAATCCAACACAGAGGAGATGTGGATAAAATGCTGGTGGTGATGCAGTGCTATCTAATATGAACAGTACTTTTATATGAAAACCTTAGCAATGGAGAAATTCCCTTAAAGTAGTAATAGTATTAACACTAAGCACAATGATAAATTAATTTCCTGTGTATAAATCAATAAAATGGGATAAAGATGAAAAAGGAGAAATAAACATGAAACTTGAAACAGAACTTTAAAATGGGCCTAATTTAAAATGGCCACTACAGTAGAAGTAAAGCTGAGCCAGTCTAAAAGGTTTCAGGAATGGTAAAGGATAACTAAAATGGTCTATGCATGCTCAGTGCCGCCCATAACAAAAATTGTGGCTGGGAAAGCTTTGCTGATAATGGGTGATGAATTTATGCCTTGATGTTGCCCACAACAAAAAGGTTGGCCGGGAAAGCTTTGCTGATAATGGGCGATGAATTTGTGCCTTGATGTTGCCCACAACAAAGATGGCGGCCTGGAAAGCTCTGCTGGGAATGGGACTGGATAGGCCTACCTCAGTTAGGGTAGTGGGCAACACCGATGGAAACGCGGTCATACCCAGGACCTCCTGGCACCCGCGGTGCTCAATGTACGATGCCGGTGTTGGTGCAGCGCAAGGACTCCGCCGCACACCGGTGAAGGAATTTCTCATCAGCCGCTCCTCCAGTCGGAAAAGAGAGTATAGTTTAATTTGTACTTTGCAGGATGACGACTTTTGACCCAAAAACTAGGACATGTATTTAAAATTAAGAAAAGCATCAGGACACGGACAGTCCTCAGACTGTTTGTGGAAATCCGAGACCTCTGGTCACCCGAGCAGTTAGTTTAAAAAGTCAGGACTGCGCTGTGGAGCCTTCAGCAGCTATGATCTCTTTGTAATTTGTGCACTGGTAATAGACAATGTTTAGAATGTGTCAAAATGTGCTAAGGTATGGTGGCATCCATAAACAAGCATTTGCAATGCAATAGGTCTCGCATTAACGAGATTTTAAGCTTTTGGCAATGCAATAGCTTAAACTCTCTCAAATGCTAGACCTATTGCATTGCAAATATTTATTTTTTACTAGCGCCCTTGCGGCGCTTTCACCTTCCTGAAGGCCACGCCCATTTCTTTAGACAAGCCGCGTTTAAAGAAAGGGTCGTGTCCGACATAAAAGTGAAACCGCGACATGGGGGCTTTGACAAAAAAAAAGCATCTGTTTGTCAAGTTGACAAACAGATTTTTTTTGGGTAAAAGCGCCCATGCCGCGTTTTCACTTTAATGTGAGATGCGTTTCTTTCGATGCGGTTTGTTTAAAGAAAGGGGTGCGGCCTTCAGGAATGTGAAAGCACTGCATGGCACTAGTATACAAAATAAATAAATAAGTAAGCGCGGCCACTAAATGTGGACCGTGCAGCTAAAATAAATACATTTAAAAAACACGGCTGCTATAGTTAAAGCGGACTGCCATTAGTAAAAATTAAAATAAAAGCGGGTGGCCTGATGCGAGGTAGCGGGTGGAATAGGGAAGAGCATTAAATATAATAGTGCTCACCAATTTATAAAGCAGGCCATGTAACAACACCAGTAAAAGGTCCAGTCGTTATGGGAGGTAACAAATGCAGACAAGCCTGTACCAAGGAGGGACAAACAAGCCGGATAACGACTCGGAAACCAGCGTTTAGGAAGGACAATGACACAAGCCAATTAAAAATATGGGTGGACAGTGGGCGGGGCTTCAAAGCCATACTCTACTTTTGCATGCGTTGCAGCAGCACATGCGCTGCCCAGGCTCGACCTAAAGATTTAACCGGGAGCTTGGGAAAATTGCTTGCATTTGCCTTAACTGAACATTTGCTTGTGGGGGCATTTTTTATATAACTCTGTAATACATCACTGCCAGCCCTCCCCTGGATTTTCGGGTATTCGGACAAAATATTGAGGCAAAAATATCGAGTTGCAGAAATATCGAGTTTTTAATACTGTGACAGAAATATCATGAGCAAAAATATTTTTTTTATTAGGTAAGAATTATCGTTTTTTATGTTTCTTTGTGTTTAAATAATATTTTAATTGTATGTTTTATATTGTTTGTGTAATGGTTGTTAATGTTCATAAATATAGGGGCTGATTACGATGTCGGTCCAAAAGCCTCCAACTGCTAGTCAGAAGATTAATTTGAAGCATTGAGCATACAGGAGCGTCTGAGTTTTCTTGTTCTATTTGAACGGAAAGATTGTTGTGAATATATATATATATATATATATATATATATATATATATATATATATACTTGTTATATTATTACATTTTACATTATATTACTGTTATATGTTAATATATTTAATGTTTACTATGTTTAACTATATATATATATATATTATATTTTTGTATATATTTTTCGATATTTTGTTTCAATATTTTTGTCATTTACAATATAGGTATAGGAAAACAATATTTTTGGTGCTCAATATTTTTCTTCAAACGTATTTTTATTGGAATTTAATTTCTCATTTAGCAAGTACATCAACTCAACACAATACATGCCAATCTTTCCACAATATGACATATCCGTACAGTAGATCCTTCGTGAGACTTAAGCGAAACATGAGTTGGGATCTCACTAAAAAAGCACTGAGCCCTTCCCACAGCTGTAAAGTATGCTAATGGAAGTACAGTTTCTCCACTTGGGGAAGCGGTCTCCTCGGTCGTGGTCTGATGTTGGTCCAACCCTTCTATTCATATGTGCTGAATCTTTTAAGCCATCTAACTAAAAGACCCACCCCCAACCGAACTGGTCCCCTCCCCCCTACCACTCCCTCCCCCCAAACAATGAAAAAACCCCGTTGGTGGTGGTAGCTAGAAGTTATAGTCACTGGCCTTATAATCCAAGGTTTGCCTCTGGGGGCGCTTCTCTGGGCTCTGATTCTTAAGCACCCCGATCTAAAACTGGAATAGTTGCATGGCCCGGAACGAAGGTGGGCAGACTGCTAGTGGAAGGCCTTGCGTGAGGTATGTGACTAATGGGCCCCATTTGTATTCAAAGTTTTTGTATTCGTCCCTGAAGATGTCTGCCATCCTCTCCATGCTTAAAATTTTCCAGAGGCGTGAGTGCCATTGAGACAGCTCGGGTGCTGTCGTCTTCTTCCATGCTGCCGCTATTGCTGTTTTGGCCGCCCCTATGCATGCCCACATAATGACTCTGTCTGCTTTAGTTTGGTGTTCTAGCTCTGGATCTCTTATACCGAGGAGGATCCCCTCCATGGAAGTTGGAACAGGGTAGCCCAGCATGTCTTTCATGTGCGCCAGAATTTCCTCCCAGAATGTTTTGATTGTGGAGCAGTCCCACCAAATATGTCGGAAGTCCCCCAGGAGGCCGCACCCCCTCCAGCACTGATCAGAGGTGTCCGGAAATATCTTTTTAAGTTTTGTGGGGTACATGTACCAGTCACAGAGCGTTTTAAAGTGGGCTTCCCTCAGATCTAGGGAGTGGTTGCACTTAGTGATATCTGTCCACAATCGTTGCCATTCTTTATCTGAGATCTCCCTCTCTGTCATACGTTCCCAGAGGCTCATGTATCTAGGTCTTGGTGAGTGTAGTGTAGAGAGTAGTAAATTGTAAAGGAATGAGATCACACCCCTCATAGAGCCCACCCTATGCTCTATCGGTGTTCCTTCTCTTGTGGCTGCTTCCCTGATCTGCGGTTGCATGGCCCAGTGCTTGAGTTGGGGTAGCGGAAGTGTTCTTTAGGGGATAGCTGAAACTCCCTTTGACAGTTTACAAATGTGAGCATATCATAGTTGTGGAATAGGTCTGAAAGCATGAGGCATCCTCCCTCCCTTCATGTATCAAATGGGCCTTCACGGAGTTCCGGTGGGAATTCCGGGTTGTAGTGGATCGGCGTGTAAGGTGACGGGAATGTGGTCCACTCCCTACCTCGTCCCACACCCTAAGCGTGGTGTGTGTAGGTGTGCTAATTTATGTGTTTATGGGCCTGTACTTCTTAGGCTTCCATATGAGGTCCCAAATCGTTCTTCCCGCTATCGCCCAATCCATGTGAAACCAGTGTTTATCGATTCCCTCTTAGACCATTCTGCCACAATCCTCAATTGGGCCGCTTTATAATATAAATTGAAATCCGGGAGAGCTACTCCTCCCTCGCTTTTTGGGCGTCTCAGGGTGTGGAAGGGGAGGTGAGCCCTGCCGTTTTGCCAGATATAGCGAGTGATCAGGGAGCGCATTCTGTATAAGAAGTCCCTGTCTAAGTCAACTGGTAGCGCCTGGAACAAATATAAGAATTTGGGCAACACTGTCATATTTACTTCGTGTATGCGTCCCAGCCACGTAATAAAGAGCGGTTTCCATCGTTTGAGATCTTGCTGGATTTGGAGTAGGAGAGGTGGGTAATTGGCCTAAATAGGCTCTCTAGTCTTGGGGTTAGTTGTATGCCCAGGTATTGGAGTGAGCGCTTAGCCCATTGAAAGGGGGTTTGTTCCCGAAGGAGTTTAGCCTCACCCTCTGCCACTATGAGATTTAATATGGACGACTTGGTGAGGTTAACTCTGAAGCCTGCCACCTCTTCAAATTCGTTTAGTTCCTCCTGCAACGCCTGCAACGAGTGGGCCGGGTGGCTGAGTGTCATCAGGATGTCATCCGCAAATAGTGATAGTTTGTGTTCCTCCCCTCCGAAGCGAATGCCTCTCCCCTCTGGGGATGCTCAGATCCGCATTGCCATCGGCTCTATGCTCAGGGCAAACAGCAGTGGGGACAACTGACAGCCTTGCCGTGTCCCCCTGTCTAGTGAAAAGGGGTCCGAGCTGGTCCCATTAACCTGCACCTGAGAATGCGGCTGTGTATAATTGGCTTTGATCGTGTCTATGATTTTCTTCCCAAAGCCAAAGTACTCAAGCGTGAGAAATAAAAATGATCAGTCCACCCTGTCAAAGGCCTTCTCTGCGTCTAGGCCCATGAGAATCGCCGGTATCTTATGTTTAGTTACTTTTTCGATCAAATGTATCTTCCTGCGAATGTTATCGTGGGTCTGTCTACCTTTTATAAAGCCTGACTGATCAGGGTGGACTAGGTCTGGCATTAAGTCTTCTAGCCGTGCTGCCAGAATGGCCGTGTATAGTTTAGCATCTAGATTCAAGAGTGCAATGGGCCTGTAGGAGGCGCAGTGTTGTGTGTTTTTCCCTGGTTTGGGGATCACCATTATCACCGCTTCAGCCATGGATGGTGTCACCTTGGGGCCCTCTGCTATAGTGTTGAAGAGTTGGGTGAGTTGTGGAATAATTTCTGGCGCAAATGTTTTATAAAAGTGGGCTGTCAGGCCATCTGGCCCAGGTGCTTTATTAGGTTTAAGAGCCTTGATCGCTTTCCCTACTTCCTCGTCAGAGATGGGTGCATTAAGGAGATCATTCCAGGTTTGGGAGACCCTCGGGATATCCAACGACTGCAGGTAGCGGTGTTGTGCTTCTGTATCGTGGGATTCACTCGTATAAAGCGCCTTGTAGAAGGTCCTGAATGTGTTGGCCTTGTCTATATCCGAGTGTGCCAGATTGCCTTCTGCATCTAGTATTCCCCCAATGTATTCCCTCTCTTTTTCCCCGGAGCTGCCTGGCTAAGTGAGTTCCCACCTTATTCCCTTGTGTGTAGGAGATCTGCCGGAGCCGTAGTAGAGTGTATTCGGCCCTGTTGGTATATATCACTTTGATTTTCCCCTTTAATGCAGCCAGTTTACGCAGCAGTGTCCTGGAGGGTGTCTTTTTATGTTCCTTCCTTACCTGCTCTAATTCCGTCTCCAGTGCCTCCCTTTCTTTAGCCCTTTGTTTGTTCAACGTGGTATTAAGCTTTAAACATTTCCCCCGGAGAACCGCCTTGAATGCGTCCCAGTTGTTCAGGGGTGTAGTGTCCTGTGGGCTGTTCTTTTCTTTTTTTTTCTTTTTTTTTTTTTTTACGTTTTTATTGATTTTCAAAAAACATAGAATTCAATAATCAATGACAATATAATACGTATATTATTTCTGCAATGAAGAACTCCAATTATAAACCGCGTCCCACCCCCACCCCCCCTTGCAGTCCCAATGTCATTAGCCATTCATATCTTTGTTTATTTGTCAGCATTACAATATATCGTTTCCCATTTCTATTCCATCACATCCCAAATATTGGTACATGGTGATCCGTACGTACCGTTCCCCTTATCTCCTGCGCACCGTGCTTATAAAGGCCTCTAGCAATCGAACATCTCTGAGTTTACCCTATCTGTAGGTCTAGGGCCACACATTCTTCTAGTAACATATGCCATTCTAATGAGATAGATGTCTTACGCAACCCTCGTAATTCCTCTTGCTTAATTTCTGCCCCTTCTGCTCTCCCCCACCTAATTACTTCATTATACCAATCTAATACTGACGGCGCTTTAGCAGACTTCCACTTCATAGTAATATTTCTTTTAGCGAGGATCAGTGCCAGACTCAGGAACCTACCCGTTGGGTTACCTTTCTTGCCCTGCAATCCCAATCCCAACAAGCAGCAGTCTAGTGTATCAATCCGTCTCCCTGGTGCAATCTGACCCAGTGTCTCGTGTATTGTGGACCAGTAACATGACAATCTCGGGCACTCCCACAGCATGTGCAGCAGGGCTGCATTCGGGGACTGGCAACGTGGACACACATAAGCTGTGTTTGGAAATATTAAATTTAATCTGTGTGGGGTCAAGTATGCGCGGTGAAGGATCATGAGTTGTATCAGCTTAAATTTGGGATTCCTGGAGACTTTCTTTGGATATTCCAACAGCGCTCCCCATTCTTTGTCACTTAGTACCCGACCTAAATCCCTAGTCCATTTATCTCGTGTGGTCTGTAGCGGTATTGGTGCGTGCGGATCCCCTTATATAGCCATTTTGTCAAGTGGCTCCCTTTTCCCATTAAATATTGCATGTGTGTGAGCTCGTGTGTTGTTGGTTGTCCTGTGGGCTGTTCAATTGAAAAAATTCTTTGATAGCCCCCTAGTTCGTCACTGAGCAGTCTGTCCCTTGTCAGTGACACGGGGAAGTACCATCTTGGTATCTTGGGAGCGTCGCTGCCCTAGGTCAGGCATATAGTGACGAGGCTGTGGTCAGAGATAGTGATCGGGAGAATTTTCGCCTCCTGTAGTGATCCCAGAAAATTTTGGCTGATAAAATTATAGTCAGGTCTTGAGTATGTTTGGTGTGTATGTGAGAAGAATGTATAATCTTTGGTCGTGGGATGGAGGAGCCTCCATGCGTCTTTGAGACCCAAGGTGTGAAGCGTCTGTTTTATCCCCCTCGGGAATCCACCAGTCGAGAGTCTATGCGCGTGTGTGCTATCTATATCTGCCTGCCAGGTGAGGTTAAAGTCCCCCATAAGGATTGTTGGGTCTTCAGCAAAGTCTCCTAACCGATCAAGTAAGGAGGACAGAAACGCAGGTTGTCCCGTGTTGGGAGCATACACCGAGACAAATGTGCACAGTGGTCCCCTCAATCTCCCCTTTACCATAATGCTCAGGCCTTCTTTGTCCGCCTTAATAGCCTCTGCTTAGAATTTAATAGAGTTATGAAAGAGTAGTGCCACCCCCTTCTGTTTGGAACCAACTGAAGATCTATATATTAGGGAGTAGTTTTTATGGCATAGCCTAAGCTCCTCAGAGCGTTTTAAGTGCGTCTCTTGAAGTGCCACCACCTCAAAGTGATGGTCAACCAAGTACTTCCATATTTTGTGTCTCTTAAGAGGCGAGATCAGCCCCTTCACGTTCCAGGAGGCGATGGAAATGACTAAAGCTCAGTTGTCAAGTTCCTCTTCTTCTCCGGACCCCTATGTGTAGGTCTCCTGTTCCCTCCCGTCATGTCATCCACCCAGGTCTCCTGATGCCTCAAGCCCCTCAGGAAGTCTCTCTGGTCCAGTGAAGTAGTATAATTATTATCCCCGTAGAGCCACCACCAACCCCCCCTGAAAACCCTCCCCCTCCCACAACAAAAACAACATAAGCAAACAAAACCTGTGCTGGATGGCCCACGGGCCTCCAGTTGTAGTGTCCTTGTAGTGTAGTTTCATGCTGGTGGGCACCCTGGCCCGAGTCTGGAACCACGGCTGTCCTTCTTGCTTCATATAGATAGCCAGTTCTCGGTTCGACCCATCCAGGGCCGTGTCCACAGCGCGACGATCGTCCCTTGTCAGTCGGGTCGCTTCGTGTAGTCTGGGTCTGCCTTAGTCCCCTTTCTTATCGAAATCTGTGGCGGCTCTTCCTCTTGGGCTCGGCCTCTGCTCCCACTTCCTTTATCATGTTATGATCTGGATTGACCGCGTTTGGTCGTCATACTCCATTGGGATGCCCTCTGTTGTCGCGCTCTCTCCCCTTTGGCCTTTCTTGGCTGTTTTCGGCTTCCTCGGGGGGAGCAGTATTCTCCTGTCCTCCTCTAATTCCGTGGTCTGGCGTGTTTTACTGTTATATTCAAAACTCAGGTCAAAAGGGTATGTCCATCTGTATTTAATCTTTTCTGCTCTCAGTTTCGTAGTGATGGGCCGGAATTGTTGTCGCCGCATAAGTGTCTTGGGCGCCAGATCCTGGTATAGGCCACATCGAAACCCCTGGAACGCTATTTATTCTTTTTTCCTGGCTGCTTGCAGGATCGCCTCTTTTACCTTGAAGGAGTGGAGTTTGACAAGGATGTTGCATGTTCGGCGTTGTTCCCCCCCGTCACCGCCCTTTCAATCTTGATTTTTAGCTGCCTCGGCCCCAGGATCTCCGCAAAAAGTCCTTCGATGAAGGCCTCCAGGTCTGGTCCCTCCGCTCCCTCCTCCAGGTCTCTAATTCTAATGTTGTCTCTCCAAGACCTATTTTCCAAGTCCTCCGTCTTCAGGAGAGCTGCTTGTAGCTGCGTGTGGAGGTCTTGTAGCTTGTCCTGTGTGGTTGAGACACGCTTATTTAGCTCCTGTGTCTGGGTTTCCACCTCCAGCACTCTGGTGCCCACGGAGTCCACATCTTGTTGGAGGGCTGACATGCGTTCATTTAGATCCGCTTTAAGTTGATCCATCGAGGCCTTGATGTCTGTTTTAATCTCTGTATGGAGTTCCGTTTTGAATTCCTTAAGGGAGGCCAGTAAGTCGTCTTTTGTGAGCGCCATTGTCGTGGTGTTGTCTCTTTGCTCCGGGAGCTGTTTCTTTTCGGTAGGTGTAAAGTAGTTGGAGACCTTGCTTGTCGCTTTCTTTGGTGGCATAGATGCGCACTGGTCGCCCCCCTCCCTATGCGTGTGCTTGGCCCTCACTCGTGAACGGGGAATCCATCCCAGTACGACTTCTGTTTCACCTCCTGTAGTTAATGGCCCATCGAGGGTGTTTCCCCTCTCCAAACGTGGTCACCGTTTTTGAGGAGAGTCCCTCCAATGGCTATCTTTTGCTGTTCCTGTTGGACTCCCTTTTACCTCCTCTAGGTCGTTCCGTGCCCCAGTCGGTAGCTTCAGGGGTTTCTTTTGTCTAGTATTTTCCCTTCTGTAGACTCTGACATCTCTCCATGCTGTGGCTCTCTGGATTGTTGCTAATCATAGCACCATAGCCTCCTGATGGGCAGCCGCCATCTTAAAGTCAGGCATTTTAGAAGCAGTGCTTCGCATCAGCCCCCTTTATTGCCAGCAGCTCTTAATTCTTATGGGGAGCTTCTCTTTAGAGCCCCCGGTCGCACTTGCGGGCAGCGAGGACTCCTCCCGACCCCCTCCTCACTAGTCTGGTTCCGTTGGTTGTTACGGGCTCCACCGTGGCGGCGCCGACCACGGCACCAGGAAAGGCAGCCAGCTGTGTTGCGCCCTCGCGGCAGTCCGTATCGCCGTACCTCTCTACCGGCTGATTCCGACCGCCACGATGTCTTTTCGGGCTCGTCTTCAGTCCTTTTGTGGAGGCGCCACTCCTCCGACCGTCGCCGCCATCTTGCGCGTCTTCCTCGCGGGCACTCTGGAGTTGATTTCTACGCTCTCAGCCCATCCCGGCGCATCCCTGCGGCGCCGTCGGTGACACGACAGCTTGATCGTCAATTTGGTAGGTGTTTGGCTAATGGTTGCGTGGTAGATCCTGTGTGGACAGTAGCGTGGCTCCGGAGCCAAAACGAATCACGTCCGTCCGGCCATCTTGTCCGGCCACGCCCCCCGTGCTCGATATTTTTGACACTATTTTTTACCACGATATTTAGGGTTTCAATGTTTTGTCAGTGAACCGGATTTTAGGAATGTCCAACAACCTTTCGGTGCAGAGACTCTCCTTTAGAAAAGCACTGTGCTCCGCTGCCCTCCAAAAGGTCTGTGCGTAGGTCTTGGCACTACAGTCCTTGACTTTACACAATTTTCGCAAGCTGCTACTGTGCTTACTCTATAGCTGTGCCCACCGAAATGTTCATGGACCAGAACGTGGTCTTGATCTAGGATGTAAATTCTGCAACAATTCCTACCACGTCCGTGTTCAGCACCAGGGAGGGTTGCCAAATTCTGCTATTTTCACACAAATGGGTGATATTTTTTTAATTTGTGTGGGGGAAAAACTCAACTGGGGTCTCATTATTTTGGGCTTATTTGTGGCCTGTGCGTGTATCTTGATGCCACTGCTGACCTCTATGAGGGCAAACCATCCAGCAGCAGCAGCTAGGCTGTCAGAGAAGTATCATACATTGACACACGTGAGGCGCTGTCAGGCGCACTATTGAAAGTTTGTTGCAAATTCAATTGTGGTAACACCATACCAAATGGTTTTTTAGGTCTACCAAGACCTTTGGGTATTACAAAATTACACCACGTCTTCAATTGCTTGCAAGGCAATTCTTAACGGATACCTGCACAGGTCACAATATATTGGGAGATCATTAACATGTAAGTACCACTCACAAATGGGTTATCATCTGATAAATTCATTCTATTGTAGTGCATAGGTGCTCGCGTGGTCCCATGCATATAATGCAAAGGGCTGTGGGTCCCAATCATGCTGCAATACTTCATGCCGAGTGGTTTCATACCCACAGGAAGGTGATTCTTAGTGTAACCTTGCCTGTTCAGTCAAAAACAGTGGTCATATATATGCTGCTTAAAACATCCAGGAGATTTATTACAAACAGCATGTAAGGTCCATCCCTGATCAATATGCTATGGTTAGCTCAAACCATGCAGATCATATATACGATGCTTATAAAATGCGGTTGCATTATTCCGATGTGGTGTGCTGAGTGCATCACTGATCAACATATTACGGTCAGCTAAAATCATGGCAAGCAAAAAAATGTGCTGCCTATAAAATGCAGGAGCGTTCTACAGGTGCTGTGTGCATCACTGAACAACCCGCTAAGGTCAGCAAAAAATCCTGCCGAACACACATCCCCACGTAGTAGCTGTTAGGCGTGCTAAAACCATTATGGCACATGTGGTCACATCCTAGTCTGTCTCACTGTAACGGTGTGAAATTATTGGTGCCTTTGCCTCAACCTGTATATTTGCAAAGGCGCGGTCTACATTTGTTTTATAAATCAAAATAAAAACAAAAACGTGCTCAATTGCTGACAAATCAACGTCACAATGTTAACTGCAAGCCATCCGGTCTCACAAGAATTCTAATATTCTAAACATGAAAGGTTGCAAATATTTACTTCTATGTCAAACCCACACAGCGAGTAGCAAGCAACCATCTGTATACTACAACTTACTACTTTCCAAGTGCGATGGCTCGTGTCCAGTTACTCTGCCTGCCACAGTCATCTCGTGCAGAGAAGGCAAGACTCAGCAGAAGCTACTTACTTATCTACCCAGGTGTCCCAAGAATCTAGACCGCTAACGGCGGCCACCATCTTCGGAAGGAGTATCTAATCCATTGCCACAGAAACACAATGTTCCCATATGGCCAGATAAACACTACCAAAATGTATCAGATGTTTAGTTCTATAGTCGTACGCAAGCAACCGTACCCTCAGTGAGTAATATCTACTGTTCAATACGAAAGAGTTGTAGTTGGCTAATCAATGCTATTCAATGGCAACCACTATATTATGTATACATATATACATACTCTCTTGTAAACCTGGAGCGTCAGTGACGATATAACTCAGTGACAAACACAAGACTTGTACCTGGGTAGATCGCATAGGCCATATTTTCCAAGGTGCTCGTGGTCCAGAAACATCAAGTTATAAACAGAGTCCAGAGAGTCATTGAGCAGGACCGAGAGGCGACTGAGGTCGTTTACATCATTCAGTCCTATCTTAATACTTTTGAGCAGGTCCATTCATTTACATTCCCTGTGATGCAGGACGTCATTAATGTTGCCTCCAGGATTTTCCAAAGTTACCACCTCCACCACTTGCCAGTACACATAATTCTCAGTGTGTTGTAGTTCTTGGTAATGACGCACCAATGGAGCACCTTCAAACTTGCAGAGGATCTTGTTTGTGTTGAGCAATGTGGTGTTTAACCATTTGCGATGTTTGTCCTACATACATTTTCATACATGGACACCTTATCACATATATAACATTTTTTGTGATGCAATTGGAGAATGCTCTCAGTTTTAAAGTCCTATTCCCTGAATCTAAGCTATTGGTGTTAGCAGTTAATGTACACACTAGACAACCTCCCCATCTATGATGTCCCCTCAAAGTACGGAGGCCCCATAGTGTTTTGATGGCATTGTTTTTGGGAGGGTCTCAATGTCCCCATACCAAGTGGTCCCTGCTGTTTCTGTTCTGCTTGAAAGCAAATAAGGGTACTTCCTTACAAGTGTCACTAACCAGTGGCCAATTCCTCATGACTATCTCCTTCAGTATGTGACTAGTGGGTGAGAACGTGCTAACCATAACTATTATTTCATTGTTGTTCTTGTCCTAGGTGCCAAGTTGACCTGCCTAGGGCAGAACCATGCGCGTTTCATAGCTCTGGTCATGATCTTTTTGGAGTAATCCTTATCTAGCAGTTTTATTTTCAGTTCCCCTGGTTCCTTCAAAAAGTCTTCTTCGAGTTTGCAACTTCTGGGAAAACGTATAAATTGTCCATAAGGGAGGATGTCCCTAAGTGTGCGAGGACAGTGGCTATTGTATCTCAACAATGCATTAGTGTCCTCTGACTTCTTATACAGAATTGTGAACAATGACCCACCCTCATGTCTTACCGACAGGTGTAAGTAACTGGCTTCCTCTTGGCTGTAGGTAGCTGAAGCAGGGGAACTGAGTTGGGGGAAAAACTGACGCAGCTGCCATCTGCTGAGCAGAATGGGATGCTAGTGGTCTCTGGGTCCTTAAAGGCTCAGACTCTGTTTTTGTTCTCACATAATGGCAGCCTATGGGGCTACACTGTCCTGCTATCCTTCATCTCTCTACTTTACAAAAAGGGTTTGTGAAAGATTTGAGCTGTTTTACAAAGTATTGGCTTTAGAATATACAAATATATGGGTTTCTTGACCCTTTTTAAGTGCAATCTGAAGAATTTGACAGACAGACACACACACGCGCACGCACACACACACACACACACACACACACACACACACACACACACACACATTACCATCCTTGTGGGGACTATGTGTGGATACCTGCCTTGTGGGGGACTAACCTTTCCCAATGGTCTTAAAATATAATAATTGCAGAAAATTGTTAAGAAAAAATCAAGATACAGGATCCTGCTTCAAATTTGCAAATATAGCTTTATTTCATCACATGCACAGAACCATCCTTATGGGGACTTGAACACGTTTTACTATGCTTGTGAGGACTTACTCCACACTTTTCATTTGTGATTGAATACAGTCATGAACAAATTGCTAAATGCTATTTTTCAGTGCTATACCTAAATTACATGATAGTTTTGTCAAATAGGAGCAACCGCATGTGTCCTAGGGATACACAAATTGATTTTTAATTATAATGCACTTCTTAGGAGAAAACAATAGCATATCAAGTGCATATTTAGCCTATTGCTGAGTGCTCACACACTTTAAGGAATAAGGAAACAACACATAGTTAAATTAATTTAGATGCCAAAGATCCTACAATGTGGTCAAAAGGAAAGCCAAGCTGAGATTACCTCGTTCTTTTTCATTACCTTCACCACTAGGCATCCTCTTCTTCATATGACTGTGCAATAATAGTTCCCAAATATGTGGCTTGTGATTATAGTATTGTTCTAGAGCTGACAGAGAGAGTGTGTGATGATATTCATGTTTAAGTCCCTGCAGAGCTAGTGTTCACTTATAATGATGCCTAAGTCCCCACAGAGATAGTGTGTGATTATATTGATGCTAGGCCCCCACAGAGAGAGTGTCTGATTATATTGATGCCCAAGTCTCCACAGAGAGAGCATTTTTTTTTTTGACATTTCAATAAGTATTTATTGGTCCAGCGTCGGTCTTTTTTTTTTTTTTTAACTCTTTTTATCAAGCGTACGACTTGGAACATCATCTCATACAGAATTAGTTACATGTATACAAAGTTTGAGCTCTGTGCTACAACTGATTTCTCTATTATCCATACACATTTGTCACGTGATTGTCTTTGTTAAAGTTTCCAGTATTTGGTACAGCGTTCCTTAAGGTGTCATCATGCGAAAATAATCCTGGTGGCAGCGTACAAATATTCCCTCTAAATTTGTACCACCCTCCCCACACCCGCTCCCACTTCTTGGGACACCATCTATGTATATATACTGCCTTTTCAGCCAACAGAGATAGCATTTAATGTCCTATTACTTACCGGTAATCTTCATTACTCCTGGTCCCGTTGTCCTCGTCCCATTCCTTAACAAGGCGGAGATGACCATCTCCGCGACAGAAAAAAAGAAAAGGAGCATGCTGGGATACCCAATCCACTCCCTCCCACTGGGAGTACATAAGCGGTACCAGCCCAGCATGCAGCCTGAAAATACCAAGCCAACAACCGGAAGGCCGGCCGCCAGGGAGGGAGGGAGGGATGTAAGGAATGGGACGAGGACAACGGGACCAGGAGTAATGAAGATTACCGGTAAGTAATAGGACATTACCCCCAGGTCCCTCCAGTCCTCGTCCCATTCCTTAACAAAGTGGAGAATACCAAAGCAGAAAACCCGGCCTTCCGGAACCCCACCAATGCCAGGGGCACCAGACCGAAAAACGGCAACCCACAAGAGCAAAAGAGCCCACAGAAAAGAGACAAAATGCAGGGAGGAGCACACAACGAACCAAGCCCCCAACCAAGCGGACAGAGCCGAGACCCCAAAACCAGCAGGGGATGACCAGAAAAAAACACAAGAAACCCCCCCCAGCCAAGCCAGAAGGGGGCCACCTACGCAAAGCCAAGCCCCAAGGGAACAACCAGAGGGGCCAAACCAAGCCCCCCGAACGACCAAAGGAAGACCAGGAAAAGCTGGCACGCCCCAAAAGGAGAAACGGAGCCAGAAAGGGCAACCGACCAGGGAGAAAACCCCCAAGTGTGAAGCCCACGGCCCCAGGCACCACCAGGCAGCCACCCAACCAGGAACCAAACAGGCCAACCCAGCCCAACGGCGAAGAGCAGAGGAGAACAGGCCGCACAAGGCGGCTGGGCCGAAGGCCCAGTACGGAACACTGCAGTGGCAAGACAGAGAGCGAACCCCCCCCCCCCAAGACAGGGAAGAGGGCGAACCACAGGCGCAGGAACCCACAAAGGACCACACCCAAAAGCGAGGGGAAGGAAGACGAAACCGAAGAGGCACGCCAAAGAAAAAGAGCCAGAAAGACTCGACCACCACAGGACCACCCCAAGACACCAGGGGAAGCCAACAGCAGAGCCGCAAAGGGGGAGAACCGGACAAGCAAACAGGCACCCACCCAGAGGAACAGCCAGGAAGAGAAGAGGGCAGGGAACCAAAGCAAGGCCCCAACCCCCTAGCCGAAAGCAGCAGCAACAGGGAACCGGGAGGCCAGAAACCCACAGAAGGACCGGGCCACAGGGCAGGACCGACCAAAGGCCAACCCCAGCTGAGACATCGAAGAGCCGCAGGAACCAAGAAACATAACAACAGAGGCCCAACACGGAACCGGGGAAACCAAACCCCAGAACCGGAAAGGAGGAAACACCACCAACCAAGAGCCGACCAACCGCCAGGAGGAGAAAGGAAGACACCAAGGAACCACCGAAGGCGAACCCCAGGAGGAGCCGGAGAAGGGCAAAACAGCCAAGAAGCCAGCCGGAGAAACCGGCAGGCCAGCCAGCCAGGAGGCACACAACACGGCGCCACCAGGACCCGGAAGGAGAGGCAAAAAATACCCCCAAACAAGAAGGGGCACAGGGAAAGGCACAGCAGCCAACCCCAGCCAGGACACCCAGAGAGCGGAGCAGCAGAGGGAGGGAGCCCAGCAGCCCACACATCGGATCCAGAGCCCCATCCAGCTGCAAAGGAGCAGCACAGGAAAGGCCAGAAGACCAGCCCAGGACCGTGACAAAATCCAAGAGAACGAGAGGCCAGGCAAGGACCCAAGCAGGGACCAAAAGAGGACCCCAAGTCAACAAGGGCCCCACAGCACAAAGCCCGACCCAACCAGCCAAGAAGCGTACCAGCGACCCACATGCACAAGCGAACGGGAGGCCAACCACAGGGACCGCAAGGGCAAATCCAACAGAGGCAGAGCCCAGGCCCCAAGAGTGCACCCGAACAACCCAGGCACCAGAAACCAAAGGAGAGGAGCCCGGAGAAGCCAAAGACGCACCACCCAACAGGGGAGCGGGAACAGACCCAAACCAGGGGAGAAGGAACACCCAGAGCCAACAAGAGAGCAAGGGTGACAGACACCACAGGCCGAAAAGAGCCTGCGGGGGAGCCCAGGCCCAACAACAGGCCCCCCAAAGGGAAAAGGCCAGAGCCCCAGACCCGAGGCAAAGCCAACTGCAAGCAGGAAGCAACAAAGCGGCCCACACACCAGGGGAGGCCGACACCCAACACCCACAAGTAGGGAAAGGGCACAGCAGACAGGGCAGGGCCGAGGAGCCGGGCACCCGAAGAACAAGGGGCCACCCAAGGCAAAGGCCAAGGAAGACCAACAACATCCAGCCACCACAGGAGCAAAAGGAGCGGCAGGCGCGAAGGCAAGCCCAACAAGCCAACACGCGAAAGGCCCACCAGAACAGAGGCAGAAAACCCCCAGCAGGGGGCAAGCAAAAACACCCAGAAGGATGCAACAAGCGCCCAACAGCGCAGGTGGCCAAAGAACAACGCCGCAATGCAAGACTGATGACTCACAAGCAAGGAAACACCAGGATGCGAACACGCAACCAGCAGAGGAAGAGCCAGAGACCAGAACCACTAGGCCACAGAGACTCAGCAGACACTCACGCACCAGGCCCGAACCCTCAAAGGGCAGGAACCAACGGGCGCACGGGCAGCAGGCAGCCGAAGGAAGCCCAAGAACTGCAAGGCAGCAGGCCCCGAAAAAAAGAGCCAGGGACGACCAGAACAGGCCAGAGCAACAGGCAAACCCAGGCGCACCTCAAACAGGCACCAACCAGGGCCGATCAGGGACAACACAAGCCCGAAGGGCAGGACTGCCGGAGGCCCAGAGGACAGAGCAAAGAGGCCACAAGAAGAAGCCAACAAACCCTGGGAGACACAGCCCAAAGAGAGCCAAGGCCCAGCAAGCAGACACCACCCCGGGAGGAACCAGGACCGACCCGGCCAAACCACAGGGCGGGCAGCAGGAAGAACAGAAGCCAAGGCCGCAGTCCAGTACAGCAAGAAAGCCCAGCAAGCCAGAAACCGATGGGCGGCAAGCACCAAGGGGACAGGCCAACAGCAGTCCCAAAAGGGACCGACCCTAGCACAGACGCCAACCAGCAACAAGCGCTGAGCCAGCCAAAAGCCAAAAAAGGCCCGGGAACACACATCCCATGGAGGAAGCCCCGAAGGACCCCCCCCCCAGGCAAAAAACCCCCAAAAGAGGGCAGTGACAGGGGAAACAACGGCCCAGGACAGGGAACCCAAGGACTGCCAAGAACCCAGGAGCAGGGGTCAGCGGAGGCAGAGAAACAGGCCGGAGACACAAGGGCCCCGGACCGAGACAAAAAATTGACCCAGACCCCACGCAACCAGCAAGCACAGAGGGCCAGCACGCAGGAACAGGAGCCAGCAAAGAGAAGCCCCCACAGTAACCCACCAGCACCTGGAGAGACCAGAGGAGGAGGGGAACCAACAGCACAGGAAGAAAGCAAGGAACCCGCAAGGAGGAGGCCACCGGGACCAAACCCCGGCAACCCCCAGAGGTCCAGGCGCACAGGGCGGCAGCAACCAGAAGCAAGGGGGAAGACATACCAGCCAGGGCCGCAAGCGAACCCCAGGGAAAGAGCAAAAGCCCATCAACCCAAGAACACCCAGGCGAACTCCCAACCAGGAAAGAGCCAGACCGGACCCCGTCCACCATCAAAAGCAGACAAGACCAGGGGCCCACAAGGAAGCACCGGAAGTCAAGACAGAAATGCTGGACAACCAAGGAAGCACCCGGACACCAACAGCACCAGGAACCCCAAGGAGGTCCCCCACCAAGGCACCAACCAGGGCAGAAGCACACCAAATATGGAGACCAGACGAGAACAGGAGTGGACAGGTCCGAATGGTCGTAGGGTGAACAAACAACCTGCAGAAAAGAGGCATATGGACCTGCAACAGGAACGTAAGGAGAAGCAGGTCTCGAATATGCATGAGCGGGATGCAGGGTGCGGAGCAACGACACACACAACCTCCTGGCAGGACAGGCACGGGCCCACGCCACCACCCAGATACCATCAATGCAGCAGAAGGTCTGCGCCCCAAGGCCGAAATCCATCTGTGAGGGGAGAAGATGGAAGGCACAAGGCGCTAGAGGAAACGGTGGTAGCCGTCACACCGTGAAATGGATGTACTTGATGCTGGGTGCGTAGTAATGATTCCCATAAGTTCCATCATTCCCATCAAGGTCCCATGCCACCATCCAATTGCCACCAATGCTTCTAGGTCAGTGCCGCAAAGCATGAAATACTCCTTTGAGGCGACAAGACGTAACTCACAACGAGCTAGAGGAAGTGGGAATGAAAAACGAAAACTGCTACGCGGTACTCACCAAGGGGGCAGGAAGAGCGCACCACCAGCTCACCGCCCCCTCTCCATCAGCCATCCCAGGCGCGCACCAAGGAACCAGCGCCGGGAGGAGCATGCCGTCAAAAACGGCCGCCGAGGCCACAGCAAGGCCAGCTCCGGAGCGACCCAACCGAGCAGCAAGGGCACCAGGATGACGGCAGGAAACCAAACGCCAGGCAGGAGGACCAGGAACATCGCCCAGCAGAGTCCCTGGACCCGCCAAACAGCCGCAGCCGCGCGTCCCCCAGACCGGCCAAGCCACAGGGAGACGCGCACTGCAACCCGGAAATGACCGGGAGGAACGGCGCCCCAGCCGCAAAGGGCCAGGCGAAATCCAACGCGACTCCTGGCAAGCCCGGCAGGCCAGGAGAACGCAGAAAGAGGACAGCGAGGACAGCCCAGCAGCCCCGACGAGACGTCCAGCGAAGCAACCAGCAGGTAAGTCCAACACGTCCCATTCTGTCGGAAGACAGAAAAAAAGAACAGGCTGCATGCTGGGCTGGTACCGCTTATGTACTCCCAGTGGGAGGGAGTGGATTGGGTATCCCAGCATGCTCCTTTTCTTTTTTTCTGTCGCGGAGATGGTCATCTCCGCTTTGTTAAGGAATGGGACGAGGACTGGAGGGACCTGGAGGTAATTATAGTCACTCTCCTCTCCCCATAGACATAGTGTGTGATTATATTTATGTTCAAGTCCCTGCAGCGATAGTGTGTGATTATAGTAACATTCAAGTCTCCGCATAGATAGTGTGTGATGACAGTCATGTTTAAGTCCCTGCAGAGCTAGTGTGTGCTCATATTGATGCCCAAGTCCCCACAGAGATAGTGCGTGATTATATTGATGCCAGGTCCCCACAAAGATAGTGTGTGATTATATTGATGCCAGGTCCCCACAGAGATAGTGTCTGATTACATTGATGCCCAAGTCCCCGCAGAGATAGCATTTAATTATAGTCACTCTCCTCTCCCCATAGACATAGTGTGTTATTATATTTATGTTCAAGTCCCTGCAGAGATATTGTGTGATTAGTAACATTCAAGTCTCCGCATAGATAGTGTGTGACGATAGTTATGTTGAAGTCATATGTGAAAGTATGTCATTAGACTGATGCTCAGGTTGCCACACATATAGGGGCCGATTCCGATCTCGGTCGGAGGCGCACCCAATACCATTCGGTCGGGAAAAAAGCCATGCGAAAGCCTGTTTTCCGACCGATCCGTACAACACACCGAACGAGCAAGTACGATGCGCACAACAGCAAAAATCCGGCCGAGCCGTACTCACCCAAACCAGGTCCTGTTCTCCGACCGAGGCGAATCCGGAAACGCCGAATCGAGTCGCACGGAAGGAAAAATGCAGCCCCGTCCGGCCAGACAAGTACGATGCGCTTCCCGTACGCGCCCGAACCCGTCGCTCCGCACGGCACGTTAAAGCATCCGGGAGAGGCGCACATAAGCTCCGATTCGCACCACAACACGATCCACGGCTCACGAGGACGAACACGGCACCGACGAGGACGACGCGAAGCGACGAGGACGCAGGCGAAGCGACGAGGACGACGCGAAGCAACGAGAAGGACGAACGACACGAACCAACCATGAATCCCTTCGTCCCGATCATACCAATATTCTACATCTACTACCGGAACAGGCACGGACACGTACGGCGCAGAAGGTAAGCCAGACACCAACCACAAAACACATACAACACGTACACGACACATCACACACATACACGGGGATGCTGAATATACTTACACCAGCAACAGCAGCACCATAGGGGCGGGATGCCCATCACCAATGCCACATATGCACACAGGGGCCTGAATGCGCACCACCACCCCTACCCAGGGGTGGCATGATGCCTACCACCACTACCACCCTCACCCAGGGGGGGCTGGATGCCTACCACTACTACCACCCTCACCCAGGGGGGGCTGGATGCCTACCACCACCCTTAGCCCGGGGGCTGGATGCCTACCACTACTACCACCCTCACCCAGGGGGGCTGGATGCCTACCACTACTACCACCCTCACCCAGGGGGCTGGATGCCTACCACTACTACCACCCTCACCCAGGGGGCTGGATGCCTACCACCACTACCACTTTCACCCAGGGGGGCTGGATGCCTACCACTACTACCACCCACACCCAGGGGGCTGGATGCCTACCACTACTACCACCCTCACCCAGGGGGGCTGGATGCCTACCACTACTACCAACCTCACCCAGGGGGGGCTGGATGCCTACCACCCTCACCCAGGGGGGGCTGGATGCCTACCACTACTACCGCCCTCACCCAGGGGGGGCTGGATGCCTACCACTACTACCACCCTCACCCAGGGGGCTGGATGCCTACCACCACCCTTAGCCCGGGGGGCTGGATGCCTACCACCACTACCACCCTTAGCCAGGGGGCTGGATGCCTACCACTACTACCACCCACACCCAGGGGGCTGGATGCCTACCGCTACTACCACCCTTAGCCAGGGGGGGCTGGATGCCTACCACTACTACCACCCACACCCAGGGGGGGCTGGATGCCTACCACTACTACCACCCACACCCAGGGGGGGCTGGATGCCTACCACTACTACCACCCTCACCCAGGGGGGGCTGGATGCCTACCACCACCCTTAGCCCGGGGGGGCTGGATGCCTACCACTACTACCACCCTTAGCCAGGGGGGGCTGGATGCCTACCACTACTACCACCCTCACCCAGGGGGGCTGGATGCCTACCACCACTACCACTTTCACCCAGGGGGCTGGATGCCTACCACTACTACCACCCACACCCAGGGGGGCTGGATGCCTACCACTACTACCACCCTCACCCAGGGGGCTGGATGCCTACCACTACTACCACCCTCACCCAGGGGGGCTGGATGCCTACCACCACTACCACCCTCACCCAGGGGGGCTGGATGCCTACCACTACTACCACCCTCACCCAGGGGGGCTGGATGCCTACCACTACTACCACCCTCACCCAGGGGGGCTGGATGCCTACCACCACCCTTAGCCCGGGGGCTGGATGCCTACCACCACTACCACCCTTAGCCAGGGGGGCTGGATGCCTACCACTACTACCACCCACACCCAGGGGGGCTGGATGCCTACCACTACTACCACCCTTAGCCAGGGGGCTGGATGCCTACCACTACTACCACCCACACCCAGGGGGGCTGGATGCCTACCACTACTACCACCCACACCCAGGGGGGCTGGATGCCTACCACTACTACCACCCTCACCCAGGGGGCTGGATGCCTACCACCACCCTTAGCCCGGGGGCTGGATGCCTACCACTACTACCACCCTTAGCCAGGGGGCTGGATGCCTACCACTACTACCACCCTCACCCAGGGGGGCTGGATGCCTACCACTACTACCACCCTCACCCAGGGGGCTGGATGCCTACCACCACTACCACCCTCACCCAGGGGGCTGGATGCCTACCACTACTACCACCCTCACCCAGGGGGGCTGGATGCCTACCACCACCCTTAGCCCGGGGGGCTGGATGCCTACCACTACTACCACCCTCACCCAGGGGGCTGGATGCCTACCACTACTACCACCCTCACCCAGGGGGGCTGGATACCTACCACTACTACCACCCTCACCCAGGGGGCTGGATGCTCTACCACTACTACCACCCTCACCCAGGGGGCTGGATGCCTACCACCACCCTTAGCCCGGGGGGCTGGATGCCTACCACTACTACCACCCTCACCCAGGGGGCTGGATGCCTACCACTACTACCACCCTCACCCAGGGGGCTGGATGCCTACCACCACCCTTAGCCCGGGGGGCTGGATGCCTACCACTACTACCACCCTCACCCAGGGGGGCTGGATGCCTACCACTACTACCACCCTCACCCAGGGGGCTGGTGCCTACCACTACTACCACCCTCACCCAGGGGGCTGGATGCCTACCACCACTACCACTTTCACCCAGGGGGGCTGGATGCCTACCACTACTACCACCCTCACCCAGGGGGGCTGGATGCCTACCACTACTACCACCCTTAGCCAGGGGGCTGGATGCCTACCACTACTACCACCCACACCCAGGGGGGCTGGATGCCTACCACTACTACCACCCTTAGCCAGGGGGCTGGATGCCTACCACTACTACCACCCACACCCAGGGGGCTGGATGCCTACCACTACTACCACCCACACCCAGGGGGGCTGGATGCCTACCACTACTACCACCCTCACCCAGGGGGCTGGATGCCTACCACCACCCTTAGCCCGGGGGCTGGATGCCTACCACTACTACCACCCTTAGCCAGGGGGCTGGATGCCTACCACTACTACCACCCTTAGCCAGGGGAGGCTGGATGCCTACCACTACTACCACCCTTAGCCAGGGGGAGGCTGGATGCCTACCACTACTACCACCCTCACCCAGGGGGGGCTGGATGCCTACCACCACCCTTAGCCCGGGGGGGCTGGATGCCTTCCACCACTACCACCCTTAGCCAGGGGGGGCTGGATGCCTACCACTACTACCACCCACACCCAGGGGGCTGGATGCCTACCACTACTACCACCCTTAGCCAGGGGGCTGGATGCCTACCACTACTACCACCCACACCCAGGGGGGCTGGATGCCTACCACTACTACCACCCACACCCAGGGGGGCTGGATGCCTACCACTACTACCACCCTCACCCAGGGGGCTGGTGCCTACCACTACTACCACCCTCACCCAGGGGGCTGGATGCCTACCACCACTACCACTTTCACCCAGGGGGCTGGATGCCTACCACTACTACCACCCTCACCCAGGGGGGCTGGATGCCTACCACTACTACCACCCTTAGCCAGGGGGCTGGATGCCTACCACTACTACCACCCACACCCAGGGGGGCTGGATGCCTACCACTACTACCACCCTTAGCCAGGGGGCTGGATGCCTACCACTACTACCACCCACACCCAGGGGGGCTGGATGCCTACCACTACTACCACCCACACCCAGGGGGGCTGGATGCCTACCACTACTACCACCCTCACCCAGGGGGCTGGATGCCTACCACCACCCTTAGCCCGGGGGGCTGGATGCCTACCACTACTACCACCCTTAGCCAGGGGGCTGGATGCCTACCACTACTACCACCCTTAGCCAGGGGGAGGGTGGATGCCTACCACTACTACCACCCTTAGCCAGGGGGAGGCTGGATGCCTACCACTACTACCACCCTCACCCAGGGGGTGCTGGATGCCTACCACCACCCTTAGCCCGGGGGGGCTGGATGCCTACCACCACTACCACCCTTAGCCAGGGGGCTGGATGCCTACCACTACTACCACCCACACCCAGGGGGGCTGGATGCCTACCACTACTACCACCCTTAGCCAGGGGGCTGGATGCCTACCACTACTACCACCCACACCCAGGGGGCTGGATGCCTACCACTACTACCACCCACACCCAGGGGGGCTGGATGCCTACCACTACTACCACCCTCACCCAGGGGGGGCTGGATGCCTACCACCACCCTTAGCCCGGGGGGCTGGATGCCTACCACTACTACCACCCTTAGCCCGGGGGGCTGGATGCCTACCACTACTACCACCCTTAGCCTGGGGGGCTGGATGCCTACCACTACTACCACCCTCACCCAGGGGGCTGGATGCCTACCACTACTACCACCCTCACCCAGGGGGGCTGGATGCCTACCACCACTACCACCCTCACCCAGGGGGGCTGGATGCCTACCACTACTACCACCCTCACCCAGGGGGGCTGGATGCCTACCACCACCCTTAGCCCGGGGGCTGGATGCCTACCACTACTACCACCCTCACCCAGGGGGGCTGGATGCCTACCACTACTACCACCCTCACCCAGGGGGGCTGGATGCCTACCACTACTACCACCCTCACCCAGGGGGGCTGGATGCCTACCACCACCCTTAGCCCGGGGGGCTGGATGCCTACCACTACTACCACCCTCACCCAGGGGGGCTGGATGCCTACCACTACTACCACCCTCACCTAGGGGGGCTGGATGCCTACCACCACCCTTAGCCCGGGGGCTGGATGCCTACCACTACTACCACCCTCACCCAGGGGGCTGGATGCCTACCACCACCCTTAGCCCGGGGGGCTGGATGCCTACCACTACTACCACCCTCACCCAGGGGGCTGGATGCCTACCACTACTACCACCCTCACCCAGGGGGGCTGGATGCCTACCACTACTACCACCCTCACCCAGGGGGCTGGTGCCTACCACTACTACCACCCTCACCCAGGGGGCTGGATGCCTACCACCACTACCACTTTCACCCAGGGGGGGCTGGATGCCTACCACTACTACCACCCTCACCCAGCGGGGGCTGGATGCCTACCACTACTACCACCCTCACCCAGGGGGGCTGGATGCCTACCACTACTACCACCCTCACCCAGGGGGCTGGATGCCTACCACCACTACCACCCTCACCCAGGGGGCTGGATGCCTACCACTACTACCACCCTCACCCAGGGGGGCTGGATGCCTACCACCACCCTTAGCCCGGGGGGCTGGATGCCTACCACTACTACCACCCTCACCCAGGGGGCTGGATGCCTACCACTACTACCACCCTCACCCAGGGGGCTGGATGCCTACCACTACTACCACCCTCACCCAGGGGGGCTGGATGCCTACCACCACTACCACTTTCACCCAGGGGGGCTGGATGCCTACCACTACTACCACCCACACCCAGGGGGGCTGGATGCCTACCACTACTACCACCCTCACCCAGGGGGGCCGGATGCCTACCACTACTACCACCCTCACCCAGGGGGGCTGGATGCCTACCACCACTACCACCCTCACCCAGGGGGGCTGGATGCCTACCACTACTACCACCCTCACCCAGGGGGCTGGATGCCTACCACTACTACCACCCTCACCCAGGGGGGCTGGATGCCTACCACTACTACCACCCTCACCCAGGGGGGCTGGATGCCTACCACCACTACCACCCTTAGCCAGGGGGCTGGATGCCTACCACTACTACCACCCACACCCAGGGGGCTGGATGCCTACCACTACTACCACCCTTAGCCAGGGGGCTGGATGCCTACCACTACTACCACCCACACCCAGGGGGCTGGATGCCTACCACTACTACCACCCTTAGCCAGGGGGCTGGATGCCTACCACTACTACCACCCTTAGCCAGGGGGCTGGATGCCTACCACTACTACCACCCTTAGCCGGGGGGCTGGATGCCTACCACTACTACCACCCTTAGCCAGGGGGGCTGGATGCCTACCACTACTACCACCCTCACCCAGGGGGCTGGATGCCTACCACTACTACCACCCTCACCCAGGGGGCTGGATGCCTACCACCACTACCACCCTCACCCAGGGGGGCTGGATGCCTACCACTACTACCACCCTCACCCAGGGGGGCTGGATGCCTACCACCACCCTTAGCCCGGGGGGCTGGATGCCTACCACTACTACCACCCTTAGCCAGGGGGGCTGGATGCCTACCACTACTACCACCCTTAGCCAGGGGGCTGGATGCCTACCACTACTACCACCCTCACCCAGGGGGGCTGGATGCCTACCACTACTACCACCCTCACCCAGGGGGCTGGATGCCTACCACCACTACCACCCTCACCCAGGGGGGCTGGATGCCTACCACTACTACCACCCTCACCCAGGGGGGCTGGATGCCTACCACCACCCTTAGCCCGGGGGCTGGATGCCTACCACCACTACCACCCTTAGCCAGGGGGCTGGATGCCTACCACTACTACCACCCACACCCAGGGGGCTGGATGCCTACCGCTACTACCACCCTTAGCCAGGGGGGCTGGATGCCTACCACTACTACCACCCACACCCAGGGGGGCTGGATGCCTACCACTACTACCACCCACACCCAGGGGGCTGGATGCCTACCACTACTACCACCCTCACCCAGGGGGCTGGATGCCTACCACCACCCTTAGCCCGGGGGCTGGATGCCTACCACTACTACCACCCTTAGCCAGGGGGCTGGATGCCTACCACTACTACCACCCTCACCCAGGGGGCTGGATGCCTACCACCACTACCACTTTCACCCAGGGGGGCTGGATGCCTACCACTACTACCACCCACACCCAGGGGGGCTGGATGCCTACCACTACTACCACCCTCACCCAGGGGGGCTGGATGCCTACCACTACTACCACCCTCACCCAGGGGGGCTGGATGCCTACCACCACTACCACCCTCACCCAGGGGGGCTGGATGCCTACCACTACTACCACCCTCACCCAGGGGGGCTGGATGCCTACCACTACTACCACCCTCACCCAGGGGGGCTGGATGCCTACCACCACCCTTAGCCCGGGGGCTGGATGCCTACCACCACTACCACCCTTAGCCAGGGGGGCTGGATGCCTACCACTACTACCACCCACACCCAGGGGGGCTGGATGCCTACCACTACTACCACCCTTAGCCAGGGGGCTGGATGCCTACCACTACTACCACCCACACCCAGGGGGCTGGATGCCTACCACTACTACCACCCACACCCAGGGGGGCTGGATGCCTACCACTACTACCACCCTCACCCAGGGGGGCTGGATGCCTACCACCACCCTTAGCCCGGGGGCTGGATGCCTACCACTACTACCACCCTTAGCCAGGGGGCTGGATGCCTACCACTACTACCACCCTTAGCCAGGGGGGCTGGATGCCTACCACTACTACCACCCTCACCCAGGGGGGCTGGATGCCTACCACTACTACCACCCTCACCCAGGGGGGCTGGATGCCTACCACCACTACCACCCTCACCCAGGGGGCTGGATGCCTACCACTACTACCACCCTCACCCAGGGGGGCTGGATGCCTACCACCACCCTTAGCCCGGGGGCTGGATGCCTACCACTACTACCACCCTCACCCAGGGGGGCTGGATGCCTACCACTACTACCACCCTCACCCAGGGGGCTGGATGCCTACCACCACCCTTAGCCCGGGGGCTGGATACCTACCACTACTACCACCCTCACCCAGGGGGGCTGGATGCCTACCACTACTACCACCCTCACCCAGGGGGCTGGATGCCTACCACCACCCTTAGCCCGGGGGGCTGGATGCCTACCACTACTACCACCCTCACCCAGGGGGGCTGGATGCCTACCACTACTACCACCCTCACCCAGGGGGGCTGGATGCCTACCACCACCCTTAGCCCGGGGGGCTGGATGCCTACCACTACTACCACCCTCACCCAGGGGGGCTGGATGCCTACCACCCTCACCCAGGGGGGCTGGTGCCTACCACTACTACCACCCTCACCCAGGGGGCTGGATGCCTACCACCACTACCACTTTCACCCAGGGGGGCTGGATGCCTACCACTACTACCACCCTCACCCAGGGGGGCTGGATGCCTACCACTACTACCACCCTTAGCCAGGGGGCTGGATGCCTACCACTACTACCACCCACACCCAGGGGGCTGGATGCCTACCACTACTACCACCCTTAGCCAGGGGGGCTGGATGCCTACCACTACTACCACCCACACCCAGGGGGCTGGATGCCTACCACTACTACCACCCACACCCAGGGGGGCTGGATGCCTACCACTACTACCACCCTCACCCAGGGGGGCTGGATGCCTACCACCACCCTTAGCCGGGGGGCTGGATGCCTACCACTACTACCACCCTTAGCCAGGGGCTGGATGCCTACCACTACTACCACCCTTAGCCAGGGGAGGCTGGATGCCTACCACTACTACCACCCTTAGCCAGGGGAGGCTGGATGCCTACCACTACTACCACCCTCACCCAGGGGGCTGGATGCCTACCACCACCCTTAGCCCGGGGGCTGGATGCCTTCCACCACTACCACCCTTAGCCAGGGGGCTGGATGCCTACCACTACTACCACCCACACCCAGGGGGCTGGATGCCTACCACTACTACCACCCTTAGCCAGGGGGGCTGGATGCCTACCACTACTACCACCCACACCCAGGGGGGCTGGATGCCTACCACTACTACCACCCACACCCAGGGGGCTGGATGCCTACCACTACTACCACCCTCACCCAGGGGGGCTGGTGCCTACCACTACTACCACCCTCACCCAGGGGGCTGGATGCCTACCACCACTACCACTTTCACCCAGGGGGCTGGATGCCTACCACTACTACCACCCTCACCCAGGGGGGCTGGATGCCTACCACTACTACCACCCTTAGCCAGGGGGCTGGATGCCTACCACTACTACCACCCACACCCAGGGGGGCTGGATGCCTACCACTACTACCACCCTTAGCCAGGGGGCTGGATGCCTACCACTACTACCACCCACACCCAGGGGGGCTGGATGCCTACCACTACTACCACCCACACCCAGGGGGCTGGATGCCTACCACTACTACCACCCTCACCCAGGGGGGCTGGATGCCTACCACCACCCTTAGCCCGGGGGGCTGGATGCCTACCACTACTACCACCCTTAGCCAGGGGGGCTGGATGCCTACCACTACTACCACCCTTAGCCAGGGGAGGGTGGATGCCTACCACTACTACCACCCTTAGCCAGGGAGGCTGGATGCCTACCACTACTACCACCCTCACCCAGGGGGGCTGGATGCCTACCACCACCCTTAGCCCGGGGGGGCTGGATGCCTACCACCACTACCACCCTTAGCCAGGGGGGGCTGGATGCCTACCACTACTACCACCCACACCCAGGGGGGCTGGATGCCTACCACTACTACCACCCTTAGCCAGGGGGGCTGGATGCCTACCACTACTACCACCCTTAGCCAGGGGGGCTGGATGCCTACCACTACTACCACCCTCACCCAGGGGGCTGGATGCCTACCACTACTACCACCCTCACCCAGGGGGGCTGGATGCCTACCACCACTACCACCCTCACCCAGGGGGGCTGGATGCCTACCACTACTACCACCCTCACCCAGGGGGGCTGGATGCCTACCACCACCCTTAGCCCGGGGGGCTGGATGCCTACCACTACTACCACCCTCACCCAGGGGGGCTGGATGCCTACCACTACTACCACCCTCACCCAGGGGGCTGGATGCCTACCACCACCCTTAGCCCGGGGGGCTGGATGCCTACCACTACTACCACCCTCACCCAGGGGGGCTGGATGCCTACCACTACTACCACCCTCACCCAGGGGGGCTGGATGCCTACCACCACCCTTAGCCCGGGGGGCTGGATGCCTACCACTACTACCACCCTCACCCAGGGGGGCTGGATGCCTACCACTACTACCACCCTCACCCAGGGGGGCTGGATGCCTACCACCACCCTTAGCCCGGGGGCTGGATGCCTACCACTACTACCACCCTCACCCAGGGGGGCTGGATGCCTACCACTACTACCACCCTCACCCAGGGGGGCTGGATGCCTACCACTACTACCACCCTCACCCAGGGGGCTGGATGCCTACCACCACTACCACTTTCACCCAGGGGGGCTGGATGCCTACCACTACTACCACCCTCACCCAGGGGGGCTGGATGCCTACCACTACTACCACCCTCACCCAGGGGGCTGGATGCCTACCACCACCCTTAGCCCGGGGGGCTGGATGCCTACCACTACTACCACCCTCACCCAGGGGGGCTGGATGCCTACCACTACTACCACCCTCACCCAGGGGGCTGGATGCCTACCACCACCCTTAGCCCGGGGGCTGGATGCCTACCACTACTACCACCCTCACCCAGGGGGGCTGGATGCCTACCACCACCACCCTTAGCCCGGGGGCTGGATGCCTACCACTACTACCACCCTTAGCCAGGGGGGCTGGATGCCTACCACTACTACCACCCTCACCCAGGTGGGGCTGGATGCCTACCACTACTACCACCCTTAGCCAGGGGGGGCTGGATGCCTACCACTACTACCACCCCCACTCATAGGATGGACAATGCATGACACAACAAGCACACCACAACCTAGGGAATGCAAGATAAAGACATCCCCCCACCACCATGACAAGCGTGTGTAGGCTGTGTCAAATGCCTACAACACCGAACATGACTTTGAACATACAATGTGACCCCCTAGCACATGTGCCACACATATGTGTGTGGCACCCACAATGCAAGCAGCCCATGACCATTGTGGCAATGGGGCCTAAACCCCCATCATCACAGTGACCAAAAGGTAAGTGTGGGGTCCATAGCTGAAGCACATTTTGACCATTGTGGCAATGGGGTCTAAACCCCCATCATCACAGTGACCAAAAGGCAAGTGTGGGGTCCATAGCTGAAGCACATTTTGACCATTGTGGCAATGGGGTCTAAACCCCCATCATCACAGTGACCAAAAGGCAAGTGTGGGGTCCATAGCCGAAGCACATTCTGACCATTGTGGCAATGGGGTCTAAACCCCCATCATCACAGTGACCAAAAGGCAAGTGTGGGGTCCATAGCTGAAGCACATTTTGACCATTGTGGCAATGGGGCCTAAACCCCCATCATCACAGTGACCAAAAGGCAAGTGTGGGGTCCATAGCCGAAGCACATTTTGACCATTGTGGCAATGGGGTCTACACCCTCATCATCACAGTGACCAAAAGGCAAGTGTGGGGTCCATAGCCGAAGCACATTTTGACCATTGTGGCAATGGGGTCTACACCCTCATCATCACAGTGACCAAAAGGTAATTGTTGACAAAGAAAGAGCTGCAACTGCCAAACTGCATGGATCATTCCTGGTCACAGAACCAAAAACTCATCTGTGGCAAAGTAGTGTATGTGTCCCATTGCAACATAAATTGGGGGAGCCAAATACTGCAGTGCAAATGAAACATTCCTTTGGCCATGTGCAGACAAACAACACCCATGGGGGCTGAGACCGTCAACAGTCATCAATGACACAATGACAGAAGTGACCATCAGAATGCAGAACCACATATTTGCACCAATGGGCACACAAATGCAGATATCCTGTGGAGACAGCAGATGTGAGGTGAACAGATACCATACCATGGCAGCAATGGGACACACAAACCATGATCACTGTGCTGACCGATGACCTAGGAGTCCCAGGGACAGCAGGGGAAACACACCAAACAACATACAGCCAATGGCACACCCAAGATATGCCAATGCAGTGGTGCAGATGCACAAACACAAACAGGCAGACCAACACTGTCATCATACACAGCAGGTGAGGGGTGGGGGTGCCAGTGTCCCCAGGCAACCACACAACACATGAGGAGAGCTGAATACCAATCATACAGATGTGCATACACTGCCACACTAAGGTAACTCATGGATCCAAATCCCCTATGTGGGCAAGCAGGCATTGTCAGATGAGAGGGAGCACAAAACACACATGTCACACAGGCACGTAGGAACAACAACTGACACAGCAAGACACAGACGCACCACCCCCAGGGCCCCCACAATGTGGTGACCCTGGGCTGAATAAAAATCCCACTGTGATGACAAAGCTAAATGTCGTTCACACTGTGAACCACAGTCAGGTGTCCTGAGCAACAAACTACCATCACACCTACACAAGCACAAATCAATCAGCATGGCCAGTAAGCCAAGGCCAACATGGAGGCAGGGGACTAGCTGGGCAACAACTCCCATCTGCACACACTCAAGACCACACCCCTCGACCTCTAACAATGTGCAGCAGTGAAGTACACATGCACTGGTGACATTGCACATGCACCCATGACTATTCCAGGGTGGTGGGTGGGAACCAAGGTGCAGAAACACATCACACATGGCCACTCAACAAGACTCCTGAATGTCTGACACACTGCACACTACGCTGTACATGGACATGACGGCGATACCACACCAACCAATGGGATCCCAGCCACAGTCACACACCAATGAAGAAGCCAAGGTCACCCACAAAGAACACACATAGACAACAACCAACATTGCAGCCCGGACCCTGAGGAGTGCCAGCAGTCACACACACAACGTGTCACAATCACTGAAAGACAACACGAACTGAAAATCACATGACAGGGGCAAACAACAAGTGCCAAGGGGAAACCTGACTGTGACCCATCTGCGTCTGCACACAAACTCAGCCCTGACAGCAAACACACCTATGGGTGACACCCTGATGACCAGTAATGTGCCATGCACCCACATCACAGAGAACACAGGGAGAAGACTTTGGGGGAACATAGCTCAAGTCAGCAAGCATCACAAACAGGTACAACACTAGGGATCACAGCATGCGCAGATAAATGGAAGTGAACACACAGACATGCACATACAACACACACCTTGGGCGCAGGCAATGTCACACGTGTACACACTGCCATGAGGGGACTCCACTCCTGTGTGAGGAAAGCTGTGCCATATGTTGCCTCAGTAGGGCCCCATCATGTCAGCTGAGCACTTGGTCACACAATCAACAATTAGCACCAAATGAGGGCTCCCATCACATCAGCCTGGTCATGGATGTGCCAACGGAATCATCAGCACAGATCCAACACACTTGTATAGCAATGTTGCACTGACTACACGGATGAGTCCTTCCCCATTGATGCCCAAACCTGCATGTCCACTGGAGATGGCAACACGGTCAGGGAAGTAGACAAATGCAACGATGGCAGGCACAACAGATGTGCAGGGGTGGAAGCCACAGATATGAAATTGCTAATGTAAGTAGGAAACCCATTGCCAAATACTGAACACATGACACCCTCAGATGCTGCTATTGATGATATGGATACACCACATGATAGGACACATTCCCCCTGGACCACATGGGTTCCTGCACAGTAACACTTCATAATCATGAGACCAGATATCACCATCACTGCAGCAAGGGCATGGTTAGCAGCACCAACATGTACATCTGAAGCATGAGCACTAGAGAAAAGAAAGTTGCTTTATTCAGCATATGTGTTGAATGAAAACGACGTCCATTGTCAAAGTTCAAACAGGGTGACACTGGCAGATGTCACCCTACGCATGCCTGCACAAAACCAGGGACAATCCACTAGGAGGGGCAACCGGGGGGCAGGCCAGGCACCGCAGGGACAGGATCAGGGCTCACCAGGGGGAGTCAGGGAAGGGGTGGTGGGTGCTGGCGAGCCACTGACAACTGCAGTGGAGGTGTCTGACATGGTGTGTGCCGGCACAACTGGGGGCATGACTCAGATGTCGTGGGTGCCGGCACAACTGCAGTGGACCCTGCAGATGGAGTGGACAGGTCCGCCACTGCAGTGCCCAAGTCAGACAGGGCGGTAGTGGACTCCACTGCAGTGCCTACCTCCAGGGGAGGAGAATGGGGAACAGGCAAGGTGGGTTGGACAGAGGGGGAGGACACCCTCACCACATCAGTGGCACAGACAAGCGCAGCGGGGGTGTGGTGCTGGGAGAGCAAGTGGCAGGGGGAGAAGGCCTGATCCTCTTGGGGATGGTATATCTGTGGGTGGGGGAACCTGGGGCAGGGTGTGGTGGGGGCACCTGTGCAGTGGGGGCCTGAGGGATGGAGGACGGAGACCTTGTGCCTGAGCTGCAGGGCGGTGGCGGGGTCTTGCTCTTAGGACTCCGGGGGACTTGCGGGTGGGGGCCTCAGTCCGTCTGCGCCTGGGGGAGGGTGTCCGGGGGCGAGGGGCACTCTGCTCCGTGTGGGTGGGCTTCCTCTTCCCCCGGGATGCTGGAGCAGCTTCATCGGTGGGGAAGAGGCCGAGGTCACAGAGGAAGAGCTGCTGTGACTTTGGGGTTGCAGGTGAGGCAAGGGAGGGTGCTTTGGAGGGAGAGGGAACTGAGGACTGCGCAGTGCATGTGGATGCGTGTGTGTGTTCCAGGGCCCCATCCCCTGTGAGTCTGGCTTCAGTCCCCTGAATGTGCGTGCGTGTGCGTTTTGTCATTGGCGTGTGTGTCAGTGTGCTGGATGTGTGTGTGCTGGTGTGTGCCTGTGCCGGTGTGTGTGTGCTTGGGACGGGTAAGGTGCTGGGGAGTGTGGATGGAGCAGAGGCAGGAGGGGTGAGGGACCGTTTGAGGAGGGACACTGCTGCCGTCAGGGAGGAGTCCATGGACCTATTGCCCCTCTGTAGGTCAGACATGCCCGATGAGATGCCCTCCATGAACGACACCAGCTGAGTCAACAGCGCGGTGTGCGCATGGAGGACACTCAGCATGGCTGTCTGCCCTACATGGAGCTGGCGAAGGAGGTACACAGACTCCTCACTCAGGGCAGCAGGGGACACAGGGGCAGGGGTGCGGTGCCTGGCCCAAAGGAAACACGCTCCCGGACATGGGAGCCTCCACGGACCTGGGGAATGGGAGCCGATGGGAGGGCGGTGGTGGTGCTGGTGGTGGCGGGGACAGCAACACTAGCTGGGGTGTGGTGGCTGCTGACACCCGCCTCCACAAGGGAGTCATCCTCCGAGTTGCTCTGGTCCTCAGCTGAGGTGGATGCTGCTGAGGACTCCTCGGTGTGGCTCCCCTCGCCCTCCGTGCCACTGGGTCCCTCCGACCACTCCTCGGCTGCTGACCCAGTCTGGCTCTCTGGCTCCTCCTGGTCCGTGGAGCTGTCCCCTTCCGTGGCCGTGGATGTATCTGCAAACAATGGGGATACAGACAGACATCAGTCACCTGCACATAACGCACACACCACTGTGAGCACAGCACATCACAGAGCAAGCCCTGGCATCATCAGTTGTACATTGCTAAAAGTGCCCTAATTGAACAGGAGAAGTCAATTGTCAGTCCGATGCCAAGCATGGCACTCACATCCCACATGGCCTTGCACCCATCTGTCTGGTGTCTGTTGGATTGCAACACCCCAGTGTTGACACATGCACCAAGTACACAGTAGTTGGACAGTGCAGAGGACACGGTGTGGCATGTGGACATGCACACATCACAGCTCTTGCCACTGAGTCAGTACAGGTTTCCGGATGAAAGGGATGCCCAGAGTCAAATAGGAAATGCATGTGATGCATACCAGCGACAGACACCATGATGCACCCATGTCCTGATAGCCAGCGCCACTATGGTGTGCATGTAGCACATGTCACTCCCCTGCAGGCTCACCAATCAGTAGACACATGCCATGGCGGAGGCATGACTGCAAAGTCATACATCACTGTCTCAGTGATGTATGACTTTGCAGCCAGATCAACAACACTCTGCACTGTGTCACAATAGTAGGTCATGGGGAATGCAAGTCCTGGAGCTGCACAAGTGCACATGTACATCCCCCCACAACACATCCTCTTAACCCTCATCTGTCCAGGTCATACCTATTGGACATATGGTAGACCTGTGACACTACCCTCTGAACCTGAGCCCCTCACACTCTGCTGTGCATGGGGAACAGCTGCCTGAACTTCACATTCACATGCCCCAGTCTGCATGGGCAGCTGATCAGACACCTATGTGTCACACAAGTATCGTCTCCTATGGTCACATCTCCAGTGGCATGCTGAGCCCCTACCAAGAAACTCCACAGCAGTCCTGGCGACTAATCCACAGCACACTGACACAGAGGCAGACACCTGAGGGGTCAAATCACTGCGCACAATGTGTCAGCTGATACACGGGAGTGGGAGTACAGAGTGTATTGTATGGCCTGGAGTAGGCATGACTGTCCAGCCCCACATGAATGAGGGATGAGCCCTGGACTGTAGGCAGCTGGCTAAGTATGTGTGACACACGTCATATACATACTCCTGGGGCCCAAACATTGTTCCCACCCGCAGCATGGGTGTGTGCCAGATACCCCAGCCACATGTGGTGGATCAGCTCAGCAATTGGACCACAGATCAAAGTAACACGCTGAATACATGTCAGAATACAGGCATTGTGTAAGCAATGGACCCACCCATGATGCCCACCACAGAGTCAGGAAACAGATGCTGTCTCCCACCTTGAGTCAAGCAAACTGCAAGGACACAGTCCTAAGTGACAGAATTCCCTGCATGTAAGGGCCACACCTGGGTATCAGATGAGGAGTGGGCAGTGCACAATAGAGGGACATGGCTCCTGGACAACATGACCGCTGTACTGTGGCAGTTTAACCAGGCCCGAGGAGGGCACATAGCATGTTAGACAGAGTACACAGTGCAGTCTTTGACTCACCCCCTCCTTGCTGCTCTCTGGCCTTCAGCTGCCCATCCAGGTCTGGAAAGACCACCGCCAGGATCCTGAGCATGTGGGGGTCAGGGTCCGTGTTCCGCCCCTCCTGCGAGGAGGCGACAGCTTCAGCTGGACCCGTGCAATCCTCTGGGTCCAGCCCCGAAGGTCCTGCCACCTCTTTTGGCAGTTGCGGATCCGGCGCTTGTAGACCCCACGGACCGGACAGCCCGGACGATGTCCTTCCATATCTCCTGCTTCCGATGGGCAGAAGCCTGTCAGGATGACAAAGTGATAAGGCCATTACTACACATGCAACATATCCGTGCATGACACAGTTGCATATACATGTCGCAATCACAGGGGCACATGGTGTACACAGGCAGTGCACGGCTGCCCATGGACAGTTTTCCAGAAGTCACTACATGGTATCATTGCATGGGGAGTAAAACCCTGTTCAGAAGCACTGTCACTGCACCATACCTGTCCAGTGCAAGTCACTACACACTATGGGGGGTGACAACTACTCAGTGAGCCTGCTAGCCAGTGGCGTGCAGACTCTCAGCCTTGCTAGTCAGACAAAATGCACATTCAGAAAGGCAGTGCACAGGACACTCACCTGCTCCCCTGGTGTCCCATACAGCTTGCTGTACTGTGGAAGTAGGCTGTCCAGCAGGGCCTGGTTCTCCTCAAGGCTGAAGGCTGGGGCTCTCTCCACAGTACGTGCCATTGCAGGGTCCAGAGGGGCAGAGACAGCAGCAGTGCAGTGGCAGATGTCGTCCTGGAGCATGTAGTGCAGGCAGAGTGGGCTCTCAGGGGAACAGCCAGCAATATATATGTGCTGGAGAGGCAGATCCTGTCCCTTGTGTCCAAAGTGATAGGTCCAAGTCGTTTGCATCTTCTGAATCTGGCCAATCCATGGAATAGCAGCACCAAAACACGCCCACAGCATCCTTCAAATCTTCAACTTCATGACATACATGATTTTGCAACATTGTTGTGGGTGACCAACTGAATTCCCAGCAACCGACTCGTTCGAAATTCGAAAACGCGTCCGTTGCCAGGCAAGCCCATTGTCAATGGGTGCGCACCGATCGGTCCATTGCGGTTCAACGCGCACAGGGGTACAACGCGTACCCGCACACATTGAAGGCAATGGGCCGGCCGGAGGCACCGATCGGTCCATTGCGGTACAACGCGCACAGGGGTACAACGCGTACCCGCACACATTGAAGGCAATGGGCCGGCCGGAGGCACCGATCGGTCCATTGCGGTTCAACGCGCACAGGGGTACAACGCGTACCCGCACACATTGAAGGCAATGGGCCGGCCGGAGGCACCGATCGGTCCATTGCGGTTCAACGCGCACAGGGGTACAACGCGTACCGCACACATTGAAGGCAATGGGCCGGCCGGAGGCACCGATCGGTCCATTGCGGTTCAACGCGCACAGGGGTACAACGCGTGCCCGCACACATTGAAGGCAATGGGCCGGCCGGAGGCACCGATCGGTCCATTGCGGTTCAACGCGCACAGGGGTACAACGCGTACCCGCACACATTGAAGGCAATGGGCGGCCGGAGGCACCGATCGGTCCATTGCGGTTCAACGCGCACAGGGGTACAACGCGTACCCGCACACATTGAAGGCAATGGGCCGGCCGGAGGCTCGATCGGTCCATTGTGGTACATTGCGCACAGGGGTACAACGCGTACCGCACACATTGAAGGCAATGGGCCGGCCGGAGGCACCGATCGGTCCATTTCGGTTCAACGCGCACAGGGGTACAACGCGTGCCCGCACACATTGAAGGCAATGGGCCGGCCGGAGGCACCGATCGGTCCATTGCGGTTCAACGCGCACAGAGGTACAACGCGTAGCCGCACACATTGAAGGCAATGGGCCGGCCGGAGGCACCGATCGGTCCATTGCGGTACATCGCGCACAGGGTACAACGCGTACCCGCACATATTGAAGGCAATGGGCGGCCGGAGGCACCGATCGGTCCATTTCGGTTCAACGCGCACAGGGGTACAACGCGTACCCGCACATTGAAGGCAATGGGCCGGCCGGAGGCACCGATCGGTCCATTGCGGTTCAACGCGCACAGGGGTACAACGCGTACCCGCACACATTGAAGGCAATGGGCCGGCCGGAGGCACCGATCGGTCCATTGCGGTACAACGCGCACAGGGTACAACGCGTACCCGCACACATTGAAGGCAATGGGCGGCCGGAGGCACCGATCGGTCCATTGCGGTTCAACGCGCACAGGGGTACAATGCGTACCCACACACATTGAAGGCAATGGGCCGGCCGGAGGCACCGATCGGTCCATTTCGGTTCAACGCGCACAGGGGTACAACGCGTACCCGCACACATTGAAGGCAATGGGCCGGCCGGAGGCACCGATCGGTCCATTGCGGTTCAACGCGCACAGGGGTACAACGCGTACCCGCACACATTGAAGGCAATGGGCGGCCGGAGGCACCGATCGGTCCATTGCGGTTCAACTGCGCACAGGGGTACAACGCGTGCCCGCGCACATTGAAGGCAATGGGCCGGCCGGAGGCACCGGTCGGTCCATTGCGGTTCAACGCGCACAGGGGTACAACGCGTACCCGCACACATTGAAGGCAATGGGCCGGCCGGAGGCACCGATCGGTCCATTGCGGTTCAACGCGCACAGGGGTACAACGCGTACCCGCACACATTGAAGGCAATGGGCCGGCCGGAGGCACCGATCGGTCCATTGCGGTTCAACGCGCACAGGGGTACAACGCGTGCCCGCACATTGAAGGCAATGGGCCGGCCGGAGGCACCGATCGGTCCATTGCGGTTCAACGCGCACAGGGGTACAACGCGTACCCGCACACATTGAAGGCAATGGGCCGGCCGGAGGCACCGATCGGTCCATTGCGGTTCAACGCGCACAGGGGTACAACGCGTACCCGCACATTGAAGGCAATGGGCCGGCCGGAGGCACCGATCGGTCCATTGCGGTTCAACGCGCACAGAGGTACAACGCGTACCGCGCACATTGAAGGCAATGGGCCGGCCGGAGGCACCGGTCGGTCCATTGCGGTACATCGCGCACAGGGGTACAACGCGTACCGCGCACATTGAAGGCAATGGGCCGGCCGGAGGCACCGATCGGTCCATTTCGGTTCAACACGCACAGGGGTACAACGCGTACCTGCACACATTGAAGGCAATGGGCCGGCCGGAGGCACCGATCGGTCCATTGCGGTTCAACGCGCACAGGGGTACAACGCGTACCCGCACACATTGAAGGCAATGGGCCGGCCGGAGGCACCGATCGGTCCATTGCGGTACAACGCGCACAGGGGTACAACGCGTACCCGCACACATTGAAGGCAATGGGCCGGCCGGAGGCACCGATCGGTCCATTGCGGTACAACGCACAGGGGTACAACGCGTACCCGCACACATTGAAGGCAATGGGCCGGCCGGAGGCACCGATCGGTCCATTGCGGTTACAACGCGCACAGGGGTACAACGCGTACCCGCACACATTGAAGGCAATGGGCCGGCCGGAGGCACCGATCGGTCCATTGCGGTTCATCGCTGCACAGGGGTACAACGCGTACCCGCACACATTGAAGGCAATGGGCCGGCCGGAGGCACCGATCGGTCCATTACGGTACAACGCATCACTGTACATGTGACTGGCATAGGTCAGCATGCCTGTCTCAGATGGACATATGCCAGCCACAGATAGCTCCCAGGGAGTGAGGGGCACACCTACATCACGACAGCCTGTCCAAACCTTATCATAAGGCATGTAAGGCTGCATTTCCTATTGTGTGTATGTTGGTGTACATGTTGTCCTGTGGGTGTCACCTGTGGGCAGCCACCCCCAGGCTGTGCACGTGTTCATGGGGACAGGATCCTGGGTGTTACGTGTACGTGACCACTGTGATGTGCAACTGTTCATATCTGTGCATGTGTCATGGTCACATTTCACAGTGGTGTTTGTGTATGTCATGTCACATACCCCGTGAGTCCCATGTGGGACGGTATGTTTGAGCCAGGGTGTCCCAGTGGCACAATAGTGATGGCCCTCCACAGTCTTTGTGCATGTAGTGTTTACAATGTCTCTGATTTCATGTGCACAATGGGAGACAGTCTCCACATCCACGTTGTGTGTGCATGGACTCTGATGTTGTGCGTGTGTGTCACAGACGTCCATGTCTGTCCTGCCATGGCAAGTGTGGCCACTACCTGTGGGGGTCATGTTTGTTTTGCTGTGGTGTACACATGATACTCCAGGTGATGCCAGTGTCCATGTGGCATTACAGGGTCCCTGGGAATGTACCTGTCGTTGAGCTGTGGTGCCTGGGGCACATCTGTCCTCACATGTCACTGTGGGGGGTGACTGTGACACGGCATCATGATATCCAATGGGCCAACCTGGGACAAATTGATGCCACCTGTAGGACCGTGTTGACAGATGTTGGCCATGTATGTACCATACATGTCCTTCCGGTACTGCACACTTCATGTAGTTGTGCCTCATGATGATGTATGTTGGGATCTTGAGTGTGTTCAATGCCGCATATGTGGGGTGACTGACGATCTTGCTTACTTCTCCTCTGCACTGCAGGGCTCCTGCTGTCCATCGGCCATTCCCAGACCTGGCAACGATGGTGGAACGGGACAGCATCCGACGGTACCGCTTCACCAGGCAGCTGATTGAGGATTTGGCAGTGCAGTTGTCCCCACATTTGCAGCCTGGCCGGCCGTATCCTACAGCGCTGACCCCCAAGGTGAAGGTGATGGCAGCCCTACACTTCTTTGCCACCGGTACCTTCCAACATACTGTGGCGTCTGCTGGTGGGATGTCACAGACCATGTTCAGCCGTGTGCTCCGCGATGTTTTGGCGGCAATGTTGCTCTTCCTGAACCGGTACATCTATTTCCCTAGACTGCGACGACTCACTGACGTGAAGAGTGACTTTTATGCCCTGGGGAGGATGCCGCATGTCATTGGCTCCTTTGATGGGACACATGTGGCTTTGGTACCACCACAGGCGCAGGAGCAGGCCTACAGGAACCGCAAGCACTACCACTCGGTCAATGCACTGGTGGTGTGTCTTGCAGACATGACCATCACACACGTGTGTGCCCGTTTCCCTGGTTCAGCACACGATCCCTTTGTGATGAGGAGTAGTCGCATCCCCAGGATGATGGCACAGATGCAGAACCAGCGTGCCTGGCTTGTCGGTGTGTACTGACTTTGTGCCATTGTGTGTGATCTGATCTGTAGTATTCCGCCCACTTTTCCAAGTCAGCTGATGTGCACTTGTCTGTCCGTAGGTGACTCGGGATACCCCAACATGCCGTGGTTGCTGACACCCCTCAGGAACCCTGTGACACCTGCCCAGATGCGCTACAATGAGGCACATGGTCGGACCAGGAGAGTGATTGAGCGGACCTTTGGTCTCCTGAAGAGCCGCTTCCGCTGCCTGGACAAGACCGGAGGGTCCCTCCCATATGCCCCTGCGAAAGTGTGCAAGATTATCATCGTCTGCTGCATGCTACACAACCTGGCAGTGCGGAAGGAGTTGCCTCTCATCCAGGATGACGATGACCAACATCCGCCACCTGTGGAGGATCCTGGCCTGGACCAAGATGCCAGTGACGATGATGATGATGATGGTGATGGTGATGTCCGCACACAGCTCATCACCAACTTCTTTAGCTGAATGTGAGTATCCTGAGGTGTCATGTGAATGATGTGAGTTGGCATGATGTGTGGGTGGGGCTCTGGCGCTGTTGGAGTGTGTCCATGGGCTACTTGACTGGATGTGTGTTGCGATGTGTGGTTACAGGTGGGCTGTACTCCCCAACAGTGTTGACATGCTAACTTGGTTCTGGGTGGGTATCTTGTAACATGTATTGTGCATGAGTTTTGCTGTTCTGTCCTGTACTGCATTGCTTTTGACTGTGTGTCATTTCTGTCCTTCACAGGGTACTTTCAGATTCGTTTGGTCAACTGTGTCCACCGACGACGTGATTGCACATCCAGGCTGGTAGCTGTTGTGTCCCTACAGGTGATGTGCGCCACACCCATGGACTTCCTTCCGTCTACAGTTGTTGACTGCGTGCCCGCTACCAGGTGGGGTTACCTTGCATCTGTAGTGGTTACGGCATGTTGCTACTGTGTAATAAACCTGTGCTTCACTTAGTGATGTGCGTTGTCTGTGGTCACACATTTGACTGCCATTTGCTTACTGCACCTGTGGGCTACTTGACTACAACTGGGAATGGGTGTGGTGTCTGTGCATTGCACCGTCTTCCCTGGCAACATCAGTGTAGGCAATGAGTCAGATGGCCTAGGTGTGTATGTGTTGTGTAGCCCTGGTGGTGTGTCTCCCTCATATGTGTCACGTTGCCTTTACTCACATGCCTGTGTTGTCCTTGCTGTTGCAGTTCGCATACACAGTGTAATTTTGCAGTTCATCATCCCCATAACAGCACCCACGTTGGAATCACGACAGAGGCAAGTATGGTGTATTAGTGTGTTTATTGTGATACATTTGTGTAAATAGTGCATAGGATGTGTTGTGCTGTACATGAATCTTGCAATCCCAAGTTCCTAGGTGAATTGAAAGTCCGGGTAGACAGGATCCCCAGTATCGGGGCCACAGTTGTCTGACACATTGGTCCAACTTGTACTCCCCATGCAATGTGTGGGAGTAGTGTTGCCGTCAACAGGGTGAACAGTCTGTGCACAAAGGCGAACATCCAGAACAGGTTCAGGCTTCCTGGGAGTTGCGCTTGGCCATCGGCCTCTCACTTTCCCCTCCTCGGACGACCCCTCTTCTTGGGGGGTGGGGCCCTCAAGTGCAGGCTGCTGCGGTGCAGGGGACTCTCCGCCAGAGTCCTCCTGCCTCCCTGTGGCAGTTGCAGTTTGTTCGGTACCAGATGTTGTTGGCACACAGGGAGGTGTGGACTGGTTGCTGTTCATCTGGCGGAGGCATTGTAAAATGTCCCTGTGCACCGCCGTCATCTCATGCAGTACATCCCACTTGGACTCCACGCGGGACATGTGTGAGTCCACACGGGACATGTGTGACTCCACGTGGGACATGTGGGAGTCCAAGCGGGCATGATGGGCAGCCTGCTGCTGTTTGATGTCTCTGAAGAGCCCCACTACCTGGCTGAGCTCTCCGGTGCTGGACTGGTACGCATCAGCTATGCGTACCAGTTGTGGGTCGTCATGCACACCAGCAACGTCTGCAAGCAGCGACCTCTGTCTCCCACCCCTCCCACCACCCCTGCTGACATGTGCAGTGTGTGCAGTTGCACGCACAGATAACCCTGGTCCACCTTGGGGGTTGGTGGTGGTGGTGGTGTCCATGGCCCCAGGTTGGTCCAGGGTCACTGCGCTGGTGTTGCTCCTTATTCTGTCCATGTCGGCAGGGATGGTATTCGTGGTGACAGTCGTTGTAGGGGTGGGTGCAGGGAGTGCAGCTGGTGGTCCTGCTGGTGCTGCAGCTGGTGGTCCTGCTGGTGCTGCATGTTGACTTGCACCGGATGTGCCAGGTTGTTCATCGTCCGAGGAGGACAGAGGCTGTACGACGCCAGTGAGCTCGGCATCCTCTTGAGCCTGGGACTGGGACTCCTCAGCGTCTGCTGCTGTGTCCCCATCATCACCTGTTTTTGGGAGACACAAACAATGTATGTCATGTTTCTGCAGGCATCAGTGGTTGACACACATGACAGTTGTGACTGTGCCTCTGGGTGCGGGCCTGTACATTGCATTGTCCTAAGTCGTCACAGTCAGGGGTTGATATTGGTGTGGTACATTGTCCTGCATTATTTGGGCATTTCTATGTATTTTCTGGGGTGTGAACATGGTCTGCATTGCTTGTGTTTGGTTGACAGCCAGACCTCCTTCCCACCCAGCCAGCCAGTCAGTTATCCCACCATGGAACGTGCTTGCGTTGCAGGGAGTGTAAGTTGTCTCTCAGGATGTCAGTCAGTGGTGTCCTGCTGTTTGTTGGTGCACAGTTGGCAGCAGGGCCTTGTGCTCCCCACAGCAGTAGCCAGTGTCAGCCATCTTGTGAGTCCTTCTCCACTCCCTGTGATGTGAGCATGGTTCAGGGTGGTGTTGATGGGACAGTTGTGGGGGTGAGCTATGTCTGTGACTACGACTCCCATCATGCCATTGCCTCCACCCCACTTGCCAGCATTCCCATACTTACTTGCTTTTGTGTGGAGTTCAGTGGGTGTGGGTGTGAGGGCAATGGCAAGATGGCTGACAGTGGTGTCCTGCTGTTGGTTGGTGTGCAGTACCCAGCGTGCCCTTGTGCTCCCCACGACACAGCAACAGTGTCAGACATCTTTTATGGGCCTTTCCACTCTCTGTGGGATGTGCATGCGTGAGTGTGAGCTTGCTGGGCCATGTGGTGGGGGATGTAGGGCTGTGAGTATGACTCCCATCATGCTATTGCCTCCTCCCCCCTTCCCAGCATGCCCATGCTTCCTTCCTTTTGACTCTGCTTCCCTGTGGGTTGGGCTGGCTGTGCTGACAGGATGGCTGGGAGTGTTGTCCTGGCAGTTGTTTGGCTAAGAGTCCCAAGAGTGTCCCTGTGCTTCACACAACATAACCCAGGGTGGTGGTGCTTTGTGGGATCTTGTGTTAGGATGGAGGGCATTGCATTCTACCAGGTGGGTACTGTGGAGTTTGTGTTGGGGAGGGTGTGAGGGGAGGTGCTGGTGACTATAGTCAGTGCTGCAAGTCCCCCTTCCCACCCAGCCAGCCAGATATCCCACCATGGAACGTGCTTGCATTGCAGGGAGTGTAAGTTGTCTCTCAGGATGTCAGTCAGTGGTGTCCTGCTGTTTGTTGGTGCACAGTTGGCAGCAGGGCCTTGTGCTCCCCACAGCAGTAGCCAGTGTCAGCCATCTTGTGAGTCCTTCTCCACTCCCTGTGATGTGAGCATGGTTCAGGGTGGTGTTGATGGGCCAGTTGTGAGGCTGAGCAATGTCTGTGACTACGACTCCCATCATGCTATTGCCTCCACCCCCTTCCCAGCATGCCCATGCTTCCTTCCTTTTGACTCTGCTTCCCTGTGGGGTGGGCTGGCTGTGCTGACAGGATGGCTGGGAGTGTTGTCCTGGCAGTTGTTTGGCTAAGAGTCCCAAGAGTGTCCCTGTGCTTCACACAACATAACCCAGGGTGGTGGTGCTTTGTGGGATCTTGTGTTAGGATGGAGGGCATTGCATTCTACCAGGTGGGTACTGTGGAGTTTGTGTTGGGGAGGGTGTGAGGGGAGGTGCTGGTGACTATAGTCAGTGCTGCAAGTCCCCCTTCCCACCCAGCCAGCCAGATATCCCACCATGGAACGTGCTTGCATTGCAGGGAGTGGAAGTTGTCTCTCAGGATGTCAGTCAGTGGTGTCCTGCTGTTTGTTGGTGCACAGTTGGCAGCAGGGCCTTGTGCTCCCCACAGCAGTAGCCAGTGTCAGCCATCTTGTGAGTCCTTCTCCACTCCCTGTGATGTGAGCATGGTTCAGGGTGGTGTTGATGGGCCAGTTGTGAGGCTGAGCAATGTCTGTGACTACGACTCCCATCATGCTATTGCCTCCACCCCCTTCCCAGCATGCCCATGCTTCCTTCCTTTGACTCTGCTTCCCTGTGGGGTGGGCTGGCTGTGCTGACAGGATGGCTGGGAGTGTTGTCCTGGCAGTTGTTTGGCTAAGAGTCCCAAGAGTGTCCCTGTGCTTCACACAACATAACCCAGGGTGGTGGTGCTTTGTGGGATCTTGTGTTAGGATGGAGGGCATTGCATTCTACCAGGTGGGTACTGTGGAGTTTGTGTTGGGGAGGGTGTGAGGGGAGGTGCTGGTGACTATAGTCAGTGCTGCAAGTCCCCCTTCCCACCCAGCCAGCCAGATATCCCACCATGGAACGTGCTTGCATTGCAGGGAGTGTAAGTTGTCTCTCAGGATGTCAGTCAGTGGTGTCCTGCTGTTTGTTGGTGCACAGTTGGCAGCAGGGCCTTGTGCTCCCCACAGCAGTAGCCAGTGTCAGCCATCTTGTGAGTCCTTCTCCACTCCCTGTGATGTGAGCATGGTTCAGGGTGGTGTTGATGGGCCAGTTGTGAGGCTGAGCAATGTCTGTGACTACGACTCCCATCATGCTATTGCCTCCACCCCCTTCCCAGCATGCCCATGCTTCCTTCCTTTTGACTCTGCTTCCCTGTGGGGTGGGCTGGCTGTGCTGACAGGATGGCTGGGAGTGTTGTCCTGGCAGTTGTTTGGCTAAGAGTCCCAAGAGTGTCCCTGTGCTTCACACAACATAACCCAGGGTGGTGGTGCTTTGTGGGATCTTGTGTTAGGATGGAGGGCATTGCATTCTACCAGGTGGGTACTGTGGAGTTTGTGTTGGGGGGTGTGAGGGGAGGTGCTGGTGACTATAGTCAGTGCTGCAAGTCCCCCTTCCCACCCAGCCAGCCAGATATCCCACCATGGAACGTGCTTGCATTGCAGGGAGTGTAAGTTGTCTCTCAGGATGTCAGTCAGTGGTGTCCTGCTGTTTGTTGGTGCACAGTTGGCAGCAGGGCCTTGTGCTCCCCACAGCAGTAGCCAGTGTCAGCCATCTTGTGAGTCCTTCTCCACTCCCTGTGATGTGAGCATGGTTCAGGGTGGTGTTGATGGGCCAGTTGTGAGGCTGAGCAATGTCTGTGACTACGACTCCCATCATGCTATTGCCTCCACCCCCTTCCCAGCATGCCCATGCTTCCTTCCTTTTGACTCTGCTTCCCTGTGGGGTGGGCTGGCTGTGCTGACAGGATGGCTGGGAGTGTTGTCCTGGCAGTTGTTTGGCTAAGAGTCCCAAGAGTGTCCCTGTGCTTCACACAACATAACCCAGGGTGGTGGTGCTTTGTGGGATCTTGTGTTAGGATGGAGGGCATTGCATTCTACCAGGTGGGTACTGTGGAGTTTGTGTTGGGGGGTGTGAGGGGAGGTGCTGGTGACTATAGTCAGTGCTGCAAGTCCCCCTTCCCACCCAGCCAGCCAGATATCCCACCATGGAACGTGCTTGCATTGCAGGGAGTGTAAGTTGTCTCTCAGGATGTCAGTCAGTGGTGTCCTGCTGTTTGTTGGTGCACAGTTGGCAGCAGGGCCTTGTGCTCCCCACAGCAGTAGCCAGTGTCAGCCATCTTGTGAGTCCTTCTCCACTCTCTGTGATGTGCGCATGGTTCATGGTGGTGTTGATGGGACAGTTTTGGGGCGGGCAATATGTGTGACTGCGACTCCCATGATGCTATTGGCTACACTGACTTGGCCAGCATACACAGAATTCCTTCCTTTGAGTGGTCTTCACTGTGTGTTGGTGTTGTTGTGGTGGCTACATGTGTGGGTGTGTTTGTTAGTTCTATTTGTGCCACTGCCTAGCTGTAGTTGTGGTTGTGTTTGTACATGTGTTGGCACAGTTAGATGTGACTTTTTTGATGGCATGTGTTGTGTTTCTCTGACTGACATACACATTTTGGGATGATTCTGTTCTGGTTGCTGTGTTATTGCTATGAGTGCATGGTTTGACTCTCCCCTTGACAGTGATGTGTGTGTGTTTTGTGGCAGTATATTGTGTACATTTGTTGTGTACTCACCAGGCTCTGGGATGTCCTCTAGTCCATATATGCTCACTGGCGGTAGGATGGCCCGCACCTTCTCCTCCCAGGGCCTGAGGTATATTGGCTTGGCAGGAGGGCCACTGCCGGTGTGTTGGCTGTTGATGTAGTCTTGCTTCAGCAGTTTCCGTACCCTCCTGCGCACGTCATACCACCTGTTCTGGATGTCGGTCTTTGTGCGCCGACATGGTGATTGGGCGTTCACCCTGTTGATGATCCTCTCCCACATCTTGGTTTTCTGCGACATGGGGGTCTGTTGGACCAATGTGCCAAACAGCTGTGGCTCTACCCTGAGGATCTCGTCTACCAGGACTTCCAATTCACAATCTAGGAACTTGTGATTCTTCTTGGGGGCATGGTGATGGGTGGTGATGGTGAGTGATGTGTGTGTTGGTGTGCAGGTGAGGGTGTGTGAGTGTGTGTTTTGCTGGGTGTATGTGAGGTAGGTATTTGTGGGTGTGCTGCTGGTGTGTGGCTTGTGTGAGGGATGAGCTGTGGGTGTGTGGTTGCTTTCTCTTGGGTGCTGGCAGTGGAATGGCATTTGCAAAGGCTCATGGTAGTGATTTGTGTCCTTTATATAGGTGGAGTTGTGGGTGTGTCTTTGTTCTCTGTCCCCACCCCCCAGTATTTATTGGCTTGGTAATTGCTTGTTTGGCCTTTTTTGGGTGATTTTTCCTTTGTGTTGTTTGTGTATGTTGGAAACGTTCTTGTGACCGAGTCGGACCCTGCATTGGTCTCGTACGGTGTTTTCCGTTTCGTTCACGCTGTGTTTGTGCAGTTTTCTATGCTGCGTACGCGTCGGTCGCGGTGTTTTGTGTTGCTTCGGCTCGGTTTTGTATGCGTGTCGGTCGTACGGCTTGTCCTCCGTCCGACTCGCTCGTGGTTCTCGCGCCTTGCATCGTACTTTGCGGTTTGGAGTTGGCGTGTACGTTTCGGTCGGATTTGTTCCGGGTGCGTGTCGGTCGGTTGGATTCGCGTGTTTTCCGGCCGGATTGCTATTTTCCGTGCGGCTCGGTCGGTCGACTTGGTTTCGTTACGTGTCGGTCGGATTTTCGCGCCTTGCATCGTACTTGGCGTGTCGGGCGCCACGGGTACGTGTCGGTCGGTATTTTTTCCGGATCCGAGTCGGTCGGTGCTTTTTCCGGCCCGAATCGGAATCGACCCCATAGTGTGTGATTATAGTCTTGTTCAACTCCTCCAAGAGATAGTGTCTGATTAAAGTCATGCAAAGGTCCACACAGATAAATTGTTTAATTTTAGTCATATCCAAGTCCCCACAGAAATAGTGTATTATGATAGTAATGATAAATTCCATGTAGAAATGTGTGTTATTACACTAATGATGAAGTCCACACAAATGTAGCATTTAATTATTGTAACTCTCAAGTCCTACTAGAGATAGTGTGGGGTTATATTCATGGTGAAGTCCCCCCAGAGGTAGTATGTGATTATAGTTAAGTTCAGAGATGGTGTGTGATTAAAGTCATGTTCAAGTCTGCACATGGAGAGTGTTATGCTAGTCATGTTCAAGTCCTTGTAGAAACACTATATTATAATGTCAAGCTCGGATCCTGGCAGAGATGCTATGATTTTATAGTGATGGCCAGATCTTCACACAGACAGTGTGTCATTATATTCATGCTCGGGTCCTGTAGAGATATTGTGTGATTATAGTGAAGCCCGGGTCCCCAAAGAGATAGTGTGGATTATAGGGATGCCACATCCTCATTGAACTATTGATTATAGACTTGTAGAAAAACGGTGTGATGACTGTCAAATTCAAGTCCATGTAGGGATAATCATGTTGAAGTCCTTGTAGAGATAGTGTGTGATTACATTCATGTTCAATTCCCCACAAAGATAGTGTGTGATTATATTGATGCCCAGGTCCCACAAATAGTGTGTGAGAATAGACAGACCCAGGTCCCTCAGAGATAGTGTGTGATTATAGGAGTACCCTTGATATCCCTATAACCCCGCCATAGAAATGATGTATGATTATAGGGTTACCTAGGTGCCCAATGAGATACAGCATCTTTATAGTCATGTTCAAATCCCCATAGAGATAATGTGTGATTACAGTGATGTTCAAGACCCACAGTGTTAGTGTGTGATTGATTACGATGATTATGCCCAGGTCACAACAGAAATAGTGTTGTGATCATATTGATGCTCAGGTCCCCACAGAATTGTGTGTGATTATAGGGATGCCCGGGTCCCCACAAAGATAGTGTGTGATTATAGGGATGCCCAGGTCCCCACAAACATAGTGTGTGATTATAGGGATGCCCAGGTCCCCACAAAGATAGTGTGTGATTATAGGGATGCCAGGTCCCCACAGAGAAAGTGTGCAATTTATGGATGCCCAGTTCCCCACAGAGATAGTGTGTTCTTATAGGGATACCCAGGACCTCACAGAGATAGTGTGTGATTATAGGGATACCCAGGTCCCCACAGACATAGTGTTTTTTTATAGTCCTGTTCATGTCCCCATAGAGATAGCGTGTGATTACAGTGATGTTCAAGTCTCCACAGTGATAGTGTGTGATGATAGTCATATTCAAGTCTCACAGCGATGTCTGCGATGATGGATATGTTGAAGACCCCAAACAGATAGTATTAGTCTAGTGCCTTAGTAAACTAATGTTTCCACTTGAGGGATCTGTGTTTGACCTCCTACTCACATGTTTGAATCCCGGTGCTTTCATTCAGCCTTTCGTCCTTCCAAGGTTGGATACATGGGCGCACAATTGAGTTGGATAACAATAAACACCTATTATTCAGCACCAAGATACTCTCAGGCATAAAAGTGAACTTTATAAATACGCATGAGATGATGTGGTGTGACAATTGCAGTATTCAATTTCCCACAGGAGCTAGACTTGAATGATCCCACTCATCTAATAATCCCACATCAAATGCAGCATTAACTGACTTAAACTGACTTAAACTGTGTCAATCCATGAAGGTCCACACTTCCTTAAATATCCGAGTTCTCATTTTCTTTTCTAGCCACCACCTTATGAACTAGTCTCCATCAGAAAAATACAGCTGTATTTATGATTACAACCAACTGCCCATGCTGATTCTTTCTGAGTCTATTGGTAGATACATTGGAGAAATAGAGCTACGGACTGGCACATCTTTGTTATTTTGTCTCTAGAATTCAAGAGTATAATGGGCCTCTCCTTCTCTCTGAGTATTTCTTCTACCTGCCTTTGGTGCTCTATGCCAGCTACTTAGGCTCCACTCTATATATATCTGTACATACATACATAAATCTTGTTTAACAAAGTTAAACATTTGTTGTGTTTGGAAGCACAAATTATGTAAGAGGAACCTACAGCTGTATTTCCCGAATAGGGTATCCATGAATTTGTGGAAGAGTAAAATAAATCACACTGACAGTGGCACAACCACCTTCTACTGGGAAAAGGCACGTTTTCAGAATGTATCCATGTAAAACATGGGAGACATTGAAAATGTTGAAAAATCCATTTGGGAACCCACATTTTATATTTGAGGAGTAAAATAGGAATCCTTGAACAAGGGTTGTATTTCTTTGTACATGAGTAGAAAAAGGTAGCTTGGCAGTGGTGCAACTATCTTCTTTATATAAAAGGCACATTCTCAAAAGTGCCCATGCTAACTTTAAAACATTGAAGGTTCTGTTGCTTGAAGGCCAAATCTTATACATGAGTTTTACAAATTGAGTTCCTAAACAGAGCTGGAATGCTCATTGTGAAAGAGTAGAGAAAGTCACGTTGGCTGACGCATAGCTGTCTTTTTCATGGGAATAGATACCTCAAAATATGCCCAATTTAATTATAGGATTCCTTCACAATGTTAATTTATTTTGTACGTCAGTGTATGTGAGGTGTACAACTGGACTTCCTAAAGGGCTGGTGAATCCTTTGATCATGAACAATTAGATAGTCATGCAACAGCCTTTTTTTGTGGGTAAAGAAACCTTAAAATGCACCCCTGTTAAAGATATTAGTCCTTCATAAAGTTGAAAAACACATTTTCAGTAGCGGGCCTTTTGTACACAGAGAATTAAACACTATTTGCTGACCTTAGCATTTGGTCCCTTTGTGCCAGAGTAGAGAAAATCACTAACAGTTATGTAACTACATTTTCATGGGAAAAGGGATATTCTCAAAATGGGCACATGTTAAATATAGTGGTCCTAACAAAATTGAAAAATTGGCTGGTTTAGGGGCACATATTTGTACATGGGTCATGCACAAAGCTTTCCTGAATGATTCTAGGTTTCCCTTAATGGAAAGTATGGAAAGACATTAACAATAACAAAATGGTTTTTTCATGGGAAAGGCACATCATTGAAATGTGCACTTATTAGTTATAGGCAGGACCACTAGAATTATGCAATTGTGCGGCGCGTTGATTTTTGCATAACTATAGATTTGCCGCATTTGCCACATAATCCATCATCTGCTGCAGAATCTGCAAATTTTAACACAAAAATGTATTTCTATCTCAAACCGCTCAAAAGTTACTAAAACGCAGCCACGCGTGTTGCAGCGCAGTTGAAGGCCCATTGCAAAGTTGGACTGGTCACCTTTCTGTTGCTTATTGCTATATTTCAGTGTTAAACTGGTACTAAAGAGGTACAACTAATGTTCAGACAGTGTTAACAAGTTTATATTTGACACAACAATGAAGAAATACTATCACAAAATGTGCCGCATAATGCTGCATAATTACTTTTGACAATTGTGAAAGATCTTTTTTGATGTAAAAAAGACTTTCTCAGAATGTTACAATGTTAAACATACAGCTCTTTCACAAACCTGAAAAACATCTTTTTAGGGACGTACAGCATGAAACTAGGTTTTATGAAAGGGGCTGGTGGTCAATTTTTGCAAGATTAGAGAAAGTCACTTTCTGCAACTGCCTTTTTTTATAGGCAAAGGCACATTTTTTGTGAGCACTAGTTTTGTACTTGGAGCATGCATATGATTTCCTAAATGGTGCTGGGAATCATTTTGTGTAAGATTAGAGAAGGTCATGTTGACAGTTGTGCAACAGCCATATTTATAAGAGAAGAAACATTCTTAAAATGTGCCCATGTTATAGTCTGAAGTATTTCACAAAGTTGAAAGACTTACGGTTTTGGGATACAACAAAGCTTCTTGAATGGGGCTCTTGACACATTGTGCAAGTGTAGAGAAAGTTACATTGGCAGTGGTGCAACAGTTTTGTGCATGAGAAAAGACACATTCTCAAAATATGTGCTGGTTAGATAAAGGAGTCTTTCACAAAACTGAAAAATCCATGTACGAGTTTGAATTGTGGAACTGGGACATAAACTGGAATTCCTGAACAAGGATGGTGGTCGGCTGGAATAGAAAAAGTTACAAGGGTGCAACTGCCTTTTTGGGGCTCAGGTTTTTGTACTATGTGCATGCAAATGAAGTTACTAATTTCTGCTGGTGGTCGCTTTATGGTGGAGCAGAGGGTCCCTATCTCCGTTGTGCTACTGCCTTTTTCATGGTAAAAGGTGCATTCTCACAGTGGTCATATGATACTTATGGCGGTTTTCCAAAGTTGAAAACATCTTTTTGAGAGCACAGATTTTCTACATAGCACATACAACTTGATTCTCTGATTGGTGGAGGTAATTCCCTTGTGCCACAGTAGAGCCAGTTTTATTGGCAATTGAGCAACTGCCTTTTATGTTGGGAAATCTCCATTCCCGAAATGGAGCTATTTTTAAAATGTGTGCCTTTCGCAAAGTTGAAAAAAACACATGGGATCTCAGATATTTGCATCTAGGTTATACAATAGGATTTCTTGAACAGGGTTGGCAGTAGTGAAACTACCTTTTGGCAGGAAATGTCGCACTCTTCCTATCAGCTGAAACCTGCAGGAGAAAAGCCGCTCTAGTTCTCAGCAGCAGCTTGTCCAGAAAGAAGGTGGTATAAGGCGACTGGACTGATAGAGCTGGAAGCTTGCTCACTTGATGTGCTGATGTTATCGCAATGAGAAAAAATGGGTCCAAAAGGAATACATATAAAATAAAACATAAGGACCAAATGAAAGTACTACTCTGGCATCACAAAGCATTTTGGAAGAAACATAACAAACAAATGTTTGAGAAAACCGATTACAACAGGTGATTTGAACAAGGTTGGTCCGGCAAGCAGAAGAAGGCTGAAAGGGCTAACAAGTACACTTTAGTAGTGCCCACTGCAAGTCCTTGCTGGGCCAAAGACAGAAGAAACAACAACACATCTGACTGTTTGGCTTACCAGGGGTCCATGTTACATTAAATGGATTTAATAGTACATCGCCTTTCTGTCAGGATGACATTTACTACTTTGGGAGGTAGATCGATTGGAGTAAACTCCTGCCACTCAATCTCCACTCATGGACGTGTGATTGCACTTACCCAGGTGCAAGACCTTGTCCTGCTGCTGCTACAGAAGATCCTTCCAAAGCGGCAGCCTGATCAGAGGATAGATGCTTATACCCAAAGGTTCCAGGTACCAAACTCTCCTGACTCAATACAGGACCACTTGGATGATTTGGGCTCAGTCGGTCTTGATCTTCTTCATAACTCGCGGAAGGAGAGGAATATCTGAAAGGCATGCAGTTGTCCCACATTCCACTCTAAGCAGAATGCGTCTCCTAGAGAGAGAGCCTTCTTAGGAACCCCAAAGCATCAAAGTGCTGCTACTGCACACTCTCAACGGTGGGGAAGAGATTGATCCAGGGCTCTCCCCATGGTGGAAGATGTCCTGCTCAACCTCCAGATACAATTGCCATTCATGATCCGCTAGGCCCCCCAGCTGAGTTTATTTACTGGTGAACAAACTGACATTTAAAGATCCCCTCATGTGGTGTATGATAAGAAAGATGCCCTAATGATCCAGCCAGGTCCAGAACTACAAGGACTCATGGCACAAATTTCAAGACCCCACTTGTTGCAATACTACCCAATTCAGCAGTGACGTGTGTCACCACTGTCAACTGTGGGTAAGGTTGGGAGAGGGGTCTACTGCTGTTCCAATTGAGATTGAACAGCTCCCACCTCAACCTGAACATTGGCAAGTGTAAGCATCTTGAATTTGTCCTTCTGCAAGAAGAAGTTGAGGGGCTGAAGATCTAAAATAAGGGGAAGGCCGCTACACTTCTTGAGTACCCACAATTAGTGGGAGTAACATCCAGTTCCTACTTCCAAGGCCCTCTTTGTTTTTTTTCTCCAGAGGAGCCTCAACTTCTGCAGTAAAATGGACAAATAGTCTTTCGAAGGCCACTCTGATGTAGATGGCATAGGCGGCAGGATGGGAATGAGTGACAGGACATAGCCCCTTTGGACTATCTGCTGGATATTACCGCTTGCCACCCATGGGGAAAATGAGTCATCCTACCCGCCCATGGGGTGGTCGTGCGCCGCTAAGGGTACACTAAAATGTTTTTTATGCTGCTGCCTTTGGGGGTAGGGGCTGGGAAGTTTGTTTTCCCTGTTGGCCTGATCATTGCCTGCTAGATCCCCTAATCTGACCCCGAAAGGACTTTGGTATCTGTTGTTCATTTGGTGGATCTTGATGTTGCCTGAGGATGAAGCAACTAACAATGCCTTGAACGAGGCAAAAACAAGTGAAAAAAGACCTAGGCAGTCTGCAGTTGTTCTGCTCTCTTTAAACACTTGAGGGTGGAGCCATTCTTCTCACCAAAGAGGTGAGATCCATTCAAAGGCATATGGCTGAGTGACGCTTAAATGTCACCTGAAAAGCTAGTGAAATTTACAAGTGGTGCCAGAGCACCATGTTAGTGCTGACTGCTCAAGCAGCCTGTTATGTCCAGTTTGAGTAGATGACATACTTAGCTGCATCCTAGAAATGCTGAATGATTTGTGCCAAATTGACTCTGAATTCCTTTGGGATTGCTGGTAACCTTTTAACAACTGAGTCCCATACTACATGAGAGTATCTTACAAGTAAGCAGCTGGTGCTGACCGACTGAAGGGGAGGCTAACAGAGGAAAATGTCCATTTCCAAATGCCTCTATCCTTGAAAGGAATTGGGGTTAATTCAGCTGATGGAGGTAATACCCACTGGGCTCTCTGTAGTAGGATGCTGTGTGCGAAAGCAGCGTCACCAGGGGCTGGAGAATGACGATTCTCCAATTACCATACAGAGAGAATCTTGATTTCATTAAAGACAACGGAGGCTAACATTATGCAATATACTTTTATTGCTGCCCCAACATGCAGCCCTTTAAAGAATATATTACATCATGAACACAATACATCATGAATAAGAACATTCCAAACAACAATATATAACGCCATGGTAACTAGGCATCATCCTCTTAGAGCTGCGACGGACAATCATAAAATTCTTTAAAATGACTTCCACTTAAAATGTATAGATGATGAAGCGTTTCTCACAAAGATGGCGTGTCTGTAAGAAAAAAAGGATCAAATTGGTAATCCCAAATTATTCGAACTTATAAACTTATAGGTAAACACAAAGAAGCTGTAAAGAAATACAATTTAATATTAAATATTTAAAATTCATAAATTTAAACTTAACTAAAGTTTGTTCCTGAATCAGAAAATAAATTCAGTCAGCCTTCCCCCAGGGTGTGGTGGGTGGGTTAATGTTAGCCTCCGTTGTCTTTAATGAAATCAAGATTCTCTCTGTATGGTAATTGGAGAATCGTCATTTTATTACAAGACCGGAGGCTACCATTATGCACGTTTAAAGCATTTTAACGCTGTACTGCTCACATGTTCCACAGGTCTAAGGTAAAACTGTGCAAAGGTGGATGCATTTGACCAATCCGCAGTTTTCAAGATAACAGCAAGGGATCCTCCTGCCCGGAACACTATACTGGCCATCGCCCCACGGGAAGAATGAGCCCCAAATTTAGACAAATCTATTCCCGCTTCTGACATAATTAATCTAACCCACCTAGCAATGGTAGCTGTGGACACTGCTTTATAGGGTTTAACAAAGGAAATTAAGAGTTGATTTTCATCCTTAGGTCTAAAGCTAGACCTTACTTTTTCGTAAGTTTTTATGCAGTCCACTACACATACTTTTTTATAATCTGGAAAACAGGGATAAAAGATGCTTTCGGTCATAGTTTTAGTCCTTTTCCATATTTCAAAATGCCTTCTGTCTGGACAATAGAACCTATTAGAGATCTCCAATGCTTTAACGTCTGAAATTCTTTTAAAGGATATCAGGCAGAGTAAGGTTGCTAGCTTAGTTGTTGATTGTTTTCTTGAAAGGAAAGAGTTGTCTGGCCAAGTAGAGAAAAGCTCGAAAATGAGATTAACATTCCCTAAGGAGTCATACTTGGTCTTGGGGGGACGTTTAAGTTTAATACCCTTAATTACCCTACGGATCAGAGGATCTGAACCAATTGAACAGTCATTAATTAGTGAGCGTCCTGCCAATATACCCGATCTATAACATTTGATGTTCTATAGCATAGGCCTGAGTTAAATAACTCTGCGAGATAATTTGTCAATTCTACTGCAGGAGCGTCCACGGGATCCAAATCCCGTTCCAGGCACCAACTACACCATTTTTTCCAAACCCCAATGTATCTTCTCCTTGTTCCTGGTGCCCATGACTCATCCATTAGGTCTTAAGCCTCTCCTGAAAGGCCAGAGTATCGCTTGGATTTCCTGAAATCTTCCAGGCAAGAAGGTTCATGTTGCCTTCTAGGAGGAGAGGATGTTCTTCTCCATCTTGTCCTTGAAGAAGGCCACTGTTCTTGGGGATAAAACGTGGAACATCTGTTGCTAGTTCCATCGTTCCCGGGAACCAAACCTGTGTATTCCAGAAAGGAGTAACTAGAACTATCTTGCACTGTTCCGTTCTGACTTTTAGAAGAACTCTCTGGATTAGAGCAAAGGGGGGAAAAGCATAACAACTCTGATTGCTCCAAGATTGGACTAGGGCATCCACTGCTTGTGCTTTGGGATCTGGTCTCCAACTGTAATAAGTTTTGACCTGAAAGGTAAGTCTGCTGGCAAATAGATCTACATGAAAGGGACCCCACAGATTCTGAATTCTTATGAAGACTAAAGGATTCAATTTCCAATCGCTCGAATCCTTTAGGAACCTTGAATTCCAGTCTGTTCTTGTGTTTTTATGACTAGGAATAAATTCTGCTTTTAGTATGATTTTCTGGCTCCAACAGAAGTACCAAATCTTCTTGGCTAGGTCCGCAAGGATCTTTGATCTTGCACCCCCCAAGCGGTTGATATAGGATACTGCCGTGAAGTTGTCTAACTTGATTAGAACAACACTGTTCCTCAGAGTGGATTTGAAACTCATTAGAGCGTTCAAACATGCCAACATTTCTAAGCAGTTTATGTGGAGAGGAAGTTCCTCCTGGGACCACTTCCCTCCTGTCTCTATCTTTCCCATCTTGGCACCCCATCCTAGGTTGCTCGCGTCTGACTCCACAGTGTGCTCCGGTGTGTTCCCGAAGATTGCCTTCCCATTCCAGCTGTCTAGATTGTTCCACCACCACAGGAAGTCTTTCCGGGCCTCCTGCGATAAAGGGACTGTATCTGAATACCATAGGCCCTTCTTTAGGCCTAAAGATTTTAGTCTTTGTAAGGCTCTGTAGTGTAGTGGGCCTGGTGATACTGCTTCAATAGAAGAGGATAGAAGTCCAACTACTCTTGCTATTTTGCGTAAACTGACTAAGTCTTTGGACATAACATAAGAAACTTCTTTCTTTATTTTGGTTAGTTTGTTGGTTGGGAGTTGTATTTGGCTTGTAATTGTATTTACTTGGAACCCCAAGAATTCCAAATTTTGAGTTGGTGACATTATAGATTTTTCTATGTTGATGATGAAGCCCAACTTTTCTAAAAGATCTACTGTCCATTTCATGTGTTTTAACAAGTCCTCCTGGTTTTGTGACATCAGAAGGATATCGTCTAGGTAGATTATTAAGCGAACACCCCTTCTTCTCAAGGATGCAACTACTGGCCTTAGAACCTTGGTGAAGCACCAAGGGGCTGGAGAGAGTCCAAAGGGAATGCATCGAAATTGGTATATTACTCCTTTCCATGAGAATCTTAAAAAATTTTGAGAGTCTTTGTCCATAGGAATTGTGAAGTAGGCGTCTTTTAGATCCAATTTCACAAGCCAGTCTTTCTTTTGTAGGATGTCTCTTAAGAGGTGAATACCCTCCATTTTGAAGTGTCTGTAAACTAGGAAGGTATTCAGCTCTTTTAAATTTTTAACTGGGCGCCAGCCTTTCTCGTTTTTCTTTACCAAAAATATTGTGCTCACAAAGCCCTGTTCTGAATCTGTCACCCTGCAAATAGCATTTTTTTTTTTTTGATAACCAATTTTATTGATTTTAGTAAAATATAGCATACATACAGAAAACAGAAGACCAGCAGCAGGCAAAGACATCAAAGCACGGCAGAAACACAATATCAGTATGGCAACGGGTGCGCCCTAGATAGTCATGGAGCATGAAGGAGAACCTAGTAATGCTCGCCACGGGCCTACCACCGCTCCAGGGAGTTTTAGTCCTCTATCACCTCAACCCATTTACCCCACATTTTGTGATATTTCTTTGGACATCCCCTGGCCTCGTACAAAGCTTTTTCTTGCACCGCACACCACTCCACCCCCCTGCGCCATCGTGTCATGGTGGGCGCTACCGAATTCAGCCAGTTCGCCGCAATGTCTCTCTTGGCCACCATCAGGGCTGTGTTCAGAAAGAGTTTGTCTTCCCTGGAGCCATCCAGCCCCTCCGTGACTCCCAGGAGAACATTGAGCGGGTTAAGAGGAACCTCCCAGCCCAGGACCTCAGTGAGTTCCCCAACCACCAAGTCCCAAAAGCATGCAACTACAGAGCAAAGCCATACCATGTGGAAAAAATCAGCCTGCGAGTGGTCACAGCGGCGGCAGGACGCATCAGGTCTGAGCCCTGCGCGGTGGAGGCGCAGCGATGTAAGGTATGCGGCGTGGAGGTAGTATTTTTGGACTAAACGGAGCCGCGCCGAGGCTGTGATTGTTTTGGGTGTCATTAGCGCATCCCTCCAGTCTTCATCTTCTAGGGTCCCTAGCCACCCCTCCCATCGGTCTCTGAGTCGGTATAGTGTGTTAGGAGTGTTGTTCGTGAGGGAGCGATAGATGCGGGAAATCCCTCCCTTCCCCAAGTTACCGGTCATGGTTTGGGCTTCGGGTGGGCTATATTCAGGTAAGGAGGTGCCCTCCGAAAGATGGGAGTAGAGGGCGTGACGCAGCTGCAGGTAGCTATAAAACTGTGACGGATGCAGGGAATACCGGGTTTGTAGATCTTGAAAGGTGCTCAGATGATCCCCTCCCCATACGCCCCCCAGCTGCGAGACCCCGATGAGATCCCACGCTCTAAAGCCAGATAAGTTGGCGACCTCCCGGAGCCAGGTGCCCTGCCAAAGCGGGGTATGTTGGGTCAGTTTGCCCGACCATTGGGTGTGGCGCAGAGTGGCCCGCTAGGGCAAAAGGACCCTACGCGTGACTGCGGACAGGGTTTGGGGGATGGGGCTCCCGTACAGCATCCCCTGGATGCTGGATAGACCCAGGACATGTAGTTCCACCCTGTATGCGGGATCAGACCAGCCGCCGTTGAACCATTCGTGAATATTGAGGAGTCGGGTTGCTAAATAGTAGAGGTACAAGTTCGTCATCCCTAGACCGCCATCGAAGGGCGGGATCCGGCACTGGGTGAGGGCCAGTCGGGGCCTCCAACCTCCCCAAAGGAACTTGGTGGTTAGACTGTCTATCTCTCTGGACCACGTCTGTGAGAGGAGTAAGGGTATGTTCTGGAGTACATATAGGAACCTGGGTAAAATCATCATTTTAAATAAGGCTATTCTGCCCATGGGGTTCAGCGGCAGCGTTTGCCATCGGAGGAGGTCAGCTCGGGCCTTCTTCACTAGCGGGGTTACATTGAGCGCCCAAGTGAGGTCCAGGAGGAGAGCAACCCAGATCCCAAGGTACTTGAAAGACTGTCTCCGGAGAGGGATCGTGGTCTGCCAGTCGAAGCACTCTCTTGAGAGATGAAGGGGGACCAGGACGGATTTAGCAGAGTTCAGTCGGAGGCCGGATGCCCGGACAAAGAGATCTAATGCACGAAGACACCGGGGTCCCGACTGCGCTGGCTCGGCCAGAAAGAGCAGAACATCGTCTGCATAGAGAGCGATTTTGTCTTCTCCCAGCCCGGGCCATTTCCATCCCGTAGTTCGCTCATGGACCGTATGAGGCAAGCGAAGGGCTCCATTGCCAAGGCGAAGAGGAGGGACGAGAGGGGGCATCCCTGCCGCATTCCTCTCCTGATGGGGAAGGGCTGGGACAGCGCTCCGTTGACCAGCACACGGGCTCGTGGCCTACTGTATAGAGGCTTTACCAGTTTGCGGAAGTTTTCCCCAAAACCCATTTCCGTCAACACCTCCTCTAGGTACCGCCAATCCACAGAATCGAAAGCTTTCTCGAAGTCAACGAGTAGGAGTGACAAGTATGGGGTCAATCGATGGCGATTCGCTAGGGCGAGGTGTCTGAGGCAGTGCCTGGTGCCCCTTGAGGGCATGAAGCCGCACTGGTCGGAATGGACCAGCTTGGTCAGATACGGCTGCATGCGGTTGGCTAGGACAGAGGCAAACACCTTGAGCTCCGAATTAATGAGAGAAATGGGGCGGTAGTCGGAGCAGCGTTTCGAGGGGGGCTGAGACTTAGGTATCACCACAATGGTGGCAATACCGGTTTCTGCTCGGAATGAGCCCTTGTCAGCCGCCTCGGCGTACATCTCCAGAAGGTGAGGTACTAGCGTGTCTCGGTAGGCCGCATAGAACTCCTGCGGGAGTCCATCCGGTCCCAGGGTCTTACCAGAGGCCATATGAGATAGGGCTTCATTGACCGCCTCCAGAGTGATCTGGAGGTCCAGCGTCTCCGCTTCAGGCTCGCTGAGTCGCGGAAGCGAGATCTGCTCCAGACGGAGCAGCTCTGGGAGTGAAAGACTGGGAGGTTGAGCTGAATAGAGGGCGGCATAGTACGTGGCGAAACACTGAGCCACCATCCCCGGGGAGCGGTGGATCGTGTAGTCCGGAGCTATCACCTCCGGGATTATGCGGTTGGCCATTGGGTATGTGGCCAGTCGATGAAGGAGCTTCCCATTTTTGTCTCCCCAGCCGTAGACTCTTGCTACAGAGGACCTCCACAGCAGTTTAGCACCCTCCAAGGAAATCTGCCTAATTTCGTCTCTCAGAAATGCCAATCTTCTAACTTGGGCCTCGGATCTCTCTTCAGGCAACTGGCCCTCAAGGAGAGAGTGGCCTGGGCTTCCAGTTGAGTAAGGCGAGAGTCCTGCGCGAGCCGTTTAAGTTTGATCTGGCCTTTAGCAAAGCCACGAATGGTGGCCTTACCAGCTTCCCACAGGGTACCAGGGGAGGAGACAGAGCCTCGATTGGTGTCGAAGTAGTGTTGGAGCTCGTTGCCCACCGATTCCCTAAGGTCCTTATCCTGGAGAAACCAGGCGTTTAGTCTCCAAACCGGACGCAGAGACTCCGGGAGGTTGCCTATCTCTATCGCTAAGGGCGAGTGGTCAGATATACCTCTAGGAAGGATGGTAATGTCTTTAATTACCCGACAGTCCATGGCCGGCATAAAAATGTAGTCAAGTCGTGCATGCGTGTGGTGGGATGCCGAAGTGTGCGTGTATTGTCGGGCCAGTGGATGCCAAAGTCTCCAGGCGTCGCAGACCACCAGGGTGGCTGCCCAGTTCGTCAAAAGGTTTGCGTGGGTGATTCTAGTGGTCGAAGGGGGTCCGACAGTGTCAAGGTCAGGACTCATGACTGCGTTGAAATCCCCCCCAATGATGGTCATTCCCAGGGGCAAGGCGGCAACCAGGTCTGTGATTCGCCTAAGGGTGGAGGCCATCAGTGATGGCGGGGAGTACTCCGACAGCAGATTCAGGGCCCGGTCCCCTATGGTCCCTTCTAAGGCCACGAAGCTACCCGATGGATCAGTAGTGACTTTGTGGAGCACGAATGGGAGGGCGCGGCGCACAAGAATAGCTACGCCCCTCGACCCTCTGTAAAAGCCGGAGTGCCAGACCCCGCCGTAGCTATATCTCGCCAGGAAGGGGCAGTTATTGCCTGCAAGGTGGGTTTCTTGGAGCATCAGTATGTCAACTGCGTGACGTTGTGCATATCTCAGGACTCCTGTTCGCTTGACTCTGTCTAGCAGCCCGTTAACATTCCAGGACATTACATGAAGCGTTCCTCTCCCACTGTGATTGTCAGTCATGGGGGATATAGGTGTGCGATGAGACTCATGAAACGGATGCCAGGCGCGGGTGACGTGCTCCACCTGCGTGAAACAGTGGGTGCATCAATGTATGTATATTCGCTATGTTGCTGGTCAAAGATGTTGCTATAACGAACAAAGTGTGCCAACGAAAAACCGGGACAACGGTCCCTTTCCCCTACCCAACCCCCACCCCCTCCCTATACTTCGGGAACAGAAGCATCTGTCGACCCTAACAGTGAAAACAAGCATTGGCATAGCCAATAGGTCTCGCCTTTGGGAACTTATAAGTGTTTAGCCAGAGATATTGACTTTGCCTATGTCTTTAAGCTGTGCTGTACAGAAGTCTGCAGCATGCTGAAAAGTTATAATAAAGAAGTGTCAGAAGCATTTTTGTTACCTTAGATATGACCAAGAAAGCATTATGTACAACTGAACGACCATATTAAAAAAGTATTAACAATAAATAATGTCTTGAGGTTTTTTTTGTCCTTTCAATGCTGGCAACTTGTATCTGCCTGTCCCAATGGTTGCTTGTTATGGGGGGGCATAAATAACAGGAGGGTGAAGGTCAGTCAGTGAGTCAGTTAGTCAGTTAGTGAGAGTGAGAGAGTCAGTCAGTCAGTCAGTCAGTGAGAGAGAGTGCGAGAGTCAGTCAGTGAGAGAGAGTGAGAGTCAGTCAGTCAGTGAGAGTGTCAGTCAGTGAGAGTGAGAGAGAGTCAGTCAGTTAGTGAGAGTGAGAGAGAGTCAGTCAGTCAGTGAGAGTGAGAGAGTCAGTCAGTGTCACGATTTGCTCCCTGTGCTCTCGTACTCACCACCGGGGGGCCGCATAGTGGGACTTTCCAGTCTTCTAATAAGCTTCCAGACCCTCCCCTGCATGCATATCCTGACTTCCAGCCATTTGGACACTTATTGGGAATTGACATCCATTCCCAATCCATGCCGGGTTTTGTGAAAGCCAGCCTGCTTATATTTAAAGCCAGCCTACTCATGCCTGAAACTCCATTACCCAGAATTCCCTGCTCACTGCTTTGTCTCCACCCCTGCAGGCCAAGGATGGGTGGAGGAATTCAGCTCACCTGTGGCTGGCTGCTGCTAGCCTGCTCACACCTGATGCATGTGATTAATGTGAGCTCTTTTAAGCCCCAGCTCCCTTCAGCCCAGTGTTGGTCATTGTAGCTGTATACCGGTGAGGCCAATCCTTGTTTCCAGTGTTTCCTGAGTTCCTGAGCTATAACTATTCCTTGTACCTGAATTAGCACTGCCTGCAGTGCTACCTTGTTTCCTGAGTTATAGCTATTCCTGTTCCTTGGATTCAGCTATTTCTTGTGCCTGATTTGCACTGCTTTCAGTGCTCTCTTGACTCCTTGTTTCCTGAGCTGTAGCTATTTCCTGTTCCCTTGAACTAGCACTGCCTGCAGTGCTACCCTGACTCCTGAGCCTTAGCATTCCTTGTTCCTGACCTGCAGCAGTTTCCCTTCTCCTGACCTAGCACTGCCTGCAGTGCTACCCTGACTCCTGAGCCTTAGCATTCCTTGTTCCTGACCTGCAGCAGTTTCCCTTCTCCTGACCTAGCACTGCCTGCAGTGCTACCCTGACTCCTGAGCCTTAGCATTCCTTGTTCCTGACCTGCAGCAGTTTCCCTTCTCCTGACCTAGCACAGCCTGCAGTGCTATCCTGACTCCTGAGCCTTGGCATTCCTTGTTCCTGACCTGCAGCAGTTTCCCTTCTCCTGTACTAGCACTATCTGCAGTGCTACTTTGACTCCTGAGCTTTTGCTCAATTCTTGTTCCTGCCCCAGCACTGCCTTCTATGCTACTTTGTTTTCTTGATTCCTAAACCTGCACTATTCTAGTATACCCTTGTAGCCTCCCCTTCTGTATATCCTTTTCCAGTCCCTGCCTTTCTTCCCATTTCCTTGGTTCCAGTTCTAGTTTGCTGTCTTTCTATTCTGCTGTCTTGCTTCTGTTACCTCGTATGTTTGTTACCTGCTTTCTGCCAAGTGTGCCCTGTGATTTCCTTCCTTTCCTGTTAAGCACTCCTCCTTGCTAGCTCCTGGTCTATTGTGCTTGTGTTTAGTTCTACCCCTTTGCTGTTACTGCCTTGCGTGTTCCTGTTTGATCGCCAGGATCCGTGGGCACAGCTGACTACCTAGGTGGTGTTTCTTGTTCACTGTGAGTATTGTCTTTGAGTTACTGTTATAACATCACCATAGGTATAAGCTCCACAGACCCTGCCTTTGCATACATATCCTATATGTGGGTATTTTCAGTCAGTATCTGTAACAGCAATTGTGGGTGAGGAACTTACTGAGCTTCAGTCTTACCGTGTGGAGCTCCTGAGTGCTTTACCCCACACCCCCTTTATTGTTAATGTTGTTTCATATATATGTCTTGCACATTCATCCTGGGTGTAGTTATTCTGAATGCTAAATTGCCTCGTGAGTGCCCTTTTTTTCTGAGTCTTACCCATCTTGTTCACTTGTACAGGCTTCCCCTTTGGATCCCTTTTTCTCCTCTGACTCCCTGTATGATCCTGGGCAGCGCTGTACTCCTCTTTCTATATACGTTTTCTACCCAGTTCCCAGTCCTTGCCCAAGTCCCTGACTGTGTTCCCCACATAGTCCCGGACAGTCCCTGACAGTCAGTCAGTGCGCAGAGAGCTGACAGAAAGAGGCCCACCCGGATCTAAGCCTGGGGCGAACCAGGGAGAGGGTGCCTGCCTGGAACTCAAGAAAAATCCACCATTTGGGTATCAGTAATTAATGTGGACTTACAGCAACACTGGGTCGCATCCTGGTCCCAATTTAAAACAACAACAAAGGCAGAATGATTGTTACTGCAATTAGAAATGATCTATCAACGGGCGGAAAAAACTTCGTAAAGGCTAAGTTAAACCGGGAAATATTCCCAAACCGGGGAATGTAGCCATTTACCTAAACAAACTTTTGAGCACACACATATTACACAGATGTGTGCGCGTGTATATATTATAAGCAGTGCTGGTCGTGGAACATCTGTTTTGCAAAGTTGACTTTCAAGCCTGGATAGGCACACATGGGATTGCGAGACAGAAATCAAATGGGGAATTATTCAAAACTAGTTACGTACCTGTAAGGGCAGTTTTGCAGTTTCACTCAAACCCACATGCAACGTGTAATCGCCCCACCTAGTGGAACAAGTCGCAAAGTGCAACTTGTTTTTCTCCCAAAAGCAAACGTGTCCTTGAACAGCCAGCTCATCAAAAGCTATCCTCATCCCAGGCAAGCTTTCGATCTGCATAATATTATAATTACACAAAATGGATTTCGTCACGGACACAGACACACAGCAGATGGATACCTGATATGCTAGAGGGATTACAAAATAATTGTATGTTGATGCCGGGCAAGCATGATATTCTCGCAGCTGACAAAATGCGATGTTCCGGGGGTCAAAGTTCAAAACCCACAGAAAGACCGACAGCCTTTCATCCTTAAGCGGTCGGTAAATTGACTACCATACAATGGATAAAAAGTAACATCGGTTATGGTGTTTAGAAACTTTACAAATCCTGATGGAAATGGCAGAAGTGCTGAATGTAGTACTGTATAACAAATGGTCTGCACTTTTCAAGCACTCATGCTTGTGGCGGCATCCTTATTGCGGGAGCGAGCAGCGGCGCGCAGGGGCCATCTGTTTGTAATTAACGTGGCCGCACCGCTGCTCGCTCCCGCAAGTTGGATGCCAGCACAAGTGCTTGAAAAGGGCAGACCGATTCCAAAAGGTCATCTCCTAGAGCAGCGCATGCACGCTGCCTAGGCGAGACCTAAAAACCTGGAAGAGAACTACACTGAAACGCTTGGGAACGGGGATTCGTGGAGGACCACTCCTCATAGCAGGATGTTCAGTGTCATTGTTCATCGGGAGAGATAAATGGTGGCGAACTTGAGTGCTACACCGTGGGCCGCGGAGCAGAGTGCGGCCAGCAGTCTTTCACAGCTCAGGGTAGAACCTTGAGGAGGGCCGGACTCCGGGAGAGATCAGAGTCCGCTAGATCAAGGTGGGACTGACGGGGCGGGGTTCCTCCCGGGTCCAAGTGATTCGAGGAGCCAGTGCGACGTAAAGTTAGGAGGGCACTCAGGTTTGCCTCGGCCGCTGGACGTTGATGGGGACCCAACGGTGATTCCGACCTGGCACGCCGCAGGCCCCGTCTCCTGCGCAAGCGGGTGCGTTTAGAACGTAGATCAGGCAGGTTCCCCTGGGCGCCCTCAGTGCGGCTCCTGGGGGACTGATCCGGGGCACTGAGTCGCAAGGGGCGCTCCTCCGTGAGCCATGTCCAAGCTTCCTCAGGGGAGTCAAAGAAGAGGGTTTTGTTTTGGAACACCACTCGGAGGCGGGCCGGAAAGAGAAGCCTGTATTGGATGTTTAAAGCACGAAGCTTTTGCTTGACTTCTCCAAAGGAGCGTCTTTGGCTCTGGACCTCCCGGGTGTAGTCAGGAAAGATCATGATCGCCTGGCCCTGATGTTTGAGATGTTGCTGCTTGCGTGCTTCAGCCAGAATGGAGTCCCGGTCCTTGAAATTAAGGATTCGAACTATGATTGGCCGGTGGGGCGCACCCGGTGGTGACCTGGGGCCAAGAGATCGGTGGGCCCGCTCAATTGCAAACCACGGGGAGAGGGAGCCCTCGGGCATCCACGAGCGCAGCCAGCGTTCGATGAAGTTAGATGTGCGGCCTTGTTCTGAGCCCTCCGGAAACCCCACCAGGCGGAGGTTGTTTCGTCTCGACCTGTTCTCGGCGTCCTCAGCCCGCCTGTGTAGCTCTTATGTTTGGGACTGAAGGTGGACGACCTGGCTTTTAAGCTGTTGGACATCATCCTCCACTGTGGAGATGCAGGACTCCGTTTCTTTGATCCGATCCGTGGCATTACGAAGGTCTTGACGAATAAGAGTCATGTCAACTCGGACTTCCTCGATCTTGCCCTCCACCGAGGATTGGGAGGTGCGAATGGCCTGGAGGATAGTGGTGAGGTCCGTATCCATGGGGGGATCCTTCCCTGTGGGCCCCCCCGTCGCCCCGGGCTCCATGGTCGTGTACTGGTCCATCTTGGTCTGCGTGGCGGAAGGTTTTGGTCCCTGGACTCTCCCCATGGTCCCGCTCAGCAAGTGGGACCGGGACTCCAGGTACCTCCAATTCGGGTAAGGGGGAAACAGGGAGCAATCAGTTCAGCAGCCACGGGTCTCCCTCTTGTGGCTCCAGGTGGTGGGGGAGGGTACGCAGGCAGCAGGCAGACGCCCCGACAGGCCCCAGCAGGCCAGGTCACCGCGCGACCTCACGGTCGGTCTCCCGAGCGTCCGCAGCAGGTCCCGTCGAAAAGGCGCGGGCCGGGAGGGGGGCCAGTCAGCCAGCGCCCAGGTTGCGCTGCAGCTTGCCACCGCCGAGTCAGGAGGAAACCCAAGGCTGAGGCGTGAGTGCAGTCCGGATCCCGGGGGGTCAGGCAGGACAGATGAAAGAGGGGAACACGTCCAAGGGAGCCGTCTCCCCGCTAGGGGGGGGGAAGGGGAGTGAATCTGCAGGCCCCCGCTGACCGAAATGTCAGCCAATACCCCCTCCAGCACCCCCACGCCACCTCGCCAATCAAATCAAGGCCAAAACGTGTAGGGCGAGCTCTTCCTGTCCCCGCACCCGCCAGGCCCGGAAGACGCGGGGTGTCCGCTGATCGTCAAAGGCGCATCTGGTAAGGTGGGGCGTCCCCACTAGGTGACCGCGCCCCGGAGCTGGCTGGGGGAGCAGACACAGGGGCGGAGCGCTGGAGAGGCACTAGTCTTGTCACCCGCCGCCGCCTGGAATGATGGTCGAAATTGGGGCCCGGACACACCCGCCCACGGGGCCCGGAGCCGGAGCGCTGGTTAGGCCGCCGGACGTGAACTCGAACCAATATCTTGGGCCCCGGTGCTCAGGCACCGCAGGGGAAAAGGGGATGGCGGAGGGGGCCCACATCCCGGGTCCCCCGCTGCTCGGCAAGCGCAGCCGGTTCCACCCCCCCAACCGGCGGCTCAGATTGAGTTCACTGCCGGGGCCGGGACCACCCGAAATGGCGGCCGAGATCACGATCTCCCCGCTGCTCTCAAGCGCCAGTGCGCAGAGGCTCCGCCGGCGCACCCCAGCAGCCTCCAGTCAGTCGCCAGGCAGGAGTCCCAGGCCAACAGTCCGCCAAGGCCCTGCCACGGATGGCACACCTACCGGGCTTGGAGCAGGGTATAACGGCTGAATAAGCCCACACGAGGATCTCGCCGGACCGGTCGGATGGCAGCCGGATCGTCGCTACAGCTGGGTCTGGTAAGGCGGTGTGGGGGGATGCGGCAGCCTCGCCAACGAGAGTGGTCTCCGCCGCCCGAGGTGGCGGCCGAAATCTCTGCTACTCCGCGGCTCACACAGGGCCCCTCCATTGATGTGCACTCTACTGGCGAGGAGCAGGAGACGTTGGTCGGGCAGACGCCACGGGCGGGTGGTCTCAGAGGGCCTCCCCGTGCGCCGTATGTGTGGCAGATCGGCCGGGCCTCGAAGGAGAGTCCCCCGGCACGCCACGCATGGACAGCTCCTCGCGCCGCCTCCGCCCCCGCTGCAGCTACTGGCCACCAGCAGCCCACTCACGGGTCCCGCTCCCTCGCGGTGAGGCGATCTCAGTCAGTTCATAGCTTGGATCCATGGACCGCCATCTTGCGGGGCGGTGGAGCTGTATCAGTTCGGCCGGCACGGGAACAGGAGGCTTGGGAGAAGGAGAAGCAGCCGTAGGTGAGTGCCTCGGATTGTGACAGGGATCTGATGGCTGAAATATAGAATAGATGTCTGCCGATCACAGTGGATCGTGGTGCGGATGACGGATGGGTCCAGAGCACTCCTAGAGTGCGACCGCCATCTTGACACGCCAAGCCACGCCCCCCGCAAATAGCATTTTTTAATAACATCTGGTTCACCTCTGTGTCTACTAGAGTTGATTGTTCTTGATTTAAGCTTAACTCTCTCTGGGTTGTCGTGATTGGGAGGATGTTGTGATGAAATCTATCTTGAACCCCTTTATGGTTTCTAATACCCAACTGTCGTTCGTTAGTAGTGACCAATTTTGGCTGAAAAGTCGTAGTCTTCCCCCTACCTTTGTATGGGAAAAAACAGGAAGAGGAGGAGGCGTTCTTACCTTGTTGTCCATAATTTTGGGATCTGCCTCTGCCCCCGCCACGGGTACGGACGTTTCTGCCTCTTTGTGGGAAGAAGGAGGAATTGTGTCCCCTGAAAGGTCTTCCATATCCTCGTTGGTTTTGATAGTATGGGGACCTGTATTGTCCACTGCTGACAGCTAGTCCCATCCTGTCAACGCGTCCAAAAATTCTATTGACTCCAAACATCCGTCTCGTATTTGATTGTGCCTTGCTGAAGGCTGAGAAGGTGGAAACATATTTTCCTAGTATTTTAAAAAGGTTTTCGCCAAAGAGAAGGCCATTCGGGTCACCTTGGACATCTTTAGTGGCGAGGTCCCCTAGTTTGGGATTAATTCTCATGAGTATTGCCCTTCTTCGTTCTCACGTTAAACCCGCGTTAGCATTGCCAAGGAGGCATAATGCACATTGACTCCATCCCCTTAGTAGTCCCACGTCTACTGGGTGCCCTTCAGGGATGCCTCTTCTGCCAAGTCCATGTTCTTGGCTAATGGGCCTAGAGTGTCTAGTACTCTATCTTGGCACTGTTTGAGGCAGCGTTCAAGTCCCTTCCTAGGGTCTCTGCCTGTTTTGAATAGAAATGTCAGTAGTTCAGGGTCCAGATTAGGTGTTAAACCAGATTTATTGTCTAGGAAGGGTCTGGGGCACTCAGCCCTCATCAGGTTCCTGGTTTCCTTTTCAAGGGGTTTTTGAATCCAAAACTTAATAAAATTGGATACGTGGTCCATTGGCCACCAATCAGACCCCCTCGGGTGTGAAATGCGGGTAGGGTTAAACATCTCCACTCCGGAAGGGTCCTTAATTGAATTGGAACCAGTTGATTGGACTAAATCCTCGTCGAGGAGGTCATTGTCCAAAGTCTCAAAGGGATCGAAAATATATTCGTCATCGTCCCCATCAAAATTTGTAGTACACGGGAACTCATCATTGTCAGTCTGAAGACTGAGGTCATCTGTGCCATAAAGGTCACTCTGTCTTTTTGTGCCGCGAGGGGCACCTGAACGTTTTGCGCCAATAAGGCTGATCTTTCTCATTGTGTCGCTATGGGCACCTGTCTTGTGAGTAGTGCGTAGGCTACCTTGGGGTAAATCCCGGTCTTTTGTAGCGCAGAGGCTACCTAGGGAGAAATCCCGTTCTTTTGTAGCGCATAGGCTACCATGAGGCTCCATGTGCTTAGTTTTCTTTGAAGCCTTGTGTTATAATGTACTTGTTACTTAATGCATCCTCCCTATTTAGGTTCTCTGCCTTGCTGCTCAGCCAAAGGTGAGGTCATTGGAATGTTCAGTGTGTTTGTGTTGAAGGGTGAATCAGTTGGTGTGGAAGGGCTGAGCAGCGAGGAGGCTGCTCCTGGTGGGGCACATAAATGGATCTGACTATCATCCTGTAACCTGTAACCTAAGATGTAATCTCAAGAATAAATCAACAACCTTTTCTACAAGACCTGCTTGCGCATCATTCTTCATTGTAACACTGGCGACGATACTGAAAGAACCTGCGTGTGCTACCTAAATGGACTGGTACCTTTGAAACCTAAAGTCTCTTGTAATTTATGAAGCGTAATTGGAAGAAGCTAGCCTGCAGTCCTGATCCCCACCAGTGACCAGAAGACCGGTCGGCCCCATCGTGGACGTGCCAGTTAATGCTGGACTTGGGTGAGTGTCTCCATCATGTGGAGTTCCCCAAACAAGTAACAAGCCTAACAGCTAACAGCCTTGAGGAATAAGGTATTTTCTCTGCCTTTGCGTGGTAGAGCGTTTGTGTGAAGGTGTTCTTCTCGTGCAAAGTGACATTTCTACAACCTCTTTATGGTGGTATGTTTTCCTGAGCTACAACCCCCTGTGACTGTCATGTGGAGAAACACCTGCAGTCCTTTTATGTTGGACTGATGAGATTTGGATTTGGGGGTCCCACCCTCGGTGTCTCCGGGACCAACACGGTTGAGCAAGAGTCAAGAGTGCTTACATACTTGGGACATCGTCAGTCTCAAGATTCAGCTTTCCTGCTTTTTACGTGTGTGGAGTGGTGTTTCGTTAGTTGTACATGTTTCCGACATTGAGTGTTCCTTTTGAGCCTTACTAGGAACTGTTGGGGGCATCGTTGTTTTCTCTGACACAGATTTGGGCAAGTTTGGGTAATTGACGGTTTAACTGCTGTCCCTGCAATTTAAAAAAATAAACAGCGCGTGGTTCTCTACACGCGATCTTACATGCTTCCACGAGCCCTGCTGTGCTGTCTTCGTGGGATCCCTTTCTGACGTAATGGTATCCAAGCAGCTTGTGACTGCTTGGGGACGCTTTCCAGCTTTGACGCGCCGTGAGCCGCCCGGCACGGCGTCAACTACGTGCCGCCATGTTGTTTTCATTAGTACTGAACCGGCATTTCTTCTTCGGTATTTCAGAGGGGTTAGAGTCCTGTGTTGTGTGGTATTCTGGCTTCATCATCATTCTCGCATGGGTGTACATGCTGGACTATCGACATTGTTGAAGCGGATGGCATCAAGAGATAAAACATTTGGATAGGTAGTGTTCAAGCGTTTTTGTTTTTTTTCATTAAACCTGCAGTACCTGTTGCAGCCGTCCGAGGCAAAGTTTTTAATTGATTCTCTAAAATGGAATTTATTGGTGAGGTGTGGAGTTTCACACGCCGGTTACATCATTCAACTCGAGTGAGATCTCGCTCACTGGTGGTAACAAGAGACATTGTTGGTTGCGCATGCTCAACTTTGTATGTTTCTAGTGGTTGTGTTGGATGTTCAATACCTTGCATGTGTCGGATGTATGCTATGTTCAATTTTGGTACAATGGTTTGCCGTGTATCTAGGTGGGTTTTGTGGTCCCCACTGTGTTTATGATTGTGCATGTGTGCTACATTTTTCTGAATTTCCCTGTTTTGATCAATATGTTTTGGGTTTAAAAATGCCCCGAGTATGTTTTGGGTTTAAAGATACCCTGAGTATATTTTGAGAGTGTTTTGGGTTTAAAAATACCCTGAGTATGTTTTGGGTTTAAAGATACCCTGAGTATATTTTGAGAGTGTTTTGGGTTTAAAGATACCCGGAGTATGTTTTGGGTTTAAAGATACCCTGAGTATATTTTGAGAGTGTTTTGGGTTTAAAGATACCCTGAGTTTGTTTGGGTTTAAAGATACCCTTAGTATGTTTTGAGAGTGTTTTGGGTTTAAAGATACCCTGTCTTGGTTGAGTCTTATCCTTTTTCTTTGAGGTTAGACCTGTCCTGCCATTAGTAAGTGCAGTTGAGGGTTGAGAGTCCCTGGTCCTGCCATTTGTATTGTGCCTTGAATGTGAGGCGTGGTGGTGTTTGGTATCCACTGTTTTAGGGTTGTAGTTATACCCTGTGTGTAAGTGCAGTAGAGGGCTGTCCCTGGTCCTGCCATTAGTAAGTGCAGTAGAGGGTTGAGAATCCCTGATCCTGCCGCAGTGTTGTGCCTCAGTATGAGGTGAGCTGGGTACTCTGTGTGGTGGTGTAGAACCCGTAGTTTGTAGTGTGAGTTATGGTGGATTAGCATCCACTGTTTTAAAGAATGTGTCATCATCTTACATTCATTTGTTTGTTTATGATCACTATAAGGGGGGAGATGTGTTATAATATTTTTTGTTGTTTTATGCATCCTCCTTTGCTGTCATATGTGTGTCTTATCATCTTCATACATTATTATTGTATATGATCATTATAAGGGGGAGATGTGTTATAATGTACTTCTTACTTAATGCATCCTCCCTATTTAAGTTCTCTGCCTTGCTGCTCAGCCAAAGGTGAGGTCATTGGAATGTTCAGTGTGTTTGTGTTGAAGGGTGAATCAGTTGGTGTGGAAGGGCTGAGCAGCGAGGAGGCTGCTCCTGGTGGGGCACATAAATGGATCTGACTATCCTGTAACCTAAGATGTAATCTCAAGAATAAATCAACAACCTTTTCTACAAGACCTGCCTGCGCATCATTCTTCATTGTAACACCTTGCCTCCTTTTTTAGGTGTGGGTTCATCTTCTTCAGAGAGGATCACTGAATCCTCCTCAGTAACAAAGTCCCTTTTTCTTTTATTCATAATTGCTTCAAATGCCTCTTTTAATGAGGACTCAATGTTTTTCAAGATAATTCATTAAAATGGCTTCATATGGGAAGGTACTATCATCTTCCTCGTGTGGTTCATTGCCATTTTCCATTTTTTTTTTTTTTTTTTAATAAACAGGTTTTATGACCTTATTGTATTAAGAAACCTTTTGTTTAATAATTATATTAATCTTTAAATCAATTAGTTTCCCAAGAGGCAAAGGGAGGTTCTTACCGCTTCACAAAAACGTGTTAGACTAAGGAAGACCGTTAATTGCTCGCGCTGTGCGTTGCTATGGCAACGCACAGCGCGAGCATATTTGAGTTGTTTCCTTTTCTCGTCGTTATAAATGTTTCCCTTTTCCGTCTAGATTCAATGGGAAATTGCAGTAATAAATATAGGGGGGCGGGATCACGTTCGTAACGTGACCTCCATCGTCTTGGCCTTCCGGAGGCTTCAATTGGCAGCCTTCGGAGTGTTGAGGCACGCCATTGAAAAAAGCGTTTGCAGACCGGGGAGAGTCGGGTGGATGGACCGCTCTCCCCGACTACGCAAAGCCCCTCTGAGGTCCCGTAGCAACAGGGAGAAGGTCTGCCTCCCAACGCGGTTCAGCTCAGCGCGTCTGAGGTCCCGCAGCACACGGAGAGAGCTTGCCTCCCAACGCGGCCCGGCTCAGAGCGTCGTGGAGCATGCCTCCGGTGGAAGGTAAACGGTCAGATTAAGACCGTTCGGGCAGTTCTTCATTAAAAATAGGATTATGAAAAGAAAGGAAGGAGAGGAAAGGGTAGCCCAACCATAAATTGGAAGGGTGATGAGGCGAACAAAGTTAGGAGGTAACTTACCTGGAAAAGGGGGGCATAACATTTATCACAAGCACGAAAAAAATAGATGTTACTGGCTATAATCTGTAAGGTTACTTACCTTGCTAGCGATCTAAGATAAAAAATAATGATTAGGAGTCCAAAGAAGGCTCACAATGATCATTAAGTAGGCGAGTAAAGAAATGTGTACTTAAGTGTCCAGGAGCAGCGAATAAAAGAGGATGATGCCTAGTTACCATGGGGTTATATATTGTTGTTTGGAATGTTCTTATTCATGATGTATTGTGTTCATGATGTAATGTATTCTTTAAAGGGCTGCATGTTAGGGCAGCAATAAATGTATGTTGCATAATGGTAGCCTCCGGTCTTGTAATGAAATGTAATGTGTCACTTGTATGTTCACTGGTGGGCACGTGAAGGGTTTGGACCAAGTATCCATGAGAGTATAAGTTAGGGCCTTGTTAAATGGCAGCAGAGGTTCTGATGAGGATCGCCTGGGGTTGCAGCACCTCTTTCAGGACTTTAGTCCTTGCATTGTTGAAAGCAGTTGTAGATCTAGAACTTTGTCTGCCCTTCTAATCACCATGGTAAAAGAAGCGTACTCTTCTGTGTCCAATGTACCAGTGAGAGAAGCCAACTCTGTGGCTGGGGAATTTTCCTGCCCACTGCCCTCTTGTAGGTCCAGATAAAAAATGGTATTTTCACATTGTAGGGAACGTTTGTCCCCAACATCCCCAACTTGGCCATCATCACCAAAAACTTAGTGTGACACTTTCTTACGAGTCTATCTATGTAATGACCAGTATTTGAGTGTCTCCTTGTGAGTTTTGTTACTGTATTCAGACATATTACACAACAATGAAGATATGCCTAACACAAGCTAGAGCTATTGGCATTGGTAAAGCTTGTTAGCAGCATCAGATCTATGAGTAACAACAATGATGTTGTTGTGAATAATTAGAAATTAAAATGTTTCAATTCTCAGAAAATTATACTGTGAATTGCACATTAATAGGCATGTGGAAGGGGTAGTGGTCTTTAGAGTGTCTATATCACTCCTGTTCTTCCCTCCACATCAAATTCCTCTGCAGTTTTTCAATCTGTTTGCCAAGTACGCTGTTTTTCTCCTCATCTTTTTGAAATTCTCCATCTCACAGGTCCTCTCTTTTCACTGTCTTTTCTCTGCCTTTCTGCATATACTTCCTTGTGTCACCCTTTTCACCATGCTATCACACACACTCACAAACTCTCTCTCTACATCTCTAAATACAGCATTTTCATTTCCTTAGTTTGGTGTTGTCAGTATATCTACAGCTGTGTACCACCTACAATTGGCATGTGTGACTATGTGACTCTGTAGAGAGGCTACGGATTGGATGAGAGTTTATTACAAACCACTTTGACCGACTGACCTGCACTGAGAGAAACCTTCACTGACTTCAGACTCCAGTCCAGAGCTTTCAGTTGTGTCCGCCATGCACACCTACACATGACCCAAATTTACCCAGAAACCTAGTGGTGACTCTGTTCGCAGAATGCACTATACAAGATTCACATGTTGCATGAAAACAAATCTAGAAATATGCCTTATGGAAAATTCACGTACTCTTAGGAAATGTAAATGAAGTAAAACATGAAATGTAAAAAGAAACCGAATCACTGACATGAATAACCTTGAGAGAAGAGAATACCATTGCTCAGTGCACTCAGTAGAGAGGCCAATAATTAGATGAGCATGTGGTCTGAATGCCTTTAAAAGCCACCAACAGGCACTGTGAGAAACTCTCACTGCCTCAATCCTCAACTCAAGAAGTCTCAACCATGCTCCGTCATGCACACCCACTCATAAATGTGAGTGATTATATGAATTGATTTGTTCTTGAATTTAGGTTCAGTACTGCCTACCCTATCAGACTGCTTAATCCTATAAAATGGCATTTCCGCTCACTCAACCATATCTTCTCAAATCCATATCAAAGACCATGGGCTTCATATCATAAATAGATAAGCGTTGGAACACAAATGTCACCAAGTATAAACAACCTGATGGGAAGCAATTTCTTCATGAGCATTGGAATCGATATCTTGACACCAAGGAGGGTTTTATGTCATGCAGGTAAACTCTGTGCATGGCAGGAAAGGCCTATCTGGGGGGGATTCCTGATAAGAGACTCACTGAATGAAGCCAGAAAAAAACAGATGGCTTTGGAACAATTAGAACTCTTTCACCCAAATACAACAAATCTACTGTATAAACTTTTCCAGTCTACTGAGAAAGTCAATAAGACCTGAACTGACTCTTGACGCCAAAAGTAGATTATGCTCTATCTAAACTAACCCAAAAGATGAGAAGCCTGGCCTGCTGCTAGCCATGCAGCTAAAGCGGAGAGAATCAGGTACTGTAATATCTGCAATTAGGAACGGCCAGGGCCTCCCCCTTACACATTTTTGGGGAATCACTGTAGAATTTGCCCCTTTCTGAGCTTCAATATTCAATTCAGAAGCAAACAATTAATTGCTTCCAGAACATAAGTTTCTCTAAGACCTGCCTTTACCATCGTTCTCAAGTATACAAAAGAGTGAATGTAGAATCCTTTAATAAATCTCAGCCACTGGTTATTATTCAGGGTCTCATCCCAGTCCATCGATATTTTGCACACCATGCCACCTCCGTTTGGACCAGCTGTATGCAACCCAGTCTTTACCCTGCTTCCTGATTGGGGCCATACAGACAGGTGAAGCTTGGTTCGGGTGGGCAGTGAACACAGGACCTACATCTGGGCATTCATGTCACACTAAAGTATTCAGACTCACACAAGGTCATGGAAGCAGAACTCAAGGAGGGAATGAATTTAGTGTCCACTGACAAAGCAGTGGGAGAGGGTGGTTTCACTATTGATTTTGTGTAAAATCAATCCCAACAGCCTAGCATCTATGTTGTACGCAGGGTTCAGGGAAGCCAAAGATAGTGAATAACTCCAAATGGATTTTAACTATCACGTCGATATCCAAACCAGAAAAGACCAACTACTCTGCTCCAGCTACAGACTAATCTCACTAACCAACTCCGATGTGAAGGTTTAAGCAAAAGTGCTTGCCAATGAATTAAAGAAAGTGATCCCCAGTCGTATCCACGGCTGTCAAGTAGGTTTCTCCCTGGAAGATTATCCAGAAACCACCTCAGAATGCTCCAACACCTCCAGTTGTAAACTTGTTATGTCTCCAATGTGAAAATGGTACATACCTTGGATGCTGATAAAGTATTTGACACGGTTGAATGGGAATACAAGTTCAGAATTCTTTCCAGAACTGGTATTTGACCAAACTTTTAAGCACAATTTATGTAGCTGTACAAATCTCATCCATGTTCACAGAGGAATGCACCAAAGCTGTCTTGCTTCACCCCTCATATCCATTCTGACTCTATAACTTCTGGAGGCAGCCATTAGGAAGTCTGAACAACGTACTGAAACAGGCTGGGGAGCTCAAACTACAGTTGTATGCCTTTAACCTTCTTGAAGCCTGATGATTCGGTTACATCCTTGAAGATCTGATGACTGCCATTTCTTCCTACTTGGATTATAAAATGAACTGGTTGTAAAGTGAAGCCTTCTATACGGGTTTAGCAAACATGTTACATGACAATCAGACTCCCCTTAATACCAAAACCTCAGCAAACATTGTGAAATGAAAGCCCTTACAACTTTCCACATCAGAAGATTGCAAAGTGTTGGAAGGGTTGTAGCGGCCACATATAACTACCTCTTTAGGATGCTTCCCCTCAAAATCCCTGTCACCTGTTACAACAGTCTCACAGCCTGAAATAACATTGTGTGGAACAACTCCCAAACTCTGTTGCAAATGTTTAAACTATATGCAGCAACAACAACAGTTGGACTGTGATTGCTGCACATGCAGTCTTACTGCAAGGCCTATGACATTTTGCAATTGAACCCCTCATACCCAGTGCTCAGGATCAAGGTTGGCTTCTAATCAAAAAGGGACTATTACAATTCTAAGTCTCCGCAACAGGCATCCAGTAGACAAAAAGCAAGCCCCACTAGAGACTGATAATAACCTATGTTAAATGCTATGTTTCCCACTTGGCACTCCATACATAAACACTGAAGAGCTACAAGCGGAAATGTTCAAATGCTCTGATTTGGCACAATTAAGGTCTGATTATTAGTCGCTAAAACTTCTTTTGGCACACCTAGAAATCAAAAGGTATTTTATGGCCAAAGCACAAACTATGAGATGGTCAAATCAAAACATGTGAATCTCTGTGACAGGAATTTCATCTGTTTAGTAATGAAAGTGGAAATACAACTGACACAGTGCCTGAGGAACCATTCACTGCCTCGTGCTTGCACTAATGAGAAATTTGCCAATCCTTTAATTCTTGAAAGGTTGGGGGCATTAAAGCACAATTGTGCCTGGTATGTACAAAACAATCATCGCAGAATATACCGTCTAAATAAAATGAAACTGTCTGATATTAGCCTGGCAGGATAGACCACAAACCACTTTCTTTGTGGACAATTAGAGTTTTTATCATTACATGACATTGACTTGAGACAAGCCCAATTGGAACTAAACTTCAAAGTAATCCAAGGCTGGCATTGGTTGCCCCAACACCTGTACATTCCTCAAGCTAGAGGTGCCAACCAATAGACTTTGACATAGTACATATTTTATGGTTTTGTACGGCCCTTCACACATACTGGTACATGTGTGATTTTCTAAAAAATTCCAGCAAACTGAATATTACGCCCTCTTTTTTCTTAGCCTTTCTCCAAAGAACAATATTACTTACAAGGAATAAATATTCAAACTAAACAATGACTTTATATGTCAATAGATGTTGCAAAAAAAGACGTGCTCTTCAGACGGAAGTCTCATAACATTCCAGGAATGGAAGCCTGCCCCCAATAGCTATATGTAGAGAACTGAGTTGCACACTCAACAAGGAGGGGTGTGCTTAAGGTCCATGTTTTTTCTGGGCAAATATACACAGACAGTTTCCTGAGCCCTGATGGGATTTGTGGGTACAGAAGGAAGGTGCGGCCTTCAAGAGTCAAGTCTGTTCATTGAATGAAGCCTATTTCCAGAGGTTCCACCCATGGATTTTGGCGCTTTCCCAACACTGGTGAGGTGAGGCATAACGAGGAGAGATATATTTATTTTTCTTCATTTTTTCCCTCTTTCTTTGTGTGCTGCATTGTGCAGCACATAGAGAAAGAGGAAAATGCCTTATAGTATTGGTGCAAGGTGCCTGCATTGGCGCTAGGCAGCGCATTATGCGCCAGCGCAGGAAAAAGACAGGAATGTGCCGTACAATGTTAAGTACGGTGCATTCCTGACCATCCCCTACTACGCAGTGCAGCTCAGCAAGGTGGCTTGCTGCGCTGTTGCGCGATTTGTTGATAAATGTGCCCCTTAATGAGAGTATGTAATGCCTTTTGCAATACTTTCCACATCAGTATGGAATGCATCAACTTTGCAGTGTAAGACTGCATTGTAGGCTGAGTTAAGCGAATATTTTGTGAAGGGCATACTCAGAGCCTCTGGTATAATGTCAGGGTTCACTAAATCTAAAAGCAAATTATCACATAGAAAAATAAAATGTTTAAACTATGCATCTAAAGTGAAATTATGCATCACATTCTATTGTTTTTTTCTGGTATTTTTACCATTTACATACATTGATGCAACTTCTATTGTTGTAGAAGATGCAAAGAAACGTAACTATGAGTTCAGCAAATGATAATCAAATTGTTATTTACCAACAAAATAGTGAGTATTTTGTGCATGGATGCCCCATAACACTATTTAATAAATAAGGTTCATTGAAGTTCCAACATTTTTTTGGCAGTTTTATATAGCCCAAAATTAAACCGAAGGTATTGGATCACTGAGCGCTTTGCATGAGCACCATTGATATTACACTAGGACATATTTTTTTTAGGCCTGGGCGGTGAACTCCGCTCCACTCGCGGAGTTAGCGGAGTTTCCCGCACTCCGCGTTATGCGGAGCTCGCGGAATTCTGAAAAACTCTGCTTCGCGGAGCGGAGTTTTTTTCCTCGCTCGCGTTCACCAACGTCAAGTTGGCGAGCGAGGAAAATCCACCTCCCGGCGAGATTTTTCCTCGTTCGCGATCGCCAACATCAAGTTAGCGAGCGTGGAAAATAAACCTCCCAGCGAGATTTCTCAACGCGGGGGGGGTCAGGTTTCTCATTGCGAGTGATCGCGTATGCTCGCGACCGCTCGCGTTGAGAAACTGCCCGTTCGCGTTGAGAAAGCTGCTGCTCGAGTAAAAATCTACTCGAGCGGCAGAAAAGGTAAGCTTGCGCTGTGCATGGTGCTGTTCGCAATGATTGCACAGTGCGGACAAGCATCCGGCACTGTGCAATCACCGCGAACTGCATTTTTCTATCGTACTCCGCTGCTCGCGGAGCTCCGCGTAGTGCAACTCCGCGAATTCCGCCCAGGGTTAATTTTTTTCCCCAAGCACTGGAAGAATACGTGATTTGCTCAGTCACAGGATGTTGATCTGACTTTGAGATTCAAACCTGGATTCCCAGTTCCAGCGTTGGCAGCTCTGGCCATACGCCACATCCTCTCCATTGAAACAGCGAGTGTGAAACAAATATTAAAGAGAAAATAAAAACACATAAAATAAGTGTACTTATAGGAATGCTTATGTTTTAAACTGTTTTTCAATATTGGGTGTACCAAGCGTTTACATTATTGGGCCTCTGGAAGCACTTCTTTCCATTAAGAAAGAGCCCTGACAATCAATCAATCAATCAATCACAGAATTTGTAAAGCGCACTACTTACCTGCGAGGGTCTCAAGGCGCTGGGGAGAAAAAAAGGGGGGGTGCTGCTACTGGTCGAACAACCAGGTCTTGAGTAGCCTCCTGAAGGTCAGCAGGTCTTGGGTCTGTCGTAGGCTTAGTGGAAGGTTGTTCCAGGTCTTGGCGGCGAGGTGGGAGAAGGATCTGCCGCCGGTGGTGGTTCTTCGAATGCGAGGGACGGTGGCGAGGGAGAGGTCGGCGGAGCGGAGTTGGCGGTTGGGGACGTAGAAGAGGAGTCGTCTGTTGAGGTAGGCTGGGCCAGTCTTGTGGAGTGCCTTGTGTGCGTGGATGAGGAGTTTGAAGGAGATTCTCCTGTTGACGGGGAGCCAGTGCAGGTTCCTCAGGTGGGGGTGATGTGGCTGTGGCGTGGTACATCGAGGATCAGGCGTGCGGAGGCGTTTTGTATGCGTTGCAGTCGCTTGATGAGCTTGGCCGGGGCTCCCGCGTAGAGGGCGTTCCCATAGTCGAGTCTGCTGCTGACGAGGGCCTGGGTGACTGTTCTTCTCGTGTCTGTCGGGATCCACCTGTAGATCTTGCGAAGCATGCGGAGGGTGTTGAAGCAGGAGGATGAGACTGCGTTGACTTGCTTGGCCATGGAGAGCGTTGAGTCGAGGATGACTCCCAGGTTGCGTGCGTGGTCGGTGGGTGTCGGGGCTGCTCCCAGCGTCGTTGGCCACCAGGAGTCGTCCCAGGCTGAGGGGTTGGAGCCGAGGATGAGGACCTCTGTCTTCTCCGTGTTCAGTTTTAGTCGGCTGATCTTCATCCAATCGGCGACGGCCTTCATCCCTTCATGGAGGTTGGATTTGGCGGCGAGGGGTCCTTGGTGAGGGAGAGGATCAGTTGAGTGTCGTCGGCGTAGGAGATTATGTTGAGGTCGTGCTGTCTGGCGATGCGTGCGAGCGGGGCCATGTAGATGTTGAACAGTGTTGGGCTGAGGGTCGATCCCTGGGGTACGCCGCAGATGATCTCGGAGGCTTCGGATCGGAATGGTGGGAGGCGGACTCTCTGGGTTCTGCCGGCGAGGAAGGAGGTGGCCCATTCCAGGGCCTTGTCTCGGATCCCTGCGTCATGTAGGCGTGCGCGTAGAGTGCGGTGGCAGACAGTGTCGAAGGCGGCGGAGAGGTCCAGCAGGATGAGGGCTGCGGTCTCACCGTTGTCCAGCAGGATCCTGATGTCGGTGGCGGCGATGAGGGCAGTCTCAGTGCTGTGGTTGCTGCGGAACCCCGATTGGGATGGGTCCAGGATGCTGTTTTCTTCGAGGTATCGGGTTAGCTGTTTGTTGACGATCTTCTCGATGACCTTGGCTGGGAACGGAAGCAGGGAGATGGGCCGGAAGTACAAATATTTATTTATTTATTTATTATAAACGTGCCGCAGTGGAGCACTTTGGAGCTGAATACATCCGAGATATATGTCATGTTTAGGGGTTATTCTAAAATCTGAAACCTAATGAAAAAAGTACTGTATTTATAACAGTGGCAGTTAAAATAACTCCTTATTTCACAACAATGCATGTAATGCAAACATGAATGTCGATTAGTTTAACAAAAAATAAATTAATTTCAAAGAAGAACGCGCTCTTCGCGACTTTGCTGGATGGTCGAATTAAAGTATTTCATGTTTTTGTTGCATCCTGTAAACGATAAAAGGCCTTCCTTCCAGACATCAAGTGGATTTAATAATATATGCCTTGAAAGGAAACTCAAGGCAGGACTTCAGAACGGCAGGCCAGAGTTGCAAATGCACGTCTGTGGATAACAAAAGGGCAGCGCAAGAGACCCGTGCGGCCGAAAACCCCTGAAGTCTGCTACCTTGCCAGACTGGGGGATGGGTTTGCTCTTAACAGCACACCTTCCTTGAAGGAAGCGGCATGGGATACTGATATGGGCCGTGATTGTAGCAGGGATGGGGCTCAGGCGTGCAGACAAAGGCTGCCTGTGAACAGAAACTCCATCTCCAAATAATTTTACAACTGCAACACAAACAAGTGGCATTTCTCATTTTAAAGGGAAAACTAACTATAAAGTGCACTTTCTTTTATTTGTAATTTAATAGATGCACCTCTGCCATGACTTTGTCCAGTAGGAAAGGGTCTCATATCTTGAGCCCTTCACACTTGCAGTTGTGTTTTCTCAAGTTGTTCATTTAATAGAAATGGAGAGCTGTGGGGAAGGAGAAAGTGACAGAGCTAGGAACTAAAACATATATGGCGGAGACCACGGAGAGACATGACATAAGAGAACACGGAGTGTTTGGGGATTGCTTAGTGAGTGATAAAATGTGGGAAGTGTATGGAACTGTATAAGATCAGAGAAATACGTGTAAGGCTTTAGTGGAATTTAAGAGAAAGAAGAGAATTACAGGATTGGCATGAGGAATATTTAAGTAAGTTCAGATGGATAGATTTCGGGTGATGTGATATAGGTAAGAAGCACTTTCATCCAACATATTTAAACATCCCTGCAGGGCCACCATCCCTGTGATTGTAACCAATTGTAATATGTTGCAATTTGCAACCTAGCTCATGCATACTAATAATGTAGGTCAAATTGCAACCCACTACGGTTCTGTATGCTGTGAACTGACCTATTAGTACATTGGTTGGTTCGCAAAATACAAATGCATTCGGTAAAGGTCAATGTGCAAATTATAACCCCTTTTACCAAATGTATTATTCGTACATGAAGCCAAGTATTCTTAAATAGCAAATCCTAAGAAATCACTATTTAAGACACTGGACCCATAGTACATAACATTTTGCTACTTCTAAATACGAACTGGAAAATGTACTTTCTGTACATGAGGCATTTAAAGTAACAGAAGCAAATAAAAATATCAAGACAGGATAAGATTCAATTTGCGATTCTCTGTGGGTGGAGGGAGAGGTAGTGTATACAGGTTTATACAGATTGCTAACATGGTGATCGTATGGCTGTTTATATCCGATAAGTAACTTTTCCAGTATCGCCCTCCCCCCCCCCCCCCTTCCTTTTCCCAGAGATTGAGTCCATCTAAGATATATTCATATTTGGGAGAACACTGGCTTCTATCTAGCTGAGAACAATGACTTTCAGGTTGTGTGAAAATATATTGAAATGACTATATATGATTGTTTACTGACAATACATCATTTAAATGGAGGGCCGTCAAGCCTACCTATAAGTGAATGTTTAGATGTTGTAATATTTGTAACATTGAGGTTTTGGATTAAGCACCCTGAGCTGATTGAGCCAGTTAGCAGAGCACTCTAGAAAACACCTTGAGCACTTTTTCTATTGCTGACAGTCTGAATATAATAAAACAATTTGTTGTCCAATTGTTATGTTAAATTGAAAATTACTGGTTTAGAACTGTAAATACAGGTAAATTACGCTATGTGAACCATTTGGAGGCCTTTGCAATCTTCTAGATGTGACATAACTATTGGAAACCAAGATTTGTATGAGACGTTAGGTACTTTATCAGGTCAAAAGAGGCACAATTATATTGCTGTATACAGTAGAGTAAAGTGTTATAGAGTGGAGTGACGTCTCGTACAGTGGAGTAGTCGGGGGCATAGCTTGGTCAGTAACATTGGTGGGTGTGAACTTCAGATTTCCCAACAATCACGTTGGCGTATCTTGTGAAAATACATTATATGAGAAGTTGGGCATGAGGGGGGCTTAAGGAGCAGTGCTTTAGGAGTAATTAAAACATAATATTTTTCAAACTAACCAACATTTTGTAAGAACTTCAACACAGAGACGTGAGCGAGTGTGTGTGTGGTTTTGTCTAGATGTATGTGAAAATCCCAGGTGAAATCCAACAGACACCTCACTCTACCCAATTGAAAGCACTTGGACCCAACTATTTACTACAAAATACATGTTTAGGGGAGGGGTGTAACACCCCAAACCCCCTCTCCCCGGAGTTGCGCTCCTGGGAGTGGCTTGGTGTGTTATAGAGTGTGTGAAAAACACTTGTAGAGTGGCGTACAGTGTAGTGACGCAGAGAGGAGTACAGTGTTGTACAGTGGAGTAAGGTAGAGTAAAATAGTGTGTGGTACAGTGTGCTAAAGTGGAGTGGCATATAGTGTTGTCAAAAGTAGTGCCATAGAATGCGTTGAGTGGAGCGCATACAGTGGAGTGGCATAGAAAGGAATAGTGGAGTAGCGTAGAGTGGAGTGGCATTCAATGGAATAGCATACAGTGGAGTGCCATACAGTGAAGAGGTGTACACTGGAGTGGCGTAGAGTGGAGTAGCATACAGTGGAGTTGCATATAGTGGAGTATCATTGACTGTAATGGCGTACAGTGGAGTGGGTTAGAGTGGAATAGTATACAGCGGGTGGGGTACAGCGGAGTAGTATACAATGGAGTGCCATAAAGTGGAATAGTGCATAGTGGAGTGGTGTAGACTGGAGTGGCATACAGTGGAATAGCATAAATCTAAAGTGGAGTTGCATACAGTGGAATAGCGTATTGTAGATTGGCGTATAGTGGATTAGCATACAGCGGAGTGGGGTACAGTGGAGTGGCGTACAGTGGAATAGCATAAAGTGGAATGGAGTATCAAGGAGTGGCGCAGAGTGGAGTGTGGTAGAGTGGAGTGGCATACAGTGTTATAGCATACACTGGAGTTGTATATAGAGGAGTTGCTTAGATTGGGCTGGCATACAGTGGAATATCGTACATTGGAGTTGTATATAGAGAAGTTTCTTAGAGTGGGGTGGCATACAGTGGAATCGGGAATAGCGTACAGCACACTAACATACACTGAAATAGTGTACAGTGGAGTAGTGTACAGTAGAGGAGCATACAGAGGAGTGGCGTACACTGGAGTGGCGTACGCTAGAGTAGCATAGATTGGAATAGCATACAGTGCAGTGGCGTACAGTTCAGGGGCATGGAGTGGAGGGGCATAGTGGAGCGCAGTAAAGTGTAGTGATGCACAGTGGAATACGGTTGAGTGGAGTGGTGTACATTGGAGTAGCATACAGTTGAATAGAGTGCGCCATACGTAGACTCCGCCCCGAGTGGGGTGAGGAGGCTTGCAATGTTTGCGGGGGTCACATGGAGGAGCGGGGACTGCTGATACTCCCTGGTGGAAGCCTGTAGAGGTCTGGACGTTGCCCTCCCCCATCCCACAGGGCCTAACTATGGATTTCTGGTTTGGGCGGTTAGCCCCCCCTGACACGAGACCTTGAAGGAGGCAACCGTGTCCGCAGCTTGGTCCTGCTGTACGGAGGCCTTCCAATACACTTGCTTTTAGCAAACTACCTTTTTGCTCCCAGGAAACGGAGGTAGCTGCTCGAGAGAATGGTGCTTGAAAGTAGTTACACAATCTTAGTTTTTCCCTTTTTTCCATCCACAATTTCTTGCGTCAGGATGCCCCTGGGCTGAACATCAAGCAAGAAATAGAAGAAAGATAGAAGGAATAATGCAAGTGAACGGTTCGATGAAAAACATGGGTTGGTGGAGTACATGAGAAGTGGGAAAAACTGTTCTTGGTGAGAATATAATTTGGGTCAGTTGATTGGCAGAAAGTACTGGTCAGAAATCTGTGCAGATGAATTTGGGGCTCAGATCATAGGATGGAGTTAATAGCTGTGTAGCAGAATGAGTCCAACTATCTTTAATAGTTCGTTATAATCCTCACCCACCACATCACGGAACAAGACATGGTCCATATTGCCCTCCTTATCTGACCCTCTTAACTAGGGTTCACAGCTGTGCAACCTAAATGGATGTCCATCACATGGTTATCCAGTCACACCCAGCCCTTGTCAGCCCAGTCCGTCATTCCCTGCATCTCTGTCAAGCTGTGCACTGCGCACAGCTATGACCTGCTTCACAACTGCTTTGCAATATGGCAAAGTAATCATCTAACATCTCAGTGTACATTGCAGTGAATGCATTTCTTCACATGCACTGAACGTCCTGCAGGAGTGGAATGGTGGAAGAGCGAACAGGTTTGCTTTCTGGGCTAGGTACACATTGAGCTCTAAAAATAGTGTCAGAGGCTGAACCTGCCAAAGAGACACCCTTATATCTGTCAGCTCGCCAATCTAGCTTTGGAGAGCGATGCAGAGGAATCAAATGGCATACAGGCAGGGCGAGTGGACAGGGCAGTGATCAAGAATCCCAGGTGGTGAGGGAACTTAATGAAACACAGGCTGGATGAGAAAAATTAGTTTAAATTGGACAGAGAATGGAGACAAGCCATGGAGCATGAATAGTGGGGATGAACAGGATGCAGGTAAGAGAGAAATCGGATAATGATTGTGAATATCAGAACAAGTGTGCACAGAAGGTAGTTTGTCATAACCCTTAGGGAGCCTATCATTATTTTTACACTTGACTAATCACAAACATCTTTTGGTATGAACCAATGAGTGCAAGATGTAGGATGGATTCTGCTCATTGAGAAACAACAAGGACATCCCTATACTCCACCGCTTCCTCTCCAGCCACCTTTATCTCCAGGGCCTGTCTTTGTTGAATATACAGAAACCCCTGCATGACTAGACACCTGGAGATTGTATATGGCATGCAAGCACTAACCAACACAGTGCATTTCGAGAGGAGAGTAATGTGTTTCATTACTACATAGCACTCTGTCTTAACACTTAACTTGGTTTAAGGGAAAAACTGTAAACAAGCACCTTCATCGAGTGACGGTGCTACATAACTGCCAAGAATTGGATATGCAAGCCGGTGCTCCATTCTATCCCGGGGAAGAATACGCACATGAACAAATGTCCGTGAACACTGCTGTGGTGTTCGAAAATGTGGATCTGAGTTCTAGTCATTACAAAAAGGCCTGAAGGCCCTGCTTAAGCTCTCCCGACCCACCATGCTGCCAATTTGCCTGCACGGAAGTCCTCAATGAGACCAAAGAGTAAGGAAATTTGTACATAGTGCCTCCAAGCCTCTCTTCTCCTTCTCAATAGAGGTTACATGAGGGTAGCACAAAGAACCACCATCTACATGTGAAAGTGAGCTGAGTGGTGATTCCTTAGCAAACACTTCCGCTCTACCTTTTATAATATTTTTCCCTTTCCCTTGAGCCCTGACATTTTGTAGAGAGCCTTAGGACTAGAGTAGCCTGGGTGCTAGCCAGAGGAGGACTTGCACTGTCCCAGTTTGAGCCCTTGTGTTTGTGGAAACAGAAATCCTATATTTCCATGGGTCGACTTGAGACCTTCCCCCTTCACAACAAGGTTGCTGATCCCTAGGTGCAGAGCTGCAGACCCCGAGTCAATAGGACTGTTTAATAATTGTATCTCTTCCTGAAGTATTCCAGTGTTTGCAATTATTTAGTGATCATGAGCAATGTTATTGTGGAAAGCTGAATGGAGTGATTTACCGCTGTCTTTTCACAATGTTACCATATTATAGTTCATACAATTTGCATATTCTCTTTTGCAATTTTACCTTTCAGTTTACTATACATATTTATTCAGTTACATACAGAGGCGTTAAGGTCCTGATACAAGCTTGGAAGATGCCCCTCAGGGAGCAGGACCAACAGTGCTTCTCCCTACCCTTACCATTCACTTGACAAGCAGAAACGTTCTACAGAACTGTTCTTTATCCAGGCACATGCCAATTAAACAAAGTGCCCAAAGTGATGAAAACAATCAAATCAGGTTCACAAGACGGCAAAGGCTTTTCATAAATTAGGCCCTTTTATTAGTTCATCAGTTAGTGAACTAGTTAATTCTACTGTTTGTGCTATTCCTGGCAATTATCGTTATGTCTCTTTGCTGCCATTCTGCTCTAATATTGCAAAGATGGCAGTTAATATGTAACTTTTGGAATTTATTCAAAAGAAATATCTATTGAACCCCAACCAAGCTGGGTTTAGAGAGCATTATGGGACAGAAGTCACTTAGATGGCTGTATATAATAAGCTATGAATGGTTTCAGACCAGGGAGGCACTGCAGCACTCCTATTACTTGATCTGTCCGCCACATTTGATACAGTCAGGAACTCCAGCTTGGTGAAATGAAATGAAATGAAAATAGGTACTTATAAAGCACACGGCTACTCCACAGAGTGTCCCAGCGCTGAAGGACCACCGAAGACAGGCACCAGAGCCCGAGAACCAGAAAGAACAGAAAAAACTATTGCTGGAAAAGCCAGGTTTTTAGCTGTCTCCTAAAAATAAGCAGATCCTGGACCTGCCTAAGGGGTAGAGGCAGACAGTTCCATAAGCGGGCAGCCAGCACTTGAAAGGAGCGTCCGCCCCACGAGAGCGGGCAAACTTAGGAATGGACATCAGCAGCTGCACTGAGGACCTCCAGGCTCGTTGCGTCACATAATACTGGACCCTCCTCCTGAGATATACAGCGCCCGTACCATGAAAGGCCCGAAAAGCCAGAAACAGAGCTTTAAATTGGATCCTCTTCCGGACCGGTAGCCAGTGCAAGGCATTCAGGTGGATAGTCATACGTGCTCTGGGTCCCAACATGAGAATAGCTCTGGCCGCCGCATTCTGAACCACCTTCAGACGATTGAGTAAGTACTCAGGTAGGCCCAGGTACAAGATGTTGACGTAATCCAGCCTGGATACAATTGGGGCTTGGACTACAGTCTTCCGATACTCGACCGGTAGCAGGGGAAGAACGTTTTTTAACATTTTTAGCATGCCAAAACAGGTGCCAGCGACAGTTTGGATCTGAGCCTTCATAGATAGGGTGGCATCTAACTTGACCCCTAGGTTCTTCACAGTACTAACTGGGGCAATAGGAGGGGACATATCCCGAGGCCACCACTGGTGCCACGCTTCGCAAGGCGGACAACCAAAAAATATAATCTCAGACTTTTCTGGGTTACTCTTTAATTGGTTATGCGGTAACCAGGAGAAGACCTCCGTCAGACAAATGTTAATATTGTCGCCTCTAAAATCGGCGCCATTGTCACAAGTGAACAGCAGTTGAGTATCATCTGCATATGATACTATCTTAGCGCCGTGCGCCTCAGCTAAAAGTGCAAGAGGGGTCATATAAATATTGAAGAGTGACGGGCTCAAGATAGACCCCTGCGGAACCCCCACCTTCATGGGAGGAATGGGGGCCGAAAAGGGAGGGGACCAAATTGTCTGCTGACGATCACTCAGAAAAGAGGCGAACCACTTAAGAACCGTGCCCCCAACGCCGCACTCCAGTAGGCTCTGCAAGAGCCGGTCATGGTGCACGGTATCAAAGGCCGCAGACAGGTCCAGCAGTATCAACACTGCGTTTCCCCCTTTGTCTAGTTGCTCTTTGATAGTTTCCGAGACTTCCAATAGAGCTGTTTCAGTACTAAGGGAGGCTCTGAAACCAGACTGACTGTCGTGGAGTACATGGTTGACTTCCACGTACTCAGTTAAGACTAGATTGACGTACTTTTCTAAAACTTTGGAGAAGAAAGGCAACAGCGATATTGGCCTATAATTGGAGGCTACCACTGGATCTGCTGAAGGTTTCTTCAATAGGGGGAGAATGATGGCCTTTTTCCAGCTGTTTGGCACCTGCCCCTTTTGCAGTGAGGTGTTCAGGACCAGATTGACAGCTGAATTAATAGTGCCAGCAATAGAAGACAGACTTAGCAGCTGCAGGTGTGATGCGATGTGATAGTGTCCATTAATTTCTCACAGATAGTTATCAGTCCTTCCTAATGACTCCCTTCGCATCCATTCACAAAACCTCTGACAAGTGGAGTGCCATAAGTCATTCACTTATTGTTGGAAACTTTACAGTGCTATTTGCAAATATCTTTCTTTTCTTCCTTGTAATAAAAATGTACCTCTATCTGTTTTACAATACTTGAAAGCTTTGAGGAAAGGTTTGTCATATCTTCCCAAGAATGTGGAGTGTCCAATTATTCAAACCTTTCTGTGGGTCCGCATTGATTATGCTAATGCTCTCCATTTAGAGTTACCCTCCTATGTAACACACAGACTCTAGCTTGTGTACATTTGTGCAGCCCACCTTTTATTTGGGTGTTGCAAAGTCATCCTGTGCCCTGGGCACCCCCAACTTTTTGCTGACTGGTACTGGTGGTAACTGACTGACCCTGGGCTCTGCCTAACCAGGCCCAGGGCCAGTGCTATTCTGCAAGAGACACATTTAGAATACAGTGAAAACACCTACATACACTAGGGTACACTACGGGTTAGGGTACCCCTGTGATTGGCATGACCTACCCAATAAGACCCTAGTACATAATAGGGCAGGGGGATTGAAACTACCTATCAGTCCCTAGTATATAGTAGGGCATGGCAGTTTACAGGCCGGCAGCCTTTTCTGCACTTGCATGTGTGCACTGCTGAAGCCTGAGGTCAGTTTAAAAGCAGCCCTGGGTTCCATGACTGCTTTTAAAAAGTAAATTGTGCCCAAACTCGACTTTGGTGTTTGGGGCACTTAATAATGGATAACCTAAAATGTTTTGGCATATTAGCAGCCCCCAGGGTCTCCCCTAGGTGTCCCAGGGGTGGGGGGTCAGGTATGTATAAGGTGGACCCTTATAAAATGAGTTTTATATGCCCTGGGTTAGGTGAAATTTCACATTTCACTCCCCATATTGTGATAAAGTGCTGCCCAAATTCGACTTTGATGCTAGGAGCACTGTGGAGGGAGGATCTGCAATATTTCTGCAGATTCAGAACCCCTAAAATGTCCCCTAGGTGGTCCAGGGGGTGGGGGACCTGTAGATATAGGCGGAGTACTTATAAAATATGTTTTTGTAAGTCCTGGTGCTGGAAAAATGGCCCAAGTCATTTTCCCCATTGCAAATCCCATGCCACAAAGGTTAACATGGCAAGAAGTTATTAACTAATAACTCCTGATAGGAGAATGATAGAACTTCCATTCAAAGACTTCCCAGAATGGTAGTGATAAATCCAACAATATGATATTGTTGAATTTCTCCTAAAATGTACAGACAAGAAGTTATAAGACTTTCTTGTTTGTAAGTCCAGATTCAGCCTTCCAGTGGTCTGTCCTGATTGGTCAGAGTTAAGTGGATTAGCCAGGCTGCCTTGAAGAGGTGATAAAGAGCCCCTGGGGTTAATCAGCTCTGCTGGGAGGGCAGTGTGCTGTTCCACAGGAATGCCAGAGCAGGGGGAGGAGTCGTAAACCATGGTCTTCAAAGAGGAGGGAAGAAACCAGTGTCATTTACAACTCTAAACTTTTCACCTCAGCCAGATGCTAGGCTTAAGGAAGGCATGAGCAGATGCAAGGGGGAGAGTCTATGGAAAGTAGCCATCCTAGGGGTGTGTTTAGCCATCTTTTACCTCCCTGCTGGAAAATCAGCCATTATGAATTTGGAAGATTTGGTGCACTCTGGGACAAAGTAATGCCACACTCTACAGGATGTGGTCATATCCTTGGGGAGTTGCCCTGCTCCCATTGGTCAGGAGTGACCTCCTGCTTGACCCAGAGAACTTGGAATAAGTATCTGAGAAGGGCAGAGCCCCTCAGATCTGCTGCTTGAAACTTAAGAAAGCAAGACGTTGTGCCATGGTGAGAAGTTGGATGTGCAATTGCTAAGGCCTGCCCTCTGTGGACTGCACCATCAGGAACTACAGCCCTGTGGACTACCTTGCTGTGAAAAAGAGTAAAGAGTGGACTCCCTGCAAGCTACAGGTTAACAGAGCTCACCTGGTTCATCACCACCAAGAATCCGCAACCTGGAAAACTACCAGTGGATTTGTAAGGGTTTTGTCCAAGTGGATTGTGGGAACTGAAGTCCTCAACTTTCAAGGACCATCTTGGAGCTTCCAGACCCTTGGAGTGAGTTTGAGACACTTTGGGATTCCTTTGGGGAACTTCAGGAAGAAGTTCCAGGAGTTTGGCGAACTTTGGAGCAACTTTGAAAAAAAGCTCCATAGGGGGACCGACTCAACCTGGTCAGCCAAGCCGCCTGCCTTCAACCGCGAGTCGGCCAAGCCATCCAGGTTCGTCCCGCTGAAAGCTCCGTAGGTCCGACTTCTAGAGTTTGACCGGGAGTAGAAGAAATCCGAGGCCGGCGAACCCTCACCGAATCCGGCCTGGTGAAGAGCATCGAGGGACCCCACGAGAAAAAGCTCCAGAAAAGTTTCTAAGTCCGAAGGTAAAAACTGTGACCGGGACCTACCGCGAGGGGTAGCCGCTCAGGGCTCCATCGCGGTCGGCCTGAAACTTTGCCTTTGAGCCGGTCTATCGTGACCAGATATCCCAATAAGGTGCTATAGGTTTCTAAGTGCTATAAAGTGATACATCTTTAAAAATTCATATCTCCGGTTCCCTACATTGGATTTTTGTCGTTTTGGTGTCATTTTAAAGATAAAAATATTTCCTATTCTTATAAATTGGTGTTGGATTTTTATTATGCATTGTGTCTTAAATATTTACTGAATTGGTGTTTTTAAATGCTTTACATACCTGTCTTTGAAGTTAAGCCTGCCTGCTCGCAGCCAAGCTACCAAGGGTTGAGCATGGGAATAATTTTCTAAGACCTATGCTGAGTCCTATCATGTGTTAGTGGCCTTATTGCCAGTGGCAGACCTACATTTGCCCCTACCAATAATCCACTTTCCAACATTGGGCTTCCAAATTTTGCTCATATTTCTAACCATTTTCGATCCCTGCATTTCCTTTTGATAGAGAAATGTAATGTTTCCAAAAGCCTCCACATTAGATTTAAAGTACCTCATAGACAAGGACTAGGATTTACCAGACTGCATTATTCTTGGTACTCCCTTAAGAAAACTTTATACTCTTCACCTGCTTGCCTCCTTCAAATACCCAAAATTAAAAGTGTTGTCAAAGAGGCAGGTAGCAATAAAATGGAAGTCACTCCAGCTAAGCATGAGAAAGGAAACAAACATACTAAGATTCAGGAAACTGTAAAAAATGTGGCTTTTTACCCAATAGTATTCTAAAGGTTTCTCATACTACATAAAAAGTTAAATTAACCAGTCCCATGTCTTTTTGATTGCAAACATGTCCTGCAAATGGAGCCTCATGAGTCTCATCGGCCTCGTTCCTGTATGGGGAAATGGAACCTCTCTTTGACTTCCATATCTTTATAATGTACATATGTATTACCTCTCGGAAACACTTAAAGCAACCTGCCACCTTGTGCTTCCCTCTTTTCTCTATCCATTTCTCAGTAGAAACCCAGTTCCCTTTAGGCTTCTGTCTTTGTATTCACTCTTGGGAACTATTCTGGTCCTCGTTTTGGTTTGAGTCTGTTCTCTTGTGAGTTCTTCTCTACCTTAAATTTGAAACCATGCTGCTCTAGATCCTTCCTTACCCTGTTAACTAACCAACTGTCAACCGACACTGCAAGCTTATCTGGATTCATTTCTGTCAAATCGTACAAATATTGCTTGAGTGGGGTAGAGTGCTCACCCCTGCGTCACTCAGCCACGATCAGATGGGTAATAGACTGAAAGTCCTTCACTTCAATCTCTTTCACACACTTATTTAAGTTTCACAATACCTCATGAATCCAGTTTACAAATGAAGCAACATCCACTTTCTTGTTCTCAAGGCCCCCTGAAGGTACTGAGCTTGTGTCAGCTCAAACTATCTGATCAGAGCCTCCTTCATGTTATCCACCTCAGGTATTCTCACAATTATTTCAGTCTCCTCAGTAGAACAGCTGATTTGGGTTTCTCATTCAAACAATGAGCTTTAAAAGCTATCTTATAAATGACAAAGCAATCCAAAATTTCAGACCGTGGCACATATGTACATACCCCTTTCGAAACGTTGGTAAGGCAATCCTCAGAATTGGAGGGGAATAACTTTTCTAGAGTTAACCTTTTCTGCTGTAATCCTGAGCTGCTTCTTTTCTGAGCCAATGCATTATTTTTCCAGTTCCTGTTCTTATTCCTGCAATTGCCTTTCCTGATTCTGCCACTTTCACTATCCTGCGCTTCTGTTTCCCCTCCAGCTCTTCTCTTTCTCCTGGTCTCTTCCCGAGCCCACTTCTTCTGTCTCTCCATTCACCTCTCCTCCTGTTCCTGGTGAACTAATCTTAGCTTCTCCCTCTCAACCCTCCTTTCCTTCTCTTCTAAAGACCTGGCTTTCTGAAGAGACAACTGCAGAGTCAGGGTCTTTATTAAATTCACCCCACTTAAGGAACAATCCCTGGGTCTGATGCCTTGAGAACCCTTGCGACTGGGGGAACTAACTCATGAAAAATCTTGAAAGCAGCCGCGGGAATACACTAGGGATGTACCTAGGGAAAGCCTTGGCTAAGTTGTTGCGAGGCCAGGATTCACAGCACTCTCTTCCTAGGTCCCTTTCATGGTACCCTTTACCGAGTCTCTACAGCATTTTCCTCATTTCTTTGTTTATCTGACTGGTCCTTAACGGAATCTAAACTGACTTTACTACACTTGCATCTAGGAAACCTGCACCACTTAATTAAATACATTCCATTAACTGCTCCAGAGTTATGTTGTTGAGATCTACATCTTCCCATCTTTTAATGGGCAGATTGTAGTTTAAAGAAACCGCACTTATCAAGCACTATTTGCAACTTTTGGAACTAGAATCTAGTGATCTCAATGGCTTACAGCCAATGATCAGAAGCAGTTTGGAAACAACAGTGCACTCAGGGGGTACTAGATCTTAGTCAAGATGATTGCGTCTGTCCTAGGGCTGACTTAAGGGTACACCCATTTAAGTACTTGACTTTCAGGGCAGTGAGCTGAACAGTTCAAAGCTTACTGAAGGAGGTGATGTGGGGTTAGAGACTCTGAGCTCAACAGTGCAGACAATATCACTTAATAATGGACTGTCCAGTCAACACTTACATTTATAAGGAAAAAAAAATATTGCACTACAACTTGATACTTTTGAAATAGAAAATATGGAATGCAAGCCTAATCGCTGACACCACATAATCCTACTCGTTTCTACAAGAGCAATACTACTCGGAGAAATCTAGACAAGTTAAGGCACACTTGTAATGCAGTGAGCGGCTTCTCAGTGGGCATGGAGGTGATTCTCTCCCATACCTCTACAGGCCCTTTAAAAGATGTCTCGGGCAATGTTGAGTCCCCAATCCTCTTGTTCACACAGCAGCGTGTTACTTTCAACTTGTGCAGCAATTTGAGTCATGAGAGGATGCTATATGGAACAGCTGCTATGCCCTGCCACTCAGCCCCACCTCTTCCGGAAGTCATTTCGGAGAGTGCAGATGGTCGCAAGTGTGCCAGTTAATTGCTGCAGGTAGCACAAGTTCATTGTAAGAATAAAGTTGGTTCTAGAATAAGTGCTCTAGTATCCCCAGCAAACACAATAAGCATTATCATATGTGACACACATTTGCAAGCACCAAGCACAGTTCTATCCTTAATGCAGCTGCAGGATGTGATTAGTGTTGCTTTGCACAGCATACATCAGTAATTAGATGGGACTTGCAACAGGTGATGGGTAAATCATAGACCCTAGGCCCCTTGCTGTTTCCACCAGCAGCCCCACCATTAACTCCTAGGCCAATGGGGGGGACCGAGAATAAGCTCTCTGTCAGGTTCTGTACTCCTCAGGGTCCGGATGATGCTATAAGGGGTCCACCCCTTGACATCCCCAAACTCCGACTACAAAGTCACAGTGCGTTAGGGCGATCAAGTGAGTTAAAGGGAAAAGGTAGCGAACAGCAGGGATGAGAACCTACAAAACAACATGGATCAAGACACGTATACACACATATGACTACTCTCAGTAAAGTCTCACTAAAGTCAATAACTACCTTATCCACCAAAGCCTTGCACGTCCTTGCACATCTCCAGATAAGAACAACCAATCCTGTTCTGATGTATAATTCTATAAAACAGAGCATACAGATTACACTTCAACTCTCACTTCCTCATACACAGCCCCGTATATGTGTGTCCCAACACACTCCTATTTCCTATTTCTCAAAACCTGCTCACCGGTTCTGCTTGTGGGCATCCGAAAAAACATAAACATCAAACAAAGTCTCGATCAGGAAAAAAAGTCATAAGCCCACATTCATAGTTCTGGATACTGAGAGAACGATAGCACCATAGAACTGATTGCTTGTTTGAGAATCCGAACCAAATAATACAGCGCTTGTTTTCTCCCTGGAATCCAGTGATTGCGCCAAAAAGAAAATAACCCTAGTGAAAACGTGCACCATCCGAATGTCGCTCTTTCCCTACTAAATTAACTGCGGTTTCCGCACCGCTATGCCCAGAAACAATAGATCAGTCTTTGGGGTGTAAAAAAGAAACAAATAGAAGGAGAAACAATCCGCGGTAGCATCACCGCTGCCCCTTCTGCTGAAAAAGCCACGCATTCACCGTTCGGTGTAAACGCCGTCAAAGGAAGTCTTCGCTTAGTGCGAAAACCGGACACCAGCACTCACCCTTCCGATGATGATGCGCTCTTTGATCTCCAATAACCCACGGGACTGCAAACTAGCTCCGCCGAGCTAGTAACTGCGGCTTTTCGCTCGCCGCTTCTCCCGCCGCCAAAACAATCCGAAACTCCAGAATTGCGCACGCTCACGTGTGCGCGCAGCGTCGTCTTATAGCTGCTGACTCCTCCTCATCCGCATGCCTCCTGGGAGATGTAGTTTTCAATTAGGTAGGTGCTCTTGGTCCCGTAAATCCTGACAGTAGGCCCTCCTCACATGTGCCTCCTAGATCCAGGCTTGTTCGGACACCTGCGATAAAAAGACTTCACCGCGGCCGGGGCATGTACATTGGTGCTGGGTTCCCACGAATCATCCTCTGAGGGATACCCCTTCCAAGAAATAAGATACCACAGTGCTCCTCGTCGATACTTCGAGTCCAGTATCCTTCGTACCTCATATTCCAAACCGTCTTCACCAACCACCGGAGGAACCGCCCGTCTCCATGCCCCGACTGCAGGTTTCAGGAGGTTGCAATGGAACACAGGATGGATGCGAAGACTGCCAGGCAGCCTTAGCCTGTAGGCCACTGGATTCACCTGTCTCACCACGGTATACGGGCCGATGTATCTAGGATGAAACACACTGCGAAGTTTGAACTTGATGTTCTTTGTGGAAAGCCAAACCCGATCACCAATTCGATAACGTGGGCCTTCACGCCGGTGCCGATCTTCCCACTTCTTGTACACCCGTTTAGCCACCAACAGATGTTGCCTTGCCTTCTTCTGGACAGAGTGTAACGACTTGATGTGAGCCTGAACAGAGGGTTGATTAGCGATGTCAACCGGTAGATCAATGGGCAGAGTCCTTGCACAGTATCCGTAGTTTACCTCGAATGGAGATACACCTATAGAACAATGTACAGCATTATTGTAGGACAACTCCGCCATCCATAACAAAGACACCCAGGAGTCTTGCGCTTCCATGGCATAACACCTCAGATACTTTTTTAGTGTCTGGTTTAGCCTCTCAGTTTGACCATCTGTCTGTGGATGGAAGCTTGTTGAAACTGCCGATTCTATCTGCAGAGCCTTACACCATGTTTTCCAGAAACTTGCAATGAACTGTGGGCCCCTATCAGACACGATCACTTTGGGCAATCCATGCTGTCTGATGACATGATCCAGTAACAGTTGGGCGGTCTGGCCCGCCTTTGGTAGATTCTTGCATGGAATGAAGTGGCCCATTTTTGTCAGGCTATCCACTACCACTAGAATGGCCGAACATCCCTGATCCATAGGCAAACCGGTAATGAAATCGAGACTGATGTTCATCCAAGGCTGCTGAGGAGTTGGCATAGCCATGAGCATCCCTTTTTTCCTGGTGTTCTCCCCTTTTCCTCGTGCACATTCCTCACATTGTCGTACCCATGTTCGAACATCTTTGACCAGAAATGCCTATGCACCAACTGTATCGTTTTTAGGATTCCTGGGTGTCCTGCCAATGGGGATTCATGGCACCACTCATATGCCTTTTTCTGTAACATTTGTGAGTGGAGATACAACTTATTGTTCCAGAAAGGTAGACCTTGTTTAACGCTACGCATCGCATTCTCTTTTGCCCATCTCTCCCACCATTCTGTTGTTTTGTTCCTTTTTACCTCAGCCAAGAATTTATCCACCCTCAGAATACAGATGACCTTTGCTGGATCGATTATTGCCTTGGGTATGCTGTTGAGGGGCCCTACTACGGAGTCTTGCCGGGATAAGGAATCTTCCTTACGGTTGTCTACTCCAGGCCTGAAAGTTATAACAAAATCATATTCCGCGAAGAACAAAGTCCATCTCATTTGTCTCTGTGTGAGATGTCGTGCCGTTTTCATGTACTGCAAATTACGGTGATCTGAATACACTGTGATCGGGTAACGTGCCCCCCATAAATAGTGGCGCCATTCCTGGAAGGCCTTTTTTATGGACAACAGTTCCTTCTCTGCAATGGTGTAGTTCTTTTTGGCCATGGTGAGTTTTTTGGAAAGGTATGCCACTGGATGCAGCTGTCCAGTATCTTTATCCCTTTGTGACAAAATGGCTCCTACAGCCTCGGTGGAAGCATCTGCTTCCACTATGAAAGGTGCCCCCAGTTGAGGATGTCGAAGCACTGGAGCACTGGTAAAAGCCTTTTTTAAGTACTCGAAAGCTGTCGAGGCCTCTGCAGTCCAGACAAAAGGGACCCCCTTATGAAGCAATCTGGTAATGGGAACGGCTACTTGGGAAAAATGCAAGATAAACCTGCGATAGTAATTCGCAAAACCCAAGAAGCATTGTATGTCCCTCAGGCACTTTGGAGTGGGCCATTCCTGTACTGCTTGCACCTTGCGTTCGGCCATGCTCAATCCTTTGGGACACAGGAACACCCCCAGAAACTCCACTTCATGCACCCCAAATTCACATTTGCTCAGTTTGCAAAACAAATGGTATTCACGTAATCTTTGCAACACCAACACAACATGTCTTTTATGCATCTCGGTGGACCCAGAATAGATGAGAATATCATCAATATACACGACCACAAAGTGGTCCACGTATTCCTTCAAAACGTCGTTCAGGAAATACTGGAATGCCGCCGGGGCGTTGCACAGCCCAAACGGCATTACAGTATATTCGAACAGACCATAACGCGTCTTGAAAGCCGTCTTCCACTCATCACCCTCTCTGATGCGGACCAAATGATATGCCCCTCCAAATCTAATCTAGTGTAAATAGAGGCTTCCCGCACCTGATCCAATAAAACAGTGATAAGTGGCAATGGATATCGATTACGAATGGTATTTTTAGTCAACATCCTATAATCACAACATGCCCTTAACTCGCCACTAGCTTTCGCTATGAAGAACAGAGGTGAGGCTGCTGGAGAACGAGAGGGCCTGATAAAACCTATCTCCAGGAAATAGTCAATGTATTCTCTAAGATGTCGGGTTTCGGGCTTTGACAAGGCGTACACTCTACAAGCAGGAATGTGTGCCCCATCAATCAGATCAATCCGACAATCATAAGATCTATGGGGCGGGAGCTGTTCTGCCTTAGTTTTGCTAAATACATCCTCGAACTGTGAATACTCGGCAGGCAAAGCCACTTCCTTCTCTGCTGCTGTTGCTATACAAAAAGGGTATGTCAGGGCTATAGCTTGAGAGATATGTCCCTGCACACAGTGGACTTCACATTCTTTGGACAAAAACTGCACTGTCTTGTCCTTCCAATCTATGGTCGGGTTGTGGTGACAGAACCACGGCATTCCCAGTATCACCTCATATTGAGGTGCATCTATGATGTTCAGAGCTATTTCTTCCAGGTGCTGTTTCCTCCCATCATCAATTGAGAGCGTGAGGATTTCGGTTTTTTCCGTAAGGAGACCTGATTTTAACGGTTTTCCATCTACAGCCAAAACCTCCTCTGGAATCTCACGGGGTATACTACCGACTGCCAAGTGCTTCACTAGCCCACTGTCAATGAAATTACCCATGGCTCCTGAATCCAACATGGCTAAAACTTGATGCACTTGTTGGTTGTACTCCAGATCCACCACCAACACTATGTGTGATTCCGTGTCCTTCACCTGATTAGTCGACAAAGACGGAATCTTCCACTCCTTGTCCCCTGATTGTAGACTGGGAGACGGTGAGACATCACTAGACTCTGTGCCTAATACCGAAACTGCAGCCTTCTTATTTCTATAGGAAAAACCCTGTGTCTGTGGCTTGGAGGGACACTCTCGTACATAATGCCCTTTTTTGCCACAGTACAACATAACCCCTGTGTTCGATGGCTCTCCCTCTCTGTTCTTGAGAGAGGTGCCCTGATGGCTCCTATTTCCATGGGTTCACTCGTCTGTGCACTACTAGGAATCTCTTTTCGGGGGGGTTTATCTGATCTATAGAAGGACCTGTCCCCTCTGTGCTTCTCACCCCCTCTCTCAGACATCCGCCCATCTAGTCGCAAGGTCAAACTAACTAGATCGGCACAGGTCACGGGTTGAGGGTCAATTTGTGCTATCACGTCTTTCAGGTCATCGCGTAGACCTTGATAGAAAAGAGACATTCTCTTCTCTTCCGGCCATGCGGCTTCAGCCACCAACCTGTTAAAAGACGTAAGGTAAGTAACCAGATCATGTCTCCCTTGCCTCAGTTCCAACAATTCTCGGTCTGCGCTGAACGTAGTAGTCCGTCTGTCGAATACTCTTTCAAACGCAGCCCTAAAAGCCTCCCAATCAGACAGCACAGGGTCGTTGTTTCTAACCAAGGGAACAGCCCAATTTGCGGCGTCGCCTATCAAATACGAAATCGCAAAAGCCACCCGGGAATGGTTGTTGGGGAAAGACGAGGGCTTACAAGAAAAATGAAGCATGATTTGCGTTAAAACACTTGTATCTTTAGTGGATCACCGGCATACCTCTCGGGACTGGCCAAAGGAATCGGGGGGGGGTACTGTCACTTGAATTTGGGGATTACTAGTGACTGATACATCAAAAGGGTTCCTGGTTAATTTGTCAACCCTATCCCGTAATGCAGCAGTTTCTAGCCTAGAGGCTGCTAGTTCCTGTTGCACTAAGGCCAAAGCCTGAACCACATCGTCCATAGACGCCATGATTTGTCTCACCCGGACCGGGAGGAGTAACCTTTCTTGGGTGCGTAATTCTGTGAGGTTCTGTACTCCTCAGGGTCCGGATGATGCTATAAGGGGTCCACCCCTTGACATCCCCAAACTCCGACTACAAAGTCACAGAGCGTTAGGGCGATCAAGTGAGGGAAAGGGAAAAGGTAGGGAACAGTAGGGATGAGAACCTATAAAACAAAACAACATGGATCAAGACACGTATACACACATATGACTACTCTCAGTAAAGTCTCACTAAAGTCAATAACTACCTTATCCACCAAAGCCTTGCACGTCCTTGCACATCTCCAGATAAGAACAACCAATCCTGTTCTGATGTATAATTCTATAAAACAGAGCATACAGATTACACTTCAACTCTCACTTCCTCATACACAGCCCCGTATATGTGTGTCCCAACACACTCCTATTTCCTATTTCTCAAAACCTGCTCACCGGTTCTGCTTGTGGGCATCCGAAAAACATAAACATCAAACAAAGTCTCGATCAGGAAAAAAAGTCATAAGCCCACATTCATAGTTCTGGATACTGAGAGAACGATAGCACCATAGAACTGATTGCTTGTTTGAGAATCCGAACCAAATAATACAGCGCTTGTTTTCTCCCTGGAATCCAGTGATTGCGCCAAAAAGAAAATAACCCTAGTGAAAACGTGCACCATCCGAATGTCGCTCTTTCCTACAAAATTAACTGCGGTTTCCGCACCGCTATGCCCAGAAACAATAGATCAGTCTTTGGGGTGTAAAAAAGAAACAAATAGAAGGAGAAACAATCCGCGGTAGCATCACCGCTGCCCCTTCTGCTGAAAAAGCCACGCGTTCACCGTCCGGTGTAAACGCCGTCAAAGGAAGTCTTCGCTTAGTGCGAAAACCGGACGCCAGCACTCACCCTTCCGATGATGATGCGCCCTTTGATCTCCAATAACCCACGGGACTGCAAACTAGCTCCGCCAAGCTAGTAACTGCGGCTTTTCGCTCGCCGCTTCTCCCGCCGCCAAAACAATCCGAAACTCCAGAATTGCGCACGCTCACGTGTGCGCGCAGCGTCGTCTTATAGCTGCTGACTCCTCCTCATCCGCATGCCTCCTGGGAGATGTAGTTTTCAATTAGGTAGGCGCTCTTGGTCCCGTAAATCCTGACACTCAATGCCAAGTGATGGTGACCAAGGATGCCAATTCGTAGACATGGGTGCAGGGCTCACCCTGGGGTCCGGCAGCTTCACTCCGCCCAAAGACACTGCAGTGTAATCACTGCTGGAAAACCTGTTCAGCCTACTTCCTTCTGGGCAGGTCTTCCACCAGGGCTACAGCTGGGCTCTGCTTTGGGCAGACCCCTATGGTAGGGACACATCCAAAGACCCTCTCTTAGCCTTCTGCCTGACTCCTCATTCACGACAGGCCGTCAGTTTTGCCAGTAGTAGATCACAGATGTAATCACCTCACTTAGCTGAAAAGCTGGTTGTAAGGAACACAAGCCCTGGTCTTCAGGGATTCCTGCACGACTGTGAAGTAATGCTTCTACTTGTCAGCAAGAAGTCCTGCAACAATGACTTATCACATCAAGGTCAGTAGACCTTCAACCCATCTACAGGCACAGGAAAAAGCCTTGCCATATCAGCCTGTACCACTTACACACTGCCACCACTGCCAGTCTCAAATGATAAAGTGAGCTGATAGTAGTTACATTAACTAAAGAGGGCACGCTGGGTGCCCACTAAGGAGGGCATGCTTGGTGCCCTCCGTCAAACTACATACACTGACTATGGGTTGAAATGTCACCAACTAAAAAGGGTCCTTAGTGTATGCACTTAAATGATGTGTTCACTGAGGCAGAAAAAGGTGATATTCATATAGGGGTAACAGGACAGGTATGCATGCTGGCAAATCATGCAAGGGACCTTCCTGTTACAACAGGACTTCTTGCTCTATATGCATGTTCCCATGTGTCAACAGCAATTCCTGCTCTCCATCATGCATCTTCCGTGTTTTCCGTTCTTTCCATAAAAATCTTAATGTATATGCTTTACTCAGTTGTTGATCTCATGTTTTCCCATGGCATGTCCTACTCCATCTAGACGTGTCTTATTCAGGGCTTTAAGTGGGCCGGGTCTGTCCGGGTCTGAGCACCGGCAGTTATTTTCAGGGGGCCTCGAAATGGGTCTCTATCGGGCTCTATTTTCGGGCCTCGCAAAGGGCTTTGACATGCTGTGAATGGAGTCTGCGTTTATTTATGAGTGAATAGTGTGTTTAGCAATGCCTAGATTGTTAAACAAAAACAGACAAAAGTGCTGGTAGAGTGACTTCGTTAATGAAGGACTACTCAGATGAGGAATGCACCCACGTTCAGGGTAGGATGCCCACTCTGTTCTACATCAGTTTTCATACCACTGGTCATTATTATATGGATCATGAAACCCGCCCCACCACATGGCTCTCGATCCAGTCAGAGGGAGCGAGGGGGTTGCAGGCTGCAGGAGCGATCCTTCAAGGCAGAGCATCATGTAACCTGAAGAGTGGAGTCTTAATGGACTTTCAGCAGGGCTGACTGAGTGCAGTTTACTGTTTACTGTAAGAGGTCAGGCTAATCATGTGGTACCCCAGGACTTTTTTGCACATGTCTGAACCCTTTTATTCTTCGTTTCACGGCTCTGGCACAGCATGTTCTGCGAACAATTGTATCTTCACTGGCACAACAGCGTCTTACAGAGGCACAACTAGAGCCAAATTTCGGGGGGGGGGGCTGATAAAAATTTCGGGGGGGGGGCGCTAATTTTTTCAGCAATATTCAGAGTGGAGATGCAGGGGCTCTAAGAAGGGGTGAGAACACAACAAAGTCTGGTTAACAAGTGAATGGTCTTTTAAAGACCTGTGAAGTACTCGGGTGCGGCTGCAAGAAGACGGCCGCCAGCCCGGGAAGCTGTCTCAGCCGGGCTGACACACACGACGGGGGAGGGGGGGGCTGAAGCCCTTTGAGCCCAATGGGCGTTGCGCGCCTGGCGTCTTATGTATAAATGTGACTGGCATTAATATGAAAAAGGCAATGACTTAGTCAACGTCATGAACAGGTTGAAAGAGATGCATATTAATAGCTTGTTTTTAGAGTGGCAATGCATACTTAATTTCTGGCGCTTTTAAGTGCAACAAATAACAAGTGTTTTGATTGTATAAATAATCAGTTTACAGACCTCGGACGGATGGAAGGCTAACCTGGCTAACCTAGCGTTCGAACTCTGATATCGGTATACTCACTAAGTCAGTGACAGCATGGGGCTGTGTTTCTTTTAAACCGTGCAGTGGTTGTGCTCAGTGACTGATTCACGCGCAATGTAATATGACAATTTCCCATAAGAGCCAATTGGCATGCTCCTTTTTTCTCGAACTTGAGAACGTGTTAGGTGGTGGTTTGTGCTCCCCAGCTTCAGGGCACGGCGGAGAGCAACCGGAAGCATAGTTTGCATGTGTACTAAAATGGAGGCATTGTTACACGTATCCTCACTGAAATCAGACAACAGATAAAATAATAATATTGGTATTTGGATGTTGGGTGTCAGAGGCGCAACTAGAGCCAAATTTCGGGGGTGGGAGAGGGGATGCTAATAAATATTTCGGGGGGGCTAATTCTTCCAGCAATAGGCAGAATGGAGTTGGTGTAGACCACGCCCCTACTTGGATAGGCCACACCCCTTTAAGGGGTTTCCCCGCCCCTTTTAGAGCACCCCCAGTTTTTTTCCCCCACTTAAAGCCCTGGTCTTATTTGCCCCTTCTTTACCTCTGTAAGTCCAGATCTCCTTTTCATTTTAGAGCAATCGCTCTGTTAAGCTTACTGCGTTTTTTGCTGACTGCAATTTTACATCTGTCCTCTGGAAATGGCGTTCCCTTAGATTTCCTGTTTGTCAAACATCTTCTGAAGGGTCTGCATTCTGCTTATTCTCTACATTTTACCAGATGCTAACTTGTACAATTTTAATGATGGTTTGTTTTGCCTGCCCTCTTACATTTCTTTCCACCATGGTCCTTGCATTTTTGTTTTCCCCTATTAAATGCAGTTCCACAAGTGTCAGAATGAAAAGATAAATCCATTAATTTACCATTTTCGTTGTAGTGTCCTCCTAGCTTCTTTCAGACGATTCAACATTTTTCCTAGCAAGGAAGGAAATCGATTGCAATACAGTTTTGCCAGCAAAATGCTGTGGTGAGTTTTGTATTTTGTTTAAGAATAACCCTGCACTTCCTAAGCCATGAACGGAAAGGAAGAGGAGCTGGCTTAGTACACTCATACTTCATAGGATATAATATAGCTAAGCAGCAACTAGATGAGCCGCCAGCAGGTTATAAGACAGGCAGAACAGAATTACCCATTTAACCAACAAAAAATAAAGTGAATATCTCTAACAAGCCTGCGTGAAAAGATCTCAGCAAAAAATTTATTCCTTTAATTGAGAGCAAGCACAAGGAATGTTTTCTTTAAATATAAAACTCACATTTATTGAAGAATATGTTCCTGCAAACATAGAACTTTTCATGGTATTGGAATAGTTGCTAGCAAAAGACAGCTCTTAACTGGAAGCTTTGACGAAGGAGTGCCTCCGTTCAGGTGTATGTGTTCCAATATTTTTGCTTTCAGAGTCTCAAGTCGGTCACACCCAAATGCAAGCACCCGTCTTTTAACTTTACAGAGGTGTGTTCTGTTCCATCTAGTCCCATCCCCCCGTCTGGAAGTCTTCGCCGTCTCCAGCCGGCTTCTGCATACTGACTGGTCTCTTGTCATGATAATGACGCTTTTCTTATGCGTGATTAGAACCTCTCTTGCAGCCTGTTCTAAACAGCTGCTTTGGGTGTGTTCTCAGTTAATATAAACAGTTGCAAGCAAAGAATCCGGTTTTGTCGAGCAACATATTTTTTGTTGAAGCATGTCTTTGTGCTGGTACATTTAGGCGTCTGATTATATTATATTCCTGTTTTATGCAGTTCAAAAAATCATGTGTATCTGGACAAAGTCACATCATTTCCTTTATCTGCTAACATTGATGGCCTTATTGCTGTGGACACTGGCATTTACAAACTTGTATTATAAGTAGCTTGCAGAAGTTACTTTTACTTTAAAACTGAATTTTAACACAGCTAGGTTGAATGGTTGCCCCTGTGGACCTTTAATTCTAGAGGCGCACAAAATTGCATAATTTTCCACCCTAAAATGCCAATGTTTGGGAAATTGCGCTTCAAAGCAATATCTCACAAAACTTTTTTACCCTGACAGTGAGAGTAGATTTTGTTTTGAAGTCGAGATGCTGGGATAACAGGTGTGTCTTCAGTAGTTTTTGAGGGTTAGTAAGTTGGGTCTGTTTCCAGTACTCTTTACATGCCTGCTACGGTGCCTAGAATGGCGCGCTGCAGGTACAACCCCACAAAGGATTTGGCAAAGCGGGGTATTAGTAGCAGCATCTGGCTTCGATCGGAAGTAGATTTTAGATTATGCATTATATAAGGATGTTTTCACATTTAATTGCAATAAATGCTGAAAATATCTCATCCTGTGGAAATAAAGTTGTTCCATGCATTCATCAAGCACCATGTTATGTTATTATAGAGAAATGTGCTATGCACAGGAGTTAGCCGCTGGTCCAGGTGTGCCTGTACACATTCTATGTGTATTCCACAGCTCAGCTGCAATGAAGGTTGGGGGTTGTGCTGCTGCTCTGTCAATCACCTACAAGAGTAGGAAAAGCTGCTACGCCGGTCAGGGTCTCAGAGAGAGGTCCCGTCGGTGAGGTGTAAAAGAATAGGGGCAGGCCATGTGGCTCAAACCCTAGGAGATGGAGGAGGCTGCACACACTGTGTGCTGCAGAGTAAGAGATGAAAAGCGGTCTGCGCATGGATGGCAGAGACTGCACAAATTGTGCGCAGCACGGTGAGTGATGGAAGGCAGTGGGCACATGGAGAAAGGAGGCTTCAAATATTGTGTGCTGCAGTGTTTAATGGAAAGTGGTCTGCACATGGATGGAGGAGGATGCACATATTTTGTGCTTCACAGTAAATGATGGGAGATAGTGTGCACATGGATAATGGGGCTGCACATATTGTGTGTTGAACAGTAAATGATTGAAGGCAGTGTGCTTATGGATGGCGGAGGCCACTCACATTGTGTGGTACTCAGTAATGGAATGTAGTGTCTACATGGCAGAGGCTACACACACTGTGTGCTGCGCAGTGAGTGATGGAATGTAGTGTGTGTATAGATGAACAAGGCTGCAGACATCCTTTACTGTAGACTGCGTGATGGAAAACAGTGGGCACATGCATGGAGGAGACTGCGCATATAAATTCCTGTAGTTCGACAGATGGAATGCTCTGTGCACATCGAATCTGGAGGATGCTCACATTGTGTGCTACACAGTAATTGATGGGAAGCAGGAAGCATATGTATGGAAGGAGGTAGCACATATAAGCTGCTCACAGTGTGTGTTACACAGTAATTGATGGGATATCATATGCTGCACAGTGAGAGACTTTACTCTCCTAAACTGAGAAAAATCCTAACTTTAAGACTTTCGGTATTCACAGAAGGCATTTAGGAGTCCTAAAGTTAGGAGTCCTAACTTTACTACTCCTAAACTGAGAAAAATCCTAACTTTAAGACTTTCGGTATTCACAGAAGGCATTTAGGAGTCCTAAAGTTAGGACTACTAACTTCTGTGAATACCGAAATGAGTAAGTTCATTCTGTGAATACCAAAATGAGTAAGTGTATTCTGTGAATACCAAAAAGTACTAACTTTACGTTTTTGACGTAAGTTAGTTCTGTGAATCAGGCCCAGTAATTTTAGGGCAGATTTACACATTTTATGTAATGCAGCGCAGCAACCAGGCAAACTGGATTCACTGTCAATGCAAGAGTCAGTGGCTAAAGTGGGTGTTTGAAATGTAAAAAAAATAGGATTCAATTAATTGTGCATGTCTATGCTTTTCAAAGAAAATAGCCACCAAAAAAATGAAAGTGCAACGTCAGATTAATTTGTTTCTGGAAAAAAGGTTATATACAATTAAAAAGGCCATTGTATTCATGTATTATGTTTTCTAATTGGTATGCTTCTTCAAAATCACTATCCTCTTTGTTGCTAGATTTAATCTAATTGAAGAAGTGTGTTTAATATGCTGTGTGTTTAAGGCTGCAGTACCACCTCCTGTCTTCAGGGGCAGAGCTGAGCAAAAAAATAAACACATTTGTTGAAACACAGGTCCCCACAAGGCAATTTTTAAAAAAGTTGCAAAAATTGGTACAGATTTTTCTGAACTCATTTAAAATCAGTTAGAAGACCTTACCTTTTGGGGACTTGGGTTCAGGTCCCCACCGCGCAATCAAATCCCCACAGCGTGAGTGTGTTATCATACTCAAGTCCCCACAAGGATAGCAACACACACACACACACACACACACACACACACACACACACACACACACACATACATACACACACACACACACACAATTTATAGTTAGGACCTTGTTTCTATTCAAAAAGTGTTTTTTCTTTTGGCAATATCTTTAGCGCTGTTTGACGAATCTTTGCGAAATTTTCAAAACTAATGGGGCGCTCCGGTCAGCTCCTGTCTAGAAAGTTTCGGGGTGATTTGTCAAGCGGGGGCTGAGAAAAAAGGGGGGAGGTCCCAAAACGTGTTTTCTCCATGTTAATTTCCATAGGAAACTTTAGCCGCGGCTACAGCCTGAACTGCTGAACGGAATTACACCAAATTTGGCAAAAAGGTAGCTCTTGGTCCAGAAAACACTCTTTTCGTTAAATGGTGTAAATCCGTTCAGTAGTTTCTGAGAAATTCATATTAAAATAAATATTGGTATCTGGTGACCGCGGTGGATCCACGAACCCTCCAGATCTCGAGCCTGACTCTGATTGGCTGCCAACACTTCAAACCAGGAAGTGTTGGCAGCCATCTTGTGAGTCGGTTGAACCGAGTTACAAGAAAAAAGGTGAAAAAAGTATTAAAATTAAGAAAAGGGGGCAGGGTAGAAACGCCCTGACCCCCTAGGCCTTCTCAGGGGGTCCCACAGGGACCTGAGAACCCAAAAAAGCTTTAAAAAATATATATTTTCAGCGGGATTCGCGTAGGGTCTGTGAATCCCGCCAAATTTATTTTTTAAATGCGAAGCGCAGTCTCCCGCGCTTTGTTTAATTAAGTCCTCGGGTGGCCCAGATCCGGGGGCAATGCCAGAATATGATGCGGGGCCCTGCCACCTCCCCGGGACAATTTTAATGATATGCGTGGGGCACGTGGCTGGCGCTTTTCATTAAAAAAAGGCGTGGGGGTCCTGCCCGCCCCCACACTGCCCCGGGGACCACCACCTCCCCGGGGCTTTAATTTTAATTAACAAGGTGTAGGGGGGGCTCCTGCCCCCCCCCCACACTGCCACAGGGACCACCACCTCCCCAGGGCTTTCATCTTTAAATGCGGGAGCGCCTCGCCCCCGCCCCTCCTGGCAGCACTGGGGACGGCCACCAATTAACAAGGTGTGGGCCCCCTCCCACTGCCCCGGGGACCACCACCTCCCCGGGGCATAGATCATGTAAATATGGAGGTCCTCCCCGGGGCTTAAAATATGTTGGAGGGAGACCGCACAGCCCCCCTCGTGGAGCCCTCCATGGCCCTGGGGACCGCCACCCCCCAGGGCCGGCTCCAGCAATGTCCCGGGGTGACAACCCCCGGGACATTGCAGCTTGCTATGGCAGGGCTGTAGCACTGCTCCCACCCTGCCATAGCAAACTTCTGCTTCGCTTCATGGAAGCGAGAGCAGGAAAACTGCTCCCTTTGCCCAAAAGCAATGCCAGCTCCTGCAGGAGGCGGGGAGCCGGCAGGGACCGCGGGGGCATTGGGGCTCCCCCGCGGTCCCCAATGTGAGGCCAAGCACCGGGGGATGGGGTCTCCGGGGCGTTTATATTGCCTGTGAGGGGGGCCACTCAGCCCCCCTCCCTAAAAATAAATAAAAAAAATAAATGGCCAAGCTCCGGGGGATGGGGTCCCTGGGGCCAAAAATGGCCTGGCCTGGGGAAGGGGGGCCACTCTGCCCCCCTCCCTAGAAAAAAACAAGGCAAAATTGGCCGGGCCCTGTGGGATGGGGTCCCCGGGGCCTAAATCGGCCTGGGGAGTGGGTCTGTACAGCCCCCCTCCCCTTTTAAAAAAAATAATTAAACAAAGTCCCAGTCCCGGGGGATGGTGTCCCAGGGGCTGAAATCTGCCTAAGGAGGGGGGCCATGCGCACCCCTCCCGTTTATTTTATTTTTAAAAATAAAAAAATGGCTCAGGCCCCGGGGGATGGGGTCCCCAGGGCCCAAAAGTGTCAAGGGAAGGAGGGCCACACAGCCCCCCTTCCTAAAATTTAAATAAAAAAAGAAACCGGCAACTCGCCGGAGGCCCAGCCCCCTCCCTGCACGACTCTGCAAACGCGCCTCCTGGCGCGATCTTGTTTGGGGAATGAAGTCCCTGTCACTATTGAGGGTCCTTGGGGGCCAACTAGCCCACCAGGTACCTCCAGTAAGCCCTACACAGTTGGTTTGCTGAGAGGTGGCAGGAGGCCACACCCCTTTTTACACCACTCTGCGAACGCGCCTCTTGGCGCACTGCTGGTGGGGCGATGAGGTCCCCTTGTGTCCTGAGAACCTCAGGACTCAACTGGACTTCATCCCCCAAGCAGTAGTGCGCCAGGAGCCGTGTTTGCTGAGTGGTGTAAAAATGGGGCATGGTCTGTGTCCACCTCTCAGCAATCCCACTGTGTGGGGCTTACTGGAGGTAACAGGCTAGTTGGCCCCTAAGGACCCCCAGCAGTGAAGGGGACTTCAATCCCCATCCAAGAGCACACTAGAGAGTGCATTTGCAGAGTGTGGGCAAAGGGGGCGGGCCTGCTATGAGAACTTAGGAATCCTGCTGTGTGGGACTTGCTGGAGGTAATAGGAGGGGTAGTTGGCCCCCAAGGATGTTCTTGGGGGGCCCCTCCTGTTACCTCCAGTAAGTCCCACACAGTGGGATTGCTAAGACGTCTTCGGAGGCCATGCCTCCCCTTTCTCCACCACTCTACAAACATGCCTCCTGTCACACTACTGATTGGGGGATGAAGTCCAGTTTACTCATGAGGGACTTTGGGGGCCAAGAAGCCCTCCTGGTGCCTCCTGTAAGTCCTGCGCATTGGAATTCCGGAGCGCTGGTCGTAGGCCCAGCCCCCTTTCCCCACCACTCTGCAAACGCGACTACTAGTTAAAGAAGCATTTGCCGTGTAATAGGTCTCGCATTTGCGAGAGTTAGAGCTATTGGCGTTGTAAATGTAAACGTTTTGTACTAATGTTTTTTGGAGTGGAGTGGATATACGTTGTGTGTAGTGGAATTATGTGGTATGTTGTGCAGTGAAATTATGTGGATAGAAAGTATGTGGTATTTATTGTATAGGAATTATGTAGAGTGGGATTATGTGTTATGGAGAGTAATTATGTAGTATGGTAGTCTGTGTTGTGGAGTGGTAACCTCAGGTTTAGTCTTCCCCGTTTCCATAGAAGCTAAACTATAAACTCAATGAGACAAAAAAAGAAGGAACCACTGAGTAACACTTCTGGACCTAGTCAGAGGTATGAGCAGGGCCACTGGAATTATGCGAGTGTTCGGCTGCACCAATTTTTGCATAATTATACATTTTCTGCATTTGCCACATAATCCGTCATCTGCTGCATAATCTGCAGATTTGAACAAAAAAAACTTGTTTCTAACTAAAACGGCTCAAACGTTACGAAAAATGCAGTGACAAGTGTTACAGAGTGGTGGAAGGGCCTTTGCAAAGCTGGAATGGTCACCTGTTACTTATTGCTAAATGTGGGTGTTAAATTGGTACTAATGGTGCGCAAACCACTCTTGCTTCTTTCTGCGCCTCTCTTGCTTCTTTCTGCGCCTCTCGTGCCTCTTTCTGCAACTCTCGTCTCTTTCTTCACTTCTCCTGCTTCTTTCTGCACCTCTCTTGCCTCTTTCTGCACCCCTGTGCCCTCTTTCTGCACTTCTCTTGCCTCTTTCTACACCTCTATTGCTTCTTTATGCACTTCTCTTGCTTCTTTCTGCACTTCTCTAGCCTCTTTCTGCATTTCTGTTCCTTCTTTCTGCACTTCTCTTGCCTCTTTCTACATTTCTGTTGCTTCTTTCTGCACCCCTCTTGCCTCTCTGCACCTCTGTTGCTTCTTTCTGCATTTCTCTTGCTTCTTTCTGCACCTCTTTGCTTCTCTATGCACCCCTCTACCCTCTTTCTCCACCTCTCTTGTTTCTTGCGGCAACTCTCTTGTCTCTTTCATCACTTCTCTTTCTTCTTTCTGCACCTCTGTTGCTTCTTTCAGCACTTGTTGTGCCTTTTTCTGCACTTCTCTTGCCTGTTTCTGCACTTCTCTTGCCTCTTTGGCACCTCCGTTGCTTCTTTCAGCACTTCGCTTGCTGCCCTTCTCTTGCCTTTTTTTGTACTTCTCTTGCCTCTTTCTGTACTCAAATGGGAAGTGCAAGATGTCAAGTTTAAAGGTCTGCGTGCTCTCGTGACTGAGGTATATGTCTACTTGTACATGTATTCTCACATGTGTTATGCATCTGAAGATGGTAGCTTACAAAGTGGGTAGCTTCTCCTATAGGTGGTCAAATCTCAGTTCTGCTCTGTCATTCGGTTGCACAGGCAGACATGTCTTATGTATATAGGTGTTATAGAGCCCCTCAAATATACTATTGAATACCCATGTGCCCTGTAGTATGAGCAGAAAGAAATACCTACACCTTCTTGTACACAAATTTACAGAGTATGCTGTTTGAAACACGGGTATTCAAGTATTTGTATGTTTATTTTTATGTAACATGTCACTAGGTAAAAGCATGCATACGTTCACAAACTTGGTGAGACTTACAACAGTGATAAGGATAGTATTGCTGTTTTACATTTGGTAGGCCTAACATTCTGAGCAGTCGATGAATAGTGAACCTTCAAGAGAAAAGTGAGGTTTAAAACATCTTGGGAGAAGGATTAGTGATTAGGCTACTTTGTATGAGTCTGTGGAAAGGTACAGTCGAAGTAGGCCTCTTTCGGCACCTCTGTTGGTTCTTTCTGCACGTCTCTTGCTTCTTTCTGGACTTCTGTTGCCTCTTTCTGCAGTTCTCTTGCTTCTTTCTCTGCCTTTCTTCCTCTTTCTGCATATGTCCTACCTATGTAGGCATAGTTAGTAATTAGCATTTAAAAAACCTTAGAAATTCACTGAAAAAACCACGTGCGCTTTAAGTGCTTGGGGCAGCGTTTCCTGTTGCATCGCGACTTTCCTCTGATGAAGAAGCCGCAAGGCTTTGAAACGCGTCAGGAATGGTGAAATGATGACTCTGGACTGGGCATGCTGTGCAAATAATATCGTGGTGAAAGCCATCCTGTTGCAGGCTCGTTCTCGCCTCAGGGCAACTTGTTAGATGGATGGATATATATATATATATATATATATATATATATATATATATATATTGACAGATAAAAACACAGGTTTCAGGGACGTTATAACTAGGAATTAGCATTTGAAAAACCTTAGATATTCACTGAAAAAACCACAGGTTTCAGGGACGTTATAGTTAGGAATTAGCATTTAAAAACCCTAGATATTCACTGAAAAAACCACAGGTTTCAGGGAAGTTATAGTTAGGCTGACATTTCACTCGTACAAAACCAGAGAAATTCAGCTGTTATAGTAGCTGAGCAAACTATAACTCGAACCCCTGCAAGGCACTGCTAATGAGCTCACATATTACATCACTCATGACATGGTCAGTGACATTACTGATGACCTCTCAAATGACATCACAGATGACATCATCCACTTAATATCTGATGCACCTCCTAACACCTTAATATAAACTTTCATACACCCACTCTAAAATACAGACTACTGATTCATAGGTCTACACACATCCACTCACTCACCCATACAGTCACTCATACACGCAGTCACTCATCAATACAGCCACTGATATATGCACTCATACACCCATACAGACACTCACACACCGCCACTCACTCATAGAGTTGCTCATACCTAGTGAGTCACCCAAAGAATCAATAACACTGCTATTTACTGACCTATACAGTTATACACACACCACCTCACTTATTCATACAGATACTAACACATACTTACTCTCTTCTACAATTACTGACACAAGCACACACTCATGCATACAGCCACTCTCACAATCACTCACTCTCACATATAGTCACTTATATTTCCAACACTCACATATACTGCCTTTCACATATGTAGTTACTCAGACATATACCACTGAGACATCGATTCACTCACCAACACAGCCATACGCACACTCATTCACCCATACAGCCCCTCGCAGATCCACTCATGAACCTATACACCCAGTGAACCACCCACTCACACATCCATGCAGGGAGTCACACACCCCCAAACTACCCACACAGACACTCAGGCAGCCATACAGGTACTCAGACAACCAATCATTAACCCATATAGACACTCATGTGGCTACTCACGAACCCATGCAGCCACTTACACACCAACTGACAGACCGATACAGACATTCACACAGAATAGTTATTCACCCATGGATTCACTAAGACACGTTTCATCACTCACTTATACATTCAGTAACGCACCCACTAAATCATCCATTCAGACACTCATACACCCACTCATTCTTCAATACACCTTGGCATGTATATATATATATATATATACATCATTCTTAAACTTTTTAGAAACACTCAGTCACTGGATGATGTCATGAGCGATGTCACTGACCATGTCATGAGTGATGTAATATGTGATGTCATCAGCAGTGCATTGCGGGGGCGCGAGTTATAGTTAGCTCAGCTAACTATAACAGCTGAATTTCTCTGGTTTTGTACGAGTGAAATGTCAGCCTAACTATAACGTCCCTGAAAGCTGTGGTTTTTTTCAGTGAATATCTAAGGTTTCTTAAATGCTAATTCCTAACTATAAAGTCCCTGAAACCTGTGGTTTTTTCAGTGAATATCTAAGGTTTTTTAAATGCTAATTCCTAACTATAACGTCCCTGAAACCTGTGGTTTTTTCAGTGAATATCTAAGGTTTTTCAAATGCTAATTCCTAGTTATAACGTCCCTGAAACCTGTGTTTTTATCTGTCAATATATATATATATATATATATCCATCTAACAAGTTGCCCTGAGGCGAGAACGAGCCTGCAACAGGATGGCTTTCACCACGATATTATTTGCACAGCATGCCCAGTCCAGAGTCATCATTTCACCATTCCTGACGCGTTTCAAAGCCTTGCGGCTTCTTCATCAGAGGAAAGTCGCGATGCAACAGGAAACGCTGCCCCAAGCACTTAAATTCAAGCGCTAATTCAATTACTCCCAGGTGGGCTCAGTGAAAAGCATGCTGGTGCTTGTAGTCAAAATAAAGGGCACTGTATTACCCAAGTGGGTTCCGTTGCAAAGTGACATTAAAATCCATAAAATGCCCAAATAGGCCTCCGGGCCGGGAAAGCTGAATTTTCATTATTCATTTCCTGCTACGCCCAAACTCCGACGTGAAGTTTCTTTTCGTCGTTGGGCCCCACAACACCCGTGGTGGCAAGCTCTCTGCGGCCAGGCTACCGCACAATAAATCCATCTAACAAGTTGCCCTGAGGCGAGAACAAGCCTGCAACAGGATGGCTTTCACCACGATATTATTTGCACAGCATGCCCAGTCCAGAGTCATCATTTCACCAGTCCTGACGCGTTTTAAAGCCTTTAATCTTTAAAGGACTTTGAATGCGCTGATCCCACTGTGGAGGAATAGGTGCTCGAGGAATAAAACTACAGGTACCAGCGTGCTTGACATTGTGACTCACCTGAGAGGCTCACTGGGGATTATTTAAATGAGAAGCATGCAACTAATGGCGCCAGAACGAGCATTTCAGTGCATTTCTTTTCGTCCTCCTATGAGTAAGGAGCTTTTAGCGCTCCGAAACGCGTCAGGAGAATGAAGACAAATCGGAGTGGAATTGCCGGTTTTGTATAATAAATGGTTTTTTAAATCACTCTGCAGCCGAGTTCGTCCTTGCATCAGGGCAGCAATTTTGGGATATATATATATATATATATATATATTCCATCTTTTGTAGTTCGCTCAGCCAGAGCCTCTTTGATCCGGTGAACCTGCGGCGGGGTAGCGAACCCCTTAAATACACAGCTAAACCTGTGCGATACGACCGATTTGCACTTCGCTTCAGTCAATAACCACAGTACCGCGGCTTCAGTTCTACAGCTTGATTTAATCCCAAAAAATGTCAGCAACACCCAATGTGTTTCGGAGCCTTGTGCTCCTTGGTCACGGGTTGGATTAAATCACGCTGTAGAACTGAAGCCGCGGTGCTGTGGTTATTGACTGAAGCAAAGTGCAAATCGGTCGTATCGCACAGGTTTGGCTGTATATATATATATATATATATATATATATATATATATATATATACACATATATATACACAATCATATGTCACCTACTGGCTGTCGCTAGGACCTCGTTTCCATAGGAAAAGCATTTTTTGTTTAGCTAATAACTTTGGCGCCGTTTGACGAATCTTCACAAAATATTCAAACCTAGTTTGCCACTCACTTCTGCTGCTTTTTGGAAAGTTTCAGAGTGATTCGTCAAGCGGGTCCGACAATAAAGGGGGGTCCTAAAACACGTTTTGCCCATGCAATTTCCCATAGGGATTTTGAACACGACTACATGCCTAACCACTGAACTGTTATATACTAAATTTGTCTGAAAGCTAGCTCTTGGTCCAGAAAGAGTACTTTTTATAATTTGGTGTAAATTTGTTAAGTAGTTTTGGAGTTATTAAAGAAAAATTATTTATAGATATCTAGGGATCCACATGCCAACATCAATGCTATGATTGACTGGCTGCAACCTAACAGGAAAGTTGCGACTGCCATTTTATAACATGAGACACAGTCCCGGAGGGATGAAAATAAAGCTGCAAAGTGATAGAAGGGATCAGGGTAACGGTACCCTGACCCCATGCATCTCAGAGGGGTCTCTAAGGGACACCTCATGGACAAGAAATTGTCCGAAAACTTGTTTTAACACACACAAGGACCCATGGATCAACCGCGGTGCTCAGCGCGGCACCCCCATGTGAATCCACAACAGATCCATGGATCCAGAGGCCACTGAAGCAAAAATACCCCCACACAACCCCTCACACATCCATACACCCACTCCAACACCCACTGACAGAGCCGCACAGGTACTCATGCACCCACTCGCAGACTCACAAATCCACTCACACAGACAAATACACACACACACACAAACACAGCCACTGACAGACCCACACAGCTACTCATTCTCCCATTCACAAATGCATTGAGGCACTCGCACAGCCGCTCACACACACACTAACAGAGCCACATAGCCACTCACACCCATTCACAGACCCACTCACGCACCCACTCACAAACTTATACAGCCACTCACACAGATACTTACACTCCCATACAGTCACTCACATCAAATGAGAGCCACACAGCCACTCACAGACCCATACAGTCACTCACACAGTCTCACACACACACACACACACACACACTCCCACTGACACACCCATTCACAAAGCCACTCACACCCACTTACATACCAACTCACACACCCATACAGCCACTCACAGACCCACAAAACCACTCAAACTCTCACACATTTCCCACTCACAGACCCACACACCAACTAACATACCAGTTCACAAATCACCACAGCCACTCACATACTCACAAAATCACTCACTCACAAACGCAGACAGCCACTCACACACCCATACAGCCACACATACTAACAGAGCCACAGTCACTCACACATCCACTCACACTCACAAATCCACTGACCCACTCACAAATCCAGACAGCCATTCGCACAGTTACTCACACACCCATAGTCACTCACGCATTAAATGACAAAGCCAAACAGCCACCCACACAGCCACTCACTGACCCTCACACCCACTTGCATGCCCACACACCCAACTCACAGACCCACACACCCACTCAACCATTCTCAAATCCACACAGCCACCCACACAGACACTCTAACACCCACTCACACACATGCGGATCTGTCGCGAATCCTAAATGTGATGTCTTGTATTGAATTTGTGCTTTTGGTTTGGGAATCTGCGACGGATCCAAATGAGAAATAAAAAAAATGCATGTAAAAAAGAATCAGTCTTTGGGAAAAGGGTTGGGTCTGAAAAGAACCTTTGTGTTTATAACGTGTAGATGTAAATTACACATAGAACAGGATGCAGGCTTTCAAGTTGTTCAGGAACACCCTGTTGACTCCGTCTGTGAAATGAACTCCTTTGTTTCGATATATTCAGTCCATATCGAAGCGGAAGTTGTTGGGTTATATAGAGCCCATGTTGTGGTCTCAAAGGAATACAGAAACAGTTTTATTGACATGTTTCCTGGATTTTTTCTATTTGTGGAGAGAATTTGGTTGACCACACCCACTTCTGTTTTTGGCAAATGTTGGAGAATGCCAAGGCAGTATGAGGGAAAAATGTCATTAATTTTCCAAAGGTATCCTTCATTAGGATTTCCAGTCAAGTACTCACCATGACCAATTTAGGGAAGAAGCACAGAGACTGGAGTCCTGATTAGCAGGATCCCGGTCAGACCAGTCAGAAAAATATGACACCAGCAAAAAGTGGGGGTGACCATGAAAGCAGATCCTACTTTCCTACAGTGAGCAAAAGAACGATGAATTGAAACCCAGATCTTTGTGACTGGGGGTGAATGTTTGCATTGTTCAGCATTCCGTCCATCAATTGTTCCTATTGCATTTGTTGCCCTAAGTGGAAAGGGTATGCCCAGACGTGGCTCCCGTGCTCACTGCGCCACTGGATTCAAGCTAGCCTGGCTGATGAGGGGTGATGCCCCGAAACCGGTCCCAGGATGTTTGTTTCCGGTCCAGGGAGGACCTGGCTTGGCAGTTCGGGCGGGACTGTTCTCATAAGGAACAGGGTCAAGACTGATTTGCATATGGCTAGGTCCAAACTGGGGTGGTGTGGTGAGCAAAAGAACGATGGATTAAACCCAGATCTTTGTGACTGGGGTGAATGTTTGCATTTTTCAGCATTCCGTCCATCAATTGTTCGTTTTGCATACGACAAATTTGAGGATAACAAAATGCCCGCCAGAGCAATACCTAATAAGTTATAGGTGGTTGAAATTCCAGAGGAACTTAGACATCTAAATGTTTATGAAACAGTACTGATATAGTCTTTACACCCTTTTCAAGCAATAGTTCATATTGAACCAAAGACTGGGAAATCACCACCCGCTGAGCTTCAGAAAGGCCTTAAAGGTAGAGTTGTGGATTTGCCTCTAGATTTTAAATGCAATATTGAAACTGTGGGTGTAGAGATTATTGAAGTACCACTTGCTATTCTAGTAAATGGTGTGCCCACCAAAAACAAATAAATCTGGCAGGAACAAGTGGATGTGAACAAGGTGAAGAAAGCGTTTCTACCTTAAAGTGAATAATGTGTACTATAAAGATGTAGATGTTGTCGCAAATGGAAATTGCATGGAGGAAGAAATGCTGCCTTCAAGTGGACAGTTTGAATAAGTAGAAAGAAGTAGATCTGAAGAAATATATGAGGACTACAATATCCATCCACTGCAATGAATAGAGGTTATGGGGGATGCTATTAAACTGTATTAGATGAAACAAGCAAAAGGAGCTCCAATGAGTGCATGGAAAAAAAGTTTAGAAGCTTGATGTTTTCCTCAACTATTCCCAACCAGAGTAGGTGGACGGTATGATGACCGCCCTTTGCAAGTCCATGCAGCTTGGTATAGGTCAACAAGATTATATACAAAGGATCCCAGATTTCTACAAAGTATTCCAAATGCATTCCATCTCTTATTTGTAAGTGATTTGTCTGAACTGTCAGATTGCTATTAACCATATTCTAAAGAAAGGAATTAATTTACAAAATATGTCTGCAAAAGTCTTTGTTGACAAAAGTAATGGAAAAGATGAGTAGGTGGAGTACAATTTGATGAACTTGATATGTCAACGTGGGCACAATGGGTATTGGTATCGTCGGCATGGTGAGCTGAAGTTTATGTTGTGTAATTTAGGTGTACCAACTTGGTTTATAACCCTGAGCTGTGCAGAGTATGCATGGAATGATTTACACGAGTTTGAGAGAAGCAAAAAGACATCGAATTGAAGACACCATGAGACCTTTACTCTTCGGATCCTGCAAATGTTTGCAGGTATTTTAACCACAAATTTCAAGCTACGCTGTCCTTGATCTGCAACAAAACAAAATTCACCTCTTGTAGAAGTTATTGATTTCTTTTAGCAAAAAGAATACTAAGCAGGAGGTGCTCCTCATATTCACCTTCTGTTTTGGGTAAAAGATGCACCAAAATTAGGAACAGACATAGATGAGCCTGTACTTTTTTTTTTATAGAAGAGTATATTACATGTAGCACTCCGAAAGAAACTGAGGAAAAAAGCCTAAAGCAGCAAGGAATGCTTTTTCAATCACATAGATGTGGAAAGTACTGTCGGCAGAAGTACAAAGCATAAGGAAAATTTCATACAAACTGTTGTTTTAGGTTTCCAAGACCTGTTATTTCAAAAGGAAGTGTGAACAGTTTTCTGTCTGCAGTGAGACATACACTTACTCGTAAATAAACAAAAAATACGTACAACCTCAGGAGAACTGAGACTTCAAAATATATTAATGACTACAATACTGTCATTTTGAAAATTGGGAATGTCAATATGGATATTCAGTTCGTGGCAGAAAACTCTTAACTGGTGCTCGTTATGTAACCTCATAAATAACAAAATCTGATGAGACGTAGATGAAAGATGTGTGAGAAGAGACTTCTACTGAAAAGTCTCTAACGAAACAATTGTACAGCTTCAGTTTGAAGATGCTTTCCCACAGGGAAATTGGATACTATGAATGCTGTGATCAGTTAAGTTCTGCTAGTTTATGTTCTAAGTTGAAAGGAATTGTTTGGGCGAGTCTAGCATCAAATCGAAACAGAGTTTCGAAATCTTTTCCAGAAATTGAATATCTTGCAGAGTTTGAGCCTGATAGTACAGACACTGTGAAAACAAACATGTTGGATACTTGCTGTCCAAAAAGGATTGTACATCTAGAAAATGTCGGTCTGTATGAAGTACTGCAGTACTACACAAGTAGAAACAATCATTCAAAATGAGGCTGCTATTTCACTGGATGAGGTGGAGACTGCCATGGAATAAGCAAGACGGGAATCAATTGATTTGCCAGATTTAGCTGGACAACTAAATGATGAGCAAATGGAAATATATATGGAAGTGAAAGCTACAGTTGAGCATGGATTGCTTCATGACAAGAAAGAGTGTGCATGTTCAACATTTAAGCCTGTACTGTTGTATGTAAGTGGTCAAGCTGGGACTGGTAAATGTTTCTTAATACAAGTTCTTACTGCTTCTCTACAAAAGACTACAGACTAATTTATCATGTGAACTAGCTATTTGAGCATAAAGTTCTTAAGGTATCTGCTGCTTATCGTGGGAGATGGGCAATTGCGCAGCTGGAGATCAATGGTATAAAATATGTGTTTGTACTATATACGGACCCAATGTCGATGATCCTGCTGTCTTTGAATTTTTACCATTCGAGCTATTAGATTGGCAGGGGGAGCTCCTAATTATGGGGGATTTTAACTGTATTATGAACCATGCCATTGATTCTACTAATCAAGCGGCTACCTATAGAATGGTGAAAGTAAGGGCTTCAATCCTCGAACTTGCTCAGCTGCATTGTTTGAGAGATGCATGGCGGTCATTGTACCCCGTACTTTCAGGTTACACATATTACTTTTCTCCACATAAACAATACTCTAGGATTGATGTGGCCTGGGTTTCTCATAAAATTCTGGCAACTGCAGACATGGAAGTATGCCGCAGGATAACTTCCGATCATAATCCTACACAGTTTTCTTTTCAGTGTCAGGTAGCAGATAAAGCGATGTGTCCTTTCTCGTTCCCGCGCTACTTATTAACAGACAGCGAGTTTGTATCATTCATTCCTAAAAACCTAACGGATTTTTAGCAATACAATGCCGGTATTGCCTGTCCTTGTATAGTATGGGGCGTGATGACGGCGTATGTAAGAGGATTACCCAGCAATATATTCTACAGCAAAATAGAAATAGGGATGGCACTACCAGAGCTGCTTGTCAAGCACTTATATCATTAGAACTTCTTCACGCAGAGGCAGTCTGACAAGGGGGCCAAAATCAGGAACAACTGTATATTTTACTAATAGATAAACGTTCTTTCTTGAGTAGGATGCTCAAAGAAAAAATTGCAGCGAGCTATAAAAAGCATCGCTCTCTTCAATACGCATATGTCAAACAGATTGGGAGGGTGCTGGCGCATTAGCTAGCTGACAATAGAGCTAAGAAACAAATCAAAGGTATTAAAGGTAAGGATGGTACATTATACACGCACCCACACTCAATAGTCGAGCAATTCTCCCAGTTTTACCAAAAACTCTATGCACAAACACATTGTTTAGTTGAGGAAGGTCTATTGAATTATCTAAAAAGGTGCGACCTCCTGTGTTTAAGCAAAGAAGATTCCTATTCTCTTAATCAAGAGATTTTACATGAGGAAATTTTCGAAGCTTTGACCATGCTATCTTCGGTAAGGCAGCTGGGGATGATTTGATACTTATTGAGTTTTATAATGCTTTTAAGAGTGTTATAGTTCCATTACTGGGTGAGGTTATACAAGATATTGGGTTCAATGAGGTGGTTCCTGAATCATGAAACATGACAAATATTGTCTTTTTCCAAAAAAGGATAAACCTCCTGAGGAATGTAGTTCCTTTTGTCCGGTATCTCTTATAAATACAGATGCAAAAATCTTTGCTAAAATTTTGGCCACTCGACTTGCTCCTATGATGCCAGGATTAGTATCAAGCCAGCAACATGGCTTTATCCTTGGTAGGACACCACGGCCCACGTCAATACTGCAGTTGTGGCTTTCTAGCTAGGAAAACAGCAATTATCGGGATGGTTTTGCTGGATGCCAAAAAGGCATTTGACCGTGTGTTCTGGGGATGTCTATGGGCAACACTTCTATCATTTGGCCTGCGGGGAAGATACAGTAAATGAATACATGCTTTATACAGTAAACCACATGCCAAATTGCTTTATGCGAGGTTGCAATCCACTCTTTTTTTTATATATCGTGGCACTAGACCGGGATGTCCTCTCTCTCTCCACTGTTATTTGCCCTATATATTGAACCGTTTATATGTGCATTACACTCCAATATACACATAGTACCACTAAGATCAGGGCCTTGTGAGTTGAAAGTTACTGCCTATGCTGATGATATAGCTATTTTTACATCTGATCCAGCAGCTGCAGTAGATTTTATCAAGCTTGAAGCCAACACATTTGGTGCCTTCCCGGGATACAAGCTAAATGTCAATAAGACGCAAGTGCTTCTTAATTTCCATTCTGATAGGTTAATTCTGGGGGAATGTTCGACAGCCACCTACTTGGGGGTCCGTATCTCTCCACAGACTGGGCATAAATTGAGATTAAACTACGACCCACTGCTCCAGTCCGTCACTAAAAAACTGAGAAGCAGGCACAAATTGCTAATCAGTATAATTGGGAGATGCAATATCATAAAGTTGAAAGTACTACCAAAATTTCTATATTTATTCCGGTCTATTCCTCTAAGTGTTCCTAACTCCTTCTTTATGAAACTAGAGGGGGTGTTAGGTAGCTTTATCTGGGGCTATAAGAAAGCTAGACGAGCAATGAGATTTATAAAACTTCCATATAAACAAGGTGGCTTAGATCTTCCAGACTTTAAACGGTACTATTTGGCGGCTTTTGCCAGCCGCCTTCGCAGTCTCGTGTCATTTGATAATCAAGATTTCTGCCACCATCTTGTTCTTGGTTGTGACAGTAGAATGTTCCTATATAGAGTTAATGATCCTAATTACTTCTAGCGAGTTCGCTTTAAGACTGTTAGGGATACTGTGTGTGTGTATATATATATATATATATATATATATATAATGCGAAATTTTAATTAAATGCTCTTTGTCTCTTATCCATGACAACCTTCCTTCATGGGGTAACCCGATGCTTCCAGAAGTATTTCATGATCCGACTGGCAGATCATGGGCTAGTTATGGGGTCGATCTATTGGGGCACCTATATGACCATAATGGTTTCCGATCATTCTAAAGCCTACAACTCTCTTTTGAACTTCCACTTCAGCTGTTTTTAAAATATTTGCCGATTAGGGACTATTTCTTGAGACATCAGGCATTAAAAACAGTAGTGAGTTCTCCAGTATATGCATGTCTGTATGGTGAATCACGGAAATCATTAATTAGTAATATGTATCGGTGCTTCTGTCAGTTCAGAACGGATAGTAATGAAAAACTGGACGTAAACTGGAGCAATGCTTTGGGGTTAGACATCACCTCCACAGTAGTTAATTGTGCACTAGGAACATTAGATAGCTCAATACACTCTGTCAACTTAAAACTGCAACTGTTCAGTACGATATGCATGCTATATTATACTCCGGAGTGGATTTTTAACTGGGCCCAGAAAGAAGGAAGCTATGGCAGAGATAGAAGCAAATGTCCAAAATGTGGGCTGACTGCTGCAAGTATAGTACACATGTTTGCCACCTGCCCGGAGTTAGGGACATATTGGAATAAAATACAGCATATTATGAGTTTTTGTTTGGGTTTAGATTATTCTTTAACAGTGAAAGAAATTATGTTGGGGTATCAAGAAGCTAGTTCTGGCCTGAGATCCCTTTTCTCTATTATTCTTGTTGCTGCTCGACTTGCTATAGCTAGGGCTTGGATTTCTCCAAAGCCCTCCTGCGCTGCAGAATGGTGGGCAATTATGATGGAAACTTATGAAAGAGCTAGAGGAATCCGTTGTCTGAGGAAAATTCGATTCTAAATGGGGCAGGTTTGCACAAGATTATCAGGCTAGATTGGGGAGCTGATTAAAAATTATAATTTTTTTTCTTTTCTTTTTCTTGTATTATGCATTTATGGCTGTTAAGTTGGTACCATCACTAAATTTTGTGATTTATATGTATTCTCATTGTATTATTGTTATGTTACATTATAATGCCTAATGCTTAATGATTGTCTTCTTTTGACAATAAAAAAAAAACGGATTCGCGGACCCTTTGCGGCAATGCCATGACGTCACTGTGAATACGGAACTATGTATTAAAACAACTGTTAGCTTGAATTACTTATTAGAATGTACGTTTCTATGTTATTTTAACAGATCACTTTTCTCAAACATCAATGTAATAGTGTCCATATATGTTTTTGAGTGTTGTTGAAAATCACGCCGTTTTTTTTCCCTGAAACATTTGTTGATGAAAATCAGTTAATTTAACTTAAGGTTACAGTAATGTTCACAGTGTGGGCCACTGGAAGTATGCAATTGTGCAGCGAGAGTGATTTTTCGCATAATTATTAATTTGCCGTATTTGCCACATAATCCATCATCTGCTGCATAATCTCTAAAATGTAACAAAAAAATGTTAATAGCAAATCAAATGCCTCAAAAGTTATTAACTAACCAGTGATTCATGTTGCTGTTCAGTGCAAGGCCCTCTAGAAAGCTGGACTGGTCACCTTTCAGTTGCTTTTTGTTGTATTTTGGGAAGTGCGAAAAGCTATCGTCAGCTCAGCCTCAGGGAAAGCTTCAGGCCCAGATGGGCTTCTTAAGTATGATCTGGACCTTTGGGCCCCTTTGTTAACAAATGTTTTCAAAGCGTTAGTTATCAAAGGTCCAGTGGACTTCTGGAAGTAATCGGTGACAATCCCCATTTATTTGTACAAAGACTCAGAGACGCCCTTCACCCTCACCCTGGACCCTTGCATCGCCCCTACAAAATCCAGAAACTGATAACGGACTTTACAAAGATACGGGGAGATAATCAAACTTCTCCACAGCTTTGATCTTTTAAGGCACTCAGTAATATAAAAGCAAGCTCATGGCAGGAGCCTACAGCAATTACACAAGATTGGAATCCACTCCAGAGTGAAGTATATCAGCAAGGGGTTCCTTCAACTGCAGTTCATTTACGTTCGTTTTTAAAGTCCTATATTGGCGCCTGCACTTTTTCCTATTGTTATGCGTTCTAAGAAAACCTCAATCTGCCGCTCTCTTAAACATCTATACACGCTAACTACAGACCCCAGGATTTTACAAAGTACAAACTGCACAAAACACACGCACTTTAACAGTAAAACTGAAGACTTTAAACTGATCCCAGAGCATTTGGTTTTAATTATGATTCTAGATTCAAGCATTTGTCTTGGCTTGGTTTTATGATTCTATTGTATGCAATGGTTTTAATTAACTTGTGCAAATAAAATTACAAACATAAGAAGGGTGATAGGGGCGCTAGAGGGCGCGCGGCGAGATGGCCGCACGATAGTGCAGCTCCGCTGGCCGAAATCATTATCGGCTGCAGAAATGCGCAGAAGGCAGCTATGGACTTAAAAGAAGCACAAAATATACTGGCGGAAATTCAGAGCTACTGATATGTGCAAGCGGAACTCGCTATTGAGGCATCTAACTGCGGTGAAATCTACTCGTAAGCAGCGCGCTCCGGGCCCGGAGCTCGAGTCAAAATGGCGGCTCGGTACGAGTATGGAACAATGACGGTGTAGTCACTCAAACCCCAGCGCCTTCGGCATAGTGTACTGTGGGGCCCTCCGCAGTAAGAACCCCGCAGCGCAATTTGTTCGCTCTGGCCAGAAGGCGGGTAATCCTACCCGGGACTGCACCATAAAGAAGGAGGTGAGACGCGGCGCATGGAGATACGGCAGAGGCAGCGAGTGGCGACACTGTATGGGCCGTCTCTGAGATAGCGGACCGATCACCGGGGGGAGCGCGTCCCCCCACCACCAGCGATCACGCCACAATTATCATCAGGAGGGATCGCTTAAATCACGCTGGCCGGTTGTTATAAGTTCTATTTTGCAACGCGCGCCGTGACCGGTGCTACATTCAAATTGGCGGCACAGTGTGTTTATGGAGCAGCGTAGGTGGTACAACGGCACCTTGTTCCCCCAAGGGACGGTTCACGACAAGCACCAAATCGAATCACAGACTGCCTAACAGGGACATAGGGCGCCAAGAAGCGCTGCCATCTGCTCCGGATCCAAGTGGCACATTAGATGTGTGACGGGACCTGTGCACCCACTTCAGGGGCGGCAGAGAACGACGAGGTGTACAATCTGCAACTATTGTGCGTAGCGGCCCAGGGACCAAACATGCATAATAAATGTTAATGGACATTAACTGTGTAGCCACATGAAATTGTGAGCGTGACGAGACACTGCCTTCACAAAGTCACCAGTTCCGACCATGCAGGTGCTAACATTGCACTGCATGTGTGGGGCTAATAGTAGAACAGTGAATGGTGCCCATTCTGCTTGCATCAAGGGATATCATCCGCGGGATGTGTGGTGGGAGCGCGCAACTACTGTTAATTGACTAAGGGCCCTAACGTCCCATGGCGCACTAGTTAGCCATAATTATTGCGAGACCGTTCCTGCACCAGAAGTAGTACCGCTGGGAGGAGACACCCGGGATGCATTGACACACTGCTTGTGGCAATGTGGGATTTGTAGCCGTACTAACCAGTGGCACTGGGGACATTTGAATCTACTTGCATCGGGTCCACGCGACGACCTGCCACATTAAGCAGAAACCAAATACACCTCCAAGAGTCAAGATCAGCTATATCGCTATTAACTACGTGGTTGGATTCTATTGTCGCAATAACTCGCAAGTTCACTGCAATTGGATACGGCACAATACGCGCAGGGACATAACTGAGCCGGCATACGCCCACAACGGCTACACTGCGATACAACGATAAAATAATGGGCAAGACAGATAAACAGCAACCGAAGATATCGCTTGATGCCCGTCGCACAACCAAGACGACACAAGCGCACTCTGACACGGAACTAGATACAGACCAAGCCAGGGGCTCAAATATGGAGTCCGCGCTACTCGCTATCCAGCAAAGCCTGCAAGCCATTGATGGCAAAATTGACCCCCTAACCCTGCGCGTCGACAACATGGCTGCAAAACTTGATAAACAAGGGGAGAGACTAGATGCGGCGGAAGTGCGAATATCCACAGTTGAAGATGAGTCTGGAGCCACAGCGAAAAAATGTAGTGAGATGGAAAAACTGTTGGAGGTAATCAAAACCAAAAACGAAGACTTAGAAGCGAGATCTCGCCGGAATAACATAAGAATTATGGGTATACCGGAAAGCGCAAACACTGGGCGCCTAGAAACTTTTGTGGAGGACATGTTACGTGAAGTCTTCGGAACAGACAGTTTCTCCCCTGTCCTCATAATTGAACGTGCCCACAGGTCACTGGCGCCAAAGCCACCACCAAGAGCCCCACCACGGCCAATTATCTCCCGTATACTAAACTACAGGGACAGAGACACTGTGTTACGTCTGGCGCGCGAGCACCCACGAATCGTTTATCAAAACTATGATGTCTCTTTCTACCCTGACTTCACGTTGGCAGTACAGACAGCCCGTAAGGAATTCGCAACGGTGAAGAAAAAGCTAAGAGATATGGGGGTGTTGTATGCAATGCTTTATCCTGCAAGATTACGGGTCACCCACGAGGGGCAAACGAAGATATTCTCATCGCCGAAGGCGGTACACGATTTCATAAAGCATATCTCTACAAAAAGAAAGACTGCGGAGCGTACACTCTCCTCATCACAAGCAGACGGCGGCAGCGGGTAACCGGTTACGCATGTCGCATCCAAAGATAAGACTATGCTGTTAAGGTTAAAAGACTGGCAGAACGAAGGAACTGCTATAAGCAACAATGTTTACGGTAAGCTGTCTACCATGTATGACAGAATGAATTATATTGCCTATAGTGCACGGACATTGAGACATTGAATACGACCTCGTGCACGCACTGTCCAGTATTATGCCCTTTAATAGTGATAACCATAGAGGGATTACGAGATTAGAAATGTACAGCACAACTGATGGTTTGAATAAGGTTCACTATGTATCTTCCTCCATATGTTGTTACATATGTGAGGTAGTAGCCACTATGAAGCTGGTATGTAGCAAACATTACACGGGAAGCATATGAGTAGTATAGCATAGTTATGCTTGGGTACCTGTGGCCTATGCTCAATATATAAACTATTTGTTAGATGTACTGTTGTATTCCGCTTTAGGTGTCCGTATATAGATTTTCCTGAATCATGTCCTTATATAGGCACAATTCGCATTGCCCTTATATAGGCATAGAATCCCTGTCCTTATTTAGGCATTAACCGTGCACTCCAAATACAGGCATGGTCACCGACATCCGTCCACCCTAACGTCACAACGAGTTCTTAGAAACCAGACCCTTAAGCTTCGGGAGTTCCCCTAGCACAGGACTATTGATTTCTCCAAGAACTCATCTATTATGTATGAACCGTTATACCTTAAGGGTTCATTCCTGATGTCTTCCTCTGTCCGACTTCGTCAATGCTAACATTCCAAGACACCTACCAGGTATAAATATACCTTCCCTTGCCCAAGCAAGTTAGAGGAGACCTCGACTTCAGAGGAGCCAGTATCCCGGCCTGATGCACTGAGAAGACGCTGTCATTCCTGCACGCAGACGAATCCAGCTTCTAGTGTTCTGACTCCCTTCGCGGGGTGTTAGAGTTCCAGATCCGGCAAGAGATTCCCACCTCTCTCATTCTCAAGGTATGGAGCTGACTAGAACCTAGAGGGACTCTTGGCATACTAGACTTAACATACTCTTAGTATACCATACTAGAGAATACTCCACCTACTTCTTACCTTTCCCTACACCTAGACTAGGTTAGGTACATTGGGGTAGAACTAGCTTAGAGACGCATCGTATGAGTACTCGCATTTTTAGCTCATGTTATTTATGTACGTAAATATATGCTAAAAGATAATGCTAGTGCAGTATTATTTATTTCTACTGCTTACGCTGTACATTATTTATCTTGCATACTGTCTTGTGATCATAACAGCACATATCTCTTACACGAGAAACAAGACTGTTCAATAAAACCCTTTTATTGAAACGCCCGTCTTTCCTTTCTGTGTAACTCTGTAGAAACTAAGCATGCACGATTGACTGAGTGAAACTGTTATCTATTGTTTCCACGATTCTGAGACGTGTTCCAATTCTAAAGGGAAACAAAGTTGTCATGTTTTTCGGTTGCCAGAAACTACTCCCTTCTTGTTCTCAAGGAGTTTCTAGTGGCCTCTGAGCTAGCTGGCACAAGTAATTAAGTTTAATATACTCGTTAGGGACATACCGACCTTAGTCCTATGTCAAGCCTATAGGTTATATTATTCCAATGCGCATAGACTATTAGGGAAATAGGAACTACACTACATGGTGCCCAAACGTTTGGTAAGGCAGTAATTTAACGCTAGATACTGAGTAACTCAGTTGTGCTTCTCTCAGAGACCCCTACTCACATACTCCATAAGACGTCTGGAGTGGGTAGGGTTAAATATCCGCCATAACTAATTAGGATAAAAAACCCTATATATTAGATGTTTGGTTTGTTCAACGTTGAAGGATACAGTGTTCCAAAATATTGTGCACCTTATCTTTTGTTTCCTTGAAACTTGTTCTACATTTTTCAAAAAACAAAATGTCCATACACGGGGACGATGCCACCAACACCGGTGGAGCTGCGGCTCAACCAGTCGTAACAGCTTTTAACTTTACAGGTTTAATGGAAACCGAGGAGGGTGTTATAGACATCCATCCAAACTTAAGAAGAGCCATCACTCTAAAACTTATAAAACACGGCCTACCTCCAAGAGGCGGTAGAGCAGTTGTCGTGATAGAGGCACATGAATCTTTTCAGACACAAGTATTCTATTCATGGATAATATTCCCAGAATCAAATCCAGTCACAAGAGTGTTTCACTTCTACAAAGAAGATGAACCACCAGAGGAATATATTCCTTTCGAGGATATTGAAATTCCACTAACATACCAGGAGCATCAGCTCTGGTTTAAAGGCGCCCTAAAACATCACAAAAACATTATCAGGCTCGGTCCACTAGGTAGACCAGGAGCAACATGGCCGATTCTAGCCGGCTACACTCCTCATCCTGACCTCGATATAATGTCAGACGAGGAATTACTTACTCAACTTACAGAGTTAATACAAATTTACAGACAATTGGTCCAATATGTCATGCGGACTTTCACAGTCCAACCACCATTAACCATTCCAAATCAAACTCCTCAACAGGGGAATACACTAAAAATTACACCACAGACTCTATATGCAGTCATGGGAAAAATGCCCACAAAACGTGAGCAAATTCCATTCTGGATAGCTCAAAAAATTACTCAAATAGAAACAGTATTTCCTAATACTAGCCCTTATGAGAAACACAGAATCCTAACAATCTGTTTACCAATGGGGATCACACCACAACTGGAAGACTGCACCACTTGGGGCTCAGTCTTTGCTGCCATCTATACTAAAACACATGGTATTCCGTCAATTGCAGTAATACCTGATGTCCTGAAACAAATTGAAAACTAATACGGGGCAGAGCCTGCTCTGAATTTAGGTATGAAACTACTGAAAAATTTCGACCAGGTCTCAACAATAATATTAACTAATATTAAAGGGGAGGCAGCAGCAGTGGCGATCCGCCAACGATTAAGGGAATTCGATGTTACAGAACATCAAACAGAACTACCCATAATAATAGAACAATCTTATGCAGAATTAGGCAGAGATAGTTTGGGTGGAAGACCATTGAAGCCAAAACTATCTGAAAGTCCTGAGAAGGACTCTATTAAACAAACTCCTACATCTTCTAAAAAGAAGTGGGAAACTAACAAACAAAATTCAAACGAGAAACGTTCTCAATCCCGAGGTAGGTCTACTCAAAAGGAGCCCTCTGAAAGGAGGTATAACCTCAGGAATAGGGATAATTTAAAAAAGCCTGACAGGTATCAAGATACTGATACACGTTCCTTTCGTACCTTTCAGATATCGTCACAGACATCAGAAAGAAGAGGACGGTCAGAACATAGAGAAGAACGTGTGAAATCGAAAGACGACAAACACGTTCCGAAAAATAAATCAAAACCTCAATTCTCCAAAAAGAAGGTAGCAGGTCTGAAGATCAGACATGCAGAGGATACTGAGAACACAACTCAAGAACGGAGAATGGACTCAGACAATGCTGGACAGTGCGGCAGAAGTCACAATAGCTCGTCAGAACCTGAAGGAACTTCTGGAGATAGTGGACTTGAATGAGTACATCACAGTAGAGACTGTAGACACCAGGGTTAGTACTCCACAAAAGTTATATGAAATAACACTCCGAATGGAGGGAGACATACCAAGAAAGGTGAAAACACTCTTTTGGGAAAAACTTTCAAGGGGTTATGATATACTTCTAGCAGAAAAAGACTGGCCACCACAATTTGTCAGGGAGTGCCCACAGGGCGAAGACATTATTATGCCTGCCTTCTCTAACCATATTCCAATTCACCTAAAATATACTTATGCCAGGAAATGGGCAGTAGCCCAGGCCCCAGCATTATATAAAAATCACATAGGATGGGATGAGGACTCACCTCACCATAAAATACATCTAAAAAATGAACCTACTGCACAGAGGCAGTACCCAATAAAGCAAGAAGCTAAAAAACAGGTCAGGGAGATCTTAGATCAACTTGAATACCAAGGGGTGATTGAAACATGCACCTCCTCAATGAACAATCCTTTGTTTCCTGTCTCCAAACCAGACAACACCTATCGTCTAGTTTTGGATTACAGACACTTAAACACTTGTTCTAAAACATTTGCAGTGCAAAATGCACCTAGTACAGCATTAATGAATAACATTGTGCGTAAAAAATATAAAACCACATTGGATATCTCAAATGGTTTCTTTTGTCAAAACATAGCACCTGGAAGCAGGTACTTAACAGCTTTCTCAACAATGGGGACCCAGCGTCAATTTTGTCGACTCCCACAAGGGTTTAAGAACAGCCCGGGGTTATTCTCAGCAAGAGTAATGGAGTTACTACAAATTTATCATAATGAGGCATTGTCATATGTCGATGACATCTATCTGACAGACGATGACCTGGATAGGCACTTGAACAGGGTGAGCACCATTATACTGGGCTTCGCCTCTGAGGGCTAGAAGTTCAACTTTAAAAAATCCAGAATTGCCCATCTCAATGTCCTTTTCCTAGGATATGAGCTTTCAAGTGAAGGCAAGAGCTTGGCAGCCAACTTTTTAGAAAGGTGTGCGCTGCCCCAACCTCCAAAAACGCTGAAAAATTTACAATCCATCCTGGGTTTCCTAAATTTTGGAAGAACTTACATTCTAAACTACGCAGAAAGGGTTAAACCTCTCTACGCATTAATCAAACCTGATTTTTCAATCAAAAATTGGACACAAGAACACACAGAAATCTTGCGTTCACTCCAAGCTAACATGTTAGCAACAAATCACTTACAAACACGCGTAAGTGAACGCAAGTTGGTGATCCGAATAATTTCGGGTCAATGCGGATTCACCTACTTAACATTTAATGAGGGTGAAAAAGTACCAATTGCATACAAATCTCATTTGTATACACAAGCAGAAATGCGCTTCACTTCAACTGAAAAAATACTGACAGCAGTTCAAACCGCTGTAGCAAAAGAAAGCGCTCTAGCCCAAGGGAAACGCATTATTGTCGTAACCCCAGTACCGGCCTTAGAGGCGGTAACTAAAGCGAGCATTCCAAATGCTAAAGCATTACATCCTAGACGGATACAATGGGTTAATTCTCTTGCTGCAACAGATGTTGAATATGTTTTTGACCCTGATCTAAAAACACAAGCGTTCCTGCAATATGAACATGAATGTCCTCTGCCCACTGAGATTCTGCCTCTCGATCAGTACAAATTCATAATTTACACTGACGGATCCGCACAACCCGCTACAGGGAGTAAGCAAGCTTACAGTGCAGCGTGCGCAATCGTTAAATGTCGCATGCGAGATGGCAACTTCAGACCTATGGTCACAAAAACCCAATCTCTAGGAGATTGTACAGCTCAGCGAGCTGAACTACAAGCATTCAAACTGGCACTTGAAAGTACAGATCGAGAATTCCCCACACTAATAGTGTGCGATTCTTTCTACTGTGTGCAGTCGTATAATGAATATATACAAACTTGGCTTGAAAATGGGTTCAAAGATGCAAAAGGTGGCACAATAAAGCATAAAACGCTTTGAGAACAAGTAGTTCAGTTAAAAAACTAACTACCAAAGGCTCATGTGATACACACACTGAGTCATCAACGTGATGGCGTTCACGTTGCAGGGAATTCATTGGCTGACGAAGCCGCGAAGGGGGCTGTTCAGACGGCTTCCGTAGCTGCGATCACTCGTTCAAAAACGAGAATAGACAGTGAGATAATGTTGGCTGTCAATGCTACGAGCAAAGGCAGTGGTGCAGCGTTACCAAAAAAGTTTCCACTCAAGTACTCTTATGTAATTGATGCGAACAACGTTCCTTTTGCTCGAATCCCTGGAGTGGGGGATAGGGTAATTCCAAACAAGGAACGTAGATTAGGACTAATCCTGGCAGCACATGAAGGGATAGCCTCTGCCCATGCAGGCATTTCTGCAACAGTATCTTTACTGAAACAAAGATATTGGTGGCCTGGCATTAGGAAACAGACCAAGAACTATGTTCTGGAATGTGAAATATGCCAACAGATGAAAGTCTCCACAGTGAAACGTCCTGCGCAGACACCCCTGTTAATTTCAGACAAACCATTAGCTTGTGTTTACCTGGACCACTGCGGTCCCTTGCAAAGGGACGGTAACTATAAATATATAATGGTCGCAGTGGATTCATGCTCTAGGTTCCTATGGATATGGCCTCAGCGCTCGGCTGACGCTCGAACTGTTATAAAAGATTTGCGAGTCTTTATCGGCACATACGCAATAGGCACGCTACATTCTGACCAGGGCCCTGCGTTTAGCTCTCGGGCTTACAAAGAAGCCATGGCCAGTCTGGGCGTTGCATTGCGGTACTCCTCTCCGGTTCATCCTGAGGGAAATTCTGTTGTGGAAAGGAAAAACTGGGACATAAAGCAGTCTATAACAGCTAGGGTATTAGGTTCGGGTGATGGGTGGGTCAAACATCTTTATGGGGTCCAACGCTCATTAAATAATTTGCCAAGAAGTTCTCTAGGGGGGGTCACTCCATATGAGGTCCTATTTGAAACAAGAATGTGGGTGCCAGATCTAGAATGTAGAGGCACAGTGGTGGAAAATAAACCCTTTGATATCAAAGATCGTTTGGCTGTTTTACAGGATCTAAATGAACTAAGATCGAAACAAAGCAACGTATTCCTGCAGCCAACCACCACTGGGGAAAAACCGGCGGTCCCAGCAAGGCCTGTCTGGATTCCAAAAGTTGGGGATCTAGTCAGAGAGAAAATTGCGGACAAGAAGGAATTTGGGCCTTCTTACAGACAACCACTACCTGTCCTAGCCATACACGGAACAAGAACAGTACTTCTGCCGCCCCTTGCTGGAAAAAAGGAGAAAAGATTTGTGTCCATCGACCTCATCAAACCACAGTATGTGGCCAATACTAAATAGTAGGCCTCGTGGACTCCGACCTAGTAGCAGACGCACTCCTCTCGCTACTATCCAAGAGGTTCAGACTGAAAGACTGATAACCATCGAGAATTCAGCAGTAACAGATGAAGGACTGAGCAACAATGCTATGGAACTCATCCCTCTTGAAACTCAAGTAACAGTTCGTCCAAATACACCTGTCTACACCAATGTAACAAATGATTAAGTGGTTCCAGCGATTTCTACAAATCCTGATGCAATTCCAACAATTGACAGAACTGCTTCTGGCTTTTTCATTAACTTTGATACGTTTTCTGAGGATCTGAGTGAGCCTGAGACGTCGCCAGCATCATTAACTTTCAAACAGCAAGTAGAAGACTTTCTTCATTTTCTGAAAAAGACTTATCTGGTTTCACCATGGATTGAACTATGGATTATTTCTGGAATATTTTTCTTTCTGCTGTGGCTAGCTTTGGTTATGACTATGAGCGTGCTTATAAATGGCAGATATATCCATGTGAACACTGAAAGAAAAGAAGTGAACTTACTTTTGAAACCTCACAAATCATCCCATCGTGAAACAAGACACTTGTCTGCAGTGAACATCACAGCCGTTCCTATACAGGATGGTATAGTGTGGGACAAAACAGATTTCGATATTTTCGGCCCTACGGAACATTTGAACATTCCACATTTATTTAAGATTTCACTAAGTGATTTTATTTCATCCAGTACCTATTCTGATGATTGGGACTTTGAAACTGTAAATGACATGATGTTTGACCTAGAAAAGTCTGCTGCATTTTCTAATAATGAATATTTAGAGGGTTCATCAGACTATGAACAGCTGTATTGCTATAACCACTATGGTCATCATTTTTTGCATAAATCTGCAACACCTAGAAATGTGTTTATGTTTAACCAATGGGAGCATTGTCCTACACCACCAAAAGGTAGTTCAAAAACATTTGCTAAAAAGTTTGCATATTTTTCAGGATACAATACATCTGACCCAGAAACGTTTTACTATAAAAATGTAAACAAAACAGGACTGAAAATTATGTTAACTATTACAAAACAGATTTACTCTGCAGCATTTATTGCCCAACTGTCTAGACATGGTTTCGACTTGTGGAAAGACAGAATAGACACAAAATCTGTCTGGGGTACTAAAGATTGGCAAGTGCAGGGGATAGAAGCTTTGTTTAGAGCCTGTATCATCCCTCAGCAAATAATGTTTTTGAATGACACTGTCCAACAAACGTCTTGCCTTGGTTTAGCCAAGATCAAAGACATGAAAACACCTTCTGTACCAACACCTGCAGGTGATAACAATACACAGGCAGCGTTTACAGTTGACACAATACTACAACTCAACAGAACAAATCCTGATTGGAGAAAATGGTTGATCTGGCCCACAGACACAAACAACTGTCAAGAGAGATTCCTAAATAAAACACAGGGGTTTACTATTCATAGGCCAGACCCACGATACGTCCAAAGCCAACATCCGGAGGTAGTAACAACATACAGTGTAGGAAAATTATGCCTCGATTGGCTCCAGAAATCTACACTTAAGGATGTGAAACAACACTTATCTTTACTTAAAGATAACGCAGACCTTAGGGAATTCTTGCTTGGACCAAGAAAACCGCGTCAAAAACGTTTTATATATGCTGGCATCTATGCTGCTTATAATGAAGCATGGAAGGTGTCACAGATAGAGGCCGCAGAACGAATACTTGAACTTGATCGTATTAACTTAGAGAAAACTCTCACTGTGGTCGACAATGGGTTAACAACTTTGTCCTCCAGAATTTATTCATGGGACAGTATTGTATCCTCTGCTATCGACATACTGGAACAAGATTTAGCCATGTTACAACAAGGCCAATCTCAGTTACGTCTATTGTGTTATTAAGCTGGACGCTGCAATCTTTGCGTGCGGGCTATGTGCCTTGGCGTTTTATCAACACGTCGGCTCTGTTTGCAGAATACAATCTAACTGATAAACAGATCGAACTGGCACAAAGGGGAGGAAAGTATACAGTACTGAGCATTGAAAAACTTGAGAAATTACCATTCACGGTGGCAGAAAAACCAGCTACAGAATGGCTTATTCATGGCAAAATTAGTCTACCTGTGACTACTTTTCAGTTTCAGTATTGCCTCAAACAGATGCATGCAGGCAAATATGAAAGGTTGGGTAAAGAATACATTAAGACATCCTGGAATTTACCTTACACATATAGATGTTGGAGTGGGGATCGTGAAGTGTTTCTTAGCGGTACACAGTGTGAAAATGCACTAAGCGGTTCACTCATATGTCAAGACATTTCTTTACACGGGGCTTGTAATGGTTCTGTGGCAAATTTGTCCTGCCACCAGCTAGGTACACCAGCTGCTGTGATTAATCCAACGTTTGGTCAATTTTCTAATGGGAGTTACCTCATGTTGAATGATCAGAGTTGCTGTGGCATGTTTCCAGGCATCCCATATCTAGTAACGGTCAACTCCAGGGTCACTTGCTGTATGCAAGTATTGTTTGCCCCAATAGACACAGTCAGGGAGTCGCCTTTGTGGCCTTCGTTGAATGTCTCTTTTATAAGATTTGATACTTTAAGCAGAATGAAAGCCATGCTTATACAACAAACAGTGCCTTTGACCTCGGCCAAAGAAACCTATGATCTACAAGGACTTCGGCAGAGATACAGGCTTTCATTCGTACAAACTGCCCTATACATTTCGTAGAAATGATAGGACGTATCTTTAACATGCCTGATACAAGCGGAATTGTACGCTGCTTATTCGCTGCTTATTTCGCTACTTCGCTATTTGCACAACTTGTACTGCCTTTTTAACCGCATTTTTATCGTTGTATTCTTTTATGTATTGATTGACTGATTGAATTTGATGCTGTTCGGGAAGGGGCTGGGGTCTGTACTTCCGGGTTTCCTCATACTGCCACATTGAGCCGCCATCTTGGGATAGGGCGTGCTCTAGTCTCCCAGACCTCGGATCCGGATAAAAACGCACGTTGCGCGGATGCAGGCGCCTTGAGGGGTTCACTCTGCCAGAATCTTTCCTCGCTAACTGCTGCTTATTTCGCTATTTGCACAACTTGTACTGCCTTTTTAACCGCATTTTTATCGTTGTATTCTTTTATGTATTGATTGACTGATTGAATTTGATGCTGTTCGGGAAGGGGCTGGGGTCTGTACTTCCGGGTTTCCTCATACTGCCACATTGAGCCGCCATCTTGGGATAGGGCGCGCTCTAGTCTCCCAGACCTCGGATCCGGATAAAAACGCGCGTTGCGCGGATGCAGGCGCCTTGAGGGGTTCACTCTGCCAGAATCTTTCCTCGCTAACTGCTGCTTATTTCGCTGCTTATTTCGCTATTTGCACAACTTGTACTGCCTTTTTAACCGCATTTTTATCGTTGTATTCTTTTATGTATTGATTGACTGATTGAATTTGATGCTGTTCGGGAAGGGGCTGGGGTCTGTACTTCCGGGTTTCCTCATACTGCCACATTGAGCCGCCATCTTGGGATAGGGCGCGCTCTAGTCTCCCAGACCTCGGATCCGGATAAAAACGTGCGTTGCGCGGATGCAGGCGCCTTGAGGGGTTCACTCTGCCAGAATCTTTCCTCGCTAACTGCTGCTTATTTCGCTGCTTATTTCGCTATTTGCACAACTTGTACTGCCTTTTTAACCGCATTTTAATCGTTGTATTCTTTTATGTATTGATTGACTGATTGAATTTGATGCTGTTCGGGAAGGGGCTGGGGTCTGTACTTCCGGGTTTCCTCATACTGCCACATTGAGCCGCCATCTTGGGATAGGGCGCGCTCTAGTCTCCCAGACCTCGGATCCGGATAAAAATGCACGCTGCACGGACGCGCAGCGGGCGCGCCTAAGGCAAGCCCGTCTGCGCCCGTCAGCGTCTCGGTGGCGGCCAAGGCCAGTCATGTTGCCCGGTTGGGTTCTGATAAATCGCATAAGCTTTTCTATACCAGGGACGCTTTACTGACACTTCGCCCACCGCCCTGCCCCCATCAAGAGTTTGGTGAGTTTCTCCCACTAAATGTGTTGCATTGTGGCATCTGCAGCTTCCGGTGTAATTTAGGTTGTTTCAATGTAAGCGCTCTTAATACCCTCCCAGGAAAGCACACGAGGGCACTATCAATATCGGCTGCCCTGATTAATGTCCGCTCCCTTAGGAAACACCATGTGGATGTGTTCGATCTTTTGTGCGACAGACCAGTGGATTTTTTGTTTATGACAGAAACCTGGCTAGACGCCACAGCAGACCCTGTTGTTTCTTTGGCCACCCCTCCGGGCTATAAAATCGCCAGAGCAGATAGACCAGAAGGAAGAGGGGGTGGGATAGCGATTCTCTATAAAGATAAATGGGACTTTCGCAGTGGGGATGCTGTTCCCTGGGGACACTGCGAATCTCTTGATTTTAGCATACGGTTCTCAGCCAATGTCTCCTTTGGGGGTACACTAATTTACAGGCCCCCGGGACCTACAGGACCCTTTCTTCAATCTTTTAGTGAGGAGATCGTCCCGCTGGCTCTCCGCTATTCTAAGTATATGGTGCTAGGTGATCTTAATATCCATCTTGACCAGGCAGAGGCTAGGGACTCTACTGACCTCCTGGATTCCCTTCAATTGGCTCAATTATCCCAGTGGGTATCTGGCCCCACCCATCAAGCAGGTCACACCTTGGACATCATCTGCTCCAATTTTGCGATGGAGGTGGAAGCCCCTTATCCGGTCCATTGGTCCGATCACCATCTAATTTATTTTTCTTAGGCTATCGACCATATGGACTCCCAGGCCAGTTGCCATAGTAGACCAGCCTTTTCTAAAATTGACTCCACTGCCTTCTCTCACACCCTGATCACTTCTAGGCCGATCCTTTTGACCAACTCCGAGAATAATCCATCAGATCTTGAAGCTAACCTTGCTGGCTTCACCAACTGGCTGTCGATGGCAGTCACTCGACTAGCGCCATCACGCCCTTCTAGGTTTGCAAGGGAGTCTCCTTCTAAACCCTGGTTCACGCCGGCTTTGAAAGACCTCAAACACGAGTGCAAACTGTTGGAACGAAGGTGGCGTCGCAACAATTTCAGTATTGATGATAAACATCAGCTTAGGCAAAAACAAAAAATGTACTATGAAGCGATAATGCAGGCAAAAAACTTTTATTATGCCGCCCGCATTGATGCGGCAGACAATAACGCTAAGGAAATCTTTGCCATTGTCCAGAGCTTCATGTCTCCTACCGCCCAAGTTAATACCTCCCCTGCCACTGATGCTTGGTGTAATCAACTAGCTTGCTTTTTTCACGATAAGATTCGTGATATACAAGCGTCATTTCCAACTAGCGCTGATCTAGTAAAGGAAGTTCCATCAGGGTCATCTATGCATTCCTTGCAGGCTTTCAACCGGGTGGGTCTTGGTGACTCTCTTAAAATTCTTAAAGGTCTGAAATCAGGTTCACCTACTGACCCCTGTTCCGCTAGGTTATTGGCCTCGGTCGCGGACTCAATTAACACGGAAGTTAATGGGATTATCAACGGGTCGCTTCAGTCTGCCTATGTGCCGGCTGCCTGGAAACAGGCCAAGATTCTCCCACTCTTAAAAAAGCCCTCCTTAGACCCACTTATTCCAGGGAACTATCGTCCTATCTCCCTCTTGCCTGCCTTAGCCAAAGTCTGCGAAAAGGTTGTTACAAAGCAACTCAATGATTTTGTTGAAAGTGCTGAACTCCTACACCCGGCCCAGTCAGGGTTTAGAGCCGCCCATAGTACGGAGTCCGCTTTGATTGAAATTGCTGAGGCAATTCGGGAGTGTTTGGATGCCGGAGGTAAGGCAGCCCTGATCCTCCTGGACCTGTCGGCAGCGTTCGACACGGTCCCTCACTCAGGACTTCTTAAACGTCTTGCTGAGATCGGGGTCTCTGGCTCAGCCTGGTCCTGGGTGAGTTCTTTTTTGGAGGGTCGTACCCAGCAGGTCTGGCTGCCTCCGTCTGCATCTAAGCCTTTAACAGTTACTACAAGGGTCCCTCAAGGATCTTCCCTTAGCCCCCTGCTATTCAATGTGTACGTGACTCCTTTGATATATTTAGCAGAAAAATTGGGGGCTAAAATTATAGCTTATGCGGACGATACGCAGCTGCTGTTCACTTGGGAGAGGAATGCCAGCTCGGTGTCGGCGGCTAAGTTTTGTTTGTCTTCCATTTTTAAATGGCTTGCTTCCGCCCAGCTTAAGTGCAATGAAGAGAAGTCAGAGATTCTCCTTTTTGGAAAATTTCCCCCGCTGTTTAGGGAGTCTCTCTGGCCCTCTGACTCTTCCTTGCCTGTCTCGACTGGGAAGCCAGCGAAGAACCTAGGGGTTTGGTTCGAGGAGAATCTCTCCTTTAATACACAAATTAAGAAACTTGCTGGCACATGCTTTGCCCTCCTAAAAACCCTTAGAAAATTTCTCCCGCTGCTCCCTAGGGCCGCAAAAGAGACTGTAGTCCGGGCCCTTATTTTATCACGGCTGGACTACGCCAATGGTCTATATGCAGGCATATCGGGCCTTTTACTGAATAGGCTTCAGGTGGTACAGAATGCCGCAGCTAGACTTTTGCTGGACCTGCCGATTAGAAGCAGCGTGAGGAACCACTTGCGTGGGCTACACTGGCTGCCAGTGACGGCAAGGATAAAGTTTAAAATACTAACAATTACTCACCGGGCTCTTCACGATCAGGGACCGTCTTATCTAAAAACGGTTTTCCTTCTATGAGCCTAAGAGACAGCTGCGCTCCTCTTCTCAACTTCTGGCTTCTGTTCCTCACTTTAAATGCCAGAGGCTGGGCGGCAGCTCGCTTGCAAGGAAAGCAGCATTGGCCTGGAATACTCTTCCTTTTGGTCTACGGAACATCAAGGACCATCTGGCTTTCAGGAAATTATTAAAAACCTATCTTTTTGCCTGAACATTACGGTAATACCCCTCTCTAGGCTCCGCGCCGGGACACTTTCGAGTATCTGTGCGCGCTATAAAATAAAATAACATAACATAACATTTAAGACCATCTGTTCCGGACTATTAGCACCTTTCCAGGCTGTCCTCGGAATCATCCCAAACTTCGCACATTCGGTGTTTGGTGGTGTGCCTTTAATTCTCGCACTTGTTGCAGGAATTCTGTTTCTATTCCTCCTACTACGCTATGGCAAGCCTATTCGCCAACATCACTCCGAGCGATGTGGAGAAAGCTCTCCTTGAACGGAAATGCAGTGAGCAAATAGTACAGCTTTTGGGCATGCCTCGTCTACGGGAACTTAATACAACGTGGTTCCTGTCATTCAGACCAATCTGGCAAGATTGCATCTTACCTGTTCTACGCTGCCCGTTTTGCGGTGAAGAATGCGTGCTAGACACCTGTCTAACACTCCCATCAGCCATGCCAACGGATGTCGATACTCTGCTGGACCCGATAACGGCCCATGCTCTGTGTTGTCCCCAGAGGCTTCCGATCCTGATGACGGCATTCATTGAGATCTCACAGACGCTTCCGGCAGCTGCTGAGGTACGAGATGGATCAACAGGCACACACAGGTAACAACGGACGCGAACATTGCATCTTCTGCTGAAGGCGATGTTTCTCATCTCTGTGCAATTAACCTTCTGAACGAGGTGTTCCAAATGTCACCAACTTCGGTGGACGATATTTTGGCTACGGAAATAGATGATCTCATGTTTACACCAGACCCATACACTGACTTTGATTCGGCTCACAGTGTACCAGGGCAACAATGAAATTTGGCCTTCATATTTTCAAAACTTGGAACTATTCCCAGAAATTGAACTTTTTCTTTTAAATTTTTTTTTTTTTTTAAATGACATGGCAAATGAACAATCTGCTTACAGTAGAACTAGTCTTATAGAACGGACTTCTTTGAATACTTCCAGGGACACATTGTCACCTTACTTGTCTAACATTTCTATATGCAATGGCTTTGATTTTGAAAACTTATCAACCATTTCATCATATGTATATATTTCTGTTTATTCATTCATGTTGCATTTACTTCCATTATATGCTTAGAATGATAACGATGCTTTAAATGTACAGTACCTATTGCATTTCAACAGTTTTGAGCTTCTATTAATAAGCTTTTAGAAATGTTTTTAGCAATATGTGGTACTCAATTTTATGTTTAGCATTTAAATGTTTAGCATTTGGTATTATTGTTCATTCGAAAGTGGAGTGGGTGTTGTATTCCGCTTTAGGTGTCCGTATATAGGTTTTCCTAAATCATGTCCTTATATAGGCACAATTCGCATTGCCCTTATATAGGCATAGAATCCCTGTCCTTATTTAGGCATTAACCGTGCACTCCAAATACAGGCATGGTCACCGACATCCGTCCACCCTAACGTCACAATGAGTTCTTAGAAACCAGACCCTTAAGCTTCGGGAGTTCCCCCGGCACAGGACTATTGATTTCTCCAAGAACTCATCTATTATGTATGAACCGTTATACCTTAAGGGTTCATTCCTGACGTCTTCCTCTGTCCGACTTCACGTCAATGCTAACATTCCAAGACACCTACCAGGTATAAATATACCTTCCCTTGCCCAAGCAAGTTAGAGGAGACCTCGACTTCAGAGGAGCCCGTATCCCGGCCTGACGCACTGAGAAGACGCTGTCATTCCTGCACGCAGACGAATCCAGCTTCCAGTGTTCTGACTCCCTTCGCGGGTGTTAGAGGTCCAGATCCGGCAAGAGATTCCCACCTCTCTCATTCTCAAGGTATGGAGCTGACTAGAACCTAGAGGGACTCTTGGCATACTAGACTTAACATACTCTTAGTACACCATACTAGAGAATACTCCACCAACTTCTTACCTATCCCTACACCTAGACTAGGTTAGGTACATTGGGGTAGAACTATCTTAGAGACGCATCGTATGAGTACTCGCATTTTTAGCTCATGTTATTTATGTACGTAAATATATGCTAAAAGATAATGCTAGCGCAGTATTATTTATTTCTACTGCTTACGCTGTACATTATTTATCTTGCATACTGTCTTGTGATCATAACAGCACATATCTCTTACACGAGAAACAAGACTGTTCAATAAAACCCTTTTATTGAAACGCCCGTCTTTCCTTTCTGTGTAACTCTGTAGAAACTAAGCATGCACGATTGACCGAGTGAAACTGTTATCTATTGTTTCCACGATTCTGAGACGTGTTCCAATTCTAAAGGGAAACAAAGTTGTTATGTTTTTCGGTTGCCAGAAACTACTCCCTTCTTGTTCTCAAGGAGTTTCTTGTGGCCTCTGAGCTAGCTGGCACAAGTAATTAAGTTTAATATACTCGATAGGGACATACCGACCTTAGTCCTATGTCAAGCCTATAGGTTATATTATTCCAATGCGCAGAGCCTATTAGGGAAATGGGAACTACACTACAGTACAGCCGATCGATGTCCAACACTACTCGGCTCGGGACTACTTACGGCAGGACGCATACTCTGCGAACATTTATAGATGGCACTGATAAATATGTGCGGACACTGGGACAATCCGAGCATACGTATGCACAGACTGTAAGGTGCCATATATTCTTATTATCCTGTTTTGGGGTAGTTGTAAGGTCAACATAGCAGTGTATTAGCTGTTGGGTGAAAGAACATTATAATACAAACCTCGAATGTTTGTGCCACAACAAGTAAAGTATTAGCAACATGACAAGCCGATACTCTACACCACTACGTTAGGTGGCGAAAGAGCATTATAACGACAGTAGCCTACAAATGTTATACATCTATGAGTAATATGATAGCCGACTACTCTATATATATTTATGCCACATCCACTTTGCGGATGTTAGTGCGTGCAACTAGCGGCCCCCTAATGGGTACTCCCTGACAAAGTTGTAATGTTGTTAATGCTGTTTAGATGGGTATGTCTTTGGCATAATTGGGATGCTAAAGTGGGTGGGGGATAATGGGGCTGTTTGTTTTCTCAGGTACAGGAAATAGAGGTACAATGCAATGTGTAACTGTGAGAGCCACTGTTTATTGGAGCACTAGATATAAACATATAACACACGGAGTATGCATGTACAAGAGACTAATACAATCCATTACATACTGTCACTCACTCCAGAATGGAAAATAATTTGGGAAAGTCGCTGATTCGTATGTTAACCTGGAATGTCCGGGGTTTAAACAATCCCAGGAAAATATGACAAATATTCACGTTCTTAGATAGGCACCAGTTGAAATTGCCATGCTGCAAGAAACTCATCTGGCGAAAGCTGATAAATATACTTTGGGAGGAAAATGGGCTGAAACAATATTGACATCTTCCTATTCCTCCTATTCCAGGGGTGTGATCATACTTATAAAAAAAGGTACGCAACTTATTGTAGACCAAACCATTACAGATGATCAAGGAAGATTTATAATAGTTACAGGACACTTACGAGGTACACGAATGGGACTTGTTAACGTTTATGGCCCAAACGTAGATGATCCAGATTTTTTCATTAACATCTGGAAGAAGCTACAGGACTTGCCAGAAATGGAACTATTTTGGGGCGGGGATCTTAATATTTCCCTTAATGACGTACAAGACAGATCGGGTACAACAAAAGAACCGCACAAACAGGCGGTTAGAGTAGTAAAGGATGGCATGTCTGAATTTGGAATGGTGGACATGTGACGATTGCGGAATCCGCATCAATTAGAGGGAACACATATATCCACAGCTCATAATAGCTGGTCACGCATAGATTATTGGCTGGCAACGGAGATGGCTAGCACGTGGGCATGGGATATACAGCATCTCCCGAAAACACTATCTGACCATAAACCAATATTACTATCACTAGACCTCCCAAACTACACACCTCCACCCTATATATGGCGATTTAATGCCAAAGCATTATTAGACTCACTCTACAACTCCACAATTCGAGCTGCAATAGAAGAATATTTCCAATTGAACAAAACCTCCGTAGACAACGCAAGCATATTATGGGAGGCTTTCAAAGCTACCATACGTGGCATCTGCATAAGTACAAATGCAGGAATCCTGCGTGATATACGTACTCAATTGACTAAATGTGAAAATAAACTCAAACAATTAGAAGCAGAATTCGAACGCACACATAACACGGCCATATTGAGTGACATAGAAGATGTGCTCTCTGAGTATCAGGAGTATGCTGATAATGAGATTAATAATATCACAACGTCAACAAGCTCGAATATATGGGGAGGGTGGCAGATCAGGACGTATTTTGGCCCAAAAAATATGCAATTCGCATAAAACACATATTGTAACCAACATTAAAGATGCACAGGGAATACAGCGCTATGCTACTTCCGATATATTAGCGGCCTTCATGGCCACATACGGGGATTTGTATGCTGCACGCAAAACTGCCACAGCCCACGAAGTTCTTGAATACTTAGAAGATATAGCCATAGCGTGGCTGTCTGATGGTCAGAGAGAATACCTATCACAACAAATTACGGTTGAAGAGGTTAAGGAAGCCATCAAAACGCTACTAATGAAAAAACCCCAGGACCGGACGGGTTTAATGGGGAATTCTATAAGGAGTATGTGGAATTACTCAGCCCATATTTGGTGGAAATGTACGGAGATGCTCATGATAAACAACAACTCCTGCCCACCCTAAGGGAAGCCTTAATCATAGCCCTACTAAAATCGGACAAGGACCCCGAAAATTGCGAATCATACCGTCCCCTTTCTTTAATAAATACGGACACTAAAATATTAGCAAAAATTATAGCCACGAGACTTCATCCATTAATGCAAAATATAATATTACTGGATCAATCTGGATTCATACCAAACAGATCTACTGCACACAACATACGTACTCTTTTCGCACTCTCCCATCAACTAAATCCGGAGCTGGAGGCAGCGGCAGTGCTATTGGACGCTGCCAAGGCGTTTGATTCGGTGGAGTGGATTTACCTTTTCACAGTTATGCAAAAAATGGGTCTTCCTCCTAGTCTATTGACATGGATCAAGATTCTATATACTAAACCTGTGGCGCGTATCAAAGTAAATAAATATGTTTCCGGCCCAATACCCATACAGCGCGGAACAAGACAAGGGTGTCCCCTATCACCATTATTATTCGCCATAGCGTTAGAGCCACTGGTGTGCAAGATTAGACAACGACACGCAGCCACGGCGCTGAAATGTCTCCAACGACCAATAGGCATATCACTATATGCGGATGATATGGTGCTGTATGTTCGCGAGCCCAGTGTTAATCTGGCCCCTCTATTGCGAGAATATATCAAATTTGGCAGACACTCTGGCCTCCAAATAAACTGGAGTAAATCCGTGATACTACCACTAACGGATATAACGAAACCACATCCAGTAGACTTCCCACAAGAATGGCAAACAGAGCCGGTTAAATACTTGGGTATCTGGTACCATAAAGACCCCGAGACGGTGATCAGGGAGAACTACGGAACAGCGATGACTAAGATAGAAGAACAAATTGACCGAAGGATCCGTCTACCACTATCCCTAGCAGACAGAATGGCCATTGTTAAAATGGTTGTACTCCCTAAATTCCTTTATTTATTTAACAACATCCCAATACCTCCTCCAGCGTCAGTATTCAAAAGATTAACCACAAACGTAATCCGACTCATTTGGGCGGGGAAACAAGCACGCATTGAACTGCGATCATTAACACTACCATATGTAAAAGGGGGTTTCGCAGTACCAGATTTTCTGCTCTACTACCTATGCGCTCAAGCGCAATACGCGCACTAGTGGTACCACCCGATACGCTATAATAATGCCCATATCACCAAATTATACAAGCTCCTACAAGACAATATAGCGAGTGATACTAGCAAGGCTCGAGAGCGTTGGAGTGCTCAATTAGAGGCGCCATTAAGCGAGGAAGACTGGCACAGCTGCTGTGCATTAACAGCCATGCTTACCCCCAATGGCAACCTGCACATAATCCACTATAAATATATACACCAAACATACCACACTCCACTTAAATTGCAGAAATGCGGCTTCCGGGCTGATTCTAACTGTCGACGCTGTGGGGCAGGGGATGCTGACTTTGTGCACTTAGCATGGTCGTGTGTAAAAATTAGAGACTACTGGGAGGAAATAACTGACATTAAGTCAGATATTAGAAACCAGAATAGAATGTAAGGTACAAACTTGCCTATTGTGCCTGGTAAAACATCTGTATTCTGTAAAACGGAAATTATGTGTCATAGCTTTACTGCTAGCGAAGAGGAGGATATCCCTGTACTGGGATAGCAGACGCTCACCTAGTAAACAACAGTGGCTACTAGACATGGTATACCGCAGAGACACTCTGAAAACCTACGAGGAAGAACTCCCAACAGCCTCACGGCCTAAAGAATTCTGAACACCTCTAACGGATTATTTGAGGTCTAATCCAGACTTGTTAGCTATTTCCGCTGTATAACCAGACGTGCTCCAAATGTAAGACAAAGTAACAGATACTGTATTGTACAATGGATCATAATGAGGTATGACTTTTACGCTGCTGTGCAGTGCACTATTGAAACCTGAGTTGTTTTGTGTTGAAGTTTTTCCAAGCATAAAATAAAAAACTTTAATAAAAAAAAAAAAAGGTGATAAAAAATGATCTGTCAAATTATCGGCCCATTTCTCTCATCGATTCTTCTGCTAAGAGTGATCTTGGAGAAATCAGAAGCCTCGGCAGAAGAGAGAGCCTTCTTTACGGAGGTCCAATATGGGTTTCGTAGGCTTTGGTACCTCTGAACAAGCACTTAATCTGTCCCTTATGTTAAATATTAAATAAATATGTCAAGGACAGAAGAGGTGCCATGCATATGGCTTTTATGGACCGCTCCTCGACTTTTGATCTAGTAGATAGAGATAAAATGTGGGATTTCATGGGGCGAGTAGGGGTTGAAACCTCCACCCCCTTACTAATGATCCTGAGAAGATTACACCAAGATACTGCTATGAGGGTCCGTTTTACCCAAGACGGCGACCTGACATCTCCAATTCCAGTCACTCGGGGGGTCAGACAAGGCTGTATTCCGGCCCCCTTTTTATTTTTATTTTACATAAATGACCTTGATGCATTTTTAAGGACACTAACCACTGGAGTTCCCAAAGTTGGAAACCGTCTGGTTCCTGCACTTATTTACGCAGATGACACAGTACTTTTATCACGCACTGCAAACTGATTGCAAACTATGTTGGATGGGTTTTATACTTTTATGAGTGACTTGAAGCTTAAGGTCAGTCACAATAAATCATATATTCTGAAAAGTGGCCCTAAAAATACCCGCTCTAGGAAGGTTTTTGTGGGAAGCACTCCAATAATAACTTAAACTTTTAACTACCTCAGGTTTTTTTTCCCCGGAGAATTTGATGTGGGATAGACTGGAAAATCAGAGGTCACAACTCACTGAAGCTGCATGAGAGGCACTTTTTAGATTTGCCTAAAATTTGAGACATATACCCCTGAAAGAAATATTTGTTATAGTAAAGTAAGGCCCTGTCAGGGGCCATGCATGGAACGGGGGTAGGGGCTATGCCGCGGTGTGCCCCTATAGATAGTAGAGAATAAATTCCTGTGCAAACTTATAGGACTTCTGAGATCCATTGCGAGCTTAATCACACATAGTGAAAGGGGGCTGTTTTGTGTTCAAGTTTTTCCAAGCATAAAATAAAAAACTTTAATAAAAAAAAAAAAGGTGATAAAAAATGATCTGTCAAATTATCGGCCCATTTCTCTCATCGATTCTTCTGCTAAGAGTGATCTTGGAGAAATCAGAAGCCTCGGCAGAAGAGAGAGCCTTCTTTACGGAGGTCCAATATGGGTTTCGTAGGCCTTGGTACCTCTGAACAAGCACTTAATCTGTCCCTTATGTTAAATATTAAATAAATATGTCAAGGACAGAAGAGGTGCCATGCATATGGCTTTTATGGACCGCTCCTCGACTTTTGATCTAGTAGATAGAGATAAAATGTGGGATTTCATGGGGCGAGTAGGGGTTGAAACCTCCCCCCCCTTACTAATGATCCTGAGGAGATTACACCAAGATACTGCTATGAGGGTCCGTTTTACCCAAGACGGCGACCTGACATCTCCAATTCCAGTCACTCGGGGGGTCAGACAAGGCTGTATTCCGGCCCCCTTTTTATTATTATTTTACATAAATGACCTTGATGCATTTTTAAGGACACTAACCACTGGAGTTCCCAAAGTTGGAAACCGTCTGGTTCCTGCACTTATTTACGCAGATGACACAGTACTTTTATCACGCACTGCAAACTGATTGCAAACTATGTTGGATGGGTTTTATACTTTTATGAGTGACTTGAAGCTTAAGGTCAGTCACAATAAATCATATATTCTGAAAAGTGGCCCTAAAAATACCCGCTCTAGGAAGGTTTTTGTGGGAAGCACTCCAATAATAACTTCAACTTTTAACTACCTCAGGTTTTTTTTCCCCGGAGAATTTGATGTGGGATAGACTGGAAAATCAGAGGTCACAACTCACTGAAGCTGCATGAGAGGCACTTTTTAGATTTGCCTAAAATTTGAGACATATATCCCTGAAAGAAATATTTATGTTATAGTAAAGTAAGGGCCTGTCAGGGGCCATGCATGGAACGGGGGTAGGGGCTATGCCGCGGTGTGCCCCTATAGATAGTAGAGAATAAATTCCTGTGCAAACTTATAGGACTTCTGAGATCCATTGCGAGCTTAATCACACATAGTGAAAGGGGGCTAGGTTTTCTGTAAGATCTGGTGAGGCTGGCTCCCATTATGCAATGGGTCAAAATATGGTCATCTCCAGATCTGAAATTTACACACAGCTTGTTGAAGATTGTTTAAAGCAGAGTAATGCACAGGCCATCCCGTAGTTAAATTATGTTAAATTATCTTTGCAAGAATTGGGGCTCTTGGACTGATGGACATATACAGGGAATATTAATACTTTTACCAAGGAACAGTTTAAGCTTAAGTTTTAAGAACATAAAAGCTAAGAATGGAAAAAGCTTTTGATATAATATCAGTTCAACAATATACAGAGTTTTCTACGTGCTCTGGTATGGAGCCGTATCTCTTGTGGATTAAAACTCCTCAACATAGATTTTACTTGTCACGCTTTTGTATGAATTTGATTCATTATTTAGGGGCGTTCCCGTCCCCCGGCTCTTGGTTTGCCTTTTTCCCCCCTTGTTTTTGTGACTGGACTTCTAGTCAATCTGCTAAGCACTTTATACTATTTTGTCCACTTTATGCTGCTTGAAAAAACTCGATTCTAATGGCCAATTCTTAAACAGAGAGTTTTTAATTCGCATCTTGAAGGGCTGTTTTTCTTGCAGTGTTTAGAGTCCCCATTGATTTGTTTTGCTGTTTTTTAAATTTTATTATTAAGGCATTCAGTTTGCGTAAAAGGTACGCACAATGAACTAAACTAGGCGAATGTTGAAGTTGCATGATGCGTTTTTATTAGATATTTAATGGCTTTTTTATGTCTTCATATGTAATACTGTTCAGAAGGTGAATTATGTATGTATAATGAATTTAACTGAGAGATGTGAGTTTTAAGATTATATTTGTGATTTAAATATTTTTGTTATTTCGCTATGACGTTGTTAAATGAATTTTTTCCATGAGCTTTTATGGTCATATATCCGACTGAATAAAGATTTGATTAAACTGGTGTTAAACTGGTAATAATAAGGTGCTACCTATGCTTATGTACCGTTACCAAGTGGAAAATGATAAAATCATGAAGTATTATTATTAGAAAATGTTCCACGTTATGCCGCATAATTTGCATATTCTTACCGTATAATTGACTCAACCCTGCCGTTTAATTTGGCCCTCTCCTGCTGCATAATTCTGGTGGCCCTGGTTACAGTTAGATGTTTCATTTGTATGTTTTTTGGTTAAAAAAAACCTTACAAATTCACAGAATAAAACAAAGGGTACAGAGGCGTTCTAGTTAGAAAGTAGCATTAAAAAACCAAAGAAATTCAATGAAAAACCAATGGTTACAGGGTTATACTTGGGAAATAGATTTAAAACAACTTTAGAAATTCACTGACAAAAACAAAGGTTACAGGGACGTTATAGTTAGGAAATAGAATTTAGAAAACCTTAAAAATTCACTGAAAAAACAGAGGCTAGATCAATGTTATAGTTAGGCTCTGATTTAACACACCCAAAACCATAGAAATCCAGCAGTTATAGTTACCTGAGTTGACTATAACTTACGCCCCCGAAATGCACAGCTTATGACCTTACATATTACATTACTCATGACATGGTCCGTGACATCACTGATGACATCACAGACATCTCAAATGACTTCACCGATGACATTGCTAATGACATCATCCAACAAAGTAAACTTCAATATACTTTAAAAAAAAAAACATAATTTTTTTTAAGATAAGAAATGGATAAAGGTTAGAGATGTACAGCAAAAAGCTTGCCGTAACATTATCAACTACTACAGTCACTTCTTACCTTAGACAGAGTTCTCAGGGATAGTCCTGTCTCTTGCAAATCACTGCTCTAAACACTAGTCACCAAATTAAGAAATCTAACCATACAGGTTAGTCTCTCACAAACCAGAACAATGCCATCCATCAACATGAAAATAGGTTTTAGTGCTGACGTCCGTTTTACACACACCCAGTACAGAGGTCTTGGTGGACAGGGCATTGTAACAAACCAATAGTAAAATTATTATTCATCATGCAGAAAGGTGTTAACAGAAAGGTCAGCCTTTTGTAAATGTCTACTACAATGACCCATCAGCCTAGACAAATGTCTTACTGAACATATACATTTATTGCAATCTACTACTACAGTAATTCATCAGAAAGGACAAAGGTCTAAAAAAAATTGGTCAGCATGTCATAAAACATAACTATACTCGGCCATCACTGTGGAGTGAAGTCTCAATAAAGAGCATAGACTGTTGGAAAACACTACCATACACAATCAATCAGTCAGACATTTATAGTGCATGGCAAATCACCGGTGGGGGACTTGAGGTGCTGGAGCTATATGCTGTTGCTTGGGGATTTGACTTTCAAACAGCCAGGTCTTAAGTTCTCTTCTGACTTGTTGAAGTGTCGGTGCGGTCCTGAGGTACAGGGAGAGGTTGTTCCAATCCTTGGCTACAAGGTGCGAGGAGTGTCCTCAGCTGTTGGTTCGATGGATCATTGGGGTGTCTGCATGGGAGAGGGAGGCCAATTGGAGGTGTCTGGTCGGTTGGTGAAAGGTCAGGTGTTTGTTGATGTATGCTGGTCCTCCGTTGTGCAGGACCTTGTAGGCGTGGGTCAGCATCTTGAACTGGCATCTCTTCTGTATTGGGAGCCAGTGTAGCTTCTTGAGATGGGATGTGATGTGGGTCTTTCTGGGGTGGTCAAGTATGAGTCTTGCCGCTGAGTTCTGTATTGTCTGGAATCTCTTCAGGATACATCAGCACCAGATATGTTACTGCACAGGCAAGTTCATTCATAAATAATACACCCACTTTAAAAACGGATTTAAACTTCAGACGATATATATTAGAAATACTGAAACTCATTACTAGTACAGAAATAATACAAATTTAACTTGTACAGTAGCTTAGTATATATCTTTAAGTCTCAGAAATGTTCACAAAACATTTACACCCACTGGATGGCATCAGTGATGTCACTGACTATGTCATGAGTGATGTGATATGTGAGGTCATAAACAGTGCATTTCAGGGGTGTAAGTTAAAGTTAGCTCAGGTAATTATAACTGCTGAATTGCTATGGTTTTGTGTGTGTAAAATCTGAGCCTAACTACAACGTCCCTGTAACCTCTGTTTTTTTTCCCAGTGAATTTCTGTGTTTTTTGTCAATTCTATTTTCTAACTATAACATCCCTGTAACCTCTTTTTTTTTTTCAGTGAGTAGTATATTTCAGTGAATATATGTGTAGCTATATATATATATATGTGTGTGTGTATATATATATATATATGTGTGTGTATATATATATATATATATATATATATATATATATATATATATATATTCTCCTATAATCCAATAAAGCGATCACTCAAGGGGTTGTTCCACCACCAGTTGATTTATTTTCAGTTACGCGTTTCGCCTGACACTGCAGGCTTGCTCACACACTGAATTGTGGGACAAGCTGACATACATAGTGGAAATTACAGAAAGTAAAAACGGACTTAATGCAGGTAGTCACAAATGGCAGTCACAATGGCATCCATATTGGAATGGTGAAATTTGCAGGCAGATATGTTAATCAAAGTGCATCTATGTTGTTTCAGTTACAGTCGCTGAAAGTTGCAGGAGAAAAATATAAATCATAACCAAATGTTTATAATGTATTTTACTTAGTCTCACAACAGAGAGTATATATATCTATGCTATTGTATAGTAAAAAATATTTGTTTGAGTAGCATCCATTTTGGAGTGGAGGAAAGGTTTCACAACCAAATGTGTAAAAAACCTGATTATTACTGTGGTTCATGGTACACTAGTTTGTGACAACAAAACCCCCAGTCAGTGATTTCTTGTCCATGCGATCAACATTGTGCCGTTGATTCGGTAATTACCCTTCGCTTTTTATTATAAACAAGTTAGTACATTTGATTATTGGCTCAGTGCCCTGAACAAGGGGGTAAAGCAAGTTTCCTAATAGAAACAAGTGTTATTCTTATGAAAGTTCAAACATCGTGTGCCGTCGGGTATGGATAGAATTCCGTTTTAACAGTACTACAAAAAAGCCACAGTATGTCGTTGTCCCATATTAACAGCTGAACTTCAATTAAGAAGATAAAAAAATTCTAGTGTTATTGACCACCACCTTTTCACATCTACAAAATTACATATACAAAAAGGAACTCTAGTTGTAAAATTAGGAACAAAGGGTTCTCATATCTGTCTAGTGTTTGTCCTGCACCACTCTTTTTCGTGATGTTGAAGAAAAGGGTAGGGGAAGAGATTGACGCATCCACTTCTGGAGTCGGCCCCTTCCTTTCCTCCTGTGATTTAAAAGAAAAACCATACATTAGTAATGTGGTCAGGGTTAAAAACAGTAGTTATCAATTATACAGGAAAACAAAGCACAGAAATCTTCATTGCAGTAGTCTTGTTAACAAACTACAGGAGAACGTGCAATTCAATTTTCTTGGCACGCATAGTGCAAAGACACTAACCGCAGCAGGAACCCCTACACCTGATAGGGGAAAGAGAGGGGGGACTAACACCAACCCCTTTTTTCAGCCAACAACAAAACCTATCATCTTGAAAACATAACCAGACTTACCCAACTAATCAGACTATACACCCCAGTAAGAGAAGGCAATCGGCATGGATGAAGACACAGAGAGAAGGGCGGCTGCCCAGAGCCTCTTTGCCAGAGCACCCAACAAAGGCCAACCTAGAAAAGAAATCAATATTAAAGATAGCACTTTACAAGATAAACTTAAAAGATTAGACAAACTAAAAAAATCTGAAACCTCAAAGTGGTGGGAGGCAATATCCCTACAGGACTACATTGAGAAAGAGATGGTGCCTGGAGGCCTACGTATCTACACAACTCCGTCTTACGAATCCCCAAACCCGAAAATGCTAAAAGAATGGGCAGAAAATTCAGCCCAAAGCTCTAAGCAAATGCTGACGATCCTAGTGAAATACGCATGGGAAGACAGGGAAGGCATCTTGCGTAAGCTCAAAGCACTTGAAGAGGACCTGAAGAAACATAAAGAACAGGAAGTCATCAATAAATTCATGGGTGACCTAAAAGTATGACTGAAAATATATGAAGATGACATCAAAGCATGCAAGCAGCGCAAATTACATTGCGACTGCTGCGACTATGAAAGTGGCAGAATTTTGACTTCTAGTCATAAATATGACCATCTCTACGAGAAGTTGGCGTTAGGGGAACCCATAGAAGAAGTATCTGGAACCCTAAGTGGCACAGAATCAATTACCAGCAGCGACACGGAGGGGGTTCCATCATTAACAACAGGTACCTCGTTGGAAGGGAACACAGGAGGTAGACCAGAAGCTAATTTTTTAGACTAGTACCGCCTCCTGAGAACAGGGAGGCACATTTGGTGGTGAAACCTTTCCTCCACTCCAAAGTGGATGCTACTCCAGACAAATATTATTTTTTACTATACAATAGCATGGATATATATACTCTCTGTTGTGAGGCTAGGTAAAATACATTATAAACATTTGTTTATGATTTATATTTTTCTCCTGCAACTTTCAGTGACTGTAACTGAAACAACATAGATGCACTTTGATTAACATATCTGCCTGCAAATTTCACCATTCCAATATGGATGCCATTGTGACTGCCATTTGTGACTACCTGCATTAAGTCAGTTTTTACTTTCTGTAATTTCCACTATGTATGTCAGTGTTAGACCTGGCATCCTTGGCGTGGGTCTCCCTTCCATTTTTAGGTCTCGCCTAGGCAGCGCATGCGCTGTCTCGTTGAGACATGCAGTATATGCTTTAGTGAGGAGTCTCCGCCCCTTTTTCCGATTGGTTTTTGAGTGTGTCTTTTAAAATGTCTTACTTGCTATTGGCGTAGCGTGTTTTATGTCCCTCCTTTTTCCCTGTTGGGCACGCCTATGGCTATTGGCCCCTTTACTTGTATTAGTCCACTTTTTTTGGTCTGTTGTTTTGGGGAGATCTCTTTTTTTAATGTGCCTTGCTTTTTGACAGAGTTGAAATGATTCAGCCCGTGCCGAGTGTGGAGGCAAGCTGTTAATTTAAAGTATTTGCTAATTGCGTCCGTTTATTTGTTCATTTTTATTAAAGTATTTGCTTTTTTTAGTGTTAATTTAAAGTATTTGCTAATAATTGCGTCCGTTTACTTGTTCATTTTTATTAATTTAAAGTATTTGCTAATAATTGCGGTGAGCCGATGACGAGGCTCGAACACTGGTCCGCAGCCCCCGAGTCGGCACCTCTCACCGCTGAACCATAACCTCTCCCACCGAGAGCAGCATACAGTTCTCTCAACATGCTTGATCTGGTATGACGTCATCAAGTACCACCAATACGCTAGTAAGTGTCCTCTTGGCTGCAAGTTGCCGGGCAACGGCATCGCGGAGCAGTGACGTTCAGCCGGCAGCAGCCGCTGTGGCTGAGCTCAGCGATCTCCGCTTGTACAGTTCCTCGTCAGAGCTTTGCCATCAGCTGCAGCATCCAAGGTAACCGCCCCTAGGCCACGGGAGGGACCCTTGTCCTTGCACTAGACCCCACGAGTGCTTGGGATACGAGGGGCTCCAATAGCACAGCATTTACTTTCTCTCGCAGACAACCCTTCCAGTGCTGTAAAGAGTAGGATACAACTGCTGGGACTCTTGTGTGGCTGCGGCAGCCACGCCTGTCAATCCTCGGGCTAGACTGGGAGGTGCTGCCTTGTACTGCCTTATTTTGAGGGAGTAAAAAGAGGTTCCTACGGGAGTAGAGGTGGGTGTGGATAGGATATACAGCCCTGAGAAGCGGCGCTGAAACCATTTTCAGAGCGCGGATTTACGTGATTTTAAATGGCAACGGGTAATCAAGCGCTGCAAGGTTTATGTGGCTCTTTGTGAGGAGAATAATTAAACTTCGCTTGATTTTGTTTCCTAAATCTCCTTCTGCGACGCGTAGCAAGTGTTGGCAATTATGTGCTGCGAATTTGCACTTCCATTACTTTTGTGCTTGGGAGAGTATTGTTTGTGTCCGCGCATCTTTATATTGCATACGGACGCAGGTACTTTGTGAGATGAAGGGGTTAACGCTAAAACAAAGCTGCCTGGGACCGGAAAGAACAAAAGGTTTAGCTCCTGTACCTGCCGCTTATGCCCCGAGTGCGATCCTCCCCCTCAGCCTGTTGTGCTCTCGCCAAGAAGTTCTTTCATTCTCTCGGGCACAAAGGTCCAGGATTCAAGTATTGACTCACTGAGCCAGCCCTTGAAATGGAAAACCTCTAGTTCACAACTCTCAACTTTCCCAAGCCCATTTGTAAATAGTCTTCTTATGTTGATTCTCTAAAGTCATAATAAACAGGACTGCAGGCCCCAAAAGGTTAAGTTGCAGAGTGTACGGATGAGTTATTCAAGCATGAATCTGGAAAACTTCAGCGCTCTGAGTGACTTGGTCTTACGGTGCCTACCTCCTTTTAAAAAAGTTATTTAATAATCCCGGGGCAAATTTTCACTGCTCTTAAGCACTGGTTAAGAACTGCTGTTGAAATATTCTTAGAGTCATTATGGCTCAACTAAAAAATGCCAGTAATCTGCTTTTAAAAACAAATGAATCATTTAGAGCATGACTGTTCTTATTTATGTCCTGCAGTTAGCACAATATGCTTATTGCGTGGAGCCTGATTGGTTACATTTGTTTTCCACAAAAAATCTGCCCTTGCTGTTTGCATATCGTTTTGAATTCTAAGCTGATTTTCCTACACGGCCTGTGCTGGGCTTTTGGGCGTCGAGCTCATTTACTGTGAATGCTTGTTTTAAATAACAGACAGAGGTAATGTGCTGAGGGGGTCCCCTAGAGATAGGGCCGTCTCCGTCTCCCCAACCCCTCCCCCCCCCCTTGGTGCTGGTTATTAAACTCAGGCGTCGCACGCCGGACTATGTGCGGGGCTCCCGTGCACCAAGGAGCACGCGATGCATGTTCCCCTTTTGACTCCCATTGATGTGGAATGACCTCTTTCGACCACCTTACATCCCCGCCCCCATGCCGCCATGTAGAAACACAAACCGCAGCTTATCCAGTCTTCCGTTTTTCATTTGCTTTCTGGTGCTGGTTATTATGCTTCAGCTTCATAAATACGTAAGTAAAAAAAATGTAAGTCCGTTTTTATATAGCGCAGCTACTCACCCTTACGGGTCTCAAGGCGCTGGGGGCCATAGTGGAAATTAAGTGAGCTATTGCCCAGAGTCACATGGTGCTGAGCTGCCGCCGGAGCCGGGGATCGAACCGTGAACCCTGTGCTCCGAAGTCAGCTGCCCTGGCCGCTGCACCACACCTCAAATACATGACTACGAGTCCCACAATGCAAAGGAAATGGACTGGATGAGTGAGACACTTTGAGGTCTCCATTCCTTCTTTGACTAGCTAAAATGTTGTGAACTGGAGCACAGTTCGCAACCCTGGAAACACGGGTCTATGTTTGTTTCGCTATTTGTGGTCCTGTTACAGGTTTATTGGATGTGGCAGTATTCAGGGTTCAGTGGGCCCCTGCACCTGCTGCACCAACTAACACTCACTCTTTTTTCGTGTGTCACTTTCGCCTCTCCCGCTCTCAGGCGTTCCTATTTCTCGCTTGGTGCTTGAGATTTGCATAGTGCCAACCTAGCTGTCTGGCTGGCTTCTCAGCGCCCACATACTCTTTCTGGATCTTTTCATTTCAGTCTGTTTATCGTGTCTTTCTCTCTATTTCACGTTACCTACATACATCCTCCCTTTCACCCCACGTCTCTTTTTTCCCATTAAGTGTTTTTGGGGGTTTATTCACTGCGCAGTCCTGGCCTCTGAAGACTGTGACGCAGTCTGCGCACAATGCGGGGCCACATGCCATTCCCCTGCTGGTTACCAATAAACTGCGTGCATTTACGAAAGTGGGCACATACAAAAATCACACTTTGGTAATTAGCAGGGGCATCAAACATTCGTGAAAGGATTCGGAAATACTTCAGTGGATTCTCGCAACCACTGCTGTCACCTGTGTTGACACCAGGGTCACAGGTTCACATCCCAGTCTTTCATCCTCCTTGATACAATAACTACAAATCGGGTAACTAAAGGTCAAACAAGGGCAGACAGGATGTGTCTGCCACTGAATGCATGCTGCTTATCCTCTACATCTCCCTGTAGCGTTACCTCAAGAGCAAACTCTGTGGGGTCTCTATCAAACCTTTTCTAAATTGCGTCATTGAGGTGTTGCACATCTCCTAAATTCATTCTGTTTTTGGGCCCCAGTGTACAGCAGTGTCGCTGGTAACCATTAAAAGTGGTACTGCGTAATACTAGCAAGCATTTCACCCCACTTTTATCCCCAAAATTTGCCTTCAGAGATCCCCCATATCTTAGGAATTACCTACATTGTGCCAAGGCCCGCATTTTGTTATGGGTACCTGCTTATATCAACAGTTACATACAATATTTCAGTACCAGAAATTTGCCATTCATGCTGCCCATATACCATTGGTATGTCAAAAATTACCTCCAGTATTTCAGAGGCCGCATTTTGTCATGGTTTGCTTCCCCCAACCGCACCCCAGTGCCCTAAAATGCCATGGCTGCCCTCGCTAGGCATAAAATTAACATCTACTATGCCAGAATCAGCATTTTATCATAGCTGTAACCTTATGTCAGTATTGGTTTTGTATTTTCCAACATGTTCCTACAGAAAAGTGTCTCCATATAGGTCCGTTCTCCACAGTTAACTCGCTCAAAAGTGCCTCTACCCAGGTGGCCTGCTCTCCCCTTTTTTCTCACACTCTTTCTGCTCCTCTGTCTGGAGTTCATTCACCACTTCCTGCACAAACTACCTATCCCTCTCTATCTTCCTTTTTGTCTATTATATGGAGCTCTCACTCATATCTGTTCACCATACCACATAATTTCACTACACAAATACACTACACACCACACAATTCCAACCCACACAATTCCACAGCTAACTATTCCAGTTCAATCCACAAAAATCCACTCCAAACCACATGCATCCACTCCACTCCACTCCAAAGCAAAACACATTGGTAAAAGGCATTATCATTTACAATGCCAATAGCTTTAACTCTAACAAATGCGAGACCGATGCATTGCAAATGCTTGTTTGATGATGCCTCCAATGTTATTGATATGTTTTTGTTGGTTTAGATGCTTTGGGCACTGTGCCACTGCTATTCAGTGCCACAGTGCAAGTGCTCCCTATGATAAATTGTGTTATGTATTAGTGACTCCATGATTGGATGATTGGTTTACTTGTCAGTCCCTAGTACAGTGTACTGAGTGTGCCCAGGGCTGGTAAATCCAATGCTGCTGGTGGGCTTGCAGCACTGGTTGTGCCACCCACAGAAGCAGCTTGTAAAGTGTGTCTCAGGCCTGCCATTGCAGAGCCTGTGGGCAGCCTAGGGCTGCCATGTCGACTTGGTGAGTGCACCCACTTACCAGTCCCTAAACCTTCCCTTTACTGCATGTTGGTCACCCCTAAAGTAGGCCCTAGGGCAGGGTGCATTGTAAGTATAAGGTAGGACATGCCCTGGTGTGTGTGGCATGTCCTAATAGTGAATTACAGCCATTTTCGTTTTTCACTATTGCAAGGCTACCTGTTCCCCATAGGCCAGAATAGGCAGTTTGATTATTACACCTTATAATCCTAACTGTCCCAGGGAACATGGTAGAGAAACGAATTTAGTATGCCTTAACTCAGAATGATAAAATGCATCTTTTAGTGAAGTTGATTTTAACATTCTGTGTTTGAAAATACCACTTTTAGAAAGTAGGTATTTTCTTGCCTAACCTTCCAAGCCTGCCTCTGCTGGGTTGTGTATTCCTTGTCTGGAGTTTGAGTGACAGGGGCTGGGGCTGGGGGTGGCTCCAGGAGACAGGGTGAGTCAGCACAGGGCTGAATAGAGAGATCTGCATCCAGAGTGGAGGGAGGAGTTGCACCTGGGTCTGAATAGGGCTGTGCCTGCCTTCCACAATGCTGGCTCCCCCTCCTGCTGGGCGGTTGAGCACCCTGCCCCACATTCTGAAAGGAAAGAAGGAGTCCTGTAAACAAAGTGCTCCAGGACTGACCAGAACTGGTTTTGGACTAGGCAAAGGCCTCTCTGCCTTCAGAGAACAAAGAGAAAAGGTGTATAAAAAGGGGACCCAGACCCCTAGGACATTAGATCACTTTTGGGAAACAAGAAGAAACCTTTGCTGAGGAGCGGAACCAAGAAGAAACTGAGGAGAAGACTATCCCTAAGCTAGAGGGATCTGCCTGCAGTGGTTGCCTGACTGCCAAAGAAAGGAGAAGGGAACTTTGTGTGTACTTTCATCAACTTGTGAAGGATCTCCAAGGGCTTGATTTCAGAGCTTGCCTCCTGCTGAAGTCTCAGGAACAACAGACTTCACCCACCAGCTCCCCTGTATTCCCTTGCTGGGAATTTGGACCTTCTGACACACTTGCGTGTCGCTGGGAGCTGGAAGCGCGACTCAAGACGAAGAAGCTTGTCGCCGCCCCAGCCGCTGCTTCTCGCATCGCCGGAGAAGAGTGTCGCCGTCGCATCAGACGCCGTCGCATCCCCGGGGCAGAGCATCGACCTCGCATCAGACGCCGACGCATCTCATCACGAGGTGCCCCGCATCCCAGGAGAAGATCGTCGACCTCGCATAAGACGCCGTCGCATCGCCAGGGAAGCGTGTCGCAGGGCCTGTCGCGGCTCCAAAGATTCATCGAAATCGCCGCACGGCCGTCGGGCATGCAGGCATCACCCCTTCGTTGTCGCAACATCAAGAAGACGCCATTTTGTTTCTTTGCACCGGATCTTCATCGCATCACGGCGCTGCTTGTCGCATCGCCACAGAAGCGCAGTAAGAAACAGACGCATCACCTCCCCACGCCAAGAAGAACCAACGCATCACTGTCCCCTGCGCATCAGTAGGGAACCAACGCATCACTGTTCTTGCGTGAAAGGAACCGACGCATCACCTTCCCTGCACCACTTTTGTTGTATCGCGTTACGCATGTCAGGTACATTGAACTCAAAGTGTCGCATTTCCATTTTAAGAGACTTAAGCTAATTCTACCATCTTTAAAGTACAGTATTGTGGAATATTTTTGTCGTTTATGGTCTTGTGGTAAATCTATATAAAAGATACTTATTTTTACAATACAACCTGTGTGGTGTCCATTTGTAGTGTTGTCACTGGATTACTGTATGTGTTCACAAATGCTTTACACACTGCCTCTGAACTAAGCCTGTCTGCTCGTGCCAAGCTACCAAGGGGGTGAGCAGGGGTTATTTCAGGAGTGTACCCCCTTACCCTGACTAGAAGCAAGGGTCCCTATTTGGACAAAGGTGCCTCCCTCTGCCAACTAGAGACCCCCAGTTCTAACATTGGTGGTCAGCGGTGAGGATTCTGGACTTGCATTTGTGACTCATGTACAGTGATTGGTGAACACTACCTAGTGAGTGCAGACCAAAACGCAACCACATACTTTTGGTAGATATTCTTTTCTGGGACTTTCTATTTTTGCTAAAAACTGCCAAGTTTAACCATCATGGATAAAGCATCCATTACATCTGTTGATTGTGATTGGGAAGAGGAGAAACTAGAATGCTACAACGTCAAACAGCTGAAGCACTTCTGCAGGAAATTTAAAGTTGCTATGACTGGAATCACCAAGAAGGATGAGTTCCAAAAGGCGCTGAGGGCCTGGGGTGAAGTAAGGAGCACCCCTGAGCTTGTGGAGGGGGCTGAAGGAGCAGAAGGGCAGCTGGATGGGCCAGTGGGTCCAGGGGAGAGGGGAGCACCTTTCCCCGTAGGTAGCAGTGTTTCTGCCAGAGGTCTGTCCCCAGAAGAGCTGGAGGACAGAGAAAAGAGTAGGATGCATGAGATGGAGCTAACCAAGCTCAAGTTAAGGCAGTTGGAATTTGAATTGCAATCTAGAAAGTTGGCCTTCGAAGAGAAAAGAATGGATCAGGAGCATGAAAAAAGTTTGAGGGAGATGGAGTTCAGAGCCAAGAATTTAGAGATTACTCCCTCTGGTGGCAGCACACCGTCCGTGCCTGTTGAGGCTAGGGTGTATATTCCTAAGGATGTGGTTAAGGAGTTTTTTAAGAATGATGATGTTGGGCAATGGTTCAAGGCCTATGAGGTAGCCATGACTTCCCACCGGGTCCCTGAGAAGGATTGGGGAGCGGGGTTGTGGGGTCGGTTCCTTAGTGAGGGGCGGGATACCTTGTTGGACTTGCCCTCTGAAGTCTATAATTCCTACAGCCACATGAAGAATGCATTGATGACCAGGTATGGGTTGACTCCTGAACTCTATAGGCAGAGGTTCAGGAACTGTAAGAAGATTGAAGGCAGTACCTGGGTTGAGTATGTGACCTTTTTTTGCAGAGCATTGGATGGTTGGGTAAAGGGTAGCAAAGCAAATGATTTTCAGGCGCTCTTTAATTTGATTGCATGGGAGCACTTGTCCAGTAATTGTTTTCCTGAGCTACGCCAGCACCTGATTGATAGTAGGCTGACTAACCCTAGGCAGCTTGCTGAGGAGGCGGACCGCTGGGTGAGCACCCGGGTCCACAAGGGTCACGTGGGAGACTCCGCCAAGGGTGGGCAGGGTCCCCAGCAGAAGAGTGGGGGGGACAAGGGTAAACAGAGGGAGTTCCAGAAAGGGCCTCAAAGTAAACCCCAAGGGAACCATGGGAAAGGTTCCCAGCCTCCCCCTGAGAAGAAGCACGGGGCCCCCGACTGGTCCACCTGTTCTTAGGGGACCCCTGGTGTGCTACAAGTGTGGCGCCCTAGGCCACAAGGCCAATGATCCCCATTGCCCTTTGTTTGGAAAGCCAGCACCCCCTGGTGCAGTCCCCCGGCAGTTGGCTAGTGTAGCCCTGGGGGAGGAGATGGGTGCCCAAGGTGGGCGGGATCCTGTAGTATTGTCCCTCGTCTCATTAGGAGACTCTGAGATGGTCCCTAGGACCCAACTGCCTGAGAACACTAAGAAGTACAGGCAGTGGGTGACCATCAATGGCCATAGGGTGGAGGCTCTGAGAGACACAGGAGCCAGTGTGACAGCTGTCAAGTGTCACCTGGTGTCTAAAGGGCAGGTGGTCCCTGATGCATTCTATCCAGTTGTTGCCGCTGACAACACAGAGAGCCACTGCAAGGTGGCTCAGGTTCCCTTTGAGTGGAGGGGGGGTCTCTGGTACTCTTCAAGTAGCTGTGAGGCCAGTCATGCCTGTTGACTGTTTGTTAGGGAACGATTTGGAGAGCTCCCCTTGGGCTAAGGTGGAGCGGAGTGCTCATTTGGAGATGTTGGGCTTGCCTGATTGGGCGTGTGTGACCACCCGGTCCATGGCAGCCAGAGGTGTTCAAGAGGACTTGGAGCCTGAGAGGGAGGCCCAGGTGCCTGCCGGAGAGAGAAGAGGCAGGGGGCGCGGAAAACCGGCCCCCGAAGTTCCCACGGTCCAGGAGGAGGCAGACCCTGAGGGGGATGCCCTGGAGCCTACAGGGGAACAGGTAGCTGAACTGGGGGACCTGCCTGAGCTGACCCATTGGCAGCAAGATGGAGGACCCTCCAGGGAGGAGTTCTGCGAGGAGCAGAACAAGTGCCCTTCTCTCGTGGGTCTGAGGCAACAGGCCACAGACCAGGCAGCAGGTGATCAGTCTGGATCACATTGGATCTACTGGGAGAATGATCTCCTGTATAGCGAGCCTAAGGTTGCTGAGCCTGGGTCAGCCCGTGTGCTGGTGGTACCCCAGCGCTTCAGAGCCTTCCTACTGGGTTTGGCTCATGATGTGCCTTTAGCAGGACATCTGGGGCAGGATAAGACCTTTGAAAGGCTTGTCACCCATTTCTTTTGGCCCCAGATGCGCAGGAGTGCCGCCACTCACTGCAGGACCTGTCAGACTTGCCAAGCAAGTGGAAAGAGTGGGAGGAAGCAGAAGGCTCCTCTCCAGCCATTCCCTGTAGTCAGCACCCCCTTTGAACGGGTGGGTATTGACATTGTGGGGCCACTGGACCCCAAGACAGCCATGGGCAACAGGTTCATCCTGGTCTTGGTGGACCATGCCACCCGGTACCCTGAAGCCATCCCTCTGAGGACAGTGACGGCCCCCGTGGTGGGACGGGCACTGATGGGAATTTTCTCCCGTGTGGGGTTCCCTCAAGAGGTGGTGTCTGACAGAGGTACTAACTTTATATCCAAGTATATGAAGTCCCTGTGGCAGGAGTGTGGTGTAACGTACAAGTTCACCACTCCTTACAACCCCCAAGGAAATGGGTTGGTTGAGAGATTCAACCGGACCCTGAAGGGCATGATTATGGGTCTGGAAGAACCCATGAGGCGTAAGTGGGACGTCCTCTTGCCATGCCTTCTTTTTGCATACCGTGAGGTGCCACAGAAGTCTCCAGGGTTCAGCCCCTTTGAGCTTCTGTATGGTCACCCAGTGAGAGGACCTCTGAGTTTGGTCAAGGAAGGCTGGGAGCAATCTCCCAGGAAACCTCCCCAAGATGTATATAGCTACATGCTGGCCTTCAGGAACCAAACTAGGCGTTTCAGGCAACTTGCTGAGGCAAATCTGGAAGCCAGCCAGGAGGAAATGAAGCGGTGGTATGACCAGAATGCCACTCTGGTTGAGCTTCAACCTGGTCAGAAAGTGTGGGTCATGGCCCCAGTGGAGCCCTGTGCGCTCCAGGATAAGTGGACCGGACCCTTTGAGGTGGTGGAGCGCAAGAGTCCTGTTGCCTACTTCGTGGACATGCGGTCTCCCAGGAACCCCTTGCGGGTCCTGCACGTCAACCGCCTGAAGCCCCACTTGGAGAGGTCCCAAGTGGGCATGCTCTTAGCTACAGATGCTGGGATGGAGGAGGAGACCGAGCCTCTTCCTGACCTCCTGTCAGCCCAAGAGCAAGATGGATCAGTGGAGGGTGTGAACCTCTCTACCTCCCTGACACCTGAGCAGCAAGGTGACTGCCGCCAACTGTTGGGGCAGTTTCCTGACCTGTTCTCCCTGGTTCCTAGTGTCACTGACTGGTGCGTCCATGATGTGGACACTGGGGACAGTCTTCCTGTCAAGCACAAGGCTTACAGGGTGACTGACGGGGTGAGAGCTTGCATCAAGGAGGAGGTCTCCAAGATGTTGGCATTGGGGGTAATTGAGTCCTCTCACAGCCCTTGGGCCAGCCCAGTGGTCTTGGTCCCAAAGGCTGCCGCACCTGGTGCCACACCCGAACTCCGGTTCTGTGTGGACTACCGAGGACTCAATTCCGTCACCAGGACTGACGCACACCCCATCCCCAGAGCTGATGAGCTCATAGATCTGTTAGGGGCTGCCCGGTACCTCAGTACGTTTGACTTAACGTCTGGGTACTGGCAGATCGCCTTGACTGATGGGGCAAAGGAGAGGTCAGCATTCTCCACACCAGATGGGCATTACCAATTCCGGGTGATGCCCTTTGGGATGAAGAATGCCCCTGCCACCTTTCAGAGGTTGGTCAACCAGGTGTTGGTTGGACTGGAAGAGTTCAGTGCCGCCTACCTGGATGACATCGCAGTGTTCAGCACCAGTTGGGAAGAACATCTGCGCCACCTCTGGGAAGTATTGATGGCTCTGCGGAGGGCAGGCCTCACGATCAAGGCGATTAAGTGCCAGATCTGGCAGGGTTCCGTGGTGTACTTGGGACACCAGGTTGGGAGCAGCCAGGTGGCGCCCCTACAGCCCAAGATAGATACCATTCTGGCTTGGGAGCCCCCCAAGACCCAGACAGCGGTGAGAGCCTTCCTAGGACTCACCGGGTATTACAGGAGATTTGTCAAGGGGTATGGCAGCATTGTTGCACCCTTGACAGAGCTGACTTCCAGGAAGCAGCCCAAGAGAGTGATTTGGACTGACACCTGTCAACAAGCTTTTGACACCTTGAAGACAGCCATGTGCACGGCGCCCGTGCTCCTGGCCCCCAACTTCTCCAAAGAGTTTATCGTTCAGACAGACTATTCAGAGCATGGTGTGGGGGCTGTTTTGTCACAGATGAATGAGGAGGGCCTAGACCAACCTGTAGCCTTCCTTAGTAGGAGGTTACTTTCACGGGAACAGAGGTGGAGTGCTATTGAGCGTGAGGCATTTGCTGTGGTCTGGGCGCTGAAGAAGCTGAGACCATACCTGTTTGGGACTCACTTCCGGGTTCAGACAGACCACAGGCCCCTCAGATGGTTGATGCAGATGAGGGGTGAGAATCCAAAGCTGTTGAGGTGGTCCATTTCCCTACAGGGGATGGACTTCACGGTGGAACACCGCCCTGGTACAGAACACGCTAATGCTGATGGTCTGTCCAGATTTTTCCGCCTTAGTGAAGAGAACTCCCTAGAGATAGGATAGTTCTCCCCACATTTCTGCTGGAGGGGACACGTGTTAGACCTGGCATCCTTGGCGTGGGTCTCCCTTCCATTTTTTGATGATGCCTCCAATGTTATTGATCTGTTTTTGCTGGTTTAGATGCTTTGGGCACTGTGCCACTGCTATTCAGTGCCACAGTGCAAGTGCTCCCTATGATAAATTGTGTTATGTATTAGTGACTCCATGATTGGATGATTGGTTTACTTGTCAGTCCCTAGTACAGTGCACTGAGTGTGCCCAGGGCTGGTAAATCCAATGCTGCTGGTGGGCTTGCAGCACTGGTTGTGCCACCCACAGAAGCAGCTTGTAAAGTGTGTCTCAGGCCTGCCATTGCAGAGCCTGTGGGCAGCCTAGGGCTGCCATGTCGACTTGGTGAGTGCACCCACTTACCAGTCCCTAAACCTTCCCTTTACTACATGTTGGTCACCCCTAAAGTAGGCCCTAGGGCAGGGTGCATTGTAAGTATAAGGTAGGACATGCCCTGGTGTGTGTGGCATGTCCTAATAGTGAATTACAGCCATTTTCGTTTTCACTATTGCAAGGCTACCTGTTCCCCATAGGCCAGAATGGGCAGTTTGATTATTACACCTTATAATCCTAACTGACCCAGGGAACATGGTAGAGAAACGAATTTAGTATGCCTGAACTCAGAATGATAAAATACATCTTTTAGTGAAGTTGATTTTAACATTCTGTGTTTGAAAATACCACTTTTAGAAAGTAGGTATTTTCTTGCCTAACCTTCCAAGCCTGCCTCTGCTGGGTTGTGTATTCCTTGTCTGGAGTTTGAGTCACAGGGGCTGGGGGTGGCTCCAGGAGACCGGGTGAGTCAGCACAGGGCTGAATAGAGAGATCTGCATCCAGAGTGGAGGGAGGAGTTGCACCTGGGTCTGAATAGGGCTGTGCGTGCCTTCCACAATGCTGGCTCCCCCTCCTGCTGGGCGGCTGAGCACCCTGCCCCACATTCTGAAAGGAAAGAAGGAGTCCTGTAAACAAAGTGCTCCAGGACTGACCAGAACTGGTTTTGGACTAGGCAGAGGCCTATCTGCCTTCAGAGAACAAAGAGAAAAGGTGTATAAAAAGGGGACCCAGACCCCTAGGAAATTAGATCACTTTTGGGAAACAAGAAGAAACCTTTGCTGAGGAGCAGAACCAAGAAGAAACTGAGGAGAAGACTATCCCTAAGCTAGAGGGATCTGCCTGCAGTGGTTGCCTGACTGCCAAAGAAAGGAGAAGGGAACTTTGTGTGTACTTTCATTAACTTGTGAAGGATCTCCAAGGGCTTGATTTCAGAGCTTGCCTCCTGCTGAAGTCTCAGGAACAACAGACTTCACCCACCAGCTCCCCTGTATTCCCTTGCTGGGAATTTGGACCTTCTGACACACTTGCGTGTCGCTGGGAGCTGGAAGCGCGACTCAAGACGAAGAAGCGTGTCGCCGCCGCAGCCGCTGCTTCTCGCATCGCCAGAGAAGAGTGTCGACGTCGCATCAGACGCCCCTCGCAGCACCGGAGAAAAGTGTTGCCGTCGCATCAGACGCCGTCGCATCCCCGGGGCAGAGCATCGACCTCGCATCAGACGCCGACGCATCGCATCACGAGGCGCCCCGCATCCCAGGAGAAGATCGTCGACCTCGCATCAGAAGCCGTCGCATCGCCAGGGAAGCGTGTCGCAGGGCCTGTCGCGGCTCCAAAGATTCATCAAAATCGCCGCACGGCCGTCGGGCGTGCACGCATCACCCCTTCGTTGTCGCAACATCAAGAAGACACCATTTTGTTTCTTTGCATCGGATCTTCATCGCATCACGGCGCTGCTTGTCGCATCGCCACAGAAGCGCAGTAAGAAACAGACGCATCACCTCCCCACGCCGAGAAGAACCGACGCATCACTGTCCGCCTGCGCATCAGGAGGGAACCGACGCATCACCGTTCTTGCGTGTAAGGAACCGACGCATCACCTTCCCTGCACCACTTTTGTTGTATCGCGTTACGCATCTCAGGTACATTGAACTCAAAGTGTCGCATTTCCATTTTAAGAGACTTAAGCTAATTCTACCATATTTAAAGTACAGTATTGTGGAATATTTTTGTCGTTTATGGTCTTGTGGTAAATCTATATAAAAGATACTTATTTTTACAATACAACCTGTGTGGTGTCCATTTGTAGTGTTGTCACTGGATTACTGTATGTGTTCACAAATACTTTACACACTGCCTCTGAACTAAGCCTGTCTGCTTGTGCCAAGCTACCAAGGGGGTGAGCAGGGGTTATTTCAGGAGTGTACCCCCTTACCCTGACTAGAAGCAAGGGTCCCTATTTGGACAAAGGTGCCTCCCTCTGCTAACTAGAGACCCCCAGTTCTAACAGTCATCTTGTCCCACAATTAAGTGTGTGAGCAAGCCTGCTGTGTCAGGCGAAACGCGTAACTGAAAATGTATCAACTGGTGGTGGAACAACCCCTTGAGTGATCGCTTTATTGGAGAATTTGAGGTCCGGCGTGCTCCGCCGGCAACCAGCGATCCGCCTGCCCCGGGCGGGGGGAGACAGAAGGAGCACATTATATATATATATATATATGTATATATATATGTATATATATGTATATATATATATATATATATATATATTAGAGAAAGCTTCTGCGATCAGCCCTGTTTTCACCGCTCCATAACCAGGACCAACAGAAGGACGGCACACAGGAATCCTTTACAGAAGCGATTTATTAGGCTTCAACTGCTTCCATAAATTTTTAATCAAATAACAAGCAAAGTGCAAGGTGCATGTTAGCCCACAGATCAGACCTACGCGTTTCGGCCGTAGCCTTCTACTGGGTCATAGAGTTCAGTGCACAGTGCCATTTTAAAGGGACAGCTATACCCTTTCCCAACACCAATTAAAAACTTCATGTGGTATTAAAGGGGAAAAATCACATTTACAATTCTTACAAGTTGAAGTTTGTCCATACTGCAGTTTGTTACAGAAACCAAAAAAGAGGGGGGTCTGAAAAATCATTGTGAAGTACATAATTAAAGAACATAACTCACAAATTTCAGGCCCTCAACCAGACAGATTTTACACCATACAAAGTAGACAGTCACATTGGGCAGCTGTTTTTAGAGTGGCTATATAGTCTACAATGATCTAATATCGTAATCCCAGGAGAGAAAAATGGAACAGGGCTAACCGCATCACTATCACTATATTGTGACTGGAACAATTCAACTAACCTGTGTATTCACGTTAGATTGCGCATAAATATATAAAGTGCAAGGTGCTTTTTCGTAACATGTATTATTTTGACAATAGAATACACAGATAGGATAGATTTTAAAGTGCAAAATGCTATCCCTGTAAAGTACCAGGGGTAAGAGGTGCTACACAAGGGTTCATGCAACCGAGTATTCAATTCCAAACGATTCCAATGTTGGATATAAAGTGCAAGGTGCTTTTTCTGTCAAGTATAGAAACTAGAAAGTGCCATGTGCTGGTCCTATATCACCTCCTCTATTGCACTGATACTAGAATGCATAATGGTTCCAATATTGCACTCACAAACATCATATATAGAGATATATATATAAAAATATATATCTGTGTGTGTGTGTATGTATGTGTGTGTGTATATATATATATATATATATATATCTATATATCTTCACGAGAATTGTTGCTGAATTCCGTTGTGCACCAGACCGAAGGGTGCATTGGCATGGGGCTGAGACAGCAACCTCCGCACTTTAGACAGTCGTCCTTTCCATACTGTGGTGAAGGTGCCGACATTCCGTAAAGGAAGCCTCCGTATTGCCAATAGTTGCTGTGCTATTCCAAATTTATTAACGTGCCACCGGAAAAGTCATCAGACGCGCTTGTTCGGATGACACCCTTCTTTTATCCAAGTTGCCGATGGGGATTTAGAAAAACTTGTGATGCATTCAGCAATTTTTGTAAACAGAGAGGGTTGGAAATCAATGTTGGGTAAACAAAATATATGGTTTTCAACCAGTCATACCACTCGCTCGAAACCAATGTTGAATGGTACCCTATTAGAACATGTCCACCTATTTGAATATCTAGGCATCACCTTAGATGAGAGCTTAGACTGGGCCCACCATATTTCGAAGCGTAGGCTCAAATTGGAGCTGCATGTTGGGGAGTTGTTGAAGATCCAGCTAGGGAACTTCTCTAAACCAGTCTCCCCAGTTTTGCCAACTCTCATTTCCTGACCTCAGGACTCTGTGAGCTTTCCCACTGTACTGCAGTGGGAAAGTGCACGCACCCTTCCTACACATGCCAGGATAGGGTTCTTACTTGATTGGTTTAGGTATTGTACCTGGGAGTGCCATGTAAAAAGGTTCACCACATAACCAGGGCGGGTGCTACACTGGCTAATAAAGGGACGCCGCACTGACTGTGCCACCCATCGTAATACGCTGTGAAAAATGTCTCATGCTCAGGTTGGCCTACCTCACTCCGTAACCAACCCTGACTGGGCCTTCAGTACCACCAAACCAGGGTAGTTGAGTAGCCGGGTAGGTACATCTGCGTGTGCACTGGCCAGGTAGGGATGAACCCTCATGTGGCTCTTCCTTACCTAGGGGATCGTCTCTCCCCATGGGACACCTCCCGGGTGTGGCCGATTCTCTTGTTGTGGCCTTAGGGCCTGGGTCACCTTCACACTGTAAATGCAGTGTGAAAGTGTGCATGCCCTTCCTACACACGTTAGGAAGTGGTGCTCATCTGAGGTTTCTAAATATAGGTCAGGTCTGCCATTACAGGCTGGTGTGTGTGCACTCACACCTATGGGGGTTGTAAACCCGGTGTCTAGCCTGCCATTGCAGGCTAGTGTGCGCACTTCTACCATTGATCTTTTAAAACCTGTTTCTGGCCTGCCATTGCAGGTTGATGTGCGCACTTGCACCAATGGTGTTTCCAAATACTTGTCCAGTCTGCCGTTGCAGGCTGGTGTGCGCTTGGCACTGATGGTGTCTCTAAATAAGTGTCCTGCTTGCCCTTCTAGGCTTGTTTTCGCACTTGCATCCATGGTGTGTCTTAGTATGTGTCCGGCCTGCCGTTGCAGGCTGGTGTGCGCTTTGTATTAGTGGTGTTTCTAAACTTGTGACCAGCCTGCTATTGCAAGCTAGTGTGCGCTTGACACTGATAGTGTGTCTAAATATGTTTCCGGCCTGACATTGCAGGCTGGTGTGCACTTTGCATCGATGATGTTTCTAAATTCATACGGGGGACTCACACTGTCTACCTGTGACACTGGGAGAGCGGTGCCCTCTCAAGTGCCCACATAGTCTGCTGGATCCCAACTGGTAGCGCGGGGTGAGATTGGAACTAAGAATTGTGCTTGGAGACCGGATTGCCTTGTGCAGAGCCCCGAAGTATTGCCCGCATCTAAGGCATGTGGCCCCCGCATCGTGGGGACCTCGGCACACATGCGTTTTGGTGGTGAGCAGATTCACTGGCTGCGAGATCCAGCATGGCCCGCTTCATCGATCGTGCTGCATGCTCAATTCGTGCGGTGTCTGATTCACAGGTTGCGACCTTCGGAGGTGGGGGGCGTAGCTGTAGTAGTGCCTCATTCTATCTTGTAAGGCATTGCTAAACTTGCGCCTGTGTGTGACTGGAGTTGTCTGGTGCCACCATTATCAACGTGTATCAGATGATGTGCCTCATTTCCAGGGAGGTACGGAATTTGCAACTCTCCATTGTGTGTGACCAGAACTGTCTGGTGAGACCCATATCATCGCACACTAGACTTTGTGTCCGGATTGCCTCGGTGCGACTCTGATCGACATGTACCTGACAGGGTGCCTCCTCCTTCCAGAACTACATGATGTTCATTTTGTGTTGATTATTATGTGTGTTGAATACAAACGTTATTTACATGCATTACGTGTGAAGTCAAGGTATTTATCATGAGTTCAGTGCCAATGCTTTACACATTGCCTCTGTGGTAAGCATGCCTGTTCGGTGCCAAGGTACCCAAAGGTTGAGCACACACTGTACAGTGTGTGTAATCAACTGCCCATGACGGGAGTCGTAGGTTTTGCCTGGCTGTCGTAGTGCCTCAGCCACCCAGAAAGTGCCAGTTCCAACAGTGCGTCACTCCCGCTGTCTCTCAACAGTGCAGGCTGTGCTTGTGAAGAGATCATCAGTACCTTGCCGTGGTGCATGGCCATGTTCTTTAGATTCACTTCAAGAGTCATCATCTGGTGGAGCTCCACCATTTGTAAAACACTTCCAGATTGTGATTCACGTTCCTCACCCTCAGACTCGATCTCAATATCGGATCCAGCATATGAGTGTTCCTTCCTTATTTGACCTAAGGCCTGGGCATAGTCTACCAGTGAGAGGCCATGTTTGTTTTCTACTTAATATTTTTTCTGCAAATACAGTGGGTATACTGTGAGGTTCTCGTAGAAATTTGAATAATAAATGTATGAGAGATGTGAGCATACACTGCAGCGCAAGTGAGGGTGGAATAAAAATCGGTCAAGAAGAATCATGTCAGCCTTGAACAAGCATTTGCAATGCAATAGGTCTCGCATTTGTTGGAGTTGGAGCTATTGGCATAGTAAATGGCAATGTTTTTTATTTATGTTTACAGTGGAGTGATTAATTAAATAAAGTGCACACAATAACATATTATAAGCTTTTACAGCAACTGAACAGTAAAACTATGGCTATGTTAACCTGCGAACTTCAGGAAAGTGCCTGGCACCAGCGAGGGGATGGGCACGTTGGGGTTTATGTTTCAGTACATACACGTGCAAATGCACCATGACATGGTGTGTATTATATTTTAATTAACCATTTAGGTGCAATTCAGATGACACACTTGGACACATTAATAATAAATGCCTGGCGCTTAGTGTTGCTCTTAGACTGATTCAAAGAACTATACACTTAGGGTGATGAAAGAATGAGTCGAGAGTGGTCATGTACTTGCGTCCAGCAAGTAGCTAAACAACTAAGCTACCCAAGGGCAGCATATATCAAACATATGAGGCCTGCCTATCTATTTTGCCCACATGCAAATACGGTTGCCCATTTCTTATTATAGAAGCAGTAAAAATTATGGAAATAGGTGTATGGTGTATTTTTTCTTTTTTATTCCACCAGTGTTAAGTTTCTGTAGTCTGGCCCCTGTTGCTGGTGGCACAGCTCACGTCATGTGCGAGTGCTGATTGGGCCCTTCGGTGAAGGACCTATAACTGATCCCTCAGTCATTGTGTGTTAACAGTCTTATAGATGTGCACAACACAAGTGTGCGCACTATTAGCTAACGAGTGTGAACACTCAGCCCACGCAGTACTACTGAAGCAACATTTGGTCTTTTGAACAATACAGGAGCATGGGTTATATGTTTGCAATCTTTCCAGTTTTACACTAAAGGATGCGCTGTGTGTAGTTGCCTTTCTACAAGGAAATTAGCGTATTTTTCAACAGAAAGGGGTATGCCAAATCAATATGATGTGATCAAAGAAATCTTTCTAGATGTGGGAAAAAAAAATGATTCAGTTGCACACGAGGCAAAGAGTACAAAAGCGAACGCACATTTTAACCTTCAAAGGAATCCAGACTACACTTCATATTTTAATAGCAAAAACCTCCTGAAGCAAAGTGTTTTTGATAACGTACTTTCAACCAAAATCGAGCTAAAGGCTACTGCAGGCTGCCCGGGGTCCACGAAGGAGACCCGCTAAGAGGGCGGCCACCTTAGTGCCACAGGAGGGCACAGGAGGCAGCCTTCCAGTGTTTGGGACCCTCAGTGGTCCAGGTGCCGCGTCACTTCCGGGGAGGGGTGAGGTACATATACCTCTCCCCGCCCCCTGGGCGCCCCTCTTGGCCCATTCCCCTGACGCCGTTTGGACGTGTGCCGAGATCGCCAGGAGCTGACCACGAGCTGTAGCCAAGTAAGCAACTACCCCGCCCACCCCCGCAACCCCCATCTCAGAGGCACCCGCTGGACGGGGGTCTAGCCCGGCCATCGCCGAGGCGGCGGTCCGCTGAGGGTGAGGAGGGGTATGGGCAGCTCTTAGCGGTTTCAGGCCAGCAGCCCTGGCCTAGGCGACTCGGTGACACAGGCGGCCCTGGGCAGGACCCGGCCGGGGGCGAGAGGTCAAGTGAGAGCAGCCAGGCTCCCGTTTATGCAGGCGTGGGGACAGGAGCACCTATCGCGTGTTGGCTAGCCAGGGCGCAGTGCTGCCTGTTTTCACGGTGCCCCGGTCCACTAGTTAGAGCCGTCTTGCTTCCCCCCCTACGCGGCGCTTCCAGGCCAGCCGCCCAATCTTCGTGGCCGCCGGCAATATTACATGTTGGGGGGGGGGGGGTAGGGCATCCGGTGGCTTCCTCGCTGCTGCGGGGTGGGCGCCTGGGCTGCGGCCAGTACGGGCAGGCTGACGGCAGCAGTGTCCGATGCAGGTATACTTGTCTTGCCCTCTCGCCGGACGCCGGTGGTCCCGCTTCATCGTATGCGCAGGCGGCAGTAATCATTTAGCTGCGCGTCGGACCGTGGACAACAGCCGGACACCACGGCTTCGAGTGCTACAAGCCGGTAGCGCCTAACAGTCAGGTGAGCCGCAGCGAGTCCCCCCTATGCCCCACGTGCTCAGTGTAAAATGCGACCCAGCGTCACGAGAGTTATGCGAACTGTTGTGGTGCGGGGGGTGCGGCTGGGGGCATTGCTCGTTTCCGACTGAAGGCATTAGGTACCGGAATGTGGGCGCGCAATTGGCGGGTCGCGGTGCACAGGTTTGGCGGGTAAAGGCCTTGTGTTGCGCAGCGGGGCTCATATTATCAGCAGTGGCCGGGCAACATTGGTCCTCCTATGTTACGGCTAGCGAACTGATCGGTCAGTGTTTGGCGGCAGTAATGGCAGCAGACAAAAATACGATGGGCTCAAGGAAACCGCACCAATACCATTTAACGCTTGCCTTGTATTATGCTCATTTGTATCCTCCTCCTGATGTAATGTTGCCGTTCCTGTTGAGAAGCGCTCGGACACCCTCGGGTAAAGTCCGCGATAAAAAAAATTAAAAAAAAAAGCATAAATACCTCAGGCCGGAGAGGATGTGCTCCGTCGGGTAGACTGCCGACTTTGGTGCCAGAGACCAGGGTTCGAACCTCGGGGTTACGTCCACATCCGGTGAGTCGGGCGAATCACTGGATCTCACCGTGCCTGAATGTGTATGTAAACACGGTGCTCAGGGGAGGGGCCTGCAGGGGAGAGAGGATGTTGTCCGTCGGCTAGACTACCGACTGTGGTGCTGGTAATCAGGGTTTGTGCATCGGGCCGCATCCACTTCCTGGGAGTCGGGCAAATCACGAACCTACCTGTGCCATTCAGGGTTCGTTGGCGCTTGGTAGGAGAGGATGTGCTCCGTCTGCTAGACTGCCGACTTCGGTGCTGGATACCAGGGTTCTAGCCTGGGGGTCGCGTCCACATCCTGTGATTCTGGGCAAATCACTTCATCACCCCGAACCTGAATGTGTAATGTAAATACGTGTATAGCGCTCCAATACCTTCGGGTCGAGTCACGCTAGATAAATATACTCCCTGTGCCAGAATGGTTAATGGAAATACGGTCTCGGGTAAAGCGCACCAACACCTCGGGGCGGAGAAGATGTGGTCCGTCGACTACACTGCCGACTCTGGTGCCAGTAACCAGGGTTCGAGCTTCGGGGTCGCGTCCACAGCCTGTGATTCGGGGCTGATCACTTAATCTCGCCGTGTCGGAATGTGAAACGTAAATACGGTGATCATGGGAAGCGCTCTACTTAATTTGCAACAGCATCTACAACAGTGCATGTGGGTCCGATTGCGGGTGAGGCACGGACTGGCGTATGATGAGGGGGGCGGAGCCGGTCTCAGGGGCGGCGGCCGGATGTTGGAGCGATGGGTGCGAAAACCGTCAGGTGGTGGTCGGGTTTTCACTGGGGAGCTGCGCTTGACGCTGGCGATGATATGCGCCGCCCGGGGGCCTTTTAGCATGGTGTGCAGCATGCGGGGCTGCTGCTGGCATGTCACGCCATCCTCGTGGGCTTAGGGCTTGCGGTTGTCAGCACACTGTGAACCGCGAGGTATCTTCCTTCCCTATCGTTTTCGGCGTGTGGTTTTGCTGTGTTCCGTGGGGCCCAGAGAGGGGCCCTTCTGGCCAGTGGGCTAGCTCTTACATTCTCACTCTAACGCGATGGGGATGCAGGGATCAGTTAGACCCCCTGGGCACAGATCCTAATCCCGGTGGACACACTCAGCCTTCTTCCTTCTGAGGTCGGCAGTTGAAAAACCATTGAGCTTGGTTATAAGAACCACCTGTTATTTCACGCCAGGTTGCCAATGGGTCACGTGCGCTCCGCATGTCACGTTACTGTATGGCACACCGTGCGAGCAGACAGCACATAATTTAAGTCTCCGACATATGTGCGAACCTTTTACTCACAACGAGGGCGAACACTTTCCGATTCAGGTGGCCCGCGCCCAGCATGCGCTGTTTCCCTGGCATGGTTCAGGGGGATGGGTCACGTACGGATTGATTGCGGGCCATGAATTGGTCTCAAGTTATATTAGGCGCTGGGCGAGCAGTTTCTGAAGGAGAAGGGCCGCGCACGGGATGCGCTGTTGGCCCCGTGCCTGGGGACCGTTCGACAAGAACCCAGCATATCCCAGGGAACGTTTCACCTAACTAGACATGCCTCTAGTAACGCCTACAAGTGGTGGGCACCACTACCCACCGAACTACAGCCAGAAAAGGGAACAGGGGTTCACCTGAGGAGACTAAGACGTTGCCAACGGGGTTCACAACTCTGCTCTGGGTAGCAGAACATGCGATGAAATGTTGTGGGACATAGCTCAAATGCATGTGGTTATCACTAGGAAAGAAGGTTTACAAGCAGGGTGACCGGTAAGGGGTGTGTCCCTGGGTCACGCAACTGGTGGTCACAAGTGTAGAAACAAGGCGTAGGATAGGGGATCATTCACATTGGCTGCGGCCGTAGTCCTTGCTGTCTACGCAGCGAGAGGCAAATGGAAGCGGGGGTGCAACTGGATTCACATGGTCAGCTTGGGCCCTGGGGCCGTTCCTGCGGGCTGCATTTAGCAACAGGTCTGTTGCTCTTGGTTGGCATTCAGTCAGTACAAAGGCAGCTCTGCAACCTAGGCATGCATAGTGTTAAATATAGCGTCACAGCTATGCTGGTGCAGAGCATATGGACCGAAACCAGTGAAGGAAGCCAGCAATTTGTTGCTGCTAGATTCCCCCTTTGGACTAGGGGCATGACGCTATGTCAATGATGAACAAATTTCCAAATGTGGCTATCGGTCCAAGCGGTTAGTTTCATGACTTTGTACTGCATCTCCTTTGACACACAAAGAATATCTATCACACACCAGTCTGGGAGTAGGACACAGTGCCAGCAGGGAGGTGTTTTTAGGCTGGGCCTATTGCCTCCACACCTCCTGAAAGACCCCATGGAAAAGTGTAATTGTTAAAATTTTGTTTCTTACAGGGAGTCTACAGTTACCTTTTGAAGAACCTATGTCCACCACAGTTGGGAAGCTTTCCGCATTATGCGGCATGGCCAGGAAACAAACAGGGAGAGCCAGTGGGTTTGGGTCTTGCACAACAGTGCAAAGATACACCTGCTATTTAGCGTCAGGGCACCTATTGGGAGAAGTGGGCTCTAAACCTGGTTATGTTTGGTGGAGTCAATGTCAACGCACTTGGCCTCCTTTCCTCCTACGGCAAGGACAGGAAACACTCACAGAGGGTAGCACCTGCCAGCCTCAGCGCTCCAATAACAAAGAACGGTCTGAAGCACCAGGTAAAACACTTTATTGTCCAGCCCCAGGGGTTAACCTTATTCAGTGAGGGTTGGTTGTCGGGCAAAGTGGGAGATGCTTGGGGGCAGGTCAGCGGATCTCAAAGGTGCCAGGGTCGGGGTGACCAGCTGACCTACTTCAGGAGACGGTTGAGGCTGGTCCAGATAATTAATTTTGGGGACCAAAGTGGAGTGCCAAAGCTTTTCGGGAAGAGATAAATAGGCCAACTTGTGTTAAGATGGGTGGTCAACTTGGGGGGTTGTCCAAAATCTGGAGCTTCTCACTACTGTGGACGTCCGCATGAACGCGCGTACTGAAGTAAACATGAAGTAGAGACCCATAATTCATAGGAATATAAGGTATAAATGCATCCCCGGTCCCTTCTCCTGAAATGGATTACGGTGTGAGGTGCACTGAGGTCTGTCATGCTTTTATCTAGATATCAGTATAAGTGTTATACAATCGGTTTTGTAGGCTGCAGGGGAGGGACTCAAACAATTTTCACCCGGCCAAGAAAGTCACAGTGATGCACACTTTACAGTCGAACTATACATGTGCTTGACCTATGAACTGACGGTGCCAGAAGTCAGCCCTGGGATACAATTTGAGCACAGCAGTTCTACATCGCAGGCAGAAGGGAGAACCTATTTACTGTCTCTGGCTGACAGCTCGCCCATTACCAAGGTACAGGGAGCAGGTAAGGTAGGCATGCCTTACTATGCCAGGCAATGGGGGTCATCACCGGCGCTTCGGCAGTCGCTCTTTCAAGAGCCAGCAACAGCAGCTTACAGGGTGGGCATACAGGCGGAAGCGCATCATGCAGGTGGGGACGATGCCCTGTCGTCAGCTACCTCCAGCCCGGCTTCCTTCGGGGCCCTGAGAACCAGTGGCGGAGGGTAAGGTCCAAAACAGACTCTTCGGGGGTGGCATTAAAGGGACAGGATGCCCGCATCAAGCAGGCTGGACAATGGGTATCCCAATGTTTGAAAGGTTCCCTGAGCCACACAGGGAGTGGCCGGAAGGCAGGTCAAGGGTAGTATGTACAGGCAAACCCGGAATATACCACTGGCACCCCGGTGATGCACCAGAGTTAATGGGGAGGGTGCAGGTACATTACCACTGCTGGTGCAGTACATTGTTATCAGCTTGAACCCCCCGTAGCTGGGGGAATAGTCAAGAAAGGGTGTTTAAGCACAGGCGTAGTCAACCTTTAAGGGGAGGCACAGGTTGCACGCGGTGCACAATGGTATGTGGTCTGTCATATTTGTATCATCAAGGTAAGGCAGACTACTGGTCAAGCTAACAGAAAGGTAGATGCCAAGCGCCGGCTTCCCGCCATCGCGGCACGTCGGGATTAGTTATACAACTCAAGTGTGTTGGGGCTACAAAGCTTAGCGATATACTGTGTTGCAGCACAGAGGCTCTTTTATGGGACACCCGGCATCTCAACAAGTCTAGAAAGGGCAGGTGATCTGCATCTATCGTTTTCCCATTCCTGTAGCGTTTCCACTACCTGGTACCCACCAGAGTAGGTCTGGCAAAGGGCAGGGTCAAAGGTATGGATGATGGGCCATCCGTGCGTGCTGATAGTGGCACGATGGGCGGAAAGCAGGAGGTGGAGGCATGGGTTTCCTGACACAGATAATTGGGATGGGGTTCCCAGGCATGCACAGGAACAGCTTGCTAGGATGCTGCAGCACAGACTAAGGGGGTGTCTCCCCCTCAATTTCTGGTCTTCAACAGGAAGGCTATCAAGGGGCAGTGGGGGGCAGTGTATCGGGTACATTAGGTGCAAGCTTGGTTAGTTGATATAGGATGGGTGCAGTGCTCATTAAAGGTTATGCAACTTGGCATTTCGTTATGTCGCCAGGATCAAGGATCTGAGTGAATGGCCTTCCGGGCGTCTCCAGGGGCGCGAGGGTGGAATTCAAGAAATGGAGGCTTGGGGTTCCTCCAGTAAGTTTTCTTGGTTGGGGGTCCCAGCCAGGTGCCGGGACAGCTGGCTGAAGCAGCTGCGGCACAGACCAAGGGGTGCCCCCACGTCCACAAAGTGTTTGGTAGAGGTTAGGGGCCACCGGGCGGGGTGCGCATAGATTGGTCTACCTGTCTAGAGTGGGCATGGACTTGTCTTGTGTTGCCTGGCCCGGGCAATGAGCAGACTGGGGGAAGAGGCACCTGTTGCGAGAGAGGGAGTCCTCCAATTGTAGGACGCAACCTTTGGGGGCTTGGGAGTTATGGTGGTCAGATAGCACCCCGTTTAATGTGTCGAGGCGCCCGGTCAGGGGAGGCTGGGGAAACCTCGCGCAGGAGAGTTGACCGTGCCAGGCGTAAATTCACCAACTGGGTTTGGCTTTATAGGTATGGTTTGCATGCCAAATCCACAGGGAAGTTTGGTACAAGATGGGGTTTCACCTGGCTAGAGTGGGCATGGACTTGCTTTGCTGTACTGGGGAGAAGCCCGGGAATCAGCAGGGTGTAGGGAAAGATGTTGTTATTGTGCAAAGAGGTGCAACCAGCCACAACCTAAGCGCTCTGGGCGGGTTTGGCAGCAGAGCGCATCAAGCAGGTGGGACAATAGGAATTCCATGGTTTCAAAGGTACAGCCGTCCGCAGGCACCCTCTGCGGCACCCGAGGTTTGATGGGGTGCAGTGTTATTGTGCAACTAGGTTCAAGATGGATTAGTTGTATAATATGGGGTGCAGTGCTCATTAAAGGAGGTTAGTATCGGAGCATGTCGTTATTTGGCAGGATCAAAGGTCTGGGTCAAGGGCCGTCCGTGCGTCCGGGGAGTGGCACGATGGGAGGAATCCGACATATGGAGGCATGGGTTTTCCATCACTGACTTACCTTGGTTGGGGGCCGGCCCAGGCATGCGCTAGCACAGTTTGAGGTAGAAGCGCGACTCACTACTGAGATAATTTGGTTGGGGGCCCCAGGTATGCGCTGGAACAGCTTGTGTAGAAGCTGCGGCATAAGTCTAGGGGGGGGGGGCCCTCAATTCAGGCAGACACAGGGGAGGCAATGTTTTGACCCTCTGGGGTAGGAGGGCATTGCAGCAAGATATCAAATACTCCTGGTATAAGTTAAACAACCAGTTGTGGGCTGGAGTGTTATGATGGGCAGAGATAACCCCACTGTGAGTGTGGCGAGGGCTCGGTCAGAGGATGCCGGGATTCCTCATGCAGGAGAGTTTACAGTGCCAGGCGCAGATCCACTGAACAGGGGGTTTGGTTCATCAGGCATGGCCTGCTGCATGCTAAGTCCACTTGGATTTGGAAAGAGGATGGGGCGCACCTGCCAGAGTGGGCAGGGACTTGTCTTGCTGGACCTGGGAGAGGCCCTGGAATTAGAAAGATGGAGGTGAAGAGGCCTACCTTGGTGGGGGCCCTGGCTGTGACGGTGGCCACACCCAGAGCTGTGGCGGAGTTACAGGGCGATCCATAGGCTGTAGGTACATACGGGTACCATGTACAGAAGCACAACAAGGGTGCAAAGGCCAAATATCCACAGGGAGGTCCTCGCGTTGGACCCTGGAGGAGCGACGGCGCCCCGTTAGTCCTACGGGCGGTTGTGGACCTGAGCAACCGGGGGTTGCCTGGGAGGCTCCGCCCCGTATGGGGCGTGAGCAGGGGCGTGGTCTGTGGGTCCACTGGTGGGAGGGGTCTTCCCTCCCCCAAAATATGGCAAACACCGTTGGGGAGGCCACGGTGTAATTTGGCTCATCAGGTGGCAGGCGGCGAGGGGCTGCCTGCCTTGGGATCGCCCGTAAGATAACCCACCATGTTGGCATATTTGTAATGCTAATAAACCTGCAGCAGTTTTCTCCACAAAGAAGGTGTCTTGTTTGGTTATTTCTATAGGAGATTGCTGTATGGTGGGGTGGCGAGTGTTGCCGATATTGGCACTATGATCTCATGACAAACTTTCCAACAATTCCTTGCTTACAAGATTGCAAGTCAGATTTACTCTCTGCACTCTGTCATAATCATTCTTGCTCAACACGGCTCGAGTGGCCTCTTACCACCCATGAAAAATAAACAGTTTAAGGTCCAGAATTCACTGACAAGAGGTTACATTGGCCTCAAGGTGTATTCTATACCGGAGGGATTGTAAAGAAAGCAATGCAAACTGGGCGAACAGTCCATCTGAAAACCCATCGATCCGAGGTGGACTGAAATCTTGTGTACTATTCTGCCCTGCCCACAACACTGATGCCGGCCCGAGTTTCCCATGGATGTCGTAAGCCCCCTCATCAACTTTATGTAAACTTACTGTTCCAAGAGACGGCCTATGCCCTCTGACAGCTGCGGCGGGGAGCTGTAAGAGCTCTGACACCACCCCACCTCCCCCCGCTCCGCAGCTCGCACGAACCAGGCCCAAAAACACAGCTGTTCGTAAGTTTGAGAACTACATACCGGAGATGAGTATCACATGCTCCGGATCCATGCTTGGCAGCACCGGGAATGCCACAAATAGTGAACATTCCCGGATGAACTCCCCGACTCCTAAGGGCCTTGGGCCTCAGCGACTGTCGGAACAGAGACACACACACTGCATTTGTAGGGAATGAAGGTGGCTGCAAGAGAGCAGGCATTGCGGACGGGAAAGGGGGAGAATAGCGCACTGGTCACCCCCTCCTGCTCGGCCACCATCTTGCCCAGGCACCACTGATACCGTGCAGAGCATGTGGCCCGCGAGCGTGCGCAAAAAAGTTGTGCAAATACATAGCATTATCTTCTGATTTTAAAGTTGATTCTGCACAGAAAACGTGTCGCTTGAGTGCGAAAACGTACCCAAAAGAAATACACACATTCAGTGATGTTGGCTTGCCTGAGTCGCAGACGGACGAGCTTCACGGTAAATCAGCAGGAGTGCGCGCTGTGAGGTCGTCTCTGTTCTCAAGCTGCCCAGATGTTAGAAGGTAGCGAAAGCGAAAAGGGGGGATATGGGGCAGGCCGAGAGCAGAGAAACTTAGACAACAGGAAGGGAAAAATACTGTTTAGTACATACGCCATATGTTGGGATGAATAAGCGCGGCGGACGTAAAGCACGGAAACACACAAAGAAGAAAAGCAGTCCCCAAACGGAGAAATAAACATGTATAGCGTAATGATGTTGTACTTGGTCGGTGCTGCATGTTGAAAACCGGAAATGAGAAGGAGGGACAAAGACGGCGGATTGCCCAATGGAAAGGAAGTATTTTTAAAGGACACCAACCAAGACAAATAAACGCAATCGGCAAGGAATGGGTGGAGTTCAACTCCTAAAACATAATCAATAGGTCGCTAAGTGACAGCGCAAGCCCTGTACGCTCGACCTCAAAAAGCACCTGTCCTGCATGCATAAAGGGTGAAACGCATGTTGGCTGTGTTTTACCAAACAACGAAACAAGAATAAATAAAGTCTACAAAGGACCAGGCTATTCCTTTGTACTCACTAACCAAAACGGATTCTTTCTTGTGGTGACATGCCTCCTCGTGCCTCCTGCACGAGGTTCGGCGTGTAGAGCGTGGGTGGAATGGGAATGTCATGACGTGGGAGGTTCGACAGTTGAGTGGAAGCTGGACGGAGGCTCAGCTCTGGTTTCCTGTACCGTGCCAGTTACATGGATTAAAGTACTACTTCTACAACTTAATGTGTCAGCCCGTCTTTACAGAAATGGCGACGAGCGGGAACGACACTGGCACGGTGTACCCACGTGTGTGACTTGGCCATTCTTAGCTGGGGAGCCGACTCACTGTGCTGCTGTGGAGAACTTATACATTTTCTTACGGTACTGGAAGCGGTGTGAGGACTACCTTACTGTTGGACATTCACCGTATTGAAGTATTGTCAACTCTTAATTGTTACCTCTGTGGTGGCAGTTACCGGTCTGCGACGTTTCAAACTGTGCAGGAGTCCACAAGCGCTCGAGCCTTAGCGCGAGACTCCTCCTGTTATTCAAGCTTGTGCGCAAGTCCTCCTGCACTCGAGCTTTAGCGCGTGACTCCTGCTGTTACTCCAGCTGCGTGGAATGCTCAAGACAAACGCGCGTCCTATGACGTAGTGCGTGTTGCTGCGAGAATAAAGCTAGTGCGCTAACCGTTGTTTTACGCCGCACCCACACATCTTTACAGCAACCATACCTTTCTGCGTATTTATCAGCGATAGGCACGCTTTACAAACGCCTGTCTACTGATCTACACAGCGACGGGCACGCTTTTCAAATCAGCAATAGGCACGCTTCATTATATTCTCTGCTTCGCTGGGGCTATAAATCATCAGCGATAGGCACGCTTTACTTACGCCTGCCTATTATTATTATTTATACAGTGACAGGCACACGTGTACAAAAATATAAAGTAGTTGTTCTGGGAAATGTAATATTGTGCTTTTACTTTACTGCATTATTTTACTTTCTTCACGTTATTTGGTCCATATATATATATATATATATATATATATATATATATATATATATTTTTTTTTGTTCAGACACTTTCTGCACATCTTTTTTAGTATGGCTACTGGCAATATTTAGAACTTGTCACCTCCACAAGCATTTTTAGCAGGAAAAGGGGAACCCATACTGAAATGGAACGAATGGAAGGAACATTTCGCCAACTATATTTCCACCTTCTCTGATGAGGAGGAATTAACACCTGTAAGGATGAAGAAAATTCTACTGCATTGCTTAGGGGCTGGTGGATTGAAAATTTACAACCGCATACAAAAGAAGGTCAGGAAAAAAGATCAAGGTAATGTGTATGAACATACTCTAGAAGATCTCGACAGGTACTTCAATCCTACTGTGTGTGTATCTGTTGATCGATACAAATTTTTTAGGAGAAGGCAAGAAACAGAAGAGCTTGTGGAGGATTATGTAGCTGCTTTAAAAAGCATGACATTAACGTGTAGATTTGACAATTTACATGACGAATTCATAAGAGACCAAATTGTTATGTGTTCTCGAATACCAACATTCAGGAAAAACTGTGGACAATGAGTGAATCATCTTTACAAGATGTTATAAATGTAGTGAAGAAAGTGTCATGTTTCGGTAGTTTCCCTCTCCCCCGATCACCAGGTATGTTTGTGTGCTCGTTTGTACCTTCATTCGTGCGGAACGTTTTCCCTCACTTCCGGGTTACTGGCGGTTGGCGGTTCAGCCTTCCTTGCTGAAACCACCGCCACGTCACTCAGCGTTTCCGGGGGAAGCCACTTAAAAACAGTGATTCCCCTCGGATCGGCGCTTCGTATTAACGCCTGTACCTGGACAGACACCTTCGCAGGTATTTCGGAGCTGCGCAGGAGCGCTGCCGTTCTTAGTGTTTTCCATTTAGAACCAGACCGCGCTGGAGCGCTTGTTAGTTATTTTGTTATTTTGTTTTGTGCCTAACATTTAGAACCAGACCGCGCTGGAGCGCTTGTTAGTTATTTTGTTATTTTGTTTTGTGCCTAACGATTAGAACCAGACCGCGCTGGAGCGCTAAATTTTGGGTTCTAATTTTCACCACGCAGGAGAGTTTCGTTCCTTGGGATACATTGCGCAGGAGCGCTGATTTCTTTTGTGGGTCATCTGCGCAGGAGCGCCATTCTGTCTTACCTTGAGGATTTCAGAACAAATGATGTCCAATTATGAGGTGACTGCTGTTTTCCGCATGAGTGTATGGTAGTGAGTGGAAGAGGTTGTTTTGGGCTGATAGTAATAGGTGTCTCCTTGTTTCTCTATGCAGTTGGTGTCCACAGTTAATCCGAACTGGAGGACGTCCTCTACAGGTCTTCCGGACACACTCCTGCAATCCCAGCTTTCCTCCCCGCTCCCATCTTTATCCTAGATCGTTTTCAAGGCTCGACTGGGGTAAGGTGGGTACTAGGGTGATAGCTCATGTCATCTCTGCGAGAACTCTCCGCAAGAAACAGGTAAACTTGTGGGGTTACCCGACAGAATACGAAGCCCAAGTTTAACCACTCGCCCGGACGACATGACCGAGGTCACACTACAGGATATAGCAGCTATGCTTGCTACTATACAAACAGAGAACCTCAGCTTACGCCAAGACATGACGGCCCTACAGGGTCAGTTGGCGGCCGGGGTTTCAGGTCCCTGGGGTCCTTCTCCCTCTTCTAGGGTTCGGCAAGAAGGGTTGCTACGGCCACCGCTGTTCACCTTTGAGGGTTCCTCCTCTACTACGCAACAAGAGAACGCCATACACGTGATAGCTCCCCATCCCGTGCAATTAGCTCCTCCTGAACGTTTCTATGGCGACAGCGCCAAGTACAGTGTCTTTCTTCATCAGTGCCACTTACATTTCATGGCCAGAGCAACAGCCTTTCCGGATGACGCATCCAAGATCGCCTTCATCCTATCCTACATGGGTGGCGACGCCGCCCAATGGTCCATCTCCCTAGTGGAAAATGACGACCCCATGCTTTATAACTTGCCGGTTTTCAAGGAAACACTACGACGGATGTTCGCCCGTCACACCTTTGTTCAAGCCGCAGACAACGAACTACTCAATCTGAAACAAGGCAATACTGAACTGCTCCATTACATCACAACCTTCAGTAGACTCGTCATTGAAGCCCGTTGGCCAGAGACTAAGAAAATATCCGTGTTTTACAGGGGTTTACGCGACGAATTGAAGGATTTGATATCCCAGATGCCTGATCCCCCTGACGAAATAGGCCCTTTCATCGACCTAGTGGTTAAGGTAAACTACAGGATCCAGGAGCGAAAGAGTGAGAGACTCAAAGGAGGCGACAACCGATTCCTGTCCTTCAAGGACAAAACGAAGGACGAGGCGGCTCCACCTAGTGACGCGCCAGAACCGATGCAAATAGGGGGATAAGGGGACCTCTCTCCAATGAGGAAAGAGAGAAAAGAAGAAAACTAAACCAGTGCCTGTACTGCGGTAAAAACGGGCATTTTGTCAGGGAATGCCCAGTCAAGCCCACCCGAGCCAGAGGAAGAAGACCGTACGCTCTACCTGTATCTAAAGTCGACAAAGCGGGAAACGAAGAAACCCAGTAGGTAGTGGGGTCCAGCTACTGGGTTCTTCGTCCAACAAGACTACGACCCCTGCCTGTTTTAGTGGCAACCACCACCTGGGTGTTAAGGTGGACCTCCGATCATGGACCGACCAGGTATGGCACGTTACAGCCCTTCTTGATTCTGGAGCCACCGGTAACTTTATCGACACCCAGTATATGAAGGATATGGGAATGGCCACGGTACCAAAGAAGACCCCTGAGGCAGTGAAGGCAGTGGACGGTACGGATCTTACCTCCGGTCTTATCCGGTACCAAACTGAAGATTTGGTTATGACCTTTGAAAACAAACATACGGAAACCATTGCCTTCGATATAATAGATGCACCCCAGTTTCGAGTTATTTTGGGACTTCCGTGGCTAGTGAGGCATAACCCTCGGATTGACTGGACATCCGGGACCCTAGCATTGGACTCAGCCTGTTGCCATTCTTCCTGTTATAAACTGACCGACTCCTCCGGCGTGCGTGCCGTACAGGCCCACGCTCTACCCGTGACAGGAATGGGCATGACAACACTGGAAAACGTACCAAAAGCATACATTGACCTGGCAGCAGTGTTCGACAAAAAGGAGCCAACACCCTTCCTCCTCACCGTTCGTTCGACTGCAGGATTGATCTGATTCCTGGTTCCACGCTTCCTTGTAGCCGGATTTACTCTCTCACTAACAAGGAGAATGAACACCTCCGCTCCTACCTGGATGAATACCTAGGCAATGGGTTTATACGCCATTCTAGGTCCCCAGTATCCTCTCCTCTTTTCTTCGTGGCCAAGAAAGAGGGGGATCTCAGGACATGTATTGACTTTAGGGCTATGAACGCCATCACTATAAAGAATAGGTACCCATTGCCTCTGATTTCCAACCTGTTGGATCAAATGAAGAACGCCTCCATCTTCACCAAACTGGACCTTCGGGGAGCATACCATCTAGTCAGAGTCCGGAAGGGTGACGAATGGAAAACAGCATTTCGGACCAAATTCGGCCTTTTCGAATACCAAGTCATGCCTTTCGGGCTCTGCAACGCCCCAGCGGCGTTCCAGTTTTTCATCGACGAGGTGTTGAGGGACTTCATTGATATATTTTGTATTGTATATATCGATGATATACTGATATTTTCACAGTCCTTGTCAGACCACGTCCAACACGTACGCGCCGTCCTCCTACAACTAGGACGACATGGTTTGTACGTCAAACTGGAGAAAAGCATCTTTCATACTACGACTGTCGAGTTCCTGGGACATGTAATCACTCCGACCGGAATCCAAATGGACAACAAAAAGGTAGAAGCTATCCTGAAATGGCCATCTCCTACCACAGTGAAACACGTCCAGAGGTTTCTGGGTTTTTCTAATTACTATCGTCGCTTCATCACAGGTTTCTCCAGGATCGTCACTCCCATTACTCGTTTACTGCGCAAGGGGGTCCGTTACTGCTGGGATACAGAAGCCGAACACGCTTTTCAGGAGCTGAAAAACAAATTCACTACAGCTCCCATCCTTCGACACCCCGACTCCGAACAACCGTTTGTCGTGGAAGCTGATGCCTCACAAAACGCTCTGGGAGGTGTGTTATCTCAAAGGAACACCGAAACAGGTCTCCTACACCCTGTGGCGTTCTATTCCAGGAAACTCCAAGCTGCCGAACGCAACTACTCCATTTCAGACCGAGAACTCCTGGCCATCAAGACAGCGTTCGAAGAATGGCGCCACTACCTAAAAGACGCCAGACATCCCGTAACTATTTATACGGACCACAGGAATCTACAATTCCTTCGCTCAGCCCGTGCCCTCACTTCCAGACAACTACGATGGACTCTGTTTTTTAATGAGTACGATTTCCGCATTACGTACCGCCCAGGGAAGGAGAACGCCAAGGCTGATGCGTTATCCCGTCTAGAAGACACCGATGACATTGTGTCAGTCACCAAGCCGTTGCCCATCATTCCCGAACACTGCTTCCAGGGTGTGGTTCTAACGTCTGATTTTCTTTCCCAGCTTCATGACGACATGAAACAGACTGATCAGACATCCTTGGTAGAGAACCACACGGGTGTAACCACACAGAACGGGTTCTTGTACAAGGACAACAAATACTACCTTCCTTTGGTAGCCCACCAACAACAGGCCCTGTTTACGTGTCACAACCATGTATTGTCCAACCATCCAGGCTATCACAAAACCATGGAACTGTTGCAGAGGCATTTCTGGTGGCCCACGATGGAAACAGACACCAGGTCCCATATCGCTCGTTGTACTGTGTGCGCCCAAGGAAAGAACTTGTCGGGACCATCCGTTGGGTTGTTACACCCCATTCCTGTTCCTCCTCACCCTTGGCACACCATCTCCATGGACTTTGTCGTGGAATTACCAGCCACCGCATCTGGTTACACCACTATTTTGACCATAGTAGACCACCTCACGAAGATGGCTCATTTCGTGCCCCTGAAGAAATTGCCCTCGGCAGCTGAACTGGCAGTGGTATTCCTGCAGAATGTGGTTCGTCTGCATGGCATACCGTCTGTGGTCATAACAGATCGGGGTTCGCAGTTCGTGTCTCGTTTCTGGAATGAGGTATGCACTGCCATGGGCATGGACGTTCGCTTGTCATCGGCATACCATCCTCAGACTGACGGTCAAGCCGAGAGGACGAACCACACCATGGAGCAGTACCTCCGTTGTTTGCTTCTAACAGTTGAAAAGGAATGGGCAGAGGTGCTATGGATGGTGGAATTCGCGTATAACAACAACATGCATTCCGCCATCGGAATGTCCCCCTTTTTGCCTACAGGGCAAACATCCTAGAACTATGCCATGGGAAGAACCACAGAACAATCCCTTGCCCACGGTTCAGGCATACCATGCCAAGCTCTGCACTCTCTGGCAACAGGCTCGATTTGAGCTGGCCAGGGCAAAAGAAACCTACAAACAGTACGCAGATGATCACCGGAAGACGGAGCCCGCATATAAAAAAGGAGATAAGGTGTGGCTTTCTATCCGTAACCTTAACGTGCACGGCCCCAAGAAACTGTTGCCCCGTTTTGTAGGACCCTATGTCATTGACAAAGTGATCAACCGTGTGTCCATGAAACTCTTGTTACCTCCGCAGATGAAAATACACCCTGTTTTCCATGTCTCCCTTCTGCGTGCTGTTCACCCTGAGTGCACTGTGTCGGCCCCTCCTTCCCCAGTCCTTAGAGATGATCACATTGAGTACGAGGTCAGGGCTATACTGGGTTCCCGTCGTACCAGGGGGAGGCTTTTTTATCTAGTAGATTGGAAAGGGTACGGTCCAGAGGAGCGGTCCTGGGAACCCCTGTCTCATGTACGCCATGCTTCCCGGTTGGTTCGTGTCTTCCATGTCAGTCACCCTCTTAGTCCTCGCCCTGCCACCCCTTTGTGAGGCTACTGTTGCGGGTGGGGGTCTGTTTTGGGCGGGGGTGCTGTCATGTTTCGGTAGTTTCCCTCTCCCCCGATCACCAGGTATGTTTGTGTGCTCGTTTGTACCTTCACTCGTGCGGAACGTTTTCCTCACTTCCGGGTTACTGGCGGTTGGCGGTTCAGCCTTCCTTGCTGAAACCACCGCCACGTCACTCAGCGTTTCCGGGGGAAGCCACTTAAAAACAGTGATTCCCCTCGGATCGGCGCTTCGTATTAACGCCTGTACCTGGACAGACACCTTCGCAGGTATTTCGGAGCTGCGCAGGAGCGCTGCCGTTCTTAGTGTTTTCCATTTAGAACCAGACCGCGCTGGAGCGCTTGTTAGTTATTTTGTTATTTTGTTTTGTGCCTAACATTTAGAACCAGACCGCGCTGGAGCGCTTGTTAGTTATTTTGTTATTTTGTTTTGTGCCTAACGATTAGAACCAGACCGCGCTGGAGCGCTAAATTTTGGGTTCTAATTTTCACCACGCAGGAGAGTTTCGTTCCTTGGGATACATTGCGCAGGAGCGCTGATTTCTTTGTGGGTCATCTGCGCAGGAGCGCCATTCTGTCTTACCTTGAGGATTTCAGAACAAATGATGTCCAATTATGAGGTGACTGCTGTTTTCCGCATGAGTGTATGGTAGTGAGTGGAAGAGGTTGTTTTGGGCTGATAGTAATAGGTGTCTCCTTGTTTCTCTATGCAGTTGGTGTCCACAGTTAATCCGAACTGGAGGACGTCCTCTACAGGTCTTCCGGACACACTCCTGCAATCCCAGCTTTCCTCCCCGCTCCCATCTTTATCCTAGATCGTTTTCAAGGCTCGACTGGGGTAAGGTGGGTACTAGGGTGATAGCTCATGTCATCTCTGCGAGAACTCTCCGCAAGAAACAGGTAAACTTGTGGGGTTACCCGACAGAAAGCTGAATTAATACGGGTGGATGTGCCAGGGCTGTAGTTACACAGAAGGGTGAGAGAGTAGGTGAGGATTGAGAAAAAACAGTGGTAGCCAAAGTACAGACGAAGGATATATCCAATAGCACTGTAAAATTTGGAGAAAAAAAGGGGTTAAATGAAAGTAAAACTTTTGTACCGTTTGATCATCCTACATTTACTGGCAGGTGTTTTAGATGTGGCAACAAAGGGCATTTAGCCAACTATAAAAAATGCCCTGCAAGGTACCAAAAATGGTCAGGTTGTGGTCTTGTTGGTCATTTTCAAAAAGTGTGTAGACTTGAGAAAAGCAACAAGAAAGGTGTGAACCTTCTTACTCTAGATCATTCGTCTGATTCTGATGAATCTTCTGAAGATGAGGGAAATTTGTGCATCGTGAACAATGACGAGGAAGTTTCTAACGTAGGAGAACAACGTAAGAAAAAATCCAAGTGTGAAATTGTGATGAGCGGGGTCCTGATCACTGTTACTGCAGATTCAGGATCCCCTTACACAATTGTGAATGAGAAAGTTTGGAAAGAACAATTTGTTCCGGTTTTAGGGAATGTTTTAGATCCCACGGAGGTTAGTCCCAAGACTTTCACGGGCGAGGACATCAAGATGCTAGGAGTTAAAGTACTACATTTTACATTTAAAAACAGAGAAGCTAGGTGCAAACTTTTTGTAGCTGCTACAGGACCATCTGTACTCGGTTGGGGGGGATCAAGGTGAGTTAGGGATTATTTTAGACCCGAATAATCCTGAACCAGTTATGGTAGTACAACAAGGTGAATTAGAACATGAAATTCTTAATATGTACCCTGAAGCGTTTACAGGAGCTATCGGAGAGTTGAAAGGCTTCCAACATAAAATTATGCTCAAGAGGGATGTAGTACCACAAGTACACAAAGTAAGGAGCATTCCTTTAGCTTTGAGGGATGAGGTCAAGGGAGAGTTAGATAGTTTGTGTTTAGAAGGAGTTATTGAGAGAGTAGAAGCATCAGAGTGGGTTTCTCCCTTGGTGATTGCCAGGAAGGCCAACGGTAACCTCAGGTTATGTGTGGACCTGAGGGATTTAAATAGGAGTATCATTGTAGACCAATTCCCCTTACCAAAAATAAGGGAGATGCTCTCTGCCACTAAAGGTGTAAAGTGGTTCACGACCATCGATCTCACTGCTGCATACCACCAGGTCCCTCTAAATAGGAAGCACAGAAGCCTTACTACTTTTGTAACACCTTTTGGGAGTTTTAGGTTCAGAAGAGTACCGTTTAGGTTGGCATCTGCTGCTGCAATGTTTCAATGCATCATGTTTGAGCTGTTCAAAGAGGAACGCAATGTAATGTTTTTTCAAGATGATATACTAGTGATGGGGAAAACTAAAAGGGACCATGATGTGACTGTAAAAAGTGATGAATATTTTGAAAGATAAGGGCCTTACTGCTGAGTATAAAAAATGTAAGTTTGCACAACAAAAGGTGACGTATTTAGGTCATGAGGTTTCAGTGGAAGTCATCAAACCGAAAAAAGAATTACTGGATGCTGTAGAGAAAGCGCCTGTTCCTGATAGCAAAGATGATGTGAGAGCTTTCTTAGGCCTAGTGGAGTTTTACTCAAAGTTCATTGAAAATCTTTCATCCAAAACTTATAACATAAGACAACTTTTGAAAAACAAGTGTAAATTTGAATGATCTAGTGAATGCCAAGAAGAGTTTATATCCATCAAAAAAGAATTGTGCATGACTATACCCTTGCAAGGAGTTGATCCTACTTTGAAATCCATCTTAACAACTGATGCGAGCGGGACAGGCATAGGGGCAGTTCTCACCCAAAGAAATGATACAGGTGAAGAATCCGTGGTAGCCTTTGGCTCTCGCTCTCTTACTGCAACTGAGGAAAAATATTCGGTGATAGAGCGAGAGGCACTGGCGTGCGTCTGGGGGTTAGAACACTACAGGCCATTCATTTGGGGAAGCCATGTCTTGCTTAGAAGTGATCATAAACCCCTTACCAAAGTTTTGTCTACTAACGGGTTGTATAAGGCTTCACCCAGATTGGCATGGTTATCTGTTAAACGCCTTGATTTTAAATACTCTGTCCAGTACATGCCTGGTGCGCGGAACAAAGTAGCAGATTTTTTAAGTAGACTACCCCTGACTACACCTGAGACTAATGTACATGACGATGATATTGAACAATTCAGTGTTGCACTTTTGAATGAAGGTGCAAAGATAATTTCTTCACTTGAGTGGAGTCAAATGTATGAAGAAGATCGTGATTTATCTGAGGTGAAGAATTGGATCACAAATGGTTGGCCCAATAAGAATAATGTTTCCCCACAAGTGAAGGTGTTTTGGGAACTATGGGAACTCGGGGATGAATTATCAGTAGAAGATGATAAAATATTAAGGAATGGTAGAATTGTACCACCTGAAAGGTCAAGGGACACAATTGTGGATGTATGTCATGAAGGACATTTAGGTATTACTAAAACTAAAAATCGGTTAAAGGAGCTGTACTGGTGGCCTGGTATGGGTTTGTACATCGAAAGGAAGGTTCGGGAATGTGTGCAGTGTCAGAGTGCAGATAAGAGTAAGATTACTTTAAGATCACCTTTGTCCCGTTAGTGCACCAGACATGCCCTGGGAGAAGTTAAGTGTGGACATCACTGGCCCGATTTGGGATGGCCCAGTTCAGAAGTACATTGTTGTTGCTGTAGACCATTTTTCAAAATGGCCTGAAGTTGTTATAGTTGAACATGTCAATGTGGGCACTGTGATAACGTTTTTGGAAGAGGTTTTCCGAAGAGAAGGTTTACCCAAATTAGTGATCACTGATAATGGAACACAATTTGTGGCTGAGGCTTTTGAGAAGTTTTTTAAGTCTAATGGAGTGAAACATAGTACCACTTCACTTTATCACCCGGCTGGTAATGGAGCAGTTGAACGTTTTAACCGAGTGATAAAGGGAGCAATTCAGTTAGCCAAGTGTAATGGTTTGGCGTGGGTAACGGTGTTGTTTCACACCGTAACTGCGTTCAGATTAGCACTGTGTGCTTCAACAGGACATAGTCCATTTGAATTAATTAGAGGGAGGACGGCTTTCACGAAGGACAACATTGGGTGGAAGCCATGCATGAAGAGAGTTAATTGGGAACCGGATGTAGTGAAAGAACGTATTGACAAAGCCAAACAAACATATAAGGAATACTATGATCACAAACTTAGTTGCAAGCCAGTCAAGTTACAGGTTGGGGATATGGTAAGAGTTAAGAGGGCAGGAATCTTAAGGAGTGGGCAGAACAGGTTTTCAAGACCGCTTAAGGTTACCCAATTGTTTTGCAATGCCGCTTTATTGAGCAATGGTAAGGTTAGGCATTTTAGTGCCTTGTCGATATGTGATAAACGTGTAGTTAGCGAAGATAGTAAGATTTGGAAAGGGTGTGATTGGTGGATGGAAGATGACGAAAAGGAGACAACACATGACAACATCTTGAATGAAATGAGGGGAAGCGTGGAGGTTTCACCATGTATTCAAATTCCTGGAGTAACCGGAGTTGAGACAGGTGGTAGTGTGGGAAGGTTTGGGAGGATTTTGAAAAGACCCACCAAATTGAAGGACTATATTTGTAAATCGATTCAAATTTAATTATTTTTTGTTGGTGTTTTATATCAAGGGAGGGGAATGTCCTTCCTTGTTCATTCAGTTAATTTATTCAGTGATTCATTTTAGTTCCTGTTAATTTGCCTTGTATTTTGAGCACCCAAGTTCTCATTGTTATCTTATTTTCTTATTCCTGGTTGTGTATATTAAAAGGGGGATGTGTGGTGGCATGCCTCCTCGTGCCTCCTGCACGAGGTTCGGCGTGTAGAGCGTGGGTGGAATGTGGGAATGTCATGACGTGGGAGGTTCGACAGTTGAGTGGAAGCTGGTCGGAGGCTCAGCTCTGGTTTCCTGTACCGTGCCAGTTACATGGATTAAAGTACTACTTCTACAACTTAATGTGTCAGCCCGTCTTTAAAGTTCTTAGCTATATTTGATCTCATGTCTTGATATGCAATGTTAATATCGCTAAACTATAAATAACAAGGTGCCAGCATCTCCTATCCTTTGTTAACATTTCTAAAGCTCCACGTGGGCAGCTGCATATCACTGACTCACTCATCATAGCCAAACACAAAATACCAAAAATAGAAACAATTGAGTATGTTCAATGATCCCTTTCTCCTTCCAAAACAAGTAAGATATTTGAATGGTTGAAATGCTCTGGATTTATATAAATAACTCCGTACAATCGATCTATTCCTGGCTAAAACGGGTCCTGGACTGAAAACATTGTCTGACAGAGGCCATCTGATGCTAGCTAATCTGAGCCCTAGCAACTGGCAGAGAGAAAGTTCTTTTAAAGAATGATGTAAATTGTTACGCAGTGTTTATTAAAACTATCCCTTTGATTTTAAAATGAATTTTTCACTACTTGCACATCATGATAGTCATGATTTAAAGTGAAACATATCACTCATAAATCATGAATGTCAGCTTCTTGGGAGTCAAATATTTTATGATAACTGGAGTTACTTGTCCAATGGTGGCCAGTCCATACGTCTCTGGTGCCCACCATATTGCCCGCAGTTCTTAGCTATCTGGAATGAACAATTATTGTTCTAACCGTGAGGCTTTGTGGCTTGACGTGCCCTGGCCTCACTGTTATGGTTGTGTTGTAATGCTAATTGCGGCCCTGTGTGAGCCTTCAGCTTGGACATGGTGCTGCTGTGCGCCTCTCAGCATTCTGTAATTGAGCATGGCGCTACCTTTAGCTTTTTGTTATTAAGCACAGATCTACTGTAGGCCTTTGAACTTACAGAAATCGGGACTGGCGCGTCCTTGATCCCCACCTACAGTGCTGAGTTATTCCCCCTGCAGGTACCGGATACATCCTACAGGCGCATGACACCTTGAAAATTTTGATGACTACTCCTGTGAAGTGCTATGGACACGTACAATTTACCTTATCCACTTTGGTGTTTCAGCTTGTTCTCAGGTGCAAGATTAATTCTCTGGACCATGGATCTTTCGAAGTGACCGTTGTCAATTAGAGGTGTCCCTTCTATTTTGGGGTTCTGATGAGACCTTGACAGTAGAAGAGTTTGAAATGTTGTCGACAATCAACAGCACATAAACTTGGCAGAAAAACACAAATTTAATAACATTTTAGGATTACCTTTTCCTTAGACTGTATATGGACTGTAGTTATGTGTTTTGTATGACCGCTCAGCTTCCCTATCAAGTGTTCACTTTTCTTTCCTTGTGGTTTCTCTACACTGGGAACACTACACACTCTTTCTTGCGAAAATGTAAATATCTTATCTGGTTATAGAATAATTTGTGAACGTTAAATTGTTTAATTTTTGTGCACTGCTGGTTGCTATTTCTACGTTTATTGTGTGCAGCGATTTCAGTGCAAGAATACTGAATTGTATTAATTGAGTACCAGATGAACCCTTTTTCTTTCTTGATATTCATATGCTTTTGTTTAATGTAGTATATGCAGTCCCCCGATGGCAAAATTGAAAGTGCCCCCGGTGTTGCCAATATCTCTTTGGGCCCCAGCTGGAATGTTAACTCAGGATTGATATGCTAGTTTCTTTAGTCCATCGAAGGTATAAAGATTGGGGCTTGGAACAATTGCAGCTCTTCTCATTGTGGTCACAGAGCAAAACTCAGCCCCTCCAGCAGAACGTTGCAGAGTTCACAAATTATGTCCCCTCTCCTGGCTGGGATGCTGGATGGCACATGCACCAGCTCTGGATCTATGAAACGTTCTCCAACACGCTGCAATGTGCCACCTACCATTGCGCAGTGAGAAGTCCTGGAACAATGACTTGAGGTTTCAGTCCCCTTCCTATGCACTGTTTGTGGATTTTGCAGGTATAGTCTTTGTTTTCTTGCATCACCAGGATCCACATATATGCTGGGAATCTCCTACTCAGAGTCTCAAAACATGGGAAGACTTCGCAATTTACATTCATTAACCTTTTGGGAGAAGCACCTCTTGGGGCATCCAAGTAAAAGTTAAAATATGTGGAAAAGGTTGTTTCGAGTACTGAGAGGTAATAAAAAAAAATCCCACAATTGGGCCCATGCCCATCTTACTAAAAAGACCTCCCTTCCTTCTCTCTCACTATAGCACTGATGGCAAATAACACATTCTTTTGTACAGATCCATCAAGCAAGTATGTAAAAAAAAAAAAGTGGTGGTTCCTATTTAACTCCTATAGTATCTTTCCTCCCCAAGACAGAAAATATAGCTGGAATAAAATTACCCCAAACTTGTCATGAAAGTCGAATGTTACTCTAGGAAGTACTTTTGCTAGGCTTGGTGTAAATTTGTTTAGTAGTTTTTGAGAGATTAAAGTTGGAAAAGTGTCTCAGGAGGGCTTGAAATTCATATGATCTGTCACTCAAGTTAGAGATATCAAGCTACCGTTAGTTGGGGTGCAGATCCCAACCAAGCGCAGTCGGAATTTGACCGTTCATGGCGAGTTGGACAGTGGTAATTGTTTTATGTGATATGTGGGCAAAATAAATAAGGAATTTACTGGGAAAAAAAACATGGTTAAAGTGAAGTTATGGTTGGCTTTGATCATAACACGTTAATGTATCCTTATTAAAAAAATCTCCAATTAACTTAACACAAGTAAAGTGCAGGTCTGTAATTCATAACTCTCTCAAAGAATACAAACCACAACTTTCACATTAAATGCAATGCTTATGACCTCACAATACTTTACCAACAAATAATTCCTAACAGTTGTAATGAAAAAACAATGCAGATTCAAACCACAGATTCAATGCAAGTTTCAGCTGTAAAAAAAGGCACTCTTAAGCTCCAGAAGCTTCAGTCCCTCCTAAAAAGGAAAGTAAAAAAGACTTAGAGCTTGATTTCGACTTTGGAAGTGTGGCAGCGGGCTGCCACACCAGCGCCCCGCATACACACCTCCAAAGCCATTTGCCTGCCACATTAGGAGTTTTCTCCAGGTCTGGAGGGTGGTGCTTTGACGGTCCCAGGCGATGAGCCTTAGAAAGGCACCGCAGTTGGGAGGACAAATCATGTTCTTACATGGACCAAAATGCACAATGTTGTGCATTTCGTTACGTGCAGGAACTGGGGGGTGCATACAGACAGGGGGGCACACCATGTGACCCCCCTGCATGCACCCCCGTGCAAAGAGGCACTAGGGCCCCCTTAATTTCCTCACTGCCACCCTTTTCATGGCGGGCTCACCACCATGAAACGGAGGGCAATGAGGAAACTCATAATATTCTTGGGGTTGCAGCAACTGCACTGCCAGCATATTATAACCTTTGACCGCTGTGCCACTGGATCAAGGATCCCGACAGTAGCAGCAGTTCTGTAGCAGTCCCACCGCCATAGTCATAATACGGTGGGTGGACCGCCACCACGGGATTGGTGGTCCCATGGACTGCCAAACTCTTAATTAGACCCTTAATGTGGTGGGAAGAAATGTTTGTAGTTCTGCAGCAGTGGCCTTTAAGAGCTCTAGTGCATCTGCTTATCTTTAGCACAATATGATAAAGTATTATGGGAATCCCTGGCTGTGTTCGCAGAAGACCTTCCAAAAGACAGAAGGCAAGACTTTATGGAAATAGCACAAGTGGGTCAAGCTACCCCTAATCAGTCAATCAGTGCTGCGATTCATGCTGAAGACATTGCTATAACACCGAAGTGTGATGCCATCGCAAATCTAAGATCATCCTGGCTTACATTAACAAGCCAGATGCCCAATCAAAGATCATAAACCTCCCCTTCACCTTGCTAGTTTTATTTGGGCTTCACCCTAACAAAAATGGAGCGAATGAAGACTGTAGGGTTACTATTATTATTTGTAGGGCGCGGCGAATCATCCCCAAGGGGATCTCTCGGCGCCTGGGAGGCAGACAGCATAGTTGGAGAGTGCTCATTAAAATAGCCAGGTTTTAAGACGTTTCTTAAATTGTGCCAAATTGGAACATGCCCGAAGGTCTTCTGGCAGACTGTTCCAGTGGTTGGGGGCTAGATGAGAGAAGGCACAGCCGCCCATCTTGACTTTGCTAATTCTCCGGGTGCAAAGCAGCTTTTGACTGCTAGATCTCAAATGGCGCACCGGAGTATACCATTCTAGTTTTTTTGTTAGGTATGCCGGGCCGAGCCCATGGAGAGATTTAAACACCAGGCATAGAAATTTAAAAACTGATCTTTTCCTGATGGGGAGCCAGTGCAGTTCTCTCAACAGGGGTAATGATGGAGTTCGTGCGGGCTTGTTAAGGGCCAGGCGTGCTGCTGTATTTTGGACGACTTGCAGCCTTGATAACAGATCTTCCCTGATCCCTACCAGTAGAGAATTTCCATAATCTAGTCTACTGACTAGAAGCGCCTGTATAAGGACCTTTCTGGTAGAGAGAGGAATCCAAGGGAAGATTTTTCTCAGCATGCGCATCATACCAAAGCACTTACCCGAGAGGGATTTTACATGCTCCTCCATAGACAGTCTGTCATCGATTACGATGCCCAGATTCGTCGCCCATGTTTTTGGAATGGGAGCTTCCCCCAGTTCCACAGGCCACCACTCCACGGTCCATAACTCCTCAGCTTTCCCAAATAACAGGATCTCTGTTTTATTGGAATTCAGCTGTAGGAAGTTCTTGCTCATCCATGTGGCTATTTTTAGCATACAGCTCTTAAATTTTTCTCTGGTCGAAACGGGGTCCTTCTCTATGGGGACTATCGCCTGAGTGTCGTCCGCATAGGAGATGGTTTGGAACCCGCAAGATCTAATAATAGAGGCCAGTGAAGACACATAGATATTGAACAAGGTGGGACTTAGGATGGAACCCTGTGGTACCCCCTTATCCACAATTGTGGTCTGGGACACAAATGTGTCCAATTGTACACATTGTGATCTGTCGGTCAAAAAACTGTGCATCCATTTTAATGCCGTTCCTCTGACACCGATCTCTCGCAGCTTATCCAAAAGGATTCTGTGAGAGATGGTGTCAAAGGCTGCCGACAGATCTAGGAGGACTAACATCGTGGGTGTTCCCTCGTCCAACAGCATCCTTATCGAGTCTGTCACCTCCGTCAAGGCAGACTCAGTGCTGTAGCAAGCACGGAAACCTGACTGCGAGGGGTCGAGCAGATTGTTTTGTTCCAGATAGCCCGAGAGTTGTCGATTAATCAAGGTTTCCATGATTTTTGAGCAACATGTGAGAAGCGAGATGGGTCTATAGTTTTGTAAGTCTGCGGGATCCGCTAGTGATTTCTTAAGCAGTGGCTTGATATAAGCCTTCTTCCATTTCAAAGGAAACGAGGATGTGTCTAATGACAAATTGCAGACTTCCATAATTGGATTGGACAGAGCCAGTGCCAGATATGAAATAATATGGGGGGGGCCACATCTAACGGAGAGCCTGACTTAATGTGTGCCAGCAGAGATAGAACTTGCTCAGAGGTGATAACTGAGAAAGTCTCTAAACTGGGAGAGAGAGGGTTATCCGGGGGAAGTGTTGCTGCCCTAATCGCCTCTTCCTGGTCAAAGGAGTTATACATTTTATCAATCTTCTGTCTGAAGACGCAAAAAGAAGTTCTACTGTTACTAATGAGAATGAAAGGACTACACATACCAGTCCAGAAAGAGGATTCTGTTGTGTAGTTCCTACTAATCCGTAGGATCTGCGCATTGTTTGGACAACATAAACTAAGGGCTTGGTGTCAAGACTGGTTCCGGACACCCCGCAGGATATGTTGGCCTATGGACCATCTAGCTCACAGTGCCACTGCAAGCCCCCCTAAATTACCAAGAATCAAACTGTTTCTGGCAACCACTGAACATGACCACCCTGATTCCTCAGGAATCGTGGAAACAGTACAGAACCTTTTGCTTAGTCACTCGTGCTCATTTGTTCTCAGAGAAATATACTGAGAATACACAGTAGGACGTTTTCAATAATATATATTGAACCAACGTTATTCTTGCATAAAATACATGTGCTGCAATGATTAGGAGACAAGAGCAAATAAAGGAGATTACAAGCACCAAAAGAATGAACGATAGATACATTTCTACCATGGTGCTGAAGCAATGAATCTATGCAGGCATAGATGCAAACATGGTAATCTAACTTACTCCTACGATGCGGACCCTACTCTAAGTGTACCTAGAGTGTGTGTAGGTGTAGAGCCAAGAATCCCCACTAGGGACGATCCAACCACATTACCTGTTGGGAGAGAGTGAAGGACCCCGTCTTGGTCTCGAGTTGGACACCTCTCATGGAATGTCAGACCGGTGCGTGTTGATTTCTCAGCAAGCAGAGACTTTCGTTGTCAGCAGAAGTGCCTCCTCTTCCAATCCATCGGGATGCCTATTATTTATAATAAAAAGCAGCCTTCGCGATGTGCTCGCTAGATTAGTGATGTTATGGATATGTGGATATTGCTGTCGCCCCGTGGATGGAGATCGGACGGCTTTTGTACCTAGTGCGTAGAGAGGACTAGTACATGATGTTCAGGGCATTGTGACAATGCTATGCGAAGCTGGATGTATAAACAAAGTAGTTTCAGAGAAACTAATCCAACATTGTCATGCATTCAAATGTGTGCAAAATGTCACAGCTGAAATGTTATTTTCTAGGACAATGTAAGGAATAAGCTGCCTTGCTACATGGGCCTAACTCAGGAATATAACACCCACTCCTCATCCTAAGGGTCGATGTATAAAATCTATCTAAAAAGTCAGTATAAAAAGGTAAAAACTTCTCTTAACATAGTCTAAAAGCAAGCATCTCATTTAAAATATTCTAAAAATCCTTAGTCATTATACTGTTTGAAATCCTAAGCACTCCGAAAGCCATGGTGCCTGGAAAAGAAAAATAAAACAAAAATGTTTTGGTCGAAATTTAGTTTATAAAACAAGCCGAATTGTTCCCACACGGAAAAGCCAATTATTTAATGTGTTCCGGGTGGCAGACACAACACTGTTGTTGTCCATAACGGCAGATGACTATCCCAGAGGCGCACCTCAAAGCAGATTAATGTGGTAAAGGTGATTCCATCCAATTCCCACAGCAGCCGCTGAGGGAGATGCTGCATCCTGTATGCGTATTGTGGAGCCGTTGTCCAAGTCATTAGGAGCTATAGCGTCCCAGCGTGGCTCAAGAAATGCATTTATCAGCAACAGAAGACGCTGGGGACAACAATACCAATGGGCCGTTAACTGGTTCAGCAGTACATCACTGTCTAATGTCGCATCCAGTTGTGATCCTAGGCATATGTCTAATATGCATTCGTGGCCGCAAAGCAGGCAGTTGAATACAGGTTGTATGCAGTTAAGGCAAACAGGCCTGAAGGACAAGAACCAATGCTTGTCCAGTTTTCTAAGTCGAAGTGTGCCAAATGTGTGAACCATGTGCTCACGGCATCATAGCACAAGTAGTGCTGTCTCCATTCCGAATCGAACGGGGACGTCGATTGTGGATCAGAAAAAATAAAATCCGGATTCCTGCCAAAAGTAGCAGGACAAGCGGGAGCCCTCCAAAAACGCTTCCTAGCACGGAGTGTATGAATGATGGAATAACTCCGAAGACTTTTTGAAAGGTGCTAACCAGTCCAGAGCCAATACATTTAGAAAAATTCATTATTTCTCTCGTATCAGAAATGTTAAAGATACGATGGACTAGCTCCCCAAAATGCAGCGGAAAGTTAGTGTGGAGTAGTGTCTGTATCTCCGACGAGGACCTTGCAACCTGAAGATCAAACGTCTCTCTGGCCGAAGTTATGGCCACATCTTGTTGAAAAAGCATGGCTTTCAGTCTGCTAAGGGAATCAAAGCGTATGTTGGAAACATTTATTGAAGGCCACAGCACTGCCTCCTCAATTTTGCGGGCAGGTGGAAACAGTACTTGTGTACAACAATTGGCTAAGGAATTAACCGTCACCAGATAAACGATGCCCGGTTCCATTGTACAGCAACCTTGATCATTCAGCATCAAGTAGCTCCCATTCGAGAGCAATTTGAAAACAGGACGTATCACGGCAGCTGGGGAGCCCTTCAGATAACATGACAAGTTTGCAACAGAAGCATTACATGCCCCATGAAGAGAAATGTCCTTGTAAACTAAGGAACCGCTTAGGGCATCCTCTCAGTCGGAACCACTAAGAAAAACGTCTGTGTCCCCTTTCCTGCATTTAAACCTGAAAGGCAATTCCCAATACTCTTTCACATACCCTTCCCCTAGCGCTTCATATCTGCCTACCTGTTGGTACTGGAGACCTTATTGGAATTGGAAAGTCGTGACCGGTAGGGTGATAAAACCATGGATAATCAAGTCGGTGGATGGTGTCTCTGCCACGGTAAAAGTTGATTGGTCTAATTCTTCAATGTGCAGCATGGTGTATTTTGCATTTCTGCATGCCATAGTTATCTGTCTTTCCGTCAGCTCGTATTCAGAAAACAGACTGGTAGTGTTGATGTAACCCCACGTCACTATCCAGAGCGTAGCGTTTGCAACGTCCAGCTCAGCATTACGATGGAACGTAATTGTGACTGTCCATGTTTTAAAATAGACATGTCCTGCTGTATTCTGTCAATTGCAGAAGACACAATGCTGCAGAGTGAATAAATTCTGGGTGATAAAGTGGTCATACCATTGTCGACCACAGCCAAAGCCTTTTGCATATTTACCCTGTCGATCTTGCGCAATATTTCTGCAGCCTCCTGCTGAGAAATATTCCATAGCTCTTAGTTTCATATTTCATACAAGAAACGCTTTTGACGTGGGTTTCTGGGACCTACTAAAAAATCCCTGAGATCCAGGTCATGAGACAGAAATAAAGGAAGCAGAATAAATCAGCTTGGAGTTTGTGAGCATAATCTTCTTTGCAGGTGCAGGGGCAAGCCTATAGTAATAAGAGGCTCTATCCGATGTGTCAAAACCAGAAAAATATGCAAACTTCTGTACAAATGTTTTTGAACTACCTTTCGGCGGTGTTGGGCAATGTTCCCGTGGGGGTACTTGTAAACAGCACGGGGGATACTAGCTTTGTGTAAAAAATGGTGACCATAATGTTGATAACAGAACATGTCTCCAAAATTACTTGTGCCATCATACAATTCATCATTAGAAAAATCTGCTGTTTGCTCTAGATCTGAAAGCAAATTATGCACTGTTTCAATGTCCCAATCATCAGATAATGTACTAGAGGTAATGATATCATTTAAAGAAATTTTAAACAAAAATGGAATTTGCAAAAGTCCAGTAGGACCATATACATCATACAATACCCTGTCCCACACTATTCCATCAGGAACTGGAACCGCTGTAATGTTCACCAGGGATAGGCTCCTCAGTTCACGGTGCGATGATGCATGTGGTTTTAGATCCAAGTTCACATGTGGGACTGCAGAGTGTTCTGCCAGATAATATCCATTCAGAAGTAGAAAAAAGACAGTCACCAAACCAATCCAGAGTATCAGGAAAAGTAATCCACTTGTAACCCAGAGATGTATCCAGGAAGCAACAAGGTATGTCTTTTTCAGCCAAAGATAGAGAGAATAAACTCGTAGCTTGAAATGGAGTGGCAGTGTTGGGAATTCAGGTTCACTGGGATCCGATGAAAAGTCGTCATAATGCACGAAGTAGCCAGACGCCATCCAGTCTATTTTTGGCAGCTCAGAAGGTTTTGTAGAACTGGGAGATGACTTGATCTGTGGCATGTTGACACAGACTTCGTCAAGTTTTCAAATTGAAATTTCTGTACTACATGACTGTACCATTGTAGTTGTTTCAATGGGGAGAATCATCCTCTCACTTTCGTTGACCGCCGCTCTTTGGAAAGTGGAGTCTTCCTCAGTCGTTATTAAAGCTTCCATCTGAACCTCCTGTATGGTAGCGAGAAGAGATCATCGGCTACCCAGGAGCCCATGTGGCCTACTGTTGAGAATCGGCCACATAGTGTGGTTTGATCAGATCGATGGAGACAAACATTTTGTCTCGGCGACCGGCAAGAGGTAGAAGAAGTACAGTTCTGGTACCTTCAACAGTCAGGACAGGTAGAGGCGCTCTGTAAGATAGCCCAAAGTCTTTCTTGTCCTGTATTTTCTCTCTGACCAGGTCCCCAATCTTCAGGACCCAGGCAGGTCTTGCTGATACTGATTTCACTTCTCCAGTGGCGGTGCGTTTCACTTGGACATTGCTTTGTAAAGCTCTGTATTCTTTTAGGTCATGTAAAACATCCAAAAGATCATTGATGTCAAATGGAGTTTCAGCCCCCACTGCACTGACACTATGAAGGTCTGGGACCCACATTCTCACCCCAAACAGCATCTCATAGGGTGTACGACCGCGGAGGGATTTTCTTGGCATGTTGTTAAGTGCCCTCTGGACCCCGTATAGTGATTGACCCAACTGCCACCCGAGCCTAATACCCTAGCTGTTAAGTATTGCTTTAAGCCCCGGTTCTTCCTCTCAACGACCAAATTTCCCTCTGGATGGTAGGGGGAGCAGTACCGCAAGGCCACACCCAAACCTCCCATGGCTTCTTTGTAAGCCCGAGAGCTAAATGCCGGGCCCTGGCAGGATTGTAATGTGCCAATTGCATATGTCCTGATAAAGACTTGCAAATCCTTTATAACAGTTCGGGGTCAGCTAAGTGCTGGGGTCAAGCCCATAGCAATCTGGAGCATGAATCCACTGCCACCAAGATGTACTTGTAAGCCCTGTCTGAGTGTAAGGGGATGCAGTGATCCAAATAGACACAAGCGAGAGGTTTGTCTGAGATCAATAAAGGTGTTTGCGGAGCCTTTCATCTGTTGGCAGATGTCGCATTTAAGGACAAAGTCCTTGGTCTGTTTAGTGAGACCTGATCATCAGAAGCGCTGCTTTAGTAATGAAACTGTAGCAGTAATCCCTTCATGTTTCGAACCCACACCCTCATGTGCAGCTAGTATCAGTCCCAATGTGCTATCTGTGTTTGGTATTACTTTATCCCCAACTCCTGGAATTTGAGCATATGGAATATTTTGTGCATCTAACTTGTAGGAGTACTTGAGTGGAAGGCCTTTCGGTCTTGCTGAGATGTTGCTCGTGGCATTGACAACTATCATAGTATTATCATAGTAGTCTATTCTCGTGCTAGAGCGAGTGATTGCAGCAACAGCAGCAGTTCACGCTGTTGCCTTGGTGGCTTCATCCACCATTGAATTCCCGTCAACGTGAACGCCAACACGCTGATGACTCAATCAATGAATTACATGAGCCCGTAGCAGGCCTTCTTTCAGCTTTGCCACTTGTTCCCAATGCATCTTGTACTTTATTTTACAACCCTTCGAATCTTGAAACCCATTTTGGCCCCAATAGTGAAGATATTCATTAAAACACTGAACACAGTAAAATGAATCACACACTATAAGTGTGGGGAATTCGTGATCCATATTTTGTTGTGCCAGTATCAGGGCTTTTAGTTCTGCCAACTGTGCTGTGCAGTCCCCTAGGGACTGTGTGTGTTATTCCGGGAAGAAACTTTGTGTCGCATGTGCCCTTTTACAATTGCGCATGCCGCAGAAAATTGCTCTTTCGACCCTACTGCAGGTTGAGCAGATCCATCGGTATTAATGATACATTCATATCGATCTAGAGGCATAATTTCATTTGGCAGAGGATATTCTTGTACGTACTGCAGGAACGCTTGTGTTTGTAATATATAGTCAAATCTGTTATCTACATCTGATGCCGTGAGGGAGTTAGCCCATTGGATCCATCTTGGATGTAGAGCTTTGGCATTCGGAATGCTCGCTTTAGTAACCGCCTCTAAGGTCAGTACTGGGGTGACGACAATTATACCTTTTCCCTGAGCCAGGGCATTCTCTCTTATTACAGCAGTCTGTACGGCTGAGTGTTTTCTCAATGGATGCAAAATGCATTTCAGCGTTTGTGTATAGATGTGGTTTGTATGCTATAGGTACCGTATCACCTTCATTGAAAGTGATGTAGGTACACCCAGTTGGTCCAGCGACTACGTGGATCACCAGGTTAGTTGTATTGACACGTGTGTGTAAATGCCTTGAAGCTAGCATGTCAGCTTGTACGGAACGTAAAATATCAGTATGTTCCTGTGTCCAGTGTTGCCACTGCAAAGTCAGGCCTAATTAAGTCATAGACTGGTTTTACCCTTTCTGCGTAATTCAAAATGTAAGTTATGCCAAAATGTAAAAATCCCAAAATGGATTGTAGTCTCTTTAGAGCAATGCACATTTTTCTAAAAAATGTGTCACCAGGCTTTTGCCTTCACTTGATAACTCATGTCCGAAAAACAGGACACTGAGGTGGACTATTTTAGATTTTTTTAGCCCAGGTAAGCAAACCTCACTATTATGTTGTTTACTCTAGCCAAATGTTCCATTAATTCATCGACTGTCAGATGATTTCATCTACATAGGACACTGCCTCCTCATCAATACTTTGAAGTAACTCTGTTACTCTAGCTGAAAACAGCCCAGGGCTAATCTTATACCCTTGCGGCAAATGACAAAATTGACGCTGAGACCCTAGCGCTGAAAATGCGGTCAAATATCTACTTCCAGGCGCTATATTCTGGCAGAAAATAACCCATTTGAGATGTCTAGTGTTGTTTTGTATTTCTTCCGCACAATGTTATTCATCAATGCGGCACTGTGTGCATTCTGTACTGCAAATGTACGTATGGATGCATTCAAATGTCTGTAATCCAAGACTAAACGATATGATTTGTCGGGTTTCATTACGGGAAACAAAGAATTATTCATAAATGAGGTGCAAGTCGCTATTACACCCTGGAACTCAAGTTGATCTAGGATCTCTCTGACTTGTTTCTCTGCTTCATGTTTAATTGGGTATTGTCTCTGCAGTTGAGGGATTGTTTTAATGGGATCTCATCATCCCACCCAGCATGATTACGTTATAGAGCAGGCGCTAATGCAGACGCCCACTACTGCGCGCATACATTTATAACTAATTCTGCTATGAGGTCGAAGAAAGCAGGTAAAATAACTTCTTCCCCCATTGGGCAATCTATTACAAACTCAGGTGGCCAATCTTTTTCAGCCAAAAGAATGTCCTAAATCATGTCAGTTCCTTCCAAAAGAGACCCTTCACTTCTCTTTGTATGTCCCCTTCTATCTGAAGCGTTATTCTGTGTAAACGATGTGGGACACTCACTCTCGTATCATGTGTTTCCACCGTGATATACTCATTCATCGCTACTAATCCAGAAAATCCATCATGTTCTGGCAAGCTATTGTGGCTTGTTCTACGCTGTCCAGCATTGTCACTGCCCATTCCCAGTTCAGAAGCAGAGTTCTCACTAGCCTGGGCATCTCTGATCTTATTCCCTGCTACTATTTTATTTTTAAATTGAGATTTCGTATATTTCTTTTTATCTTCTTGTTTGATGATGTAGTCTGAAGTGCAATGTGTCTCCCTTTTCGGCTTTGTCGCTCTTTTGATCTTTGCTCTGACTGTCCTCCTCTCTCTGAGCGTTTCTCAGGTTGATCCCGAAAGGAATGAGAGGAAAGTGTATCATTATCCTGATATCTGTCAGGCTTTCTAATGTTATCACGGTTTCTGGGATTATATCTTAGTTCAGTGTGCTCCTGTTGAGGAGATTGTTGTTTATTTTGTTTATTATTTTTCTGTTTATTATCCCATTTCTTTTTTTAGAAGAATCGGGTGCTTGCTTAGAGTTATCCTTTTCAGAATTACCCTTAACCACTGGTTTCCTAGGTCTGGCTCCCGGATTATTCCTGTTTCTGCAATAATCTTCGGTAACTCCCTCTCCTGTTGTATAGGAGATTGTTCCCTTAGGCGTTGGCGTATAGTCATCGCGGCTGCCTCCCCTTTTATGTTGCTTAGCATAATTGCAGAAACATGGGCAAAATTGCCTATTAGTTTCATCCCCAAGTCAAGTCATGAAGCAATCCTTTGGCTTTGTTTGAATATTCATCACTACCAGTATCAAGATGCTCAAGATGAAGCACTGTGGACTCCCAGATTGTCTTAAGCGCCGTTACTGCCCTGTGCTGACTTGCTACCCATCTGATTTGCTGCAGTCCACCAAAATGTTTTAACTGCTCTTCCAGATTCTCAGCTATGTATTTAAGTTCCCTTCTCCGCTTAGGTGAATAATAATATAGTTTGAAACATCCTTTGAGCACCTCTTCAAATTTGGATAAATATGAACTTTTTATTTAACCTCACACAAAACAAGTTCTAGATTGCGAGCTACAAAGTGCATCGCAATTTTTCCCATCCTTGATGTGTGGAGACTTCCTCCAGTAGCTGCTTCACAGCACCAGATTTACTGCCCAGGTTCACAGCAGCTCCATCTGTATTTAGACCAATGCATTTCTGGGCCAGAGTAACCAGAGATATGCCCATGCTTTGCAGGCCAAGTAATAAAGCATTTTTTACTCCGGATGCAGTGGAGTTTTTCATGCTGACAATGTCACACAGATGGGTAAAAAGGGTGCCTTCACAAACGAATCGTACATAAATCCGTTCCTGTATTCCTTTGTCAGGTGACCCATCTGACAGAACACCGAGGAACCTAGCATTTTCTATCTGTGATCGGATTGTCATTTTTTTGGTCTCTGAAATTGCTATTACAAAGTTACAGCATGCATGATCATTGGTATAATTTTCCAAATTCCAGTCAGGATTGTTCTTTTTCTGCAGTGTGCAAAGTTTTGGGAACTTAATAAAAGCCTCACCTCCTTTTGCAAGATAATAGGCTGTATTAAATAGAATGTTTAAGTGCCTGATATTTGTTTCATGCATTTTTGTGATCGATTTGACTATGCAGGTCTCTTTGTTGGTTTTGAATTGCAGCTTCATGGAATATGCATTTTTCATGTGATTTGCTCTTGTTGTGCCATTCCAAGGTCTCCCTTTTGAATTTTTCTGTCACACCAACATATAGCGAAGACTTAGTATCTGCAAGATGAGGAAACTTCCTGCAAACTCCACAATACAAACCTTGAGACCTTTTTAAACTGGTATCTTCTAGGACAGCTCTGTTAGTTTCCTTTTCTTCAATCACTTCCCACTTAAAATCTTCAAGCCATTTCTATTGTACAACTCTGTCTTTTTGTTTGATCATACTCCCTTTGCTTTTGGTGGATTTCTTCTAATGACCTCCTTTTCACAACTGCTGAACTCTCTCCTGCATTATTCAGTGGAGTTTTTGCTCCAGTGGGTTTTCCTAACCACAACCTGATGTCTGCCATTGTTGCTGCATTCTCTGCCTGTTTTCTGCCTTCTCTTCACTAAATAGCCAGCACTGCTTCTGTCCTCTGAGATAGAATCTTGCAAAAGAAAAAACAATAACTGTAACTAATTTACAAAAACAGGAACTGTGTACAAACTACTAACTTTAAAGGTTTAACAATTTTGCTTTCCATAATTAGAGTAAGATGGCTCCAATTACTTACTGCAAAGATGTATGTGACGTGTGTTTGGCTTACCCGTCGCAGGCTATGACTGATTCAGTGTTCCATTCAAAGGTTGATAAGAATCTTGACTTTTCATGCTATTCTCCCAAATATTTATCACAAAATCTAATGGTACTCATCTTACTGACCTTAGGATGGAAGGCTGTGTATGCCTCGTTGGGATTCTAATTCATGACTTCAGTCAATGGTACAACAATGTGAAATGGTTTTTAATGCAGGCAAGGAAAATTGTTCGTCTTTCCCACAGTCAGGTAGTAAAATGCAGAGGTCTGATTCTGCTCTGCCGTGCTTCCACTACTGTTACTGCCCCATTGATAACTGTGCCTCTGATTTGAATGCATGAAAGAGCAAGTAGGCAGTTGCTGTAGCCTGATTGCTACTCGCTGCCAATAAGCACCCTTTGGGAATGCCCAAAGTGTAGCTGTCACCCACCCTAGACGTGTATATTGGAGACAGGCTGTCGGGGACACAGAGCGCAGTAAGTGCAGAAATGTCCACTTTCTAAAAGTGGCATTTCTAAAACATTCTTTTTAAATCCACCTTCACCAGTAAGGAGGATTTATCATTACTATTCCAAAGATATTAAACATGAAATAGCTGCTCCTCTCTGATCAGGAATTACAGCTTAAACATGTATTAATGAATTCCCAGTGCTAATCTATGAGAGGGGTATGCCACAGTAGTGAAAAATTAATTTAGCTATTTGTGACTACCAGGACATGCAAAGCATTATAGAACACTGTCATACCTTGTACTTGCATAGCACCCTGCCCTTAGGGCTACCTGTACCTCACGTGTGACTTACATGTAATAAAAGGGAAGTTTAAGGCTTGTTAAGTAGTTTGAAATGCTAAGTCGAATTGGCAGTAAACTGCACACACAGGAACTGCAATGGCAGGCATGAGAGAGGTTTGAAAGACTACTTTTTCGGGTGGCACAATAAGTGCTGCAGCCCAATAGTAGCTTTTAACTTACAGGCCTCGGTATATGGTATAACACTTTACAAGGGACTATATTAAATATGCCAATCATGTATGCACCAATTACACACATGTTTTAGGAAGAAGGAAGCACATGCACTTTAGCACTGATCAGCAGTGGTAAAGTACTCAAGAGTCCTAAGGCCAAAAAGATTCAGCAAAAAGTGGTGGCAAAACGATTGGGGGGAAGGCCAGCCTAGGGATGCCTGGTCTAACACCAATGCGCAGGGAAGAAAATGTCGGGGGTCCTCGGCCCACGTCTCACGGTATTTCATTCGCTGGTGCACTTCTAGGGGCACTGAAAGAGACAAGAACCTGACTCGGAGGGGCCCTAGGTCGTTTTTGTTTTCCGTAGATAAATCATGGGATTCCTGCTTTCTGGCTACATCTCCGCCATGTTTAAAGTGACAGTTACTCCAGTATTGGAACTTTCATAGATTCCCATTGCTTGTATCATTCCCCGTCGTCGAGATGGGAGTCCCCGGTAAATAAAAAAAATACCATAGAAATAGGTAAAATTGTAGCATATCCACCTTTTTTTGTAAAAGAGACCAAATAAAATGAACAGCCAATCAGAACAGCCTCACCCCATAGAACCTTCCAGAGAGCCTCAGAGCCTCAGATTTTCTACCGCACGTTGTGCAAGGGTGTCTCCACTGAGCTCTGCTCAGTTTTTCTTCAACTTTTCTTTAAATTCAACTATTTTTGCTTCACTTCAAATTCATCATGTCAGACAAGGAGAAGAAGGATCTGTTTAAAGCTTGTGCCACCTGCTCCAAAAACAGACTTTATGTGGAGGACAAACATAAAGACTGTATTTATTGTTTGTATCCTGACCATAAAGCTACTGACTGCAAGATCTGTCGGACCTTCTCCACCAAGACCTTACGGGACCGTGAGGGACGTCTTCTCACTTGGCTTCAAAAACTTAAGTCAAGGAAAGATCCTGTTTCCAGTGACAGTGATAACGCCGCATCTGCTACTTCATCGAGGAGATCACAGAAAAGGGGTAGGTCTTCACCTTCTACTTCTTCAGAACCCCCTTCAAAAGCCTTACAACAGACCTCTGATAGGTCTGACAGGCGTAGTCCCATCAAATCTCCTCACCGTGGTGTAAAGGAGAGGGAAGGACTTGTTTCTGAAGTAGCACCTGCAAAGAAGACAAGCCATGTACCTTCGGCTTCTTCTTCTTCTCCTTCTGAGAAGGCTAAAACTTTCAAAAAACCAGCTTCTGTCCCACCTGAGGGAAAAGCTGACAGAAAAGTTCGCTCGTCGACGACGACAACATCGACTCCGTCGACGACGACTTCAAAAACTGTACCGGCGTCTACTTTGGCTCCGTCGACGGGCTCTTCGACGAGAGTTTGCTCGTCTCCACCGGCTTCGTCGACGACGGCTTCGACGACGACGCCATGTACACAGGTACCTTTCATTCTGTCGTCGACGTCTACTCTGACGACATCCACGTCCACGAGGATGACGACGATGATGGTGTCGACGGCAACCACGTCGATGTCAGCTTCCAGCTTGATCATGGCGACGGTCTCGACGACGGTCCCATCGACGGTGGCCCTCTCCCCGTCGACGGTTTAAACATCGGCGGCGGCGGCTCCGTCGACGACCTCGTCGACGATACAAAATGTGGCAATTTCTATACGGAGACGTCGCATTACTCCAGAAATGACTTCTCCCAGGAAAGTGACACCCCTGCCTCCTGCTCTACTGTTAGAAGAGGAGTTTTCTGAGGACGAGGACGGTCCTTATGGTGATGCAGATAGCCCATCTCAACTGCATGTTAAATATCAAGACTGACTCTGATGAGTATTACATGGAGCAGCAACATTATGAGCCACAATTGAGGTCTCAGGAGCAATATCAACAGGAGATGGTCTGTTTGCCATCTGCCCTCATTACGGACTTGCAGTTCATGCTTTCTCATTACAGAAAGATATTTCCTACACAGTCCTCTGTCCCAGAAATAGTGCAAGTGCCTCCAATTCCACTTGCTATTCCGGTTACACCTCATCCTCCGCCTCAAATTTCATTGCCGGAGTCACCGGGACCACAGCAGGATGTGGTTACTGTCCAGGATGATACATCAGATGATGAACAAGGGACACCGACGATCCCGGACCCTGACAGGGAATGGGACGATTACATCATTCCGGATCCTGCCTCTCCCGTTCCAGAACCGGCGGATTCCCCTCCTGATATTGGGGGCTTTCATAACCTAATTGGAGAGAGCTTCTAAGCGTTTCGATCTGCCCATTCCATCTGTGCAGTCGGAATGTTTTCTATATGACTTTAAAGAACCATACAGGAAGTCAGTACGCTCTATCCCTATCGTGGGTCACGTCTGGGATGAGGGACTAAAGGTTATGAAGTCGCCGGCCACAGTCATACCTGTGCTTCCTCGTCTGGAAAAAAGTACAAGGCTCCTGAAGATAGCCCCGCTTGTCTGGTCAGTCAGCCGAAACCAGATTCCGTGATTTCTCAAGCGGCCCAGAGAAAGTCTACAAATCCGGTGGCCCCTCTTACCACACCACCTGATAAAGAGGGAAGGCGGTTGGATAATGCTGGGAAGAGGTTCTCTTCCATGTCGAGCCTCCTGGTTAGAGCAGCCAATGCCTTGGCAATTCTTGGAAGGTACGATCGCCAGATGTGGTGCGATCTGTCTCCTTATCTAGACCAGCTGCCGGACGAAGCTAAAGCTGAAGCTAAAAAGATCCTCCAGGAGGGAGAGAGAACATCTTCAGAAATATTTGATTGAGCAATGGATATTGCCACCACAGCCTTCCGTTCCCTAGCAGGAGCAGCAGTTCTTCGACGCCAAGGCTGGCTTCGTGCCACTTGGTTCCGGCCGGAAGTCCAGAACAAGATCCTGGACCTTCCCTTTGACGGCGAGGCGCTCTTTGGGAAGCACATTGATGATGCGCTGCAAGATATAAAGAAAGACACGGAAACTGCAAAGTCCCTTGGGACTCTACAATATCGCAAGGTCCCTTTCCGTGGAGCGAGAGGGAGAGGATTTTCCTCATACAGAGGAGGATATCAGCAGCAGCGCTATTCCTCTTACTCTCAGCCTTCTCAATCATACAGGCCGCAATATTCTCAACGACAGGGCCAGTCGTCTTCTTTCTCTCGTTCGTCTTCTAGAGGACGGCAAGGGCGCCAGGGGAGAGATTCCTCTAAGCGCCAATAGCGGCTTCCTGGCTCTTCCTTTGTCCCCTGTAGCACCAGTGGGGGGCAGGATTTCCCAACACTTCCACAACTGGCAACTTATAACATCAGATCGATGGGTTCTCAATATTGTCTTGTCAGGCCATACTCTGGAATTTCAACATCAACCACCATCCAAAGCCCCTCGCGCCACCGAATTCAAGCATCTACACCTTCTACGTCTAGAAGCACACCAACTACTTCTCAAGGGAGCGATAGAACCGGTCCCTCTATCCCAACGGGGAAAAGGATTCTATTCCTGGTTCTTTCTTGTTCAAAAGACCGTAGAAAAATGGCGCCCAATTTTAGACCTGAGGGAGCTAAACACCTATCTCCTAAAGCTCTCTTTTCGGATGGTCTCCTTACAGGACATTTTACGGCTCCTCAATCCAGGAGATTACATGGCCACCCTGGACCTCGAAGACGCATACTTTCATGTCCCCATCCACCCTGCCCACAGGAAGTTTTTACGCTTTACAGTAGCCAAGAGCCACTTTCAATTCAAGGTCCTGCCTTTCGGACTCAGATCCGCTCCGCGGATTTTCACAAAGGTCCTAGCCCCGGTCGCAGCTTTTCTCAGGAAACAGAAGCTTCAAGTCTTCCCTTACCTGGACGACTGGTTGGCGAAAGCTCCGTCTCATCACGCGGCGGAAAAGGCTGTCAGAACATGCACACAGCTCTTCCATCATCTGGGGCTCCAGCTCAACACGGAAAAATCGGTCCTGTGCCCTTCCAAGTCGGCCAGGTTCTTGGGGGTCATTCTGGACACATCTTGCTGCAAGGCGTTCCCGTCAAAAGAAAGGCAAACAAAGCTGATGACCTCTGCTCGTCGGTTGCAAAGAAGAGGGTCACTTTCAGTTCGCCTCTTCAAATCCCTTCTGGGGTCAATCTCGTCCTGCATTCCCTTGGTTCCACATTGCAGGTTAAGAATGCGCCCCCTCCAAGAACAACTGGATTTGCAGTGGCGCCAGGCAGAAGGCTCTTTCGAGGACAAGATCACAATAACTCAGCCTATGAAAGAGGCGGCAATGTGGGGGACGGTCCGAGACAATATTTCTCAGGGTCTCACCTTCAGGGTCACCCCATCTCCTCTAATAATAACAGACGCCTCACTAGAAGGCTGGGGAGCAGTCTTACAAGACCTTCAGGTAAGCGGCCGTTGGCTGCCCCAACATCGCCTACTCCACATCAATCTGTTGGAACTCAGAGCGATTCGTCTACCCTTGCAGGCCTTCCTTCCACGGATTCAACGGTCCACTGTCCTGGTCCGTACGGACAACATGACGGCCATGCATTACGTAAACAAGCAGGGAGGTACAAGGTCTCGTTGTCTATCGAAAGAAGCTCAGGAAATTTGTGAATGGGCAATCCAATAGGGGATATCGCTCTCGGCGGAACATCTTCCAGGTGCCCTCAACAAAACAGCGGACACACTCAGTCGCCTGAAGTCAGTGAGCCACAAGTGGGAATTAGACCAAGACACATTGGAGGAAATTTTCAGTCTCTGGGGCACTCCTCCCATAGATCTCTTTGCCACGCCAGAGAACAAGAAATGCCGACTCTACGCAAGCAGGGATCACCATCCGGGATCATTGGGGAATGAGCTTTCGATGGCCTGGTCAGGCGCCTTTGTTTATGCCTTTCCTCCGATCCCACTAATTCCCAGACTTCTCCGGAAGCTCAAGGCGGAACCCTGCAGAATGATTCTGGTGGCCCCGGCTTGGCTCCGCCAATTTTGGTTTACGGAGCTTCTCCTGCTCTCCGTGGATCATCCAGTTCATCTGCGCCCAATTCCTTCCCTGCTAACGATGTCCCAGGGCCAAGTGTTACATCCGGATCCGAGCTCTCTTCAGTTAGCAGCGTGGCTCCTGAGCACCGAGAATTTCAGAATCTAAACATCTTGGCAGAGTGTAGAGAGGTGCTTGCTCAAGCTCGAGCACCTAGTACAAATAAGACATATTGCTTAAAATGGAAGCGTTTCTGCCTGTGGTGCCGGCAAGAGAAAATTCATCCTTACTCTTCTGCTCCTCATCAGATTTTGCCATACATTCTGGGTTTGGCTAAATCAGGTCTTGCTCATTCCTCTATCAAGGTACACCTTGCAGCCATTTCTAGATTCAGACGAACTTCTTCTGGTCCTTCCCTCTGGTCGGCAAGGATTGTAAAGCAATTTCTTAAAGGCCTTTTCAGAGTTTTCCCACCAGTTAGGCCTCCACCGCCTCCGTGGCAGCTTAACTTAGTCCTTACTCAACTCATGAGGCTGCCTTTTGAACCAATTCATAGGGCAGACCTTAAGTTCCTCTCATGGAAAGTGGCCCTCCTTCTCGCCTTAACATCTGCCAGAAGGGTGGGTGAAATGCACGCTCTCACTATTCAAGAACCGTTCTTACAGTTTAAAAGAGAGACTTTGATTCTAAGGACGAATCCCAAATTTATCCCGAAGGTGCCTTCAGACTTTCATTTGAATGAACCGGTGTTTCTCAAATCCTTTTTTCCTCGACCCACGACTCCAGCGGAGAGGGCTTTGCACTCTCTGGACGTTCAAAGGTGTCTGAACTTTTATCTTCAACGTACCAAAGATTTCAGAAGGTCAGCACAGCTCTTTGTCGCTTTCAGTGCCCCTCGCAAGGGTTTCCCTCTTTCAAAGCACGGTATTGCTCGATGGATTGCCAGCGCGATCCAATACTGTCACCAAGCGGCTGGTAAGCCCCTGGAGGGGCGGGTCCGGGCGCACTCTACGAGAGTCATGTCTTCTTCTGTTACTCTCTTCGCCGGAGTGCCGATCAAGGATATTTGCAGAGCAGCGACATGGAGCAGTACCCATACCTTTACAAGGCATTACTGCTTGGACTCCTCCACGCGTGATGACGCTGCAGTGGGTCAGGCAGTCCTGAGGAACCTCTTTCAATAAGTGGTGAGCTTTCCCTTCTAACCCTCCTTCCTTTTATTGGTTATTTGCACATTTTGTATCTCTTGATGTTCACTTGCTATTCTATTGCCAATTCTCTATGGATAATTTGTATCTCTAATGAATGTGATGCATCCCGAAAGTTTTTATAACAATGTATTATGACACAAAATGTGCGTTCTGACTGCTAGCTATTCTGATACAAGCAATGGGAATCTATGAAAGTTCCAATACTGGAGTAAGAAAACTTACCTGTAACTTTGGTTCTCCGGTATTGGTAACTTTCATAGATTCCCATGCGCCCACCCTCCTCCCCTGGGAAAGCTCAGCCATCAGCATCTTCTGTTATACTGTTACACAACGGCTACGACAATCTGAGGCTCTCTCAGGAAGGTTCTATGGGGTGAGGCTGTTCTGATTGGCTGTTCATTTTATTTGGTCTCTTTTACAAAAAGAGGTGGATGGTTTCTATGATATTTTTTAGGTCTTGCCCTGAAAGCCAGCGCTTCAGCGCTGGCTCTGGGCGAAACATTTTGTAGTGGGCTTGCAGAAATGCGACCACAACTTTTGGCTGGCCTAGAGCATGCGAGTACGCGCACAGTAACGCGCATTCCTCGCATGCTCCAGGCGCCATATGTCTTTCCTCTCACTTGCTCCTCCCCTCCCCCACCACAGAGCGCTTCTCGGGGCCGCGCGGCCATGTCACTTTCACGGCCGCGCGTCACTTGCTCTCCCGATCCTCCCCCCTCCCCCACCACAGAGCGCGTCTCGCACGGCCGCGCGGCCAATGCGTGTTGTAACTGGCCGGAGTTGTGGGCAGCGAAGGAGTGTTGGCCCTGGGGCTCACGTAACCACAAAAACTTGAGTTTTTTGACAGACTTCTAGTGTCTGAGATTATTATTATTATTTTAAACTTTTTTTCTAATCCCAGTTTATTCTGTACCACAGGTAAAAAGGAGCAATTAATTTGCTTTTTTTGGGCGGATCGGCGAAATCCTCCTGGTACTGCTTCTCTGTGGGTGTCACCCACATTTGGATTGCATGTCTTTAGCCACTCCTTGATCACTCCTCTTTTGCATATGTAAATTAGGGTGTTTTGTACTTCCAACCCTGTCGCTATCCAGTATACGTGCAGCCTGCGACTGGTGTACATTAATCTGAGCTCACGCAGAGTAATTTACTTACACGCAGATCAGGGTAATCACACTTCATATTGTCTCGAGCAGTTTCTGCCGATGTTCCAACTTGCGCCTTTTGTGAATTGCATTTAACCGGAAATGACATAAAATGAGAGCAAGTCTGTTTAGGGAGCTTACATACTCATTTATTTTATACGGCACTGCGCCCGCGATTCTTCATTATCCCCGATGACGTCACCGGCGGGATAGAATCACCCTTGTAACCAAGAGCTAGCGGCAAGACAACATGTCGGCGCTATACAAAATACTGCCGGTGTATAAATGTATTTGTGAGACATGCATGCAATGGTGTTTTTAAAGGGGCCCTAGCGGGGACAGTGTGATTCGCTCTTGAGAAACAATGCCCTCTGTACGTGACGTTGTTTACCTATAGATCCTCTTACCCTGGGCTATGCGTCTGAGCAGCTTTCCATGTTACCTCAGTTTGAGCAGCAACATCGCTGTTCTCTGTAAAGTGTAATCCCAGGTTTACAGATCTAATCCTCTTGAGCGCCTTCCGCGTCGGCTGCGGTAACATTCCAGGACTCCGCATTTCAACGGGGAGACAGTTACAATAATAGTACAGTGGCTTCTCTGCCTTGTCAGCCATTGAGTGACCAGTTTTGTGTGTAACTGCTGGCTCTGAAGATTTCTTCGAAGCATGCTTTTTTATGTTTTTTATCCGGAGACCTGTGATAAGAGTAAACGAGGCAGGCTCTGTCCTCCACCTGGCTGGCACAGACCCAAAGAGGAGGCACCGACTGCAACATGACCCTGTGGGCCTGCATTTCATTCAAGAAGCTGAAAGGGTGGGGGAGAGGCTCCTGTCCTGTGTAAAACCCGCTCAGACGGCAGTAGGAGGGTGGACGGCTTGTCGGTATTTGCTTGTTGCGAGATCTGGTTGGAATGTGCGCCTCTGGCTCGGAGACGCTCCTCCATTAGGCCGCAGCTCTCTGTAAACAATCGGTTTTATCGAGTGAAATGGGTCAAGAAAGTGGCACCTCTGTGGCTGCGAAGAAGAGCTTCACAATAAATGGGCGCTCTTTTATCTCCCCCTTACGTTGCACAATTTAATTTCTTTTTACCAATATGGTCTGATATTAGAATGCTTCTGTAATAAGGAAACAATGGTGCCAGTTGCCTGCAGCAATTTATTACAGGTGGCTAGTGATGTCACAACTACAACTCCCCGTCCTAAGGACCACAGACCTCAGTCGGTGCTACCGTGTGGCACACAATATCAGTTCCCTTCACATGGATGGTCACTCGGAGAAGAACCAAGATCACACGCTTGGCTGGAAATCCCTACCCAGAGACAATTCCCCCGCGTGTTGTGGAAGGTGTGCACTTTTTAAATCTGTTACATATTTCTCAGTCTCCCTGGGACACACACCTGAGGCGGCTTCAGAAGCATTTTGTGTTTTTGCCCAGGTAGAAAAAAACCACCCCTCTACAGTCCCTTCCCCGTCAAATCTCCTCGATGGCAGCTTAAGCTCTGAGAGCGTGAGAGACCCGCCCCCTTTTTCAAGCACTGCAATCTCAGAGGCCTGCTTCTATTTGTTTCCAAGTTGTCAGGTCTCTAAGAGTCACTGGTACAGAGCAGATGCCTGCTTCCTTTTGGAGATTGTTAAACACAGAGATAGTGCTTAGATGCCCCACCAACGATTAGCGTCACAATATAAAGGAAGGAGGTCGCACTGATCTGTCTGCAGCTGCTGGGCACTCAAGGAACCATTGCAATAATCATTCTAGAAACTTAGGGAGGGCACACCAATATTCTCTCTACACAGTACATGTATATCAAATGTGTCGAAAAAATTTAAATTATACTACAGTACAAAAAGACAGATCAGCACTGAACAGAAAATGTAAGCAAGCATTGGCAAAGCCAATAGGTTTCGCCTATTCCAGATATATTGGCCTTGTCAATTTTTTAGACATGTTGCACAGTAGCTTGGGCTGCTTTGCAACATGGCTTAAAGTAAAGAAAACAAGCATTTGCAATGCAATAGGTCTCACATTTGCGAGAGTTTGAGCCATTGACATTGTAAATGACAAAGCCTTTTATTTATGAGTTGGTATTTAAAACATAAATAAAAGACATTGTCATTTACAATGCCAATAGCTTAATCTCTCACAAATGCGAGACCTATTGCATTGCAAATGCTTGTTTTATTTACCGGGGACTCCCATCTCGACGACGGGGAATGATACAAGCAATGGGAATCTATGAAAGTTACCAATACTGGAGAACCAAAGTTACAGGTAAGTAACTTGTTTTCATTTGGCTAGTTCACAGCATTCAGAGGGCGATGGGGCTGAGAGCAGGGTCTGATCATGGGCCTGAGAGCCAGATGGGCTCGGGGGCTTAGTGGCTGACAGCAAGCGGGACAGGGAGTCACGAATAAAGTGACTGTATTGAGGTGACGCTGTCACCAGCCATGGGCAGACAACAGTAAAATAGGATATACAGTGGTCTCTGAAGAAGAAGAAACTACCACACTGAAATGGGGACAAAATCAGCAGACCGGATGTGTCTGCACACAGGGAAACAGAACCACATTAAGCCAGCACTGAAAGCCCTACGCCAGGGCTCAGTGTAAAACATTACATTATGCACAAAGCATATCAGGTCCTAGTTCTTCCCAAAACCTGACAGCCAAATAGGCTCCAACCAGGACCCCATCCTTGTCAACCCAGTTGATCTAGCATTGCTCCTTCCAAAGACTTGCTTAACCCTTTTTAGGTCTCGCTTAGGCAGCGCGCATGCGCTGCTCTAGGAGATGACCTTTAGAAATCGGTCTGCTCCTTTTCAAGCACGCACACTCGTGCTTGTGCTGGCATCCACCTTGCGGGAGCGAGCAGCGGCGCGCGTGCTAATTGAAAACATATGGCTCTTGCGCCGCCGCTGCTCGCTCCCGCAAGGCGGAGGCCAGCACAAGCACGAGTGCTTCAAAATAGCTGCTGCTTGTTTCTTTTTCCTGCTATCCATGAGTTTTGCATTTTAAAAACGTTTATTTCGCTAGCAATTTTATTGCTTTTATATTATATTTCTTTAGTTAATTAATTGTTATGAAGGATGGGTTGTGGTGTTAGCGTATTTTGTCTCTCCGCCCTCCCTTCCAACCTTCGGAGAAGGAGATCAGTATTTCTGTATATGTTCTGTCATATGGGTTTGAAAACATTAAATCTTGGAAACCTAAACCTGCCTACATCGGCTTAAGGGGGTCTTTACACCTGCCCTGTTGGATAGCAATACCTTCAGGGAGCTAGTTTGAGGGTAGCGCGTTATACTCCGTGCACTATGCGCTCTCTGCCACGTGAGCGCTCTGCCAAAAACCCCAAAAAGTCATGGCTATGCAGGGCTTGCCCTTAAAGGTTGCACGGTGAGGCACAATGGTTTCTTTCATGATTGCAAGTTGTTTTCAATCTGCTGCAGCGACTGGCCATGAAAACAGTTTAGTCATCACTGCTTTGCGAGATATGTGGCAGAAAATCTAGCAAGGTTAGATCTTGGTGGGCGAATTACTCTTCAAGTGCTAAAGACTGAACGTGATTTACTGGTTTGCCCATCCAAGCTTTCGGTTTGATTGATTCTGACTCAGAGACAGAAAGAGTGTTGTATGTCGAGAACAGCTGCTCTGTCGACGCCGAAATCCTTAAGATGGCCAGGTCTTGGGCTTATCGCCCTAACACGACAGTCAAAATCGGGAACAAAATATTATTTGCATTCCTTTCACTTCACATCTCCTCTTCCCTTTTTGGCTAGCATTATTAGCATTTTCATTAGTTATACCAATTTAACTATTTCATTACTTCTCCCCATACCTTCATCTCCCAATCTCCCTCCGGTACTTTCCTTCCTCCCTGCCTTGTTCTCCTCCATCCCGCTCTCCCCACCTCTACCTTCATTTTTCCCTCTGTGCCCCTTCTTCCCGCGCGGCACATTTTACAATCAGCCCCACCGATATGGTCCCTCCTGTTATCGTCTTTTCTTCCATTTAAAGGCCTGAAACTTCTGGGGTGATTGAAAATGCTAACGGAGCAAAGGGACTTGGAGCAACCCAGAGGCCCCCTCCCCCTCTTTACAATGCAGAGAGAACACTATTGTGGTTTCTGTTGTAGGTACTGACTACAGAGGTATCTCTGACGAGTGGCAGTGACATGTTAATGCTTGGGGACAGTATTCAAACTACAAGACTTGAAAACCTGCATGGCATTTTGCTGTCATTTTGACAGAGCATTGATTTCAGAAGGCGAAACAGTATCATAACCATACACAGGAGCCTCCATTGGCTCACCAACAAAGTCTGTTCCCAGAGCATGTCTTGATGGCTCGTTCCAGCCTTAGTTTTAGTGCACTCCGAGCCACATCCCTCCTCAGCAAAGCATATGGGTTCATATCAATTAAGCCCGAGTCAAAGAGTGTTAACACTTCTACTACACCATCCTGCACATTTTTGACTTCACTTTCTTATATACAGTTTTTGATTGATGTTCACCAGGTTAGGCATGCAAATCAGTTAAAGCTGCCTCTTGGCCAGACCTAAAAAATAAACACTCAGCAGACATTTTGAAGATATTTGTTGTTGACCGTTTCCAAGTGGCCCGAACTATAATCGAGAGCCAAAGAAGACTACAGCACCTGGAAAATTGTTTCAGAAGCATCTTTTTGACATCCTGTAAATAGATCCCACCAGATTCTGTAAATAAACCCTGCAAAATCATGTAAATAGAGTCTACCCTCTGTTAGTGTCCTAGCTGGGTACTTAATTGATATTTTTAAGTGCTTAGCAGCAGGAGCATAATATTGACTGAAGTGTCGGACTGAAAAAACACCAATCTGTAGTGTTTAAATAAGTTACCTCCAAAAGCTACGAGCTGTCTAGCTGTGAAGCACTATAGTAACCCTGAACCCCAGGTATGTTCAAAGTGCTTGAAAAAGATATCCTCAAAGACTTACATTAGATTCAATGATTTACCTGCAGATGTGCCGGAACGATTTATAGAGTGGGTGCTGTTCGATAACATCGCCTCACTAATGACATAGGGGATATTTAACACAAAAATGCTACCAGAAGAAAAACCTTTGAAGGGTCCCTTCATAGCTTATTCTCAATATAAAAACTCCTTCAAGTTTTGCACTTTCTTTGTAGGAAGTCTTCAAAATCAATTCCGACTTTGGAATTTGCTATCCAAAAATATTTCCTTCTCTCTCGCTTTGAACTGTTACCCAGTTCTTTGTGATTTGCTTCATTTCGAAGCCATTTAGTAATTTTGAAAAGAATAAAAGTAATTATTGGATTGCCTTTTTTGGTTTTAGGCTTAGAAAAGATTGTAAGAGCAGGAGCAGTGTTTCTAAATACTTTATTATTATTTGTGAATGTGCACCTCTGATGGTGCTTCTCATTTCCTCCATTTGACACCCTCTATAAAAAAAAGTGATCATCACACACTGAAGGCCTGGTTCTCAAAGGTAAACTTGCACTTTCCATTTTTCTGCTATTGGCGAGCAGCCTATCCCTTTACAGAATCATATTTATTGTAGCAAGAGCATTTCCGACCTGATGTGTCCTCAAAAATAGTGTCAGGTGTTGGATGCATGGACATTGGCTGGGAACGTCTGACGGTAATTGGAAAGATTCAGACGAGCCTGTCATAAACTTAAAACCTCAGCCGCTGAAACCGCTGCCTTTTCCGAGGGCTCGGAAGCTCATTTACTGAATTAATGTGCTGAAAATGCAGGTAATTTACCCCTTGTCCAGCCGTATTTAGCAACCTGTCTTTTCACCCCAAGTCCTCTTTCATTATGAAATGGTGTCTGGCATATGATGCCCTCTGCGGTGATTGGGCTTGAGAACATAATCTGCGTGAATGTGGAGCGCTTTGGTACTTTTTTTAAAATGTATTTTTTATTTACTGTTGATTAGAGTGAAATTTTGTTTTCCGTTGCCTTTGCATGTTGGGTCGCATGGAAGGATTTTGGAGCGAGTGTATAGTTCTTGAAGGCTTTGTCAGTGGTGCTTCATCAAATGCTGGATGGCTTGTTGCAGACTGTGAAATATTATTAAATGGCTTTTGCTATAACGTATGGCAAGTGGGTGTGCAGTAATAGCGTGTTTTTGTTGTTGTTGCTTTGCAAGAAAATTATTATGTTTAAAGTGCATGGCTGATTTGTTTATTTTTATTTACTGCTTTGGTTTCTTCAAGCTCTCGGTTCCTCAGAGGCACCCACTTACAAGGTCCCAAAGGCGAGACCTATTGGCTATGCCAATGCATGTTACTTTTTCCCTACTCGCCTTTCTCTAGTTCTCTTCTACCCATTTTCCACCCCGTTTCACTTTCTTACACCTCAGGCTATTTCCCCACTTTCTCGTTTTCCTTTCATTTCTTCAGTACAGGAGGCCATTGTTTCTGACGAGCAGTATATGGTGCATTGAAGATAGATGTGCTTTAAATGAGAACTTGTACAATACTTTCCTTTGTTAATTAAATGATTACTTGGATATCTTATAAACATGTGTGCTACTAACAATATTCCAAACAGTAACTATGGTTATGCACCTTGTCTCTTATGGCACATAATAAAGTGAATATATTTGAGGTTAGAATTACAGATTTCCTGGAAGTGAGTCTGTCCATTTGCTTAAGTCACTTGGATGAACTTGTTAAAAGGGATGAGACTGTAAACAAGACCATGTCTTTTCAAATATATAGTACTTTATGTGCAAGAAGTGTTTGATAGTAGCAATTTTTTGCATGGAAAATGTATACACTGTTTGAATATTACTGTCGAGCATATGGTAATGTCTGTGTGGAATTTATAAAAACAGATTTGTTTTCAGCGACAGGCGTTGTTGATATTACTGTTGCTGTTGTGTTTTGTATGTTAGCTTTAAAAAGTTGAAACAGTCCCCACAAATATACAGATTTTTTTTTTTTTTGTGGAGTTTTATATAGCGCTAACTAGACCCGGAGGTATCAGAGCGCTTTACATGAGCACCAGTTACGTTACATACAGACACATTCATTAGGTCTCGCCTAGCGACGCAGCGCGAAGCGCTGTCGCTAGCGAGATGTATTGTTACCGACTTGCTTCGGAAGGGAGACAGGAGATGTGCACGCGCAGGACGGACTGCAATTGTGAACGCGCCCGTGAACGTGAACACGCACGTACAGACACGCGATGTGCACATCTCCTGTCCCCCTTCCGTCCTCGTTAGACAGAATATGTGCACGCATACAGACATCGGATGTGCACGCATACGGCTAACGCCGTCAGCCCAGGAGACAGCAGATGTGCGCGTGCTCCCTTGCTCTCGCTACTATTTGCTTTGTTTTTCAACCTGCGTACAGACATCTGATGTGCACGCGTACGGCTAATGCCGTTAGCCAAGGAGGCAGCAGATGTGCGCGTTTTCCTCGCTCTCGTGCTTTCAACATACGCTCGCAAGCTTCGCTGCGCGCACTCAGGACAGGAAATAACATATGCACTACGGAAATAACATGCTTATATTAAATGCCGCTACTATTTGCTTTTCTCTCAACACACGCTCACTCCACACGTAGGGTGGCCACGCCCCTACCTCACACAATGAGGAAAATTCACAAGTTGGCAGGTCTGCAGCAGCAGTTCAAATTAGAAATGCCACCTAACCTCAATTCAGACAGAACCGTAATCTTACCTCAGGCAGCAGCAGGTAAATAAAGCTCACCTCACAGGCAGCTGAAAGGCAGGCTCAGCTCACGAGCAATTCCCGCAGCGCGAGCTCAGCAGACAGGAAGCGGCAGTCCCTGCTCGGCCCGTGCTGAGGTAGGTTCTCACTGCCAGCACGCAGCATACTTTTGGTTTGCGGACTCTGCCCCTTTAAGCCGAGCTGAGGACACCCGTAGCTCCTGTGAGGTGTGGCTCGTGCATGGGAGACTGGAGGCAGAGGCCGTGCAGACATGAGGCGCAGGTAAGCGGCTACGCCCTTGCTCCTAACCCAAGCGTGGAGCCTCTGGCTGCCGGAAACCAGTTGCCAGAAAACCCAGGCCCCGGGCCATGGAAAGGGTCATCTGGAGCCAGCGCGGGCGGGGACGTGAGTGTGCCTTGCTGTCAGCAGCGCGTGTGTGCGCGCGTCTGAGAGGCCCATGACGGAGAGGACCAGGGCTGGGCTTGGGCAGCTCTAATAAACACTGCGGGACTTGGCTGCTTACCTGAAACACCTTAGCGGCGCTGGTGCGAGAGCGGGCATGTCTCTGGCACACGGCGGGCTAATGGTGCAATGCAGCCGTCGTCCCTGTAGGTCGGGCTCACGAAGACTATATGTTGTGTGCGGGGGGGTGCGTAGGTGGCTCACTGGACCAGCGCATCCGCTCCAGCAGTCTGTGTTTGCCCTCATAGTCAGAGGCTCAAATACTGACTAGTACACTTGGCCTTTCATCCTTCCAAGGGCGATAAAACAAGTACCATTGAGTTGGGTGACAATAAACATTAGTTTTCCAACGTCAAGAGACGCAAGCGTGAACACGTGGTTTACAAATACAAATGTATAAGTGCCTGGGTTTCAGCTTATCTCATTGATTGTGTAAATCCTAAAGTAGGGTTCAGTCTTTACACATTGAATGTGTCCTTTGCTTGTCTTGTGTTAGCCTTCTCGCAGGCGGTGTGTAAAACTCCTGTCTTGGTAACTTTGCCTGGTCTCACTTTCCTCTTGCTGCTCACATTGAGTTTGTGTTACCTGTGTGGTCTCAGCCTTTTTTTTGTGAACTTGTAAAAACCCTACCGGTTCCCTTTGATAGTTTGTGAGTCTTTTAAATGTCTGCCTGGCTTCAGTTTACTCTGTGTTCAGTGTACATACAGCAAGTATGCAAAACCTCTGAGTCATTGTGCGCTTTTTGTATTTTTCAGAAGTCATGAGGCCGACATAACACAGATCTGACTCAGTCCTCAGACTGCAAAGCTGTGCCTCAGGCTACACAGATATCACAGGCTCAAGTTTGAGACAGCAGAGCTGTTGCTTATCCGCACATACCTGGCAGGTTCGAGCATTAACAAGCATTTGCAATGCAATAGGTCTCGCATTTACGCGAGTTTAAGCTATTAGTATTGTAAATGACATGCCTTTCATTTATATTTTAAAAACGAAAACAAAAATAAAAGGCATTGTCATTTGCAAGGTGAATAGCTCAAACTCGCGTAAATGCGAGACCTATTGCATTGCAAATGCTTGTTTTTGTTAGGCACGGGGAGATTAAGTGATTTGCCCAGAATGACAGAATGTTGAGCGTCCCTGCCGAGACTCGAACCCGCTTCCCCAGCTCCGAGGTCGACCGCCCTAGCCGTTAGGCCACATTCTCTCCCCAGATCATGATTTCTGTAGCAAAAGGAGATTTCACAAACGCATGATGATTCAGAATCGTTTCCCAAAGACTGTGTCATGGCGTATGTGTTATTCCCATTGCTGGACGGTAGTTTTGTGCCTGTACTTTCTAGAAAGAAATGCCAAAACACACCACAAATAAAAATGTTGCAAGCTGGACGTCCAGATGCACGCTTGTTTTCTCTCAAAATGGAGCGTGCGGTATCACTCAGTAAGAAACACGCACTGTGCACAGAACACTTCACACCACAGCTTGACAAGGAGCAGCAGTCATTTGCAGAGCAGAATGAAATGAGACGCCAACAACGTGTTCACGACGATAGGCACAAATATCAGTGTGCCAACAATCTGACTGCGCCACCTGCTGGCTCCATGACTGAGTGATGCTTTGGCCCTCTGAGGTTAAGATGCAATGTCGCGGTGGTAAACAAAACAAGTTATCAGCTACCATAGTGACTAACATCACTAATCCCATTCCTTGCTGTATTCTCCCTATTTTTCTATTCCTTTGTGTGTATGGGAACTCTTGCAACGTCTTGCATATAGCAGATGAGTTCAGAAATAATTGGCACCCAATTTTTAGCTTTACGTGCTTTAGCACCTGGAAAGATGTTGAAGTAAAGTGAATAAAATTAAGCACAGTGACATAGGAACCTATTTGGCCTTGGTACCCAGATGTCCCTAAGTGACGTTCTATCCTGAAAGAAGATGCCCGGTTAATGTCGCGGGTCTGCAGATCTGGTAATGCTTGCCATACATTGCCACAACAGCGTCTTTATCTTCAGATTTTAAAGAAGGGTCTACAACATTAGAGAATATGCTGAATAATCAACCAGAGGACATGCTGGGACATAGACAAGCAGTCAAATGAAAATACTATAAAGTTAAAAGCAATGTAACCTTACGAGCATTTCCAAAATTAAAATGTTCATTCAATATATATTCTTTAATCAGTATTAATTTGCTAACTTCTGTTTCGACAAAATCTCCTTATGGCACGATGAAACATTTGAGTCAAAAAGCGACAGTGTAGTGTATGCATTTTTCAGAAAAACTTGCCAACCAGACACTTTTGGGAACTTGTGGCATGGACGTGGCATATAGATCGAAGACCAACCCCAGCAGTGTGTCTGAACTTCTGACTTTGAGGGCATCACCAAGACCAACGTGACAGCCCCCTGCACCTGCCACGACTGCCCACCCCAGCACTAGAACCGGAGCGAGAGCCCCTGAACCCGCAGCTGAGGGAAATGTCCCCATCTAACTTCACCTACCGTCCGAGGCCCCTCCGCAGAGAGATTGAGCTGTCCTTGGCAGGCGCTGGCTTACATCAGAGGGCAGAGCTCCACTCACAGGGCTCGACCCCGGATGGCTGAACACCTGGGTGCAGGAGGAGAACTTCGGCACTGCTCAGGCTCCAGTGCTGTTCATGGCCTACTGTGCCCAGCAAGTTCATTGCCGTGCGGTTCAAAGCACCCATGAAGGGGTAAAGGCAGCTTACACGCTCCTCGGGCAGTATATCCTGCCGCTGCTCATTATAACCAGCCAATGAGAAGCGTGTAAACATGCCTAGTATACACTTATCCACAAGGAGAGCACAAATGAGGTATCATCTGATTGGCTGATTGCAACGTGGGCTCGGCCTGCTGAGGCCTAGTTGCAATCAGCCAATCCACACCTTTGCTTTTCCCTCATTTTATGTTCTTAATTTCACCAAGCTGCCCCCTGGAGCCTTCTCCTTGCACTGCACTAGCTGCAGAGCTCACTTGCCAGGCCGGTCAAGTAGGCCTGAAAACCGGCTTGCCCTTAAAGAAATTGACTCACAATTGCAAGTGGACGAGTACATTTTTCGAGCCCTGCCAGATGCCACATCCAATGGCTCCTCCGATCTCATCCTACAGATCCATGCCGTCATGCAGTTTTATAGTCCCAAATGCACATCTTCTTCACGCGAGACCTTTACAACAGTGCTTCGAAGATCAGTGGTCCCAATGGAAAGACAATTGGGAAGACAGACTATCTCTCGCCACTCAAGTCAAACGATCACTGACTTAGTGATGTAAGAGAAGCAACTTAATAAAAGGAGTCCCTTTTCATTAGGATCCCAAAACAAACAATTGTCACGGATGCTGCTGACAGGATGGGAAGCTCACCTTCATGATCTCACAGTTCAAGGCATGTGGTCAGAAAATAGCAGTTGTAGTACATACATTTTCTAGAGTTGAAGTTGTCCTTGAAAGCATTTGCACCATCCCTAATGTCGAACAGAATCTTGATTCAAACAGAATACAACAACAGTGCAGTATATGAACAAGTAAGGGGGCACCAGATCGATTATTCTATCATTAGAGGCTCAAGCAATCGGAAATCGGTTACTGGCAAGTAAGTTAACAATTCAAGCAATTAATTTTCCAGGTCTTCATAATTATCAGCAGCTCTCTTAGCTTTTTAGACAACCACAAATGGGAACTAGGCGATTCAGTCTTATTTGACATTTTCCAGGACTGAGGTTTTCCGGATATTCGATTTATTTGCCCTAGAAAAAACTACAAAATGCCAAAACTTTGCATCGAGAATGTGGGAGCCAAACTCATTGGGCAATGACCTTTTGATCGATTACTCAAGAAAGGTTCTCTGTGCACTCCACCAATCCTGTTGATTCCAACAGTATTACTCAAGCTTAAAATATTGAATGCCATAATGATTCTAAGAGCACCAGAATGGCCCAGAAGTACTGGTATCCAGAGCTGCTTTACTTCTCCATGAGGCACATAAGAACTTGCTGTGCAGACACAAACTTCTACAGGCCTCGAAAAATCATAAAGATGTTACTAGACCTGCAGGTCAAAAACATGAATAATCTACTTCACTTAACTGTGATGTACTTGACCCGTAAACTGCTCTCAAATTGTGTTATCATTTGCAAATATTTTATTTTTACAGAGTCACCTTTTTCTTCATTCTCACGAGTGCACCTTCAAACATATGAGTTCAGCATTTCTGCTGTACAAAACAAAACTCTTGTTTGATTAAATAAACTAAACGTTTGCTCCATGTGTAATAAGAATCTGGCCCACATGTAGGGTACACATGATCCCTGACTTGCCTCTCAGTTTACTAATAGCAATGCCATCGGGGCAGGAGTGTTTCTCAGTTCATGTTTAAACACTCACTTTTAATATCTATATTACTAAAGCATAATGTGGTAACACACTGTCATTTACATACAGTAGATTTCCAAGAAATGGCTAAAAACCTTCCCACTACCTTGCAGCTTTACTGATAGAACTATACAGTTTATTAACAATAATCTGTGAAAATTGTGTTTCAGAAAACACATTTATCATTTGCACATCACCAAGTATTCCGATTTGTTTTTCATCCTTTTAAAATATTTTTTCATCCCACACAAATACAAAAAAGGAACTTTCACAACTACTGAAATATATTTTAAAATGTTTGTACAATTGACATATTAGCTATTTAAATGTGTGTTAGGAGAAACCTGATACCCTACAGCCTTTCATTTCACACTTCGTACAGCAGGTCAAGTAGTTCACTTTACAAAATCCTGGAACTCTGCAGTCAGAGAATGGAGAGTAATTGTAAACTGACTTCTGACCTCTGTCTTTGCACACAAAGCAAATGTGACAAGATAAAAACAAGATTTAAAGGCATCTTTATTGCTCCTTCACTTTCTGAGGAACAGAATAGTTGTTCTCTGTCAACTCTCCAGAACTGGTGAGTAGGTCCTAAATATAGCTCGACCTGATAAAATCTGACTCTCCATAGCGAGTGGGAGAGTAGATTTTTCAAGGCCTTCTTCTATAGAGAATTCTAGATGAGATGTATTACCTCAATGTACAATCCTTAAAATTGCGAGCGTGGCTCCTGAAGTCATTCAATACGGACATTGAAACCTTCCTCCAGACTGTATGACCATTCTCAAGGAATCCAAACGCCCTACTAGAAGAGCTTCTTATGCTTTTAAGTGAAAAAGTTTGGTCATTTGATGCTTCAGTAACAAAAATGATCCAATAAAATGAGAAGAGGATGTTATTTTGCCCTATCTACTGTATTAGACTTGGTCAAACCTACAATTCAGTTATACTGAAGTTTATATAGCTGCCATAACAGCATACAGAAAAGGACTAACACAAAGATCTTTTGTAGTGATTTCCCTTTTGGGCCCACTTTGGTTCCTCCTTAGTTTCACGTATTAGGTGATTTAGACTGCCTTTGCTTTACTCTGCCACACATAATACGTTTGTTTCTATGACATGATATTATTTTAGAAATACACTGTACATGTTATTTGTTATTAAGTGACTCTTTTTTGGATTCAGTCTAAACATTTCGTACAAGGTTGAACTACATGATGTACCGTTTTCTTGTGCCCAGTCTGCAACTTCTCCTAACATTTTAGACTTAACACGGTAGCACAGTAGTTCTTATCATATATCATCATCATCAAAAGAAGCTTTATTCGACTACACAAGTCATAAAAGCATTGCACATAAAAAATTTAAAACAATACAAAATTTTTAAATCCGGGTTAAAATGTTTGTACAAAATGGCAAAAAGACAGACAAAGTAATCACTATATGGTGCATTTCATAACGTGGCAGAGGTAAAAGCATAAAATTCGGACAGTCTCGTAAACATTTGAAGCCATGTTGGACCCCACATATCACATCAAGCCCACATGCACCTACATGATTGGAGAAACAAAATTCTCATTTCAATTTTCAGCCATGATTTGCTGGGTTCGGATATGCCACATCCACCTCAAGAATTTTGCCACCGGGATTGCATACCTAGGTGATGAGTCAGTACAGAGAATTCGCAGAGCTGTGCTACATGATCTCGTACCCATATTCCTACAAGTCTGCGCCAACCACACTTTGCGCGGGCCAGCGTAGGCGGGGCAGGCAAACAGCACATGCGAATATGTTTCTACGTGTTTGACACATGTATGGCATTTGTTATTCCCAGTGAAGGACCATTTGGATGTAAAGCACTTTAGGGGAAAAGATCCTGATCTAAGTTGGAAATAGAGTTTCCGGTCCAAGGGCTTTGTGATGATATCCCAATAAAGCTCGAGGCTCGGGCGTGGTTTTATCTGTAAAAAGGAACCCGAGAGGGAAGTGGAGTCATGGCGCCTAATCTCTTAATGTGCAACCATTTCCCAGTAAGTTTCTTTGAGAATGACATTTGACGGGAACATGGGCGTGGAAGGGGAATCCCACAAATATGATAAGCCCATTTTGTTAAAAAGACTTCTTAAGTCTCGCAACCAGCTGATTTTATGGAATTGATCCATATTGATAATATCCCTTAGACCCTCCACATATGGAGCCAGTTCCGGCGAACACCATATTCTACGCCAGTATAGAATTGGCCGTAACCTGGCAAGATCCGCCAAGGCTTTCCTGCCTCGATCATTCCTTAGGTGGAGGGTGGGTGTACTCTGTGGGAGGCTAGTTATCACACGCAGGAACGGGTTCTCGGCAATTGTTAGCTGGGACATGTTCTCTAGGCCCCACAGCTGAGCCCCATAAAGGACTGAGCTCACCACTTTGCTATTGTAAATTTGAAGTACCAGGCTGAGGGGCTTTGTCAGGGAGGTTTTGAATTCCTTTCTCAGGGTACCGACTAACTGCCCGTGTTTTAGTGCCATGGCTTCTATATGTGGCTTCCACCTCATGTCCTTCAGTAGTTTAATGCCCAGATAGACAAATGCATCAACCAACTCCAGGGGAAGGCCATCCATCATCATTCTCCCCTTGAAGGAGCTGTGCTGATTGAAGGCCATGAACTTTGTCTTAGCAGCATTAATTTTTAAACCTCGCAGGAGACAGAACTCTTCATAACGTTGGAGTGCATGCTGTAATCCTCTCGGGGTTTTCGAGATTACCAGCGTGTCATCCGCAAACATTAGAATGGGGATCTTTCTTCCAGCCGTAGCAGGTGCGTCAGTGTGGATGGCAGCAAGGAAGTTTGCGACTCCATTTATAAAGAGGGAGAACAGTGTGGGAGCCAGCATACATCCTTGACGGACACCCTTTCGTACAGGGAAAGGATCTGTCTTGTTTCTGGGTGCCCCCCAGCGGATTTGTGCATAATTTCCCTCATGGAGGCGGGCAACCAGTGAATGTAAGTTGAGTGGCATCCCCATCTCCTTCAGGACCTCCCACAATTTATTCCGTGAGACCGGGTCAAAAGCAGATTTAAGATCGACAAAGGCAGCATACATGCTGGCCTTATCATATATGCTGTGGCTTGTTCCCCATGGGGGAAGAGAGGAGAATTCCAGCCGAAAGACCGGTCATGGAACAGAGGCAACAGCCTTGCATTAACGGAGTTTACACCTATAATGTGGACCACCTAACTACACAAACCAGGTATGAGGTGTGGTGCTAATCCCAGAGATCAGTAATACATCCCTGTGCTCACATAGGAAGGGTAGGCCTATACAGATATATTAGTTCTATGGTTGGGTTGTTCATTGTATACAGCCTGCTAGTAATACTGTTTAAGTTGCTCAGTTGTATTTGTTTCCTTATCACAGCACATCTGCTTCAAAATAGACTATGATAGTTTCAATAACTATATTGTAAAATTCCTTCGTGTCTTTCTGTTGTTTACTATGGACATGCATGAATGAATGAAAGGTGATCTGTTTCCACAGTTCCCTTGTGGACTAGAGGTTCATGCTCTAGGTTTGCCAAAATCACCTGCTACTCTGGGAAGTTTAGGAGTTTAGGTGAGGCACTGTGGGCTAGCCAGATTTGGGCCTATAGATACAGACGTGGTAGAGAGACTCAGTACCTACATTCTGACGTCCTGTTATCCCAAGGCACAGTTCTGCTTACCAGCAGAATCCCTGCGGCATGGCGCTACCAACGATGGTCTGGTACGTATTCATCGGATCTCCCGAGTAGTACTTGTGCGTGCCCATAGTACCCTTACACCTCCACCAGAGATGACCTTGGGGATTCATCCTCCACAGTATTTTAGGAAGCACATAATTTTTTCTGTTTGTTCGATGCTTGACCCTTTGAAGGGATTGCCCATATTTGTGTTTGTACTTTGTTTCCATTACTGTTTAAATAATGGCGCAGCCACAGCCAATACCAATTGCTGACAATTGTAGACCTGCAGTCCATGCACACGTAACTTTACATGGCTTGGCATCGCATGCAGAGACTTTATCTTCGTGGTTGAAGGTCACAATGCCTATCATTTAGAAGTCTTTTATTCTTGGGTCAATTTTCCAGCTGTGGATGCTAATACAAAAACATTTCATGAATGCACTTATGTTGCCCCACCACAAGCATACAGAGCATATCAGCTCTTAGAAATTCCACTTTCACATTGGAAACATCAAAATTGGTTCAGAGGGGCCCTAATACCCGTCTTGCTCCTGTACTCATGGGTCCCCTTAGTAATGAAGGGGCCACCTGGCCAGCATTAGCTGGTTACACATGATTTTCTAATTTATGGGGTCCCATTGTTAATGAGCTACAGCACTTGTACACTGATATAGTTAAACTATATAGACGCTTAACTCTGTATGTTTCGCACTCCTTGATGGCTGTCCCAGCAAGGGCAGGCCTAGCAGGGCGACCTCAGTTGCCTGCAGTACCAACAATAAGTCCTGTAATTTTATATTCAATTTTGCGCAAACTTCCCACAATCGTGAGAAAATTCCAATAAAAAAAAAAAGATCAAATAGAAGCTGCTAACGGGACCACAGGATAAGCACAGAATATTGATTATGTGCTTACCCCATGGGAGGGTTCCCATGATAGGTGACTGCGCCACTTGGGACACTGTCTTTGCTGAAGTCTATACCATCACACATGGTACTCCGTCTATGTCAGTCTTGCTGGAGGTGTTAACACAAATACAGAACGAACACAGGGCAGCTGCTGCCCTAGATTTGGGGATGAAATTAATGGGTAATTTTGCTGTGGTCTCCTCAATAATTCTGCCTAACATTAAAGGGGGCTTGCACTGGTTGCATCACTCAACCGGGAACGTGAGCTAACTATAATTATTGCTGAAATATATACTTCAATTGGTTGCAGTAATTTGGAAACCAGATCCAGTAAACCACACCTTGGCAAAAATAGTTCCTACAAAGATACTACCAAGCAGAACTCTAAGTTTGGTAAACAATGGGACAAACCCAAACCTAGAGAAAACTCTAAAACCCAAGGAGGTTCTCTGCTACCGGAGCCCTCTGACAGATGCTATAATTTGCGTGATTGCACACAGTGAAAGGCATCAGCTTTCTGATACTTGTCCTCCTCGTTCCTTTCAGGACTCGCCGGAAAAACAATATGGGAGGGGAGTGCATTCTGACCGCAAACAGGAAGAGTACATGAAACTGAAAAGGGACTCATGACGCTCATCTAATGTGAAGATAAAAAAGGAAGAGAAACTTCCACAATTTACACCCCAATTTTAGAAAAAGAAAGTTGCGGCTATAACCGCAAATATGCCGCTAACGCTGAGAACTCTCCTCCTGAACAGGAGTTGGGCGGTGACTCTCCGACTGCGCTGCAAAAGTCACTATAGTGCACCGGAATCTCTAGGAGTTTCTGCCAGCAAAAGTAACTGACCAATAATTACAGTTAAATCCCCATACATCTCCTACAGGATTGTTATATAATTTAGATATACAAATTGAGGGTGACATACAGCGCACCATTTGGGTAATATTCTGGGAAAATTTAACATTATCATTCAACATTCTCTTGGCAGAGGTCGATTGGCCCCCCAGTTTGTGCAAACATCCCCACAAGGTGAGGATGTCGTTCTCCCATCCTTTTCTGCGTTTGTCCCTCATGAGGTCAAACAAGCCTACGCAGCAGAATAGGCTCTTGCACTAGCCCCAGCTTTTTAGCACAATCATGTTGGCGGGGATAAGGACTCTCCTTATCATATAATACCCATACAGTCCATCCTGCGATTGCAAACACAATATAAAATAAAACGGGATGCTAAAGCACATGTTAGGGAAATACTCTCTCAGTTACAGTACCAGGGAGTAATTGAACCCTGTGCCTCTCAAATGAATAATCCCCTTTTTCCGGTCTAAAAACCGGGTCATTCATATCACATAGTCATAGATTGCAGAAATTTAAAGTGTCATACATGCACATTTGCAGTGCAAAATTCACACAGTACGGCACCTATAAACAATATAGTCCGTAAAACATATGTAAAACAACATTGGATAATTCCTGTGTTTTTTTCTGACATAATATAGTGCCTTAAAGCAGACATTGGACTGCCTTCTCTGTGCTAGGCTTTCAGCATTGCTTTTCTCGACACCCTATGGAGAGTAAGAACAGTCCAGGACTGTTTGCTGCCCGCATAGTGTCAATTCAACAAGAGATTGACCCCGATGAGCTGTCTTATATCGACATAGGCACATTTGGCCAGAGAGGATTGCATAATAGTGCGATTCACCAAATCAGGCTACAAGTTCAACTTCAAGAAATCCAATATAGTATTTCTAAGTGTCCTATTTTTAGGTTCTGAACTTACCCATGAGGGAAAAGGCTTTGCGCAATTCATCCTAGAGAAGTGTGCTCTGCTGCAACCACCAAACACTCTAGGGAAACTGCAATCCTTATTGGAATTCCTTAATTTTGGCAGAACATGGATACCTGACTATACACAACGCATTAAATCATTATGTGAATTAATTCATCCTGATATTTCCAGTTCACATTGGACATCAGATCATACAGGCATACTCAGATCACTACAGTCTGACTTGCTCGCTACACAATACTTACTTACATGTGTCAATTCTACAAACCAGGTCATCCGTATAGTTGCGAGTGCCATTGGCTCTACATATGTTACCTTTAATCAAGGTGAAACAGTGCTGATAGCATATAAATCACATTTATATTCCAGTGTGGAGATGCATTTTGCATCCACTGAAAAAATACTGACTGCTGTGAGATGGATATACTTAAAGAATGGCCACTTGCACAAGGAAAACACATTATTGTCGCTACTCCCATTCCAGCCTTAGAGGCTGTTACCAAAGCAAGTATTACAAATGCAAAAGCCCTCCATCCTAGATGGCATCAATGGGAGACATTCTTATCAGCTACGGATGTAGACTTCATCTTTGACCCATCTTTACAGACACAAGAATTTGTTCAATATGAGCATGTTTATCCCTTGCCTAGCGATGTTTTGTTGCTTGAGCAGAATAAATATATTATTAATACTGATGGTTCAGCCCAACCTGCTATAAGTACCAAGCAACAATATTCAGCGGCATGCGCCACTGTTCTTGGTGTAATGTTAGAAAGAAGAATCCAACCACAAAGAAATTTGCTCACAGTCCCTGGTGGACTGTATTGCTCAGTCAAAAGACTTGTTACTTGCACTAGAACATACAGATCCTGAGTTCTCAACACTTATAGTGTTTTATTCAAATTATTGTGTCCAGTCTTCTAATGACAGTTTGCATTATTGGCAACAGAATGGATTCAAAGTTTCTAAAGGCAACACAAAGCATAAATTGCTCTGGGTAAAGGTGCAGACCTTAAAGATAGGTTGCCTCAGACTCATGTCATTCATACATTGGGTAATCAACATGTGGAAACACACATTGTGGGGGATTCATTAGGCAGAAGAAGAAGCCAAATCTGCAGCTGTAACTGCAACAGTTGCTGTGATTACTCATTCTCTTATGAGGGTAGATGATGACATACTAGCTGCTGTTAATGCTACACGTGGCGGCACCCTCTTAACTAGGGACTTTCCAGCTAAATATACATATTATTTTAGTGAAGTGAGTATTTAATGTTCCCTTTGTTACGATTCCAGGGGTTGGTGATCTTTCGATTCCCAACCAAGACCGCAGGCAAGTCTTAGTGATAGCTGCTCAAGGAGGTGTAACTTCTTCACATGCAGGTGTGGCGGCCACAATTTTGTTATTGCAGCATAATATTATTATTGGTGTTATTGGTGGCACAGCTACTATAAACAGGCCAAAAAATATGTCCTTTGTTTTGACATTTGTTAACAAATTAAAGGTTCTACAGAGACTCGCCCACTGTAGACACCTGCTGATTTCCAACAAACCTTACGGCTGCATTTATTTGGACTATTCTGGTCCTCCTAATTCTGATGTAGCGTTTACATTTATCTTACTTGCAGTTGATTCTTGCTCAAGGTTTCTCTTGGTGTGGCCACAACGTTCGGCTGACGCTCGCACAGTTATAAAAGATTTGTAAGTCTTTATCAAAACTTATGCCTGCACTACATTCCACTCGGACCAGGGCCCTGCTTTTGCCTCTAAGGCTTACAGTGATTCTATGGCTTCCCTGGGTGTAGCACTGCAATACTCTTCTCCATATAGGCCTGAGGACAATTCTGTTGTGGAGAGGATGAACCATGACTTAAAGTAGTCTTTAACAGGTAAAGTATTAGGTACAGGATGTAGTTGAATTCACCACCTGTATGGGGTACAAAGAGCACTTAATAATCTCCCATAAGAGGTCTGCTTTGGCATCAAAATGTACGTTCCAGACCTTGATGGTCTAAACATTGTGGCGATGTCCACGCTCTTTGACTTAAATGATCACTGTGCTCTCTTACAGGATTTCCAAAACTTCTGCACCGGCCAATCCAACAAACAGTTGAAGACGTCTGCCTCTGCACCAGTGCTAGTCCTTGGCGTCTAAGGTGCTAGAACTGTAATATTGCCACTGCTTGCTGGTTCTAAAGACAATCGTTTTGCCTCCATTGATAACATCAAATTACATCATGTGGCCAATTCTAAACAGTAGGCCACGAGGAGTCCTTGGTAGTCCACAAACTCCCTTGCTACCATACAGGAAATTCCTCTACAGCTTGTGAGCACCATCAAAGCTGTTTCTCCCCTGTTGTGGGGGGAGAGGGTGGAAAATGAACTTCAGTTACTTCATAATACCTCTACAAATGCCAGCCATACGACGGACGCAAGTACTGTACTTACTACTGCGTCTCCTGCAGATGATGTCGTCTATTCTGATCCACCTCTAGCAGAGTATACCAGTTCTCTAATTACAAATGTGGCACCCGTTTTTCCACATACTGCTTCTGGTTATTATGTGGGAATGGATTACTTTTCATCCGATTCTTTTGACAATTCCTCCGTTTTATACAATCTGCCTATATGAGCCTGTATTTTCTTTTCATGGCTGAAACACACGTATTTGGTCCCTCCTTGGATATTTGTTTGGATAACACTTTCCTTGGTTGTTCTATTTCTTTCGATTGGATTTGTGACTGTTTCCTTCTTTTGATCAATGGTCATTACCTTCCAGAACGCTCTGCCACAGAACTGGTCGGAGAGGTGCTAATACCTTACTCATATTCTCATAAGTTAAAAAGAGACTTGTCCCTTGTGAACATTTCAGCTGTCCCAGCAACTGATGGAATTGTTTGGGATAAGGTTCCCTATGATATCTTCGGCCTGACAGAAATACTGCAGATTCCTTATGTGTTTAGGGTCTCTATGGGTGATGTTATTATACCTGGGTTACATTCTTATGATTGGGATGTTCAGACTGTAAACTCCATGCTCTCAGGGGTTGAATATAACACTGTATTTTAGAGTGAGAACCTGTATCTAATTTCTGCTAATCATGCAGTTTAGTTTGACACTTCAAGTCTTAAAAAGTGTCTGAGTGCCATGACATTATCTAAATTCTATGCACCTATTCCTGCCTTTAATCCGGACACGAAAACAGCGGCTCATAGCCAAAAAAGATGCCACATACACAATGTTGCATCTCGAGAAGTTAGAACAGCTCCCATTCACAATAACAGGGACACCCTCAGCAGTTTGGTTAATACTTGGCATAATATCTTTGCCAATTTCAACATTTCAGTTCACAGCTTGAATTAAACATTTACTGGTAAGTAGATGTGAAGCTTTAGGAGGGAGCTTTATTCAGTGATTATGGCCACTCCCATGTTCTTATCATTGTGAATGAGCTGGGATAGAAATATCCCTTTTTGGAAACTCTTCTGTTGGCCATTCACTCGTTTGTAAACAAGTTACCATTCACAGAGCATGGAATACTTCAGTAGCAAATTTGGCCTGTTTTCTAAGAGGAATGCAAGCTCCTTCAATTCACCCCCATCATTACTGTCCTTTCCAATAGAAGCCATTTAATATTAAGCAACCAAGACTGTTGCGGAATGAAGCCCAGGATCCCATATGTCCTCTCGGTTTCCCAGATAGTGACCTGCTGCAATAACATGTTATTCCCATCTACGCATTCGGTTTCTGATAGTTCGTTGTGGTCTTCAATTCCAACTTTGAAGGCAGATTTTAACAAGCTAAGCAGACTTCAAAAAGATGTGGCATTAACATCTGCCCCTGAAACGTTTGAGCTACAGGTTGTAAGGACATCGAGTACAATACAGTCATTTTTAAATACAAATCTCCCACTCCATTTCGGCGAGCTGGTACATCATATCTTTATTGCTTCCAATACACACTTTTAAAAAATAATCGGGACTGGCTTAGTCAGTACCTTCCAGAAACTTTTCAGAGTGATACCAGCCTCTATACATTCTATTTTTTTCCAGTGTTTTCGGAGCCATACCTTTGTTGTTATTCTTCATTGGTAGTATTTTGATTCTATTTTTGTTACTCCGCAATGGATGTTCCGTTTGGAAGCCCATTGGTAAAGGAACTACCACCGGCCCAGCTGTGCCATGAGTGCATGATGCTACTCTTTAGAGTCCCTTTGCTCCAAGAACTTATTATTGACTGGTCATTGTCATTCTGACCCACCTGGTTTACCTGCGTACAGCAAGTATTTCATTGCTTGTGGTGCCCCTTTCAACGGGCACTTTAGGTCTGTTTGGCTCCTAAGATGCAGAACTAGGATCACAAGTAACATTTCCTTACACCTCACCTAAGATGCAGAACTAGGATTACAAGTAACATTTCCTTACACCTCGTAGCAGGGCAGGTTTAGATCTCACATCCTTTTGGAAGAGGGCAGCAGCTATGGGACTGGGTGATAGCCAGCCTTATCAACCTACAGGGGGAACATCGTCCTAGGCTGCGCAACAACCAGGAAAACTCCCTCTGCTGCACCATGTCATGAGTGGGTGCTCCATGACGATCAGCTGCAGAAACTCTTCAAACACTGTGGTCACCTACAGATTTCTTTGTGACCCAGGAGAAAAAGAAATGCCTGTTCTTTTTTTTCAAAAAGAGGTGCGGGGCAGGAAGTGGGGGGCGAGAAAACACCGTTCTGCTATTTCTACCTGGTTCTGATGGTCCAGTGCAAGGGAAAGGCAGCACTGGTATGACAAGCTAGTAAAACTCTGAAGCGCCCACTCCAACCTGACCCTCAAGATCCATCCAGCACTCCTGTCCCAGGGGCATTTAAAATTCTACATCCTGATCTGAGATACTGGAACCATACATCCTGGCTCCTGATTGCCAAGACTTTGGACATTTAGATATTCTACAAGACTGCAGAGATATTTTGTCACAAGTACGAGCACTGTTAACTTCCAAAACCCATTACCGAAAATGGAAGGGATTTTGTGTCTGGTGTCTGGGTAATGACCTAAACCTGTTGTTGGTCCAGTCACATCATCTGCTGTCTTACCTATGGTACATTGCTAAATCGGGTTCAAATGGCTGCCATCTCCACACTCACACGTTTGTCTAACCACTCACTCTTCTCCCAGTGCCTGATCAAATAGTACATTAAGGGGTCGATTCCGATCTCGGCCGGTATGGCACCTAACACCATTCGCCCGGAAAAAAACCCAGCCGAATGCGTGTTTCCCGACCGATTCGAACAGTCGTCCGAACGAGCAAGTACGATGCGCATAACAGCACAAATTCCGAGCGAGCCGTACTTACCCATTCCAGCTCCTGTTCACCGCCCGAGCCGGATCCGTAAACGCCGAATCGAGTCGCACGGAAGCAAAAATACAGCACCTTCCGGCCGGACTAGTACGATGCGCTTTCCGTACGCGCTGAACCGGTCGCTATGTCCGGCACGTCAGAGCATCCGGGAGAGCCGCACATAAGCTCCGATTCGCGCCACAAGACGATCCACGGCTACGAGACGAACAAGCCAGCCACGAGTACGAGTCCAAGCAACGAGAAACACGAACGAGACGAACCAACCATGAATCCCATCGCGCAGGTCCTACCAATACTCTACATCTATTACCGGTACGGACGCGTACGGCGCAGACGGTAAGTCAAACACCCACTACACAATATATGTCACACACACATAGGGATGCAGAAATGACGTACACTAGCAACAGCAGAACCATAGGGGCGGGATGGCCATCACCAATGTCCTACACACCCATAGGGTCCTGGATGCCTACCACTACCACCACCCCTACCCATGGGGGGCTGGATGCCTGTCACTACTACCATCCCCACTCATGGGGGCCTGGATGCCCACCACTACTACCACCCCTACTCATGGGGGGCTGGATGCCTACCACTACCACCACCCCTACTCATGGGGGGCTGGATGCCTACCACTACTACCACCCCTACTCATGGGGGGCTGGATGCCTACCACTACCACCACCCTACTCGGGGGGGGGGGCTGGATGCCTACCACTACCACCACCCCTACTCATGGGGGGCTGGATGGCTACCACCACCCCTACTCATGGGGGGCTGGATGGCTACCACTACCACCACCCCTACTCATGGGGGGCTGGATGGCTACCACCACCCCTACTCATGGGGGGCTGGATGGCTACCACTACCACCACCCCTACTCAGGGGGGGCTGGATGCCTACCACTACTACCACCCCTACTCATGGGGGGCTGGATGCCTACCACTACCACCACCCCTACTCATGGGGGGCTGGATGCCCACCACTACTACCACCCCTACTCATGGGGGGCTGGATGCCTACCACTACCACCACCCCTACTCATGGGGGTCTAGATGCCTACCACTACCACCACCCCTACTCATGGGGGGCTGGATGGCTACCACTACCACCACCCCTACTCATGGGGGGCTGGATGGCTACCACTACCACCACCCCTACTCATGGGGGGCTGGATGCCTACCACTACCACCACCCCTACTCATGGGGGTTGGATGGCTACCACTACCACCACCCCTACTCATGGGGGGCTGGATGCCTACCACTACCACCACCCCTACTCATGGGGGGCTGGATGCCTACCACTACCACCACCCCTACTCAGGGGGGGCTGGATGCCTACCACCAACACCCCCCTACTCAGGGGGGGCTGGGTGCCTGTCACTACTACCATCCCCACTCATAGGGGGATGGATGCCTGTCACTACTACCATCCCCACTCATAGGGGGCTGGATGCCTACCACTACCACCACCCCTTCTCATGGGGGGCTGGATGCCTACCACTACCACCACCCCTACTCATGGGGGGCTGGATGGCTACCACTACCACCACCCCTACTCAGGGGGGGCTGGATGCCTACCACTACTACCACCCCTACTCATGGGGGGCTGGATGCCTACCACTACCACCACCCCTACTCATGGGGGGCTGGATGCCTACCACTACCACCACCCCTACTCATGGGGGGCTGGATGGCTACCACTACCACCACCCCTACTCAGGGGGGGCTGGATGCCTACCACCAACACCCCCCTACTCAGGGGGGGGCTGGGTGCCTGTCACTACTATCATCCCCACTCATAGGGGGATGGATGCCTACCACCAACACCACCCCTACTCATAGGACGGGTAATGCTTTACACAACCAGCATACTCCAACATAAGGAATGTAAGGAAAACACATCCCCCCAACACCATGACAAGCGTGTGTAGACTGTGTCAAATGCCTACAACACTGAACATGAAATTGAACATACAAAGTGACCCCCTATCACATGTGTCACACATAAATGTGCGTGGCCTCCACAATGCAAGCAGACCATGACCACCGTGGCAATGGGGTCTAAACCCCCATCATCACAGTGACCAAAAGGTAAGTGTGGGGTCCATAGCTGAAGCACATTTTGAACATTGTGGCAATGGGGTCTAAACCCTCATCATCACAGTGACCAAAAGGTAAGTGTGGGGTCCATAGCTGAAGCACATTTTGAACATTGTGGCAATGGGGTCCAAACCCCCATGATCACAGTGACCAAAAGGTAAGTCTGGGGTCCATAGCTGAAGCACATTTTGGACATTGTGGCAATGGGGTCTAAACCCCCATCATCACAGTGACCAAAAGGTAAGTCTGGGGTCCATAGCTGAGGCACATTTTGGACATTGTGGCAATGGGGTCTAAACCCCCATCATCACAGTGACCAAAAGGGAAGTCTGGGGTCCATAGCTGAGGCACATTTTGAACATTGTGGCAATGGGGTGTAACACCCTATCATCACAGTGACCAAAATGTAAGTGTTGTCATGGAAAAAGCTGCAAAAGCCAAACTGCATGGATTCTCCCTGGTCACAGAACAACAAACACATCAGTGGCATAGTAGTGCTTGTGTCCCATAGCAACATAGATTGGGTGAGGGAAACAGTGCAGTGCAAAGAAGACATACCTATGGCCATGTGCAGACAAACATCATCCATGGGGGCTGACACTGTCAACATTCATCAATAACACAATGACAGAAGTGACCATCATAATGCAGACCCACATATCTGCACCAATGGGCACACAAATGTAGATATCCTGTGGAGACTGTAGATGTGAGGTGAACAAATACCATACCATGCCAGCAATGGGACATACAAACCATGATCACTGTGCTGACTGATGACCTAGGAGTCCCAGGGACAGCAGGGGAAACACACCAAACAACATACAGCCAATGGCACACTAAAGATATGCCAATGCAGTGGTGCAGATGCACAAACACAAACATGCAGCCCCACACTGCATATCAGACACAACAGGTGAGGGGGTGGTGGTGCCAGTGTCCCCAGGCAACCACACAACACGTGAGGAGGCCTGAATCACAATTACACAGATGTGCATACAGTGCCACACAAAAGTAACTCATGGATCCGAATACCCTATGTGGGCAATCAGGCATTGTCAGATGAGAGGGAGCCCAAATTACACATGTCACAAAAGCCTGTAGGAACAGCAACTAACACAGCAAGACACAGACCCACCCCAGGGTCCCCACATTGTGGTGACACTGGCATGCATGATAATCCCACTCTGATGACAAAGCTAGATGTCGTTCACACTTTGAACCACAGTCATGTGTCCTGAGCAACAAACTACCATCACACCTACACAAGCACAAATCAATCAGCACAGCTTGTCAGCCAAGGCAAATATGGAGGCAGGGGCCTAGCCGTGAAACAACTCTCATCTGCACACACTCAACACCACACACCTTGATCCCCACCAGTGTGCACCTGTGAAGCTCACATGCACTGGTGACATTGCACATGCACCCATGACAATACCAGGGGTGGTGGTGGGAACTAAGGTGCAGACACCATCACACATGGCCAGTCAACAAGACTCGGGAATGTCTGACACACTGCACAGTACGCCGTACATGGGCATGACATCAATACCACACCAACCAATGGGATCCCGGCCACAGTCACACACCAATGAAGAGGCCAAGGTCACCCACAAAGAACACACATAGACAACTACCAACATTGCAGCTCTGACCCTGAGGAGTGGCAGCAGTCACACACACAACGTGTCACAGTCACTTGAAAGCTAACACAAACTGTAAATGACATGACTGGTGTAACCAACAAGTGCCAAGGGGAATCCTGACTGTGTCTCATCTGCGTTTGCCCACAAACACAGCCCTGACAGCAAACACACCTATGGGTGACACCCTGATGACCAGTAATGTGCCATGCACCCACATCCCAGAGAAGCCAGGGAGAAGACTTTGCGGGAACATAGGTCAACTCAGCAAGCATCACAAACAGGAACATCACTAGGGATCCCAGCCTGCCTAGCAAAATGGAAGTGAACACACACAGACATGCTCACACAACACACACCTTGGGCTCAGGCAATGTCACAGATTTACACACTGCCATGAGGGGACTCCACTGCTGTGCAAGGAAAGCTGTGCCATACATAGTCCCAGTAGGACTCTATCATGTCAGCAGAACACTTGGTCACTCAGTCAACAATTAGCACATAATGAAGGCTCACGTCATATCAGCCTGGGCATGGGAGTGTCACCGGAAACATCAGCACAGATCCAACACACATGTATAGCAAGTTGCACTGATAACACAGATGAGTCCCTCCCCATTGATGCCCAAACTTGCATGTCCAGTGGAGATGGTCACACGGTCAGGGAAATAGACAAATAGAACAATGGCAAGCACAACAGATGTGCAGGGGTGTAAGTCACAGATGTGAAATTGCAAATAAAAGTAGGGGATCCCATTGCCAAATCATAAAAACATGACACTATTGCTGCAAAGGATTACATGGATACACAACAGGATAGGACACATTCCCCCTGGACCACATGGGGTCCTGCACAGTAACACCTCCTTTTCCTGACATCAAAATTCACCATCACTGCAGCAAGGGCATGGTTAGCATCATCAACATCATGTACATCTGAAGCAAAACCACTAGAGAACAGAAAGTAGCTTTATTCCAGCATATGTGTGTGCAAAAGTGAAAGTTCAGAAAAATAACAAAGGCCAATGGCCAGTCCATCATCAGAGTCCAAACAGGGTGACAGTGGCAGATGTCACCCTTAGCATGCCTGCACTGCTACACACCAGGGACATTCCCTTTGGAGAGGGATACGGGGGGGCCGGCCAGGCACCGCAGGGACAGGATCAGGGCTCACCAGAAGGAGGCAGGGAAGGGGTGGTGGGTGCTGGAGAGTCACTGACAGCTGCAGTGGAGGTGTCTAACATGGTGTGTGTCGGCACAACTGGGGGCATGAGTCAGATGGTGTAGGTGCCGGCACGGCTGCAGTGGTCTGTGCAGATGCAGTGGACAGGTTCCCCACTGCAGTCCCCAAGTCAGACGGGGTGGTAGTGGACTCCACTGCAGTGCCTATCTCCAGGGGAGTAGAATGGGGTTCAGGTAAGGTGGGCAGGACAGAGGGTGAGGACATTGTCTCCACACCAGTGGCACAAACAAGCGCAGCGGGGGGTGTGGTGCTGGAATAGCAAGTGGTAGGGGGAGAAGGCCGGATCATTTTGGGGATGGTGTATCTGTGGGTGGGGGAACCTGGGGCAGGGTGTGGTGGGGGAACCTGTGGAGTGGGGGAACGAGGGATGGAGGAAGGAGACTTGGTGGTTGTGCTGCAGGGCGGCGGAGGGGTCTTGCTCTTCCGGGACCGGGGGGACTTGCGGATGGGGGCCTCAGTCTGTCTGTGCCTGGGGGAGGGTGTCCGGGGGTGAGGGGCACTCCCCTCTGTGTGGGTGGACTTCCTCTTCCCCCTGTATGCTGGATCAGCTGGATTGGAGGGGAAGAGGCCGAGGTCACAGAGGAAGATCTGCTGTGTAGGTGGGGTTGCAGGTGAGGCAAGGGAAGGGGCCTTGGAGGGAGAGGTATCGGAGGACTGCGGAGTGACTGTGGATGCCTGTGTGTGTGTCTGTTCCCCATCCCCTGTGGGTGTGGTATCAGTCCCCTGAGGATGCCTGTGTGCACCTCTTGTTTTTGTAGTGTGTGTGTGCTGCTCGTGTCTGTGTGTTTGGGTGATTGTGCAGGTGTGCATGTGCTTGGGACAGGTAGGGTGCCAGGAAGTGTGATGGGGCAGAGGTAGGAGGGGTGAGGGACTTGTGGAGGAGGGACACTGCTGCCGTCAGGGAGGAGTCCATGGACCTATTGCTCCTCTGTAGGGCAGACATGCCCAATGAGATGCCCTCCATGAACGACACCAGCTGTGTCAACAGAGTGGTGTGGGCATGGAGGACACTCAGCATTGCTGTCTGCCCTACATGGAGCTGGCGAAGTAGGTACACAGACTCCTCACTCAGGGCAGCAGGGGACACAGGGGCAGGGGCTGCGGTGCCTGGCACAAAGGAGACACGCTCCCGAACACGGGAGCCTCCACGGACCTCTGGAATGGGAGCCGATGGGAGGGCGGTGGTGGTGGTGGTGGTGGTGGCGGGGACAGCAATACTAGCTGGGGTGTGGTGACTGCTGACACCCGCCTCCACAAGGGAGTCATCCTCCAAGCTGCTGTGGTCCTCAGCTGAGGTGGATGCTGCTGAGGACACCTCGGTGTGGCTCCCCTCACCCTCCGTGCCACTGGGTCCCTCCGACCACTCATCGGCTGCTGACCCAGTCTGGCTCTGCGGCTCCTCCTGGTCCGTGGAGCTGTCCCCTCCTGTGGCCGTGGATGTGTCTGCAAACAATTAGGCAAACAGACAAACATCAGTCACCTGCACTGACCGCACACACCACAGTGAGTACAGCACATAACAGAGCAAGCCCTGGCATCCTCAGTTGAACATTGCCAAAAGTGCACAAACAGAGTAGGAGAAGCCAATTGTCAGTCTGATGGTCCACCATGGCACACACATCCCTCCTGGCCTTGCACCCATCTGTCTGGTGCCTGTCGGATGGCAATACCCCAGTGTGGACACATGCACCACCTACACAGTAGTTGGACAGTGCAGAGAACACGGTGAAGTATGTGAACATGCACACATCACAACTCTTGCCACGGAGTCAGTACAGGTGTCCGGATAAAGGGATGGCCAGAGTCTATTTTGAAATGCATGTGATGCATACCAGCACCAGACACCATGATGCACCCATGTCCTGATAGTCAATGCAACAATGGGGTGCATGTGGCACATGTCACTAACCTGCAGGATCACTCTTAGGGAGTTCAATGCCATGGCACAGGCATGCCTGCAAAGTCATACATCACAGTCTCCAGTCACATGGGCAGGGCAGCCAGCCAACAACAGTCTGCACTGTGTCACAATACTAGGTCATGGGGAATGCAAGTTCTGTAGCTGACAAGTGCACATGTCCATCCCCCACAAACCACATCATCTGCACTCTTATTAGTCCACGTCATACCAATTGGACATATGGGAGACATGAAACACAATCCTCGGAACCTGAGCACCTCACAATCTGCTGTGAATGGGAGACAGCTGCCTGTACTTCACATTCGCATACCCCAGTCTGCACAGTCAAGTGATCAGACACCTATATGTCACACATGTATTGTCTCCTATGGTCACATCTCCGGTGGCATGCTGAGCCCTAACCGATAAACACCCCAGTAGTCCTGACAACAAAGCCACAGCACAATGACACAGAGGCAGACACCTGAGGGAACATTCCACTGAGCACAACGTGTCAGCTGATACACGGGAGTGATAGTACAGGGTGTATTGTATGGCCTGGAGTAGACATGACTGTCCTGCGCCACGTGTAAGAGGGATGAGCCCTGGACAGTTGGCAGGTGGCTAAGCATGTGTGACACACTTGATATACATACTCCAGAGGCCCAAACATTGTTCTCACCCGCAGCATGGGGGGGCGCCAAATACCCCAGGCACATGTGGTGAGCCAGATCAGCAATTGGACCACACATCAAAGTCACACGCAGATAACATGTCAGAACTCAGGCATTGTGTGAGCAATTGACCCACCCATGAAGCCCACCACAGAGTAATGGGAACAAATGCTGTCCCCCACCGTTAGCTAAGCAAAACGCAAGGACACAGTACCCAAGTGACACAATATCCTGACTGCAAGGGCCACACCTGGGTATCAGATGAGGAGTGGGCATGTTACAATTGAGGGACATGGCTCCTGGACCACAAGACTGATGTACTGTGGAAGTTTAACCAGGCTAGAGGAGGGCACATAGCATGTCAGACAAAGTTCACAGTGCAGTCATGGACTCACCCCCTCCTTGCTGCTATCTGGCCTTCAGCTGCCCATCCAGGTCAGGCAAGACCACCGCCAGGATCCGGAGCATGTGGGGGGTCAGGGTCCGGTGTCCGCCCCTCCTGCGAGGAGGCGACAGCTTCAGCTGGACCCTTGCGATCCTCCGGGTCCAGCCCCGAAGGTCCTGCCACCTCTTCTGGCAGTTGCGGATCCGGCGCTTGTAGACCCCCACGGATCTCACTGCCGGACGATGGTCAGCCAGATCTCCTGCTTCTGGTGGGCATCAACCTGTGAGGATGACAAAGTGAAAAGGCCATCACTACACATGCAAGATATCCGTGCATCACACAGTTGGATATACATGTCTCAATCATAGGGGCCTATGATGTACACAGGTAGTGCAACTATGGCTATGAACAGTTGTCCATCAGTTACTAAATGGTATCATTGCCTGGGAAGTAAAACCTTGTTGGAATGCACTGTTATTGCACTATACCTGTTCAGTGCATGTGACTACACACTTTGGGGGGGTGAACTACTCAGTGAGCATGTTGGCCAATGGTGTGCACACTGTAAGCCTTGCTAGTCAGACAACATGCACAATTAGTAAGGCAGTGGACAGCACACTCACCTGCTCCCCTGGTTTCCCATACAGCTTGCTGTACTCTGGAAGGAGGCTGTCCAGCAGGGCCTGGTTCTCCTCAGTGCTGAAGGCTGGGGCTCTCTCCACAGTACGTGCCATTGCAGTAGCCAGAGGATGCAGAGACAGCAGCAGTGTTGGTGGCAGATGTCGTCCTGGAGCATGTAGTGCAGGCAAGTGAGCCCTCAGGGGAACAGCCAGCATTATGTGTGCTGCAGAGGCAGATACTGTCCCATGTGTCCAAAGTGATAGGTCCAAGTCGTTTGCATCTTCTGAATCTGGCCAATCCATGGAATGCATCACTTAAGACACGCCCACAGCATCCTTCAAAAGTTCAACCTCATGACACCCATGTATTTGCAACATTGTTGTGGCTGGCCAACTGAATTCACTGCATCAGACTCGTTCATGCTTCGAAAACGCGTCCGTTGCCATGGCAGGCCCTAGCCAATGCGTGCGCACCGATCGGTCCATTGCTGTACAACGCGTATTTCAAATACAACGCGTACCCGCTCACATCATATGCAATGGCCAATGCGTGCGCACCGATCGGTCCATTGCTGTACAACGCGTATTCCGGGAAACAACGGGTACCCGCTCACAACAGATTCAATGGCCAGTGCGTGCACACCGATCGGTCCATTGCTGTACAACGCGTACCCGCTCACAACAGATTCAATGGCCAGTGCGTGCACACCGATCGGTCCATTGCTGTACAATGCGTATTCCGGGAAACAACGCGTACCCGCTCACAACAGATTCAATGGCCAGTGCGTGCACACCGATCGGTCCATTGCTGTACAACGCGTACCCGCTCACAACAGATTCAATGGCCAGTGCGTGCACACCGTTCGGTTCATTGCTGTACAATGCGTATTCCGGGAAACAACGCGTACCCGCTCACAACAGATTCAATGGCCAGTGCGTGCACACCGAGCGGCCCATTGCTGTACAATGCGTACCCGCTCACAACAGATTCAATGGCCAGTGCGTGCACACCGATCGGTCCATTGCTGTATAACGCGTATTCCGGGAAACAACGCGTACCCGCTCACAACCGATTCAATGGCCAGTGCGTGCACACCGATCGGTCCATTGCTGTACAACGTGTACCCGCTCACAACAGATTCAATGGCCAGTGCGTGCACACCGATCGGTCCATTGCAGTACGACGCGTCCCTGTACAGGTCACTCGCATATGTCACCATGCTTGTCACTGGTGGACGTATGCCAGTGACATATACTTGCCAGGGACTCAGGGGCACACCTACAACACCACAGCCTGTCCACACTGTATCCTAAGGCATGTAAGGCTGCATTACCTGTGTGTGTATGGGGGTCAACATGTGGTTTTTGTGGTGGCACTTGGGGGCAGCCACTCCCAGGCTGTGCACGTGTTCATGGGGACAGGATCCTTTGTGTGTTGTGCACATGACCACTGTGATGTGCAACTGTTCATTTCTGAGCATGTGGCATGGTCACATTTCCAGGTTGTGCATGTGTATGTCATGTCACATACCCCCAGAGTCCCATGTGTGAAGGTATGTACGTCACAGGGTGATCCATTGCCACAATAGGGATGGCCCTCCACAGTCTGTGTGCATGTTGTGTTTCCGATGTCTCTGATTCCATGTGCACAATGGGAGACAGTCTCCACATCCACGTTGTTTGTGCATGGACTTTGATGTTGTGCGTGTGTGTGTCACAGACGTCCATGTCTGTCCTGCGGAGGCAACAGGGGCCACTACCTGTGGGAGTCATGTTAGTTTTGCTGACGTGTACATGATACGCCATGTCATGCCAGTGTCCATGTGGCAAGACAGGGTCCCTGGGAATCTACCCGTCAATGAGCTGTGATGCCTGTGGCGCATCTGTCCAGACATGTCACTGTGGTGTGTGTTTGGAACGTGACAGCAGTAAATGGGTACTGTGACACAGCCTAATGGTTTCCCATAGCACAACCTGGAACCTGTTGTCAACACATGTTGAACTGAGATGTTAGATGACGTCCATGTAGGTGCCACATATGTCCATACAGAACGGCACACACATCAAGTACTTGTGTCTCGTAATGATGTATCATGTGATATTGAGTATGGTCAATGCCACATATGTGGGGTGACTGACAATCTTTCTTTCTTCTCCTATGCACTGCAGGGCACCAGCTGTCCATAGACCATTCCCTGACCTTGCAACGATGGTGGAACGTGACAGCATCCAACGGTACCAGTTCACCAGGCAGCTGATTGATGATTTGGCCGTGCGCTTGGCCCCACATTTGCAACCTGGCCGGCCGTACCCTACAGCGCTGACCCCCAAGGTGAAGGTGATGGCAGCCCTACACTTCTTTGCCGCCGGTACCTTTCAACACACTGTGGCGTCTGCTGGTGGGATGTCACAGACTATGTTCAGCCGTGTGCTACGCAATGTTTTGGAGGCTATGTTGAGATACCTGAACCAGTACATCTATTTCCCTAAACGTCACCAACTCACTGACGTCAAGAGTGACTTCTATGCCCTGGGGAGGATGCTGCATGTCATTGGCTCCATTGATGGGACACATGTGGCTTTGGTACCACCACAGGCACATGAGCAGGCATACAGGAACCGAAAACATTACCATTCGGTCAATGCTCTGGTGGTATGTCTTGCAGATATGTGCATCTCACACGTGTGTGCCCGTTTCCCCGGTTCTGCACACGATGCCTACGTGATGAGGAGTAGTCGCATCCCGAGGATGATGTCACAGATGCCGAACCAGCGTGCCTGGCTTGTCGGTGTGTACTGACTTTGTACCATTGTGTGTGTTCTACGATGTAGTATTCCACCCTCTTTTCCAACTCTGCTAATGTGCAATTGTCTGTATGTAGGTGACTCGGGATACCCCAACATGCCGTGGTTGCTGACGCCCCTCAGGAACCCTGTGACACCAGCCCAGATGCGCTACAATGAGGCACATGGTCGGACCAGGAGAGTGATCGAGCGGACATTTGGTCTCCTGAAGAGCCGCTTTCGCTGCCTGGACAAGACAGGAGGGGCCCTCCCATATGCCCCAGCAAAAGTGTGCAAGATTGTCATCGTCTGCTGCATGCTACACAACATGGCAGTGCGGAAGGAGTTGCCTCTCATCCTGGATGACGATGACCAACATCCGCCACCTGTGGAGGATCCTGGCCTGGGCCACGATGCCAGTGATGGTGATGATGATGAGGGTGATGTCCGCACACAGCTCATCACCAACTTTTTCAGCTGAATGTGAGTATCCAGAGATGTCATGTCAATGATGTGGGTTTGCCTGATATATGTTGGTGGTGCTCTGGTGCTGTTTGAGTGTGGCCATGTGCTACTTGACTGTATGCGTGCAGCGATGTGTCCTTACAGGTAGTCTGTACTCCCCAACAGTGTTGACATGCTAACTTGGTTTTGTGTAGGTATCTTGTGACATGTATTGGGCATGAGTTCTGCAGTTCTGTCCTGTTCTTCGGTGCTTTTGACTGTGTGTCATTTCTGTCCTTCACGGGGTACTTTCGGAGTTGTTTTGTCAACTGTGATCCCCCGACACCGTGATTCAACTTCCAGGGTGGAAGCTGTCGTTTCCCTACAGGTGATGTGCCACACACCCCTGGGCCTTCTTTCTTCTACACTTGTTGACTGTGTGGCCACTGCCACGTGGGATTACCTTGCATCTGTGGTGGAAACAACATGTTGCAAATGTGTAATAAACCTGTGCTTCACTTTGGGATGTGCGTTGTCTGTGGTCACACATCTGACTGACATTTGCTCACTGCACCTGTGGGCTAGTTGACACTGACTGTGAATAGGTGTGGTGTCTGTGCATTGCACTGTATTTCCTGGGAACATCAGTGTAGGCGATGAGTCAGATGGCCCTGGTGTGTATGTGTTGTGTAGCCCTAGTGGTGTGTCTCCCTCATATGTGTCACGTCACCATGACTCACATGACGGTGTTGAACTTGCTGTAGCAGTTAGCATGCACAGTGTCATTTAGCAGATCATCATCTCCATGACAGAAACCACGTTGGAATGACGAGAGGCAAGTTTGGTGTATTGGTGAGTTTATTTACATACATGTGTGAGTATGGTGCACAGGATGGTGTGTGCTGTACATTGGGATTGTAATCCAAAGTTCCCAGATGAGTTGGAAGTCTTGGTAGCAGAGATGTCCTGAGTAAAGTCAACAGTCATGTGATACATTGGTCCAACTTAAACTCCCCATGTAATGTGGGAGATTTGGGTTGCATTCAACAGGGTGAACAGTTTGCACACAAAGGAGAATGTCCAGAACAGGTGTTGGGTTCCTGGGGGATGTGCGTGGCCATTGGCCTCTCAGTTTTCCTTCCTCGGACGACCCCTCTTCTTTGGTGGGGGACCCTCACGTGCAGGCTGCTGCAGTGCAGAGGACTCTCCGCCAGAGTCATCCTCCCTCCCTGTGGCAGTGTCAGTTGTTGCAGCACCAGATGTTGTGGGCACACAGGGAGGTGTGGCCATGTTGTTGCTCATCTGGCAGAGGCATGTCAATATGTCCCTGTGCACCGCTGTCAGTTCTTGCAATGTGTCCCACTTGGACTCCATGCCAGACATGTGTGTCTCCACATGGGACATGTGTGTCTCCACATGGGACATGTGTGTCTCCACACGGGACATGTGGGAGTCCAAGCGGGCATGATGGGCAGCCTGCTGCTGTTGTATGTCCTTGACGATCCCCACTACCTGGCTGACCTCTCCGGTGCTAGTCTGGTACGCATCAGCAATGCGTGCCAGTTGTGGGTCATCATGCAGTCCAGACCCCTCAGCAAACAGCGACCTATGTCTCCCAACCCTCCCACCACCCCTGGCGACACGTGCAGGACCTGCGGTGGCACGCACAGGTGACCCTAGGCCCCCTTGGCGGTTGTTACTGGTGTTGTTGTCTGTTGCTCCGCGGTGGGCCTGGGTCCCTGTGCTGTCATCGGTGCACCTTGGTCTGTCTGTGTGGGCGGGGGTGGTCTGTGTGTTGGCAGTTGTTGGAGGAGTGGGTGCAGATGTTGGTCCTGCTGGTGCTGCATGATGACTCTCACCGGAGGGGCCAGGTAGTTCTTCCCCATCCGAGGTGGGCAGAGGCTGTTCCACACCAGTGAGCTCAGTGTCCCCCGGAGCCTGGGACAGGGACTCCTCCTCGTCTGCTGCTGTGTCCCCATCATCACCTGTTTTTGGAAGAGACACACAATGTATGTTATGTTTCTACAGGCATCAATGGTTCACACACCTGACAGATGTGACTGTACCTCTGGATGCGGGCCTGTACATTGCATTGTCCTAAGTTGTCAGAGTCAGAGGTTGATATTGGGGTTGCACATTGTCCTGCCAACCTGATGCATTTCAATGTGAATGTTGAGGTGTGTGCATGGCCAGCATTGGTTGTATTTGGTGGACATCCGGCCCTCCTTCTCCCCCCAGCCCAGTTATCCCACCATGAAGCATGCCACCCTTGCAGTGTGTGCAGGTTGACTCTCAGGATGTCAGTCAGTGGTGTCCTGCTGTTGGTTGGTGCACAGTTCCCAGCAGGGCCTGGTACTCCCCACAACATAGGACCATTGTCAGACATCTTAGAAGTGGCTTTTCACTCCCTGTGAGGTGTGCATGCTTCAGTGTGAGCTTGATGGGCCATGTGGGTGGGGGATGTTGAGCTGTGACTACCACTCCCATCATGCTATTGCCTACACCCCCCTTCCCAGCTTGCCCATACTTCCTTCCTTTTGACTCTGCTTCCCTGTGGGGTGGTGTGCCTGTGCTGACAGGATGGCTGAGAGTGTTGTCCTGGCGTTAGTTTGGCTACATGTCCCAAAAGTGTCCCTGTGCTTCACACAGCATGACCCAGGGTGGTGGTTCTTTGTGGGATATTTAATTAGAGTGTGAGGCAATGCATTCTCCCAGGTGAGTTGTGTGGAGTTTGTGTTAAGGGTGTGTGTGTGAAAAGCTGCTGGTAACTATGGTCAGTGCTGTCAGTCCTCCTTCCCACCCAGCCAGATATCCCACCATGGAACGTGCTTCCATTGCAGGGAGTGCAAGTTGTCTTTCAGGATGTCAGTCAGTGGTGTCCTGCTGTTGGTTGGTGCACAGTTCCCAGCAGGGCCTTGTGCTCCCCACAGCAGCACCCAGTGTCAGCCATCTTGTCAGTTTTTTTCCACTCCATGTGATGTGAGCATGGTTCAGAGTGGTGTTGATGGCCCAAATGTGAAGGTGAACAATATCTGTGCCTACAACTCCCATCATGCCATTGCCTACACCCCCCTTCCCAGCATGCCCATACTTCCTTCCTTTTGAGTGGACTTTACTGTGTGTGAGTGTGACAGCAATGGCAAGATGGCTGACAGTGTGGTCCTGTTGTTTGTTGGTGCCCAGTTCCCAGCAGCGCCTTGTGCTCCCCACAGCTGAGGCCAGTGTCAGACATCTTTGAGGTGGCTTTTCACTCCCTGTGAGGTGTGCATGGTTCAGTGTGAGCTTGCTGGGCCATGCAGGTGGGGGATGTTGAGCTGTGACTACCACTCCCATCATGCTATTGCCTACACCCCCCTTCCCAGCTTGCCCATACTTCCTTCCTTTTGACTCTGCTTCCCTGTGGGGTAGTGTGCCTGTGCTGACAGGATGGCTGACAGTGTTGTCCTGGCGTTAGTTTGGCTACAAGTCCCAATAGTGTCCCTGTGCTTCACCCAGCATTACCCAGGGTGGTGGTTCTTTATGGGATATTTAATTAGAGTGTGAGGCAATGCATTCTCCCAGGAGAGTTGTGTGGAGTTTGTGTTAAGGGTGTGTGTGAGAAAAGCTGCTGGTAACTATGGTCAGTGCTGTCAGTCCTCCTTCCCACCCAGCCAGATATCCCACCATGGAACGTGCTTCCATTGCAGGGAGTGCAAGTTGTCTTTCAGGATGTCAGTCAGTGGTGTCCTGTTGTTTGTTGGTGCACAGTTCCCAGCAGGGCCTTGTGCTCCCCACAGCAGTACCCAGTGTCAGCCATCTTGTCAGTTTTTTTCCACTCCCTGTGATGTGAGCATGGTTCAGAGTGGTGTTGATGGGCCAATTGTGATGGTGAGCAATATCTGTGACTACAACTCCCATCATGCTATTGGCTACACTGACTTGACCAGCATACACAGAATTCCTTCCTTTCAGTGAGCTTCCCTGTGAGGTGGTGTTCTAGTGGTGGCAAAATGTCTAACTGTGTTTGTTGGTTATATTTGTGCCACTGCCTTGCTGTATTTGTAGTTAGGTTTGTACATATCATGACACAGTTACATATCACTATGAGATGGCATGTATTGTGTTTATCTGACTGACAGACAAATCTTGGGGTGATTGTCTTTTGGTTGCTGTGTATTTGCTAAGGGTGCATGGTTTGACTATCCCCTTGACAGTGATGTGTGCGTATTGTCACGCAATATTGTGTATATTAGTTGTGTACTCACCAGGCTCTGGGATGTTTGATAGTCCATATACGCTCACTGGTGGTAGGATGGCCCGCACCTTCTCCTCCCAGGGCCTGAGGTATACTGGTTTGGCAGGAGGACCACTGCCGGTGTGCTGACTCAAGATGTAATCCTTCTTTAGTAGGTCCCTGACCCTCCTGCGCACATCATACCACCTGTTCTGGATGTCTTCCTTTGTGCGCAAACATGGTGATTGTGCGTTGACCCTGTCGACGATCCTCTCCCACATCTTGGTTTTCTGCGACATGGGGGTCTGTTGGACCAATGTACCAAACAACTGGGGCTCTACCCTGAGGATCTCATCTACCATGACTTCCAATTCACTGTCTAGGAACTTTGGATTCTTCTTTGGGAGCATGGTGATGGGTGGTGGTGGTGATTGATGTGTGTGTGTGGGTGTGCAAGTGAGGGTGTGGGTGTAGGTTTTGCTGGGTGTATGTGAGGGTGCTATTTGTTGAGGTGCTAATGGTGTGTGGCTTGTGTGATGGATGAGCTGTCAGTGTGTCTGTGGTTGCAGTGTGATGGTGTTCTGTGCTGGCAGGTCAGTTGAATTTGCAAAGGATCATGGTAGGGATTTGTGGCCTTTATATGGGTGGAGTTGGGGGTGTGTCCTTGTTCCATGTTTTTTTCCCCTGTATTTATCGGCTTTGTCATTGCTTGTTTGGCCCTTTTTTTTTGTATTTTTCCCTTTGTATTTTTTGTGCATGTAGGAGACGTTCTTCTGACCGAGTGGGACGCTGCAGTTGTCTCGTGCGAGCTTCTCCGAGTCGTTCACGCTGTGTTTCTGCGAGGTTCTTTGTGCGGCGTATGCGTCGTTCTCCGAGTATTGGCTTCCTTCTGCTGCCTTTTGTATGCGTGTCGGTCGTACGGCTTGAGCTCCGTGCGACTCGGTCTGGTTTTCCACGCATTACATCGTACTGCGCGGGTCGGAGTTCGCGGGTACGTTTCGTTCGGGTTGATTCCTGGTGCGTGTCGGTCGGTTCGATTCACGTGGTTTTCCGGCCGGATGGCTTGTTTCCGTGCGGTTCGGTCGTTCGGCTTGTGTTCCGTACGAGTCGGTGATTCACATGCATTTCATCGTACTTCCCAGGTCGGGCGACGCCGGTACGTGTCGGTCGGATTAAATTCCCGTACCGAGTCGGTCGGTACGTTTTCCGGCCCAAATCGGAATCGGCCCCTAAGAGTCCAGTTTGAGCCTTTTCACCAGTGAGGTGTCTGCCAGTTCTTTGGGAGTCGAACACCATCCTTGGACGGCTCACGGCACCACCATTTGAGCCAGTTCGTTGGGTAGACCTGAGTTTTTTTTTTTTTATAGAAAACTGTGTTGCTTCTTGCCTTAAGTGTTTTCTAGGAGAGTGAGCAAACAGCACGTTGTGACTATCAAAAAGCCTTTTCTGCTATTCTCTAAATACTTCACCCACACCCAAAGTTTCTGCCCAAGGTGCTGTCGGGCTTTAATCTTCACGAACACCGAGAGATGCTTGTTTTGTCTAGATTAGCAAAGTAGTTTGAAATGTTACCTGTAAAAACTAAAGACCAAATATTTGGGGCCTTTGGACAACCTGGCAGGCACCGTCACCCGTTGAAACTGAACCCATGCAGAATGGCTGTAAAGTGTACCCTCCCACATCAAGCTAACACCTCTACAAGTAAGGAAGCCTTAGTCTATTCGAAAAGAGGTGTTTCACAGCTGCTGCATTGCACGGGGGTGTGCCTCTCCATGACATTTGCCTGAAAATCTGGATTGTGATGACCTTCAGTGAGAGCGCGGGTGCAGCTTCTGATTGACTGAAGTTTGGTCGCTTTTCCATGGTGTGAATTAGCTTCTGAACAAATGTTGTTTGTTCTTGGCTCTATAGCCAGATTAACAGTTTTTTGCTGTTAAACAATCAGGTTTTCCCAGCCTGATGGAGAATAATGCAAGTTTGTGTATCTATGAAAGATATTAACGCCAGGGAACTGTGGTAACGAGTAACTAACTTATTTCTTGAATATGTTGATTACTGTGTGTAATCTTGTAGCTTTTGTTCCTGTTTCCAATTCTTATATGCGATCTAGATTGATGACTAACTTGTCTCCTGCTTCACTTGATAATGGCATTTACAGGGACCTATATGAATGGTGGGAGACCTCTGCTGGTTGGGGAGGAGGTTACTTTTTCTCCTCATTACCAGAAAGAGATGGTTGGCATACCTCCACATGTCTTTACACCTTTGGGGTTACAACATTGTGGATGGGTGAATAGGAAGGGCTCTGCAAGCCTTGTCGTGGAAAAGCTCAAAGTGGGAATGTGGGACCAGGATGAGGGCGGGTCCATTCTTTTACTCGGGGCATGACCAACACACTATTTCTAGCAATGTGTCACAAGAAGAATGGTATAGGGAGGGACCAAACCAGTCACTGTCTGATTCGTGTCCTGACTGCAGGTATTAAGCGGAGAATTTGCCTATATAATCCTTTCCATTTTAGGCTGAGTGGGATTTGCTGGTGCCGGAGTCCGTTCACTGAAACCTCCTCCTACTTACAGGTGAGAGGGTGCACCTGATTCTGAATTATTCCCGGAAATGCATGGCAGGAGTAAAAGACACTGAATCTGTTGTGAATGGAAAGAGACCTGTAGACCCTAACAACTGTGGAACCATTGAGACCTTCTTTGAACCAAACTCTAGGCACAGCACCTGCTCAGTCCCAGGGTACCCTCGCGGGTGATAGTGCGCTTTACAAATACACATAACATAAATTGTGAGCTACAACCGACTACCCTTGAGACTTGTGAAGAGTTGTTCACCCTACCTTTATGAAGTAACAGATTAAATTAAATACTATGTGTGTAAGAAGCGAGACAATACAAGAGAAAAAAAATAAAGATGTTGTAAGCTAAGTCATAACAATAAACCAATACTACTTTTCACCAACCTACGTGATCCAGCTAGCACTGCTTTCTTTACACGTTAGTAGTGTGTGTTGTCTTATATTTTCAATAATGTTCTGTATGATCTTGTTGCAAGAGTATTAACTTTCTGTTTGTTTTCTCTTTTCAGGAAATATTATATTATCTTCATGTTCATCATCTCTTTCATCAGTTTAATCTCTGCCCCTGTTACAATGGCTTTTGAAACATTTCAGAGATATTCTATCAGTGTATTGAAGGCAACCAACATGTTCTTTGATGCAATCTTTTTCCTGGATATATTTTTAAACTTTCGAGTTGGCTTTATTTCTTCGTATCAGGTAAACTGTTCCGTGTCTGTCTTTTTCTAACCTCTACATGGAGAATTGTTATTTTGCAATAAACGTTTTATTATTGACCACAAAGCACTTATATTTCCAAAACACTTCCTTCTCCACATGTGTGATATGACGCCTTTGCGGTTTGTGTAATATAATACAATATGTAAAACTTGTATATCTTGGTAGAATAAGAGTATTATACGTATCCATTCCATGCTCTCTTGTCCTCTCACAACTTATTTTAATGTGTGACTTGCCACGCATTTTTTCCAAAGATTTCTCTTGATTATCATAGTTTTCTGGTCTTCTTCTCAACTGCGTATTTATAATGTTTAAAACGTTATTTTCAAAATGCAGTACAAGGAATTTATAGACCCAGATATATCCTACAGTTTATTTGTATCTGGTCTTAGCACCTCGCTACTTAATTCAGTAGTTGTCTTAGATACAGTACAACCATTTACATTCTGAGGGTAAGCATGTTTTACTTGCTTTACGAATGTATGAACATTTCTTGTATTAAACCTGTTCGAAAACATGAACTCTTAAAAACAAATGTGTGTTTGAAAGGATGAAGATACAATTCACAGTAGGAGTCCTCGGTTTAATCTGAACCCATAAGTTCACTAGACGTTACATGGCACTTATACCTGTCTGAGGTTCGGTAGGAGTGCATTGACCCAAACACTGGTTTCCGTAATCGGAATACTTTCATGTTTTGACATTTCTACACTGTCTTCCACACCTGTCCCACCAGTGGCATAACAATAGCCCCGCAGTGGGGCGGGGGGTGGGGGTGAGCTCCAGGGGGCGGCCTCCAGCACTGTGCACTGACGGCAGGTTTGCCTGGACTGAGAGGTCCTGACTGGGTCCGGAGTGTGGGGGACCCCCTCCATGTACTTTGCAGGGGGGCCCCCTCCAGTTTTGTTACACCACTGTAGATTCTTGGGCTTCCGGAGTTTGGATTGTAACTTACCAATATAGACACCACTTGTGGTTATGACTGCTGTAGGAAGGTAGAGTATTATGTGGTGATGTTGGTTGGGCTTCACCATGCAATACTCTTACAGACTCGAAAGATGGTCCTTGGATTCACAATAATAAATCCTTAGCTCAGTCCTGGTAATGTGGCAAAGAGCAGTCAGGCTTTACTACAGGAACATGTGTTAAGCATAGCAGTGTACCAACATGGATGATAAGTACGTGATAGGACTCAAGAGAAATCTGACACCAATTTATACAAATAAAGTGTACTTTTATATTAATTTAGACACAAAAACAAACAGAATAGCTTACATGTAACTGGAATCATAGATTTTAAAAGCAATATAAAATCAGTGCCAAAAATGCAGTAAGACTTTAACATTGCAGTCAATGGGAAAAACCACTAGTGACATTTGGTCACTTGCAGTTCGAGTTGCGTTGAACCCTTGCAGGGTAAAGGTGAATCAGGTCCCAGGATCAGGCCGCGACAGTCAGTTCAGTTTTATCTGGCCCGTGGTGCCTGGTTGCAGAGCTGTCCTGGCCGTCCCAGGTGCTGAACGGGAACGCAGGAGAGATGCTTTTACTACTTAACCGGTGCTGCGGGGAACAAGATGCAAAAAACAACTACAGGGTGGTAGCTGACATCGGTCGGATGGAGTTCCCTCTAGGTGCAGCGTCAAGTGCTGGGGTTGGTTGCCTGATTGGTGACCAACAAGCCTTGGCAGCGGTAATCCTTGGAAAAGGGTACTTTGACGTTTGGTGATCCTAGGGAATACTGTAGCTGCCTATAACTTTGTGGAAGGCAGGACTACAGTTCCCACAATGCACTACACCATCTGGATTTGGGTGATCTCTTGGAGGGGCCACTGGCCAGCGATTCTTCGGTTCCGGAACGTTTAACCTGCAGTTTGCAGGGGAATAGTGCCACTAATCCAGGGGATTCTGAGGGTGCCTCAGACACTCACATGGGTCCCTGTGTCTGGGCGAACTGAGAGTTAGCCTAGGACGAGTCTCGATCAGGCAGTTCAAGGAGCGTTGCCACAGGCACAGAGTATCCCTATTTTGCTTTGTACAAGTCCTTGACACAGGTCTCTTCTTTGTCCTTTTTTAGGCAGGTTGTTCAGAACTGAGGTTCTGGTGTCAGGGGTAGCTCTTTAATCCTGTGTTTAGGGGTGTGGGTGCAAGTGGCCAATGAGTTGCTTCCCCAGCTGCTAATCCTCCCCCTAAGGTGGCCACATCTGGGGGTGTAGGTCACCTTTTCTATCCAGAATCCACTATTTCTACCATTTTTAAAAATGGCAGAAGTCTTCCTTAGCTGTACAGACCAGGCAGCCCACCCTAGAGGTGTGGCTAGCCTTCTGCAGATGTACACCTCCTGCATGCGTCATTTCCAGCCTGCTTGGGTGCAAATGTGCCTGGGGGAGGGCTGTTTCCTTCTCAGTGAGTCAGCCCTGATGCATATCAGAGGTGGTGTAGCCTTTGACGCTCACTGCCTTGATGTGCCACTTCACTAGCCTTCCTGGGATGGAGGAGGTGTGATCTCCTACCTGCCCAGGCCTTTGTTCCTGACTCCTGGGACTGATCACATTGCCTAGCAGGAGATCAAAATCCTGTCTTGGTGGCAGCAAGCATTGGCTGCCGCCCAGAGCACAGAGGAGCTGGTGCAACCAGGTGGGCATCTTCTAAGGTAGCCACCTGGGTGCATGCCACATCACCCTCGACATAAGATTCGTGTCTGGGGTGAGAGGTCACTTTGTTTGATACCAAACACAACATATTTAGGCAGAACCATAATGGAGCTGCCAACCTCGGGTTTGCTTGGGTGCCAGCCCATCCTATGGACCACCTATCACTTATAGTGTACGTTAATGATAAAGGACACTATAGTGACATATATGCTTGTACTTGCATGCCCACATCTTTCATATAAGGCACCCTGTTTCCTGGGCTTCCTTAGGGTGACTAATGTATATTAAAAGCAGTGCATTAACTTTGCCACACATGGTTAAGGCAAAGTGGAAATGGAGCAGTTTACACTGTTCCTGCAGTCTGCAATGGCAAGCCTGCTGTCAGTAGTTTAATTGGGTCACTCAGGGTGGCACAAACAGTGCTGCAAGCCGTGGGGATCCCTTTACCACCAAAGCCCTGGGTACCACTGGTACCATATACTAGGGACTTAAAAGGATCTAAAGTCTTTGCCAATTGGGAATGCCATATTACAAATGACAGTTTTAGGGAGAAAGCACTGGCACTGGGCAGCAGGCTCCAGTGCACTTCCAGAGTCAGAACCATTAACATTGTTGCAAACCATGGGGGTGGGGTGGTGGATAGGAGGGCGATACAAAAGGACACTTTCCTACAAGAAGCAACCCCCCCCCCTTAGAGCTTAGGTGATGAGCAACTATTCTATCCCCTTGTAGTTTTTTAATTGTCTAAATGGAAAAACGTGGAAAGGCCATCGGCATTGGCATGGTCGGTCCCTGGTCTGTGTTCCACTGTAAATTCCATCCCCTGTAGGGAGATGGACCACCTCAACAGTTTGGGGTTTTCCCCTCATCTTCATCAGCAATCTGAGAGGCCTGTGGTCGGTTTGAACCTTGAAGTGAGTCCCAAACAAGTAGGGGGTCTGCTTCTTCAGGGACCAGACCACAGCAAAGGCTTCCCTCTCAATGCCACTCCAATGCTGCTCTCAAGGGAGGAGTCACCTGTTAATATAGAGAGCTGGTTGATCCTGGCCCTCATTATTTGTTTGTGACAACACTGCCTCAATTCCCATGTTCAGAATTGTCTGTTTTGCACAAATAGTGCCTTTCTATAGTCATGTGCCTTGGGGCCAGGTGCTGAGCACATAGCCTCCTTCAGGGTGTCAAAGGCCTTTTGGCATCCTGTCATCCAGATGACCTTCTTAGGCTGTTTCTTGGAGACAAGTTGAGTGAGTGGATCACTTTAAATTGGAAGTGGCCCTCTGGGGTCGAAAATGTAGACCTCTCCTTTGCTCCCTGGGTGAGTCCAATCTACCAGTACCCTGATGTTGAATCAAAAGTACTTAGTAACTTGACTTCACCCAGCTTGTCAATTAATTCAACTGTTCTTTGAATGGGGTGTGCATCAGTTTCAGTGACTGCATTTAGGTTTTCCACCTTTTGAATGAGGCTTGACGACCAGTACCACTGTGCTGACCCAGGGACTGCCAGAGGGTTCACTCACCCCTAGCTTTAGCATCTTGCTGACCTCAGTCTAAATGCAAGCTTTGACTTGGTCAGACAATCTGTTTCTCTTGCTCTTGACAGGGAGGTGGTCAACTGTGTCCCCATCATGGGTACACCATGTTTTCTGACCTGGGGTCAAAGAGAAGAGCTCAGCAAACTGACCTAGTAGTTGCCTGCAGCCAGATTGCTACTGTGCAGTGAGAGTGTCGGTCAAAACAACACCCTCCATTAACCCATCCTGTGGGGGTGGGGAGAGGGGCGGAATTACTTTCCTCCTCCCGGCCTCCATCAGTGACCATGGTCATGTCAACTTTGTCCTGGTGACGATTTAGGCGATTGACATGGAGAACTCTGTGAGGACTCCTAGGGGTGCCCAAGTGTACCAAGTATGTGACTCCTCCTTTCTTCTCCACTATTGGCTAAGGCCCAGTCCACTTGTCTTGGAGGGCCCTGGGAGCTACAGCTTCCACAATACCCACACCAGCTGACCCCTTTGGTACTCCACTAGTGCTGACTTCTGGTCATACCAGTGCTTGATAAGTTCCTTGCTGGGGTCTAGATGCTTATTTGCCTTCTTCATGTACTCAGCCATATGTAAACTCGGGCCCAGTACATAGTTCACTATCGTAGGAAGGTAGGATCCTTCTAGAAGGGTTACCCCCACTTTTTGCTTGGTGTCAGTATGTTTTTGACTAGTCTGACTGGGATCCTGCTAATCAGTACCCCAGTCACTGTGCTTTCTCCTTAAATTGACCATGGTAAGTACGTCTGTATATCCACAGTTGGCTACTGGTGTACCCTTTTAAGTCCCTAGTATATGGTACTAAGATATCCTGGGCTGCAGCTTGTATTGGGCCACCCATGGGAGTCCACATAAACTGAGACTACAGGCCTCCCATTGCAGCCTGTGTGAGTTGGTGCTTGCACCCCTCACAACAGATATAATTTTCCTTATATCTGGGGTCACTGCACTTAAAACCTATAAGTCACTCCTATGGCAGGCTCTTCAGTCCTGAGGGCAGTGTCCTTGGTTATAAGTGTGAGGGTGTCCCTGCATGAACAGGACACCCCTACAAACCCCAGTCGATTCTCCAGGCTTTGTAAGTGCGGCCAGCCATTTTAATACATATAGTGGAGATCATTCATTACGAGATATCTAACTATATAGTGGCTGCACCGAACCTGGTCATGTTTGGTAACAAACATGTTGGAATCATACACCGACACTGATTCCAGTGTTAGAAGTATGATCCCATGTACTGGGGGCTCCTTTGGGGTACCCCCATTACTACCAGTAACAGCCTTTCAGGGTCTGACAGCCAGCTAGTGCTGCTGCCGACCACAGACACGATTCTGCCCTCCCGCTGCTGAGCCAAGCTCGAGCAGGGGAAGGTAGAACAATAGGTTTCCTGCCACAGGGAGGTGTGAGCACCTCCCAGACAGGACTTAGTGTATTGAGCTGGGGTGGGGGTGCTTGCCAGCGCCACCAGACTGCTCTGAAGAGCACATTTGGTACCCTTCTTGCATACTCCAGTTTGAGCCAGTTCATGGAGCCCTTGGCTCCCGCTCTGGTGCGAAACTGGACTAAGGACATTGGGGTATTCTCCCCCTGTCCAGCCCCTCCTCTGGGAGGAACCCGTGAGTCGTTCCAACCCTTTCCCTAGGGTACTAAAGAGCTTACCTGTGTCTGGTTCCTTGGAATTATCGTGGGACAAGACTCAAGCCTGAAACCACGTCACTCTTCGACCGTCTGGACACTTGGACTTGTCCTGGAACCGAGACTGCACTAAGGAAGACTCCTGCTGCTCCTAGTCTCGCTGTTCTGAAAGTCTTTTTCGTTGTCATCGTCTGTGCTTCTTCCAGGATCTTCACCAGACCTCTGGGCATCAAGGACACCTGAAGTAATCTCAGTAACCAAAGCTGACCCGTCTGCTGCTCCTGATGTCCCACGGACTTCGAAAGGCTCAGCAACACAGGTGGTGGTTCTGCAACTCCCTTGAGACCTGACCTGTCCTCTCTGCAATTTTGAGGCCAGTATCCCTCGTTGGAACCGCTGGGACCGAACCCCAGTGCACTGCGTTGACTTGCCGTTGCCAAGGCTTGTTGACTCTGTCCTCCAGAGATCTTCGGGCTACAAGGAGCTCCAACCTCCGTCCTCATTTTCTGCCAAGTACAGCGTCCTCACGGCATCCTCTGCACCCTGGGTCTTTCTACTTGGTGAGCTGCTCGAGGTACTCTTGCGACTCCTTTGCTTTTTGCCTGTGGGTCCTCCTGAGGGTCTTCTGCTATAGTGGGCTCCCCTGCTTGCTCGGGGCCTGCTCTGAATCTTCTGCATGTGGTGAGTCCCTTGAACCTTGCTGGTCCCAACGTTGCTCCTTTCTCGTTCTCCACACCAGTTGCGGCTACCAAGGCTTGTTGGTGCTCCCGCCAGACACTGACCCCCCTGGTCACCGACATCCAACGTGGGACTGCTCGTGCACAGCTCCTGGTCTTCCTCAGCATTGCCTGGTCCTCACAGCTGCAGCGCCAAGGTCACGTCAACTCGTCTGAACCGCCAAAATCGGTGGGCATTGCTCTTCCATGCCTCCTGGTCACTCCTGAGTGGCATAGACTCTGTCCCCTCTTCTTGCAGGCTCTTCACTTCCAGAATCCACTCTTGGATTCCACCGGACTTCTTCACCTTCTTCTCCAGAGGCACTTTTCTCCAAGTCTTCCATTATTGTATATGGAGGTTTCAGACGTCTCTTCACCCTTATGCACCTGGCTGGCTTCCCTGGTATAGGTAACCTGGTGTCCGGGGCATCCACGGGTTGGGTGGCTCTCAAACCTTCCGTCCTCCAAGGGAATTCTTCAGGGTCCTCTGGTAAGGGTCCTTCTGCAAATCTGCAACTTCTCCATCGACTTCCATTGGGCACGCGGCTGTGTTCCCACTTGCACACAGCCTCCTTGGGGTTCCTAGGTACTTACCTTGGGTGGTTCCTTGTGTCTCTGGCTCCTCTGGGTCTTCTGGCCCAAGTCCCGTCCTCTCCTGCAGTTCGCATTCCACTTTCTTAATATATGGTTTGGTCTCCCCCTTGAGACCACTGTATTTTGTGCTACCATATACCTTATTGCAATTAAAATATTTTTGTGTATTTGTGTTGATATCTCCGGGTAGGAGATATACCAATGTGTTAGTGAGTGTTGTGTAATAAATAGACATATTTTTATATATACACTGTGTGGTTCTTTTACGTTTAACCTGCACTACATGATTACACTGGTAAAACAAGTTGCTTAACACTCCTTCAAGATAAGCCAGAAGGCTGTTCTCTACAGCTACCACTTTGAGAGCTTTCTATGGTTATCAAAGACCATTAAAATCACCATAAGGGATGCCTGTATTAGTGCAAGGTGCATCACTTAAATAAGTGGGCACCATATACTAGGCCAGCCTCCTACAACTATGTCCTCCTTGGGCTCTTTGAGAGGTTTCTCCCATCCTTCCCTCACTAGACAGAGGACCCCTTACAGGAAGGCCAGACAAAAGTTCAAAAGGGCTGAATACAACCCCCTTTTGTGGCACCTTTTTGTAGGCAAACAGCAGGCAAGGTAATAGGACATCACATCTCCTTGAGAGTTTATCAGTGCAGCCCATTATCATCCCTTTAATGGTTTTGTTGAACCTTCCAAGCAAACCATTTGTCTGAATGTGATAGGGGCTGGTGAACTTGTAGCTCACTCCACATTCATCCCACATAGCGTTAAGATATGCAGACATTAAATGTGTCCCTCTATCTGGGACCACCTTTTAGGAAACCCAACCTTTGTGAAAATGCTAAGAAGGGCATTTGCAGGGGCAGTGACAGTCCTGAGGGATATCTCCTCATGGTAACTAGTGGCATGGTCCATTACCACTAGGATAAACCTGTTCCCAGATGCAGTTTGAGGGTCTAGGGGACCACCAATGTCAATCCCTACCCTCTCAAAGGGAGCCCCAACCACTGGAAGTAGAATTAAGGGAGCCTTTGGTTGTGTGCCTTTCTTGCCACCGGCTTGACAAGTCACAAAGAAGCAACAAACCTCCTTCACTTTTTTTAGATATCTGTGGCCAATAAAAATGGGCAACCAACCTGTCCCAGGTTTTGGTTTGTCCCAGATGTCCAGCTAAGGGGAAGTCATGGGCCAAGGTCAGAATGAACTCTCTGTACATTTGGGGGACCACCATTCTCCTGGCTGCCCCTTGTTTGGGGTTCCTAGCCTCAGTGTACAGAAGCCCAACTTCCCAGTAGACCTTGTGGGTACCACTCACATCTCCCTCCTCTTGCCTTGCAGCTCACCGCCTAATGCCTTCAAGAGTAGGGCACTGCTTTTACCTTTGGAATAGGTCCTCTCTATCGGTTCTAACATGTCGGGCAGCAGCTGCAGTTCCCTCCATGGCATCTCCCTCAAGAGAACTCTCCCCCTCGTCCTTTCACCTCTTGGAAGTTGCCTTAGCAGACGTCTTGCCCTTCATCTTGCTTTGGGTGCCATGACCCACTGTTTCAGGATCCAAGCTCACATGACTTCCCTGGTGTGCTGCTTGTGCTCTTGTGGTAACCCATACCCACTCCAGAAGACCCGCGTTTCTGCATGAGCCTTCTTTTCAACTTCTGTCCTTGCAGAATTCTCTAGATCATTTCCCAACAGACGCTTCCCTGGGATGGCAGGGGAAACAACAACCACCTTGTTTGGGCTAGTATCCCCCTCCCTAATCTAAGCTTATCAAGACCATTGGATAGAGCTTAGTCTCACTGTCAGCAATGATTAGCTGGTGACTAACACAAGGTATCATTTCATCTGGAGAAACCAGTCTAGCAGCTACCATAGTGACACTGGCACCTGTATCCATCAGAGCGTCTACCTCAGTCCCATTGATTTTAGGCCTTTGTTTGTACTTCTCCAGGCTTGGAGGTAAGACAGCCAGGACTTCAATATCCACCCCACCCAGGGAAACTAAACTAGCCTCTCTGTATTCTCAGGCCTCTCCAGAGTACACATCCACCCCAATCCTATGCTAGCCAATCCCTTGGATTGCCCACCACTGGGGGACTTTTTGGAGCATGCTTCATCTCCTTCCTTATGACCTGCCTTATGACAGTCATGACAAGCCACAGAAGCCTTTGCTGGATCTCAATTGTTTATCCTGATACCCTTTGCCCTTGGACTGGGAGATGTCTTGGTGCCCACCCTCCTGAGAACAACTTTGACTTTGGAGACCTTTAGAAAACTCCTTTTTATCCTATTTGTTGCTCACCTCCTTCCCCTGCTGGGAAGTCTGAGAACCCTTCTTCTGGTCACTTCCACCATGGGTCTTCCTGGACACCGTTGTTCTGACCTATTTGTCAGCTATCCTCCCCAGCTCTTTGGGAGAAGACAACTTGGAATCCACCCAATGCTGATGCAATTGCTCTGTGGTACAATTAGTTCAAATGTGCTCTTTCATAATTAAATTATACAGTCCATCATAAGTGTCCACCTTATTCCCTTTTATCCAGCCTATTTGTGCTTTGACCGAAGAGTCAACAAAGTCCACCTATGTCTGGTTTAGACCTTTATGGGTGTCCCTAAATCTCAAATCTGTATTTCTTAGTACTGAGTCCAGCTCCTTCTATCAAGGTCTCCTTCATATGCTGATAGGACTCGGCTACCTTCTCATTATGGGTCAGCAGTTATTCTCTGCTCTTTACTAAGAATAACTCCCAAAGTAAAGAACCCGGTGTTGGCAACCTATCCTCATTTGGAGGCCCTTTCAAAGGCTCAAACCACTTATCGATGTCATCACCATCCCTAAACTTGGGGACAATCCCTTTGGGGATTTTAGAGTAAAAGGATTCCTCCTTCTCCCTATTACTGTTGCTGCCACCATCTTTGGGCCTCAAGCCCATCTTAACCCTTCTTTCCTCAAGGTCTAGTCTCCTCTCTTCTCCTCAAGCTTTTTCTCCTCCGGGGAGAGTAGGTCAAGCTATTCCTCAGGGCTTCCTACCACTTTACCATTGAGGGGATCTAATCGTGACTCCTGAAACTTCCCATTGGTGAAGGGGGCTAAGAAAGGGTGAAGAGTTGAGATCACCTTCTTCCCCATCTTTACGACTTGGGCTATAGCATCATCCTCACCTTCTTCAGGGTCCTCATCTGAGGAATGGCCCTCCTGCTCTATTCTTTACTCCAGTATTGGAACTTTCATAGATTCCCATTGCTTTGTATCATTCCCCGTCGTCGAGATGGGAGTCCCCGGTAAATAAAAAAAATACCATAGAAATAGGTACAAAAAAAAAAATAAGGCCTAGGCCTCATCTCCTTTTGTAGCATATCCACCTCTTTTTGTAAAAGAGACCAAATAAAATGAACAGCCAATCAGAACAGCCTCACCCCATAGAACCTTCCTGAGAGAGCCTCAGATTTTCTACTGCATGTTGTGCAAGGGAGTCTCCACTGAGCTCTGCTCAGTTTTTCTTCAACTTTTCTTCAAATTCAACTATTTTTGCTTCACTTCAAATTCATCATGTCAGACAAGGAGAAGAAGGCTCTGTTTAAAGCTTGTGCCACCTGTTCCAAAAAGAAACTTTATGTGGAGGACAAACATAAAGACTGTATTTATTGTTTGTATCCTGACCATAAAGCTACTGACTGCAAGATCTGTCGGACCTTCTCCACCAAGACTTTACGGGACCGTGAGGGACGTCTTCTCACTTGGCTTCAAAAACGTAAGTCACGGAAAGATCCTGTTTCCAGTGACAGTGATGACGCCGCATCTGCTACTTCATCGAGGAGATCACAGAAAAGGGGTAGGTCTTCACCTTCTACTTCTTCAGAACCCCCTTCAAAAGCCTTACAAAACACCTCTGATAGGTCTGACAGGCGTAGTCCCATCAAATCTCCTCACCGTGGTGTAAAGGAGAGGGAAGGGCTTGTTTCTGAAGTAGCACCTGCAAAGAAGACAAGCCATGTACTTTCGGCTTCTTCTTCTTCTCCTTCTGAGAAGGCTAAAACTTTCAAAAAACCAGCTTCTGTCCCACCTGAGGGAAAAGCTGACAGAAAAGTTCGCTCGTCGACGACGACAACATCGACTCCGTCGACGACGACTTCAAAAACTGTACCAACGTCTACTTTGGCTCTGTCGGCGGGCTCGTCGACGAGAGTTTCCTCGTCTCCACCGGCTTCGTCGACGACGGCTTCGACGACGACGCCATGTACACAGGTACCTTTCATTCTGTCGTCGACGTCTACTCTGATGACATCCACGTCCACGAGGATGACGACGATGATGGTGTCGACGGCAACCACGTCGACGACGTCAGCTTGATCATGACGACGGTCTCGACGATGGTCCCGTCGACGGTGGCCCTCTCCCCGTCGACGGTTCAAACATTGTCGTCGGCGGCTCCGTCGACGATCTCGTCGACGATACAAAGTGTGGCAATTTCTATGCAGAGACGTCGCATTACTCCAGAAATGACTTCTCCCAGGAAAGTGACACCCTGCCTCCTGCTCTACTGTTAGAAGAGGAGTTTTCTGAGGACGAGGACGGTCCTTGTGGTGATGCAGATAGCCCATCTCAACTGCATGTTAAATATCAAGACTCTGACTCTGATGAGTATTACATGGAGCAGCAACATTATGAGCCACAATTGAGTCGACGTCAGCTTCCAGCTTGATCATGACGACGGTCTCGACGACGGTCCCGTCGACGGTGGCCCTCGCGTCGATGGCAACCACGTCGACGACGTCGACGTCAGCTTCCATCTTGATCATGACGACGGTCTCGACGACGGTCCCGTCGACGGTGGCCCTCTCCCCATCGACGGTTCAAACATCGGCGGCGGCGGCTCCGTCGACGACCTCGTCGACGATACAAAATGTGGCAATTTCTATGCAGAGACGTCGCATTACTACAGAAAAGACTTCTCCCAGGAAAGTGACACCCCTGCCTCCTGCTCTACTGTTAGAAGAGGAGTTTTCTGAGGACGAGGACGGTCCTTATGGTGATGCAGATAGCCCATCTCAACTGCATGTTAAATATCAAGACTCTGACTCTGATGAGTATTACATGGAGCAGCAACATTATGAGCCACAATTGAGGTCTCAGGAGCAATATCAACAGGAGATGGTCTGTTTGCCATCTGCCCTCATTACGGACTTGCAGTTCATGCTTTCTGATTACAGAAAGAGATTTCCTACACAGTCCTCTGTCCCAGAAACAGTGCAAGTGCCTCCAACTCCACTTGCTCTTCCGGTTACACCTCATCCTCCGCCTCAAATTTCATGGCCGGAGTTACCGGAACCACAGCAGGAGGTGGTTACTGTCCAGGACGATACATCAGATGATGAACAAGGGACGCCGACGATCCCGGACCCTGACAGGGATTGGGACGATTACATCATTCCGGATCCTGCCTCTCCCGTTCCAGAACCGGCGGATTCCCCTCCTGCTGATATTGGGGGCTTTCATAACCTAATGGAGAGAGCTTCTAAGCGTTTCGATCTGCCCATTCCATCTGTGCAGTCGGAATGTTTTCTATATGACTTTAAAGAACCATACAGGAAGTCAGTACTCTCTATCCCTATCGTGGGTCATGTCTGGGATGAGGGACTAAAGGTTATGAAGTCGCCGGCCACAGTCATACCTGTGCTTCCTCGTCTGGGAAAAAAAGTACAAGGCTCCTGAAGATAGCCCCGCTTGTCTGGTCAGTCAGCCGAAACCAGATTCCGTGATTTCTCAAGCGGCCCAGAGAAAGTCTACAAATCCAGTGGCCCCTCTTACCACACCACCTGATAAAGAGGGAGGGCGGTTGTATAATGCTGGGAAGAGGTTCTCTTCCATGTCGAGCCTCCTGGTTAGAGCAGCCAATGCCTTGGCAATTCTTGGAAGGTACGATCGCCAGATGTGGTGCGATCTGTCTCCTTATCTAGACCAGCTGCCGGACGAAGCTAAAGCTGAAGCTAAAAAGATCCTCCAGGAGGGAGAGAGAACATCTTCAGAAATAATTGATTGCGCAATGGATATTGCCACCACAGCCTTCCGTTCCCTAGCAGGAGCAGCAGTTCTTCGATGCCAAGGCTGGCTTCGTGCCACTTGGTTCCGGCCGGAAGTCCAGAACAAGATCCTGGACCTTCCCTTTGACGGCGAGGCGCTCTTTGGGAAGCACATTGATGATGCGCTGCAAGATATAAAGAAAGACACGGAAACTGCAAAGTCCCTTGGGACTCTACAATATCGCAAGGTCCCTTTCCGTGGAGTGAGAGGGAGAGGATTTTCCTCATACAGAGGAGGATATCAGCAGCAGCGCTATTCCTCTTACTCTCAGCCTTCTCAATCATACAGGCTGCAATATTCTCAACGACAGGGCCAGTCGTCTTCTTTCTCTCGTTCGTCTTCTAGAGGACAGCAAGGGCGCCAGGAGAGAGATTCCTCTAAGCGCCAATAGCGGCTTCCTGGCTCTTCCTACTGTTCCTTTGTCCCCTGTAACACCAGTGGGGGGCAGGATTTCCCAACACTTCCACAACTGGCAACTTATAACATCAGATCGATGGGTTCTCAATATTGTCTTGTCAGGCCATACTCTGGAATTTCAACATCAACCACCATCCAAAGCCCCTCGCGCTACGAATCCAAGCATCTACACCTTCTACGTCTAGAAGCACACCAACTACTTCTCAAGGGAGCGATAGAACCGGTCCCTCTATCCCAACGGGGAAAAGGATTCTATTCTCGGTTCTTTCTTGTTCAAAAGACCGTAGAAAAATGGCGCCCAATTTTAGACCTGAGGGAGCTAAACACCTATCTCATAAAGCTCTCTTTTCGGATGGTCTCCTTACAGGACATTTTACGGCTCCTCAATCCAGGAGATTACATGGCCACCCTGGACCTCGAGGATGCATACTTTCATGTCCCCATCCACCCTGCCCACAGGAAGTTTTTACGCTTTACAGTAGCCAAGAGCCACTTTCAATTCAAGGTCCTGCCTTTCGGACTCAGATCCGCTCCGCGGATTTTCACAAAGGTCCTAGCCCCGGTCGCAGCTTTTCTCAGGAAACAGAAGCTTCAAGTCTTCCCTTACCTGGACGACTGGTTGGTGAAAGCTCCGTCTCATCACGCGGCGGAAAAGGCTGTCAGAACATGCACACAGCTCTTCCGTCATCTGGGGCTCCAGCTCAACACGGAAAAATCGGTCCTGTGCCCTTCCAAGTCGGCCAGGTTCTTGGGGGCCATTCTGGACACATCTTGCTGCAAGGCGTTCCCGTCAAAAGAAAGGCAAACAAAGCTGATGACCTCTGCTCGTCGGTTGCAAAGAAGAGGGTCACTTTCAGTTTGCCTCTACAAATCCCTTCTGGGGTCAATCTCGTCCTGCATTCCCTTGGTTCCACATTGCAGGTTAAGAATGCGCCCCCTCCAAGAACAACTGGATTTGCAGTGGCGCCAGGCAGAAGGCTCTTTCGAGGACAAGATCACAATAACTCCGCCTATGAATGAGGCGGCAACGTGGTGGACGGTCCGAGACAATATTTCTCAGGGTCTCACCTTCAGGGTCACCCCATCTCCTCTAATAATAACAGACGCCTCACTAGAAGGCTGGGGGGCAGTCTTACAAGACCTTCAGGTAAGCGGCCGTTGGCTGCCCCAACATCGCCTACTCCACATCAATCTGTTGGAACTCAGAGCGATTTGTCTACCCTTGCAGGCCTTCCTTCCACGGATTCAACGGTCCACTGTCCTGGTCCGTACGGACAACACGACGGCCATGCATTACGTAAACAAGCAGGGAGGTACAAGGTCTCGTCGTCTATCGAAAGAAGCTCAGGAAATTTGGGAATGGGCAATCCAACAGGGGATATCGCTCTCGGCGGAACATCTTCCAGGTGCCCTCAACAAAACAGCGGACACGCTCAGTCGCCTGAAGTCAGTGAGCCACGAGTGGGAATTAGACCAAGACACATTGGAGGAAATTTTCAGTCACTGGGGCACACCTCCCATAGATCTCTTTGCCACGCCAGAGAACAAGAAATGCCGACTCTACGCAAGCAGGGATCACCATCCGGGATCATTGGGGAATGCGCTTTCGATGGCCTGGTCAGGCGCCTTTGTTTACGCCTTTCCTCCGATCCCACTAATTCCCAGACTTCTCCGGAAGCTCAAGGCGGAACCCTGCAGAATAATTCTGGTGGCCCCGGCTTGGCCCCGCCAGTTTTGGTTGACGGAGCTTCTCCTGCTCTCCCTGGATCATCCAGTTCATCTGCGCCCAATTCCTTCCCTGCTAACGATGTCCCAGGGCCAAGTGGTACATCCGGATCCGAGCTCTCTTCAGTTAGCAGCGTGGCTCCTGAGCACCGAGAATTTCAGAATCTAAATATCTCGGCAGAGTGTAGAGAGGTGCTTGCTCAAGCTCGAGCACCAAGTACAAATAAGACATATTGCTTAAAATGGAAGCATTTCTGCCTGTGGTGCCGGCAAGAGAAAATTCATCCTTACTCTTCTGCTCCTCATTAGATTTTGCCATACATTCTGGGTTTGGCTAAATCAGGTCTTGCTCATTCCTCTATCAAGGTACACCTTGCAGCCATTTCTAGATTCAGACGAACTTCTTCTGGTCCTTCCCTCTGGTCGGCAAGGATTGTAAAGCAATTTCTTAAAGGTCTTTTCAGAGTTTTCCCACCAGTTAGGCCTCCACCGCCTCTGTGGCAGCTTAACTTAGTCCTTACTCAACTCATGAGGCTGCCTTTTGAAACAATTCATAGGGCAGACCTTAAGTTCCTCTCATGGAAAGTGGCCCTCCTTCTCGCCTTAACATCTGCCAGAAGGGTGGGTGAACTGCACGCTCTCACTATTCAAGAACCGTTCTTACAGTTTAAAAGAGAGACTTTGATTCTAAGGACGAATCCCAAATTTATCCCGAAGGTGCCTTCAGACTTTCATTTGAATGATCCAGTGATTCTCAAATCCTTTTTTCCTCGACCCACGACTCCAGCGGAGAGGGCTTTGCACTCTCTGGACGTTCAAAGGTGTCTGAAGTTTTATCTTCAACGTACCAAAGATTTCAGAAGGTCAACACAGCTCTTTGTCGCTTTCAGTGCCCCTCGCAAGGGTTTCCCTCTTTCAAAGCAGGGTATTGCTCGATGGATTGCCAGCGCGATCCAATACTGTCACCAAGCGGCTGGTAAGCCCCTGGAGGGGCGGGTCCGGGCACACTCTACGAGAGTCATGTCTTCTTCTGTTGCTCTCTTCGCCGGAGTGCCGATCAAGGATATTTGCAGAGCAGCGACATGGAGCAGTACCCATACCTTCACAAGGCATTACTGCTTGGACTCCTCCACGCGTGATGACGCTGCAGTGGGTCAGGCAGTCCTGAGGAACCTCTTTCAATAAGTGGTGAGCTTTCCCTTCTAACCCTCCTTCCTTTTATTGGTTATTTGCACATTTTGTATCTCTTGATGTTCACTTGCTATTCTATTGCCAATTCTCTATGGATAATTTGTATCTCTAATGAATGTGATGCATCCCGAAAGTTTTTATAACAATGTATTATGACACAAAATGTGCGTTCTGACTGCTAGCTATTCTGATACAAACAATGGGAATCTATGAAAGTTCCAATACTGGAGTAAGAAAACAAGTTACTTACCTGTAACTTTGGTTCTCCAGTATTGGTAACTTTCATAGATTCCCATGCGCCCACCGTCCTCCCCTGGGAAAGCTCAGCCTTCAGCATCTGCTGTTATACTGTTACACAACGGCTACGAAAATCTGAGGCTCTGAGGCTCTCTCAGGAAGGTTCTATGGGGTGAGGCTGTTCTGATTGGCTGTTCATTTTATTTGGTCTCTTTTACAAAAAGAGGTTTTTTTTATTTACCGGGGACTCCCATCTCGACGACGGGGAATGATACAAGCAATGGGAATCTATGAAAGTTACCAATACTGGAGAACCAAAGTTACGGGTAAGTAACTTGTTTTCTTCTCTCTCATAGGAGCTGAGGGCTTTTTCAAGTTCCTCTTTTTAGCTGTATCCCTATAGCTAATGGCCCTTGCTTTGTACGAAACCCTCAGATCACTGATCCTCAGGGCTGGGATAACTGTCAGATCAAAATCCTTACTAGCCTTCATTGTGCCTAACTTTTTATTGGAAGTTGGGACCTTTTTAAACTAAAAAAAACTTCTATAACTTTTCCTAACTTTCCTAAGCCTTTTTATCACTATTGGAAGGGGGCTCTAACAGGGCCCTAATAATCCAATTTTAAAAAAATCAAAAAAATTATTTTTGAGTTTTAAATCATTTTAGTGGATTTGTCGTGAAAAAACACTTATGACCAGGTGGACAGCGAAACACAGGTTCAGTATCCCCACTGCTGTAACACCAATGTAGGAAGGTGGAGTATTATGTGGTGATGCTGGTTAGACTTCACCATGTAATACTCTCACAGACCCCAAAAATGGTCCTTGAATTCACAATAATGAATCCTTAGCTCAGTCCTGGTAGTGTGGCAAAGAGCAGTCAGGCTTTACAAGAGGAACATGTGTTAAGCATTGCAGAGTACCTACATGGATGATAAGTACTTGACACGACTCGAGAGAAATCGGACACCAATTTATACAAATAAAGTGTATTTTTATATTAATTTAGACACCCAAAACAAACAGAATAGCATACATGTAACTGGAATTATAGATTTTAAAAGCAATATAAAATCAGTGCAAAAAATACAGTAAGACTTTAACATTGCGGTCAATGGGAAAAACCACTAGTGACAATTGGTCACTTGCAGGTCGTGTTGCGTGGAACCCTTGCAGGGTTAAGGTGATGCTGGATCCAGGACCAGGCCACAACAGTCAGTTCAGTTTTACCTGGCCCGTGGAGCCTGGTTGCAAAGTTGTCCTGGCCGTCCTAGGGGCTGAACGAGAGCCGCGGGAGAGCTGCTTTTACCTCTTACCCGGTGCTGCGGGGAACAAGATGCAAAAAACAACAGGGTGGTTGCTGATGTCGGTCGGTTGTAGTTCTCTCTAGGTGCAGCATCGAGTGCTGGGGTTGGTTGCCTGATTGGCGACCAACAAGCCTTGGCAGCGGTAATCCTTGCAAAAGGGTATTTTGATGTCTGGTGATCCCGGGGAAGATGGTAGCTGCCTATAACTTCATGGAAGGCAGGACTACAGTTACCACAATGCACTAGACCGTCTGGATTTGGGTGATCTCTTGGAGGGCCCGATGGCCAGCGATTCTTCGGTTCCGTAAAATTGTTTTACCTGCAGTCTGCAAGGGAATAGTGCCACTAGACCAGAGGAGTCTGTGTCTGGGCGAACTGAGATTTAGTGTAGGACGAGTCTCAATCAGACAGTTCCAGGAGCATTGCCATAGGGACAGAGTATCCCTCTTGCTCTGTACAAGCCCTGTTGTCGCAGACACGGGTCTCTTCTTTGTCCTCTTTGAGGCAGGTTGTTCAGAACTGAGGTTCTGGTGTCCGGGGTAACCCTTAAATCCTAGATATAGGGGTATGGGTAACCAAGAGTTACCCTAGGACAAGTCTCGATCAGGCAGTTCCTGGATCGTTGCCACAGAGACAGAGTATCCCTCTTTTGCTTTGTGCAAGTCCTGTTGTTTCAGACACGGGTCTCGTCCTTATTCTCTTTGATGCAGATTACTCAGAACTGAGGTTCTGGTTTCAGGGTTACCCTTAAATCCTAGATGAGTGGCGTTAGGGTTGTGGGTGTAAGTGGTCAATGAGCTGCTTGCCCCAGCAGCTAATCTGCCCCTGAGGTGACAACATCTGGAGGTCACCTTTTCTACCCAGAACCCACTATTTCTATCATTTTTTAGAATGGTACGAGTCTTCCTTAGCTGTACAGACCAGGCAGGCCATCCTAGAGGTGTGGCTAGCCTTCTGGGGGTGTACACCTGCACACCTAATTTTTCGCCAGCCCGGGTGCAGATGTGCCTGGAGCAGGAGAGGGCTCTTACCGCCTCTGGGTGTCAGCCCTGATGCTTTTCAGAGGTGGTGTAGCCTTTAAAGCTCACTACCTTGATGTCACTTCACTAGCCTTCCTGCGAGGGAGGAGGTGTGACCTCCTTCCTGCCCAGGTCTTTGTGGGAGAGATCACACTGCCTGGCAGGAAGTAGGAATCCTGTCTTGGCAGCAGCAAGGAGCAGCAAGCACGGGCTTCCACCCAGAGCACAGAGGAGCTGGTGCAACCAGTTGGTCAACTTCTAAGGTAGCCACCTGGGTGCAAGCCACATTGTCCTCAACACAAGATTCATGTCAGGGGTGAATAGGCACGTTGTTTCATACCAAGCACAACATATTTAGGCGGTACCATAATGGAGCTGTCAACCACTGGTTTGCCCGGGTGCCAGCCCATGTTATCTTATGAACTGCCTATTGCTTATTATGTACTTTAATTGGAAAGGCCAGTATAGGGACGTATAAACATGCACTTACATGCCCGCACCTTTAATATAAGGCACACTTCCTAAGGCACCCTTCCTCCTGGGCTCAGGTGCCTTTCTTAGAGGTGACTGACATACATTAAAAGCAGTGCATTAACATTGCCACACATGGTGAGGGCTAAGCCGAAATGGAGCTGTTTACACCGTTCCTGCAGTCTGCAATGGCAGCTCTGCTGTCAGTAGTTTACTTGGGTCACTCAGGATGGCACAAACAGTGCTGCAGGTCCTGGGGACCCCTTTACCACCCATGCCCTGGGTAACACTGGTACCATATACTAGGGACTTATAAGGCGGGGTAAAGTTTTTGTCAATTGGGGATGCCAATTTATACAACAGTCTTAGCGAGAGAGCACTGTGGCATGGGCAGCAGGCTTCAGTGCACTTCCAGAGTCATAACCATCTGCAATGAAGAAAAAAGCAGGGGAAGGGTGACCATACAAAAAGGGCACTCTCCTATAACTACCTTCGCAATGCGTTCCCTCATTCACCATTGGTTCTTACCCAGTTTATATTTGTTGGCCACATGCGGACTTTATTCATCATGTGGCCTTACATTTCTTTTAGTGTTATTTAATTATTTATGAAAGGTCATATATTTCACAAACAAACAACTTTTGACAATATGACATTAATACATGAAAACCAACACATAAACAATAAAATAAAATAAAAATACATCCACAAAGATACTTGACAGCGGTGAAGTCATTCATTTTAAGATTATAAATTTGAATCTAGTGAGCCTATCCCCCTACCATAAAGGGGTGTTCCAATAATTTTTGTGTTGAGCTCTGCGTGGGTACATAGGGCCCTATTACGATGGCGGGCGGACAAAGTCCTCCCGCCACCGTAACGGCATGCGGGACCGTCCGCCAGAGGTGCGGTGGTCCCGCTGTGGCCATTAGGATGCCACCGTGGCGGTGGCATCCCCCATCCACAACATTGTGGCGGGCGGTGCTCACAGCACCGCCCGCCACAATGCTGTGGATGCACGTTGTGCATTGGCATGCACAAGGTGACAGGCACCGCGCGGTGCCTGCCACCTTGTCCATGACAATTACCCCCCACCCCCCAACACTCTGGGGGCCCGCAACGGGCCCCCAATACCGGAAACCGCATGCCTTTCCGAAAGGCAAGACTCCGCCGGCATCGTAATGTGGATGGCGGTGTCTTGCAGACACGGCCACCATATCCTGGCAGTTTTCTGCCCGGTCGATGAGTCGACCGGCGGAAATGCGGCGGACGGTCTTCCCGTCCGCCGCGGACCCCCCAGCCATCCTAATGTGGCAAGGGGTCATTCATGGCAGGATGGTGGGCGGATCGCCCCCGCCGGGCCGGCGGTGGCTAGCGCCGGCCCGGCAGGGGCGATCCGCCCGCCATCCTAATGGGCCCCTAATGTTATTCCATTCAATCAAGGCATCCAAAGACACTTAGGGGCCGATTCCGATTCGGGCAGGAAATCTCTCCGACCGAGCCGGACCCGGAGAGATTTCCGACCGAATCGGACTCTAGCAGCCCGACCGAACGAGTACGATGCGTACGTATGCTATCCGACTCGATTCGGTCGGACTCCCATTGAAGTCAATGGGAGCCGGTCGTACAACGCGTACACGGGCTCCCATTGACTCAATGGGCACGATGCGAACAAGGGTGCCCCCTACAGCGGGTTCGCGTCAATGCGGGTCGCGGCGTACATGCACGTGTAGGGGGGACCCATGGGTCCCCCCTGTGTGCGACTCGCGCGGCTACGCGTGCAGGGGAGTCCGACACGGACCCCCCAAGTCCGGCTCCGACAGCTCTTCTGAGCCGGACGCTGCGAGTCGGTCGGGCTGTTCGAGGCGCGCATCGTACTGGCTCGGTCGGGTAACGTCTCCATTGCGTAGTGCGTGCCGTGTCCGTACGAGTCGGTCGGAGCGGTTCGGAGCCGGGAACGAGTCGGTCGGCGATTTCGCGTGCGCTCGCATCGTACTTGCTCGCGCGGACGCCCGTACGAATCGGTCGGGAACTAGGCCTCCGAATCGGATCCGGTAAAGCCAAATCCGATTCGGTGCCCTGCCGGCCGAGATCGGAATCGGCCCCTGAATGTCCAATGTATTTCAATCTCATATGTGAGAACAAAGAAGTTTATGAGATTTTCTTTGGAGCGTGTTCAATTTCAAAGCTAGCTGGGCTTGTCTGTAAGCAAAAAAGGAATCATACATCATATGCACTTTCAGCCTGATTGCGTTTGTGTGTCCTTTAAACATCCCATCTTGGTTACATACCAAATGGACTACTTGATGCAGAGTGTTCCCGCAAAATAAGGGTGTCAATGCAAGTTTTGTGTTTATTTCTCCATTTTAATTATGCCCTTCACCTCTCAAAGTGCATCACACTTGTGGTCTCACCTCCTATTGTTTAAAAAGTCTTAATAGTAAGGGAAACTGTAACAAGAATCATAGATTAACTATTTTAACTGATAGGTACACACTTGGTATCTTATTATGTAATATTTTTGTTTACACTGGCTCAGCTCAGCTTTTTTTTTTTTTCATGGCTGCCCCTATTTTGAATTCCCGTGCTCTGAACCACCTAGTTGTAGTACTCTGGTTCCGTGCCTATATTTCTTTTTGCATCTCGGTTTCTTTTGTAAACATCTACCTGTGGATTGCCCACCTTTTGGGCATCCCATGTGCCAACTTGGAACAAAAACTTCAATAACTCTCCCATGCAAATAGGGAGCACCGACATTAATACCGGCGCCATTTCCAACTTCAACACCTGGGTGCTGGACACGACGCAGACTTCAGATCCAGTATCTAGACCCCAACAGGAACCAGTCTAGCCAGCATTTCCATCTCCGGGTATGGATGTCGGTCATTTCCTGAATGTTCAATATTTTCAATAGGGAGATAGACCCAGCAGATGCCCCTGCAGGCTGATGGATCCTCTAGCTTACTCCACATCGATGCCTTACCTGCAAGCACCCTTTATGCCATTCTTGCCGATTGCCCAAATACCCCAGCCGACTCCGGGGGCTATGGAGGTTGCTCAGAAGAGCATAACGGTGTGCAGACAAAATATTGAGTTGGAAATTTCGAACTACGGAAATATCGAGTCCTAAATATCGTCAGTGAGAAATATCGACAGCAAGAATATTGTGGTAAAGAATATCGATTTGAAGGTAAGAAATATTGTTTTTAAAAATATAGAAGTCAATAATATTGTTTGCAAAAATATAGTTGTTTAAAATATCGATTTTTTTCATTAGTGTTATGTATTTTAGTATATATTTTAAATGTATGTGGTGTATTTTTTTTGTATAAGTATTGTTTGTTTTTTAATATATGTGTTACATTTTTAGTAGTTATCAATTTTATTTTAATTAAATTTTGCGTTTTTTAGTTCCGTAGCGGGTTGTGGGTTTATAGGGGAATAGGGTGGGAAGTAATTTAATTACAATAAATTAATGATATTTTTTATTAATATTTATTTAATTGAGATTTTATAGTGTTAATTGTGGGAAGTAATTTATTTTTAATTAATTATTAATTTGTTAATTAATATTAATTAATTAATTGAAAATTAAGGGGACCATTACGATAACCGGCGTTAAAAATTCCGCCATCCACCATAGCCTGAAAAAACCGCCCGCCTGCACCATGGGAATACCGACCAAGCAATTATGATGTCGCGAAGCAACCACCGCCCGCGGAGGTAAAAAAACACAAAATTTCGCCCGTCCATGTCCGAGTAGAAGATTAAACGTCCACCACGGACGCAATCCCGCCCGAAAACCCAAATCCGCCCGCCCTGACGACCGAGACAACGACCGTGAAATTATGATCTCCCCGACATGAGCGCGGAAAATCCACATATTCCCCGCCCGCCACGGTTAACAACCGCGACGAAGAACTGACACGGCGGAAGGCCTTGCGGACACGTCCGTGCACGGAAACCATTTGCGGGACAAAGAAATACACACAACATGGCCAACAAGTCCACACAGCAAACCACGCCAAAATACACAAACACAGAACACATCCCAATGACACATGCCCCCTGCCAAAAATAAAAAACTACAAATCCCAGGACAACAGACACAACACACCTGAAAACGACAGACCATCATGACACACCCACATAAATTAGTACAAAAGCAGCCTCCTCACAGACCACAATCCCTTGCACGAGGACAAAGCGAATACGCCATCAGACAACACAGAGAGACACAAAGGAAAGCAGCACACCACAAGCATGCACACATCACACACATCACCACCACTACCACCACCACCATCACCACTGAAACAACGGCACCACGAACCCCCTGCACATCACACACCACACAACAACCACACCAGCTCAACAAATAGCAGACCACACACCATGGCAAGCCATAGGATGCCAAAGTACACTGCCACTGAGTTGACGGTCATGGTCGATGAGATCATCAAGGTGCACCCACAAATCTATGGGAACCAGTTCCAACAGACACCAGTAGCCACCAGAAACAGGATGTGGAGAAGGATAGTGGACCAGATGAATGCAGTTGGGAACGTGCCACGCAACCGGGGCGAAATCACAAAGAGGTGGCACGACCTGAAAAGCGTGGTCAGGAAGAAGGAGGCCAAGAACCGTGAGCTGGCTGCCACGACTGGCGGCGGAAATCCCGCGCTATTCAAGACCTTCAAGGCGTGGGAGGAGAAGGTGCGAGGCATTCTGCATCCGGAGAGTCTCACCGGAATACCAGGGGGAGTGGAGGCTGGTAGGTACAAACAAATGTATACCAGCACACCGCTATGTACAGTCATGCACTACCAGAATGCCATAGAACCGAGGGCCAAACACCCCCATGTCCAGTACACAATACACAAGACATCTCTCACACATGCAACAGACACTCCCACACACTCAGCCCAAAGGTACCAACAAACAAAACCATGGGGGCATGTGTACAGTCAGCCAGCACCACAACTCCCACCAGGTCCCTCTGTACCCCAGATGTGCCGGAAGGAGCACTCCCCACACCCATGTGTCAGCCATAGCTGCACTAACCAACAAGTAACAGGTAAGTAGCCTTACCACAAACTCCGAGTATCGGAGGGGGGACTGCAGAAATACAACCACCACCAGGCCCCTAGTCCTACAGCTCAGCAAGATGGAGCACTCCCCACACCCATGTGACAGCCATTGCAGTGCACACCTTCACCCGACAGGTAGATATGTGTCCCAAATGGAGGGGTGTCTGTGGATGGTAAGCCTCCACCACAACTCACAACACGGCCCCCACTGCCACAGACCAGCAAGATGGAGCACCCCTCCCTCTCATGACCATGTGACAGCCATGGCAGTGCACCCTACAAACCAACAAGTAGGTAGACTACTGTACAGGGCGGGGTGTCTGTAGGCATGAGGACTGTACTACGACTAATATTTGGGACATGTCACGTAGCAGAGGAACAGGTAGCACTGCTCCCTGCCATAATCATGTGACTAATGTGCACACGGACATGAATTACAGAGTCAAATCCCACATGAGCCATCACAAATAGACCAACACGGAAGGAGTCACGTCTGCATGCACAAGTCTCACTGGAGTACTGACCCACATGCCGTGCACTGTGCCAGTCATCACACACATCAGCAACACCATCGAAGTATTGTCCATGTAGTCGTGTCTGCTTATTCCGTTGACATCGTACAACATCACCCATGTAAGTCCATCTCGTCACAATGTAACTTAGTGGAACCACAGTAATGTCACATACACCACTGGACCCATGAACCACACAGCTACACAATGCACATTCAATGTCTCATCCATCACATCTTCACAGCCCCAGTGTCATGAAAGGTATATCATCTAATCAGTTGCCCCATATACAGTAGTACAGCAAAGATTCCTGCCGATGACCAATAATGTGTCTGTAGTGTCTGAAGCGCACGTCACACTGTGATTTACAACATACCTAATATAGTCAACACACCAAGAGCACTGCATTGCTGCACATGGCTATGTTGACTATTCCTAGATTTAAGCGCAAGAGAACGGGCGGTTCCCGTTTTTCTGTTCTTGGCCCTACACTTTGGAATTCTTTCCCGATAGACATCAGACTTTCATCTGAGTACACCATTTTCAGAAAAAAACTGAAAACTTGGTTGTTCACTTCAGCCTATTGTTAGTATTCCTCTGGAAGGCTCTCCCTCCCCTCATAGCGCCAAGAGACCTTTGGTATACGTGCGCTTAATAAATTCCCTAACATAAACATAAACATGGCTGAAGGTAGCACACACACAAAGGAATTGTCCCATCTGCAATACGTCGTGTGGCACACAACCATCATCCACCTTCTACAATGCTTGCAGTGTAATGTCCCTAAATGATAACAGTGAGCAGATATGCTTGGTACGTCAGACATACACACACCTTTGTCTCTGCAGTGTCGTGTGGCTAAAACACATGTCCCCTCCTGCACCCTTATGCCACAGTATGTACCCCAAAACCATATTTCACATTAAATGCGTTGAGGGGGCTGTACCCCGTGTCCACCAAAGGCACAAAATGTAGGGGTACTGCAACACACACCGATTGGCTATCCAAATCCGTCCCATGCCATGTGCACCCATCACACCATTAGATTGCCTTGATCACGCACACACATTGTAGAGCCATACACACGCATCTGGGAAATCAGTGCACAACTGTGCACCAACTGTGAATGTCAGTCATCTAACACAAACCTTGCAAGGTGCAACACAATAACCTTTCGTCTCCGACCCACAGTTGACGAACAGCATGATGCTGGAGAGGGAGACAGCAGTCACCACAGCCAGTCCACAAGCCCTCCACCCGGACTCACGGATGTGGAAGACCTGGACACCTCCTCGGACGAGGACTCCGGACCGGGCACATCTGGTGTTGCAGGGCCCAACCGCTCCCCAGGACCCCTCCTACCCACCAACCCATCTCCCAGGGCCGGTGACCAGTCCCAGGCCCCTGCTGCCACGGTCATCGCGGCCTCCACCACCGCCGCAACCACCACCGCCGCAACCACCACCGCCGCAACCACCACCACCACCAGGGCTCTCCCTGACCACTCAGCCTGCGCAAGGGCTCGTACGCACGTCGACACCGACCCTGGGAGCCACAATGAGGCCCCGGGTGACCACCGTGGCCAGTGGGCACGTCGGTGGCAGCAGTTCAGGTGGGAGGAGCAGGGTCAGGTCAACGCCATCAGAGCCTGGGAGCCAAGCCCTGCCGCAAATCGCAAGAGTCCTTGTGGCCTATGAAGAGGCCCAGGGACAATGGGCCCGGTCAGCTTCCGATATGCGGGAAGTCCTTGGGGTGTTGAGGTCCATGGACGCCCATATGGGCCAATTCGTGACTCGTATGGGCAAACTTGTCGACCTCATGGGCCAGCTAGTGGTGGCGGTGAGGGCTCAATCAAGGCCAACCACACCACCTCCGACACCACCTGCTGGGGCGAAGGTCCGTGCAACATCCAGTTCCCCTGCATCCACAGCCAGTGGGCAATCCTCAGCCACCACCAGCAGCCCACAAACACAACCACCCCCTCTCAAACGTGGAAGGGGGCGTCCGAAGAGGAAACAGGTGTCCAGAGAGGACTTTGCACGCTCCAAACCCAGTGAGACAGCCAGCCACGGTGGACATCTACTGCATTCACTTGGACTACTATCCTACCCCACACTGCCATGTGAATGGCATGTGTCTGTCGGACTGTGGACCCAGAACAACATGGGTACACCTTGGCCATCACGCGGACATGTCCGTCAACTCATTGTTCCAGCATGCACCACTTTTGTCAACACCTTGCCCACAATCACATGTGACTTTACAAAATAAATACACCTGGATCACATTCTGTTGTATGTGCTCTGTGTTTAATCAATGATGTGCAACCGTCACCATGATCAGTAATGCATCAGGAGTGTGGTATGTCGATAGGCCAGGAGAGGCTGGAGGGACCTAGGGGTGAAAAACAGAACAAGAGTCCATTGAATGTGTGTGTCACACACTCATCACACAGTACTTGTCATCAAGTTCAAGCAATGTACACACATCTCACAGAGCAACAGGGCACAATGCCACAGCCACTGTCAGTGGCATACTACCCTGGACATGGACCATTGCCACACAGCACTCAGTGAACAATAGGCCGCCGTGACAATACACACATACACCTACACAACTACAGCAACATCAGCCGACGTACATGGTCACTCACCGTCAAGTGAAGTAGCGGGCGATGAGCTGCTGACGCTCATTCACTGCTTCCTCCTCTCCACTGTCCTCGTCACTGGACACGGCCTGGTCTGCAGGCGAGGGTCCTGGCTGATCACCGTCATCCACTATCAGGGGGGTCTGCCTGCGAATAGCGAGGTTGTGCAGCATGGAGCATGCCACAACTATCTGGCACACCTTCTGTGGGGAGTATGCCAGTGCACCCCCGGTGCGGTCCAGGCACCTGAATCTGGACTTCAGGAGTCCAAAAGTACGCTCCACCACACGTCTGGTCCTCCCATGTGCCTCATTGTATCTGACATCAGCTGGTGTCCTGGGATGACGGAGTGGGCTCAGCAGCCAAGGCCCGTTAGGATATGCCGAGTCACCTGGGTGTGAGAAACACAGAGAATCCTTGCAATTCCAACAGGACACAAGACAGCATGTCACACCCAGCACGCTACACGAGTATGCATACTCACCAACAATCCAGGCACGGTCCGGTTGAAGATTGGACACCAGTCGTGGGAGGATGCTGTGGCGCATGATGTGCGAGTCATGGGTGGAACCGGGAAACTTCGCACACACGTGCGTGATGATCATGTCCGCCAGGCACACCACTTGCACATTCAGGGAGTGGAAATGTTTCCGGTTACGAAAGATGTGCTCCATGGCCTGTGGTGCAACAAGGCCAACATGTGTGCAATCAATTGCACCAACAACGTGGGGGATGCGTCCAAGTGCATAGAAAGCCCCCTTCACTGCCGCCAAATCACGAGCCCTGGGGAATCTGATGTACCGGTTCCTGTACAGCATCATGGCTGACAGGACATCCCGTAGCACCATGCTGAACATGGGTTGGGACATTCCAGCTCCACTGCCTACCGTGTGTTGGAAAGATCCGGTAGCGAAGAAATGCAGTGCAGCCATCACCTTAGCCGTGGGGGTGAATGCTGTTGGATACACCCTGCGAGGACGAAGGTGGGGTTCCAACATGGCACATAGGCGATGCAGGGTGGGTCGGTCCAGCCGGAATTTACGGATGACCTCCACATCCTCCATGTCTGACAGCAATTGGTAGGGGCGATGTATGTTTGGTCTCCTCCTAGGACAGATGGAAGTGGACACATGTCAATGCAACACACCACATGGCACATACACATACACATACCAAAAATAACTGGCAAAGCTATAGAATCACAGAACAGCTGACAAGTAGGGACAGCACAGCCACAATACTCTTACACAGGTCCCCTTACCAATAGCAATGGTTACTGACACATACCATTGACATGAGCATGCACATGGGGATTTAGGCCCTAATAGCTTGAAAGGCATCATGATGGTTTCAGACTGCATAGGTGGGAGGCGACAACACCACGGCAATATACCTAGCTGCTGTGCCAGACACAGCTTCCGAGGCCGGGTGAGTATGGCACACACCAACAACACAATGTACACAGGCTGAGCGGCCAAAACAAGTGGGTCCTGTTGCACAATGGGATATGAGACAGTCAATGATGTCCCTAGCCCACCCAATGTCCAGCACTGTACGTATCACACCTCCAACACACATTGACAGGTGTACACATTGACAACTCCATGACAACACAGCTGTGTGAATGCAAACACACATCACAAGTGACACGTAACGTTGCACGTGCCAAGTGGGAGATGTACGTAGAGAAATATGGCATGTGTGTGCATATGCACATCCCATGCACCCATGCTAATGTGTACATGATGATGTGCCAACAGACATGTGGAGGCTGAGCACTGGCCGTCAATGCCAATGCACACAGCATGAAGTGGCCCTGTCCAGTGTGGACATGCTCCCACACACAAATCATGGCCACACCTGCAAATGCATGGCGCACCTTCAACTGTGGATTCCACATGGCACCAGCGGACTGTACCCGCCATGGACCAGGCCCTTGAGGCCAACTCCAATGGCCCTCGCGACTGCATCCTGCGTGTTCGACGATAGAGGTAAGCGTACCGGGACAGCTCGGTGCAGGCCATTGTGTGCATTTGAAGCAGGCAGACATGGTACACCAATTGCAGCAGCTTGGACCCACTGGAACAGCCCCAGGGGGCCATATGAGTGTGGGAGGGAGACAGGCATTACCACAGCTGACAGGGACTGCTGCCTGGCATCCCTCAACAACACCTGCCGCTGCTGCCACATGTCCACCTACATGTCGACGACTCTGAAGATATGTCCAGGTCCACTCACCAGCGAGGAGCTGGAGATCATGGATTCCGAGCTCCACGCACACTGCCCAAGGCTATTCATAGCAAAACTTGTGTGTGTAAGACAACTACAGTGTGTGTGGGAGTGCATGTGGGGGACACACACGTCGTAGATCCGCAGCACTATGATTCTGAGCCTGTGGGGTTCCAACATGCACTGCTTACCATGCTAACTACAGGTGTAAGGGGTATGTAGGCTCTATGGCGCTTTCCCATGCATGTCCCTCACGAGTGGTGGTACATGGCATTTCCATGTCAGACATCCAGTCACGCAGCCACTTGGCAATGCAGGAGTCAGGGCAGTCATTGCTTGTGTGACTGGCTGGCTGGGTCCCTGCTGGCCTTCTCAGTGGCAGCAGACCTGGGCTGCACATTGACCGCACAATCCTAGAAGGAGACAACACTGACTGTACAGTGGGTCACATGTGTCTTTTGTTCAGGTCTCTCCTGAAATGCACAGACTCAGCCCTGTCGATTGGACACACCATGCCTTGTGATAGGGATGTGTGTGAGAGATAGTGGCACTGAATGTGACCTCCATTGCGTGGTGAGCCATTCACAGGGCGAGTACGTTGAGGGCTGCGCAGTGTTGGACACAGTGAGTCCACCCACAAAGATGTGTTGCCTTGTGATCTATTTGTTGGTCCACCTGACAATGGACAGTAGATGTGGGCAGACTACACATTGCTCAATGTGCTGGCAACCTGCATGTGAATGGGATGGACAGGTACTGTGTACACACTCCCAGCAGCATGCATTCACGTGTGGTGTACACATGCTGTTGGGCCATGTCCGATTAATTCCTGGCTCTGTTGCACGTCTCTGAGTATTTGGGATGGGTCAGCAGCATGCCACTGTGATTGGTGGATGTGGGTGATGTTGAGAAGTGCATGAGTGACATTCCAAGGCTCTTGTGTACCATCCCTGCAGTTTGAAGTCCTCCAGCCCAAGGGCTTGTGATGAGCCATTGCATCCAAGTTGATGCCTCTGTGTATGTGTGACCGACAGTGCAGCCAATTCCACAAAGGGTGTGACGTCATCTGCCGGATGAGCTACTACGTGGCGAGAACGGATCGGGGGATGCCCCCTCGTATTGTCAGGTCAGCACGGCGCTGCATTTCACCAGTAATGGTCTGCATCTTGACAGTCACACAGCCTGTGCCGGATGCATGTTTGTAGGGGCATCAGCAGCAAGCAAGTGTACAGTAATGTGGGATGGTGTCTTCTGCGGTGAGAGGCAGCATGTGTCCACAGCCTAACCATAATCTGGGTGATGCGATGTATGTTGTGTATGCAGTGGGTTGTAAGTGTACTCTGTGCTGTGTGCACCTGACATGCATATGCGATTCCTGAGGGTCAAGATGTAATTTGAGCAGTCTGCATTCTCAATGCACTCAGAGTCGTAGCCCTCAGGAACAACCTGTAGTGGGCTGGATTGGCAATTCACATGTATGTTTGAGGCACTGTGCCTACTCTGATTCCGTTCGGTCATATGTTTGCGATGCCTCAGCTCATATCTCTGTTGCTTACACATCCGGCGCACTGTGCAACAGCAGTTATGCTCGTGTCAACGACAGGTGGATGGCATGGGCTCATGGCCATTGTGGCCCGTCATGTTGCAGTCTGTGTGAGTGGTGTCCCATTCTGCTCCATGCAGGTATGTCTTTGGCCTAATTACGTAGTGGTCATCCTTGCCCCATCAGGACAGTGGGTGTGCACACCGCGATTTGGGACTATGGTCGCACGGTGACACAGGCCGGGTGTGGTGCTATGTGCACAACACATGTGCCACTTATTAGCGGCTTCAGTTACTGTACGCCAGCCATTACGTGTTGAATGTGGTGCCTGTATGCAATTGCCCAGGTATCGTGCAACATGTGGATTGGTGGATGTTCTGTGCTGCTTCCCTTGCACATGTCTGTTTAATTGATGCCAGATGAGTGAGGCCACCTCGCTCTCTCTCATGTGCCATCTCCCGTGGGTGCTGAGGGACAGGGGACGGTCAGCAGTGGTGTGGCATCGGGTGTAGCAGCTGCACAGGTGCTGAGTGTGTCAGATGTGACCAGCGCCTCGGAGGGGCCAGACGTGTGCTGGATGAATTACAGGGCGAGACGGCAATTTCTGAGTCATCTGAGGACCGAGGTGATGCATCCATGTTTGCTACCACAGGGGACGTGGACTCTGGCTCCTCTTCAGACACGCGGAGGCCAATGGCCGCCCTCCCATCTACTTCCACAGGTGCAACACGGGTCGGCACAGGGATGAAGGGTACAGTTTCCTTCACACCAGGCACAGCTGCCCCTGCACATGTGTGCCCTGCTGCCCTCAGTGCTGGGTCTGTTGAGCTCATGCGCCATCTCTGCGTGGGGCAGACAGCTCTCCTCAATAACGCCATTGCCCATGACATCACTTTGCCGCATGTGACACAGTACATGGAGGGCCCACATGTACGCGTGGGTGGGCTACGACAGACTGTCCAATGGTTGTCCCCCCCAGTCAAGGTGGTCCTTCAACTGGGCCAATATCAGGCTGACATTCCTGACCCTTTCTCCACCCCCTGGGCAGTGGCACATCTGACAACAGCAGGGCACGAGTCCTTAAATAAGGGGTGGGGGGACGCTGACGTCACGACAGGAAGTGACATCACGGAAGGTGGCTTGCACCGTCTGACTCATTGCCTCCCCTCGCTCACCCCTTATATGCGATTGCATCGTAGAAGCCAGCGCGTGCACAAGCAGCTCCGATCTCGCCCCAGAGAGGCCAAAGAGTGAATGTGTGGGTCCATTTGCCCCAATCATCTGTCTCGCGGTAACATGAGTGGTGGGACGCCGTCCACCCGCGTGGTACCCCGACTCGATGCCTGGACAACAGTGCCAATGCATGTCAGCCTCCGGAGTCCGGATACACCACATGCAACACACAGGGGCTGTGTCTGCCCTAGCGGGCCAGGCCGCAAACACAATCCCACACGTAGGGTTGACCCGCCGCTGCGCGCATAGTCATTACAACCGCTGCCATTGACAAGGGACCCATGTGGTGGGACATGGGCCTCAGGGTGTCGGGCCTCCGAGCCATCCCCCGCCAACGAGTGTCATGCATCTCACACATTTCGCAAAGCCAATGGAACACTTTGCCTGCACACCAGGTCTCGAGTCAGGGTACCACGCGGGTGGACGGCGTCCCACCACTGATTTTACCACGAGCCAGGGGACTGGTGCTAATGGACACACACATTCACTATTTGGCCCCTCTGGGGCGAGCTCGGTGCTGCTTGGGCACGCGCTGGCTTCTCTGTTGCAATCGCATGTAAGTGGTGGGCGAAGGGAGGCAGAATGTCTGATGGTGCAAGCCACCTTTCGTGACGTCACTTCCTGTCGTGACGTCTGCGTCCCCCCACTACATATTTAGGACTTGTGCCCTGCTGCTCACTGAGAATGTGTTGCCTGCGAGATGTGACCAGGAGAAGGGCGCCATGAGCTCCCACCCACCAAGCTCCACTGCCATCCCGTGCCCTGGGTAGCCTGTGCATGCGGACAATGTAGGGGGTACACCTGGTGGACAGGGGATGTGAGTGCCTTGGCAAGGGCCTGGCAGACGCACAGCAGTATCCAGCATGTCCCCAGAGGGAGGGCTAACGTCTACGCCTGATGCAGCATTGATCGTGTGCCCGCCTGTTGTGCCCACACGAGTTCACATTCATCTCCAGACAGGTGTGCTTTCCAAATACCCAACACAGTGGAAATATAGCCCTCCGGAATCCTCCCCACACAGTCTGTTTCAACAATGCATGTGTGCACCTACCCGTGCCACCCACCCACCTGGCCCAAGCGGAACTCCCGCTTCACATGACACATGTGTGTCTTCCACAGTTGTGCTTCTCTCTCAGGGGCGGACCTCCAACTGTCCCGTAGCACATAGACAGCACCGAGTTGAACGGGCCATCCTGTATGAATGGTAGGGACACACACACATCTACCTGTGACACAGTGGTGGCTGTGATGGCTATTGTGCCTGCCATGGCAGTGTTGGTGGCCATGTCAGGGTACACTCACACACATTGCATACGCAGCTTTTCGTGTCACTACTCTGCACATCGGACTGGCCACTGTCCCTGGTGTTGAACACTTTTGCCGCCTGTCTATGTGATCTGTGACTGGATGCTGTTGTTCCTGTAGTCGGTTGTGTCTGTGTAGTTGCTGATTGCAGTTGTTACTGTGTGTGCATAGTTAAGTGAGGCACATGCCTTGAATGGTACCTCAACAATTGCAATGTCTGGTGTCACATTCCAATGTGTTTTACACGTGGCTGGGACTTCACTTCTTTCAGACTCTGCCACTTGTGTGTGATGAAGAAGTTTATTAGTGACACGGATTGTCTGCATGTATTTGCTTGAATTCCATGGTAAATGTCTACGTGTCATGTTTGCGTGCAGGCAAAGCACGGGGTGTGAGTCTGGCCACAGGATGACAGGTAGCATGTGCATAGTGTGCGGGTATGTGTGAGCTTACTTTCTGGGTGGCCAGCAGTGTAGGTGTATGTTGATCTTGTGATGGACATTGAGCCTGGGCACATGGGTTACTTTCAAAGTGTGCATTTGGGAAGTGTAGGTATGTGTGGTGTGAAGTGTGTGACTTTGGGGTGGTGTTGGTGTGTGTGTGTGCACTCTGGCAATGTCGATTACACACATGTGTTACCCAGGGGCATGGTGGGTGTTTGTATCCGTGTTCAGGTCTGTGAATGTGAGCGCATGTGTGTACTGTATGTTGCACAGTGTGCAGTGTGTGGGTGTGTCCTTGCAGTTCTGGATGGCTCCTACTTAATATGTTTTGGCCATTGTGGGTCTGCAGGGTGTGTGACTGTCAAGATTGTGCCTGGTTTAATTAAGCATGTATGTGATTTTCAGCTGTTCGTACTCACTGTGCGGACCTGCCCACCAACACTGATTCCCTGTGTGTGTTTTGACATGCATTGCTGTAGCATGCTTGTTGCGTGGCTCCTACTTTTGCTTGATGAGTGGGATGTCAGACTGTGAAGGTAATTATACACATATGTAGGACTGTGCTTTGAAGTGACCAGCCTGTCAGTGTTCATGTGATGATCTGTTGTGCCACGTCAGAGTCTGACAATCAAAGGCCCACGACCTGTAGTATTTCACTAGGTCCACTGTGGCGGCAACTCATATGCATTGACATCCAATGTCACTGGACTACATGGTCATCTCACGGCTCTCGTGTACTTCACACACTCTCATCCTCTCTCATTCGTACTTGTCTTCTTGAAATTATTCAACAGAGTCACATATTTGCTTCGAGGCATGTATTTGGACTTACTTCCTCTGTGATGCAGAATAGTGGACACTACTGGCAGCAAAATGCATGTGGAGGATATACTTAGCATGATTACACATACGAAAGGGGGTACAGGTAGATGTAATTAGTTTTTGACTGTGGAATGGAGGCTTCAGGGTTACAGCTTCCTTGCCCTTTCTATGCTACAGTACATTTGCTGATTACTGATGGTCTCTGGGCTTTGACACAGACAGTATTCATTCAGCCTACCAGACAGCTTGGCTTCATAGGGACAGTTCATCTCAGTTCCATGGTACCGGTTTAATACAATAGTGACTCCGACACACCTGCGTCAGAGGTGACATCAGGGCATGTGCCCACCTGCATGCAGCAGCGTCTCACCAGTTTCTGCAATGTGGGGGCTACTGAACATGACACTGTTACTGGGGCCATGTTGTAGGGGGTTGCAGTAGTTGTCCATGCAAATGTCCTGGCACGGAAGTACAGACAAAGGTGAGGTGACAGTTCGCACGTACTACAGCAGACAGATGTGTGTGCACTGACAGGTGCATGTGTCCAGGTGCGCAGGATACATATTATGGCATAGTTGTTCGTGCTGTATTGCCCATGTGGTTACTGTACACAAGTCCCATACCTCTGCCTCCCCCTGTTCATGCAGAGACACGGGATATGGTGGGGTACAGGGTGCATGTCCCGGAAATGTCAGTTGTCATGGCAGTGGAGTTGATGGTAAGGTGTTAGTTGCAGATTATATGGTATAGTTCTTGTACAGCTACCTGCACACTCCGTGCGAAAGCCAAGCATGGGTACGGTGTTGTACATCTATGTTCAATTGTGGATGTTGAGTCGGGGACCCATGAATTGACAAGTTGACGTGTATGCGACACCTTCCAGCAGGGTATCCATCCCATTGATGGTGAACATGGATGTCATCCAATGAAGCGGGTGGTGGGTGGCAAGGTGTTCGTCGTAAGTTGTCCCTTGTAGAATCCTGATGGGACATGTTGGATGACATTCGATGAAACTGTGATCCAGGAGACGTTCTGTGGAGGCACACTGGTCCCATTGCAGTGTGTCCCCGATTGCAGCCACAAACGCCATGCCCCCATACACTGAACAGATCCTGTCGTGTTCGTCCAGGGGTGCAAACAAGTGTACCAAGTCCGCCTTTGGACATGCCGGGTTGGAGAGACATAAATCCACAGGCCAGTGGAACGGACACCTCCGACAGTAGAATACGGGGATGACGCAGCTGAACATTGCAATGCGGTAAGTTACTCGGTAACTTACATTCAGCATTGCCAGATTTGAGCAGCCCACTATGTGTAGCATGCTGTCACTGTACAGCTTGATCTGTCCGGCGTAGTTGAGGGTCAGTGGTGCAACAGCCATTTTGCTACAGGGTGATGTGATGGCGTGCTCCGTCTGCCTGAGCAGTCAGCAGAGTGCAGCCTCCGTCGATGCTGGGAATTCTGGAATGGATGTAAGGCGGATGGACTTGTGGTATAGCTTGGGCGGAGGACACAGTCCCTCATCCCACATGCTTCTATGAATAGTCAAGGCCAGTGGTGTGTGACTCTTTCCACATTACTTTCATTTGGTCCACATGGAGGAGTGGTATTATTGCATTTTGTGGTGTTATCTATCTTTCATGTTGTGCGCTATCTGCCAGTGGACGTTTTCCTCTGCATGGCTATGTTTTGCTTCTTGTTGGTACAATGGCTCCATTATCCAGCATAATTTGTAGCAATGTTATTTCGGAGCAGGAATGGAAGGCCATTCAGTGCTATCTGCTCTCCCGTGTGTGGGCGGGTCACTGCGTTTCCGCTGTACATTTCGGCTTCTGTGTGGGTGTTGTGATTGTGCACACCTGTTCTCAGGCAGCCGGGTTTTTCTATTTTGTACATTGCATGTGTTGTTGTTGCGAGCAGGATGGTTTTGGTATTTCTTGTTGAGACTGGCGTGCCTTTTCCGGACATTGTTGATATTCTGCGCTGTTATGTGGTAGCCGCCGTGTGATTATCCATGTTTTACATGCAAGGGTGTGTCCTATTTCGCATTCACATTACTCCCCTGTTCGGGACACTTGTGTGACGTCAAGTTGACAACTGTGAGTTGTCGGTTGTGGACATGACTGATGCAGGAAGGCCACGTGACATGTGCCTTCAGGGTGGGGCTGGTGTGTGGGGTGTGTAGTTGTGGCCCTGTGGTGTTTGTGTGCAGCCGAATTCTTGCGCAGTCGTTGGCCACTGTGTTGTGCGCATGTGTACCTGCGTCATCGCCGCTACGCTGCGGTGCCGTGACGGGGACGTCACTTCCTGGGGCCGGGTCGTGGGTGCCCAGGATGTTGCGAGTTGTTTAGTTTTGACAGGTGGGACATGTGTGGGTACAGTGGTGGATGTGTCCTGTCCACACAGGGGTGTCTGGGGAGGCCATGTACAGTTTTCCCGCCCTTGCACTGTGTGCATTGTTTTCGTACCCTTGTTGTGTGTCTGCCTACCTGCGTCGTCGTGGTGCGTTCACTCCTAGGTGGTGCATCAGATAGAGCAAGGGGATGGACTGGAGTGCAGGATTCATCTCTGGGTGGACCGCCTTTTTAGTCTCCGTCAGGTAAAGTCGAGTCTCCGCCTTGGTATCTCGTGCGGTGTCTCTTAGCCGGTGGGGCTGTTTGGTTGTGGCATCGTAATTTGTACGCCGGGCGGTACGTCATTTCGTCGGACGGTGTGGCTCCATTGGCTCGCGCCGCTACGTAGACTGGGGCACTTTGATGGCGGGCGGCGCCGCAGGCTTGCCGGCGGTGTTTGCCTGACTAATCACATCCTAATTTGGCGGGCGTGTGGCCCGTTGCTGGCGGACGGTATTTTGCGGTTTTTGCCTCCGTCAGCACGGCGGTAGTGCTTCCGCCCGACATCGTAATGGGTCCCCAAATTTGGAAATTGTGTAATTAACTTTAGGTGCGGGTTCTGGGGTTTATAGGGGTAAAGGGTGGGAAATAGTTTATTTTTAATTAATTAATAATTAGTTGTTAATAATTAATTAATTGAAAATTAAATATTGAAATTGTGTAATTAATTTTAGGTGCAGGTTGTGGGGTTTATAGGGGTAAAGGGTGGGAAGTAATTTATTTTTAATTAATAATTAGTTGTTAATTATTATTAATTAATTAATTGAAAATTAAATATGGGAATTTAATTAATTTTAGGTGCGGGTTGTGGGGTTTATAGGGTAAAGGGTGGGAAGTAATTTATTTTTAATTAATAATTAGTTGTTAATTATTATTAATTAATTAATTGAAAATTAAATATGGGAATTTAATTAATTTTAGGTGCGGGTTGTGGGGTTTATAGGGTAAAGGGTGGGAAGTAATTTATTTTTAATTAATAATAAGATGTTAATTAATATTCATTATTTAAGTGAAAATTAAATATGGAAATAGTGTAATTAATTTTAGGTGTGGGTTTTATAGGGGTAAAGGGTGGGAAGTCAATACATTTTTATATGTTTTAATTTGTTTTTTAATTAATAATATTTATTTAATTGATAATTAATTATGTTAATTATGGAAGTACATTTTATTTTTAATTTAGATATGGGTTGTGAATTGTGAGGTGTTATAGGGTAGGATGTAAATAAAATAAAAGTATGTAACAATGTTTATAAATAATTTCTAACAAAATATTTGTTTGAAAAATATTTTTATATTTTATTTAATATAATATTTGTAGGTATTTGTGATATGTATTTTACATTATAATATTTTTTTAAATTTATAATTTTAAATATATTTGTATTTTAATTTTTAACATATTTATATATTTTTTTAATTTATTTTGTTTTTCGTATTTTGTTTGTTGTCGAAATGTTATTTGTTTTTAATTTTGAATTAACTGTACTGGGAATAGTAATTTTTATACCTCCCCAATCCAACACTTTCCCTACTGTTACACTCACTGGAGTGGGAATAGTAATCTTTACCCCTCCGCTATCCAACACTTTCCCTACTGTTGCACTCATTGGAGTGGGAATAGTAATTTTTACTCCTCCGCTATCCAACACTTTCCCTACTGTTACACTCACTGGAGTGGGAATAGTAATTTTTACCTCTCCGCTATCCAACACTTTCCCTACTGTTACACTCACTGGAGTGGGAATAGTAATTTTTACCTCTCCGCTATCCAACACTTTCCCTACTGTTACACTCACTGGAGTGGGAATAGTAATTTTTACCTCTCCGCTATCCAACACTTTCCCTACTGTTGCACTGACTGGAGTGGGAATAGTAATTCTTACCCCTCCGCTATCCAACACTTTCCCTACTGTTCAATCACAAACTGAAACAGCAACCCTAACATCTACACATCAGTGTACATGTAACGCACCTCCCCCAAGACACGAAAGTCCCACACAACAAAGAGTCTAATGTTTCGAGTATTGTACTCTAATGGTGTGCACCTCCACCGCTCCTGCTGTTTCCAAAGAGCAGTCTCCAAGACCAATGTTAAATTTGTTGCAAAATGTGGATTGCACCACCAATTCCAAATTCAAAAGTGATTGAGTCCATCCATTATTAGTAAGTATTGAATCTCTTTATTCTTCATTTGTATTAAAAACAGCCAAGCAGCCAACGCGTTTCGTCCAGCTTCAGTGGACTTCAGAGCTTAATAGTAAAGTGTAGTATCCTATGATTGTGGGGAATCAAGACAAGCGCTGTCTTGTTCGATGTGTCTCCCACGGTTGAACTGCTCCCTCCTATATCCAGGGTGAGTTCACTGTTGCTCGGCTCCTATGCCGCACAGCATATCATTTCAGAACGCCAAAATCCGCGTTGGCCGTGGGTGACACATCGAACAAGACAGCGCTTATCTTGATTCCCCACAATCATAGGATACTACACTTAGGGGCTCATTACGATGGCGGGCGGAAGCACAACCGCCGTGCTGGCGGATGCAAAAACCACCAGTTACCGCCGGCACGCAGCAGTCCACACGCCCGTCCAATTACGATGCGAAAAGTAGGCCAAACACCGCCGGCAAGCCAGCAACACCGTCCGCCATCAAAGTGCGCCCGTACACGTAGCGGCGCAGCTCAACTGACACACACCGTCCGACGAAATCACGTCCCGCCCGGCGTATAAATTACGATGCCGCAAACAAACGGCTCCCACGGCTAAGAGACACCGTACGACAAACCGAAGCGGTAACACGGACGCCGAGCACGGACAACGAAGAAGCGGCACCCCGAGCATGAATCCAGCACTGCAGGCCCTTCCCATGCTTCTGCTGATGCACCACCAAGGACGCAACGCATCGCGGAGACGCAGGTAGGCACACACACAACAAGTGCACGCAAACAGCGCACACAGTGCAAGGGCGGAAAAGCGGACAACCCCCACCAGCGCGTGTACACTACACATCCACCATTGCATCCACATATGACACACAGGCCAAATCGTAACATCGCGGAACACATGTGTACACACCACCTGGGACTAGGAACCAACCACCCCGTCACGGCCCCAAAGCGGCGATGACGCCGCCACACATGCGCACAACGCAGAGGCCAACCGCAGCGCCATGCATGCGTCGCACACAGACACAGGGACACAACCAAGCAGCACACACATCAGCCCCACCCCGAACGCACATGACACGTGACAGGCCTGCCACAGACATGTCCCCAACGCCCAATTCACGGACAACACCCAACGCCACACAACCGACGCACACATGTCAGTGAAGACACGCAACAGCAGGACACACCCCAGTGTAACAAACATGGCGAAGCACACAGCGGCGTCAACACCAACTAGGAGAAGCAGGGCTCCTTCGGGAAGAGGAACGCCAGTACCACACAGAAACACCCATACCACCCTGCACATATGAACAAGACATATAAAACGGAACACCAAAGAGCCCGGGGACCGACAACAGGTGGCCCAAGAATAACATTCACACACAAGGCCCAACGCAGAGCGGAAAGGCAGCCTGCCGCCCACACAAGGGAGAGCAGACAGCACTGAATGACCTTCCATTCCAACTCCGAAACCACAGCCCTACGACAGAAGCCGGTGAATACAGCCATTGTCCAAGAATAGACCAACACAGGCATGCCGAGGAGACCGACCACAGGGCAGATAGCGCATATCACAGAAGCACACAACGGACGGGAAGAAAGAAGAAAACACTCCCCCATGTCGGCCACATGCAAGTTAATTGGAAGGAGTCACACAGCACTGACCTTGAACTGTCTGAGAAGCATGTGGGAAGAGGGCCCGTGTCCTCCAAACAAGCCAACAGAACACAAGTCCTGTCTCCCTACGACTACACAGAGCTCACAGCAACCTCGGAGCGTGCACATTGCAGACTGCACACACAGCCGGAGCACGCCACCACAACGCACCGCTGCAAAATGGCAACCGCAACACACCTACCCAACTACGCCGAACAGCTCAAGCTGTACAAAACCAACCTGTTTCATACTTTGGGATGCGATCTCCTGTCCCTGCTGAACGTAAGTTACCGACTGACTTACCGCATCACATTGTTCAGCTGCGTCATGCCCGTCTTCTACTGTCGGAGGTGTCCCTACCAGCATCCCGTGGAGATATGCCTCTCCAACCCGGCATGTCTGAAGGCGGACCTGCTACCACTACTCCTCCCTCTGGACGCACACGACAGGGCCTGCTCTGCCTATGGGGGCATGGCGTATGTGGCCAACATCGCACCCGCACTGAAATGGGACCACTGTGCCTCCACACGACGGATCATCGAGAACAGCTACATCGAATGTCACCCAGCATGCCCCATCATGGTCCTCCAAGGGACAACTTACGAACAACACCTTGACAGCCACCATCCGCTACATTGGCTATCAAACATGTACACCACCAATGACATGGAAGCCCTGCTGGACGGCATCGCATACCTGACAACCTGTAAATACGTCGGACCTCAACGCAGGTTCCCCGAGTGACCTATGATGTCCAACCCCGCACCCATGCTTAGCTTCCGCACGGACTGGCCAGTCACCACCACAACAGCCATACCAAACGACCGGCAACTGTAACCACACCATCAACGACATCGCCATGACATCGGATATGACCGGGACATGCACACTGTTCCCCATCACATCCAGGAACACCGCATGCATCGTGGGAGGCAGTGGCATGGGCTCTGTGTATCGCACCCACATGGACGGAACTGCACGAACAACCAGGACACGACATGGATCCAGCGCCCATGGAGACACACACCGCTCAGTGGACATGAATAGGTCGCCTGGAGTCTGTGGGTGCTGCACCCTCCCACCCCCGCCCGGGAATCCCATACCAGGACCTTTGCATGGACGTCAAGTGCATACAACAACAACACGACCCCAGTGACTGTGACATGTCCAGTAACCACCACAGTGCAACAACAAGTGGCACGCCGCTGCATGCACGCAAGCACATGCCCTGATGTCATCTCACATGCACGTGTGCATGAGGAACAACCGCAGCAAACCTGTCACATGGAACTGAGATGGACTGTGCCCATGATGCCAAGCGGTCTGGTAGGCTACATGTATACCGTCTGTGTCAAAGTCCGCAGCTCCGCAGCTATACGTAAATGTACATTAGCACAGCCTTGGCCAAGCAGATGTCACTCTGAAGCCCACATCCCACATGCAACAGCCAATCACATGTAACCCCACACCCTATCCCATTTGCAATCATGCTCAGTATATCCTCAACATGTATTCCGCTGCCAGTAGTGTCCACTATACTGCATCACAGAGGACAGAAGACTCAATATAATGTTTGAAACCAAAACTGTCTCCGCTGACTCATTTCACAAGTACGAATGAGAGAGGATGAGAGTATGTGAAGTACACGGCAGTCGTGACATGACCATGTAGTCCACTGGTATTGGATGTCAACGCAAATGAGTAGCACAACTGTGGAAGACACACATGTGTCGTGTGAAGTCGTATGGACGCAGTGCTCAGGTGGGTGGGTGTGACGGGTAGATGCGCACATGCCAAGTTGGAGCACGCCGTGTTGGGAGGGCTCATGAACAGTACACCACCGCTTCCCTGGGCATTGTGAGAGGACACCTGTCGGGGGAGTGAACACGTGTGTGCACAGCAGCCGGGCACACGTACAAAGCGGTACCAGGCGCACCTCAGCCCACCCTCTGTGGACAAGCTGGATCCTGTTGTGCGCCCGCCATGCCCCTTGACAAGGCACACACAGCCCCAGTCGACCAGGTGTAACCCCAACATAGTCAATCCGCACAGGCGATACAGGGCACGGGATGGCAGTGGAGCATGGTGTGTGAGAGGTCTCCTCGCGCTCCTCCTGGTCATATCACGCAGGCAATAGAACCTCAACGTCTAGCATGGCAAAAGTCAAATGGAAGTGTAGGGGGACGCACCACAGCACGAGCAGCACTGACGTCACGGGAGGTGGCTCGCACCATCCCATCCATTGCCCATCATACCAACCACGCCACATGCCATTGCGACTAAGTGCAAGCGCGTGCGCCACCACCCCCGAGCCCTCCCCAGAGAGGCCAAAGAGTGAATGTGTGGGCCATCAGCCACAGACGGACGCGGCCTGGCCGCAAGGGCAGCCACAGCCACTGGGTGTCGCAGGTGGCGGATCCGGAAGGCGAAGACTGTGATGCATAGTCCATGCAGGCCGGGTCTCCATTTGGGGCACCACGCAGGTGGACGGCGTCCCGCCACACATCATACCCTGAGACAGCCCACTCGTGCAACTGGACCCACACATACACTCCTTGCCCTCTCTGGTGCGAGCTTGGGGCTGCCTGTGCAAGCGCTAGCCTCGCAGGTGAGCATGCATATTGGGGGGCGAGGGGAGGACATGAGGGCTGGGGCGAAGATGACTGTATCACTGTCAGTTAGTACAAGGGATGACCCAGATGTGGAAAGGAAGAGACGTGTCCCGTGTGTACTGCAACTAGTCGCCAATCCAACTACCCCCATGTCCGGAATGTAAGCCCGCACCTAGGCCCGCCCATCCGCCACATCGAACATACCACCAGCACGACAACCTTCCCATTCGAAACACTGACTGGGGTGGCGACCAGTGAACAATCATGTGTAGCCTACCCACGCGTACATGTGGGCCCTCCATGATCCATGTCACCTGCGGCAAAGACATGACATGCGCAATGAGGGAAGTGAGGAGAGCTGTCCGCCCCACGCACAGAAGGTGCATCAGCTCCACAGACCCAGCAGCGAGTCCAGCAGGGGTCACATGTGCAGGGGCAGCTGTGCCTGGTGTGAAGGCACATGCATATAGACAGCACATCGACCAATGTGTAGTCTGCCCACATCCACAGTCCATCATCATGCGGACATAGGAATTGAACACAGGGCAACACATCTTAGTTGGTGCACCCACCGTGACCAACAATGCGCAATCTTCGACGTACCCGCCCTGTGCATGGCCCCCCACCCAACGGAGGCACATCCAGTGCCACCATCCCACACACACAAGCCTTCCACGGAACATGCTGTGTCCAATGGTCAGTACAGAGTCAGCGCCCATCTGGTGGATCCTGAACAGGAGACACATGCACACACATGCCAGCTCCCACTATGTACGTCTGCCACCTGGCACGTGCAATGTAACCTCTCACCTGTGACGTGTGACTGCAAGCACACAGCCGTCTTGGCATGGGGCTGTCAATGTGGACACCTGTCAATGTTTCGGGAGGTGTGATCCGTACAGTGCTGTACATAGGGTGCAGTGCTGACACCTACTACTGTCTCATATCCCCTCGTGCCACAGGTCCCACTTGTTTTGGCCGCTCAGCCTGTGTCCACATCGTCGTCGTCGTGTGCCATACTCATCCAGCCTCGGAAGCAGTTCCATGCTCAGCAGACATTCATGTTGCCGTGGCGTTGCCGCTTGACGAATATGCAGTCAGTCCCCATCAGCACGCCCCGCAAGTCATTGGGGCCTAGATCCCCATGTGCATGCACATGGCAGTGGTTTGTATCACTAGCCATTGCCATTGTTGGGAGACCTGTGTAAGTGTATTGTGGCCGTGCCGTCCCAGCTTGACAGCTGGGCTGTGGCTCATGTGCTTGCTCAGTCATGTCAGTGATGTGTATGCGAAATTGCTATGTGTTGTGTTGCTTTGACATGTGTCCTCTGCAATTTCCCTAGGCGGAGACCGAACATTGACCGCCCATACCAATTGCTGGTGGACATGGACGATACAGAGGTTATTAGGAAGTTTCGGCTGGACAGGCCAACCCTGCATCGACTGTGTGCCATGTTAGAACCCCATCTCCGTCCCCGCAGGGTGTATCCGACTGCTGTCACCCCCACGGCTAAGGTGATGGCCGCCATGCATTTCTTCGCCACTGGGTCATTCCAGCACACTGTGGGCAGTGGAGGAGGGATGTCCCAGCCCATGTTCAGCAAGGTGCTGAGGGATGTACTGGCAGCCATGATGCTGTACCGAAACAGGTACATCCGCTTCCCCAGGGCTCGTGAATTGGCGGCAGTGAAGGGTGCATTCTATGCCCTTGGCAGAATCCCACACGTCGTTGGAGCCATTGACTGCACACATGTCGGCCTTGTTCCACCACAGGCCACTGAGCACCTGTACCGCAATAGGAAGCACACGCACTCCCTGAATGTGCAAGTGGTGTGCCTTGCGGACATGGTGATCACCCACGTGTGTGCAAAGTTCCCAGGCTCGGCCCATGACGCACACATAATGCGCAACAGCATCTTGCCACGACTGATGGCCAATCTGCAACAGGATCGTGGCTGTATTGTCGGTGAGTATGTGGAGTGGTGTAGCGTGCTGGTTGTGCGATGCTGTCCCCTGTCCAGTTGGAATAGCAACGGTTCTCTGTGTCCCTCACACCCAGGTGACTCTGCGTACCCGAATGGGGCATGGCTGCTCAGTCCATTGAGGAATCCTCGCACCCCAGCAGACGATCGATACAATGAGGCACATGGGAGGACCAGACGTGTGGTCGAGCGTACCTTTGGCCTCCTCAAGTCCAGGTTCAGGTGCCTGGACCGCACCGAGGGTGCACTGGCGTACTCCCCACAGAAGGTGTGCCAGATAGTGGTGGCGTGCTGCATGCTGCACAATCTGGCCATTCGGAAGCAGATCCCCCTCATTGTGGATGACGGAGATCAACCAGGGCCCCAGCCCGCAGACCAGGACAGCTCGAGTGAGGAGGACAGCGGAGAGGAGGAAGCTGGGAATGTGCGGCAGCAGCTCATCGCCCGCTACTTCACTTGACGGTGAGTGTCCATGTACGACGGCTGATGTGGCTGTATCTGTGCAGGTGTGTGTGTGCTGTGTCAGGGTGGCCGTTTGTTCACTACGTGCTGTGTGTCAACGCTCCATGGCCAGGGTAGTATGCCACTGTTGGTGACTGTGGCATTGTGCCCTATTGCTCTGTGCGATGTGTGTACATTGCTTGTAGTTGTTGACATGTACTGTGTGATGGGTGTGTGACACACTCATTGAATGTGCTCCTGTTCTGTCTCCCACCCCTAGGTCCCTACAGGCCCTCCGGATTCCATTGCCATGCCACGCATCAGGTGCCTTTCCGCCCAAGGTGGCCGTTGTATTCCGTACAAATAAAACACAGGGCACAAACAGCAGTTAGTGAAAAAGGTGCATTTATTACAAACTGTGACATGTGATTGTGTGTAAGGTGATGACAAAAGTGGTGCGTGCAGTGACAATGAGCTGTCGGTCATGGCTGCGTGATGCTCAGGGTGTACCCACTGGTTCTATGTCCATAGTCCAACACACACATGCCATCCAGATGGCTGTGTGGAGTGGGATCGTAGTCCAAGTCAATGCAGTGGCTGGTCAAGGAAGGCTGGCTGGCTGCCTCACTTGCGTTTGGAGCGTGCGAAGTCCTCCCGGGAGATCGGTTTCCACTTCGGACGGCCCCTTCCACGTTTGCGAGGGGGGGTGCCTGCTTGCGACATGCTGGTGGTTGAGGTGTGCTCACTGGCTGTGGACGCAGGGGAACTGGACACTGCTGCTCGACCCTGCGCCCCGGCAGGTGGTGGCGGTGGTGGAGCTGCTATCCCTGGCCGTGTCCTCACCGCCACCACCAGCTGGCCCATGAGGTCCACGAGTTGACCTATACGGGCGTCCATGGACCTCAGCACCCCCAGCACCTCCCGCGTGTCTGAAGCAGACCTGACCAATTGTTCTTGGGCCTCTTCATAGGCCCCAAGGACTCTGGCCATTTGAGGCAGGGCATGGCTCCCAGGGGAGGCTGGCGTTTCCCTGACCCTGCTCCTCCTACCAGTCCTGCTGCCACCGGCCCTGCCCACTAGCCACATTGCTCACCACGGTCCTCGCTGTGGCTCCCAGGGTGGATCCAGTCGGCCGGGCCACCACCTGCGCTGGGGCTGGTGCCAGCGAAGACGTGGTGGTGGTGGCGGCGGTGGTGGTCGGTGCGGCGATGGTGGCGGTTGCGGCAGTGGTAGTGGCCGCAATGACCGTGGGTGTGGCCGCAATGACTGTGGGTGTGGCCGCAACGACAGTGGCAGCAGGGGGCTGGGAATGTTCAGCAGCCCTGGATGATGGGTTGGTGGGTAGGAGGGGTCCTGGGGAGCGGCTGGGCCCTGCCACACCAGATGGGCCTGCTTGGTGGTCCGTGTCCGAAGAGGAGGTGAGATCCTCCACATCCGTGTGTCCTCGTTGGGGGCTTGTGGGCTGGCTGTGCTGGCTGCTGTCTCCATCCCCAGCATACGGCAGTTCGTCACCTGTGGAGAGAATGAGATTTGTTATTGTGTTGCACCTGGCGAAGTATGTATTTGTCGTCTGACATTGACAGTTCGTGCAATCTCGTACATGGGTTTCCCGGAGGCGTGTGTGTGGCTGTAGCATTTGTAGTTGTGTGTGCTTGGCAATGGGACTGTGTGCTGTGCACATGTGGCATGGGACGGATTGGCCATGCCGATGGGTGTGTTGCTGTGCCCCTACTTATTGTGACTCTGGTGTATGCGGGCTCCTGGCCCATCCTGGGTCTGGTTTGTACTTTGCTTTTGGTGTTCAGATGGGACGCTTAGGAACGCATATGGCAACATGGGGGCCATGCCCCAGATTCGCATTTGGGAGGGAATATGCTTTTGGGGTTCAAATGGAACGCTTAGGAACGCATATGGCAACATGGGGGCCATGCCCCAGATTCGCATTTGGGTGGGAATATGCTTTTGGGGTTCAAATGGAACGCTTAGGAACGCATATGGCAACATGGGGGCCATGCCCCAGATTCGCATTTGGGAGGGAATATGCTTTTGGGGTACATGCTGTGAGCCATGGGTGCCGAACGTGACATGTGTTGTGGCAGCATGACAGTGCATGGTTTGAGGTGTGTGCATGCTTGACATGGCCTGCATATTTGCTGTCTGTTGTGATTACTGGACATGGCATTGGACGCATCGTTATGAGTGAGTGATGGTTGTGTGTGAAAGCCAACGTATTGCAGTTGTCCCATCTCCTTGGTGTGCGTGCTGCCCTGTGCCATGTGCATCACTGCAGTGCTCGTGGGGGGTGTGGCCCATGTTGTGTGTTGTTGCTCACAGTGTGTCGTGCGCTTCATTGACTTCTGGCACATGGTTGGTCATGGGCATGTATCTTAGCGTGACTGCTGTATGTGTGGCAGCTGTGCGGATGACATGCCTTTCATGAGACTGGGGCTGACGGATGGGATGGATGGTATGTTGTATGTGCATGGTGTGTCTGTGTGTTTGATGGGTTCAGTGGTGTTCGTGTACATTTCTGTTGTTCCGCTCTGTTGCGTCTAGTGTTGTTTGTCTTACATAGGCGTAGTTGTGGGGTGTGTGGTTGACAGGCAGTAGGGGCTACATGGACAGGACTTCAATGGTGTTTCGGTTGTGTGTGATGAGTTGCACAGTGGCTGCCGTGTGGTACTATATTCAGTGTGGCTTGTGTATGCAGACGTGGCTCCTTGGGTGTTGCTATGTCTGTGATGGGTCATGTGGGGTGTGAGTCTGTTGTTCATGTCCGTGTGCACATTGTTCACTTGTTCGTGACGGTGGGCGGTGCTGCGTGTTCGTCTGCTACGTGACATGTCCCATGTGTTGGTCGTGTACCGGTCCTCATGCCTCCAGTAATCCAGCCCTGTCCAGTTTCCCACCTGCAGGTTGTTCGTGCGTGCACTGTACTGGATGCCACATGGCTCTAAGCGGGGGTGCTCCATGTTGCAGGTCTGTGGGGGTGGGGGGGTGTTGTGGGTCGTGGGGGTGGCTGGACACCCACTGACACCGATTGCTGTGGACCGTGATGTCTGCCTTTCGGCTGTCGTTGTGCACTGCGGTGGCTGACACGTGGCTGTGGGGTGTGGGGGATGCTCCTCCTTGCTGTGCTGTGGGACTAGGGGCCTGGTGTGTGTTGTACTTGTGCTGTCCACCGTCCCACCCACTGCACTTTGTGTTCCTGCCACTTACCTGTTACTTGTCGGTTTGTGCAGCTGTGGCGGACACATGGGTGTGGTGGGTGCTCGTTGTGGCACTTCTGGCATATTTGGGGACCTGTTGGTGGTTACGTGGCTGGCTGAATGTACACATGTCCCCACGCATCTTACAGTTGTTCTGTTTGGGCTGTGTGTGGTGGTGTCTGTTGCATGTGTGTGTGATGTGTTGTGTATTGTGTGCTGGACATGGGGGTGTTTGTCCCTGGGAGCTGTGGCATGGTGGTAGTGCATGTGAGTACATAGCGGTGTGCTGGTATACATTAGTTTGTACTTACCAGCCTCCACTCCCCCTGCTAATCCGGCGAGGATCTCGGGATGTATGATGACTCGCACCTTCTCCTCCCACGCTTTGAAGGTCTTGAAGAGCGCGGGATTCCCTCCGCCAGTGACGGCAGCCAGCTCTCTGTTTTGCCCTCCTTCTTCTTGACCAGGCTCTTGACGTCATTCCACCGTTTGTTAATTTCGACTCTGTTCCTGGGCAGGGTCCCGACTGCATTGACCTGGTCTACGATCCGGTTCCACATTCTGTTTCTGGTGGCTAGTGGTGTGTGTTGGACCATGTTCCCATAGATTTGTGGGTGCACCTTGATGATCTCGTCGACCATGACCGTCAGCTCAATGGGCGTGAACTTGGGCATTCTTTGTGGTGCCATGGTGTTTGTGGTGCTGGTGCGGTGTGTGTTGTGTAATGTGCAGGGGGTTTGTGGTGCCTCTGTTTGGTGGTGGTGGTGGTGGTGGTGGTGGTAGTGATGTGTGCGTTTCTGTGGTGTGCTGCTGTCCTTGCTGTGTCACTGTGTCCTCTCCTCTCTGGTTTGCAATGTAGCAAGGGGTTGTGGTCTGTGGGAGTGCTGCTTTTGTACTCACCTATGTGGGTGTGTCCTCATGGTCTGTTGTTTTCAGGTGTGTTGTGTCTGGGGTTCTGGCCTTTGTATTTTTTGTTTGTCCGGGGGTGTTTTCGGGATGTGTACTGTGCTTGTGTATTTGTGCGTGCCTTGCTGTGTGGACTTGTTGGCCATGTTGTGTGCTATTGGTTTTGTGAGCGGATGGTTTCTGTGCAGGGACGTGGGCGCCATGGCTTCTGCCGTGTCGATTATCATCGGCGTTGTTTGCGCTGGCGGGCGGTATATTTGTGGTTTTCCGCGCTCATGGCGGTGCGATCGTAATTTCACGTGCGGTGTGTCGGCCGTGAGGGCGGGCGGTTTTGTGTTGTCATGCGTGTTTCCGTCCGTGGCGGGCGGTTTGACTCCGACTCGGACGATGGCGGGCGGTATTTTGTGTGATTTTTCCGCCGATGGCGGTTTTCGGTTTGTGTAATCGTAATGGCGTGGTCGGTGTTCAGACGGTGTGTGCGGGCGGATTTTTGCCACTTCCATGCCTGGCGGATTTATTTACGCCGGGTATCGTAATGGGCCCCTTAATTATTAAGCCCTGATGAAGTCCACTGAAGCTGGATGAAACGCGTTGGCTGCTTGGCTGTTTTTACTATAAATGAAGAATAAAGAGATTCAATACTTACTAATAATGGATGGACTCAATCACTTTTGAATTTGGAATTGGTGGTGCAATCCACATTTTGCAACAACTTTCCCTACTGTTGCACTTATTGGAGTGGGAATAGTCATTTTTATCCATCCGCTATCCAACACTTTCCCTACTGTTGCACTGACTGGAGTGTGAATAGTAATTTTTACCTCTCCACTATCAAACGCTTTCCCTACTGTTGCACTGACTGGAGTGGGAATAGTAATTTTTACCCCTCCGCTATCCAACATTTTCCCTACTGTTGCATTGACTGGAGTGGGATATTTAAGTTTAAATATTTTTAAATAGTTTAATGTTTTAATTAATAATAGAATGTTTTTTAACATAAATTTTATGTTATTGGTATATGTATACATATATTTATTTGTTACATTTTAATGTATTTTTTAAATTATAAAATAAATTTAAATTAATAGTTTAATTATTGTTTTACAGTAAATATATATAATTATTATATATGTGTTTAACTTTTTAAGTTAAGTTTATTTATTTTTGTTAAAATGTATATTAAATCTATTTTTTTCTAAATTAAGTTTATTATTTAATATATTGAATATTTATTATTTTATTTTATATATATATATATATATATATATATAAAAACGATATTTTTACATCTATATTTATGTAATCGATATTTTTTCCGATATTTTTGTACTTACCCTTATAAATATAGGATGTTGATATTTTTGACATCTATATTTATGACTCGATATTGTGGTATGGGGATGTTTTGGGTGTCGATGTTTTGTCAGTGAACCGAGCATAACATCTACGTTAAAGATTTCTGCATCAGGGGTTTCACCTGTGCCGATGGCACCGACTACCTCTCAACTGATGGCTCATGCTTCGACTCCGGTGAGATTATAAACATCTCCGTGCCGCTTGCGATGAATCGGCATCATTGCCGACGACATTTGCACCTCAACCTTCTCCAGGACATCTTCCTCCAGATCCTTTCTCTTTGGTACCCAAGCACAGGTCCAGGAGAGAAGTTCAAAGACTAATTGAGGTAGAACGTTTTTTCTTTGGGGAGCAAAATTCCCAACAAACCTTCAATGAACTAGGACTTTAAAGGGTTCAAAGATGCTAGTAGTTTCAATACATCCCCAGAGTGGGAATCGCTTTCTCAAAAGTATATTCCACCGCGGGAAGTTACAACATAGCATTGTCATTTGAAAAGCTGTTGAAATACTGATCTTTCTCTCCCTACTACGGAGCTAAAATGTAATATTCCAACTCTACTCTTCTTCAGTGACCTCTGAACCTTCACTTCCTTTCAATGAGGTTCTGCCAGAGCCTATTTTGAATATTTAGCAATAACCAACGACAGCCAAAGCTCTTTTAGTGTCAGACAATATAAGCCAGGTCCTGATGATCCTCTCTTTTTATCATCACATCCTGGTTGTCCAAGCCTCTTGCTCTTCTAACCTGATGCAGGTTTACTTCCCACCTTGCATGCGGATAGAGAGTCCAAGAAAATAGAGTAGTCACCTAAAAAGATTTTGTCTTCTGGGAGTATGGCTCTTAAGTCTACCAACACTACCTGCCTACTCAGTATGTACATTCATACCCTTTTGGATTCAGCATAGGCAGTTATACCTAAATTGCCTAAGAAGGTGCAGAGTCATTTGGAAACACTAATGACGGAAAGGCTGCAACCCAACAGGTTATACAGTCAGGACTGGATACAGCTAATTCTGTGACAAGAGCAATGGGCACTTTGGTTTCTGTCCATAGACATGCATGGTGAAGGGTTCTGGATTTTTGCAGGATCTACACAACACCCTTATGGATTTACCTAACAACACAGAAAAGCAGCCCTAGTTTTCCTATCTTAGAACATTTTTTACGTGTGGAAGGGTGGGTTTCCCAATTTCTACATCAGTGGTGGTACATAACATCAGACCTTTGGGTGCTAAGTATCCTGGAGAAGGGGCATGCCCTACCCACCCAACAAATTCCCCCTCCTCTTCCTCCCAACCACATTCTCGTTCTGCAGGCCATCTTTGGCTCCTCCAAGAAAGGTCCAGTCCGTACTCCTATGGGGTGCAGTGGTGTTGGTTCCTGAGCAGAAACAGGGTCAGGTATGCTACTGACAGTATTTCGTGATTCCCAAGAAGGACTGTTTTTTTACATGGAATCCTGGACTTCAAGATTTTGAACTGGTTTCGCAAGCAGGAAATGTTTAAGATGTTGACCCTAGCTCAGGTTCTTCTTGCGGTAGAAATTGAAGACTGGACGGTGTCAATCGACTTGCAGGATGTCTACTATCACGTCCCTACTCTGCAGTCGCACTGGAAGCATTTAGAGTAGGATTTCAACACTTCCAGTTTGCAGTCCTTCCATTTGGCCTCTATTTTGCTCCTCGAGTGCACACCAAGGTGATGGCTGTGGTCGCGGCTAGATCTCCGAAGTTTGTGCTTCATCCCTTGTACGTCACAACTCAGCAGTTGTTTGACCTCAGCTTTTCCATCAACAAGCCCAAATCTCATTTGGTGCAGTCTCAGGGCACTCTGTTTATAGGGGCAGTACTGGACACATCTAAGAACGAGCCTTCCCTCCTACTTCAGATTCACGACATTCAGACTACGATTCTGATGTTTCAGGATGGAGTAGATATTTTAGTTCTGAAGGACTTACGGCTGCTAGGTATCCTTTCTTCCTGCATACTGTTGGTCACCCATGCACCCTGGGACAGGAGAGCCCTCCAGTGATGCCTCAAGAGGCAGTGGTTTCAACTCAGCGAAGATCTACAAGCCTGTATCAAAATCTACAGACAAACTGCAGTGGATCTGCAATGGTGGGGTGTGATCGACAAACTTTTTCAGTGGAAATCGTTTCACCCTCCTGCTTTTGTGATCACAGTCCTAATGGATACCTCCAACCTAGGGTATGGCGACAGGGAGCTCGTTCCAGGTCTTGGTCACGATGTAGGAGAAAGCTCTTCCCCCTGTTCTGGCTCTGCTGGTGCGCGGGGTTTCGGCGAGGGCAAGGTTTGTGGAGCGGAGGTCTCTTTTGGGTACGTGTAAGGCCATTCTCTCGTTGAGGTATTGGCGTCCTGTGTTGTGGAGGCATTTGTAGGCATGGGTGAGTATTTTGAAGGTGACTCTCTTCTCGACGGGGAGCCAGTGGAGGTTCCGTAGGTGTTGGCTGATGTGCTCGTGTCGGGGGATGCCAAGTACGAGTCTGGCTGCGGTGTTCTGTATCGTCTGGAGTTTGCGGAGTAGAGACTTGTTTAAGCCGGCGTAGAGGGCGTTTCCTTAGTCCAATCTGCTGGATGCCGAGGACGAGTCTGGCTGCGGTGTTCTGTATCGTCTGGAGTTTGCGGAGTAGAGACTTGTTTAAGCCGGCGTAGAGGGCGTTTCCGTAGTCCAACCTGCTGGGTATGAGTGCGTGGGTGACTGTTCCTTGATTCGGGGGGGGATCCATTTGAAGGTTTTACGGAGGATGTGGAGGGTGTTGAAACAGCTGGACGCGACGGCGTTGACCTGCTTGTTCATGCTTAGGGAGGAGTCGAGCACGATGCCGAGGTTTCTGGCGTGGTCTGTGGGGGTCGGAGGGCTGCCGAGTTCGCTGGGCCACCGGGTGGTGTTCCATGCTGAGGGGGTGGTTCCGAGTACGAGGACGTCTGTCTTCTCCGAGTTGAGCTTCAGGCAGCTGTTTCTCATCCAGGATGCCACGTCCTGCATTCCTTTCTGGAAGTTCAGTCTGGTGGTGGTGGGGTCCTTTGTTAGGGAGAGGATGAGCTGGGTGTCGGCGTAGGATACTATGTTGAGGACGTGCTGTCTGACGATGGCGGCGAGGGGGGCCATGTAGATGTTGAAGAGGGTTGGGCTGAGTGATGATCCCTGGGGTACTCTGCAGTTGATTTCCGTGGGTTCGGAGAGGAAGGGTGGTAGCCCGATTCTTTGGCTTCTGCAGGTGAGGAATGAGCAGATCCAGCCGAGGGCGGTTCCTTGTATGCCCGCGTCGTGTAGTCTGGCGGCGAGTGTGCGGTGGGAGACGGTGTTGAATGCTGCTGACAGGTCGAGTAGTATCAGAGCTGCTGTGTGGCCTTGGTCGAGGAGGGTGCGGATGTAGGGCAGTCTCTGTGCTGTGGTTGCTGCGGAATCCGGATTGGGAGGGGTCGAGGATGGAGTTGTCTTCGATGAATTTAGTTAGCTGCGCGTTGACGGTCTTCTCCGCGACTTTTGCGTGAAAAGGAGAAGAGAGATGGGTCGGTAGTTTTTGAGGTCCTTGGGATCTGCCGAGGGTTTCTTGAGCAGGGGCCTGACTTCGGCGCGTTTCCAGTCGTCGGGGAAGGTGCCGGACCTGAAGGTGGCATTGATGATGTGTTGAAATTTTGGTGCGATGGCGGCTCTGTGGTAGATGTGCGGTGGGCAGGGGTCCGTGGGGGCCCCCGAGTGGATGCCCCGAGTGGATACTGTTTGTCCAGGTTTCTGTAAAGAAGGCGACGTCCAGTGAGAGGGTGTCAAGGAGGTTCCAAATTTCAACGGCGTGTCTGTGCATGGAGCGCACGTTGAGGAGGGTGCACTTCAGGGCGTCGGTGGTGTTTGCGGCACGGGTGGTGGTGAAGGTCTGGCGGCAGGAGAACTGGCCGTGGGTTGTGTTCGGCGTGGGTTGTGTTCGGCGTGGCTTGCTGGCAGGTGTTGATTCTTCCGGGGTTAAGTGCAAAGAGGGCGGCTGAATCGTATCTGTGGATGGTAGGAGATCCAGGGGTTCTGGAGCTGGTCGCGGTCGGGTCGCGGACGGGCGCAGACGGGCTTGCCTTTGGCGCGCCTTTGGCGAGGCCGCTGCGCGCGGCCGCCATTATATAGTGAGGGGGGGAGGGAGGCTCAGCTGGGAGGCGGGAGCGTGGACGGCAAGGAGGAGGGGCCGCGGGGGAGCAGCAGCGGGAGAGGGAGACGGGAGAACGGCAAGGGCACTGTGCAACAGTGAACCAGGGCACCGTAAAAGGACCAGAGACAATGAACAGGGGCACAGTAAAACAGGCAGGAGACAATGAACAAGGGCACAGTAAACAGGCAGGAGACAATGAACAAGGGCACAGATCTACCAAATACGGGGCTACTCACATAAAACAGGGGCACAGATCTACAAAATGCGGGGCTGCTCACAATGAAACAAGGGCACGGATCTACAAAAAACGGGGCTACTCACAATGAACAAGGGCAATCAGGAACAGCAGAGGCAAGGCTCAAACCCTCCACTGACCATCTCTCAGTGGCAGCGGAACACCGGCGGAGCTGCTGGGGGAGAGAGCAGTCCCTGACCGGAGGTCAGAGGTCGTGCTTGTTCACCCTCGAGCGGCCGCCATTATATAGTGAGGGGGGAGGGAGGCTCAGCTGGGAGGCGGGGACGGCAAGGGGAGGGGCCACGGGGGAGCAGCGGCGGGAGAGGGAGATGGGAGAACGGCAAGGGCACAGTGCAACAGTGAACCAGGGCACCGTAAAAGGACCAGAGACAATGAACAGGGGCACAGTAAAACAGGCAGGAGACAAGGAACAAGGGCACGGTAAACAGGCAGGAGACAATGAACAAGGGCACAGATCTACCAAATATGGGGCTACTCACATAAAACAGGGGCACAGATTTACAAAATGCGGGGCTGCTCACAATGAAACAAGGGTACGGATCTACAAAAAACGGGGCTACTCACAATGAACAAGGGCAATCGGGAACAGCAGAGGCAAGGCTCGAACCCTCCACTGGCCACCTCTCAGCGGCAACGGAACACCGGCGGAGCTGCTGGGGGAGAGAGCAGTCCCTGACCAGAGGTCAGAGGTCGTGCTTCCTGTACCCTTGATTCGTCGGGTGCTGAGGAAGATTCGCCCTTGACTGTGCCCAAGTAATCTAGACTGCCCTAGAATGGCCGCAAAGGGTTTGGCATGCAGACCTCATTCATCTCTTCATATAGCCTCTGCTGTGTCTCATACAGGGTAGACCCCTCTCGTAGTCGCAGGTGCAGGTTGTACGATCTCACCTTCTAAGGCTGCACCTTCATGCCTGGAGACTGAACGGGGCAACCCGAGTTCCTTTTCACTTCCCCCTAAAGTGGTGGATGTTATTTTACAGTCCAGAAGACACTCCATCAAATCTGTTTATGTTACCAGATAAAAAGCAAAACCAAAGGGGATGATGGACGGAGTGTTGAACATTGCAAGCACTCACCCCCAGTCAACAGATCTGGGTTTAATCCATCATCATTCTTTAGCTCACTCCGCCACCCCAGTTCAGACATGGCCATATGCAAATCAGTCTGACCCTGTGCCTCATGGGAACAGTCCAGCCCGAACTGCCAAGCCATGTCTTCCCTGGACCGGAAACAAGCATCCTGGGACCGGTTTCTGGGTAACAGCCGTCATCAGCCAGGCTAGCAGTTCGGGCTGGACTGTTCCCATGAGGCACAGGGTCAGACTGATTTGCATCTGGCCATGTCTGAACTGGGGTGGCGGAGTGAGCTAAAGAATGATGATGGATTAAACCCAGATCAGTTGACTTGGGGTGAGTGCTTGCAATGTTCAACACTCCGTCCATCATCCCCTTTGGTTTTGCTAAGTTCGCCCTAAGTTGGCAGGGTATGCCCAGACGTGGGTCCCTTGCTCACTTTGCTACTGGATTCAAGATAGCCTGGCTGAGGAGGGTTATGAACCCGAAACCGGTCCCAGGATGCTTGTTTCCGGTCCAGGGAAGACATGGCTTGGCAGTTCGGGCTGGACTGTTCCCATGAGGCACAGGGTCAGACTGATTTGCATCTGGCCATGTCTGAACTGGGGTGGCGGAGTGAGCTAAAGAATGATGATGGATTAAACCCAGATCAGTTGACTGGGGGTGAGTGCTTGCAATGTTCAACACTCCGTCCATCATCCCCTTTGGTTTTGCTAAGTTCGCCCTAAGTTGGCAGGGTATGCCCAGACGTGGGTCCCTTGCTCACTTTGCCACTGGATTCAAGATAGCCTGGCTGATGAGGGTTATGAACCCGAAACCGGTCCCAGGATGCTTGTTTCCGGTCCAGGGAAGACATGGCTTGGCAGTTCGGGCTGGACTGTTCCCATGAGGCACAGGGTCAGACTGATTTGCATCTGGCCATGTCTGAACTGGGGTGGCGGAGTGAGCTAAAGAATGATGATGGATTAAACCCAGATCAGTTGACTGGGGGTGAGTGCTTGCAATGTTCAACACTCCGTCCATCATCCCCTTTGGTTTTGCTATGTTACCAGATAGGCTAAATTTGATAAATGGTGTGCTGATAATTTGGTAGATCCTTTAAAAGCTCATTTGTTTGATATTTTGCTCTCTATTATTATGATCAAACTGACCTTCCTGAGAGCCTTTGATTCTAATTGCACCAGAGTGGCCCTGTCAGTGGTGGTTTGTGGACCTCATTCACCTGTCAGAACAACCACACAGAAGACTGCCATGCAGACCAGACCTCCTCAAGTTAGGGCAGTATTCTACATCCCGACCTGCCGTCCTTGAATTTGGCAACCTGGCTCCTGAATTTAGCCAGTATCTACATTTGAACCTCTCACAGGATTGTATGGACACTTTCAGAGAAGCTAAACATCCATCAACAAGAGCTTCCTACTCTTTTAAATGTAGGAAAACATCTGGTGTTCTTAGATGTTCTCAAACAACTTTAATACTACTTCCTGTCAATAGGAAACCTTACTACCATATCTTCTTAATTTGGTCCGATTAGGCTTACTGTTTTTTCCATAATAGGTCATCTCTTGGCCATAACGGGCTATGGAAAATGTCCTTCACAAACCTTTTTTTGTTCAGGATCCTAGGGTTTAAGGATTTCTTTTTTTTTTTTTAATTCTCTTTTTATTAAACAGTGGTGATGGAACAATGACAGGCCACGAAGCCACGCGTCAATGACAGAGCAAAGAAGGGCATTTGTACACGTTTACAAATTACATCGCATCGCAATATAGCATTAGACAGGAAGAGCATCAATGTCAAAAGCATTTTTACGCAATTCAACTGAAGGAGAAATACATATTTCACCCCGTGATATATTCCACTTTGCCCATTTATGATCCCATTTCGTGGGACAACCTCTATGTTTAAATACACTTCTCCGCAATCATGGCTTTGTCCATATCGTTGGCCCATTTTGAGTATTTAGTTTGAACTCCGGTCCCCCACCCCTGAGCCATGTTTCTTTTAGCCAGAGCAAATCCCAAAGACGCCCATGTACGCTCTGTTTGAGTTAGGTCCGTGGCTTCCCACACATTCAATAAACACAGCCGTGGGGAGGTAGGGATAGCCTTCCCATTTACCCTCGCTTGTTCGGAAACATTTTTCTCCCAGTATGGCTGTAACTTCGGGCACTCCCAGATGATATGAAAGAAGGTGCCTTCGGATGCACACCCCCTAAGGCAATTAGGATCTGTTCGACGGCCCATCCTAACCAGTACGTGTGCGGCTAGATATGTTCTGTGTCGAATTTTGAGCTGGACAAGTCGGAGACACATAGGGATGGCAACCTCCCGGGGGGAGGAAATGGCTTCCTGCCAGTCATCGTCCTCTAAGTAACCAAGGTCGGTGGGGCCTGTGAGGTGCAATCTCTTGGGATTAGAATATAGTGCACGCTTGTATCCTCCCTTAGACATTACCCATCTATCCGTGCGGAATGCCGGCTCCAAAGGAGGGGCGAAGACCCATTGATTAACCACTGCAAGCTGGGAGGCCCAGTAGTATTGTTTCAGGTCAGGCAACGCAATCCCCCCCATCATACCACCCTCTGGCAAGCTTGTGTGTTGCTATGCTTGGATTCTTCCCGTCCCATAAGAGAGTTCTGACCTCCCTCTCCACACTGACAAAATAGGCGTCGGGGACTCTGTGAGGAGTGTTGTGCAATACATACAAGAAACGAGGGGGAGCTAGCATCTTAAACAGCTCCGCTCTTCCAAGTAAAGTGAGAGGCAGTGTCCGCCAGTGAAGTACATCTTTCCGAAATCTGACCAATGGGGGTTGGAGATTAGCGTCATAAAAATGGGTCGGGTTGGGAGTGATATAGATGCCAAGATAGCGAAAGCCCTCAGTGGCCACTGTAATATTGGTGTCTTTGGTCATCCGTGGCACCGGACCCCGCAGCATGAACAAAACAGACTTTGCCCAATTAATAGTATATCCCGCATGGGCACTGAAAATTGCAAAGATGTGTAGGAGTCTATGGATCGAGGTTGCGGGCGCTGCCACATACAGCAGGACATCATCCGCAAAGAGAGAGATTCTGTCCTCGTGCTGATCTGTCCACTTCAGGCCCCTAATCATGGGGTCACCTCTGACCCAGGTCGCCAGCGGCTCCAGCAGTAAAGCGAAGATGAGAGTTGACCGGGGGCAACCCTGTCTAGTCCCCCTCCCTAAGCCGAAGCTGCGGGAGGTATGTTGGTTGACAACCATCTGCGCTGTTGGATCCGTGTACAACAGCCGGACCCACTGTATAAAGTGAGGGCCAAACCCCAGGCGTTCAAGGAGAGCAAACAGATAGGGCCATTCGATGGTATTGAATGCCATTTTTGCATCTAACGATAATAATGCCGCATCTTCTAGGATAGTGTTGATTCTCCCCAGTGCCCCATGTAGACGTCGAAGGTTAAGGGCCGTGTTACGGCCAGGCATGAAGCCTGACTGGTCAGGGTGAACAAGCTTACATATAACTGGTATGAGACGGTTGGCTAAAACCGTGGCCAGAATTTTTGCCTCGGCAGTTAACGAGATGGGTCGATATGACTCACATCTCGTCACCGATTTGCCCGGTTTGTGTATGACGACAATAGAGGCTAGCATCAGCTCTCTGGGCAGGGACCCCGAATGGTAGCTCTCTAAATACATAACATGTAGAGCGGGCGTTATCTTGGATGACACTAACTTAAAAAATTCTATTGGGAGCCCATTGGGGCCCATCGCCGACTTAATGCCACTGATGGCGGTCGCAAGTTCCTCTTCAGTTAGATCTCCCTCTAGGGAATCACGATCATCTGGTATAAGTACCGTCACCGGAATAGTGGCTAGAAGATCTCGGGAGTCTTGCAGGGTGGTGCGAGTAGTAGAGGAGTATATGGAGGCGAAGTGGGAGGCGAAGGCCTCGGCAATGTGATGTGGGTCTGTCACTAAGTCCCCGGCGTCCGTCTCTATAACGGGCACCCATCTTTGAGCCATCTCTCGCCTCTCTAGCCATGCTAGCATCTTACCAGTGGAGTCGCCTAACTCGTATATTCTATGAAGAGTTGCACTATGTTTGGCCTTGGCAGCCTCCACCGCCAACTGACGGTAATCTAAGCGCCGAATACTCAGTGTATGAGCAAGTTGCTCATTATCGCTTGCCGCCACCTCGTCCTCTAGATCTCTTATCTCCTGTTCCAGGGTTGCTAATCTAGTCGTCCGTTCCTTCTTGCGTCCCGCCATCAACGAGAGTGCCTGACCCTTGATTACAGCCCCAAAAGCCCCCCATAACGTACGGTGAGATTGAACTGAGTGTGCGTTTTCGGTGAAATAATGATCAACACCTTTGATCAAAGCGCTTTTGACCTGCGGGTTAATAGATAAAGTGAGGCGGCCTTGTTTCCGGGATAAAGTCAGCTGAGTCAGGACCGGGGAGTGGTTCGAGATACCACGAGCCAGGGATTTAGCTTCACTAAAATTGGGAAGATCGTCAGTATGTGTGAACAAATGGTCGATTCGGGACTGGCTACCATGGGCCCCGGAGTGAAAGGTAAAACCCCGAGTCAGGGGGTTAAAATCACACCAGAGGTCCACGAGGCCAAACGCCATAAGGAAGTCCAACAGGGGGGATGAGTCATGTGGGTCAGGTCGACGGTCTATTCGGCCATCTACTGCGAGATTGAAATCTCCTCCCAATATTAATATGCCCATTGGGAGGTCTAGTAAGAGTTTACCCAGGTCAGACAGTGTGGACGTTTTCAGCGCTGGAGGGACATAGATCGAAAGATATTAAGGGGCTTCCCTTCCCACGTGCCCGCCACAGCAGCGTATCTTCCCAGGTCATCAGTCCAAATGTTGTTTATCATAAATGGACACTGTTTACGGATAAGAATGCCCGACCCTCTAGAGCTAGATGTAAAACCCGCATTTGCCACTAACCTATATCCCCAACGGTCTAGTGCTTTACAAGTATTGCCGCGGAGGTGTGTCTCCTGTAGCAGGGCGATATCCGGGGCCTGTCTCTTGAGGTATTGGAGTACAACTCCTCGCTTTAATTTATCGCCCAGCCCATTAACATTCCACGCGAGAATACGGAGATTTCTCATCACGTTGCGGTCAGACATGTTGCATGTGGGTAGTGTGAGTCCTTACCTGTCCATGTCCCAGTTGTGGACAGTAAGGTGCGATGTATCAAGTCTATGGGTCCTAAGTGCTCCTGAATAAATGATGTGAAAGATATCGCTTCCATCACAAAAAAACATTCTAAACAATTTAAACAAACCCTCCCCTCCCCCCAACGCCCTTCACCCACCCCTCACCCTACCTCCCTGCACGATGGGCACAGAACCTCCCGCCACCCCAAACTTGCAGAGTGCCCTTCGCCCACCCTCGACAGTGTAAGGAACGTGGTCCAACCCCACTCCCTGGGGCATCAGATCGTATGAGTACCTTTACCCCTAGCATTCGACCCCATGACATGTAATAAGAACATATCAGATGGCAGCAATTTAGGAACGAGAACCATGGCACCTCTCCACAGGAAACAAGTACAGTTGCAGGGCCGAGCAGTGCACGACCCAGTTTATACTAGAGTCCTGATGCAAGACGGGTTTACGACAGAACGGCCAGTGTCCGCCAAGACCCAGCCCTACATGTCATGACGACCAAAAATCAGTCTCACACTCTTTCAAATCACCACTCTCTATTCTGTTGAACCCTGCGTCATCGATTCTCCGCCCGGTGGGGACCCAGGCTGTTGGCGGGACCTGCTTTTATTACCGTTTTCGCCGGTGGGCTTGCGATGACGTTTGCTGACTGTACGCCAGCCGTCGAGCCAGTCCCATGCGTCCTCAGGCCTAGTAAAGAACCACACCTTCCCTTCAGATTCCACCCGCAGCTTAGCCGGGAACAGCATGGCATATTTAATTTCCTGATCATGTAGCGCGCGCTTCACATCCAGGAAGCTACGACTTTGTTTCTGGACCCGTAAGGTAAAGTCCGGAAAGAAGGTGACTTCGCTATTGTCTATGACAAGCGGTGGTGCCGCTCTCGCCGTTTGGAGTATGACATCCCTGTCGCGCAAGTTGAAGACTCTTGCCAAGAGAGGCCGAGGCAGCACACCAGGTTTAGGAGTCCTCCCGGCACTCGGTGCGCCTGTTCAATCGAGAAATATTTGGATAGTCCCGTTGGCTGGAGGTGCTTAAGTATTAAATCCTCGACAAAGAGGTCTGCCGCTTGCCCTTCGGCTCGTTCCGGCACCCCCAAGATGCGGACATTGTTGCGCCGCAAGCGGCCTTCGTAGTCATCGAGTTGTAGTGCCAGCACATCCTGAGTAGTTTGAAGTTCAGCCACCTGACGTTTGAGAGAGTCAGTATCGGTCGACAGATCCTTGGTTGTGATTTCAACTGCGTTTATGCGTTCAGTCATTATTCGCATATCTGCTCTGATCAAAGAGACCTCAGAGGCGACGGTATCGATACGACCTTCCAGGGAGGTGCGCACCGTCGTTATGGCTGTTAAAATGTCCTGCAGCGTGGGGTCTGGCTGATCCCCGCTAGTTTTGGGGTTGGGTTGCGGCTCGTCCTGGCCCTTCTGCCACGCGTATTTTTCTAGCTTGGAGCGCGCCTCGACCGCTGCGGCCGCTCGACATGGTGTAGCCGGTGGGTAGGGTGTGTCAGGTGAGGGACCAGACCGTACTAGCTACTCACCGCCGCCTGCGTGTGAGGCAGAGCCCACTCCGGCCTGTCGGTTTTCACCAGCAAGGCCCAGACCTGAAGTCACCACTGTTCCATAGGAGGCCCACACCGGTGGGGGAGGGGGGTGGAAGACACTGGTACTCTGCAGGGAGCAACACCAGCCACTCACCGTGGAACACTGCGCCAAGTCTCAACTGTGCAAAAGTGGCGGCCTGGATTGAATGAAAGTTGTAATGCAGCTCCCCACCCCCTGCAGCGAATCTGTCTGTCCGCTACCCACACAACTGATGCACTGGAGGTCGGCAGAGTCCAACCATGACGTTCGCCCCCACCGCCGGTAAGGCTAAATGTCCAGAGCCCCGTAGGCGTCACCCCCGCACCGAGGCCGTTGAGTTAGTGCAGACTCCAGTCCGCACCGCGTTGTTGTAGCGCTTTCCGCCACAGGCCCGTAGCTGCCCAGATTGCGTTGAGGCCCACTAACAGCGCCCTGTCCACGGCAGTGGCCCACGTTCGTTTCCCTATGGCGCAGTCGGGTGTCCCGCAACTGCGACGCACAGCGCCTCGTTATTTGGGCCCAGGGTAATTAAGGAAGAGAGATTGCACAGCGTTGGTAAAGGGCCCGCAGCCGTCGAGTTATACCCAGGTGAGGGGGCGAGCCCAGGCCGGGACGCAGAGCAAGATGGTGCTGTACGCGCCCCCGTGGCTGGCCCCGATTAGTTCAAGCCCGTAGGTCTCTGCTGCAATTAAATACGCGGGTGGGGGGGGGCGTGGCCTGCAGCCGAGGAAAATGGCCGCATACTAAGTGAGCTGCGACAGCAGATAGGGTAAAACCACCCCAGAATCCGTCATAATCCGGCCATAGGGTAACGAGGACAGCGGAGCTGACCGGCGGCGAGCCGCTCGCAGGTGCAATCGCGACGGCAGCAGGGACGAGGGAGGCTTCCAGCCCGGTGGGGCGAAACTCGGAACTCAGCGCCCGTGCGGGCGAAAATGGCGCCGATGGAATGCGAGCGCTCGGCCTAAAGCGGAAGGTCCCGAGACGCGTGCAGGAGCCGGACTTGGGGGCGAGAGGTGCTCGGACTGCAGCGGAGCCCGGGAGTGGTGCGCACACAGCGACTGAGAGGCGGCCGGAGGAGACCGACGGCCGACACAGAGGTGGGTGCGGAGGTGCCCTGAGAGCGTCGCTCGGCCGGCCTGGGGCCCGGAGGTGAGCTTGCAGCGCAGGCACACAGAAGCCACGAGCGGAACCGCTGTCGCGGCGGAGAGCCGCGTTGGGCGTGCGCTACTGACAGTGCGGAGCCCCGGAGGCCGGGGAGGCGGCGCAGTGAGCCCGAGATTTGGGGACTTGGCCGCACTGGTGGGGCCCGCGGAAGCGAGCTGGGCCTGCTGAGCGTTGCTGCCTCCCACCGGAGCGCCGCGACTGGATAACTCCGGGGTCTGGGGCCCGCGCGCTCTGAGGCTAATCCATTGTAGTGGGAGGCCTGGACCAGTACTGAGTGGCCTGAGAGGCGCTGGGGGTGAAAACTCGTCTGCCTGCCCCTGGAAGCCTGCTGCGTGGCCGTTGGCGGAACGGCCTGCTGAGCCGGTCGGCGTGCGACCTGAGCAAGAGTGTGCGGTGGTGTCCCTCACGGCTGAAGTGGCGGAGGACCGGGGGTGGACTGGACGGTTCCTCCGGCCCGTGGTTGGACGATTGCGACAGGGACAAGGGGCCAGACGTGTGAGCCCTCCCGCCACGGCCTCATCTACGGCAATGGGTCGGCATAAGCCGCCCCTTCCGAACCAAGCCAACCAGATCGACAAATACACAGTGGCTATGGGGAAGGGAGAGGGCCTCCGTGATGGGGGACAACAGGGTGACGACGCGGACGGAGGATCGGACCCGTCACTCAGAGACATAATGCAGGCCATCAAAGACATGCGTGGCACAATGGAGCACAAACTGGACTCGGTCACAGAAGAGGTTAACCTCCTCCGGGCTGACTTTCGGGCTATGTCGGGCAGGGTGGCCGAGACGGAGAGTGGCATTGGGAATTTACAGGCCAGAACGAAGAAGCTTGAGGAGCAGGTCGCCACGCTGGTGAAGGCCCAGGGTGACGTCGTAGCCCGCCTGGAGGATCAGGAAGGCCGGGCGCGACGCAACAACGTCCGCATCGTAGGGGTGCCGGAGGGACTGGAGGGGCCGTCCATGGATTGTTTTGTTGAGGAACTGATACTGCAACACCTTAAGCCCAAGCGTCTCTCAACATTTTTCTCTGTCGAAAGGGCCCATCGCGCAATGGGGGGGAGGCCCAAGCCTGGGGCCCCTCCGCGCACCATCATTGCCCGGTTCCTGAACTACCGGGACCGGGATGCCATCCTGCAGGCCTCACGTACCACCGGTGACCTAAGACTGGAGAACGCAACGATCCGTTTTTTCCCGGATTTCACTCTGCAGGTCCAGCGCCAGCGCAGGTCCTTTGAAGGCGTCAAGCGAGCCCTTAGGGACCAGGGTGTGCGGTACATGATGCTCTTTCCAGCACGGCTCAAGATCCTGGATGGGGAGAAGGTGTACTTTTTCGATTCTCCGGCGGAGGCGAGCGACTGGATGGAGGGATGGCGGACCGTGGGCCGCCAGGGTGCAGCGCGGCGCCGGACCTCCAACGACACCTCTCGTGAGGCCGAGAGGGCTACAGCACCAGCCCGAGGGAGTCAGGAGCGTGAACGTCCGCCACCGGAGGACTGATGGGGACACATGCCGCACTGAGGGCTACACATGGGGGAGGCGGGAAATGGCGCACGTCTCTTGGGCCCTGATGGGCTGGGGGCCACCAGTCGGGCTGCACAAAGATTTTGAACATCTCCGTGACTGTGAGTGACCGCGCTGGCTGACGTGGATTGCTCGTCCATAGGGCTCTAGGCGTTGGCCCGCTGGGGCTTGGGAGAGGGGGGGGAGGGTGAGTGCTAATTTCTTGTTTAAAGGGGTGGAAATCCGACAGTCATTTGTGCCAGTTTCTGCGAGTTGTGGGCTTACGTTCCCTCAGTTAGTTGAAATGGGACTATTTGGGCGACAGGCACTCTGCAAGTTTTTAAGGTGGGGGGTTGGGGGCCCACTTAGCAGGGAGGCAGGGAGGGGGGGACAGACTGGGGGGGGTGGGATGGGGTTGATGGGAAGTTTAAGTTTAGCTCATGTCAATATATCTATGTTAATGCTGTTGTATTGTGGGGGCACTGCGCAGTGGCAGGGTGGACATCCGTTGAGGATGTGGATTCACAGTGGGGATGGGGGATCAGGCTAAGATTAAAATATGGACATGGAATGTCAATGGGATGGGCAACAAGATCAAGAGAACTCTAGTACTGCAGCACCTGAAACGCCATTCTCCAGATGTGGTGCTCCTGCAGGAAACCCACCTCCGGGGTAATAATTGCAGGGCCTTAGATAGGTTCGGGTACAAGATGGTAGCCCACTCCGGATTCACGTCCGGCTCGAGGGGGTGGGGATATTGGTCCGTAGGAGTTTGCCAATAACTGTCTTAAATTCCTGGACGGAGGACGCTGGGTGCTTCGTGGCGGTGGCGGTGAGATGGGAAGGGCGTACGGTGCTCCTGTGCTCCTGTTACATCCCGCCCGGCCTGCATGCTACACTTTACAAGAAACTGGGGACACATTTGGCGAACCTCCCCAACGGCACTCTGATCCTAGGGGCGACACCAACGCGGTAATGGACGTCGAACTAGACCGGTCAGGCGACAGACGAGCCAGCGGAGGGGAGGCGGGCCTGCGGGGCTTCACGGCTGCAATGGGCCTATGCGACATATGGCGAACTCGGTTCCCAGCCCGCAGACTCTACACCTTTTATTCGGCCAGACATGGCTCCTTTTCGAGGTTGGACTATATTTTCACGCGGGGGATCAGTTGGGAGATTTTGTAGACCCGAGTATTATGGCGCGAGGCATATCGGACCACTCTCCGGTGGGTGTTACCCTTCGGGGACGGTGGTGGACAGGGCCGCATTCCCGCGAATAGATCCGTGGCGGTTAACTGACACTTCGATTACCGATAAGCTTCGGGAGGGCTCCGAGAATTATTTCTCCGACAATCAGGGGTCGGTTACCTCCCAGCTAACGTTGTGGGAGGCATACAAGGCGGTCCTGAGGGGACAGGCCCAGGCTTTGATCGGTGCCCAGAAGAAAGAGGAATCGCTGCATATTCAACAGCTGGAGCGCGAAATCGAGTCTCTGGAGCGAGAGGCAAGTGCGTCGCCTTCGCCGGAGCGCAATCATGCTTTGGCCCTGAAGCACAGGGAACTTCGCTCGCTAGCGGAGGGTGAGGCACGTGCCTACTCCCTTGCCACGCAGCATCGGATATATGATGCAGGTGACAAGAGTATGAAGCTTCTTGCGTGGCTGGAGCGTCGGGACAGGGAGCGTTCCTGGGTTACGGAGGTGCGGGATGGTTCGGGGGCCCTGGCTTCCACGAGTGCGGCCATTGCGGAGGCTTTTGCGTCCTACTATGAAGGAGTGTATACCCCAGTGTGTACCAGAACCGAGAGAGACTGTGAGGAATTCCTGCGAGACTTTGCGTTGCCCATGCTATCCCAGGAACAAACTGAGTGTCTGGATGCAGACCTCACAAGAGCAGAGCTGGGAGAAGCCCTTAACGCCCTCCAGGCCGGCAAGGCGCAGGGACCCAACGGACTCCCGGTCGAAATCTATAAGAAACAGGCGAATGTGGTTCTGGAGCCCATGCGACGTATGTTCCTTGAGGCACGGGAGGTAGGCGTGCTTCCGCCCGACCAGAGAGAGGCCACAATTGTGGTTATTCATAAAGCCGGGAAACCGGCGGACTGTTGCTCATCCTATCGGCCTATCTCCCTCCTGAACGTGGAGGCGAAGGTGTTGGCCAAGGTCTTAGCGACAAGACTGCTTTCTGTACTGCCCGACCTCGTGCATGTAGACCAGTCGGGTTTTATGCCCCACAGGAGCACTCGGCACAACCTGCGGAGGCTCTATGGTATTCTGCACATGACTAAAGACGTGGGACATACGCAGACGGCATTGATGGCGCTGGACGCCTCAATGGCCTTCGATAGCATCGAATGGCCATACCTATTTATGGTACTGAATAGACTGGGATTGGGCCCCGTGTTCGGTAGCTGGGTGAGACTCCTGTACACGCAGCCGATGGCAAGGGTGAGGGTCAATGGGGTGACGTCCCGAGCTTTTGCCCTGTATAGGGGCACTAGGCAGGGCTGCCCCCTGTCACCGCTCCTGTTTGCCCTCGCCCTGGAGCCGCTCGCTCATTGGATCAGAAGAGATAGGGCCTTTTGGGGCCTGGCACTCACGGATGAATGGGAGGAGCGTATCTCTCTATACGCTGACGATATTGTCCTGTACATGGCCAGACCCTACCAGTCCATGGCGCGGGCTCTCCACCTTTTCACCCTTTTCGGTAGTTACTCTGGCTACTCGATTAATTGGACCAAATCGGTGGTTTATCCTCTGTCGGGTCCACCTCCTCGCATTCCGCGGGATTGCCCGGCATCGCTGGAGACTGCTGGATTCAGGTACTTGGGAGTGTACGTCACCAGAGACACAGGGGAGTTCTTCGCCCGAAATTTGGAGCCTCAACTGATGAGGCTGGGGGTGGACATTGGACATTGGAGGTCCTTGCCCTTGTCCTTGATGGGGCGCGTGGCACTCTTTAAAATGCTGGCGCTGCCAAGACTTCTATATATCCTCCAAAACACACCGTACCTGGTCCCGACGGCGACATTTAAGCGGATCTCCCGGGAGTTGCGGACGTTACTTTGGGACGGCGGCAACCCGAGAATTGCGTTGCAGAAGCTTACGCGGGGGTGTACGACGGGGGCTGGCCCTCCCGGACGTGCAACTCTATTACTGGGCAGCTCACTTGCAGGTGGTCAATGACTGGGTCTACGCGCCGACCTCGGAGCCAGCTTACAGAATGGATAGGCACGCGATGGTTGGAGGAACCTGTGAGCCATATCTCTACTCCCGCGGGCGGGGTCGTGATCTGCCCGCGCACACTGGGGTGGTACTCCACTGTTGGAGGGAGGCCAACAAATTCTTGGGCTGGACGAGCACCCTAACGGGACAGACCCCGCTTTGGACGGGCGATCGGCTAAAGGAGGTGACGGGACTATCCGGCTATAGGAGGTGGAAACTGATCGGCATTGAGTATCTCGGTGATGTGTGGAAGGGGGGGGGCCCCGGTTCCCTTTGCGGCTCTGAAAAAAGAGTATCAACTTCATGATTCCCAACACTACCATTACCTGCGCCTCATACATGCATTGCGGGCCCACATCCGTGCTGGCACTTCCATCCCGGAGTACTCCCCTATGGAGGACAGGCTCCTTCTCGACCCCATTCTAACGAAGCCCACGTCAACGATTTACAGAAAACTTATTAATAACATGCCGGACCCCTTGGGTCCCCTGCGGGCGAGATGGGAGGGGGACGTTGGAACACTAGATGACGACGACTGGCAAGACGCCCTGCAGAGCCCCCGCGAGGTAGCGATCCGGCCGCGATTCCGCCTTGTGCAGTTAAAAATACTCCACAGGGTCTCCTATCCCCGCACCCACCTGTTCTCCTGGGGTAGGACTCTATCACCCTTGTGTGTGAGGGGCTGTCAAGGGGAGGGCTCCTTTTACCACATTCTATGGGATTGCCCACTCATAATTCCGTTTTGGACCAGGGTGACGCAAACGATGGAGGGGGTAGTGCGGTCCCCGGTCCCATTGGAGCCCAAGTGGCTCTTGCTCATGATCAAAGGAGCCACGGACTGGACACGTCATAATGAGATTTGGTTGGGGCTGGCAGCAGGGGTGGCTAAACGCAATATTGCCAGGTGCTGGGGTGCGCAGGCGCCCCTCGTGGGATCAGTGGCTCTGTGACCTGGATTGGTGTCAGAGGGCGGAGGAAACGGTCTATAGGTCCCGGGGATCTGTGAATAAATGGCGGAAGGTGTGGGGTCCCTGGCAAAGGTTTCGAGCTGTACAAGATGGGTTGGGATAGAGGACTGTTGCAATCACTTCTCAGCATTTCCATGCATGCAAAAATGTGACGAACTGTGATCCCTGCGAACATATTATGAACTGCCGCTGTGTAATGCACTTGAACACGAGCAATGTTAATAAAAAGAATTTAAAAAAAATAAAAATACGCGGGTGGCCGCCGGTCCGCGGGGCACACCAGCTGTCCAGTAGTTCGTTTTGGAGCCGGCGGGGGAGGGGGCAAACCACTCACCGGCACTGCTGTAGATGAAAAAGATCACGGCGCGGCCCCTCCGTCACGAACGCGGGCCCAGGGTTCTTCGCCGCAGCCCCGGTGTAGATTGACTGCGCATGGCCGGAGAGCGACGCGACACGCCCTGCGTCCTCCGGCACCGCAGCGCAGTTCCGATCACTTTTAGCCGCCCAGGCACTCCCGATCGAGGCAGTCTGGCACAGCTGACGGGCACGGTCTCGGGACCAGGTGAGCTCCGCTTCAGTCGATTTCATTCGGGGTAAATACGATTTTTCAGGATTTTTAGGGAGTGGCGCGACGGAGCAGAGCTACCGTGCGGCCATTTCCCTCGGCTGTTGCCCACGCCGGGTTTAAGGATTTCTTGAAGGGCATTAAAAAGGTTCACACTGACTCGACCCACTCTAAAATACGGAGTTGGTTAAATATTATCCTTTCAGGATTCATGAGTGAACCATTGGAACTGGTTCATAAGGCTTCCTTACAACACTTGTTATGGAAAGCCTCTTTCCCTGTGGCGATAACATAGGCATGCAAGGTCAGTGAATTTCAGACCTCATGTTCCCCTGAACCATACATAGTATTCAATAGCAATAGAGTGGTCTTGAGGACTCAACGTTGATGTAAACCAAGCCATTAACTTACAAATGTTCTTTCAGAGCCCCTCTTCCATGGCAGAAAGGTCCCTTCTTGCACTTAATGTGAGGAGAGTTCTAAAATTCTGTCTAGAATCCACGCAAGGGCTCCCATTGACCTGGGTTTGATCCATCCCTGCCGCAGGCACTTGGCCCAGCCATGCAAGTGGTGCAGCGTTTTTATCTGTGCAAGTAGGGCAATGCTGGGAGGTAGGAATTTTGTGAATTACGGTGGATTCTGAAAGCTTCCATCACAGAAAATGTAAGGAAAACCTGTGATTTCAGGCAAATTTTGAGGTTGCATGGCGTTGTGGGTACAAAAACCTCCTGGGATCCACTAAAGGCACACTACCCTGGACTTCCCTAGTTGTCTAGTTTCCAAAAATATGCAGGTTTGCTAGGTTTCCCTAGGTGCTGGCTGAGCTAGGGCCCAAATCCACAGCTACCCACTCTGCAAAAAACGGGTTAGTTTTGAGTGGGGAAAGGTTGCGCTTGGGCCATTTCTGTTGCTGGTACACAAATAACAACTGCTCCTAAACTCCACATACTGTGCTCATTTCAGAAATACATAGGCTACCTTGATAGCTATTTTTCACTCTACATATTTCACCATATGGATTGGTCCGTACTCAGTACACAATGAAAAAACATTCTACGGTGCAGCTCAGTTGTTGGCTCTGGTTACCTCGAGAATCTACAAACCCTACAAATGCCCACAACCAAAACGGTCCAGCAAATGTAATGGTACATTCCTTTTGAAAATCTGCCATTGTGACAAAAAGTTACAGATGAAAACTGTGTCACAAATGGCTGTTTTTTCCTACTTATTTTTAATATTTGTTTCAACAGTTGGGGCTTGATTACGATGGCGAGGAGACCGCCACCAACAGGCTGTCGGTGGCGGTCTCCCCACCATCAGTGACTGAATCACCGCTTGCCACATTACGATGGCGGACGGTGTGTTTGCGGTCGGAAAGACCGACCAACGGAAGCATTCCGACCACCTGGCGGACCGCCCTGCATCCCCAGAATGGCAGCTGTGCCTGTCAGGCACCGCCGTGGGGATTACAATATCCCTTTCCGACGGTCGTTCGGCGTCGGTCAACCTGCCATGAAACGGCTAGCGGAAACGGATTTGGGGGCCCGTAGCGGGCCCCCCTTACCCCATAGGGCTGGTACATGGGCCCTAGGGGGCACCCTTACATATCCCTGTACCATGTGGCAGGCACCGCATGGTGCCTGCCACGTAGTGCAGGGCTATGTAAACACCCTATTTTTTGTATTGTGGCGGGGGCTGCTGACCGCATCCCCGCCGCAATGCAAAATATAGACAATGCGACGGCCGTGGCGGCGGTCGCATTATAATTGAGAGTGTGGGGAGGCTGCCTCGTGGGCAGCCGGTCCCCATTCCGAGACCATGGTGGACGGACTTAAGTCCGCCCGCTCGCCATCGTAATGAGGCCCTAAGTTTCTTTGGGAAAACCTTGAGGGAAATACACATATGACCCTTTGCTGAATTCAACATTTTTTCTACTGTTGAGAAATATATAGCTTTGCTGGATCACCCATGGGTTTCACACTGGTTTCCACCACAAACTGGAAGTAGGTTGAAAGCACAAAAAATGTGAAAATTGGCTACCTCTTTGAAAAATGCCAAAACTGTGGTAAAAAATATGTTTTGGGATTTAGCTCTGCATGTTCCTGAAAGCTGGGAAGATGGTGACTTTACCACAGCAAACCGTTTGTTGATACAATTTTTATTAAAAAAACCCACACACTTTTATCCAGAGCACCTTTTCCTATTTCTCTCCAAAAACTAAAATGTAGCTATATTTTGGCCATTTTCTCGGTCTCCTCCAGGGGAATCCACAAACCCTGGGTACCATTATAATCCCCTGGATGTTGGGAAAAAAAGGACCCAAATTTCGCATGGATACCTTATGAGGACAAAACGTTATGTAGGCCCAGCAGTTAAGGGGTTAACCTATGTGGGAGGATTATCACCTCTGTTCCAACCTGTTCAGCACTCTGCTTAGTTGTCTGCTTACGGTTAAGAGTAATTTTGGCTTCAGTGGGATATTTATTCCCATTACATATTGGATGAGGTCTTGGAGATGTCCTGGAGACTGGCCTTTCAATACTCAATGTATCTTATGTCCCCCTACCTCCACCTGATGTTAAAGCTTTTATTTTGTCAGTTTGTTATTACTTTGAAAAATAACAGAATTATCCAGATTCTCCATACTGTGAACTAGTTCTTGCTCACTATTTATACTTTTATGTCCTTTATTAATCCTTAATTCATTCCCTGTTGATGCCACATTGCCATTAGTTCTTGATTTATAGTTTCATTCCCCTGTTGCCATTCATCTTCCTTTTTTCTATGCTAGTTGAATCCGGATAATCAGCAGAACCTTTTAGTGTCTATGCTAAGTCACGGGCAACAGGCTTAAAAGATCAATAAAACTGTCCATTCGAACAAGTTGCTGGTAAATTTGTGCCAGTGTTTCTAAGGACATATTGACCGTATCAAGTGGCTGAAATAGAGTAGAGTAATGCTACATTTTTAATTGAATTGCTAATTCTTCAAGAAATATAGGGCCAGATGTATGTCCTTTTTTAGCGGTCGTACGCTGGAAATCGGCTTGTTTGCGACCCCTAAAAATGGTTGTGGTATGTACAAACCCTATTTTGCGAGTCAGTAACCTATTACTGACTTGCAAAATAGTGTTTGCAAGTCGCTATTAGGAAGGGGCGTGCCAAGGGCATCCCTTCCTAATAGTGAGTCGCACTGGTATGTACGATTGTTTTGCAACTGCAAATGCGGTCGCAAAACAATCACAGTTGCCACCGACTTCAAGTAGGTGGTAAGCCAGTCGCAAATGGGACTGGCTTACCACTGCCTGCCCTTAAAAAATTAAAAGAAAGCTTTTCATTTTTTTCTTTTAAACGTATTCCTTTTCCCTTTAAGGAAAACAGGCTGCATTTGGAAAAAAAAAAAGTTCCTGTATTTGAAAAGCCAACACAGACATGGTGGTCTGCTGTCCCCAGCAGGCCACCATCCCTGATATGTGAGATTCTTAAGGGGTCTTAAATTGCGACCTACCTCATTAAAGTTAATGAGGTAGGTCTTTAGCGACCCCATTAGGAATCTCAAACAGTGTCTGAGTCACTGTTGTACATTCCATTTTGCGAGTCGCAAAACGTCACAATTTGCAACTCGCAAAATGGAATGGTCGTACATCTGGCCCATGATCACCTTGGCAAAGGGTCACTTACAGTTTCAAACATCAGTGCAAAAGTTTAGGAAATAGACCCCATCATACGCAAGATTAGAATGGATGGGGAGGGGGACCTTATCAGTTACCGTTTGTTTAGCTTGTGCGAGAGCATTAACAAAAACATGATCATAGTTGAAGACATAGCCCCCATCTGTGCTAACATTTCTAATGGTACATTTGTATCATTTGTGAAGATCAAAGAGCACGACCGCTACATTGGACCAGTGGCCTCCTTCTCCTCTGTACCCAAAATTGGTTTGACACTATCGGACTCCGTCTGTAGCCATGTATTTCTCTTCAGATTGATTGACTGGTAAACTCAAACTTAAAGCGTGACCTGGTGGAGACTGAATAACAGGCCCCATCAGAATTGTTTTGCATTTGAACTGTGCATCAATACCAGAGGTCTAAGTTGATGCTACCTTTGGGGAATGATGTTCCCAAGCTTTTTGTTTTTACCAAAACATTTCCCAAACAACCATTCCTGCATGATTAATACTGACCTAGGGTTGCCTCTGGTTGAAAGGGAAGGATGAGGTCTCCTCAAGTGAGAAGGGTGAGAACGGACAGACAGCTAAAGAAAAAAGTGTTATATGATGGGTGCCTGGTTGGCAATTAAAATAAATGTACCTGTGCAATCGATTAGTCAATAAATCTAAAAGCTGCTTGGGAGCCAGTATAGACGTTCATTGAGAGAATCAATGAAGCATCATGGTGACAAAGAGGTATTCTTGTTGAGAAGTACTGTTAGGTTTTACCCATTTTGATATGCACCCTTTAAATGGAAACCTATAAGGAAGGTTTGCATTGTGCCCAGCCTGATTGCTAGAGGTGGGCAAACCACTGAAGGCTCAAGCCAGGCGCCTGGCCCGGCTCAGCAGAATCTTGGTACCTTGCGTCCAAAATGAGCCGAGCTTTCATGGGAGGCAATGTGGCTTAGTGACTAACTTCCGGACATGCAACATGGGGAACCAGGTTTGAATCCAAGCCCTACTTCAACATCATGTGAATCCCAGCAAACCTCTTTCTGCTAAAATAAAAAAGGATTAACATGGTCTGTGTTTGTTGTCAAGTGCTTATCATCCAAAGTATTAACCTTTGATATCAAATTAAGGCACCTAGATAGTGGCTAATGTTGCTCCATCTATTATAAGAATCTAGACCAAGTATAAGATGCACATAACAACTGACTAGTCTTTTAGTTCACTAATAGCATTGTCATCGAGCGGGCAGGATTATTTCTCAGTGCATGTTTAATAAATCTCATTTGTAATACTTCTCAAAGCAGAGGTATAATCTGATGTATTAAAATGAAAAACATCTGCATGTTAAAGAAATAGATTATTTTTTAATTTTGAGGAGACTTTATCGTATTTTACATGATGTTGCATGTTGGCTCAACTCTGACTCGGCTATTCCTGTTAATTTGTTGTCCTGTCCACCTCTGCTGATTGCATGTTACTAATAATTTAACTTTTGAAAGCACAGTAAGGAGATAAACACTTCGAGCCCTAGTAACAAGGTAAATGTACATTTGCAGATTTACTAATATGTAATTTTACTCTTGCACTTAGAAATGGTGAATAGCACAAAAGTGTAGGTTCACACGCAGGTTTAGACTTGCTTGTCACCACCACGTTTAATCACATGGTGGAAACATCTAAGAGTGCATTTACAAGTGGAAAGTTCTCCAACATTGGATCTTAATATATATTTACATGCTTGAATCATTCCCCGAAGAGGGGGCCCCACAGTGCAATAATAACGCGGTATGTATCACTATCATAGGCTATAATGGCAATAAAAAAGTCTGTTTAATAGCCTATCTATGTCCTTTTTAAAAGAAAGGACCAAATTTAGACTATAACCAATCAGACGACAGCACCCCTCTAGAACACTCCCAATAGGCACGGAGTCATTCAGATTTTCTACTGCATGTCCTGTGAAGGAAGTCCCCCTAAGCTCTGCTCAGTTTCTTCAGCTATTACTTCTTTTTGGATCATCCAAGTTTATATTTCATGTTTCATTTCTCTAAAGCTGGCACTAATATGTCAGAGTAGCAGAAAACAAGGTAGTGGATTACAAGATATGTCTAACCTTTTCCTCAAAAACTCTCACGTTAAGAGAGTATTATTGGGACTACAGAGACTTAAATATGTCACTTCTAATAAGGACAGTGAGGATTCCTTCACCTCACAGGAGAGGTCAAAGGGAGAGGTCGGGCCAAGGGTCTCCAGAAGCCATAAAACAGACTTACCATGAGTCTTGATAAGGCACTTCTGACAGAGAGAGGGAAAATTGGAAAAAACTTTCTCAGAGGCACACCCTGCAACTCCCTCTTCAGTCCTTACACGACATAAGGAAAATCGTCATAACCTGACAATGAGGCGTCTACGGCAAAACTGCTGTCAGAATCATTGTTAACAATGTCGACGACCACAACTATGTCAACTATTACTGCCTCACCTATGATGGCCTCATCTGCGCCGGCCTCGTCTACAATGGCATAGTCTATGACGGTCATCTACGATGGCCTCATCTACGGTGGTTGTAGACAAGGACCTCATCTGCGATGGTCATCTACGATGGTCGTCTATGACAGTCATCTACGACCAACTCATCTCTGACTGGCCTCATCTCTGAATGGCCTCCCCTACGACAGCATCATCTATGGTGGTCTATGACGGTTGTCTACCACAGCCTCATGTACGATGGTCATCTACGCCAACTATTGTCGATGACAAACTTGTCTACGACAGACTCATCTACGAAAGTCGTCTACAAAGGCAGTCTACGATGGCCTCATCTAAGAATGGCCTCATCAACAAAGGGTCTCAACTTCAATTGCCTAATCTATGATGGCTTCATCTATGATGGCTCAGTCTATGATGGTCGTCTACAACAGTCGCCTACGATGGCCTCATCTATGACGGTCTTCTATGACAGTCGTCTACAACGACGGCCTTTTCTACAATAACCTCGTCTACGATAACCACGTCTATGTCGGCCTTGTCTAAGACTGCATCGTCTACTACTGCATCCTCTACGACTGCCTCATCTGCGGCTGCCTCATCTATGACTGCATCCTCTATGACGAAGGCCTCGTCGATGACCAACATTGTCGATGTCCGCCTAGTCGTCTACATCCGTCTCATCGACTATAATCTCTATGACAATACAAACAACATCGAAAGCAACCTAGTCATCAACAAGAACAAAAGACACATAATCCAGAATAATTTAATGTCAAGAATTAAGGTGACTAATATGAGCATGTCTACAATATATGGAGAGGCAATATGTGGAGCAATTTCACTACTTCGCTCTGCCTCCAACTTCAGAGCAAGGGTCAGGTCCATGTAGCTCTAGTACTAGACCTACAAGGAATGTTACAGAATTACGACAAACACTTTCCCGAGCCTGCAAGGTCACATCATGCCGGCTATGTCCGCATTCTCCGATGCTCCTGCCACTGAAAGTATGATCCCAGTGTCAAATATTACCATGCTTCCCGGGAACGACTTGTTCACATCTGTGATGATAGAGAGAAGGCCCACAACCTGTGGATTCCCACCAGATGATTTGTGATGGTTTGCATACCCTTAGGGAACAAGCAGCCAAACGCTTCCAACTTCCAATATCAAATGAGCAATCTGGTTGCTCTCTTTATGATTTTAAATATAAAAGCTGTGAGACCTATTCCAATTGTTGAAATATCCGGGAGGAATTACAATCATGGAAAACCCTGTCACTCATAACCACGCCTAATCAGCAAGGAGAGGTTCTCAACTATCCCGGTGCCACTGTAAGGGCTGCCGATTCCCTGGCAATACGGGGCAGGTATAACCACCAGATGTGGTCAGACATTGCCACATACATAGAATTTCTGCCTGAAGACAGAAAGGGCAGAAATAGAAAAGATTCTGCAGGGGGGCTGTAGGAGGCTGGCTTAGTATATGGTGTACACTTATTCAAGTGATGGACCTTGCACTAATCCAGACAACCATTATGGTGATTTTAGTGGTCTTTGTTAACCTTTGAAAGCTCTCAAAGTGGTAGCTGGGGAGAGCAGCCTTCAGGCTTATCTTGGAGTGTAAAGCAGCTTGTTTTACCAACTTTAATCACAGGTGCAAATTAAATGAAAAAGAACCACTCACTGTTTATATAATTCTATTTATTACATAACACTCACTAACACATTGGTATATCTTCTACCTGAAGATATCAACACACAAGAACACACAAGAATACTTTGCAAGAATCAGGTAAGTAGTACAAAGATATACTGGTCCCCAAGGGGAGATCAAATCATATATTAAGAAAGTGGAATGCAAATTGCAAAGGAGAACAGGACTTGGACCAGAAGACACACAGGAGCCGGGGACACAAGGAACCACCCAAGGTAAGTACCCAGGAACCCCACAGAGGCTGTTTGCAGAGAGGAAACACAGCTGCATGCCTAATGGAAGTCAATGGATAGAGCGCAGTTGCAGACAGAAGATTGGAGAGCCACCCCACCCATGGATGCCCCAGGAACCAGGTTACCTGCACTAGGGAAGCCGATACATAGGGGTGAATTGACATCAGAACCTGTCTTAGACAGCAATGGGAGTCTTCGAAGAAGATGTCTCTGGAGAAGACTGTGAAGGAGTCCGGTGGAATCCAAGTTTGGATTCTGGAAGTGAAGAACCTGCAAGCAGAGGGGATAAACGCCTATGCCACTCGGAGGTGACCAGGAGGCACGGAAGCACAATGCCACTGGTGTTGAGAGGTTCTGAAGAGTTGACTGTGACCTTTTTGCTGCGGCTGTGAGGACCAGGTGACGCCGAAGAAGACCAGGAGCCGTTCACGAGCTGTCACACGTTGGAAGTCGGTGTCTAGGTGGTCGGTGTCCGGCAGGAAAACCTACAAGCCTTGGTAGCCGCAACTGGCGTGGGAAACGAAAAAGGAGCAACTTTGGGACCAGCAAGGTCCAAGGGACTCACCAACAGCAGGAGAGTCGGAGCAGGCCCTGAACAAGCAGGGGAGCCCACTGAAGCAGTAGAAGACCCTCAGGAGGTCTCACAGGCCAAAGGCAAAGGAGTTGCAAGAGGACCTCGAGCAGCTCACCAAGGATGAAGGCCCAGATCTCTGGAGTGCAAAGCCAACAAGCCTCAACAACGGCAAGTTGACGCAGTGCACAGGGGTTCGGTCCCAGTGGTTCCGACAAGGGATACTCGGCTCTGAATTGCAGAGAGGACAGGTAAGGCCTCAAGTGAGTTGCACAACCACCACCCATGTTGCTGAGCCTCGTGAAGTCCGTAGGACGACAGGAGCAGCAGACCCGTCTGCTGCAGGGTAGTGACTCTTTCACTCCAAGGGAGATTTCTTCGGGTGTCCTTGATGCCGACAGGTCTGTTGAAGTACCTGGATGAAGAACAGACACAGAAAACGAAGAAGACTTGAAGAACAGGGAGACCAGGAGCAGCAGTAGTCTTCCTAGGTGCAGTCTTGGTTCCAGTCGAAGTCCAACAAATTCAAAGGGTCCAGACGATTGAAGAGCAACGTAGTTTCAGGGTTGAGTCTTGTCCCACGACGAATCTGAAGACCCATCCACATGGGAGCCCTTAAGTACTCTAAGGAAAGAGTTGGTACGACTTGGGGTCCCTCCCAGAGAGGAGAGACAGAGGGGAGGATACTCCCATGTCTTGTCCAGTTTTGCACCAGAGTGGGAACCAAAGGTTCCTGAACTGGTTCAAACTGGAGTACCATATGTGCCCTTGAAAGAAGTCTGTTGGCGCTGGCACGCGCCCCCACCTCTGCCCAATACACGAAGTCCTGTCGGAGGTGGTCACACCTTCCTGTGACAGAAAACCTATTGTTGTACCTTCTCCTGCTCGAGCTTGGCTCAGCAGCAGGAGGGCAGAATCATGTCTGTGCTCTGTGGCAGCACTATCTTGCTTGCAGACCCTGAAAGGCTGTTATCTGGAGTACAGGGGGGTCCCTTAAGGAGCCCCCCCAGTACATGAGATCATACTTTTAACACCGGAATCGGTGTTAGGGTATGAGTCTAACATGTTTGTTAATAAACATTACTGGGTTCAGTGCAGCCACTATATAGTTAGATATCTCGTAATGACTGATGTCCACTATATGTCTAAAAATGGCTGACTGCACTTACAAAGCCTGGAGAATCGACTCGGGGAATGGTGGGGTGTCCTGCTCATGCAGGGGCACCCTCATACTTATAACTAAGCACCCTGCCCTCAGGACTGAAGAGTCTGCCATATGGAAGACTTATAGATTTTAAGTGTTGTGACCTCAGATATAAGATAACATATCTGTCGTGAGAGGTGCAAGCACCAACTCACACAAGCTGTAATGGCAGTCCTGTAGTCAGAGGTTTTGTGGACTCCCATGGTGGCACAATACATGCTGCAGCCATAGGAGGCCCCTGGTGTACCTATGCCCTGTGTACCTCAGTACCATATACTAGGGACTTACAAGGGTACACCAATAGCCAATTGTAGAGGTACCAAAGTACTTACCATGTCAATTTAGGGGGAAAAGCACAGTTGCTGGGGTCCTGATTAGCAGGATCCCAGCAGACTAAGTCAAAAACAAACTGACACCAAGCAAAAAGTGGGGGTAACCATGAGCGAATCCTACTTTCCGACAGTGGCAAAATGTCTTCATCAGAAAACATACATTGTGCTGTAGATATAACTTCAATAGGTTTCCCACAAACGGCAGGGCCAGTGGTCCTTAGACGCCAAGGTTGGTGCAAGGCCACAACATTTAGAACCTGAGATGCAAATATAGCTAATATTTTTACCTTACTGTGGCAACGCTCTGTTTGGCAAAGCACATCGACTACACCTTGCAGGCAGTCAAAGCTGACACCGTAAGATCTTTTGGCACATTACAATTTTGAAAGAAGCACCCTTCTAGAGGGACCTGCGAAAGAGACACTTATCTGTATCAAGGAGGATACCCGAGGTATCAGACTTAGCAACCCCCTCAGTAGCCCTTAGGCTAACTTACCTACAGTGACAAAGTTCTGGTGCTGCTTACGCCATCCTGTGGGAGAAACAATTCCAAAATGTTGTAATCTATGGCGGAAAATAGCATCGGACAAACAAGTCTCATCACATATGGTCAGACGCTATAAAAGTTCACCCAGATTCCACTCACCACTCCACCAAAATGAGGGTGCCTACCTAATCTTCATCTGCTTCGGAATGGAGTGCTAGCTACCCTAACCAATGGTTCTATAGAGAAAGGCCCACATTGTCAGCAAGAAACGGGCATCTGTTCTCGTTTTTTTCTCATAGACACAAAAACAGAGGAGTGGCAAACCATCATAGATCTCTGGAAATTAAACAAGTGTTTCCGGAAACAATACTTTTACATGGCTACCCTTCAGACACCACATGACAGCTCTGAATTTACAGGGTTCCTACTTCCACATTCCCACCCACACATCAAACTTCTCCCATTTGGCTTTAAATCAGCTTCCTGCATTTTTACCTACTGCCTACCGCTATGGCAGCTTTTTCCAGGAAGGACAGTCATCATGTATTCTCCTACTTCGTCAACTGGTTGATAAAAGCACCAACGGCATTTCTAGCATCCAAGACCACAGAGGCTTGCGTAAAGTTCTTTCACAAACTAGGTCTCCTTATGAACTATCAAAGATCATCAATTCCTCCACCCTAGAAGATGCTGTTCCTGGGCCTGAACACTATTTATTGTCCAAGACAAAGACTTTCTGTCCTAAGACAAGCAATGCAGGCTCTAGGAACTGGCTCTTTAACTAAAAACAAAAAAATAAAAAGAATTCCGTGCGTCTGTTCAGTTAGCTTCTGATCAATATGATCCCTCTTGCAAGCCTGAAAATTAGAGCTTTACAGGAACAGCTACAAAAACAATGGATTCAAACAAAAGAATTGCTCATGGGCCTGGTGATCTTCACACAGGTATGATGGAAGCTCTAGCCTGGTGGTCTCAGGCCGCCCACCTGCCAGAGGACATTATGTTCCTGCCGCAAATACCTCACTTTGTAATGATTTTGGATGCCTCCAAGGAGAGCTGGGGTGGTCATCTACAGAACCTGTAGATTTGAGGCAAGTGGTCTCCACACCAAAAGAGCATACATCTGTCGCCTGGAGCTCAAAGCCATCTAACTCAGTCTCTAAGCTTTCCTGCCAATGATAGCACAGTCTTCTGTGTTAGTTCGCACAGACAATACTACCAGCATGAAATGAAACAGCCTCCACGATTGAAAGCTTCATCAGTCGGTACTAAATATGATCTTCTCGTTCTGTAGCAAACCGACTCTAGATCTCTGTTCAACAAACTAAACCCGCAAATGCCAATTCTTTGCAAGTTTGCATCCACATCCAGGATTGTGGGGAATGCATTTTGACAGATGGTTCAGGATCTATGCTTATTGTTTCCCCGCTGATGCCTTTAATACCAAAGGTTCTTAGCAAGAGGAAAGCGGAGCGGTGTTGTCTCATCCTGATAGCCCCAGGTGGCGCACGCAGCAAGCAAATCCTGCTATCGGAATACAACCTCATTCATCTTCCAACATCCTGTAACCTGTTGACGATGAACTGAGGCCGGGTCCTTCATCCTGACCAGACTTCTCTCCTCTTATGCGCACGGCTCCTAAATTCCATGAATTCAAAGATCTCAATGTTTATCTGGACCCCAGGTATATTCTCTCCAAGTCAAGATGGTAGCTATGATAAAGACATGTAATCCGTAATGGAAAGGTTTCTGCCTATGGCGCCAGAAATTAAACCTACATTGTCTACTAGCATAATCTGGCAGATAACTACCCTATGTCCTCTCACTAGCTCAGTTATGGTTGGTACATGTGTCTGTTAAGGTACGGCTTGCAGCAATATAAAGATATAGATGCTCATCACATTTTCTCTTTCTGCTCTTGAAGAATCATCAAACAGTTCATGAAATAATTATTAAAAGTTTTTTCCCCAGTAAGGGTTCCTTCTCCAGACTGGCACCTGAAAATAGTTTTATCTCAACTCATGAAGAGTTCATTCAAACCCATTAACAGAGCACACCTCATATTTCTCACCTGGAAGGGCGCCTTGTGACTAACGCTGACTCCAACCAGGAGAGTAGAGGAGAAACAGGCTTTCTCAACTCAAGAATCTTCTTGCGCCTTTGCAACTTAGTACTTCTGAGAACCAATCCAAAGATTTATTCCCAAAGTTCCTTCAGAATTTACCTCAATGAACCTATATTTCAGACTTTCTTCCTGAATCCAACATCACCAGCTGAGAGGTCTATTCATACACTAGGTATCAAATGATATCTAAAATTCAACTTACATCGCGCTAAACAACTCATGAGAACTGACCAACTGTTCAACTCAGATGGACACACTCGTAAGGGTGCTCCAGTCTCGACAGCAACCATCTCTCAATGAATTTTAGGTGCAATCCAGTTCAGCCACTTAAAGGCTGGCAAGCCCCTCACAGAGCAAACCAGGTAGGTCGCTCCCCCGCAACACAGCTCCGCCTGTGGTGTCCTGCCAGCTGCTGCTGCTGGTAAGCTCGCCCTCTGCTTGTGGCCTCGGTGCCCGTTTTCCGTCTGTTTCCCTCGCTGCCCCCACTGTATTGTGTCCATTCTCTTCTGTTCCCCTCGCTGCCCCCACTGTATTGTGTCCATTTTTTCCTTCTGTTCCCTCGCTGCCCCCATTGCTGTGTGCCCGTTTTCTCTTCTGTTCCCTCGCTGCCCCCATTGCTGTGTGCCCGTTTTCTCTTCTGTTTCCCTCGCTGCCCCCATTGCTGTGTGCCCGTTTTCTCTTCTGTTCCCTCGCTGCCCCCATTGCTGTGTGCCCGTTCTCTCTCTGTTCCCTCGCTGCCCCCACTGTATTGTGTCCATTTTTTCCTTCTGTTCCCTCGCTGCCTCCATTGCTGTGTGCCCGTTTTCTCTTCTGTTCCCTCGCTGCCCCCATTGCTGTGTGCCCGTTCTCTCTCTGTTCCCTCGCTGCCCCCACTGTATTGTGTCCATTTTTTCCTTCTGTTCCCTCGCTGCCCCCATTGCTGTGTGCCCGTTTTCTCTTCTGTTCCCTCGCTGCCCCCATTGCTGTGTGCCCGTTTTCTCTTCTGTTTCCCTCTCTGCCCCCGTTGCTGTGTGCCCGTTTTCTCTTCTGTTCCCTCGCTGCCCCCATTGCTGTGTGCCCGTTCTCTCTCTGTTCCCTCGCTGCCCCCACTGTATTGTGTCCATTTTTTCCTTCTGTTCCTCGCTGCCCCCATTGCTGTGTGCCCGTTTTCTCTTCTGTTCCCTCGCTGCCCCCATTGCTGTGTGCCCGTTCTCTCTCTGTTCCCTCGCTGCCCCCACTGTATTGTGTCCATTTTTTCCTTCTGTTCCCTCGCTGCCCCCATTGCTGTGTGCCCGTTTTCTCTTCTGTTCCCTCGCTGCCCCCATTGCTGTGTGCCCGTTTTCTCTTCTCTTTCCCTCGCTGCCCCCATTCCCTGTGTCCTTCTTGCCTTCTGTACTCCTCGCTGCCTCTCTCCACTCCCGCCGCTGCGTCCCCTGCGACCCCGCCCCCCTGACTGCCCATTCGCTGCCCCTGCCTCCCAGCTGCTCCTCCCTCCCACCTCCCCATATATGGCGGCCGCTGCGCGGTGAGGAGAGCAACCCTTGACCTTACCAGGTAGGTCGCTCCCCGCCACACAGCTCCGCCTGTGGTGTCCTGCCCGCTGCTGCTGCTGGTAAGCTCGCCCTCTGCTTGTGGCCTCGGTGCCCGTTTTCCGTCTGTTTCCTCGCTGCCCCCACTGTATTGTGTCCATTCTCTTCTGTTCCCTCGCTGCCCCCACTGTATTGTGTCCATTTTTCCTTCTGTTCCCTCGCTGCCCCCATTGCTGTGTGCCCATTTTCTCTTCTGTTTCCCTCGCTGCCCCCATTGCTGTGTGCCCGTTTTCTCTTCTGTTCCCTCGCTGCCCCCATTGCTGTGTGCCCGTTCTCTCTCTGTTCCCTCGCTGCCCCCACTGTATTGTGTCCATTTTTTCCTTCTGTTCCCTCGCTGCCCCCATTGCTGTGTGCCCGTTTTCTCTTCTGTTCCTCGCTGCCCCCATTGCTGTGTGCCCGTTCTCTCTCTGTTCCCCTCGCTGCCCCCACTGTATTGTGTCCATTTTTTCCTTCTGTTCCCTCGCTGCCCCCATTGCTGTGTGCCCGTTTTCTCTTCTGTTCCCTCGCTGCCCCCATTGCTGTGTGCCCGTTTTCTCTTCTGTTTCCCTCGCTGCCCCCATTCCCTGTGTCCTTCTTGCCTTCTGTACCGCTCGCTGCCTCTCTCCACTCCCGCCGCTGCGTCCCCTGCGGCCCCGCCCCCCTGACTGCCCATTCGCTGCCCCTGCCTCCCAGCTGCTCCTCCCTCCCACCTCCCCATATATGGCGGCCGCTGCGCGGCCGCGCCGCTGGCGCGCCAAAGGCGCGCCTAAGGCAAGCCCGTCTGTGCCCGTCCGTGGCTGGACCGTGCCCAGCGCCAGAACCCCTGGGCCGTGCGCCCCCCGCACCAGCCTCGAGGACCGACGCCGATACGATGCCACCACACTCCACGCTCTCAACCCCGGACGGACGCACAACTGCTTCAAGGCCGCCCCGAAACGCACCCATGGTCCCTTCACCTGCCGGAACTGCAGCTACACCAGCCTCAGAGCCACCGAGGCGCCCGCCAAGAAGGACCGCAACCACCTCCGATGCATCCTACTGAACACCCGCTCCGCACGCAAACACGCCGTCGAGCTCTGGGACCTGCTCGACACATCATCACCAGACGTCGCCTTCCTGACAGAGACCTGGATGAACGACTCCTCCGCCCCGACATCGCCATAGCCATCCCAGACCGCTATAAGATCACCCGCAGAGACCGCGTCAACGCAGTAGGAGGAGGAATCGCCATCGTCCACAAGAACACCATCAGGGTCTCGACCAGCACCGACAACACTCTCAGCATCGCCGAACACATGCACTTCCAGATCCACACGGACCACAACACCACCCTCAGAGGCACCCTCGTCTACAGACCCCCTGGGCCCCGACCCCAGTTCAGCGACTCCATCGCCGACTTCATCAGCACGCACGCCCTGACCTCTACCGACTACATCCTCCTCGGAGACCTGAATTTTCACCTGGAGAACAAGAACGACAGCAATTCCACCACCCTGATCGACAACCTCGCCAACCTCGGTCTGAGCCAGCTCGTCACAACACCGACCCATTCCGCCGGCCACACGCTCAACCCCATCTTCTCCTCAAGCTCCCACGTCTCCTTCAGCCACACCACGGAACTCCTCTGGACCGACCACCGCTGCATCCATTTCACCTTCCAGAAACCCACCACACACCACCGCACCCAACAGATCCCACGCCGCTGCTGGAGCAAAGTCACCGAAGACCAACTACGGGCAACCCTCGCTCTCACCCCTCCCTCCGACCCATCCAACACCGACGACGCTGCCTGCAACCTCAGAAGATGGATGGACGACTGTGCCAACACCCTCGCCCGCTGAAAAAACTCACCTACACTGACACCACCAAAAGAGCCAGCTGGTTCACCTCGGAACTCCTAGCTTCCAAGCGTACCTGCCGGAAACTAGAGAAGAAATGGCACAGTGATAAGACACCGGACAGCCACGCAGCCCACAAAGACGCCATCCGTAACCACCACCACCACCTCATCAAGTCCGCCAAGAGAATCTCCTTCAAAGACCGCCTCGACAACAACGCACACAACAGCAAGGAGCTTTTCAACATCGTGAAGGAACTCTCCAACCCCAGCTCCAATACCAACGACATCCCACCGTCGCAACCCCTGTGCGATTCCCTCGCCACCTTCTTCCACCGCAAGATCGCCGACATCCACGACAGCTTCAACACCCAGACAGCCCCAACTAAGACCGATGCACCAGACCCGCCGCACACCATCGACCACGATCCCCTGCCAGCCTGGGCCAGCGTGAACATCGAGGACACCATCAAGACCATGAGCACAATACACTCCGGCTCCCCGTCAGACCCTTTCCCGCACCACATCTTCAACAAAGCCAGCAGCTCCATCGCACCCCACCTGTGCAACATCATCAATCTCTCCTTCGAGACCGCGACCTTCCCAGAGAGCTGGAAACACGCAGAGATCAACGCCCTACTCAAAAAACCCAAGGCGGACCCGAGAGACCTCAAGAACTTCCGGCCCATCTCCCTGCTTCCGTTCCCTGCCAAGGTCATCGAGAAGATCGTCAACAAACAGCTAACCCGATACCTCGAAGAAAACAGCATCCTGGACCCATCGCAATCGGGGTTCCGCAGCAACCACAGCACTGAGACTGCCCTCATCGCCGCCACCGACGACATCAGGATCCTGCTGGACAACGGTGAGACCGCAGCCCTCATCCTGCTGGACCTCTCCGCCGCCTACGACACTGTCTGCCACCGCACTCTACGCGCACGCCTCCACGACGCAGGGATCCGAGACAAGGCCCTGGAATGGGCCACCTCCTTCCTCGCCGGCAGAACCCAGAGAGTCCGCCTCCCACCATTCCGATCCGAAGCCTCCGAGATCATCTGCGGCGTACCCCAGGGATCGTCCCTCAGCCCAACACTGTTCAACATCTACATGGCAACGCACGCATCGCCAGACAGCACGACCTCAACATAATCTCCTACGCCGACGACACTCAACTGATCCTCTCCCTCACCAAGGACCCCCTCGCCGCCAAATCCAACCTCCATGAAGGGATGAAGGCCGTCGCCGATTGGATGAAGATCAGCCGACTAAAACTGAACACGGAGAAGACAGAGGTCCTCATCCTCGGCTCCAACCCCTCAGCCTGGGACGACTCCTGGTGGCCAACGACGCTGGGAGCAGCCCCGACACCCACCGACCACGCACGCAACCTGGGAGTCATCCTCGACTCAACGCTCTCCATGGCCAAGCAAGTCAACGCAGTCTCATCCTCCTGCTTCAACACTCCTCCGCATGCTTCGCAAGATCTACAGGTGGATCCCGACAGACACGAGAAGAACAGTCACCCAGGCCCTCAGCAGCAGACTCGACTATGGGAACGCCTCTACGCGGGAGCCCCGGCCAAGCTCATCAAGCGACTGCAACGCATACAAAACGCCTCTGCACGCCTGATCCTCGATGTACCACGCCACAGCCACATCACCCCCACCTGAGGAACCTGCACTGGCTCCCCGTCGACAGGAGAATCTCCTTCAAACTCCTCATCCACGCACACAAGGCACTCCACAAGACTGGCCCAGCCTACCTCAACAGACGACTCCTCTTCTACGTCCCCAACCGCCAACTCCGCTCCGCCGACCTCTCCTCGCCACCGTCCCTCGCATTCGAAGAACCACCACCGGCGGCAGATCATTCTCCCACCTCGCCGCCAAGACCTGGAACACCCTTCCACTAAGCCTACGACAGACCCAAGACCTGCTGACCTTCAGGAGGCTACTCAAGACCTGGTTGTTCGACCAGTAGCAGCACCCTCCCCCCCTTTTTCTCCCCCAGCGCCTTGAGACCCTCGCGGGTAAGTAGTGCGCTTTACAAATTCTGTGATTGATTGATTGATTGACTCAACTAGTGCAGTTTCCACCTCATTTACTTTGTTTGCAGAAGTGCCTCTGGAGAAGATATGTTGTGCTGCAACTTCGAAGAGTGTGCATATAATTCATGTAGCATTATCACCTGAAATCGACACAGCGCAGTGATGCAGCGGTTGGACAGGTTTTACTATGCCACTTATTTAAATTTTTTGTTCTATGTGTTTACTTATGTATTTATGCAAATATTTATGTATCATATATTCATTTATTAAATTACATATGAATGTTATGTATACATATTCTACCCTCCATCCTATATTTGCGCTAATACTATAAGATATACAAATACAGTAACTGCTTGCTATTCTGATTCAAGCATGTGAATCTATGAAAGATCCAATTCTGGAGAAGAAAATGAGTTACTTACCTGTAACTGCAGTTCTCCAGTATGTGTATCTTTCATAGATTCACATGCGACCTACCCTCCTCTCAGAGAGGTTCCCCTTATAGCTCGGGATTATTTATTCCCACTTGTGCTTGAAAAACAGCGTCTGTTGGGAGTGTTTTAGAGGGTGCTGTCGCCTGATTGGTTATAGTTCAAGTTTGGTCTTTTTAAAAAAAAGGATATAGATAGGCTATTAAACTGACATTTTCATTGCTATTATAGCCTATGATAGTGATACATACTGCTTTATTATGTTACCATGGAACTCCCACTTAGACAACGGGGAATGCTTTAAGCATGTGTATCTATGAAAGATACCAATACTGGAGAACTGCAGTTACAGGTAAGTAACTTATTTTCTTCAACCAGTGAGGTGGAAGCTTAAGCGCTCCTATTCCACCTAGAGGCCCCCATAGCTCAGATCCCCTCAGGTAATTCGCAAGATAAGCTTACCTCTAAGCACCATAAAGATCTATCTTCAAAGGAAACATTGTCGACGACATCAAAACGGTCAACGATGACGAAAGTGACACAACCGTCAGCGCCCCTACCTTCAACGACCCTACCGTTGACGATGACCATACTGCTGGTAGCACCGTGGATTCCGCTGTCGACGAAAACTCTTACATTGACAGCACCCTCGATGACGACCCTACAGTCGACTACGAAGTCCATGATGAACCCTCTGTCAATGACACCTCTTCCATCAATGACTTTCATACCATTGACGACAAAATCACAGGCAATAGTCACACTGTCATCAGTAAACTTGAAAGATGTTTTTTCACCATTAAAGGTGTCAGTTTTACCTCCAGCACAAATATTTCAATCAGACCAAGAGAAGGAGGCTAGTGGTCATGCCTCTCTTACAGCTTATAGCCCAACACAATTAGATGTAAGATATATCCCAGATTTTGGAGAAGAAATGGATGACGATGAGTCCTAAGATGAATATGATTATCAACAAGTTTATAAGTCTCAAACTTCTCAAATTGGCATAAGGGAGAAACCCATATAATCACAGTGAGAGATAAAGAGGAGCAGGTGGCACACCACACATCCTTCAATGAATAACTAGTGTTCTCTTCAACACACTGAATGCATTTGGACTGTGTTACCTACAGGGCACTTTTCTTGACAGATATGTGACTACAGGAAATGCTATCCCCAGTCTTGACCCTGTTGTAAGCACCAGCCCACAGGCTACCACATTTGCATGGTGAAGGTAAGCAATCCTTCTTTCACCTGCATGCAGATGTGCGCACCGACTGCATAGAGATCCTAGAACTTAATGGCACTGATGAATGCCCTGGACTTTTCATAGGCTGTCAGGAGCATGAACATATCAGCAATGAATTGGATGTATTGGTCATCGTACCCGTAAAACATCCCCCTTTTTGTTTTTAAGATTTTATTTATACCTAGGGGACCTACCAAAAAAGGGAATTATATGTCAGGACCGGAGGTTTCGGATAACGCTTTTCTTTCTCCACTATATTAGATCCAGCAGCCATCAATAGTTCATAAAATGTAACAAAAACTACATTTCCCATGATGCTACGGGAAATGGAAAGAGAGAAACTTCAACAACACAGTCCAATCATGATGCAGGGCATGCAATGACTTCCCCCGAGGACTCTCCAGCAGCAGCAGCTAAGTGACTCGTTTTTCTCTTGAATCTTATACCTTTATTGGCTGTAAAATACCTTGTTTTCGGTACAGTTGCCATAGATAATGAGCGATAGGCATATGGGGGCTTAACGCTCGCACAGTTTGTCTCGATTCTTTACCGTGGTGCAGTTTTCTGCGTGGCGGCCGCGGGAGCATCTCTTGCTTCCTTTGCGGCCGCTCTCTCTCTGTGACGGCTCTCTACACGGTGCAGCCCTCCGGCCGCTAGGGGAACCTCGTTTAGTCAATTTTGCGCTAGAGCACGTCTCTACCCTAACGTGACTGCAGAGTCTTCCTTCCGCCGAGAACAACGCGGAGAGACTCGCTCGGTCGCTACTGATACACGGGGGAGGTCTGATTCGCTTCATTGACAGATAACTTGTCTGCCCATATTGAGAGCCTTGCCTGGAGCTTTTACACCCGTGATACGGGTAAGACTACCAGCTTCAGGGACCAGCCCAGGCAGAGATAAAACCCTCCAAAAAAGCAGGGAGCAATGGTCCCAGACCTCGCGCCTTCCTTATTACCCTCAGGGTTATTTTTATTAATACAGGGAAACTCCCTAATTTTCCCCCTATTACCCACAGTCCCCACTGACTGTACAATGAAGGACTCTGATAATTATTATGAAGAGGAGGAAGAGGTTACGTACCTTCCCATAGACGATCATTTTTGTCAAGTGATGGACACCTCTATCCTCAAGGCGGTCTCCCAGTTGGTGGCGCCCTTGGAGAGGAAAATACTCCAACGCTGGGCCCAGTGCCAAAAACCCCTGAAGCCGAGGGAAAATCTTTCCGGGGCTCAGAACCCCCTACCTCCAGGGCAGCCCTCCATCGCCCCATAGACCCCAAACGCAAGCGCGTTGAGAAAGCAGGAGTGGATGCTAACGCGTTTGCGTGCTTGAAGAAAGCCTTTATGGACTCCCAGACTCTGAAGGAAGTGACCCGATTAAGGTCACCCGGGTCACTAATGACCACCTCTCAGCCTTCCATACTAAATGAAGAGTCGGTCAGACAGTAGAGAATACAAACCAATAACTGTTTATTCAGATACACTCAGAGCAGAGCCCAGTTTTCCCAGTCGCTAGGAGTGCTGCAGAGGGACTGAAATCAACAAGCATAGAGATACATTATGTACATTTCGTAACTGGGCTAAAACACGCCCACAGTGGGATTTTCCAGGCAAATGCAGCTGGACAGTGAAATACAAAAAAAATAAGTTTCGATTCTCATATCTTACACCGACTCAAACAACTCAAGGTCGGTTCACCTTGCACCCGCCACCAGACAAGTGGGAGAGGGCCTCTATCTGGTGAGAAAGGTATGTACTAATATGAACAGTCTATTCATTAGCGAAGCAAAACCTAACACTGCAGAAACGAAACATAACAGAGGTCTTTACTCAGAAATAGCAAAGGATTAGTTTAGATCATGATTCAAAATGGTGTCTAAATAGAAAATGGTGCCGCGAATGCTAACTTACATAGGGCAATGCGCAAACATGAACATTTCTATTCTAACATACCCTCCTTTTACCATGAACTAAAACATTTTCTAACAGCAACAAGGAAAATATAGGACTAGAAAAGCAGGAAATTATAAACAATAATAACAAGAAATCCCTATGAGCTTTCCATATTCTCAGCATCGGGAAAAGAGACTGTAAGGAGGGAAGAAGTCTCAAACGCCCTCATCTATGTTCATGAGGTCGTCAATTTCTTTCTGTACCATAATTGCAGCATTGATATCACGAATCCATATTTTCCTTTTAGAGGTGAGAATGGTGGTACAATAAGAGCAACAGAAGGGGAGGCACTGAATAAGGGCACAGCAAAGCACCAATATCACAATCAGATAAAGTACCTTTTCAAGAATCCTGCCCCAACCACCAAAAAGAGTCCTACTCAAATTTTCACTTTCCATTCCCTTGACATTCTCGAATATCGCGAATGTGCTTGGTAATATTCTTTTCCATATTTTTGATCCCGACCACACACTGGTCTCCCACTACTGCGCATACACCACCACTCTTGGCCAAGATGAAATCACTGCGTATCTAGTCTGTTCAGAAAATTTTCGCATACTTTCCAACTGAGTGGTGATGTCGCGTAAAGCTGCCACAGTAGTATTAGATAAAATCTGTAACTTGCATCCAAAATATTCTCTAGCTTTCTCAACCCAGGCCATGGAGGCACCACCCAAAGTGAAAATGGAAGAAAGGATATATCCAGAAGTGATCCATTACTATAATTATTGACCTCTACATCGGTCACCCCCTCACAAAATTCTTTGGTCAAAGTTCTTTTAACCCAGCGGACATTAGGCTTAGTGTATTTACAGGGTACACCTAAGGGCAACAACATCCCAAGAGCCACATCGTCTGTGCCATTATGACCGTTAGAGTATGTACCATTAGACAAGAAGTAAAACCCAAGGTGTGCATAAATTGGCCCTTCACAATCTACTGCAGCATATCTGGTGTTCATTCCAAAAGTACTTGGATCTTTGTCATTCACCAAGGGATTTTATTTTTGTACAGCACTATTCTAGAACAGTTAATTTACAAAGAAGTGTCCGTGCTATTCACAATGGGGCAGCAAGCAGGATAATAACCAGCCTCCTGGGTGACTATCAATTCTTTGTAATGCCAGCCCACCAAAGTAACATTCTGTTCTTCCATATAAAAATTGTCGCTATATGTATTGTTATCACAACCTGGATAACCCATTCCCAGTGGCTTTGTATAATATAAACAAGGTCCTGGATAGCAGAAACCATAAACACCCTTCACTTCTGTAAATTGCGGTGGACGAGTATAGGTATAGTTTACAAGTGATAACGGATATGCAGTCCATAAACTAGTAACAGATTCAGTAGCAAGCTGCCCCTTCTCCAAAGAATTTCTTGTGCGTGTCTAGAAATATATTACTCGGGGCTGTCCTTTTCTTTCTTGTTGGGGATATAATCTTACCCTTGGTACGTGAAGACACATCCTGATCTCTTTCCAAAACCCATGACACCCCACACAATAGTATTAGCAACAAAACCACAAGAACAACACATGTTATTTTCTGTTTGCGGGTCCACACCGTATTATGTTGAGCAACAAGAATCACTTGCTCTTCCTCAGCAACCAGTCTACCAAAGGGATACATAATGAATGATGAAAAAGGGGCAAAATGCAAAGGTAATATACAGTTCCCAGTGTCCGTCCAGAGCCTCACTGGTACAGGCTCCTATTGTCCATCAATGCATTGGCGCTCATGAGCACCGGCGGTGGAGCTTGCTCTCTCCTAAGCTTGTTTGGTGTATTCCATGTCAATTAGGATGGTATACCTCCACGGTATACTTTGGTCTTCCCTATCTAATGTTCAAACAACTAAACTAAAGTAAGCAGAAATCTTTCACCAAGCTCAACAAATCCCCGTTGGTACTGTAACTCAGTACAGCTTATCTTACGCAGTCCATCCCTAATCTCTTTTCTCCTTAGATGCGATTTCCCTCAGCCGAGGGCGCGAATTGTACCTGGTAGCCCCAGGCACCACAGGATCAGGGACCAGAGGCTCCTGGATAGCTCGTATTTCTGGAGGAACAGCCTCGTTCAACACACTCTCATTTTCTTTATCCGTCTGCGTCCATGTTTATTTTATTTATTTATTTAAAGTTTTGTATAGCGCGAACATGAACCAGGTGGGTATCAGAGCGCTTTACATATGTTTAGGTAGACAAAGGAAAGCAGCAAGGTGATAGAAATCATGGAAAAGGTGGGACAATATACAACGGGAGCAGGATGAAATTGGGGAGTGCAGAGGAAGCAGGATGGGTGAAAGCGACAAATAGGGCAATATACATCAAGAGCATACCAGACAAAAACGGTCACTTAGAGTCAATAGGAGAAAGCATCAGGTTCAGCGCAGAGTTCATTAGAAGAGTTTGTTCAGTAGTAGAGTTTTGACTTCCCTTTTGAAGGCAAGAGTAGAGGGAATCAGTCTTGTTTCCACTGGAAGGGAGTTCCAGATTCTCTGGGCGATGCCAGAGAATGTACGATTGTAAGTTTTAAGCTTATTACATTTCTTGGGCTTGAGCAGCAGTGTGCCGGTGCTCCTTGTGGACCTGGAGCCACCCGAAAGTTCCAGCTTGTTTGTCAGGTAGAGTGGGGTGTTGAAGTGAAGTGCTCTATGGGTCATACATGCGATCTTTAGTTGTATCCTAGCTTCAAAAGGAAGCCAATTGAGCGATTTAAGGTCCGGTGAAATGTGATTGGACTTCTTAGAACCCGTGATGAGTCTAGTGGCTGCATTTAGAGATGCTCTGATAGGTGCTAAACTGAGTTTCGGCAGACCGCAAAGAGTCGCACTGCCATATTCAAGTCTGGAAATGACAAGTGCTTGCACCGCCGATTTAAAGTCATCTTGGGGAAGGTAGGGTTTGAGTTTTCTTAGGATGCAGAGTTGAAAGTTCACTCCTTTGGTCGATGATCTGATGTGTTCTTGCATGTTTAGGTTTTTGTCTAGCACTCCTCCCAGTGATTTAGTGGAGTCAACGATATGAGGTGTGCAGTTGAGGGCGGTGAGATTACAGAGAAATTGCAACACAGTGGGGGTTTGCCTAGCGGGTGCAATGAGGAGGAATTGCGTCTTGATGTTAGCTTGGCATCGCTGAATGGGACAAATCGAGGCGCCTGCTCGCACTCTGAATCCCCAATGCCGTCTTTGACCCGCTGATCGTAGGTCCCACTGATCGTAGGCAGGGTATGCCCAGATGTGGGTCCCTTGCTCACTTTGCCACTGGATTCAAGCTAGCCTGGCTGATGAGGGCTGTTAGCCCAAAACCGGTCCCAGGATGCTTGTTTCCGGTCCAGGGAAGACATGGCTTGGCAGTTCGGGCTGGACTGTTCCCATGAGGCACAGGGTCAAGACTGATTTGCATATAGCTGTGTCTGAACTGGGGTGGCGAAGTGAGCTAAAGAACGATGATGGATTCAACCCAGATCTGTGACTGGGGGTGAGTGTCTGAAAAGTTTCGGTGCTCTGTCCATCATCTCCTTGTGTTTGCTTTGTTTGCCCTAAGTTGGCAGGGTATGCCCAGACGTGGGTCCCTTGCTCACTTTGCCACTGGATTCAAGCTAGCCTGGCTGATGAGGGCTGTTAGCCCGAAACCGGTCCCAGGATGCTTGTTTCCGGTCCAGGGAAGACATGGCTTGGCAGTTCGGGCTGGACTGTTCCCATGAGGCACAGGGTCAAGACTGATTTGCATATAGCTGTGTCTGAACTGGGGTGGCGAAGTGAGCTAAAGAACGATGATGGATTCAACCCAGATCTGTGACTGGGGGTGAGTGTCTGAAAAGTTTCAGCGCTCCGTCCATCATCTCCTTGTGTTTGCTTTGTTTGCCCTAAGTTGGCAGGGTATGCCCAGACGTGGGTCCCTTGCTCACTTTGCCACTGGATTCAAGTTAGCCTGGCTGATGAGGGCTGTTAGCCCGAAACCGGTCCCAGGATGCTTGTTTCCAGTCCAAGGAAGACATGGCTTGGCAGTTCGGGCTGGACTGTTCCCATGAGGCACAGGGTCAAGACTGATTTGCATATAGCTGTGTCTGAACTGGGGTGGGGAAGTGAGCTAAAGAACAATGATGGATTCATCCCAGATCTGTGACTGGGGGTGAGTGTCTGAAAAGTTTCAGCGCTCCGTCCATCATCTCCTTGTGTTTGCTTAGAGGTAAAGGAACCCTCAGACAGTGGGTTGCATGAACCCAGTTCTTACGGCCAGCAACTTTCACAACAGTACGTGTTACCAATAAAACCTGCTCAGGACCTTTCCAGCGCGGCTCCAAACTTTTCTTCCTCTGAAAGTTACGTAATAGGATGTAGTCGCCTGGCTGGATATCGTGGCCAGGTCCCTCTGGTGTGGAAGGCAGGGACTCTTGCACCTGTTGGTGAATAGAATGTAAACTTTCTGTTAACTGGCCAAGATAATAGAGCAACACAGGGTACTCAATATCTGAGAACTTACGAGGATGCGGGACGCCCCAGACATTTGCTGGGCGCCCAAACACGACCTCGTAAGGAGACAATCCTGTCCTATTTTATTTATTTTTATTTATTTGAAGCTTGTAAAGCGCACAGCTACCCCCAACGGGGGTGTCCCGGCGCTAGGACAGGCGGTAGATGCGGGTACTCATAGAGGGCTAAGAATGTGCTGGCGTTCTTGTTGACAAAAGAGCTAATGGTAAAGCATCTGGCCACTTTAACCCTGTAGTCTCTTGTATTTTTGCCAATTTCAGTTTGAGAGTACCATTGCACTTCTCAACCAAACCCGCTGACTGTGGATGATTAGCACCATGGAATTTCTGCTTCACTTAAAGACCCCCACAAATCAATTGAATCACTTTTGCATTAAAATGACTTCCGTCGTACCCAATTTTTTAAATATCTGCAATTTCGACACGCTATCTCCCCCAGCCTGTTGGGACTGGAGGCACTGGCGGAATTCAGTCCGGTGGAAGCGAAAGTGTTCATGGGAGATCTGCAGGATCACAAGATCTCCAAAATTTATCAGTCCTTGGTCACACACAGCTCCCCGTCCTTGCAGCATCTCCGGGAGGCCTGGGAGGGCGATGTGGGATCGTTGGAGGAGGAGGATTGGACGGAGGCCTTGGCCTCCCCACGTGGAGCAGCCATCGCAATGAGCCTTCGGCTTATCCAGTTTAAATACCTCCACAGGGTCTACTATACTAGAGTCAGATTATATAGGGCGGGTTTGGTCGCTTCCTCAGTGTGTCTTCGCTGTGCGCATGAGGAGGGCACCTTGCTTCACACCGTATGGGACTGTTCGGCGCTAGCGCGGTTCTGGAGGGGAGTAATGACCTGCCTATCGGAGGTTCTGTGTTGGGATCTTCCCCGTTCGCCCAAGCTGGTTCTCTTGCATGTCATGGAAGGTATTGGGGGCAATGTTTATAAGCGTCATATTATGCTCTTAGGTTTTACACTGGCTAAGCGAGACATCGCCAGGGCCTGGAAGGCGACAGTTGCGCCCTCTGTCTGTGTTTGGAAGAATGGCCTAGATTTTTGTATGGGCTTAGAGGCTCCTATTTTTGTCGCGAGGGGGTGTCCTCGCAAACACTACAAAATTTGGAAACGCTGGGCTGACTATCGGGGCCTGGAATTGGTACCTGCCCCTTCCCAGTGCCCAGACCGGCTCTAATTTCTCCCCTCTTCTCTGAGGTGTTCTTTGTGTACATGTGGTGGGATAGAGGCTTCTTGGGGGTGACATGTAGTGAGCGTTGGATCGTTGCTTTGACTGTATATATTGCTCTTGCGGGGTCGACAGTGCGATGGGGGTGGGAGGGTTGTTGTATGTTTTTTCTTATGTTTTGATTTAACTGCAATGCCTTTTAATTTCTTCTGTGTATAAGACAAATTGTCAGAGTCACGATAATGTATATTGATGCTACGGAAGTCTCTGGGTTACAGAGCTCCGCTCTTTACGTGTTTTTTGACAAATAAACAATGTTTTTAAAGAAAAATGACTTCCGTTGTCACTCCAGATAATTCGGGGCAAGCCGAAACGAGGAAAGAACTCCTTCAGGAGTAACTTTGCAGTCGTAATGGCTGTATTATCTTTAGTGTGGTAAGCCTCAACTCATTTACTGAATGCACATACAACCGCCACAACATACTTAAGATTATTACATCTTTCTAATTCAATATTGTCCATTTGGAGGACTTCAAAAGGAAAAGTGGGTGGTGCGAAATTACCCTTCCCTGGATTATGAACATACAGATCATGCAATATTTCACCAAATGCGCAGCTGTCTTAGAAATATTGTCATTCTGCCATACAGGATCTAACAATTTACAAATGCCTTTGGCACTAATATGAGCTGGACCATGTGCCATAGTCACCACGGGAAGAAAATATGCATCTGGTAACATCCATCTCTGTTTCCCTGATTTATCAATCCAACATCCTTCCTCATCCAACTGTGCTGTACTCTCTTGCCATACCGCTAATTCTTCCATAGTGGCTTCACTTTGTATCTCCTTTACACTTTCAAGGGTATTCTCGAACATGACAACTTCAGGAACCCACCTAGCTGGACCTGCTACAAACAAACGTTTCATCTTTGTTCGGGCCGTTTCCTTAGCGGTCTGATCTCCGAATGCATTACCTCTACCCATGTCGTTGGTACCCTTCCTGTGGGCGCTACACTTAATTCTGGCCAATTTCTTGGGGAGCGGACAAAAGTCTCAATATGAGGTGCCCATGCTGAATCCTGGTGCCATGAGAAGTAAGGAACCCCCTCTCTGCCCAGAGTCGCCGAAAATTATGCGCGACCCCGAAGGCATACTGGCTGTCGGTATAGATGTTGACAACCAGTCCCTCGCTCAGTTCGCAAGCCCGAATAAGAGCAACGAGCTCAGCATCTTGAGCCAACTGATACGGGACCCGTGATGTCTCTACCACTGTGCGCAGCATAGTGACAGCATAAGCTGCCATCGTGGTGCCATCTGGTAGCTTAAAGCAAGACCCATCAACATATAGTTCTCCTTGGGGGTCAGATAAGGGAACATCAGTCAAGTCTACCCGTCCCTTCGTCTCTTCTTCCGTCTGGAAAATACAATTGTATATCGATTGCATCGTTCTCAGAAGGGAGGGGTAGTAACGTGGCTGGATTCAGAGTAGCACATCTTTTAATTGTAATGTGTTTAGCAAACAATGTCAATTCATAGCCGGTGAGACGTGCACTGGTGAGGTGTTGTGTCTTTCTTATTCAAAAGTGTATCCACAGCATGGGGTATCATAACTGTGAGGTCAGTATCAAGCACGAGTCCAGCCGATTGTCTAATTGAAGTGGCCACAGCCGCGACCGCTCTTAGAGAACTCTGGAAGGCCCTCGCAACGGGTTCAAGCACAGCAGAGAAATAAGCACACGGCCATTGCTTATCCCCAAATGTTTGTGTTAGGACAGAAAGCGCGCAACCAGCCATCTCGTGGACAGAAAGCACAAACGGTTTGCCATAGGTGTGCCAAGTACTGGAGCCCAACAAAGTGCAGTTTTCAATTGCTCAAAAGACTGCTGGCATTCGGGCGTCCAAGGCAAAGGCTCATGCACTTCTTTCATTGTTAATGCAAGCAAAGGTTTAATTAGTAGGGAATAGTTAGGTATCCACTGCCGGCAATAGGAAGTGATACCTATAAAAGCGCGCACATCTTTCTGAGGTTGTGGAATGGGCATCTTAACAATGGTACTAATGCGCTCGGGGGTCAACCTCCACCCTCCTTCGACAGTAGGTGACCTTAGTAGGTGACCTCCTGTCGACAATACTGAAATTTAGAAAGGGAAACCTTATGTCCATGATGGGCCAAATGCAACAACAATTTAACTGTACTATCTCTTCAACCCTGTTCCGTATCAGAAGCTATGAGGAGATCATAAACTTACTGCACTGTCTGGATGGATAGGAATACTAAAGAAATCATTTTTCAAATCAATAACAGAGAAACATTTTGCAGTAGAAGGAATCATTGTGAAAAGCGCAGTAATATCAGGAACCACAGGGAACAGTGGAACCACTATTTTGTTAACTTTGCTCAGATCAATCACAAAGCGATAAACATCATCTGCAGCCTCAGAAGTGCCTGAGGGTGCCCGTTTGAGAATTGGAAGACTAGGACTATTACAAATATTGCCAGATGTCTCCTCAACTACTCCCTTTTGTATCAAATCCTGAATAATCTGAAGAAGAGCCCGTTCTCCTGCCTGCGGTATCTTCTACTGAGGAATACGAGGTAAAACAACATTCTCTTTGATTTTTATAGAAACTGGTGGTATATACAACAGGCCTACATCCGTGTCACCTGTAGCCCATAGAGTGGGTGGGACATCAACAAATTCAGCGGGAAGGGGTGCATCCTGAGACAAACACTGTTAAGTACTCACATCCGGACACATAGTGATATAGACACCCGCGGGAGAGCAGTAGATTGTAGCATACAACTTCTTCAACAAATCCCAACCCATCAAATTCTCACCACAATTAGATGTCAATGAAAACGGAGATTCCACAGTAAAAGTGCCAACAGTCAATGCAAGGGGGCGTGAAATGGGGCTTACAACCGGTACACCTGAAAAACCTACTGAAACATTATTGTGGCCAGACAGGGCTGCCCCAGGGACCATATGTCGAGAAACAGAACTTTTCGACGCACCTGTATCCACCAAAAATTCCTTCGTCGAACCTTGCAACTTCACTTTGACATAATTACCACGTTGATCTACAGGTGTCTGAACTGGTCCCTGTCCCTGGCTGTCCTAGCTATAGGACATACCTGTTGCCTCATCCATATCGTAATCATCATGATAATTCTGGCCATCACGAGGGTCATCAAAATAGTTATTATCAGAACGACCCTGTTAGACCATTCTGAGCTCTCTCCATCCCACGACCTCTCCCATCGGAACCGCGTCCTCTAGGAGCCGCAACTTTCTGTAAAAGCACATGGCGCTGGCTACGCCATTGGCCTTCCTCCATGCAATAGGCACACTGATTCAGCCCCAAAGGTGTCGTTGAAGGCTGTCTACTGGTACGTGGAAGCTGTCTAGAAGGACCACCGCGTCCCTTGTTATTTCCCCTAAACGCTTGCTGCAACAACACCTTCGTCTTTGAATCCTTGTGCTTCTTATCAGTCCTATCCTTTTCCTCCTGATCTCAATGTTCATAGTACTGGGCCATATTCAAAATAACAGAGGGGGAAGAGGTGGACCAAGTACTCTCAGACACCTGTAAACGAGTCGCAATTTCAGGAAGAAGGTTAGAAACAAATCGGTCAACAAACAATCGGACTCCTCCTTCAACAGACATATCCTGCCCACTATATTCCAAAAACGTGTCTTCAAACCGAGTAAAGAAATCAGACACACTTTCATCCTTCTTCTTTCGACAAGCCGTCAATTTGTCCCAGCTTAGCTTCTTGGGCCGAATAAGGGAATGCATATATGTAATAATATGGCCTGGCAAAGCAAGTATCTCAGCTCGGGGTTTATCACCAAGCTTCCTTTCCTGATCCCATCCCTTAATCACATCCCATGTACCACCCAACTCCGCGATATGGTCTTGAGTATGAACCTGTCTCCAAACATGAACCGGAATGAGGAGACCAAAGAACATTTCAATATTAGCAAGAGTCATTACAGTAGAAGAGGCATCCTTCGTTAATTCTTTATAATAAGCTGTAGGATTCTTCCTAGGATCAGGTAACTGAGCCTTAAGGGCTAAAACCTCACTCCTTTTCCATGGAGTATAAACCCATTGCTCCTGGAAACGGGCAGGCACTGCACGTCTAGCACTGCACGTCTAGTGACGGTACTGCGCTGGTCTGTCAACTCAGATATTTCTGGATGATATACGAGATGGACCTCCCGCATCGGAAACTGGGTTACCTGAGTAGGGCTCCTCTCATGTAGTCTACCCCTATAGGCAACTAAAGTTGTAACATTCCTAAATACCTGGCCTGGCTCCAAATCAGTGACATATACGCGATCTCTAATATCAAATAAAATTTGAGGCGCTTCTGTCCCAATGTGTTGTTGCCAAAGACTAATCAATGTAGCAGACATATGCTTAAGGGCATGTTGCTGTATAAAGGGTTCAAATCCTGCATGACTTCCCAAACATCCTCCACTATAAATCGCATTACGAGCCCACCGCGCGGCCTGGTCAGCTATTACTTGTTTTGCATCATCCCCCACCCCAGATCGCACTAACGGACCTATTCGCTCCTTGAATTTCATCCAATCTCTATCCTCAAATCCACGTACTGGCGTCTCAACATTCAAAGATATTGGAGGATGAAAAACCGAAGGAGAAGCAACAGAAGTGATCAGTACAATTGTTGCTGGCGCTTGCACCGGAGGATAAAGAGCAGAAGATACAGGAGTCGAAACAGCAGATGTGCTGGGGGTCAAAGTTGCCAAAGATGGCGAGGACAAAGAAGGAGCAGGAGGTGCGGTAGCCAAAGCCGTCGAAACAACAGCCGTAGATACGGGAACAGCCAAAGCAGACATAACAGGCTGCGGTAACTGTAAGGAAACAGCGGGATATATCCTCTGTGGGGCATAAGGAGGCGGGGGTCGAGTATCTAGCAACTCCTCTACAAAGGTATCGTCCTCTTCCTTGGTCAAATAAGACTTATCAATATGCAACCGAAATCTTCTATCTTCACATTCAATTCCAGACTCTTGTTTCTCTCTATCATATGCCACAGCTTTCTGTGTCAGTGTTTGCATTTTCCCTTTCCGTGCGTCTCTTTCCATTTTTAACCGTCTCTGTCTAGCCTCCTTCTGCCAAGTTCTGAGGGAATCAAACATAGACTGTCTACTTCGTTTCTTAAATAATTGCTCCTGTAAAAACCCAATTTTTTGTTCATCAAAAATGCCCGTCAACGCCTACTGGAACTCGGTATTGTCCCTCGTATATTTTTGCCATAATGTACTAAACATAATAGGGCCAAGACCATGCTTCACATACATATTAAAATTAGGATTGCCTTCAGGAGGCGCCGGCTCAACTTCTTCCAATCAAGTATCTGCAGAACAACAATGACAACATGAATACAAGATCTTACTAAAACTAGGCATTTTAAAAAGAAAACAAGTTCGTTATTTTTACCTAGCAAAATAATTACAAATACTTTTATCAAAAACGGTCCTCAGACCGAACCAAACTCAAACCACAATGGTACCATATCCACAAAGAACCAAAACAAGCTCACCTGATTTCAGTAGCACAAACGGACCAATTCTCCACACCGACTCTTCAGACCAAACAGTCAAGGTCAAGGAAAGCTTGTCAGATCCAAGGGTTTCGCCGTTCAGGACTCCAGTCGGGATGACCACTGGGCGAGGCACCGTCTGGCAGGATAGAAGGGGCAGCGGCGAGCAAATATTACTCTTCGTGCAGGGATCCCTGAGCCGTCAGTCCGACCCAACGATGTCCTCGGCCTCTCCCCGGTCTGCAGAAAGGGGATAGATCAATCACCCGAAGGAGTCCCTGTTCGGGCGCCAACTGAAGGAAGTGGCCCGATTAGGGTCACCCAGGTCACTAATGACCACCTCTCAGCGTTCCATACTAAATGAAGAGTCGGTCAGACATTAGAGAATACAAACCTATAACTGTTTATTCATATACACTCAGAGCGGAGCCCAGTCTGCCCAGTCACTAGGAGTGCTGCAGAGGGACTGAAATCAACAAGCATAGAGATACATTATGTACATTTCGTAACTGGGCTAAAACGCGCCCACAGTGGAATTTTCCAAGCAAATGCAGCTGGACAGTGAAATACAAAAAAATTAAGTTTCGATTCTCATATCTTACACCACCTCAAACAACTCAAGGTCGGTTCACCCTGCACCCGCCACCAGACAAGTGGGAGAGGGCCTCTATCTAGTGAGAAAGGTATGCACTAATATGAGCAGTCTATTCATTAGCGAAGCAAAACCTAACACTGCAGAAACGAAACATAACAGAGGCCTTTTCTCAGAAATGGCAAAGGATTAGTTTCGATCATGATTCAAAATGGCGTCTAAATAGAAAATGGTGCTGTGAATGCTAACTTACATAGGGCAATGCGCAAACGTGAACATTTCTATTCTAACAACTCCTTCCAGTCCCGCTCGCCCCTCAGAGGACCTGGGAGGACCCTCTGGGTACCCTGATACCTTGCTTACGGGGGATCCGGACGAGTCCTCCCAGACCTGGGACGGGGATTCAAGCAGGCCTTGGCGCCCTGCAACTGCAGGCCAGGCCACGGAACCCGGCGCAGGGAATGATATGCTTTTTATGGACTCTCTAGATCTTTCGACAAATTTTAAGAAATCGCATACGATGTCTATTGGCCCTGGCAAGTCTCAAAAAAAGTTAAAATTTTACTGCAAAAGGGACAGAACTAACGAAGGTTCCAACTTTCCCTTATTTGGGGGTACTTTTTGATGAGCGTGCCTCATGGTGTCCACAACTTTCGCAAAAAAAGAACACTCTTGCCAGAGCTACAGGGGCAACACTAAATTTTGCAAAAAGATTGGGGTCATAACCCATTCCGGCCTTGCTGAAGATATATAAGGAAAAATGCATCCCCATGGCAACCTACGGTAGTGACCTTTGGGGATACAAAGAAGGAAAGGATATTCAGCTCGAGGAAGACAAGTTCCTACGTAAGATTCTGGCAGTTCCGCAATCCACCCCTGCATATATAATACATGAAGAACTAAGGATGGGTTATATATCAGATTATATTGCAGTGGCTCCATTAATGCGCTGGCTTAGAGTTTGGGCAAGTCCCATCACAAATTTAAACCAAACAATAATAACTGATTGTGTAGCGCTAGATAGAGCTGAACATATCCCCTGGTTAAAGTATTTAAGGGAACTGACAAGCTGGCTAGGTTGCCCTGATTTATTTATAAGCCCCAAACCCATGGACAAAATTAAAATTAGAAATATTAAATATCAGTTTTTGATAAAGCGCAAGGGAATAAGGGAAGAAAAGGAGTTGCTAAAACCGACGGTAAGACGCCATGCTTCTTTATTGATGCAAAACCAAGTCCAACCTTATTTATTAATTGTTGGTAACCCCTTCCATCGTTTTGTTTTAATAAGATTTCGTTTGCAAATGGCTCCTGGTTTCTGTCAGTTCCTCAGGGCTTTTTAAACCTGGCACCTTAGAACCCTGTCCTTGTGATTATTTCTCTGAACAGGATACCCTTCATTTTATTTTTTTCTGTGATTATTATGTTTCTTTACGCAAGAAATTTATATTACCACTACTCAGAGATTGTCACTTTGTACAAGCTAGGCCGGCCCTATTATATCTCCAGATGTTAGCTTCCCCATGGTCTGTTTTGGGGTTGCAAGTTTTCTAACGGGAGCCATTAGGCGCAGGAAAAATTTGGTTTTTAAAATTGTTATTATACCTTTTATATGTTTTTATCTAGAGGCCCACTAAAAAGAGGATTATTTTATCTGATTGAGTCCGCTTTATTGCACTTTGCACTTTATAGAAAGCTCGGTACTGTAAATTTAGCTGGTCTTGGTCCCCTGACTGACAATAGGAGTGTTACAAATGCGGAATATTTTATTTTGAGCTTGTTCCTTTTGCACTTTGCACTTTATAAAATGTTCTTGTACTGTATGTATCCTAGTGCTAGATTTTCTGGTCATTTGCAGGAATAACACAAGAGTAGCCTATTTTGTACTTAATATTGTTTGTCTATTTTGCACTATGTATTTTATAAATTGTTATTGTCGTGTATGTATTTTAAGCCTTGGTTACCTGGCTGATATTTAAAAAAAAATTAGAGTTTTTACAAATGTTTTAAAGAAACGTATGGTTGCATGATATGTTTTCTTTTATGACATTAAGTTGTCGAATAAAGCATTCTTGACTGACTGATATGCTAAACCCTGATGATCTTTTGCACCCAAGGTCAGCGGAATGGACTCCTGCCCCTAAGGTAGCAGCCTATATGACTGCCATGCTTCATAAACCGCTCGACAAAGAAGTCAGAAGCTGCCTCCGAGCAGAATGCCCGAGACTGGCATTGGAGATGAAGGTCTCCATTACGCCGGAAGTGGACCCCAAGATGGCCACCTTTCTTGCCAAGTTTGTCTGTGACCCAAAGAAGGGTATAGACCGTTTCTCGTGGGCGTGCCAGGACAAGCTCCTGGACTCCGCCGGACCTCTAGCGAAGATCCTAGATATGGCGGAGGACGCCAAAACCTTAGGCACACATCTCTCCAGAGGCCCTCTCTAGCTGGGCGGTCATCTTCTTAGGAAATGCAAATGCCGCAATATCCACAGAACGACGCAGGTCGTTATTGATAAAGATAGATCCTAAACGAGGCGAGCTGGCCTCTTCGGAGGCCATATCCGTGGTGGACGGTAACCTATTCAGTGACCACTTCGTTAAGGAATTAGGTAAATTTGTGAGCACATTTACTTCACTTGACAAGGCCCAAACGTCAAAGCGTATCTTCACCCGCATGTTTTTGACCCAGCAGGTCGTGGCAGGGGGCGCTCGACCGGCCGATCCTACAACCAAGCTCCCTATAAGTCTGCAGAATCTCGCAGAGGACAGTGGCAAGACCCCAATAAGTTCAGGAATTTCTACCCTACGAGATCGTAACCGCGCCACAGGGGCGGTAGAGGAAGAGGCAATGGATGCTCCAATACCCAACAAGGTGAGTGTTCAGAGCTCGGTGGATAAAAGAATAGGGGGCAGACTGCAACTATTTGCTCACAATTGGGCCGCCTTAACATCGGGCGCCTGGGTCTTACAGACGGTAGAGGGTTTCTAAATAGAGTTTTTCGAATACCCTACCCAGATGGTTCGCCCCAGCCCCCTGTCCTTCCCTGCGGAACAGATGGAGCTTAAAGACAGGGAAGTTTCTGACCACCTTTGGGAAAGGGCAATCGTGCCCTTCACCCTCCATCCCCGGGGTTTCCTCAGCAACCTCTTCCGGGTGGAAAAGCGGGCGGGGGCCCTCGTCCAATGATAAACCTCAAGGAATTCAACGAGTGTCTGGTCTACTGCCACCTCAAGATGGAGGGTATTCACCTCCTCAGGGACCTTCTCCAGGGCCAAGACTAGATGGTCCGCCTGGACCTCGGGGATGCGTATCTCACGATCCCCATATTTACCCCTCACAGGCGCTTCTTTCAGTTCAAGTGGAACTCCCAGATATTCGAGTTCTCCTCCCTCCCTTTCGGTCTATCCTCCGCTCCGTGGTTCTTCACCAAAGTGATGAAACCCGTGGTGGAGCACCTGCGATCAGATGGGTGTCAGGGTGTTAGTTTACTTGGACGATATCCTCTTAATGAACCAGTGCCCTCGACGTCTGCTTGTCCATTTGCAACAAGTAATAAATCTATTGGAATTTCTGGGTTTCGTGATCAACGAATCCAAGTCAAGCCTCATCCCCTCTCAGAAAGTCCAATTTCTGGGGTTCATGGTAGATTCAGTCAGCGCAACTCTGAGCCTTCCCTCTCCCAAACTGACCAAAATCAGGCACGAGCTGAGACGCACACTGGCAAAATCCACAATATCCCTACGCCAGCTTGCCAGGGTGGTGGGCCTCCTATCATCGTCAATACAGGCAATATTTCCAGGTCCCCTCCATTACAGGGCTTTTCAACGTCTCAAGCGCTCACACTTACGCTAAGGCCTCACTTACTCCCAGTTTGTTCCCCTCTCGGAGGAGGCCAAGACCGAACTGCAGTGGTGGATCTCTCACATGGAGGCATGGAACGGTCGGGCCATCTTTGGCTCCCAGCCCGATCTGGTGATCGAATCAGCGGCTCAGGCTGGGGCACTCGATGTGGAGCTGTCTCTACCAGCGGAAAATGGTCCTCTGAAAAACAAGGTCTTCATATAAACTGCCTGGAATTAATGGCGGGGCCCTTCGCGGTGAAATGCTGGACCAGGGACAAGGTCCAATGCTGTATCCTTCTCAAGATGGACAATGTGGCGGCAATCCGATATATCAATAACCTCGGCGGGATGAGGTGCAAAGCCCTATCGGATCTGGCGTGCGACCTCTGGGAATACTGTTTGACCAACCAGATGTCGCTGTCGGCGTAACACCTCCCGGGTGTATCCAACCATGTAGCAGACTGGCACTCCCGTCATTTGAAGGACATCAGTCTCTGGAAGCTAAACCCCATGGTATTCCGAGATCTCCAGTCTCGCTGGGGGCCCTTCTCAGTTGATCTCTTCGCCTCCCGGCTGGATGCCCAGTTGGAGAGGTATTACAGCTGGTGCCCAGATCCGGAAGCGACGACGGTGAAGTGAATGCATTCCTTCAGGATTGGAGCACAGAGGAAGGCTATGCATTTCCCCCCTTCGCGAAGATAACGAGACTGTCAACCCAAGTACAGAGAGAACAGGCGGGTCTAGTGCTGATCACCCCGATTTGGAGATCGCAAGCTTGGTTTCCAGTTCTGATGGAACTTTCTTGGGATTTTCCAATCCGTCTACCCCAGTTTCAGGATCTTCTTCGGGATCCTCATGGGAATCCCCATCACCTGCTTCTCACGGATGCGCTTTACCTGATGGCCTGGGGGATTTCAGGCAATGTTGGAAAGTGCCAGGCCTTTCGTCAGATGCCACCTCGTTGCTTGCAAAGTCTTGGGCAGAGAGCACTAACAAGAGATACCGCTCCGCCTGGTCTCGATGGGGGAGTTGGTTTCTTCGACAACAGGTGGATCTTTTGGAGGCCGATGTTGTCCATATCCATAACTTCTTAGCCTCTTTGGCAACGGAGGGTTTGGCTTACAGGTCGATTAATATGTTCCGATCAGCCATATCGGCGGGCATGTCCCGGTGGATGGTCATTTAGTAGGGGAGCATTCGTTGGTATGCAAACTCTTAAGAGGTATTCCTCCCTATGGGACGTTTACAAAGATTTAAATCAATTTCGATCATGGCCATCTAATAAATACCTGTCTAGGAAACAGATGTCGGCGAAGTTGGCAACTCTTTTATGTTTGATCTCTTGTCGCAGGGTTTCCGACGTGAAGGCGTTGGATCTCACGGGAGAGTTTTTACTCCTGAGGGAGTTACATTCCATATTTCTAGGAGAACGAAGTGTAATTCGAAATCGGTGTCCTACCCCGCCTTCCCAGATGTACCAAAATTATGTGTGGTCAGAGCGCTCAAACCTTATGAAGTGGCGACAGAAGACATACGTCCACAGGGCGTCAAACAATTGTTCATAGCACTCACTAAGCCACACGGGGCAGTTCCGTTCCCTATGATTGCGAGATGGGTCCGCTGGGTTATGCAAGAGGCAGGGATAGTCATCTCACGCTTTGGGGCCCACTCTGTCTGTGGGGCAATGGCATCGAAGGCATTTTCCCTGGGGGCGGCGGCTGAAAGACATCCTAAGTGCCGCAGATTGGTCCTCAGACTACACCTTCAAAAGATTCTACTTCAAGCCAGTGTCGTCTCTGGCATCTTTGGTGGTAGACAAGCTTTAAACTAGCCTAATCCGAAGCCTCCGGTCCTGACATAGAATGAAAAATTTCCTAGCTATCGTAAAGGAAAGTTTCAATTCTATTAAGGACGCGTAGGCGAGGATTAGCCCACCCAATTATTCAAATCCCACGCAGAATGTCTACGTTGGTGATGTATGTAAGACTTTTCAATTATTGACTGTTCTTGATAATCTTGGTTGATATATCGCTGTTCAGGTTGAGTAACACTTAATGGTGAGTGTTTTCTCTATCTGGAGTTACAACGTTCTCTTTATATCTCCTAGGTACGGACGCCAATAAACAAGAATAAGTCGGAGACTTGCTTGATGTGGTTGCAGGAAGAAAGAGGTGGATAGAGCGTCCTCTGGGGGGAAGTCATCTGATGCCCTTTATCGTGATTGGACTGTGTTGTTAAAGTTTCTCTCGTTCCATTTCCAGTAGCATCATGGGAAATTTAGTTTTTGTTATATTTTATGAACCATTGATGGCTGCTGGATCTAATAAAGTGGAGAAAGAAAAGCCTAATCCTCTCCTCCGCGTCCTTAATAGAATTGAAACTTTCCTTTACGATAGCTAGGAACTTTTTCATTGCCACTGGTTTCTCCTAGTGTATTTTTAATATCTGGATCCCCGCCCTATCTAGCTATCCTAAATTCATCTACGAACTCCCTCACAAAGTGGAAGTCAAGTACGCACTGGTAGTATCATCTTACTAGGGTGGGATAGGAAGCTGATGATGAAGCATCCCACATTACGTGGGTGAGACTTCTTTATCCAGAAAAACTGGATCTGGTTTTGTTGCAGAGTTGTGTGGATTTGCAGGAGACACGCTACACCCTCTCTTTAGTCCTTATAATAGCACAGAAAGACTTTGAAATGTAATTTGAAGATAAACATACTCGGAGCTTAGTTCAGATATAGGATATATGGAATTGGAATAGGTGGTGTAGGAAAGTAGAATCTTTCTGGCATAATTACCCCTGCTTTTTGCCTGGTGTCAGTGTGTTTAGACTGTAGTACACTGGGATCCTGCTACTCAGGACCCTAGTGTCTGTGCTGTCTGTAGGAAAGTAGGATCTTTCTGGCATAGATACCCCAACTTTTTGCCTGGTGTCAGTGTGTTTAGACTGTAGTTCACTGGGATCCTGCTAACCAGGACCCCAGTGGCAGTGCTCTCTCCTCTTAATTTGATGGTAAGTACTTGTGCACCCTCCAGTTGGCATACTGGGGTACCACTGTAAGTCCCTAGTATATGGTACTGAGGTACCCAGGGCATTGGTACACCATGGGCTGCAGCATGTATTATGCCAGCCATGGGAGTCCATGCAAACTGTGTCTGCAGAGCTGCCTTCGCAGTCTGCCTGAAATAGTGCTTGAACATTTCACTTTAGATATAAGGTCTTCCTTATTTCCCGGTCACTGCACTTTAAATCTATGTCACCACCAAGGTAGGCCCTTCAGTCCAAGGGCAGAGTGCATGGTTCTAAGTGTGTGGGTACCCCTGCATGAACAGAGGTACCTCTACAAACCTCAGACTCCATTCCCTCGGCTTTGTAAGTGCGGGGCAGCCATTTTAAGGTATGTAGTGGATACTGGCAAGTCGAGATGTCCAACTACATAATGGCTGCTCCGAACCTGGTCATGTTTGGTATCAAACATGTTGGAATCATGCAACTATACGGATTCCAGTGTTGGTTGCATTTTACCATGTAGTGGGGGGCTCCTTAAAGGACCCCTCCCAATACCTACCTGTGTATCCTTACAGAGTCTGCCTGCCAGCTTGCGCTGCTGTCAACCCTAGACTATGTTCTGAACCCTACTGATGAGCTTTACTCGGGCAGGAGAAGCTGAACAAAGGATTTCCTGCGATTGAGAAGTATGACCACCTCTCCTTTAGAATTAGGTAGGGTGGAGGCCCTTTCGAGCGCCATTTGGTGCCCTCTTTGCATAAACCAGTTTGGCCCAGTTCAGGAGCCCTTGGCTCCCGCTCTGGCGCGAAACTACACAAAGGACAGGTTAGTGTCCACCCCCCTGTCGAGCTCCTCCCTAGGCAGGTGCCCAGAGCGCCTCCAGGTGGCCACTTGATTCTGCCATGTTGAATCTTGGCCCCTGGGAGCATCTGACTGGGTAGGCCAGCTGAGTAGTGTCCCTGACTTCCCTGATAGGTGGGTCACCGCAGAAGATGTCCTTCCCCCTTTTAGGGTTACTTAAGGGCTCCCCTGAGGTTGGGTCCTTAGATTTGTCCAGACTTCATCTTCAAGAACTGATTGCCTGTCTCCTGTAGATTGTCTAAAGACTCTTCTGCTGTTGGACATTGGAACTCTTCAGCTGGATTAAGCCAGGACCACAATACTGCTCTTGGTGGGAAGGTTCCTGCTGCAACTTGGTCTTTGCACTCTTCAAAGTTTCTGCAATTCCGTGGCCATGCATCCTCTGAGTCAGCAAGAACTCTGCATGCATTCAAGCAAGAAGGAATCTCCCTTGGAGTGAAGGAGTCACTTCCCTGCATTCACAGGCACCTCACCGTCGACAACCGGTTTGCTGATCCTGCTGTCCCACGGACACCTCCTGGGTCCGCAACACAGGTGGTGGCTTGTTGGATTTCCAGAGACCTGCCCAGTCTTGCCAGCAACTTGAAAGGCTGCACTCCCTCTCTAGCAGACTTGAACCACATCCTTGTGCACTGTCTGGTTGTCGTTGCCAAGGCACGTTGCCTCTCCTCACTCAAGATCTTCGAGCTCCAAGAAACCCCAGCACCGCACAGCTCCAAGAACGACGTCCTGCCTGCATCCTCTGCACCGTGGGCCTCCATCTTCTATGTGCTGCTGAGGCTTCCCTGCGACTCCCTGTGCCTGCTCCCAGAGGGTCCTCGAGAGGGCTCAAACGATTTTTGCTGGCTCTCCTGCATGCTGAGGGCCGGCCCTGACTTACCCTTGCTGGGTTATTCCCACAGACCTTGCTGGTCTGCAACCAAACCGCTTTTCCTTTGGCCCAACTGTTGCGGTTGCCAAGGCTTGTTGATGGTCCTGCCGGCCACTGACCTTCCTGCATTCTTCATCTGTCGTGGGTCAGCTCGAGGATGGCTCCTGTACTCCTGCATCGTCATCTGGGCTCCACAGCTGCTTCATCAAGACCGTCGTGCTACAGCAAGTACCTCTGACAAGGGGTAGCATTATGCTCCTACTCCTCCTGGACACCTCTGGGTAGTTTGGACTCTGTCCCCTCTGCTTTCAGGTACTTCTCGTCCAGAATCCACGTTTGGGTTCCACTGTCCTGGTCCATGAGTTGCTGTAGTCACTGGACTTCCAAGATCCTCCTTTGGCTTCTACGGGCGTTTTCGACACCACTTTGCCCCTATGCACCTGGGCTCCCTGGTGTAGGTATCCTGGTTCCCTGGGTATGCATGGGTAGGGTGGCTCTCCAACCTCGCTTGATCCAATTGGTGTCCCCTGGGTCTTTTGGGAATGCCCCTGAAACAAGAAAATACCAACCGCGATTTACCCCGTGTTATCGTATGGATGTTTGACCCGGTGTAACCACTGCACCCGGGTGCCTTGGGGTCCCTAGCTACTCACCTTTGTCAGTCCTTGCTTCCCCTGAGATTCTCCATCCTTGGGTATCAGTCTCGTTTTGGCACTTAGCTCACATACCACTTTCTTAGTATATGGTTTTGCCCCCCCCCCCTATAGGGCCCCATGTTTTTAGGTCTCGCCTACGCAACGCGCATGCGTTGCATAGGCAAAAAGACCTTTTGGAATCGCTTCGGCTTTTCAGCCAAAAACGTGCACGCGTTCCATTGCCTTCAATGGCAACGCGTGCACGTTTGGCGATTCACTTGCGGGAGCGAGCGGCGCCATATGGTTGCAATTATCGCTCCTGGCACCGCTCGCTCCCGCAAGTGAAACGCTTTCACTTTTGCCGCCACTTGTTTAAACCTGTTTTTGAAGCACTTATCTAGTGCATGTATTGCTGAAATGGTGAAATATGGTTTGTTTTAATCTTTGGTAGACTCGCTGTGTGATACAGTGGCTTTCAGGTTGTTCTTTATTTTTCTGCGTGCAGTTCTTCTGTCTTCTGCGATGTGCAGGTAACTGAAAGCCTTTTGCACAATGCTGATTTGGGAGACAGCTTGTTTTACTTGAGGCGCGCACGCTTGTTTAGGACTTGTGCCCTGCGAGAGAGCATTACACTCGCTTTGAGAAGGGGGTGCATCGAGGCCGCTGAGGAACGACGAGATCTCACCAACGCTGGTCACTCTCCACTGGTTGCCCATTGAAGCCAGGTCCATACACAAGACGGTTTGTATCAATCAAAAGGCGCTATACCTTGTTACCCGGAAGACAGACAAACTCTCTGCAGGCATTGGACCATCGCAAAATGCCAAAGCTCTGCTGTTTGAATTCCCGACCTTTAAAAGGAACGACTCATGGCACAATGCTTCAGAGGTAACGCGACCAGAATATGGAACCCTCACCCCACAAAACTAGGCGCCACCACCTTGCTGGTGATCTTCGAAACAGAGGAAAGCCCTTCCCCGTCAAAGACATTTTAGCTCACAACATCCTACCTTCCCCTGTTGGGGGAACGGCTCTTTCTCCTATTAGTCCCAGGCTCTGACCATCTGATGTTCTGCAGTACTCCGTCACATTAGACCCTGACTCGAACTTGTCCTGTCTACTTCTTCGAACAGTAGCAATTATACTGTGTCTTTTTGTAATGATCGGCCATCTGAATTTTGGACGCTGAAATGATCTTTTTTTATTAAGGGAACAGTTGTTAAGCGTACACTTGTAATTCGGTTTCTTATTTAATGACTACTTTGCAATTTTGAACCTTATGTAATGATCTTTGTCTATTGTAAAGCGCTGCAACACCTTTAGGAATGTCAGCGCTATATAAAAATGCATAAGTATATATAAATACTTCAGAGTGAGTGCAGACGCAGCCCCAGTTCGAATTGTAATTGTGAAGGCCAGGACTGTATGCTAGGATTGCCACCTTATTATTCTGTAAGCATGGCACATGGTACTTACATCAGACATTATGTAAACTCTTTTGTTTTAAGTTACACATTTCTGTCGGTGCTCAATTGAATTTTCCTAAATGTATTTGCCAGCCTTGACATGAAAATACAGGCCTTGCGGTAAAAAATACACACATAAAATAAAACCAGCCTGGTGGTAACCCTAATGCACACTGACACATTCCGGCACTCGGTCACAATATCAATATTCGGAGACTCAGGTCTCCTTGGTGGTGCAGAACTACAGCCAGACTCATTTCAGAATTTCCTTCAAGTCTCATTTCTGAAACCCCACCGTGAAGCGCAGCAGGCCTTCCGCCGCCTGCTAAGCACACCGCTGCTCCCCTGAGTCACTATTAACCACAAATAGCGCTGCGGATCATTATCTGACCGTGGGAGCTTTTTAATGAGCCAGTTTGCCTCACACTGAACATCTCCGCTGGCCCGACGAGGGCAAAAACGGAAACATAAGTCGAGTTTCCAATGGAAATCAGGACAACTTCTCTTCAAACAGAAAGTGGTGTTCGAGCAAAAATGCTAAAATAATGCCCCTCTGCGCCAGAGGTCACTTTTACTGAGCGCTCAGTGTGCCTATATGCAGTATAGTAAATGCAATGCTACCACTTTTTAGTTTGCAGTACTACTTGCAGTTCTTGAATCATTGCCCTGAGAAGACCCGTAAAGCGTTATAAGGAGCTGAAACACATTGAAAATATTTTTTAGCAGCCTCAATTAAAAATATTGCATTCAAGATATTACTTGGTATTTAAGTAAGAAGGGGAGAGGATGTGGTCCGTCGGCTAGACTGCCGACTTTGGTGCTGGAAACCAGGGTTCGAGCCACGGGGTCGCGTCCACATCCTGTGATTCTGGGCAAATCACTTAATCTCCCCGTGCCTGAATGTGTAATGTAAATATGGTGCTCTGTAAAGCGCTCCAATACCTTCGGGTCGAGTTCGCGCTATATAAATATGCAACAAGAATGAACTCTCGAATACAAGACTGCCCCTAAATGATTCCTGTAACATCAACAAAATTGACTGGATTTTTTCATGTGTTTCTTCCCCTAATATAAAACAGGCATTGCTTATATCAGCCTGAGCCCTGAGTGTGAGGTAATACGTGAATTTTCAAGAGTGAGCATGATTTATTTTAAAGATCTGTTATATATTATTAGAATACATTTGTAAAATGGAGAAAATACTTATAATAATGAGTTTTCCTTGAACGCACTAATCTATGCCACATGATGCCACTCAGTGGCACATAATTACACTCTAATCAAGGCAACATAAAAACACTCCACATAATACCACTCAGTGCCACATAATTACACGCCACATAATTACACTCTACTCAATGCAAGATAAATAAACTCCACATAATACCACTCAGTGCCACATAATTATATGCTACATAATTACACTGCACTCAATGCAACATACACTCCAAATACCACTCAGTGCCACATAATTACACGCCACATAATTACACCTTACTCAATGCAACATAAATACACTCCATATAATACCACTCAGTGCCACATTATTACACGCCACATATTTACACTGTACTCAATGCAACATAAATACACTCCACATACCACTCAGTACCACATAATTACACTCTATTCAATGCAACATAAATATACTCCACATAATACCACTGTGCCACATAATTACACTCTACTCAATGCAACACAAATACACTGCAGAAAATACCACTCAGTGCGACATAATTACACGCCACATAATTACTCTACTCAATGCAACATAAATATACTCCACTTAATACCACTCAGTGCCACATAATTACATGCCACATAATTACTCTACTCAATGCAACATAAATACACTCCACATACCACTCAGTACCACATAATTACATGCCACATAATTACACTCTACTCAATGCAAGATAAATACACTCCACATAATACCACTCAGTGCCACATAATTATATGCTACATAATTACACTGCACTCAATGCAACACACACTCCAAATACCACTCAGTGCCGCATAATTACACGCCACATAATTACACTCTACTGAATGCAACATACATTCCACATAATACTACTCAGTGCCACATAATTACACGCCACATAGCCAATAGGTCTCGCCTTTGGGACCTTATAAGTGTTTAGCCATGCAACAGTTGATGTTGTTGCACCAAGGATATTGTGCTGCATAACTAAATACTTATAAGGCCCCAAAGGCGAGACCTATTGGCTATGCCAATGCTTGTTTTCTATGCTACTTACCTGTTATTGAAGAATTTTGTGTGTATGTATTTGATATCTCCAGGTAGGGGCTATATCCAGTTAGTTTTTAGTGTTGTGTAAATAAATACTGAAGTATTTCTTTCTAAACACTTGTGTGGTTCTTTCTTGTGTGAAAGCTTGCTAACTGAATGAGTGGTAAAGGCAACCGATTTACCCCCTCCCGAATAAGCCTTAGCTGCTCTCCACAGCTACCCCATGAGAGCTTTGGTTATCAGGGACCCAAATACTATCACTAAGGGTTGCCTTTACTCAGTGCACAGTGCTTCACCATAGGTGGATACGATATACTGAGCCAGCTTCCTACATTGGTGGTGCAGTAGTTGAATAAAGACTTGCATTGCTTTACCACTCTCATTAGTAGGCTTTCCACAAGAAACCGCTATTACCTCTGGTGAATCCACCATATTTATTAGGTAAGACGTTTATTAAACTTTTAGTTTAGGCGTAAAGGGTCTAGCATAGCCCTTTCTCCAACCTTTTGGGAAGTTTATATTACTAGATTAGGGTACACTACACTAGTACCATGTCGTCTAATGGGGAGCCAAGTCAGACTCCTGCAACTGGGTACAGTGCCCTTATGTTCCAGGACTAAGGACTCTGTGTAGTATTAGAAATCTCAAGACAGGTACAAACCCACTAGGTCTTTTCTTGTGGAGTTACTCCTGCAAGAGGACCTCCAGAATCCTGAAAGGTCACTGGGGGAGGAAGAACTTGGTGTGGGGGGATGACCCTACAGGACAAGAGCAAGAACGATATAGTACTACTGCCTTTGTCACTGGACCTGGCCATGGGGAGTCAGAAGAGACTCCTGTGGACAGCCCAATACCTGTAGAGGGAGGTACTGATGGTACAGAAGGGGGTTGCACTAGTAGGCCCATTTTCTCTCCCCCTAGGCTGGTACAGAGGATTCCTAGGAGGAACAGGTCCTCCTCATCCTCACTCCCCTCAGCATCCCAGGCTGGGTCTATCCACTCTAACATAGGAGGGGAAGATTTAGATAGGGTGTACAGCACGCTCCCTTTTGAGAAGACAAAACTCAAATTGACGGAGCAGCTGGCACTTAAAAGTGAAGTCCTAAAAGTGGAAAAGAAGAACTTGGGGTTAGACCACAATGGTGGCAGCAATAAAGAGTCCGGAGTCAGGGAGGAACACTTTGGGTCTAGGAATCTTAGCAGGATAGTGCCTCTTTAAAACTGGGAATTATATCCACAAGTGTATTACTGCTATGGAGAGGGCCTGCAAAGTCCAGAATATACCCCAAAAGCAGGGGGCAGCTATCCTGTGGCTCTCCTTTGCAGTCAAAGGGAGAGAAATACTCATGGCAGTTGGAGAAGAGGATGCAGACAACTATAAGGTTTTGAAAGAGGCACTTATTGAAGGGTTAGGACATACCTATGAAGAATACAGGATTAAGTTCCGAGCTATTCAGAAAGCCTCTTCAAAAGACTAGATTGATTTAATTGATTGTGCAGTTAAGGCTTTGGAAGGCTGGTTACATGGTAGTAAAGTACATTACTATAATGGACTGTATAATTTGATCATGAGAGAGCACATCCTTAATAATTGTCTGAGAAACTGCACCAATACCTGGAGGACTCTGATCTGACCTCTCCCCAAGAATTAGGAAGGAAGGCAGACAAATGGGTTCACACTAGGGTGAGCAATACGTCTCATTGTGGGCAAATTAGAAAAATAAAGATACATTTAAGTCCCAGGAGAAAGATGGGGAGGAACCTAAAGATAGCAAAAAGCGTCTTCTTCAGGTCCACAGATATCTTCCTCAGGGGAGGGTCCCACTCCTTCTCTTCTTCTCATAATAAACCTCCTTAGTGCTTTGTTTGTAAACAAAAAGGCCATAGGACATCTGATCCCAGTTGTCCTAAGAAAGGCCCCAAGACTGCTACTACTCCCCCTAGTGCCCCTAGCAGTAGCACTAGTAGTAAAACCCAACAGGGTGTACCTGGGTTCACCTTGGGTGCTACATTGAGCTCTGGCCTAGTCAGAGAAGTCACTGAGGGTATCCTGACATCAGAGGGTGGCACTGACCTTGCCACCTTGCGTCTGGTTTCCTAATATGAGGAAATACAGGCAGCATCCCCTCATCAATGGTATTAAAGCAAAAGCTTACAGTGACACTGGTGCCAATGTCACTATGGTGACTGAATAGCTGGTGTCACCTGAGCAATACTTACTTGGGCGTCAGCATCGGCTGAAGTGGAGTTAAGGACTCGTACAGCCATACTTGAGCTCCCTGAAAGCGTTTTTGTGGCAACTATTGCACAGGTCAAGAAACCGGGAAATCAAGAAGCAGTGGAGCCTGAAATAATGGCCCAGACTGCTACCAACAAGAGAGGTAGGAAGGGTAAGAAATTATCCTCCCCCAGACTTCATGTGAGGATCAGTCTTCTCAGGAAGATGATCTTGCCCCTTGTGAGGGAACTGCCCCAGAGAAGCTTGATCCCGACACAGCAGAGCAGCTAGGAGCAGGGGGACCATCCAGGGAGGGATTGAGTCTGGAGCAGAAATCCTGCCCCTTTCTTGAGAGCCTCAGACCGCAAGCTGATGCAGAGGCAGGGGATGTCGGTGGGACCCACAAGGTCTATTAGGAGGATGGACTCCTTTATTCTGAGGCTAAGGACCCCAAGCCTGGTGCTACCAGGAGGTCGGTTATTCCTCAGAAGTTTAGGGAGTTCCTCTTGACCGTAGCACATGACATACCCCTTACACGGCATCTTCAGCAAAGCAAGACTTTGGGCAGGTAAGTCCCACAATTTCACTGGCCCCACATGTCTTAAGATACCAAGGAGTTTTGTTGCTCCTGTGTCACCTGCCAAGCTTGTGTTAAGTGAGGTGGCACTACTAAGGCCCCCTTAGTCCCACTGCTAGTGGTTGGGGTTCCCTTTGAAAGGGTAGGGATTGACATTGATGGTCCTCTAGACCTTCCTAAAGCCTCTGGGAACAGGTAAATCCTGGTAATGGTGGGCTATGCCTCCTGATACCCAGAAGCTATTCCCCTTAGTGCCACTGCAGCTCCTGCAGTGGCCAATGCTCTCTTCGTAATTTTTCCGGAGTATGTTTTCCTAAGGAGATGGTGTCTGACTACATGTGTGGCTACCTGAAAGCCATATGTAAAGAGAGTGGTGTCAACTATAAGTTCACTACACCCTACCATCCATAGGGTAACGGGTTAGTTGAAAGGTTCAACAAAACCCTCAAAGGTTGATTATGGGAATATCTGACAAGCTCAGGAGGAGATGGTATGTCCTACTACCTTGCCTTCTTTTTGCCTACAGAGAGGTTCCACAGAAGGGGGTGGGCTACAGCCCATTTGAACTTCTGTTTGGACATCCAGTTAGGGGTCCACTTTGTCTTGTGAAGGAAGGATGGGAGCAGCCTCTCAAACCTCCTAAGCAAGACATTGTAGATTCTTGTCTAGGCCTGCATTCATGCATGACTGAGTACATGAAGAAGGCCAGCAAAAACCTGGAGGCCAGCCAACAACTTCAGAAGTTATGGCATGACCAGAAGGCTGTCCTGACTGTTTACTAGCCAGGGTAGAAAGTGTGGGTGTTTGAGCCTGTGGCGCTAGCAGCTCTCCAAGACAAGTGGAGTGGCCCCCATACTATCCTGGAAAAATAAGGTGAGGTCACCTACCTGGTGGACCTGGGTACTCCTAGAAGCCCCAACAGCGTGCTTCATGTGAACCGCCTAAAGCTTTACTTTGACAGGGCTGACTTGAGCTTGTTCATGGCTACTGATGAGGGACAGGAGGACGAGAGTGATTCTCTCCCTGATCTCCTCTCATACAATCCAGTTGATGGAGTAGTCTTGCAAACAGTCTCACTGAACAGCAAACTGTTCGCAGACCGTTCTTAAGTCAGTTCCCAGAACTCTTTTCTCTGACACCCAGTCAGACTACCTGGTGAACCCATGAGGTGGACACAGGTGAAAAGTCTGCCTGTCAAGAGTAAAATCTACAGGCAACCTGACCATGTTAGAGATTGCATCAGGACAGAGGTCCAGAAGGTGCTAGAGTTGGGGGTCATTGAACCTTCAGACTTTGGTCTAATCCAGTAGTCCTTGTGCCCAAACGTCATTCCCAGGGTGGAAAGAGAGAAGAGGTTTTGTGAAGAGTATCGAGGCCTCAATGATGCTCCAAAACTGCATTTTTAACTCCTGATGGGCGCTATCACTTCACATTGATGCCCTTTGGATTGCAAAATGCACCTGCCACATTCCAGATGTTGATGAATCAAGTTCTGACAGCTCTGGAAGACTTTAGTGAAACATATCTAGATGATTTTGCTGTTTTTAGCTCCACCTGGGAGGATTACCTCGTCCACCTCAGGAGTGTACTTGAGGCTTGTGGAAGGCAGGCCTTACTATCAGGGCCAGCAAGTGCCACATAGGGCAGAGCATAGTTGTATACTTGGGCCAGCTGGTAGGTGGAGGCCAAGTTCACTCTTTGGTGTGCCAGTTTTGCAGGAGCTTGAGTGGGGGCTGCCCAAGGACTTCACTCCCCATCAGCCTAAGCGCCGGGAGGCGCTTTAAAAGACCGACGCCCGGCCCGCGGCGCGGTGTGCCAGTTTTGCAGGAGCTTGAGTGGGGGCTGCCCAAGGACTTCACTCCCCATCAGCCTAAGCGCCCGGGAGGCGCTTTAAAGACCGACGCCGGCCCGCGGCGCGGTGTGCCAGTTTTGCAGGAGCTTGAGTGGGGGCTGCCCAAGGACTTCACTCCCCATCAGCCTAAGCGCCGGGAGGCGCTTTAAAAGACCGACGCCGGCCCGCGGCGCGGTGTGCCAGTTTTGCAGGAGCTTGAGTGGGGGCTGCCCAAGGACTTCACTCCCCATCAGCCTAAGCGCTGGGAGGCGCTTTAAAAGACCGACGCCGGCCCGCGGCGCGGTGTGCCAGTTTTGCAGGAGCTTGAGTGGGGGCTGCCCAAGGACTTCACTCCCCATCAGCCTAAGCGCCGGGAGGCGCTTTAAAAGAGCGACGCCAGCCCGCGGCGCGGTGTGCCAGTTTTGCAGGAGCTTGAGTGGGGGCTGCCCAAGGACTTCACTCCCCATCAGCCTAAGCGCAGGGAGGCGCTTTAAAAGACTGACGCCGGCCCGCGGCGCGGTGTGCCAGTTTTGCAGGAGCTTGAGTGGGGGCTGCCCAAGGACTTCACTCCCCATCAGCCTAAGCGCCGGGAGGCGCTTTAAAAGACCGACGCCGGCCCGCGGCGCGGTGTGCCAGTTTTGCAGGAGCTTGAGTGGGGGCTGCCCAAGGACTTCACTCCCCATCAGCCTAAGCGCCGGGAGGCGCTTTAAAAGACCGACGCCGGCCCGCAGCGCGGGGCCAAGGGCGGGCCCGTCCACGCCCGTCGGAGCCCGGAGGAGGCTGGGCTGGGCTATCCCTCTAACTTTGAGGTAAGAATATGGGGAAAAGAAAAACACCTTTGCGCGACCAAGGAGGGGATGCAGTAAATACCTTGGATTCTTTCCTCATGAAGGCAGCAGATGCCTTGTCTAAAGAAATCGAGCGAACAGAGGGGAGACTAACAGGAGCTGAAATGGATTCTGTGTCAATAGCACCCCGCTATAATCTAGCTACAAATGACCAAGTGGGTGCAAATATAGTTTCTGTTATGCAATCGGTCCCCCCAGTACTGATCTCAGACTCTCAGCCAAATGGCACAATTAACTCAAACCCCACTGGCTCTCCGGTTGAACCTCCGGTGAAGAAAAAGAGAGGAGGTAAATTATCATGTCAGCAAAATTTAACTATGACCATAGGGGGGGGTAAGGGCCCGCCCAAAAAGACTTCTTTTGGTCATGGAAAGCCTGGTAAGCCCCTGCAAGATTTGGAAATTACTTTGACTCGCCTGCTGCAACCTGTCTTGAAGAGACTTGAATGTATCGAGGGACAGTTGGCAAAAATCATTAATAATGGGGATTTTGTTTGTGCTAATGCTAGCACCACTGTACAGAGGGCGAATTCAATAGGTGTATGTGAATGTGGTAAACCCGTAGTTAGTGAGATGCAGCCAGTAGCTACCATTGATTTTGACCGTAAACCAGTTACACTAATGTCCACTGCCCTAATTACTAAAAGCGGAACGGTAATGGACAGGTGGGGTCAACATACTGACAACATTTGTGATAGACGTGGGATGGGTGAACCTTGGGAAAAGAGAAATGTAAATATTTGTCGATCCAACACAAATGTGTTACCGCCGTATAACACTCTTTCGTATCCCTTTATTAATATGGCTAATACTGCTAACTTGGGTCATCCTGTAAACTATGGCAGCTCATCGCTCCAGAACCAACAAGGTATATACCCAGATAGGGCTTCAGATAGCAGAATCCTACCTCGGATTCAGACCCAGTGTTATACCACTCAAGGGGAACTTCAGGGGGAACAGGGGGGATATCAACCCCCCCATAAATTTAATCTCAATCTCCCCCCAGCGGCATGTCCCTATGTAATAATTTTAGTAAATGTCCCCCCTTTGAAAATCAATCAAACGGAAACTACCCATCAACTAATTAATAAAGCCATGTATTGGTTATCTACTTTTGCTATGAATTCAGAAGGTTTGAATATTGGCAATCAAATTATCATGGCTAGAAGAGTACCATGGGTGGGAAATACTTCAAAGTCAATCAGGGGAGACTGTGTAGTAATACATTTTAGGAGACAGCATCATGTGAAATACCTTCTGGGTATGATTCCTAACTCTCCTGTGGCGTCTACACAAATCTTTGCTGTACCTTTAGGCTTTTTTTACAGACCTCTGGGGTCACAACAAATGATGAAGACTAGGCTGAATTATACTCCGGAACCTGCTGTTTCCCCTGTCCCTATTCATGTTGCAGTACCCCCTCCTGTTAAAGAAGCAAATGCCTTAGATATACCTTTGACAAATAGGTTTGCGTCTTTGGAGGATCTGGAGGCATTCGATTGACATAGGGAAAATGAGGAGTTTGTGTGCCCTATGACACATCAGGAGACAATCTGTACTAGAGTAGGTCACTCACAGGCTGAAGAAAGGGATAATATAAAAGCATTGGTTTGGAATATAGCGGGGCTCAGATCTAAGAAGGATAATGAAGATTGGCTATCAATATTAAATGGATATGACTTGGTGTGCCTCCAGGAAACTTGGGAGGTGGGTATTGTGTCCTATGATGGGTTCCGTACATTCCACACCTCCGCAATTCCATCTCGGTCTGGAAGTGCGAGAGGTGGTATATTAACGCTGATAAAGAACACTTTAGCTATAAAAATAATTGATTTAAATGTGCTGTCACCGTATTATCACCTATTAGTTTTTAGTGGGGATGGTCAAGCAGATGTTTTATTAGTAAATTTTTATAATAATCTTTTTGAAGGCAATATGTCAGATGTAATTCGTTCTCTTGAAAATGAAATAGAAAAAGCTATAGGCAGCCACCGTAAACATTTGCACATACTATGGGTGGGCGATTTTAATTGCCACAGCTGCCCAAAAATCCTAAGGCCAGTTTGTGGAATAGTTGGTGAGGACGGGGTTACACCATATCATTTTATACATCACGAATATGGGGAGGAAATAAATAGGCTCATGGTTACTAGGAACCTGGAGATTTGTAACCCTGCAGAGGAAGAAACTGGTACTTTGGTAAAAACTTTTGGGGATCCTAGAAATGGATCAACGCTTGACTACCTTGTAGTGGAAACTGCTTTTAAGAAATTTTATATCAGGTAGGAACCTTTGTTTCAAATTTTAGTGATCACGTTGCTCTGACTTTTACTTTGGAATGGAAGGGCTGTTTTAGTAGCAATATTAAAAAAGTCTTGGCACCAAGTATAGCTAGGAAAAATGGTATAGTGCTTAAATGGGCAAAAATAAACAAAGCTACACTAATCCTTAAAGTAATTTGTCATACCCAAGAAGAAATTGATACATGCCTCGCTTTGCAGGGAGATCCACAAGGTATAGTGAAAGCTTTTGCTACTCTGTTAAATGTGGTGGAAGATAATCTAAAATCTAACTTCAAGGCAAGCGTAGGAAAAGCTCCACGCTGGTTTGATAGGACCTGCACAAAATCCTTGAGTAGACTCCTTAATGCATTAAAGGAAAAGCCAAGAAATAAAGTTTTGGTGAGCCTCTTACGAGACGAATATAAAAAATGCAGACAGGTGAGATTAGCGGCTCTAAAAGAAGAGGCATGGGATAAACTGCGGACAGCTTCCTTCCTAAAAAGTTCTAAAGAGTTTTGGGGGATAGTTAATTCCCCCTTTTTGTGTGAAGACTCAGATCCCTCTATAAGTACGCATGTGGGAGAGGAAGCCTGGGTGGACCACTATACTGCAATATTTGATTCGGTATATCCGAATGATGAGTACTCCTCTAGCTCTAAAACAGATACACCGATCATTTTTTCAATGATAGAGGTGGAAAAGGGATTAAAACAGTGTAGTAGTGCCAAGGCTCCGGGTCCCGATGGTGCTCCGATTGATTTTTTCTTTGAACCATTAGAACTCTGGATTCCATTTTTAACTAATGTTTTAAATGCTATCGTAAAAGGTCCAATACCGGCCTCGTGGAAAACGACGGTAATTGTACCAATTTTAAAAAAAGGAGATAAAGCATTGCCAAAGAATTATTGACCGATTTCACTTATAGACGGCACCTGTAAACTTATGGGCCGTCTTGTTTTAAACAGAATTGAGGAATGGGCAGCAGATAAAAATATCTTAATTTCTACTCAATATGGTTTTAAAAAGGGATGGGGACATTAGATCAGTGTCTAAATTTAAACCTAATTGCGGCAAAATATACCAATGTAAAAGAGGGGAACATATTTATGGCGTTTATGGATCTCTCTGCCGCATTTGATTCAGTTTTGCACGGGAAATTATGGTTTATTTTAAAAGAAATGGGTGTGGAGGAAAATATTATTTCCTTCATTAGACAGTTATATTCCCAGTCCACAGCTCGTGTAAGATATGGATCTCAGGGAGAATGCACAAGGGCCTTCCCAATTCATCGGGGAGTTAGGCAAGGCTGTGTCTTAGCCCCCCTTTTATTCTCTATGTATACAAATGGGGTAGAGTCAGCAGTAAATGCGGATGTTATCGATGTACCTAGAGTAAATAAAAACAGCTACCCATACTACTTTATGCAGATGACGCCGTTCTGGTGGCAAGAACTGGCATAGCCTTACAAAAACTAATAAATAATTATGTATCTTATATGTCGGGTCTAGATTTACAAGTAAATGAAACTAAAACATTTGTTTTAGTAGTGGGGAAACAGCCAAGGAAACTACCAACTTTTTATACTGCCTCACGAAAAATTGAAATAACTAAAACTTTTCTATATTTGGGAGTACTTTTTAATAGTGAAGGGACCTGGAAGGACATGGTTGCGAACAGATGTAATGCCTTGGAAAAAAACGCTATGGCTATCCGTTCTTTTACAAGAAAACTGGGCACTAAGCCTGTAGAACCAATTAAAAAAATTTATGGCGCCAGAGCTGTTACTTCTGCTACATATGGTGCAGGCATTTGGGGTGTAGCTAATACTGATTCACTATAAAAAAAGGAAGATATGTTCTTTAAAAAGTTATTTGCTATCCCCAAAGGGTGCTCTAACTATATTGTGCACCAGGAATTACAAGTCCCTTTCATTTCTGATCTGACATTCTTAGCCCCAGTTCTACTTTGGCACTCGATTTGGAAGAGAGATACAGTGGGGCTTACCCAAGGCATCATCCAAGATTGTATACAGCTTGATAAAGCAAACCGAGTCCCTTGGCTGTGTTATGTTAAAAACACATTGATGAAGTTGGGCTTAGAGACCTTGTATTTAGATCCATCTGCCTGTAGGGGTACACCAAAAAGCGTAATTAAAGCACGTGCTAAAGAATTTAGAGAAAAGGAAAGAGATAACCTAAATGGGGCTAAACCTACAGTAGCACTATATTTAACCCTACCGTGTATTATAGGAGAAATGAACTCATATTTGACATCTGTAACAAATCCCCGACATAGATTTATATTGCTAAGGTTTAGATAAAATTTTATTCCCTGTCTATTAGGTTATCCATCAGGGACCTATTCAGTAAATGAACTTTCAGCTTGTCCCTGTGATAAAATATCTACACAATCGAACTTACATCTGCAATTTTTTTGCAAATTTTATTCATGTATTCGGAAAAAGTATATTTGCCCGCTGTTGCAAAAATATCATTTTATACAATGCCGACCTGCCCTGTTTTTCCTCCAAATGCTCCCCAATTCATATGTCAACTATTGTGTAGCATCGTACTTATGTTCGGCTTTATCAAAAAGGAGGTTAGTGAGGTATTAGACTGTCCAAAATTCCAAACTGCACTAATTAGCACTTTAAATAATTGTCTGGGTGGAGTCTATCTTGATAAGTATTTAAAACATTTTTTAGATTTTATATAATCATTATTGTAATGTATTTTAATAATTTAATGGTATTGTTCATAAGAGGCACTGTGAGCACTTTAAGCGCTATGCACTTTACTGTAAATTCAGTTTGAAAAATGTAATGGATGGTATTATTATTTTAAATGGTTCCTATCTGGTTTTTTATTGTCTGTACACTTTCGTGAACTTTTTACTATGCTGATTGTGATATATTGTCTTTTTTTTAAAAATTTTGATTAATGTATGATCTGTAGACTTTTATGACCTTATCAATTAAGATCGAATAAAGTTATTAACCAACCAACCAACCACTCTTTGGATAACAAAATCCAAACCATTATGGATTGGGTTGCTCCCAATACCCAGACTCCAGTCAGAGCTTTTCTGGGTCTGACTGGGTATTACAGAAGGTTTTTAAGGGATATGGGTCCATTGTGACACCCCTCAATGATCGCACCTCTAAGAAGATGCCTAACAAGGTAAATTGGACAGTTAGCTGTCAAGAGGCCTTTGATGCCCTGAAGAAGGGCATGTGCTCTGCTCCTATTCGGCAGATTACCGACTATTCAACACAATTTATTGTTCAGACAGATGACTGAGGTAGGAATAGGAGCAGTGTTATCACAGCTCAATGAAGAGGTCCAGGATCAAGCAGTAGCTTTTATCAGCAGGAGGTTGACCCCCAGAGAGAAACGTTGGTCAGCCATAGAGAGAGAGGCTTTTGCTGGGATGTATGACATTACCACGCGTGGTTTTACAACGCGAGTCTTTACTTTTTAGTAAATACTACGCATACCATTATGTCCCTTTTACATTTGCTTTCACTATAAATACACTTACCATGCAAATGACTAGCACGCACACTGTCACCACGCATTTAATTAAATCGGATATTGAATAATATTACTTTGGAGAAAGTCCGATCTTCAAAAGCTGGGGCATAGAGATAAAACCCATCAGTATACGTGGCTATCCTGCTCCGCTAGTCCAGCTGTACGAACATCAACAGCCCGGAAAAACACCCCACGGTCTGTACTGAGAGGGGCAATAGGGCGTTAGTCGCCCACAAAGAGGCAGTCATGGGAAACACAGACAAATTTTCCAGAACCTATACAGCAAGGAACTTGCCTTGACGATTTAAGATGGCCCACGAGGACAATTATCAACCAAACAAGAAATAATTGACAAAACAGCACGCAACATTCACCAGCAGGTGAAATCAACCTGCTGCGGATATGTTCATGGAACATCAACGGGCTGTCCAGCAAGATAACAGACCTGGATTTTATCAACTATCAAAGGACATTCCATATCATTGCACTACAGGAGAGTTGGCTGATCGACCCACCACACTTTCAAGGATATTTACGTTTCTTCGCACCAGCAGTCAAAGTGGCAAGATACGGGCATCTGCAGGGAGGCCTCGCAATCTATGTGAACAACACAAGCACAACTTCAGCTCACCCAGTTGGCTTGAGAACACCGGAATCCATTGCAATAAAAATATCTACTCCGAGGGGGACACCAGGGAAGGGGCGCAAGGACATTGTAATATTAAATACCTACATACATCCGAATAGGAAAATCAAGGCTGCAAAACAATTGACCAATTTCGTAGAGCTATGTATGAGTGAGGTCAATACACCAGACATGATACTCACAGGGGATTTTAACTTGCATCTAATTGGCTCGTCGACTGCGGAGGAAGTATCTATACATAACCGGTTATGGAACATCCCACCTCAGGGTAAGAGCTCCTCAGAACTGCCTACAAAAACTAGCCAGCGTCTCATAGAGGATCTCGAACTCCTCAATTTCAGAGCGGTGAATGGCAGAAGTATAGGTGACAACCCCCCGGCATTCACTCACTACTCATCAAAACCTCAGCGCTAGACTATACCTTTGTGTCCATAACCCTGTTCAACAAAATTATCACATTCAGCATGGGCGACAAAGCTGACAGTGATCACCGGCCCCAGGAGCTCACACTCCGCACAAACATGCTAAAGCTTTCGAAATGGAACGGCCAACCAGGAACGACTGCTACAATCAATTACAGGAGAATAACATTTGGGCAAGCAACACAAGGGAGCTTTCTACAAACTGCCACACTTTTATTCGAAACACAGGAAGGGGGCAATGAAAAAGAGAAATGGATGAACTACACGAACACATTGGCAAAATCCTTCGCCGTCCCAATTAAATCAAGAGCACAGCAGAGCTATAGTGGTACAACCAACTTTACCAAGATGCAAAAAAATATGATAAGATCTATAAAAAATGCAGTCAACTGCACGCTGCGGCACCTGTGACGGAAACCAACCGATATCATAAACCTAGCAGCACTACGACAGCAGAAAACTCAGCTGAAGCAAGTATTATGGCGGCCAAGAGAGACTCTGAGGACTCTTTATGGGCGAAATTGCATGCCGATATTAAGCAGAATGACAGTGCAAGGTTTTGGGAGACAATAAACCGACTTATTCGCCCCACACACGAGGGACTGTCATCTAACATATCTGAGGAGGACTGGGCGACCTACCTTGGAAATCATTTCCATCAAGAAGAACTCCCAGCGTCCACAGGAACTATGTCGAAGACAATCTTGAGGACTACCACTATCGTGTACCGACCCAGCGAGTAAAGTACAACAGCACTAGAAGGGGACGAAGGGGAATTGCAGGGAGTTATATTCCCATGCGACTACCTCAAAGCAATTAAACGCCATATAAAGAAGAGAAGGGGCACCGGGCCCTAATGGAATCCCGCCTGTGCTCTATAAACAAGACGCAGATTATTGGGCAAAAGCACTCAGCCCTCTTTTCACTGAAATAAGGCAGACATGCCTACTTCCTCCGTCCTGGCGGGCTTTGATAATCTCGCCAATTTTTAAGTCAGGAGACAAGACTCTGCCAAAAATTACCACCTAGTTGCTCTTCTGGACAACGAGGCAAAATGTTTTGCGGGTACACTTGTGGACGAATTACAACAATGGACCGAAGACAACTTGATAATTCCTCTGAATCAGACTGGCTTCTCCAAATCCGTTGGAACGGTAACAAATATATAACAACTATGGCTCTGCTCATTGACAAGGCTGAGAATACAAAAATGCCATTATACTTGTGCTTCATTGACTACAGGGCTGCCTTTGATCATGTAAACCGCAATAAACTATGGATAAAACTGGCCACTGGGGCATACCCCAGGCATTGCTCAATCTGCTAATCAATTTGCACACTGAGACCTGTATACAAGTAAAACTGGGGGATGGGTCAACCCTTTCGAGACGGATACCAACAACGAAGGGACTCAAACAAGGCTGTGTGCTGGCCCGACCCTATTTAACCTGTTCCTTGCAGACCTTATCCCGCTATTAAATGCTAGCAACTCACACTCTCCAAGGTTAGGGAACCTAGCGTTACCATGTCTACTCTATGCAGATGACTTAGTTCTAATTAGTCAAACGAAGGTTGGTTTACAGCATCTTCTTAATACCACATTCGAATACTCCGAGGCAAACAACCTGAACATCAACTTGGAGAAAACCAAAACCATGACAATCAAAAAGAACTCTAAGAAAACATTTGTCTGGTTCTGGGGTCACACCCGCATAGACTCAGCAACAGAATATAAATATTTAGGAGTGATCATCGATAAAGGCGGGCATTTCACAGCCCAAAGGGACTCAATCAAGAGGAAGGGAATAGCCCTGGCAGTCTCGATAAGCAATCTTAACTCTAAGCTGAGCGGCCCCTCACTTGCCCCACTAGCCGAAGTAATATGGGCAAAACTCCTACCCACAATAGCTTATGCGAGTGAGGCACAGAGGGGCAGGGACTCCAAGCTCCTAGATGGCACAGTTGCAAAAGCATACAGAATAATCTTTGGCTTACCAAAAATAGTCTCTTCAGCACAGATCAGGCTCGAGTTTGGTGTCCAGAAACAGACCCTTGCAAGACAATGCGCGATAGCCATCTTTTGGGACAAAGTACGGAAATCAAAACCAGGAACTCTCAAATGGTACTTGTGGTTAGAACTACAATATAAAATGTCATCACCTGCTGCAAAATATCTACAAGCAAGTCTGACCACCCTGGGGCTTATCGAGCTCTGGGAAACACCTACCAGTCACTGTCTTTTCAAAAAATAGCAAGGAAAACAGTAAAGCGCCTATCCTGGATTGAGGACAAAGCAGCCTTATCCAAGAGGACACATGGCTGGATGACTCTGAGCACCTACTCCACCCCTGCTGCTCAAAAATACCTAGCCCTGGAGTTTGCTAGATCTACTAAAATCAATTCCTAAAGTACCAACTTGGCCTGCTCCCATGCACAAAGCACTTTCCGCACTGGCTGAAAAGCCAATTCGATTCCACCTGCCGCTTGTGCGGCACAGCGCAGGAAGACATGCTGCACCTTCTCTGCATTTGTAAAGAACTGACACCAGAACGAAAACAGTTTTTAAAACCACTTTTTAATCATAGAGGCATCCGCACACGGAGGCAAGCGGTGCTGGCGTGTTTTGCAGCCGAGGACACGCAACTGAACTGTCGCCTGGTAAAGTTTTTGAGGCAAATGGAGAAGAAAATGCGACAATAGCGACAGGCACATCTCAGTACTAACATCGGGCAGAGCAATATTACTGCCTAAACGTAAAAAGGTTAAAAGCTGCTAAGTTAATGAATTAATTACTACATCTTGCATTTGAAAGTGATAGATCAACTGATTTGAACTGATTTTAACGGATTTTTACTAAATCCCTTTTACCTTTCTCTTAAAATTGCAATATATAATGAAAATTTTTATGATATATTCTGTAGCAATGGTTTTAAGTAACTACGCTAATAAAATAAACTTGAAACTACTTTGGAGTGTTATTTTAACTTGTAATGTTGCTTAGTCCTTAGAATTTAAAAAATGCTGTAATTAACAGTTAAAATTATTCCTTAAAAGCTATATTTTACATATTGTAGAAAAAAGCCACCGCCAAGATTCTGGATCCTGAAAACAGAGACAGTCCGATGAGTAACGCAAAAAAATGCTTTGAACGTAAATTAAAAGTTCAGTCACACTTTTAATGGTGAAAAAATATCATTACCAATGCATATTTTATTTTTAAAAGTAGTTATAACCCACCTACTACTATGAAGCTGCCGTCCTCCATTATGTGTTCATTGTCTTCCAACCCTCTGAGCTGAAAGGATGTTGTAAACATTACCACAGTTTTATGCACAGAGTAACACTGCCACCTACGGGACGCTGTTCATTTGTTAGGGCCACAAACACCTACCGCTGTACACCCTGGTGGGACTCCCGTCTCAGGGTGCAACTTGCCTTGCGCCGCTTTTGAGGACCGTGATCCTGCGCTGCCGTACACCCTGAGCCGTTGGCGTGGGGGGATGCGTGACCAACGGGCATAAAGCGCTGCCTCTCCTCCCGCGGCGCGGGACGCTGTTCATCTGTTGGGGCCACAAACACCTACCACTGCACGCCCTGGTGGGACTCCTGTCCCAGGGTGCAACCTGCCTTGTGCTGCTTTTGGGGCCATGATCCTGTGCTGGCCTACACCCTGGTGAGACTTCCTGTCCCAGGGTGCAACCTGCCCTTGAGCCGCTGCTGTGGAGGAGGTGTGACCACTGCGCATAAAGCGCTGCCTCTTCCCCCGCGGCGCGGGACGCTGTTCATCTGTTGGGGCCACAAACACCTACCACTGCACGCCCTGGTGGGACTCCTGTCCCAGGGTGCAACCTGCCTTGTGCTGCTTTTGGGGCCGTGATCCTGTGCTGGCCTACACCCTGGTGAGACGTCCTGTCCCAGGGTGCAACCTGCCCGTGAGCCGCTGCTGTGGAGGAGGTGTGACCACTGCGCATAAAGCGCTGCCTCTTCCCCCGTGGCACGGGACGCTGTTCATCTGTTGGGGCCACAAACACCTACCGCTGCACAGCCTGGTGGGACTCCTGTCCCAGGGTGCAACCTGCCTAGCGCCGCTTTTGGGGGCCGTGATCCTGCGCTGCCCTACACCCTGGTGGGACTTCCTGTCCCAGGGTGCAACTTGCCCTTGAGCCGCTGCCGTGGGGGAGGCGTGACCAACGCGCATAAAGTGCTGCCTCTACCCCCGCGGCGCCCATCATAGCCCGGAAGAGGAAGGGCAGGGCCACCTCCCTTGGCCTTGGGTTTCTTGGACTGATGTGGCATTGCAGATGTAATTAGGTGACTCTTTTTAGCATTTCAGTTCACCTGCGACTTCGATAGTGACTTCTCTTGTCCTCATTGAACGGGAGATTTCAGAACATTAACTCATAAACTCCCAAGTGTGTATATTGGAGTCAAACTCCACCTCTTGAGAAATACTCGCCCGATTTGCACATTTGAATCCTCCCATTATACCATATTCTCCCTTTCTTTATTGTGGAACTTCGCAACCTTGGTCTTTCTCTTCGTTGTGTAACTACATTATTTAAACTTAGTTCACATTCTCCTTTCTGTTAGCAATAGTAACCCCACGTGACTTATTACCAATGTGAAAGAGAAAGGCCACAGAGAACTGACTTATGTATATTTTCAAAACCCCACACCACCTTCCATTATAGAACTTCTATTATGGAATTCCTTTACTATTCCATATTCTAGTTACGTCATCACATATCACCCCACTCCAACCTTTTAAATAAAGAATTCAAAAAGAAGAGAAACTTTTTTTTTTTAATTCAGCACTGTTCAATTAAACGTTCAGGTTTCTTAAAAAGACTTTCAGACTTCCTTATCACTTGTTGATCTTGTTGGATATTCGCTTGCCCAGCATCATGCTCAACATGCTCAACACTTGGACCAAGTTTTTTGAAAAATGACTTATTTCTTGTTATTGTTTTGTTGTCATTCTTTGCTGTTAAAGCTGTTCTTTTAACTTTTACTATCTCCATTGGCACAGGATGAAATCTACTTTGTGATTTTTTTACCTGTTGTTGACAAACCAGTACTAAATCACCTATTTGATACTGTTGATTTTGACATCTCTTTCCTCTTCGTGCATAATGTTTCATTTTTTCTTTTGCTTCTTTGTCTTTCTGTAATATTTCTTTATGATCTTTTGGCGGAATTGGTGGTAAGTGTGGTAAGCGAGTTTGTCTTGAGTGACCAAACATTAGCTCCGAAGGACACTTTCCTGTTGACGTGTGCGGGGTGTTTCTGTAATCCCATAAAACTTGACCCAGTGCTTGATTTATAGAAATTTGTGACAATTTTGCTATTTGCACAGCTTTCTTAATAGTGGCCATTAGTCTTTCTATCATTCCATGAGCTCGAGGCCACATAGGGGTTATTTTCCGATGCACAATTCCCAAGTAGTTCATAAATTTCTGAAATTCACTTCAATTAAATGGTGGACCATTATCCGTTTTCAAAACATTAGGTATGCCCCATGTGGAAAATATTTCATCTAAAACTGTAAGTATTGCTGATGTTGATGATACCACTTTTACAATAAGAAGACGTGAATACTCATCTATTATAGCTAATAGATAGTGTCCTGAGTCTAGTGGTCCATAAAAATCTGCAGCTACATTAGCCCATACAGCATCTGGCAACTCTGACATGTGTAATTCTTCTATTCCTCTTTCTATTGAAGTACATTGGCACACATGACATGACTGAACTACTTCTTCTACTTGCTGATCCAGTCCAGGAAACCATAACTTCTCCCTTAAAAAATTCTATGTGGCAGAGATACCTCTGTGGCTTTCATGCGCTAAGTCAATTACTCGTCGCTGTAGACAGAATGGAATGATTAATTTATTCCCTCTTAGAAGTATTCCAGAAGAAGCTAATGACAGTTCAGACTGGATGTTTTTGAATAGTAGCACATCATGTTTCCTTATATTTGGCTTGAAGTGGCTAGCATTATTTATCAGTCTCCATTTGTTTTCTTGTATAATCTTTATTATTTCTTGAATGGTGTCATCCATACGTGTAGCCTCAATTAATTGTGTTTCTGTGACAATTCCTGGTACCGCTGACTTAATTATGAAACAGATATATTCTTCTGCATCTGAATTTTGATTTTTTTGTGAGTTAAATGAATGCCTGCACAAATAATCTGCCGGATTATATTCTTTGCCTGGTTTATGAAGAATTCTGAAGTCATAATCCATCAGTCTCATTCCCCATCTTTCAATTCTAGGTGGCATTTTTAGGTCGAGCATCAGTGCGCATGCACTGCTAAAAAAGTCTGCTGTCCTCAATACAAATGACTTTTTCCCCGCCCCTGCCTGCCATAGGTTCACATCAGTGCTGCTCTTCTTTGTTGCCTCCTAACTCGTTTGCTCGGCCGCTACCTCACTTCCGCTTAAGGCTGAGGAGCACCGGCCAAGTACAGTTATATTACGCTCACATTCCTTATCTGTCCTTTTTGGAGTACTAATTTTTTTAATCGTTGCCTTCCGCCCATTGTGGACCTCTATCAGCATCTCCGCCGCATCTGCTTTTTAATTGTTTCTTTCCGCTTGTGTTTCCCGTGTTTTTAAATGTTGTGTTCACCCTACGGGAGTTTGTTTACTGCTGCTAATTAGCAAATTTCTATCAGCACATCCACCCCGTCTCCCCTTCAGTGTGTCCGGCAAAGCTGCTAATTAGTGAAACTAGGGAGGACCCTCTTTAAAAGTTCACGACATTGTTGTCAACATTTTATTAAATAAAAAATAAATGCTGCATTGCACGTTTACTTTTCAGTAAGAAACTCATTTAGGGATGCCCTAAGTCAGTTTCTTACTGAAAAGTAAACGTGCAATGCAGGCGTTTATGTACTGATATGGCAGGGATGCTATATGCCAACCATCTAGAATCGGGTGGGTGGTTTAGAGCGCTTGCCTTTATTTCTTACAACTTCTTCGTTGTACCCCTGCTGCACCGGAAGAGGCAACACTGCTCCGGATGAGGTTACCCAGCCCCATATAAGCCACACACGAGACGGTCCCACGCACAAAACAAGCATTGGCATAGCCAATAGGTCTCGCCTTTGGGACCTTATAAGTGTTTAGCCATGCAACAGTTGATGTTGTTGCACCAAGGATATTTTGCTGGATAACAACACTTATAAGGTCCCAAAGGCGAGACCTATTGGCTATGCCAATGCTTGTTAAATATCGGGTAGATGTTGGTCACTATTTCAAAAAATGCTGTGATGCATAAAAACAGTTTGCCGTGTGGTTGTAAGTCACCGGTAAGAGGCGGACACCATAATATTTTATAATGCCTGTATTGATGACAATACTATAGAAACTAAATATATCAATAATTCTGCGAGAGATGCAGGAGCGGCTGTTTTATACTTCAAACCAGCACTAATGAAGTCGCTTCGATCCATACTGCATTACAATGCATTATTTCTGAACGCACGAGAAGTCTCTCTACAGCTGCTCTGCATAAATCTATAAGAAGGACGCGGTGCCCCCGAACAGAACCCAGCTCAACTGGGAAGAGGTTCCCATGGACCTTTCTTTAACGCAGACCAGAAGAACAGAATGTCCTAGGAGCGGGCGAACACAGCGGAGCTGGTCCTGCTTCCTGCCAGGGGATGCACTTGGCCTGCGGCGGTTGCAGTGGCATTACGTTATCAATAGATCATCAAACCTTCACAAGTGGAGCCAGAGCCAGCCCCCGTCTCACTGCATTGGATTATAGGAACAATACAGGAGCAGAGAGCGATAGCAGCTGGATGAGGTCCATCTTCAGCTCCAGAGCGGCCTCTAGTGGGCAAATGGAGCGTAGCCGCTTGTGCCTGCGGGGTAATGCTTATAAAATACGGCTTTCACAAACGTGTTAAACAAGCTAGTGACGACGGGTTCAACTGAAACGGGCGCATGCAGGGGGAAGGGGTGAAGCGGGGCTTCTTTTCATGTATACATGGAAGCGTGTGTTTAACTGATTTTGTTTTAAAACTTACATATTCCGATGGTAGGAAACACAAAAGTCAGCTCGGAGCAGACAGCCGAGTGTGCCTCGAACAGCCCTCTCTTCTCGGGACGAGGCAGCGTCAGCACAAGTGAAGCGCTGGACAGCAGAGACGGCAGCGTCAGAGAGGAGCGGGGCGAGCGGCGCGGCAGCGTGCTGAGCTGACCACACGCTCGTGCACCATGACCTATTGCTTGCGGTTACCCGCACGGGCGCCATGTGTTTTCAATTATCGCGCCCGCGTCTGGGCACGATAATTGGAAACAGATGGCGGCCGTGCGGGTAACTGCACGGAAAAGGCCATTGTGCACGAGCGTGTGGTCAGCTTTTAAAACCACCTACATAAAGTCTCGCAGAGCAGCGCATGCGCGCTACTCTAGGCTCGACCTAAAAAGCAAAAGCATCTCCCTTGCTGCACCGCAAGAGACAACACTGCTGCATATGCCATTACCCAGCCGCTTGTGAGCCACAAACAGGACTGTCCCACGCATTACAAGAAAATAAAAGCGTCTCCCCTATTGCATCGGAAGACACAACACTGCTCCAGATAATGTTTCCCAGCCGCCTTGAGGATAGGACAAAAGAGCCAAGTAGGTGCCTTTCCATTAAAAAACATTATAGCAGACGCCAAATAGGTTACTCCGGGCCTCGTTATACCGGCCATTATTCACAGCGCATTGAATTCATGGAATGCATTTGCGGGGGCTTGCTATCTAAATACTACACCTTCACCCGACTGGGGTATTTAAAAAAAAAAAAACAACTAAGAGGAAGGATTGCTGCTTTGCTTTTTTATCGATACCAAAGGGGATGATGGACGGAGCGTTAGAGCATATCAAACACTCACCCCCAGTCAACTGATCTGGGTTTAATCCATCATCATTCTTTAGCTCACTCCACCACCCCAGTTCAGACATGGCCATATGCAAATCAGTCTGACCCTGTGCCTCATGGGAACAGTCCAGCTCGAACTGCCAAGCCATGTCTTCCCTGGACCGGAAACAAGCATCCTGGGACCTGTTTCTGGCTATTCAGCCGTCATCAGCCAGGCTTGCTTGAATCCAGTGGCAAAGTGAGCAAGGGACCCACGTCTGGGCATACCCTGCCAACTTAGGGCGAACAAAGCGATACCAAAGGGGATGATGGACGGAGCGTTAGAGCAAATCAAACACTCACCCCCAGTCAACTGATCTGGGTTTAATCCATCATCATTCTTTAGCTCACTCCACCACCCCAGTTCAGACATGGCCATATGCAAATCAGTCTGACCCTGTGCCTCATGGGAACAGTCCAGCCCGAACTGCCAAGCCATGTCTTCCCTGGACCGGAAACAAGCATCCTGGGACCGGTTTCTGGCTATTCAGCCGTCATCAGCCAGGCTAGCTTGAATCCAGTGGCAAAGTGAGCAAGGGACCCACGTCTGGGCATACCCTGCCAACTTAGGGGCGAACAAAGCGATACCAAAGGGGATAATGGACGGAGCGTTAGAGCAAATCAAACACTCACCCCCAGTCAACTGATCTGGGTTTAATCCATCATCATTCTTTAGCTCACTCCACCACCCCAGTTCAGACAACGCCATATGCAAATCAGTCTGACCCTGTGCCTCATGGGAACAAGCCAGCCCGAACTGCCAAGCCATGTCTTCCCTGGACCGGAAACAAGCATCCTGGGACCGGTTTCCGGCTATTCAGCCGTCATCAGCTTTTTTTATCAACATGGAATGCATTTTTAGGAAGCATTTTCAATTCTACTTAAAAAGCAAAACAGAAATCCTTACTGTTAGTTTATTTTCAAAAATAAACTCCTGTCAAGTGAACGCGTTCTGTTCAAATTCCGCTTTAACAACATTACCAAATGCTTTTTTTTTTCTCTAGCATACCCTCGTCACACTTTTTGATCAAATAAATACATGACCCAGTTTTCGAGACAGTGGGCGAGTGCTTACATGACAATGTATTACATGCTCACATTACGGTAGAGACACATTGTGTTCTCTGCAGATACAAAATAAAAGCAGGGAGTGTACCCAACTCCGGAGTGGCCCGCACCTTTTTTTACCCGCCATGCATCATCCAATTAGGGAAATTCTTCAGAACAAATGTAAGACTATCTGGAAGCTCACGTATTCACCAGCCCTTTCCTCACACCAAAGATAGAATTTCTGTTGAAAGAGGCACCTTCTCTTCCAGGGGATACTCATCAATAGTCATAAGCACTGAATTATCCCCGCCCATCTGCGGGCCGCAGATGGGCGGGGATAATTCAGTGCTTATGACTTGATGAGTATACCCTGGAAGAGAACTAGGATTACAGGTAAGTAACTAATCCTTCTCTTCCAGGGGATACTCATCAATAGTCATAAGCACTGAATTATCCCCGCCCATCTGCGGCCCGCAGATGGGCGGGGATAATTCAGTGCTTATGACTTTGATGAGTATACCCCTGGAAGAGAACTAGGATTACAGGTAAGTAACTAATCCTTCTCTACTGCCTCGCTATATGCATTACAGCAAGTTTGAATGAGGGGTGAATTAACATTCGCTGGATAACCAGCCTGCTCGTGGGACTCCTCATTACCATGTGCATCTCTCCACCAACTGAAGCGTATCAAGTCCGGTATTTTTTTCATTTGCTATCTGGTACTTTTACTCGTTTTTAACATTTAAAATACTGGACTGCGAGTTCCAAAATGCAAACAAAACCATTCTGAATGTTGGCTAGTCTTAACGTTTTTTAATAGAACGAGACACCTAGTACACTTGTTTTTTTGTTTTATTATATTTGTCTTTTTTAAATAAATTTGTAGGTTAGGCTACCTCTGGGTGGTGTCTTTGTTCTACTTCAAACTTCCAAGGTAGGTGCCAATATTTTGTCCTGTTTCTAAGTCCATACAGAACACTAGAAATTGGACTTACAAAGCACATCACATAATATAAAAGTGGATCTCCAGTAATTTATGTACCACCCAGATTCTACAGGCGCCCCCCCCCCCCAGCAGTATGCATTTTTATCATTGCTGTCAAGTTATCTAATTCATTCCTTAGCTTCCATTGCAGTTATCATTCGTTTCCTATGAGAAATGGTATGTACTTCTGCATATCACAAATTCTTCTATAACTGTTACTAGGAATACCCTGTATACAATGTATTATACAGCCCTTTAACCACCTACTCCCCCCTCAGTGTAAAATTGTTTTAACTACATATACTGTTTTACTTTCTAATAAATACTTGAAAAGTGTATATTAAATATTCCACATAGGCATGTATATACATTTTTTTAAATTTTGCTTAAACTTCTGAAACAAAAAAAGTCAGTCTTTGCTAATAAAAAATGTGGACTGCCACACTACTTACCCTCATGCCATCATTCTGTAGTGAAATCATGTAAACGGCGGCAAGGTGAGCTGGTGTACTAGTCTGGACCTGCCATCCGAGGCACTGGGAAAGCTGGTCAAAGGGAGCAGGAGAAAGAGATTCTTTCAGGGCTGGACAAACTGTGAGCTCAGTGCTTAATTTGTGTTAAAAAAAAAAAAAGTTCTAGGGCCCTCGTCAGGAGGCCAGCGCAGCTTACATGAACCTCCCCCATTGTCAGCAACACCTCAGCACCAGCTCAGCACCGACTTACTACCAGCGCAGCACCACTGGGGCACCAACTCAGCATCAGCACAGCCTCACCACCTCATCAGTACAGCACCACCACCTCTCTGCATCAGCGCAGCACCATCTCAGCACCAGAACTACATCACTCGGCACCCTCACAGCATCCCTCAGCACCAGTGTAGCACCACCTAAGCATCAGCACAGCACCATGTCCGCATCAGTGCACCACCAGCGCAGTACCACCTCAGCACCAGCGCATCAGTGCAGCACCAGCTGAACAACCCCTCCACATCAGCTGAGCAATTCCTCAGCACCAGCGTAGCAAAAACCTCTGCCATAGCCAGCACCACCTCGGCATTAGCGCACCACCACCTCACTACCAGTGCAGCACCACCTCAGCACCACCTCAGCACCAATGCAGCACCACATATGCATAAGTGCAGCACCAACTCAGCACCAGGGAAGCACCACCTGACCATCACCACAGCACCACCTGAGTATCAACACAGCACCACCTGAGCATCACCACAACATCCTTAGCATCAGCACAGCATCACCTCCGCATCCATGCACCACCACCAGTGCACCGCCAAATCAGCAGCAACTCAACACCAGAGCAGCACCACTTCAGCACCAGCGCAGCACCACGTCAGAAACAGTCAGCACCCCTTCAGCGACTCATCACCAGTGTAGCACCACCTAAGCATCAGCACAGCAACATCCCCACATCAGTGCACCACCAGCGCAGTACCACCTCAGCATCAGTGCACATACACACACTCCACACTATGCCACATAATTACAGTCAGCATAATTTCACCCAGCGCCACACAGTTTCATGCCAAAAAAATCAACTCAACACGTTTCTATTCCACACCACTTAATTCAACAAGAAACCACATAACACAATTACATAACGCACTACGTACATACAATCCACACCACAAAATTCAACAGCACACAACATAATTAAACTCCACTACATAACACTCCACATCACAAAATACCATACCACATAATTACTCGCCATAACACACAATGCCACTCCACATAATTACAATACGCTACATACCACATAATTGCTATCCATATAATTCCACTCCATATCACATAATTCCACTACGGACCACCTACACTCATTCCACTCCATAACACAGAAGTAAAAAACATTTACATTTACAACGTCAATAGCTCTAACTCTTGCAAATGCGAGACCTATTGCATTTCCAATGTGTGTTATTTTTGGATTTCCAAAGATGGACACAAGAGCTTGATGATCTGTTATTATGACAAATGGTTTTCCATATATAAAGTCATGATAGTGTTCACATGCCCAAACAACCGCTAGACTCTCCTTTTCAGTCTGAGAGTATCTTTGTTCAATATCAGAGAGACTTTTCCTAACATGAGAAACTATATACCTAGTAGTTTCTCTTCCAGGTTTATGTTGTACCAGGATTGCACCTAATCCTACAGGGCTAGCGTCTACCACCAATTCTGTACACAAATTTGGGTCAAAATATTTCAAATTCGCTGCCATTGATATCTGCAGCTTTATTTCATTAAATGCATGTTCACACTCATCATTCCAGTGAAACTTTCGATCTTTTCTAGTTATTTCTCTGAGAGGTGAGCTCAAGGTTGCAAAATTATTGACGTATCTTGCACAATAACTGGCCATACCCAGAAATGACCGCTACTCTGTTACATCTTTAGGTCTTTGTATTGCATTCAGAGCTGTTATCTTCCTAGGATCTGGTTTCATTCCTTCAGAGGAAAATATGTGACCATAAAATGTTAATTCAGTTTTGTTTATTTCACATTTCTTTAGGTTAAGAGTTAATCCAGCTTTAAGAAGTTGTTGACAAACACCATCTAGGGCATGGTCATGTTCCTTTTGAGTTTTGCCAAAGACTAAAATGTTATCACTGTAATTCATGCTATTTAGTATAGGTCTTATGACATTTTTTATAATTTCTTGAAAAATTTCAGCAGCTGAACATATCCCAAAATTCAATCACTTATATCTAAAGAGTCCCATATGCGTAGAGAATGTTGTGATGTACCTTGACTGATTATCAATTTTTAGTTGATGATATCCTTTACATAAGTCAAGTTTTGAGAACACAACAGCCCCATTAATGTTGCTGATCATATCATTCAGATGAGGGCCGGGATATCGCTCTCTCTCAATAGCAGTGTTTGGAATTCTCATGTCCACACAAATCCTGATATCCTCAGTGTCTTTTTTGGGACAATTACAATGGGTGACACCCATGGAGTTGGACCTGTGGCTTCTTCTATTATATCTTGCTCAAGCAATAACTTTATCTCTTTCTCTACTTTTGCTTGCATGTGAACTGGAACTCTTCTGTGTGTTTGTGCATCAGGTTTCACTGTCTCATTTATGTTTAGGGTAATTGCTTTGTCTTTTAATTTTCCTAGTCCATTGAATAATTGTGGATACTTCCTCAGAATTGGATGATCCGTCGTTATATTGCAGGTCACTGCTAACAATCCCATGAATTGAGCAGTTACATTACTTAGCAAACACGGTCCTGGCACTTCTCCTTTTAGTAAAGTGAATTTGATCGCGCACAACCTCCTTTTGATAAAGAGTTCATTAAAGTTCAGTGTGCTCCTTGGGTGTGTACTCCGGTCCAGTACACTATTCGAATAATGGTACAGCGTTCTCTGACTGTTGTAGGAACCAGTGTTCCTTCCATTTAAAATAACTCTGGAAAAGGGTGAAGTACAACAACTCCATCAGAAAAACTTGCATGTCTGGGTCAGTGTCTGTTTGTAACAATGTGTGCTCTATTGCTTCAATACCTGACTGATGCGGTATTGAAGTGTATAAAGATTTTACATCCATGGTGCATAGCAAAATGGGCTCTTCGTTTCTGATTTTGACTTGTTGTAATTTAATCAGAAAATCGGTCGTGTCTTTCACATAAGTCTGCATTTTCATCACGCTGGGTTGAAGATACCGATCTAAAAATTGCCCGATGGGTTGGTGTATGCTTCCCTTGGTAGATACTATTGGACAAAAAGGTGGATGTAGTATGTCCTTGTGTATTTTAGGTACCATATATATAATGGGACTTCTCGGATTTTCCTGTATGAGAAATTTCTTGGTTCTGTCATTAATGGTGCCATTTTCATAGCTTGTGTTAACAATGGATTTCAGCAAATTTAGGAATGATTCTGTGGGGTTAGTGTCCAGTTTGATATAGATTGTTTCATCTGAAACATGTCTGTCCACTTCTCTCTCATAATGTGCGGTATTCAAAACCACTAAGGCGCCTCCTTTATCAGCCTTCTGGCATACGATCTTTGGATTGTTGGCGATTTTCTTGAGAATACCTAGTTCTTTTTTCGTGAGGTTGCTTTTTCTTTGTCTCTTTGAATGGTTGAGTTTAGATAAGTCAATCCTAACCAAATTTTCAAATATGTCAAGAGTCTTGTGACTAACTGGTGGCATGTATGTGCTGCGGGGTGTAAGCCCCCGTAATTGATCCTCTTGTACAGTACGGCGTTCTTGTACGACATTTTCAAAGTAGTGTCTAAGGCGTAATTTTCTCATTAGTTTGAAAAAACTAATCTCGAGTTCTAAATTGTTTGTATGTGTCACGGGGACAAACGACGTGCCTCTTTGTAGAGTCCTAAGTTCGATTTCTTCCAATGGTTGATCTGAGATATTGATTACCAGATTCAGCTCGCTTGAGTCTTCTTCCCTCTGTCCTTCTTCGTACCAGCAGTGGTACTCCTGGTATTTGGGACATCTTTTTCTTTTGCCCCTCCTGGGTCTTCTTTTTCTTGTGGGCTTGATTCTAAAAAAGGCTCACCTGAAGTGTGTGGTTGTTCTATGGTCGGCGGGACTGGATGTTTTTGAAATCGTGGTTTATTGAATATATTACTTGGTCTGTTGGAAGTATCACTACCAGAAGATGATGTCTCAGATTGTTGTGTGTCAGGTTTGTTTTGTCGGCGACGAGCATACACATCTGCACAGCTATATACCTCTCCTAGCTTGTAGTCCACTGTGTCTCGTCGAAACTTTCGTATTTTTCTCTCATTTACTTCTTGTGAATGCTTAGTGAGTTGTTGATTGATGTCTTCCAAAACTTTTGACCAATCTTCTGTGGACATTGAATTGGTGAGTTCAGTTGTAACTAATACTATTTCTTTGGAAAGATCCTCAAGTATGTTTGATAACTCTTCAATGATTAGAAGGATTAGATCTAATGAACATTTGTTCAGAATTGCGAACCGTCGTTCCTTAAATTTTTGAGCGTTTTTACAAAGAGAAGGTTTTAATGCAATTCTTAGGCCTTGCGGTATGCGTTGTGCTCGGTGGTACTTTATTAATGTACTTGCATGTAGTCGCTGGTTGAACTCACGTTTAGATAAATATAATAATTGTTTAATATTCTGTTCTTTGTTACGTTGGGTGGTTGATTGGGTTGTCTCCTCGTGTATCAATGCGTAGATACGTGTAGCTTCCTCGTTAGCAAATGCGGAAGTGTCAGCCCTCAAATCTGTGAGGTTTGAGATCTCATCATATGCCATGATGGGTTATCCTGTGGGACTGTAGTTGTGCTGCGATTCAGAGCGGATCAGGAATATACTAAAGTGAATTTGATCGCGCACAACCTCCTTTTGATAAAGAGTTCATTAAAGTTCAGTGCGCTCCTTGGGTGTGTACTCCGGTCCAGTACACTATTCGAATAATGGTACAGCGTTCTCTACTGTGGGGAACGTCCCCTTGGGCACCACTGTGTCCCCTGGGGGGTTATCTCAATGTTTTATGTTTTCGTGATCACTTAGTAAACAAAATTAATTAAATCGCTGTTGTTTCATTCATATTTAATTTTCCTTCATATGAATTCGATTCAGATATATATCATACGATGAAATGCTTTCATTTGTTGCTTCATGAATTAACACTCCTTATATTCCAATGCATTTCGGGTTAAATACCCTTCTTCAGGGAACGATATGCTGTGAATTAATATAAACATGACTTAATACTCGAGGAGACATCGTAAAAAACGTAATATTGTCTTAAGTGCTCTAATTGAGAAGGTTTATCTTATGCCTTAAGTGCGCTTAGTCCATGTGAAATAAACGATAAAAAATGAGGGTCATGTGGTGAAACTGTGAGTTCACACGATTACGTTGTGAAAACAATGGTGCCGCTTATCGTTAATCACGGGTGTGATCTCCCTATCAATGTGAGGAAAAATCGTGGGTGCTCGATGAGTTAACAGAAAAGAACTGGTGATAAGTACTCTCCTGATCGGTGACGGCATAGTGACCGGTTAAACTGAGCTACGAATTAACTAAACACATGCTTTAAGAGAACCATGTAAATTAAAAACTTACGGGAGTGTCAACGCGTCGCGTTCTCTGACGGGTAGGCGGATATGTGTTTCCGCAGTGGTTTGCGGGTGTTAAACTACGAGTTCAGTCAGAAATCGATGATGGACTGCTTACAAACTGAGCAACTGAGGCGGCCATGATAAACTGGTTAGTGATATGTGGCTGATAATTGCAAAAGCTTTGTGTAAGTGAAATTAATGACCCACTAAAATAAGTGTTCGAAATATTCCAAATTCAACTATCGTACTGTGCTTTTAAGTGCTGGGAAAGGTCAATAAGCGGTAAAGAAACATAATTCCGACGTGTGTAAATCGGAGTCGGTGATGAACTACTTTCTGAATTATGCAACTGTGGCGGCCATGATAAGCTGGTTAGTACGGTATAGCTGATGGTTAGTGAAGCTTCGTTTGAGTGAAATTCATAACCGGGTACAACTAACATGATATACTGTTGAGTGCTGGGAAAGCTAACGAATCTGCGTAAGTAAGGACAACGGTGCAATGAACCATAAATAAACAAACATAGTTCTGACGTGAGTGTATGGGAAAGCTAAGCACAAAAGTAAAAAAACGTAAAAATACGACATTGGGGTAATGGACTAATACATAATATCGTACAAATATAAACATTCATGTGTATTAAATATAAAGAAAACAGAATGGCAGTTCATCTTAACTCGGGTCAACCAGTGACTATTACAGGTAACAGTTATATTCAATTCTGTCATTCATTCCGAACGGTTTCATGGTGTTCAATTGTTTTATCCAAAAGTTTTCTCTTTGTAAGAGAAATTTATTATTGTCTCGACCTTCCTCTTTTGAGATGACTTCCAGAATTAAAAATTTGAGTTGACTGATGCTGTGCTTGTTTTCTGTGAAATGACTAGCTACTGTAGATTTCGGGTTCATGTTTCGTATATTGGATTTATGTTCAATTAGTCTAGTTTTAATCTTCCGTTCAGTTTTACCAACATACGCTTGGCCGCACGGACATTTCAATAGATAAATGACGTTCATAGTGTCGCATGTTGCCGTGACACGTAATTTGATCTTGTTGCCTTTTCGCGGATGTGTGATTATGTTTCCTCTGATTATGTTATTGCAGTTGTTACAATTATGACATGGTATCATGCCTTTGTAGATGGTTTTATCGTCTTGATTTGGACGTTTCAGTATTTCTCCTAAATTGTGACTTCTTTGGTACGCAAATATAGGTAATTCATTGAATAAGTTGTTGAATTCATGTTCTTGTGCTAAGATAGACCAATGCTGTCTGATAATTCGTCGGTAAGCATTACTCATAGTAGAGAATTTCGAAACTACCACCATACGTGTGTTTTCTTTTTTGTTGCTTTTTGTGAGTAACTCACTTCGGGTTTTTTGAAGGCTGCGGAGTTTTGATTGTTCCAATACTTTCTTCGGGTAGCCCCTTTTAGAACATGTATTTCCTCTTTTGTAATCATATCTCCATACTCCAGTATTTCCTCAAATTTTCCTAAACAAGAAACAGGATGCTTGGCTGCCCATTGAAAAACACTTACGTTTGAAGGGCTTAGAGGCGGTTGTTCAGCCATTTTTAGGTATTCACTTATGCACATTATGTTACATGTCGCCCCACTATCAAGTATAAACGGTACTTTTTGGGAACCTACCAATAAATCACCTGACGTGGTCTTCTGAATGTTTTCTTTTTTTAACATATTGAGTTGCTGCATTCCGTTATCTTCTTGCATCATATATAATTTTTCACATTGTTCAAATTCTTCCTCAGTCTCTCTCAATTTCTTCCATTTGTCTTATATGTTTTATATTTCCAGTTTTCCTTTTCTCATCCATATTAATTTGCTTGTTTCCAGTTTCCTTTTTTATCCAATTCTTTCTTAAATCTGCATACACTTGCGAAATGGTTATATCTCCCACATTCTTTGCATTGTTGTCCCATTGGTGGACAAGATCTTTGATGTGGAAATTGAAATCCACACCTATAACACAATTTCTTTTCTTTGTATTTTACTTCCATTTTCTTTTCATTACTTGTTTTTCCTGACATCTGCCTTACTTGCTCTATGGCTTTTACTCTCCCTTCTTCCATGTTCGCAGCATGTTTTTGAACATATCTGTTCTAGCCATACGTAGAATTTCCTGTAGATCATGTTTTTTCTAAACGTTTTTTTCCGAATTTCAGTGAGTTACATCCTTGTATTACTCTTATCCTTATTGCTTCTTCATTACTGAATCTATTGAATTCACAAAATGTTACTAATTTTTTTAGTCTTGTGACAAAATCATCCATGGTCTCTTCCTCTTTTTGACATGCCATATTAAAATTGTATCTTTCAAAATCTAAATTCCTTTGTGGGTCAAATTTATCATTTAAGCATTTCATGAGCCCTTTATAAGTATTCCGTTCTTGTTCTGGAAACGTAACCATTAAATCTTCCACGTCATCTCCCACAAGATTGAGTAGTAAATCTCTTGCTTGCTCGTCAGTGTGGTTCTTACATGTTGCTTTTAAAAAATGTTGAAATCTTGTCCATTTTTTCCTACCTTTGAGCAACATTTTGTTTTTCTGACAAGTCAAAAGGTAATGGTCTTCTGCAAATTGTACTCGATATTTTCCCTGTAACATCTTCTTCATTGTATGCGTCTGAATTCATGTCGATTGTTACATTACTACTTTCGTTTTCAAATGACATAGCTGTTGATGTTTTAGTATGTATTTCCTTTTCTTTTTCTTTTTTTAAATAATTCAGTACTTATTGTTCTTGTTCTTGCTTATATACGTAAAATAATGTAATCTTCTTTATGTGCCTGGTTTTATAATGGCGGCCGTTATGCTTCATATGAGTTTGCCTGACTCTCTAAAATGGTTGTCGACAGGTTAGGCATGTATATAAAGTATTTTTAAACAAACTTGTTAAACTTGTCTAAAATGTCTAATTTCTAGAATATTTGCTCTTGCTTTGGGTATGAGCACGCATCATTCCATATCTGTTCGCATTTACATGCCTGACTGTCTAAGATGGCCGCCTCACACGTTGTGCATGCGCACACACGAGTCCCCGTTTTCCGGTTTGTTCAAAGAAAACATACATTTTCATACGCGCTTGGCATCGCGGTGTATGCGCATCACTCACCGCTTGCTCAGCTTGCTTAGAGCATTGGAGAAGCAGACGTGACGAAGTGCTCAGACTTCTTCAACCACGACAGCGAAGTGTTCCGATTTCTTCAATCTCGACGGCACTTGTAAGTTTAAATGTGCTTCAAATGCTTGACATGAGTTCTTCCGATCGTCGCCAATATGATGAAGATCACGACAGATATCAGTTATATCCACAACTTGTTTATTAGGGCACTCTTCATGCAACCTTCTCTTCATGCCCCCAACCGACTTATGTACATTTTCAAAACCCCACACCCCCTTCCATTATAGAACTTCTATTATGGAATTCCTTTACTATTCCATATTCTAGTTACGTCATCACAGGCCCACTCAAGGAGTAGCCAAACACTTCTATCCCAATTAATTGTCAAAGCATGGCAAAAGGTGAGAGAGGGTCAAACTATTGGCCAAACAAGGGAGAACTGAGGAATTTTCAGCCAGATAGTGGAGATAGGACCCCCTCTACTCAATACCAAACTACCCAATTAAATCAGTACAAGAAGGGATCTTTTACTGTGTTTATGACAAACATCCCTAGGTTAAAACAGGGTGAGATAGAAGATGAGGATTCCTTAAAAAATAAAGTGATCCATTGGATCAGGCACAGGCGACAATGTCTATCTGTTATACAATCGGACATAATTAGAGCAGTGCACCTTCAGACTACTAGTGGGGATTTGGATGACATACAAATTGTGTTCCAATCCAAATTTATTGTAGATGGTCTTATGGCTTTTGAACTACGTACACATTATACAATGAGCTCTTGTATAAGATTTAAGCTAAGCAGAACCATCCCGGATTAAAAAGATCACTATGCCACACACCATGACTCACGTGACTACCCACTCTCAGATAGCTTAGAATCTGTAGACTGGCTAATCAGACGGCCAAATGTTATTGATAGGAATGAATCGACACAAAATGTTTTAAACATTAATAGCACCCCCCAATTGCTTGGCCATTTAGAGAGGTGAGAAACCCAGATAGATACCAGAACAACCCAGAGGTAGCAGACAACAGAAATGTGTACCCTGAATCCATTTCCGATTTGAACTCGGGGGTTATCCTTCAAAATATCATGGAGATTTCCTGGAACATAGCCGGGCTAAAACAAAAACTATTAGACTCGGACTGGCAGGAATATATTCAGAGATTTGACCTCTGCCTATTCCAAGAAACTTGGTCTATGGAGCCCCTGTTTAAACCAGGATACAGGACATTTAGTGCCAGCGCGGTACCTTCAAGGAGAGGGAGGCCCTCGGGTGGATTGATTATATGGATAGAGATCAATTTAAATATTACCAACGGTGCAATGAGCATTGATTTCCCAGACATTCTGGGGTTAAAACTGAGAACTCCCGACAGAATGGATTTAAATGTCTTTAATGTGTACATAAGACCGAGATTGTCCTACACAGAATCACCATTAATACATTTATTAGATGGGGCCTTTGAATCCATGAAGTTAAAGGGAGCAGTCCTTGTCGGGGGAGATTTTAACTGCAGATATGAGCCCATATTGGGGTTAGAATAAATCTTGGAGGAGGAAGATTTGGCTAGTGAAATCACGCAACTAGGCATAGACCCTTCGGTGCCTTGTACCACAGCAGCCATGCAGTTGGTGCATTTCACCGCTGAGCGAGGGCTCAGAGCCTATAATGGTCGGTTTCCTTCCGATAACCAATGCTCCCACACCTTCAGAAGGGGTACAACCAAATCGAGAATAGATATTATGGTGAGCACAACACACTGGGAATACCTAATAGATTTTAAGGTGGACAACAGAAAGGAAAGTGACCATTACCCATTATGCTTAACTATGTCAGGGAGGTTGACTGGAACCCATTTAGCTGGTAACAAGAGCATCTCCCCACAATTATCGATCACCAATAATCAGAGATCAGTTAAATGGTCTAAAATTGTTGAAAGAATTGAGCCCCTCACACATATTTACAACGCTTTTTATGATGTACTTAATTCCTACAGTGACCAAAGACCGGATTCTATACCTATAGTACAAATCCACTCCCAATTAAGCAAGAGAATAGAAATCTATCTAACTAAACCACAAACACTAGGTGCAAACCCAGACACTGGGAATCCATCTAGCACTCCTTGGTTTAACAAGGAATGCGCACTAACAAAAAAAAGATTACTAATTGCACTCAAATCTAATAATCTGATACAAATCAGACAGTTAAGGGTAGGATACAAAAGGATACAACGGGCAGCACAAAAGAGCTGGGATGGTACCATCTGGGAATATCTTATTATTTCAGTCAGAATGAAAGATTACTCTTCCTTCTGGAGAATAATAGCACATGGCCATAAAAAGGGTAGGACCTTTACAGACCACTATTTGTACCCCAACTCATGCCAAAATCACTTTTCTGCCTTATATGCAAAAATAGAAGAATGATATGCAAATCCTACCTCTTCTTACTTAATTTCTCATTATGACCGACCAGAGGTTTTTTTAATTTTTTTTTTAAACTTTATTTATCATTTTTCCAACATAGACAGTCAATATTACTGTTACATTTGTTCCTGTAAGAAGGTGGTAACAATTCCACTCGCATGACAGTATCATGTTTAGTCACATGTCAAAGCAAAAGAAATATGAAAAACAGCTCTACATGCAATAAATGACCTGCACACGTTCACCCGGTGATCAAGACCCCAAACCCACCACAGCCAAGCAAGCACCCATCGCCCAAGCAACTGACACTATTTCAAAAAGGCCTCTGCCCATCCAGCCCGCTCAACCCACACCCGTCGGAACTATACCATCTGGAGTGAGTGCCGGAGAGCCAAGTGCCAAGGCATGTAAATATGTCTTGAGTGGGTTCCAGATATTCTTCGGTCGGGACTTAGGTGGGAGTAGTGTAGCGTATAATTCACAGTTTGTGTTGCAAAAGGTGAGACTGGCAAGCCATGCACTTTTTGTTGGAGCTGTGTTACTACCCCAACGAAGCGCGATCTCACGTTTAGCCAGAAGCATTGCGAGAGCCATAAATTTGCGAAGTTTCTTAGGTAGATTGCGCACATAGCCTAACAACGCAACCTCTGGGGAGGGGGCCAATTCCAGCTGTGTCATTAGTGATAGTGTTTCGAAGACGGCTGTCCAGAATTCAACAATCCTAGGGCAAGTCCATGTCAAGTGAGGGAAGTCGGCATAAGGGCCGCTACATTTGCGACAATTGTGAGGACGGGAGGGGTCAATATCGTGGAGCTTAGCCGGGGTCATGTATGCTCTCCAAAGGAATTTAAAATGTAACAACTTATGCCTGCTATTTAGTGAAACTTCCCTAGTCTGCGCACAGCAGAAGGCCCATTGGTCATCGAGGATGGGGTGACCCAGATCTGACTCCCAGGCCGCTCTAACCTTGCTGTCATGGCACGGGATTAGGAACATGCAAGCCTTATATAGTTTGGAGATCAGCCGAGTCCCGTCTGGGGCAGATATGACAAGGGAAAGGAAAGAGGTTGGAAGGACTGAGGCTCGAGAGGGTAGTCTGTGATTTTGGCTCGCAGCGCTCTTCGTACCCCGGCGAATATAAACTGGTCCATGAAGGTCAATCCAGTCACTCCCACGCCCCCTACATCTTCAAATACATGCCCCCCAGGGAACAGGTCTCCAAATTTTACCATGGAATGGGATTTAAGCACCCTTAAGACTAAGGTCTCATCCATAATAGGAAGCCATAAGTTGTGTGCTATAGGGATGTCGGAGGAGTACAGGGAGCCGTGTCCAGTGATGCGCGAGAGTTTACGCCATGCCCAACTCGTGGTGGACACCGTCTGGATATCCCTGGGGTTGCGGGGAAAGCCTTGGGGTAGTATGGCCGAAAGAGGAGTAGGGAGCACCAAGTCAGATTCAGGTCTAGTATAGGGAATGCGGGCGTCTGGATGATACCAAGAATAGGAAAAACTGGCCTGTGCGACCAGATAATACATTCTAAAGTCTGGAGCACCGAGCCCTCCTTTTCTCGTACGATAAAGTCATGGTGTCCCACCGTACCCTGGGTCTTTTGCCCCCCCATGCGAGCCGAATAAGATGGGACCGGAGGGTTCTAAAAAAACTATCGGAGCGGGATGCGAAGATTGTGGAACATATATAAAAACTTCGGTAGTACAATCATCTTCATGAGTGCAATCCTACCAGACATAGAAAGTGGGAGCCGCAGCCAGCGCTCTACCTGCGCTTGAAGATTGTGCATAGCAGTGCCGTAATTGAGCCGTAGCATCTGTTCCGCATCTTGGTGTACCTGTATACCTAAATATCTGACTGACTCGTCACACCATGCCAGTGGGAACTCCCGGTCCCATTCGATGGTGCTGGTGGTCAAAGGGAACAGAACAGACTTACTCCAGTTGATACCCAGTCCCGAATGTCCACCGAAGTGAAGAATCTCCCTGATCAGTGGATCGAAATTAGTTTGAGGGCAGCGGACATATAGGATAATGTCGTCAGCATATAGCGACATGAGGAGGGGGTCGGTGTTAAATTGTATACCTCTGTGAAGGTGTTTCTCCTGAAAATGGCAGACCAAAGGGTCCAAAGCTAAAATAAACAGTAAAGGGGACAACGGCCATCCTTGCCTGGTACCTCGTGAGAGAGTAAATGGGGCGGATAATGTGCCATTCAGCCGGAGTCTGGCAGTGGGGCCGGCGGACAGTAGGGCTGTAAGGTCTATAAAACACTTGGGCATGCCCAGCTTCCTCATCACGGCCCAAATGAAAGGCCATTCCAAAGAATCGAACACCTTTTCGGAGTCCAACAGGACCGCCGCCGCCGGCGTCTCTGGGTTGATCCTATGTAGCACTGCAAACAATGTGCGCAAGTTCAGCGCAGTGGATCTATGGGGTACGAAGCCGGATTGTACTGGCGATATAATACGATCTAACAAGAGAGCAAGCCTCAATGCAATCATTTTGGCTAGAATTTTGTAGTCCAAATTCAAAAGTGAAAGCGGCCTGTAGGATCCGCAATTCAAAGGGTCTTTGCCAGGCTTGGGCAGAAGGACAAGTACCGCTTCTCGAAGCGTGGGGGGCAATGATTTCTTTTCAAGGGCTTCGCTGTAAACCTCAAGTAGATGAGGAGCAAGTATGTCTTTATAGTGTTTGTAAAAAACGCCCTTAAAACCGTCTAGCCCAGGCGCTGTATTGTCATTTAAGGCGTCTATGGCACTGACTAATTCCTCCTTAGAGAACGGTTCCGCCAAGAATTTCTGCATATAGTCCTCAAGCCAGACCATTGCAATCTCATCTAAATAGGTCCTGCAGCCGCCCTCACCCTGTTGTAGCCGCGTGGTATATAATGCTGTGTAATAGCGACAAAATTCGTCCCTTATCTCCGCTGTATCTGTAAGAATCTGTCCATTATCCGAGCGAAAAGACGTAACATAAGTCTTCCCCACATTAGGTCGCAGTAACTGCGCTAACGTGCGTCCCGGCCTGTCCCCCTCTCCATACCTTCTGGCAGTAACATATTTCCCCAGAAAGTTCGTTTCGCTCTCCGCCGCCTCCCTGAATTCCGCCAGTAGCAGCAAGCGGTTGGCTAGCTTGGCCTGATCCGGGTGCGTGAGCAGGTCAGCGTCTAATGTTTTTAATAGATCTTCCAAGCGGTCTAGTGTACCCCGTAGTGACTTCAAAACCCCAGAGTGTTTTGCAATACATTCCCCCCTTATGTACGCCTTGAAGGCCTCCCAAATCGTCGCCCTCGTGTCAACGGAGCCCACATTGAGCTCAAAATAAGCCACTATGGAGTCACGGATTTCTGTCGAAAAGACAGAATCATTCAATGCCTGTCCCGGGAACCTCCACTGCCGCTCCACACCCTCTGGTCTGGGAACCCTGATTTGCATACAAACCGGCGAATGGTCAGAGTATGTTCTGGGCAAGTCAGTAGTCGTGCAGAACCAAGGCGCCACGGTTTGGGAAACTAGCCAGAAATCCAGTCGTGTCCAGGTATCATGGGGGGCTGAATAGTGCGTGTAAGCCGAGTCGTTGGGGAAACGCACTCGCCAAATGTTAACTAAACCAATGGAATCACAAATGTCTCTGAGGACTCCATTTGCTCGGGGCTTCGTAGCGGGAGAGTCGGCCATGCTGTCCAGTGTGGGTTCCAAAAGCAGATTAAAATCCCCTCCCATACAAGCCTAGTCCACGCCCAAGGGGAGCAAGAGTGCATGTATGGAGTGAAAAAAATCAGGGTCGTCTACATTTGGCGCATATATGCACATCAAGGCAATGTTGTATCCCATGAGTCTCCCAGTCACCAATGTGTAACGACCAGCTCTATCAATGTTCACCGTGGACAGTTGAAAAGGTAACCGTTTATGTAGGAGTATGGCCGTGCCTCTGGAGTACGTGCTGTAGTTCGAAAAGTAACGATGCACACCCCAACTAGTGGCAAACGAGGTAGGGGAAGTGGGGGACAAATGTGTTTCCTGTAAAAAAAACACATCCGCTCCATGGCGCTGCAAATAATTCAATACATGTTCCCCCTTCCTAGCATTATTCAAGCCCCGAACATTCCAGTTGATAAATTTAACATCAGAGATAGTGGAAAGCCTACCCGCCATCACTATCGGCGGCCATAACTGTACAGAGCGTGTAAGTGTTGACATGAGAATAAGGAACATCATGGTGAGACTGTCGTGACAGGAACATTTGAAACTGTCTAACTAAAGCAAACCCCACCCATCCCCTCAATCGAAAACAAGGGGAAAACCCGCAAACCCATAATAATGCCAAATGAACATCACAGTTGTCGACTGGAAACATAACACAAAGTGCGATCACACTGGGGGAGAGGCAACGCCTCGCCGTGTCCCCGGAGACCCTGAAATGTCAATTTAAGGAGCGAATACCACTAGGCCAGTGCCCAGAACCTACAGTTTAAACAACCTAAAATGTGTTAATCTGAACAGAGAAAAACAAGCAGTATATCAATGCCACATAATACTTATCAGCTATGCGTCGCGGTAAAGTCCTCATTTCCCTGAAAACAGTTCCATACTAGAGCCAGAGTTCGGCAACGGAGATGAGCGTTCCGGGGTGGGCGACTTTCTTGGCTGGCCAATGTTAGCACGGACTTTAAGAAATTCCTGGGCCTCATCTGGGGTGTCAAAGATCCTGGACCGGCCATCGAGATCAACCTTCAGTCGCGCTGGGTACAACATACCATATTTGAGTCCAGCCTTCCGTAGCGTAGTTTTGACCGTTGCAAATTTTCGACGGGCCTCCTGAACCAATGCCGTGAAGTCCGGGTACAACGAAATGGATGAGCCCTGCCAGTCCAGTGCGCCCCGCTCTCGCGCCAGGCGCAACGCAGTGTCTCTATCCTTGAAGTTCAGGAGCCGCGCCAAGAGGGGGCGAGGTGGATATCCAGGATTGGGCCGTGGACCAAGGGTTCTGTGTGCCCTCTCGACGACGAAGGTGGCAGAGAAGGATTAGCGCCCAAAGAGGTCAACCAGAAGGCCTTCCACGAATCCGTCCAGATGACCCGTGTTCGTGGACTCCGGCACGCCCATTATTCGTAGGTTGTTGCGCCTACTTCTGGCTTCAAGGTCCTCGTTCTTCATGGTGACATTCTTTAGTAGCCCTTCATCCTTTCCAACCGCTTCGTTGTTTGGGCCGCACCGTCCTCCAGATCTGAAACTCTGCCCTCTGACGTATCCAACCGCTTTTCATGCTGGTCCAATCTGGCCCCCATTCCGGCAAGGCGCTTATCAAGGGTGTCGAAGCGAGAGTCAAGTGCTCGGAAGCCTGCTTTGAGTTCCGCCATGAGTGCTTCACTGCCCTGTACCGCAGTCTGAGGCGGGGCAGCCATCTGCTCGCCACCCTCCGCCATCGTAGCATGTGACGAGTCAGCGCCACCACCTGCCTTGTCAAGGTGAGTTTCCGCTGCTTCGGGTCGCTCTTACCCATGACCCCGGAATGGGCTGCAGAGAAGATTGCGTCGAAGCCGCCCCGGAACGCCGCAGTCACAGGGGTCCACTCTCACTGATTATCGCCACTGTCTGCTGCCAACACACCAAATTCTAGGATCCCAAACGTGGGCCCCCTCGCAGTCCTCAGTTCGGCGAACCGCAAATCTGCCCAGGTACTCGGCCACTCCGTCAGAGGTAACCTCACTCCGGAGCCACACAGTGAATGGGGTCTGTCAAGTACACTGGTCAACAAAAAGAGGGTCCCCTTGCACCCAGCGTACACGGCTCCACAATGCATCCTCGCAGCTGACCGGATGGAAGGCCCAAGGACGCTACAGGGAAATGGCGCTTATCCTCCCGTGTCAGCGCCGGGACAGAATGCAGAGGCATGAGTGCAGGCTTACCCACTGTCCACCGGGGGCCCGCGCCAGTCAGGGTAGCCACACGGGGCACACAGAGGCAGGGGGCCGACACGACCCCAGCGCGTGTCCCGCCGACGATCGTAGCATCCAATCCGGGCTCCCGCTGTGAGCAAGTCCCGGCCGGCAGACAGGATGAATCGAGGTCGTGGCTTAGGGAGGCGGCATAGGCTCGGGCACGCACATCAGCACCGGAGCGGCCCAGGAGCTCCAAACATTGAAATGAAGGCAGCGCCGGGCGCGGGGCGGCCCAGGGAACGCGATTCTTGCGGTTTCATGCTGCTCAGCTGTGCGTGGGCTCAGGGATGGCCTCCGTCCCCGGGAATTCGGCGGAGCTCCATGACTACGCGGCCATTTCGATCCGCGGTCCGGCCACGCCCCATGAACGACCAGAGGTTAGTCTTCAATTTAGTATGGAAGAAACTAGACTAGCAATAGACTCCATCAAACCAGAAAAGGCTCCAGGCCCAGACAAAATACTGAGGGATCTCCTGAAACATGATTTGTTAATATGGGTGCCATATGTTAACCTTCTAAGCAATGCAGTAGCTTCAGGGGCCCCTATTCCTGAATCATGGAAGGGCGGGGAAATCTTCCCCATCCATAAGAAGGGCAGTAAGGATGACCTGGCCAACTATAGGCCCATAAGTTCAATAGATACCCTCCAAAACATTTCCGTGAAACAGCTACTGAAGAAATTAAATGACTGGATAGCAGAGAAAGATATCTTATCACCATACCAGGCGGGCTTCCGGGCGAAGACGAGTACAGTCGACCATGTTTTTAGATTGTCAGGCATAGCTTGGAAATACGCCAAACTGATGGCTGGCCACCTGTATGTCGCAATTATCGATCTTAAGGCCGCATTCGACCTGATACCAAGAGATCTCCTCTGGGAATCCTTACAACAACAGGGAGTACCACAGGAGATCCTGAAGCAGATAGTTAGGCTCCACCAAGATAATTTCGCTAAAGTGCGATGGGGTCCGGGAGGCGAACTGACAGAGGCTAATCCAGTCTGGAGGGGCGTAAGACAGGGTTGTGTCTTGGCCCCCACCCTCTTTTTATTGTACGTAAATGACTTCATTCATCATTTACAAAATTGTATCCATGATTCACCTAGGCTAGGTGGGGACCATATAAGTGCAGTGATGTTTACAGACGACACGATCCTGCTCTCCCAGACCCCCAGAGGACTACAAAGATTATTAGACAGTTTTAGTTGTTATTGTAGACTAAAGGGTCTCGAAATAAACCTGAGCAAGACTAAATATATGACTATTAGACCACACAAGTTTTAAAAATCAAATAGTGCTAGGGCACACACCACTCGAGCATGTAACCAACTTTAATTATTTGGGCATGACAATAGATGCGAAACTGTCCTGGAAACCCCACATAAATAAGGCCAAGACAGTCTTGCTACAAAACACCATACCAATTGTTAAAAAGCATCAAGCAACTAACAACAAGGCAATCTCTCCGGCACTAGAGATATATAGATGTAGAGCTCAAACAGCATCTCTTTATGGGGCCGAACTATGGGGTGGTGAGAATTTGAAATCAATTACTTTGGGGGAAAATAAAGTGATACGTATGCTAACATCTCTCCCCCAAAACATCCCTTTAACTCCCTTGTTTTATGATATTGGCATCAAAAGATTTGAGCATTTAGCCATACTGAGACCCTTACTATACTGGATTAGAATTTGGACAACAGATGAATTATAATATTACAGACAAGGCCTGAGAGAACTATTGGATCTTGATGGCCAGCTTACCTTTCCCTGGTTCATTCATTTGCGAAATTGGTTCTTCCAGTTGGGATTGATTAGATTCTGGTCAGACCTTAGTCTATTGACTGCAAATTCAAAGAAGGAGTTAAAGTGTATCTATTGGGATTACATTTTGAACAAAGCCACTCTAGATTGTAGCATTTGGAAGACTGACTGCACAATTTACACTATTCAAACCAATGCCACGCTTTGAACGCTTTCTGGATGACATCCAACCCCAACTGGCTAAAACCCTCTGTATGAAATTTCGCTATGAGACTCATTTGATTAATACATTTACAGTCAAGTGGCTAACCGGTCAAGTGACCAGGAAAGAATCGAAATGCACTTTATGCTCGCTAGATGCTGAGGAAGATATTGCACATATCTTATTTTTTTCGTCCTGAATATTCTAATTCCAGAAGAAAATGGATAAAACCACTCTGTTTGGGCTTGGGTACAAGGGAGTTTAACCCCTTCGCTGCTAGGCCTTTCCCCCCCCTGTGCTAAGCCTTTTTTTGGCTATTTGGGGTAGTGCGCGCTTAGGCCCCTGTAACTTTTTGACCACATAAGGTATCCACGCCAAATTTGCGCCCTTTTTTTCTAACATCATGGGGATTGTAAAGGTTCCCAGGGTTTGTGGATTCCCCTGGAGGGGACCCAGAAATTAGCCAAAATACAGCAAAATTTTGTTTTTTTGGGGAAAAATGCCAAAAAAGGGCTACAGATGAAAGCGCCTTGTTTTTTCCCTGCAAATGGCATCAAAAAGGGGTTGTGGTGCTGAAATCACCATCTTCCCAGCTTTCAGGGTCAAGCAGACTTTTGTCAGAAAACCAACTTTTTTTACACAGTTTTGTCATTTTTCTGGGACATAGCCTATTTTTGCTATTTTTTGTGCTTTCAACCTCCTTCCAGTTAATGGTAGAAATGGGTATGAAACCAATAATGGATCCTGAAAAGCCATACATTTCTGAAAAGTAGACAAAATTCTGAAGTCAGCAAGGGGTCATTTGTGTAGATCCTTAAAGTTTTCCTTATAGAAACTAACAGTTAAATGAAGGAAAAATTGAAAATTAGTTGAAAAAAACAGCCATTTGTGTCAACGTTTTCACCTGTAACTTCTTCTAATTATGACAGCTATTTGAAAGCAATATACCGTTATATCCGCTGGACCTTTCTGGTTGTCGGGATATATAGGACTTGTAGGTTCACCAAGAACCCGACGAACCCAGAGCCAATAACTGAGCAGCATCTTGCAATGGTTTTTTATTATGTACCGGGTATATAGCAATTATTTTGGGAAAATGTATACATGGAAAAATTGTTATGAAAGACACCTATGTATTTCTGAAATGGGAACAAAATGTAGATTTTAGAAACAGTAGATATTTGCACATTTCCGAAATTGGGAGTACCCATACTAGCATGAGAATTATAGGTCATTTTTCAAAATGACTTATTTTTTGCACATTGTCTTTCATTTGGAAGGCAGAAATGCATCGAAAGTCAATAGGTAATAACAGTTGCTCTACAATTCTGTGTTACCCTAAGTCTCCCGATAAAAATGGTACCTCACTTGTGTGGGTAGGCCTTGTGCCCACAACAGGAAATGGCTCAAAATGCAACGTGGACGTACCACATTTTCACAATGAAAAAATACCCTTTTTTTGCAAAGTGCCTAGCTGTAGTTTTTGAACCCTAGCTCTGCGGGCACTTAGGGAAACCTAGCAAACCTATACATTTTTGAAAACCAGACACCCAGGAGAATTCAGGACGGGGTGACTTGACTGGCTCTCACCAGGTTCTGTTACCCAGAATCCCTTGCAAACCTAAAAATTGGTTAAAAAACACATTTTCCTCACTTTTCTGTGGTGGAAAGTTCTGGAATCTGCGCGGATCCACAAAATTCTACCCACCCCGCGTTCCCCTAGGTCTTCCGAAAACAATGGTACCTCACTTGTGTGGGTAGGCCTAGTGCCCGCGACAGGAAGCAGCGCAAAACGCAACGTGGACGCACCACATTTTCACAGTGAAAAATGACCCTTTTTTTGCAAAATGCCTAGCTGTAGTTTTTGAACCCTAGCTCTGCCGGCACCTAGGGAAACCTAGCAAACCTATACATTTTTGGAAACTAGACACCCAGGGGAATCCAGGATGGGGTGACTTGACTGCCTCCCACCAGGTTCCGTTACCCAGAATTCCTTGCAAACCTAAATAATTGTAAAAAAAAACACATTTTCCCCACATTTCTGTGGTGGAAAGTTCTGGAATCTGCGTTGATCCACAAATTTCCACCCACCCCGCGTTCCCCAAAGTCTTACGAGAAAAATGGTACCTCACTTGTGTGGGTCGGCCTAGTGCCTGCGACAGGAAACGGCGCAAAACGCAACGTGGTCACACCTCAATTTCGCAGTGAAAAATGACCCTTTTTTGGCAAAGTGCCTAGCTGTAGTTTTTGAACCCTACCTCTGCCGGCACCTAGGGAAACCTAGCAAACCTATACATTTTTGAAAACTAGACACCCAGGGGAATCCAGGATGGGGTGACTTGACTGCCTCTCACCAGGTTCTGTTACCCAGAATCCCTTGCAAACCTAAATAATTGTAAAAAAAAACACATTTTCCCCACATTTCTGTGGTGGAAAGTTCTGGAATCTGCGTTGTTCCACAAATTTCCGCCCACCCCGCGTTCCCCAAAGTCTTACGAGAAAAATGGTACCTCACTTGTGTGGGTCGGCCTAGTGCCTGCGACAGGAAACGGCGCAAAACGCAACGTGGTCACACCTCAATTTCGCAGTGAAAAATGACCCTTTTTTGGCAAAGTGCCTAGCTGTAGTTTTTGAACCCTACCTCTGCCGGCACTTAGGGAAACCTAGCAAACCTATACATTTTTGAAAACTAGACACCCAGGGGAATCCAGGATGGGGTGACTTGACTGCCTCCCACCAGGTTCTGTTACCCAGAATGCCTTGCAAACCTAAAAAATTGTCCCAAAAAACACATTTTCCCCACATTTCTGTGGTGGAAAGTTCTGGAATCTGTGTGGATCCACAAATTTCCGCCCACCCCGCGTTCCCCAAAGTCTTACGAGAAAAATGGTACCTCACTTGTGTGGGTCGACCTAGTGCCCGCGACAGGAAACGGCGCAAAACGCAACGTGGTCACACCTCAATTTCGCAGTGAAAAATGACCCTTTTTTGGCAAAGTGCCTAGCTGTAGTTTGTGAACCCTAGCTCTGCCGGCACCTAGGGAAACCTACCAAACACACACATTTCTGAAAAGTAGACACCCGGGGCTTCCAGGGAGGTATGGCTTGCGTGGATCCCCCAACGTTTCCTTACCCAGAATCCCCTGCAAACCTCAATTTTAGCTAAAAAATCACTTTTTTCACACATTTTTGTGTGGGAAAGTGTGGCATCACTGGCCTCACACAAATTTCCTACCACCCAGCGCTCCCCCAGGTCTCCCGATAAAAATGGTGCCTCACTTGTGTGGGAGGCCCAAGTACCCGCGACAGGCAAGGGCCCAAAACGTAGTGAGGCGACATCAAAATTGCCTATCTCAAAACCACCTGGTTTTGCAAGGGGGGTCACCTGGGTTTTTGGCCCCGTGCTCGGCGGCCATCTAGGGAAACCTACCAAACCCACACATTTCTGAAAAGTAGACACCCGGGGGCTTCCAGGGAGGTATGGCTTGCGTGGATCCCCCAACGTTTCCTTACCCAGAATCCGCTGCAAACCTCAATTTTAGCTGAAAAAATCACTTTTTTCACACATTTTTGTGTGGGAAAGTGTGGCATCACTGGCCTCACACAAATTTCCTACCACCCAGCGTTCCCCCAGGTCTCCCGATAAAAATGGTGCCTCACTTGTGTGGGAGGCCCAAGTACCCGCGACAGGCAAGGGTCCAAAACGTAGTGAGGCGACATCAAAATTGCCTATCTCAAAACCACCTGGTTTTGCAAGGGGGGTCACCTGGGTTTTTGGCCCCGTGCTCGGCGGCCATCTAGGGAAACCTACCAAACCCACACATTTCTGAAAAGTAGACACCCGGGGGCTTCCAGGGAGGTATGGCTTGCGTGGATCCCCCAACGTTTCCTTACCCAGAATCCCCTGCAAACCTCAATTTTAGCTGAAAAAATCCCTTTCCTTTCCCTCGATGCCTCTTTTCTTTGAAACCCCCCCTCCCCGGAGCTAAAACTCACCTTATTCCCCGACGCGCTGGAAGCAAATGGCTTCCAGCGCGTCGGGGAACAAAGGGAAACCCCCAATGACGTCAGCGCGCCTCGTGCGCCGATGTCATTGAGGGGGGGGAGGCAGGGGAAGCCCTTCCCCTGCCTCCCCCCAAAAAAAAACAACGATCGGATTCCCACGGGGGGAGCGCCAGCGCTTCCCCCGTGGGTGGTCTTATGACGAGCTGGACTCGTCATGAGCACACGACCACTGTGTGCCATGACGAGTCCAGCTCGTCATAAGCATCGAAGGGGTTAAAGAGGCCTTAAGAATATTAAACACAAATAGTTCACAACTGATTGTATTTGGAGTTAGCCATTTTTTAAGTGCTGTAAATTATTTACGGACAAAGAAAGGCCTAAAATTTTAGTGCTAATAAATTACAGTAGTTATTGGATTGACAGTTACTTGAAATTGATTGGCAAAATGTAGAATATTGGCCTCCCATGAATGGATGCGATCATTTTAATGATAAACGCTAATGATTTTTAGACTGGTTTTAATTGGGATAATACTATCGTTATTGGTTGCCATAAAACATAGCTTTTAAAATCTTTATTTATTGATTGTATGAATTTGCTTTTTCAAACATACTTATGCCCATGATTTGTATATAAACATACACTTCCCTTTTTGTATCGTAGAGAAATATTGTACTTTATTCATTGTAATAATGTATTTTATTGTAACAGTGTACTTTTATGGTTCGCTTTGAACCGAAATAAAGTTCTTTGATTGATACTAGACATTTTGTTTATTTTTGTGTGCAAAAATGGTTTATACCATGTATTTCTTCCATACATTTTTATTAATAATTTTTTTTAATACTGATTAAAAAAAATACTCAGGTTTTTGAAAAATAACACCAGAGTATCAACACACCCTAAAAGTTAATAATGTAAAAACAAAAAAAAATAAGAAAGTGTTTTTTATTATTTTTCGAAGTGTGACAGGAGTGCTGCTATATTATTGTCCTGTAATTCCATGAAACTGGATGTGCTCCTGAGCTCAGATTAAGCTCTTCTCTCAAAGCTCATTCCTATTTCTGGCTTCCTGGCTTGAACACCATGTACACAGCAAATCAACAAAAGGAAAGTAGTTTGTATTTATTTTGCTCTGCAGTTGCTGAATTTCGTGCACTTTTCTGGAAATCTGTTGCGGACCTTCATATTGTTGTATAGAGGTGGAATGGAAGCTCTGTTTGTACTGCTGGATTTGCATGGTAAAAATGTACAATGTAGTGGCATGGGTAGTAATGGTAATTACGGAATAAAAAATGTGTGGCAATTGCTGTTTGTAATAAAAAGATTGTTGTAAAGGCTGTCCACCCTTTTGCTGTGGTCTGGGCCTTGAAGAAGTTGAGGCCATACCTGTTTGACTCTCACTTCATTGTCCAGACAGACCACACACCCTTCCTATGGCTCAAACAGATGAAGGATGAAAATCCTAAACATTTGAGGTGGTCCATTTTCCTACAGGGAATGGACTATTCAGTGGAACATAGTCCTGGAAGTAACCATGCCAAATCAGATGGACTTTCCAGATATTTCCACTTAGAAAATGAAAACTCAACTGGGCAAGGTCAGACCTATCTTCTTTAGTTGGCAGGGGGTTATGTAGGAAAGTAGGATCTTTCTGGCATGGTTACCCCCACTCTTTGCCTGGTGTCAGTGTGTTTTGACTGTAATATGTTAAGATCCTGCTAACCAGGACCCCAGTGTATGTGCTCTCTCTCAGTTCATTGGTAAGTAATTTGTACACCCCACAATTGGTATACTGGTGTTCCCTTGTAAGTCCCTAGTATATGGTTCTAAGGTACTTAGGGCATTGGTACAACAGGGGTCTCCCATGGGCTGCAGCATGTATTGTGCCACCCATGGGAGCCCATGCAAACTGTCTGCAGGTCTGCCACTGCAGCCTGCGTGAAATGGTGCATGCACCTTTCACTTCAGATACAAGGTTTTCTTTATATCCTGGTCACTGCACTTAAAACCTATAAGTCACCTCTAAGGTAGGCCTTACAGCCCACAGGCAGGGTGCATGGTTCTAATTGTGAAGGTGCCTCTGTACGTGCAGAGACACCCCTACAAACCCCAGAGTCCATTCTCTGGCTTTGTAAGTACAGGGAAGCCATCTTAAGGTATGTAGTAGACAATGGGAAAGTTGAGATGTCCAGCTACTTAATGGCTTCACCGAACCCGGTCATGTTTGGTATCATGCAACTACACTGATTTCAGTGTTAGTTGCATGGTACCAGGTACTGGGGGGCTCCTTAGAGGATCTCCCCATGTCTTCCTGTGTAGCCTTGCAGGCTCTGCGTGCAAACCAGTACTGCTGCCGACCCCATATACCGTTCTGTCCTCCTGCTGCTGAGCTTAACTCGGTCAGGGGAAGACGGAACAAAAGATTTCATGTAGAAGAGAGGTGTAGCCACCTTTCCTTTAGAGATAAGGCGGTGGTGCATTCGAGCATCTCCAGACGGCTTTGAAGGGGACATTTGGTGCCCTTCTTGCATAAACCGGTTTGCCCCAGTCCAGGAGCCCTTGGCTCCCGCTCTGGCACAAAACTACACAAAGGACAGGGGAGTGACCACCCGCGTGTCAAGCTTCTCCCCAGGGAGGTGCCTAGAGCTCTGCCAAGGGGCCACTTGATTCTGCCATCTTGAATTTTAGATGGGCAGAGACCTCCTGGGAGCATCTGACTGGTCAGTCCACCAGAGTGGCGTCCCTGTCTCCCCCAGCCCCCAGATAGGTGGGTCACCGCAGAAGTAGTCCTACCCCCTTTCTAGGTTACTCAAGGGCTTCCCTGAGGGTGGGTCCTTAGATTCATGCAGAGCTCATCTTCAAGAACCGACTGGCTTTGCCAGAAGATTTGTCTAGAGACTCTTCTGCCGTTGGACAGTGAACTCTGCTGCTGGACCGAGCCAGGAACCAAGATAAAGACTGCTTCTGGTAGGAAGACTCCTACTGCAACTTCGTCTTTGTGCTCTTCCAAGTTCTGCAACCTCTGTGGCTGTGCATCCTGCTGAGTCGCCCACGACTCTGCATGCATCAAGATTCCTAGAAGTAATCTCCCTTGGAGTGAAGGAGTCACTTTCCTGTATCTGCAGGCACCTCGACGACAACAACCGACTTGTGGATTCTGCTCTCCCACGGATAGCTCCTGTCTCTGCAACACAGGTGGTGGTTTGTTGGCTCTCAAGAGACCTGACCAGTCTTCCCTGCAACTTGGGAGACTGTAATCTCACTCCATTCGACCAGAACTGCATCCCTGTGTACCGCGTGTAGTTGCCGTTGCCAAGACTTGTCTCTCTTGTCCGAAAATCTTCAAGCTCCACGAAGCACCAGCCTCCAGCATCACACAGCCCCAAGAATGATGTCCTCCCTGCTTCTCCAGCAACATGGGCATCCATCTTCTGTGTACTGCGGATTCCTCCCTACGACTCCCTGTGCCTGCTGCCAGAGGGTCCTTCGGAGGTCTCCACTCATTCCTGTTGGCTCTCCTGCTTGCTGGGGGCCAGTCCTGAATTACCCTTGTTAGGTGATCCTACAGACCCTGCTGGTCTGTAACTAAGCATTTTTTCCTGCAGCACGTCTGTTGCGTTTGCCAAGACTTGTTGGATGGTCCTGTCTGCCTTTGACCCCCCTGCATTCTTCCACCTCCATGGGACAGCTCGTGGACGGCTCCTGCATCGTCGCCTGGCTTCCACAACTATATTTTCAAGACCTTCGTGCTACAGTAAAGTACCTCTGACAGGGTCTGGCATCGTGCTCCTGCTCCTCCTGGACACCTCTGGGTGGTTTGAACTCTGTCCCCTCTTTTTGCAGGTACTCTTTGTCCGGAATCCACTATTGGGTCCCACCGACCTGGTCCATGAGACTCTGTAGCAGCTGGACATCCGAGGTTCTCGATTGACGTAAACAGGTGGGTCCAACACCACCTTGCACCTATGCACCCGAGCTCCCTGGTGTAGGTATCCTGGTTCTCTGGGTGTCCCCCAACCTCCCTGGTTCCAACGGGTTTCCCCTGGGTCCTCTAGGAAGGGTCCCGAACCAGTAAAACTCCAACCGCGACTTCCCCACATTATCCTGTGGACACTGACCTGGGGTATCACCTCTGCAAATGGGCGCCCTAGCAACTCTTAGCCATTTACCTGTGGTGCTTCCGTGCTCCCCCTGGTCCCTTGTTCCTTGGATGTTAGTCTTGGTTTGGTACTCACCTCGCATTCCATTCATTTAGCATATGGTTTGGTCCCCCGGTAGGGGCCCATGTGTTTTATGTGCTTTACTTACCAGTCTTGAAGTATATTTTATGTATTGATAGCTCCGGGCACGAGATACACCAAAGTAGTTGTAGTGTTGGTGTATAATAAATAAAAGGTATTTTTCTAACACTGATGTGGTTATTTTTTGTGTGTGAGCTTCACTGACTGACTGTGTGATAATGTATCTGCTTTACACCATCCTGAATAAGCTTCCACATCTACCCCTTGAGAGCTTTGGTCAGGGACCACTACAACTATCACTAAGGGTTGCCTGGACTCAGTGCAGGGTGCCTCACCAATAGGTGTGCACCATATACTGAGCCAGCCTCCTACAAAAGGAAACAGTCAATTTGAAAAGATGATCAAATTACGGTGTTTCGCAGGGATCCATTATTTCATTCGCCAAGTCAGAGGCTAAGGACTCCATTAAGGCGCCCGATTCCACACATGACAATTGGTCAGCTGCCCAAGTCATGAGCTCCAAAGAACAGACATGATCTCTGGTCTCAGCCGATGCTGAGACAGTCACCGGGCAACCTGCATCCGCGTTATTAGAGCCTGTGTTCTGTGATCTATGTTCCGCTGCACATGTTTCCTCAAAAGTCAGTGACTCAAACTTTGCATTGTGAAGAAGTCGCAAACCATTTTCAGGACTGTCCTGAAAATGGGTTGCTAAGGGCCTCATCAGCAGTCCAATGTCGCGGGTATCTGCGAAGCCAGACAAATGTCCATTGCCCATTCAAAGGGGCATCAGATACAGTGAAACACACGTTGCATGTAGGTAACCCAGACAGACCGAAATGTTAGGGACCAATCAAGATCCAGCGGCAGAAACATTCGGAAGATTGGAAGCATATGCTCATGGTAGTGCAGGAGCGGTTCTAAAACGTCTGTTAAAGGAGCATCCATTGAGTACAAGAATGAACAGGATGAGAATGCCACAAATTAAGAATAACAGCAACGGGAATCCTCTGAGTACACTAGAAAAAATGGAGTGAATAAAAGCCGGGATTACTCCAAAGATGGTTTGAAACGAACTAACAAGGCCAGAGCCTACAACCTTAAAGTAGGCAAGGCCGGACGTAATAGAGGCATTCAAAATTTGATGCACCAATTCTCTGAAATGCAGGGGAAGATTTGTATTTAACAATGACTATTTGACTATTTCACTGAAAGTTCTAGCCACCTACAATTCGAAGGTTTCGCCGGCAGATGTGAGAGCTACTGCTTGTTGGAACAATAATGCTTTTAGTCTGCTTAGCTTGTTGAAATCTGTCTTCAAAGTTGGAATGGAAGGCCACAACAAGCTATCTACAATCCCATGCAGAGGGGAAACAAGACGTTGTTGCAGCAAGTGACTAGCTGGGAAACAGACAAAATATACGGGACTCCAGCTCGCATTCCGCAACAGTCTTGACCACTAACCATTAGATAACACCCATTAGAGAGCATTGTAATGAAAGAGAGAATTTTGGGAACTGGAATTCCCTTTAAATACTAAGCTAAATTAGACGCCGAAGTATTACAAACAACGTGAATTTTAGCATGTTTAGAAACAAGTGAATGTCTGACAGTAGAGTTGCATTCTTCTCAAGTAATAAAAACGTCCTTATTAGTGCATTCACAACGATATGTAAAAGAGAGTGACCATAATTCATGAATGAAACTGCTTTCAAGGTGTTCATATCTACCTACAGGAAAATGTTTCATGCAAGCTTTATACTGACATGTCGAGATAGACAGTGAAATAACTCAGTGTATTAACCACACCGCTAAAGGCTTTTCAGCCACAGTGAAAGGAAGTTGTTCTAGCTTTTGTAAATGTAACATTGTATATGTTGCGTGTTTGATGGCCATCGGTTGTTTGCATGTTAAATTAAAAGGCAAAAACAAATCCGTGCAATTGAGGTAATGCCATGGAATGCGCCCATTTTTGAGTGTTTGAAGCATACAGCTAAACTGCAGAATAGATCCAATTAGACTTTGCCCATGATACAATGTTGACATGTCTCTCTGTACAATATCAATAACAGACGACACAATATTGTTCAAATTGTAAATACTAGATGCTAACTTATCAATACTATTATCAATGACAGCGAGCACTTTATCCAAATTATCATGGTCAATTTGTCTCAAGCGTTCAGCAGCTTCCATTTGGGATAATTTCCAAATTTCATTGTAAGTTGCATATATAAATCTTTTAGAACGTGGGGATTTAGAACCCAAAAGAAAATCTAACAAATGTATGTCTTCAGTCAGGAGAGAAAGATGTTTCACTGCAGACAGTGTAGAATGTTCCAACCATTGTTGACATAATTTTCTCACTGAATAGGTGGTAACAATACCAGGATGTTCTGATTGAGAGTATCGGGGATCGGGTCTGCTTGATTTAAATCCAGGTGTGGAATTGAGAAGACGAGCATGGCAACAGTTTGTGTCGTCTGGTCACACCAACCACCCGCCAGGACCCGGAAATGAGAAATTCAATGTACCATTCTGCACCATATTATTTCATTATTCTTCAGTAGAATTTGTCAGATTTTGCCAGTTGTCGAAGCAGGCAACTGAGAAAATGGTCGGGGCATTAATTGCTTTGATTTTCCCCAATCCCAGACAGGTAGTCTGATGGATCACTTCATTCAAGAAAATTATTTGTGTTGGAATTAAACAGGCTTGAAATAAGGTTTCTGTTCCATAAACCTACCAAGATTTTGTTCCCCAAATCGACTTAAAAAAATCAATGGTATTCTTCCAGTAATCATAACCCTTAAGGGCTAACAGGCTGGCAAACAAAGCAGTATATATAAGCTTAGTCTGAGTGAGCATATATTTTTTGGGGTGAAGTGGGAATTAACTTGAAATAATATGACGTGGAGTCTGAGGTATCATATCCCGTAAAATATGTACATTTGTCCTTTTGCTTTTTGGAACTCCCTTTTGAGGGAGTTGGGCAATGTTCCCACTGTGTGTAATTAAAATAAGAGTGCTGACTACTGGCGCTCTGTGCAGAAAATGATGTCCATAATGATGATAACAGAACATATTAGCATAATCAGCAGAATTGAGATACAAGTCATCTGATTAAAAAAACGTATAATACTCTAATTCGGAAAGCATAGAATTTAGTGTCAACATCCCAATCATCCGAATGTAACCCAGGTACTATTACATCACCCATAGAAACTTTGAACACATATGGTATCTGTTGGGTCTTTGTAGGGCCAAATATGTCTAAAGGAACTTTATCCCAAAGTATTCCATCAGTCACTGTAACGGCTGAAATGTTGACAAAGAACATGTGTTTTCAGTTTACGGAAGAAGAATGGTGGGCCAACACCCTGTCGACCAGTTCCGTAGCAGAACGCTTCGGAAGCTAGTGGCCATTGATTAACAGGAAGAAAACAGTTACAAATCCAATTCACATAAACAAGAAAACCAAGGAGAGTATCATCCAGACATATATCCAAGGTAGGACTAGATACGTGCATGTCAACCATGACCTAATAACAATAATCCGTGCTAGAGGCGGATGCAAAACAGAAAAACTGTCTAACGAAACATCATCTTGATCCATGTAGTACCCAGAGTTGCTCAGCTGGAAAACAGGAGGCTGTGACTCAGCAGTAGGACTCAAAAAATCCAATTCAGAAGGATTTGCCAATGGTGGATCTGTATAAACGACATCTGTTATAGAAGGTATAATAGTAGTAACAGGTAACGTGCCTGATAAGGTGTCAGCCGAGGTCTCAGCCTCCACCCTAACCCCCCACCCCTCACCGGGGTGTATCAGCGCCGGTGGTGTTCATGGGCTGTTATGGAAAGTGTTGCGGAAGGGCATGTACACTCCGCAGCATACTATAGAGTAACGGCCACATGGTGTGTTTTGACATGATCAATGGAGACGAAGCGTTTGTCTTTGTATCCTGGAATTGGTGGCAAAAATCACAGTTCGCGTACCTTGAGGGCCGAGGACTGGAACAGGAGCACGGTACATAGGGCCAAATTCTTTTTTCACTGCCACCTTTTCTGGAACTAGATCTTCAACCTTTGGAAGCCAGTCAGAGACTGGAATGTGATCCTTAGCATTTGAAGATAGGGATGCAGGCAAGTGTTTGTGAGACTGTGCATCACAGACGTTTTGTAGGTCCTGTAAGACTGCACAATGGTTATGTAGGGGTGGAGAGAGGGGTGGCGCACTGGCCAGAGGGCTGACTCTGGAGCGCGGGTCACGGTTCGATCCCTGGCTCCGGCTGAAGCTCAGCACCATGTGACTCTGGGCACTAGCTCACTTTTTTTTTTTTTTTTTTAACTTTATTTTCAAGTTTTTGGTACATCTCAAAAACACAAATGATGTGTAGTGGTACATTCACGAGCAGCAAATCTCATAACTTTCGTCTCAATCATAGATGCCAAAGCGATACGGCTACAGTCTAGGTACAGTTGCAGCAGTCATAATAATACAGTTGGCTTGTAACGGACCCATTGTGTCGCCTGTTCGTGGCCCCCAGGCCACCACGAGCATTCCCGCCCCCGCCCCGTTCCACCACATGGAGGAGGGTGGGCAACAAAAGGAAGAGAGGCTCCAACACAGCACATTTCCCACGCGTATCCCCAATTGTACACATCAGGGGAAGGGCAAAAAAAAACAATGACACTACAATAACGCCCCCCCAATCACCCCACCCCCTCTGGTGTTATACCATTTTCCGTTTGGGAGGCAGCCCTCTGGCGTCTGCGATCAAGGTATGCCTTATATGGCCCCCATATGTCCCTTGGGCGGGACGAGCTGGGCAATAGAGAGGAATATAAATCACAATTAACATTGCAATATGACAAACTACATAGCCATTTCTGAAGGGTGGGGACAGTGTGTTGACCCCAAAGCAGCGCAATTTCCCGTTTCGCCAATAACAACCCAAGTGCTGCAAATCTCCTGACCTTCTTGGGGAACTGAACTGTATAGCCCAAAAGTGCGATTTCCAGAGTGGGAATAAGTGGTAGCTCTATCATGTCGCCTAGTGTTTGATGTATTTGTTCCCAGAAAGCCTGTAGTCTGGGACATGTCCATGTCAGGTGTGCGAAATCCGCTTGCGGAGCGGCGCATTTCAAGCAGTGATGAGGCCTTGAGGGGTCTATCCTGTGTGCCTGGGCCGGTGTGTGGTACAATCGGCGGAGGAATTTGAATTGGATAAGTTTGTGCCTACTGTTTAAGGAGACCTCTCTCGTCGCCCTGCAGCAGTCCTCCCACTGATCGTCCGTGATGGGATGGCCTAGGTCTTGCTCCCATGCAGTACGTATTTTAACGTCGGTCACTGGACGCATACTGGAGCAGGATCTATACATTTTAGAAATGAGGTGAGTGCCCGCGTCGCTTTCAATAATCAATGTTAAGGGGACCATTGGTGGAGGTGCAACCGGATAGGTAGGCAATGCTGCTTTCAGCGCCGAGCGCATACGTTGTAATACAAAGGCGTCCATGACAGATCTATCTTGGAAGCGAACGTCTTCTGATACTGTAACCATATGTTCGTTGGGATAAAAATCCCCTACCGTCATGATATTAAATTTGGTTAATGTGTGCTGCACCAATGTTTCATCTGTAATGGGTAGCCACCGGGGGTTCGGAAGTGGCAGAGCAGGAGAGTATGCTATGTTAAGTCCCAGCAGTCTGTCCCAGGCCCAACTAGTGGTGGAGACAGTTTGTATATCGCGCGGATCTCTAGGAAAGCCCGTCGGAAGTACCATGGATAGTTTCAGAGGTAATACGAAATCGGCCTCCGGTCTCAAAAACGGGATACGAGCATCTGGGTGGTACCAGGCATGTGCGTAACTACACTGAGCTACCAAGTAATATAAATAGGGGTCGGGTACTCCGTAGCCCCCTCTGTCACTCGGAAGAGTAAGTATCTGCCAACGGACACGGGGTCTCTTCCCTCCACAGACCAGCCTTATCAAATGCGTACGTAAATGTAAAAAGAAAGTTTTAGTGAGAGGGATGGGAATGTTATTAAATAGATACAAAAATTTGGGGAGTACAACCATTTTGATTATGGCGACCCTACCCGCCATTGATAACGGGAGGCGAAGCCAGTGTTCTACCTGCGTCTCCAGCTTATGTATCGCTCGTCCGTAATTTAAACTAATAACACTGGCCGAGTCCAGGTGGATGTGGATGCCAAGGTATTTGACAGACTCGCGACACCACTCCAGAGGAAATCCACAGTCCCAAGGGACGGCGCTCTCTGTCAAAGGGAAAATTACAGATTTATGCCAGTTGATACCTAGCCCCGAATAGCGGCCAAACCGGAGAATTTCCCGTATTATTGGTTCAAGATTTTCCTGCGGGTGGCACACATACAAAATTGTGTCGTCTGCATAGAGTGAGACTAACAACGGTCCAGTATGGAACTGTAGACCTCGGTGGAGGTGTCGCTCTTGAAAATGTCTGATTAGTGGATCCATCGCTAATATAAATAACAGGGGGGAAAGGGGACATCCCTGTCGTGTGCCACGTGCTAGCGAAAAGGGGAGTGAAAGCGTGCCATTAATACGGAGTCTAGCCATCGGGTTGGTATACAACAGAGCAGTGGTGGCCACGAAGCCCAGAGGCATCCCCATTCGGCGCATTACAGATAGGAAGAAAGGCCATTCTAAAGAATCAAAAGCCTTCTCGGCGTCCAGCAGCACCGCCGCAGCAGGCACCCCAGGATCGATTCTGTGAATGACAGTGAAGAGGGTCCGGAGATTAAGAGAAGTGGAGCGGTGTGGGACAAATCCGGACTGTGCCGGGGATATAATATATTCCATTAATTGGGAGAGCCTGTTGGCAATCACCTTAGCCAGTATTTTATAGTCCAAATTTAGCAGCGATAGAGGTCTATAAGAAATACACAGTGTGGGGTCCTTGTCGGGCTTGGGAAGAAGAATAATAACCGCCTCCTTAAGCGTGGGGGGGAGTACTTGCCTCTCAAGCGCCTCGACATAGACCTCGATCAACCGTGGTGCAAGGATGTCTTTATAGGCCTTGTAAAAGTCACCCGTGAATCCGTCTAATCCGGGGGCCGAAGACCCACGAAGTGTCTCTATCGCTCCCATCACATCTGCCACTGATATAGGCTCAGCCAGGAAATCCTGCATGTGCTTTTCAAGGTATACCAGTGCGATTTCAGACAAGTATTTTTCTTGGTCATCGAGGTCTGGCCCAATCTTAGAGCTGTATAACAACTTAAAATAGGCTACAAAAGTGTCGCGGATTCCCGACGTAGAGGTGACCGGCTGATCTGGGGGGGTACACACTTCTGTTATGCATGCTCTACTGTATGGGGGGCGGAGCCGTTGTGCCAATACCCTTCCGGGTCTCTCGCCCTCGCCATATATCCTGGCGGTTTGATATTTGCCCAAGTATAGCATTTCCCTGTCCGCGGCTTCCCGGAAGTCTACCAATAGTGCCAAGCGCCGGGTTTCGGCCTCCGCCGTAGCGTGTAGGAGTAATTCGGAGTCTATGGTGGAGATCTCTCGTTCAATGCGGGCCAGCGTGGCGCGCAAATCTTTGAGCACACCAGCGCTTTTGGCGATGCAGACTCCCCTTATATATGCTTTAAAACCCTCCCATAGGACCGCCCAAGTATCCACAGAACCAGTATTAATAGTAAAATAATCTTCAATGGCTTCTCGCACCTCCATATTAAAAACCTCATCCTGTAATGCTCTGCCCGGGAACCGCCACTGCCGCTCAAAGCCCTCCGGATGGGGAACATCTAAGTGGAGTATGACCGGGGCATGATCCGAGTACGTCCGCGGTAGAATTTCTAGACCACGAAACCAGCCAGCGATTCCCGGAGAGACCAGCCAATAATCTATCCTGGTCCAGGTATTATGGTAGCCAGAATAGTGAGTATACGACGTGTTGGTGGGGTTATGTTTCCGCCATATGTCTATCAATGAAAGTTGGCGACTTAACTCCAGCAGGGCACGGCGGGAGCGCGGTTTGGAGTCAGGGGACAAGGAGGTGCCATCCAATCTGGGGTCTAACAATAAATTGAAGTCTCCGCCCATAATAATCAGGTTAGGTTCTAACTGCATCAAGTGTAAATGTAGGGAGGAAAAAAACTGCGGAGCGTCCACATTTGCGCCATAGACGCCCACCAAGGCTGTGAAATGTCCCATAAGCATACCTGTGACAATGAGAAACCGGGCCTCTCTGTCCATAACTACTTTCCCAGGACTAAAGGGGAGCCTCTTGTGAATAAGGAGAGCCACGCCCCTGGCATAGCTGCTATAGTTGGCGAAATATCTATGTGCTCCCCAGCTCGCCGCCATGTGTGTGTGTCTGGCCGTGGGTAAGTGTGTTTCCTGTAAACAGGCGATGTCAATCTTATGTCGTGCTAAATAATTAAGTACCTGTCGTCGCTTGCGGGTGTTATTGAGACCTCGTACGTTCCAGGTCATAAGGGATAATCCCGATGGGCCCGTATTGTTACCTAACTGCGCCATACTGTGAGCGGTGTGTAGAACCATGAGACGTCGCGTATGCTTGAAAAAACAACAGATGCAGATGCGCTCTTCGTACCATCAATGTAGAAATGTGAACAAAGCCAAGCTCCCCCCCCGCCACCTCCCTCCCAGCCTCACCCACCCCCAAGTAAGGCCATACCATACCCCAGTGTTTAACTGGAAGTGCCCATTTGTCTTGAACCTGAATGGACCAACATTGAAAAACCACTTCCGCCTATAATGAATCAATAGGCAGAATAACGCGTACACCTTAAGGGGTGGCAATGCCACGTCGGCCGAGCAACCAGTGCAGAACAGTAATTTTGAGTACTAAACATTCCCCCCTGTCACCCCCTGCCAAGAAGCATAAATGAAAACCACATCAACTGGGCCCAGTGTTCGAAAAGAGCTCCATGCTAGCGTCTGATCCGCTATGAGGAGGGGAAGGGCGACCTCCCTCCGCCCCGGTCCCGCCGCTGTTGTTTTTCTTGAATGTATGACAGAACTCTTGTGCCTCTGTCGGAGTGTCGAATATACGATAGCGGCCATCCACGTCCACCTTAAGCCTGGCAGGATAGAGCATTCCGTATTTGAGCCCCAAGTTCCTGAGGGTCGCCTTCACCCCGTTAAACTTACGGCGGGCATCTTGAACCATTACAGTGAAGTCTGGAAAGAAAGAAAGTTTTGAGCCCTGCCAGGTGACATCTCCACGTTCTCGGGCCAGGCGCAAGACGGAGTCCCGATCCCTGAAGTTCATGATCCTCGCTATGATGGGCCGCGGTGGCAGGCCTGGATTGGGCCTTGGACCAAGGGATCTGTGCGCCCGTTCTACTACGAACCCTGGGGTGAAGGCCTCTCTACCAAACAAGTCAGATAGTAATTGCTCCGCAAATACATCCATTCTCCCAGTTGTGGCAGTTTCTGGTACACCCAAAATGCGCACATTGTTGCGTCGACTTCGCGCTTCCAAGTCCTCATTTTTAATGGCGACCTCCTTCAAGATTCGTTCCACCCTTTCCAGGCGATTTCGCGACTGTGTTGAACCATCTTCGATATCAGAAACGCGGGACTCCACCACATCGAGGCGTCGGTCGTGCGCCTGGACCTTAATCCCCATGTCTGCCAAGTTTTTGTCCAGCGTGTCAAACCTGCCGTCAAGTGCCCTGAATCCCGCCCTCATCTCCTGTAGAATCGACGTGGATAGTGTGGAGGACTCCGCCATGTTGTCGGTGTCTTGAGCGTTGTCCGCCACTGCGGGGGGCTCCTCCGAGGTGTTGTCGGCTACTTTTTCAAAGGGTAATGTCCTTTGCTTAGGGTCTTTGCGGCCCATGCCATGGCGCAGGAGTGCAATCCGACAGCAGAGTAACAGCAAGCCTCTGAGCACGTGGGGCTAGGCTCGGCAGCCACCAAGTACTGGGCACGAGTAGCTGGGAAGGCTGGAGCAGTCCGCTGTGGGTCACCCCGACACCGCAGCGCAGACGTGCGTATGTGGGCTGTGCACGTTGACTATTATGGAGGAGGATTACCAATCCCAGGAGGTCGCAGACATGCGTGGTAAAGAAAGCGAAGGCAGCCCGGGTGCATCTGATTTGATAGCACCCCCGTCGTCTCGTGTAGTGTCTTGGAGCAATAGAGGATGCCACTGACTCCTGCGCCTCGCGTCACGGCGCCCCAGCCCGGACCGGAGGGTCCTCCGCTCCCCGCCCCCGGAGGAGCGCCACCGCAGGCCCACAGCGGAGGCGGCCCCACAGGGCGGCAATCAGGCAGTTCGCAGGATGTCCGCGATGATGGCTCCAAGAGCGCAGCGAGGGGGCCAAAGCGCCACGCAACCGCAGGGAGGCGTCAGCAGGAGACGGCAGCAGGCAGGCCTCAGCAAATGGCACCCCAGGAGCCGGGAGGCAGCGCGGCCGGCCGAGGTAGGCCCCGGGGTGTGCGAAGCCAGGCCACCCGCCCCCGTCACAATCGCGCCCGTGCACCGTCGCGTCATCCCAGACCGATGGGCCCTGTCCCCAGTGCGGTCTCGCGGGAGCGACGATGGTCAAGGGCAGGGCCGGCGCGGCCCATGCGACACTGTCCAACACCGCAGGGGGGGGGAACACCGGCCCGCACACTCGCTCTCAGCCGGGCCCACACTACCATCCGTCCCCGCCTACCTCCAAGCCAGTCGGGCCCGCCACTCCTCAGCCGCGTCTATCGGGCCCCGGCCGCGGGATGCTGCCGCCGGTTGCCAGGATCGGGAGGCGCCGCCGCGCCTCAAAGTCGGATCAGCGGGTGCAGGATCGCCTCATGTGTTCAGCGCTGCCGCGTTTCAGGCTGCGTCATCGGGGCAAAGAGGGGAAACGCTGTGTTGGCTGCATCGGCCGGCGGAGCTACATCAGCAAGCAGCCATCTTGGACGCTTGCGTGGCCACGCCCCGGCACTAGCTCACTTCATCTCCCTGACGGCCCCCAGCGCCTTGAAACACTTGAGGGGTGATATATTTGTGTTTTATAAATACAAATTATTATTTATTATTATAGGTCAAAGGTTGTGACAGCCAACACAACGTCTGGACCGTCAAGGTCTAGAACATACATCTTGATGCCAAAAAGTACTTTGGATGGGGTCCGCCCACCAAGAGATCTTTTAGGGAGGTTGTTAAGTGCTTTCTGGACGCGATAAAGATGATTTAACCAACCACGCCCTGCACCTAAAACTCTAGCTGTTAAGGACTGCTTGAAGTCATGGACGTCATTGAATCACGGTACACTTTAGAAGTGAAAGCCAGACCCTGGTCTGAATGGAACGCACAACAGGAATAAGTACCAATAAAGACCTGCAAGTGTTTAATAATGGTGCATGCAACAGCCAAGTGCTGCGGCCAAGCCCACAGGAATCTCGAGCAGAAATCAACTGCAACCAAGATGTACTTGATTGCAGTATCGGAAATTAGTGGACCATGGTGTTCCAAGTAAATACACCCAAAAGGCTTGTTAGAAATAATGAGATGTCTGCGGTGGGCGAGACACATAGAAACTTTTAATCTGCTGACAGATGTCACAGCGGAGAACATATTTTGTGATCTGCTGGTATAAATCCTGCCACCGATATCGTCGTTGTAAGAGAGAAATGGTGGCTGCCACTCCCGCATGAGCAGAAGCAACACATTTATGTGCAGCCACATTTAAATTGTGTATCGTGTCTGCAGTCTGCATTTGGAATCACACGATTACCACCTTCTGGAATAGCTACAAAGGGAACTTTCTGTTTATTTAAATGGTAAGAGTACTTGGAAAGAGAGCCCTTCGGTAAAGGGGTGCCGTTCTGAAAAGCATTACCGGCAGCCAAGATATCATTTTCAATACGAGTTTTAGAGTGTTTACTGCTGCTGTTTTAGATGGCTACTGCAGATTTGGCTGCAATATTTTATGATCCACTCTCGCTAGGTGTGGGTTTAATTCATCAACCGTAGATGTCATCCACATAGGACAGAGCATCTGGGTCGATGTCATTAAGGATGGACACCATTCATGCCGCGCAATCTCCCAAACTATTCTTATAGCCCATAGGAAGTCGTGCATAGCACATTTGAAAACCTAAGGCGCTAAACGCGAACCAGTCACGGCTCTCCAGAGCCAAATTGTGACTGAAAAAACCATTGGATATATCCAAGGTGGTCTTGAAGTTTTTACGGACAGCATTATTAATGAGAGCTGTACTGTGTGTATTTTGTACTGCAAATGTGAGTGCATAACTATTCAAATGTCTGCAATTTAAGACTATTTGATTTGAATGATCCGGTTTCAGAACAGGAAAAAGAGGATTGTTCATTTTGTGAAACAGGTTTCAATTACTCCCTGGTACTCCAGCTGGGAAAGAATTTCCTTAACGGGTGCCTTTGCATCCCGATTAATAGGATACTTTGCTGCCAAGGTTTAAGAATGTTATTATGAGTAACATTCAATTACTATTACAATTACAAGGAAAATCAAGCAATGAAGATGAGGGAAATATATAAATATCAGAAATTACACTAATTTGAGCAACAAGAAGCTCTAAGAAGATCTTAAAACTGCTGCAACGCACCAGAAATGGAAGGGCACTGTGTGACCGGACTGTACCGAACAGGATGTGAGAGGCCCCAGCGCTGATGACAAACAACTTTTCACTTTGCTGGATGCAGAATGAAACACAGCTAAGGTCTTTCTTTGCTGCCACAATGAAACACCTGGAACAATGTTTTTTGTGAGATTCCTCAAGTACATTAGTTGCATGATCTTATCTTCAACAGTGGAGACACAACACTAGTAATTACTACAGGCACATAGTCCCAGTTTGCTCCAAGCACACTATGTCTCAGCACAGTCTGATCAGGACCAGGCACCAGATTGCAATCATTTCCTTCGAGGACCTAGTCTTACTTTGCCAGTGAACGAAGCAAAAGTGTACCCATTTGCATGGTGCTATGCTCTGCTGGAGGCCCCCACGGCCCATTTTCATAACAAACGTTCATAGCTGCTAAGTTTTCAACTTGCTTATGTGTGACATTTCCATGTTTTTGGTGGCTTATGTATGGATTTTAATGCCTTATGTGTGACATTATGAGTGACACTTCATCACGAGTGGAATAAAGCTGGTATGGCCACACAATGAGATAAAGATCACAAATAATCCACTTTTGTGCAGGGTAATGACTTAGAATGACCATAAAACGGTTCAGAATGCAATGTGATCTTGGATAAAAATCCAGAACTGACCAAAGGTGTCAGTCATATAAGACACAAAGCCACTTGGTAGTTATGTCATTGGATTGTCCGTCCCCTTTAACTCCCCCCTACAGAGAGGCACACACATGCACACAGAATTCCAGGTATTGCTAATTGTTCTCTTTGTAGTTTTTTGATAATGTAGGACCTGCAAACAATAACATCAGTAAAACAAAGCTTATCTGATAACTTTAACAAGCCTATTGAAATAAACCAAAACTACAATTCCCAGAATGCATACTGATAAATGAATTCTCAAGGCTGAACAATCCATTCCTCAATGAACATTTTATGATTAATAGAATGAAGCCCTATATAAATGCTATAGTAGAGTAGCAATAATTGTCTTAAGCTCAGATTGTTGAAAGGCAGAGAAGGTCCTTCCAGGATTTTAACCTGCGAGGCCAAGATTATGGACATGTCTTGGAAACAGTGGTTCAAACTACTGAGCTCCCTTATAAGGATGTCAAAACTTTAGGTCTCAAAGACAATACCATCAGCTCCAACTGAGTTACTTGAATGCTAAGAATTTCAACTGCTATATGAGGACTACAGACACATACCGGTAGGAACATGTGATGTAAGTTATGCAATAATCCTGCGCACTATGAAACAAGCAAAATCAGTCTGTTTAGCCTAGTTTCAAAACCTCAGTTTATGTGACTCACACTCCTTATGTTTTTTTTTGCCAACAGAACTTTGTATTGTAAGACATGCAATTGTGTTTTTGCCCTTTAAATACATGGTCACCTCAGTTCCAACATGCAGGTGGTGTTGGCATAAAAAGGCAGATTTGCCTAAGAGTGTCACATCTATGAGATAAAGATCAAATAGTGATTTTTAAACAGGGTGCTATATGTAAAGGCAGACACTAGATAATTCCACCCAACAAATGTGCATGATCTGAGAAAGCCTGGGGACCCATGAAAGCTACTTTAGGAGTCTGATATTTCATCGTATTCATGTTTGAGATATAATATTCCATGTTGTTCATAGTTGAAGCTCCATGATTCAAAATGTCCTTGCAGAGTACACATTTTGCTAATTACAATTTTGGCTTCTGCAGCTGGGCAAAAGTTGCTCAAGGACAAAACGTATATGGGGCAACCTTTAATTTTGAGAAAGTCTATCCAGGTTTAGCACTACCTGGTGCAAAAATAGACACATGAGCTGCAAAACCTCTGAGTAAATTAGGTACACAATAGAAGTTTAAAACCCGGAAAAGTTAATGCAAGCATACTAAAATACTGGTGATCGAACACAGAAGCCCTTACACTTAAATAACTGTAAGTTGTGCCTGCCCTCTGTGTTATGTACTGAGCCAACAGTCCAGAGAGTAATTCTGTAGACAAAAGTAATTTAAGACATGCTGCAGAATGAGCCGTCTTCCGTGACCCGCACCCACCATGCTCACTGAATGATGCCACTATGGTGTTCGGCCATGCCAGGCTGTGTATATAGGGGTGCTTAGATGGGAGTGTGAGGGAAGCTGGCCAGCTCTCCTTCAGCACACTACAGTGTTACGTGTCTGAGAGATAACACTCCTGAGCTGTAGATTGCCAAACAACACAGTATTAATACTTCACCCATATCAAGCTCGGTCCCCCACTGGCCACTTACCAGCTGGAAAAATGCTGCCAATAGTGTTGGAGTTCATAACACAGCGGCTGCTCTGCTAAATTCCATCAGTGCAGTTGGTGCAGAGCAAAGTCAGTCTCTGGCAGAGCTCTGCGCACGAGGCACCATTTGATTTCTCTGATGCTAGGCGCAAAAATGGAAAAAAAAGTTGCCGCCTCAATGTTTGCTTTGGTCAGGTGGCCAATCTGATGCTGCGTGGTGTTCACAGTGTGGTGGTGCCTGCTGCAAAACAACAACACAGGCAAGATGCCGCCCCCACGGACTTCTGGGCATTACCGGTCTGGATTTGTAAATTGCTTCCGCACATAGTTCAGAGAGAGAGGAACTGCTGATAGATCACGTTGTACACCAAGACACTGGGCTCTTCCTGATTGAAACCCTGACCGCGCTGCACTGTAAAACATTTTGGATCATGATGTTTAAAGTAGCAAACACATAGACATCTGTGTCTTTTGTAACACAACAGGTTCTTTTCTGAGCAGCACAGCACACTCTGCCCATGTGCTATCTGCTTGAATGCAGTCTTGCAGGCCCGCTCAGAGGGCAGACTCCAGGGCTCACAGTGCTCCTGTCATCCCTTCAGAGCCGTCCTGCCCTAGGGCCTGGCTAAGCAGCCCTGGGGACAGCTGTCCCTCATTCAAGAGAGCATTCAGACACCGCGCGGCTGTAATTAAATGACGCTCAGACGGTTGCGGCCACCCTGCTTCACACCTCACAGAACGTAGGTCATCAAGGCTCTCAAAATGTATGATTAATGTATTTTAATGCGGTGATGCGGACAAATCACATTAAAATGCGTTAGTCTAACGCCTGATGCGTGGTACTCAGCAGGACTGAGGATATTGTGGTTGTACTTTTTGTGTGGACCGTATAGGAATAACTTGAAAAGGGGATTCCCTATCCCAACTAGTGTGATTACGATAAAACGCAGGGGCCAAAGAAAAGGCCTATTCGGATGCATAAGCATGTTTGACTTCATCAGGGACAAGGAGAGGAAAGGAAATCAAAATGATGTCCTCTCCCTTGTGGGGATGGGGGGGGCAAGTACAAAATGTGGGTGCCAATCGACCTCCGCCAATAGAATGTCATAAGACGTAGTTAAATTGTACCAGAATATTGCTTTAATTGTACGTTTAATATCACCTTCAATTTGAATATCTAAAAGATATAATTTGTCAGCAGGGGCCATGCGAGTATTCGCGGTTTCAACTGTAACAAATCTTTCAGTTGAGGAGGGTTCTCACCGTCTGTGGGATATTTAGCAGTTAAAGCAGCAACTTTCTTTCTCTAATTTATCCTAAGGACGTATTTGCATTAGCAATAATCGCGTTCTACTACTGCCACCGTGGCAAGTCCCTGGCATATAGCCAAAGACGCTGCTTCACCTTTAACATTAGAATCGTTTTGGAGAAAACAGGAAAATTACCCATAAGTTTTATTCCCAAATCGTGGGCAGGACCTGCCCCATGCTCATTCTGTATTTGTTTGAGGACGTTTGATAGAACAGCCATCGAGGGAGTACCATGGCAAAGAGTGTAAACCATGGCAAACCTCATCCCCCAGATGTTGCAGTCGACTAGATTGGGAACTAGGCCAGTAGGTTAGCACATCGTCAAAATTCTGTGCTTGTCTTGTGGTCCCGTAAGGGGAACACAGCTTTGAGTTGATCGATTTTTTTTGTATTTTTTTTTGTAGGCAATCCAAAATGGTATTTCCTCACGATTAGTGAGTTTTTTGGCCATAACTGAATGGACAATTACAGGACTGATTATGGGGGCTGCAGGCAACTGGGCTTGTCCTTGCAGGCCAACTCTAGCTTGACCAGCTAATAATGTGTGCAAACTAGATTGCGTAAGATCTCTGTATAAGACAATTAGTACATTGTACAAACCCCTTGCTTGTTTGTATGAGATTTAGTGCACCCAGGTCAGAGTAAGGCGTGAAAACAGCAAAAACTGGCCACGTAGCCCCCTCATTACTAAGAGGACCCGTTCGAAATGGTGTATGTACATGGGGAAGGGCGCCATTAAACCAAGTCTTGTGTTGCCAGACTGTAAGAGGAATACAATGCATAAGGTCTATATGTAGCAGGTGCTTGGGCAACTGTATATTCATGGAAAGTATTAGAATTAGCGTCCACAGCTGGGAATGTGACCCAAGAGTAAAAAACATCAAAGCGGTATGCTGCATCCGCTTCTACTACAAAGATGACAAAAGCTCCTGCATTAGGAACTCCATGTTGTTTTAAATGTGCACATACTGCCGCTCATCAGTAGGCCGCAATAGCAACAGCCACAGGCCATTTATAACAGATTCAAAGTGTAGCACAAAATGGATGTAATCCTTTTAATATTCAAGACTGAAAACCCAACAGAACTAGGTGTACTCTTAAAACAGTGGAGGATGAGTCCCTAATGCCTGGGACGTCTCCGATAAAAGGTGATAGGGTATTGTGGACAAGCACAAGCACTACACAAGTAAGTACATGACCAAACATTGGCTGCGCCATATTGAAGGGATTCTGCTCAGGAACAGAACTATGCTTGGGACCATGAACATCAGCAGGGAGGGACTGAGTCACCATACCACCTCATTATCTAGGACCCTGAGTCCGACTAGCTATAGTGCTTCACTTGCCCACCTAACCTTACCAGAGAGACAGGTGAATTGGCATCCCAGAACACAACACTCTCGACACTCTCAAGGATCGCAGTGACAGGACACACCCTTTCGTTCTCTCACTTGTCCACAATAAGATACACAAGAGACACGAAGGAAGTTTAGAATATTTATTTAAACTATCATGCTCTACGATGCAGTATTTGTGCCACAATTAGTAAATAAATGCATATCAAGAATATTGTTAGCATGGTTAACAAACCATATACCATAAAAAGCCCCGTCATGTTATGACAGATTAGTGTAAACCCCCTATTCCTAATGAAGCGAGATGATTATATAGCAAAGATCTCTGGGATTAGTGGCGGATCCCGTACTTTAGCATACATAGATGGACATTCTACATCTCAGCTGACGCTGCAATCTTGCTTCAGGACTTTCGCTCAGTGACTGTGAGTAACAAACCTTTTCTCAGTTATGTGACAAGACGTGTGTTCATAAACAGCAGCTGCATGCTCATGTTATGTCTAGATGCTAGTGTCTGACCAGAGAGAATAACAATGGGCATCCCAGGATTAAATCCCAGGAAAAGAATAGAACACGAAAACATATGTAGGTTCTGTGTGAGAATACAGTGTGGCACAAAAGCAAATGTGTTTATATAGTAACGTGTGCAAAGGAAAAGCGACCTACAATGTGCACAATTAGGCTAACATAGGGAAACAATATGGGCCTTGTGGGAAACACATGACCGTTTCGTAGCCAACGTGGAAAACAAAAATATTGTGCTGTATTATCACTGTGCCCCCATACCTTTATGTTTGGATAAGGGAGAAACCACCAAGATATTGTAGGGAACCCTTATGTGGTCAAAGTACCTATGGCCATTTTATCAACATTGCAACAGATGATGGATACTTTCAATAAGTTATTACCTCAGCAACGAGCTAATAATCCTTAAATGGTGTTACCTGCTGCACCCATTCTGCCACCTCCTCCATAAGCGTCTATACCGGTTTCGCCTCCTTGGCAGCCGTCCCTACCACCTCCTTCTTCACTGCCAAAGGAACCATCTCCAAGATCTGTTCACAGAGAGGACATGGATGATGTTGATTCCAGTAATTCTTTATATTCAGATAAGGATGAGGAGGGAGGTGATCTTTCACAAGACGATGGAAGACAAGATGATAATGGACGGTAATTCATTGTACCAGTGGAAATGATGATGGGCCAAGTCCACAGGACTCTACAGGTGATATATCTAAATCACATTCTTTAATAGAACGAGCTGCCAAGAAATTCAAGCTGCCAATGATGTCAGTAGACCAACCATGTATTCTTTATGCCTTGAAAGAGCAACCTCGGAAGTTTGTTTAGTCCGTACCTATTCTATATTATGTCTGGTCAGTAGGTTTCTAATTAATGAAACCACCGGCTACAGTTCCAGGCATGATTCCTGGTCTGGGAAAAAAAGTATAAGACTCCGGATTCAAGGGGGCGTGGCCAAGCCAGCCATGATGGTGGACGCGTCTGCTTAGAGCTCTGAGCGGCGGCCTGCTCAATCGTTAAACATCGATGCCGACATAGCTCTAATGAATCGCCGAGGTCAGCACCGGAGGCAGCGACAACACTAAATGGTGCTTTGAGCTCACGACCGCGGTGCGGGCGGCAACATCCGCGCCGCAAGTGCCCCTGAGAGAAGCGCGACTCTGTGACCAAAATGGCGACACCTAACCGACGCTAGAAACTCCCCGTGGAGTGAAGGGCCTGGAAGGATTGGAACGGTGTGATCAGCGAACCACTTGAGAAGAACAACCCCTCTGACACCCTGACCGGCCCCATCATCACGGAAGGTGAGGGCGCGGCCCGGTGGGACAGCCGTGAATGAACCAGGACACCTTGCGGTGTTAATCCATACTCTGAAAACTCAGCCCTGAGGGCCTACCCGCCCACCCCGGGAATGTGAGCAGCCCAGGCCGACAACAATTCTCTGCGCTCTTCCCCGCACCGGATCACAGGCCCCGTCTGCACGGCGCTAGGCCCCGAGGCGCGCGGCGGGAGGGCCCGAAGAGTGGACAGCACGTCAGGAGGAAACGACCCCCTAGGCACCCAGCCCGGCTTTCGTCGCCACCGGAGGGAAGAACGCAACTGGCACCGATGGCGGGAGAGCGTGAATAAGCACGGCCCTGCAGGGGAAAAGACCCGCCGTGCAGGCTGCAAAGGAACTCTGTCACACTATAGGGTAATCCAGCGACCCGCTGCCTCTCCCGGGGGGGGGCCACCCGCCCGCCTCCTAGACACAGACAAAATCCCCCCTTCATGCACGGAATCACGGACCCCACCTGAGCGGTGTCAGTCCATCCGCCAAGCTCGCCAGTCCTGCTTTCTCAGCAGGACCCTAGGCGCGCAACATGAGGACCGGTGCGGGGACACTAACGACGGACAGGCCAAGAGACAGGAAAGTCTCAAGTGACGCCCAGGACGGCTCTGGTGCGATCGGAGGTGAGGGGGCGGCTGGGGCCGATGGCGGGGGAGCGCTAGTGTGCACAGCCTACCAGGGGACATAGAAAGTAGGCCACAGCGGGACTAACCGACACCGAAGACCTCTCACACAACCCAGCCCTCCCCCCAGGCTGTCTCAACAATCAGCTTGGTAGTCACGGGCGACCTCCTCTCCCCTCCCACTCGCACCGAAACACGGGTCTTGTCTGTGCGGCGCCAAACCTTGAGGCGAACAGCGGGAAAGTCCATCGACCGTTGGAAGAACGCATCCAAGACACCTTACCGGAGGGTCAGACCGGGCAACAGGCCACCCTTATAGAACAACATAGGGAAACAGAAGAGTGTGGAAACCGGCGGAAACGGCGGATAGGAGGCAGAGTTCACACGAGCCGCGGCATTTACGCACATATAACTACATAGAGTGCAGTCATAGCACCGGTTACAGCCCAGGACAGGCCAGTCTAACCCGTAGCCCGCACACACCGCAATCTACCGGCCCAAAAGATTGGATGAACACTGAGATCCCCCCCACAACAGTCGCGATTCAGGGGAAGAGAGTGGTCACGGCCATATCGAGAGGAGGTGCCCACGGGTGAGGTCAAACGGAAGCGCAATAGTCCCAAAGAGTGCGGGGAATTAGCCAGACTCATCGAGGGGGGGCGCACAACAGTGAACAGCTTCTCTGCCCCCTCCCTCCCGCCCAACTCCTGGGACAACTGTAGACATCCAAGAACTGTCTGTGGAGCGTAATCCAAACATATCACCAAAGGAAAGGCAAACACTAGGACGATTGTACCCAGCGCCGAAGACATTTCCGGACATAGGCAGATCCAAACCGGGAGGAGAGGACAATAACAGAGGGGCATACAGGAACTAACCACTGTCCAGACGCACATAGTCTCAACCCAGCATCAGCGACTATCCCGGAAACGACAGCAGGGTAGGGGGAAAACATGGGGCGTCAGCGCAACACAGGAGCCTCGCATACACCGGCCCACACGAGACAGACCTCCCCAGATCCAAGTCTACACACTCGGAAGCGGAGTCTGCCCTCGCAGTGTCCATGTCGGACAAGCTGGATAAGGTGTTAGCAGCTTTGAACATTCGAGAATAATCATGGAGGACAGATTTGGGGCGCTAGCCACGGACCTTAATCTGCTCAGGGATTATCACCGGAAATTAGCAGACAAAGTAAAGCAAGGGGAAAAAACACTCCAAACCATGGAACCCCAAGTGCAGTCACAGCAAGAAACCCTGAAAGACCTGCAATCAAGGGTGAAGATCCTGGAAGACAAAGCTGATGACCTGGAAGGGCGCTCCCGCCGTAGCAATATACGAATCCTGAATCTGCCGGAAGGAGCAGAGGGGTCCGACCCCATACAGTATATTGAAGCATGGCTCAAAACATTTACCCAGGCAAAGGACTTGACCCCTTTCTTCTCTGTTGAAAGAGCGGACCGAGTCCCGGCCCGCAGACCCCCCCCGGGATCGCCACCCAGACCGTTCCTACTAAAACTGTTACACTACCAAGACAGAGACACTGTCCTTCGGGCTGCTAGGCAACAAGGGCCGCTCCGAGTCGAGGACAAACAAGTCATGTTATTCCCGGATTACTCCCGGGCAGTCCAAAGACAAAGGGCAACTTTCCTGGAAGTCAAACGTAACCTATGACAAAAGAACATACAATACTCTCTCCTGTTCCCTGCTCGTCTTAAAATCATTCATGACCGCACTACCAGCTTCTTTACAGATCCCAAGGAGGCGAGTGATTGGGTGGAGCAACGGTTGTCGGGACTAGACAGCTATGACACGACACAAAGAAATCGGCCCTCCAGACACCAGCGTCGACAATAAAAGAAGGTCATCCTAAAACAACTGAGCCCACGACCTGGAACCACTGCAAAGAACTCCCCGGACCTCGAGCAAATAATAGCGGAACGAAGGAAAGCACTGCAAGCGGCAGCAGAGTTGGGACCGACACGGGAGAGCTCGGACGGAGAAAAGGGCCCGCACATCTTCACATCAGAAGAGGATGTTAGTGACACGAACACCTCCCGAGATGGCTCAATCACTCCTCCACTGGTAACTCCTCAAACGGCGGACACGCTGGTCTGATAGACATTACAGAACAAAGCAGAAACATGGCGACGTTCCCACCAAGGCCCAAGCACCCAGCAAGAGGACACTGTCATAGATACGAGAGACGCCATGGCAAGGCGAACTAAACATTGCTGGACTCTACATCGGAACAAGGTACCACATGTGGGGGGAGGTGGGGGACCCCCGCCGGCATCCCATATATATTGTCCTACTGCGGGCGGCCGTAAGGACAGCGGCTAGCAGAGGAGAAAGGCTACCCCCCCCCTCAACCAACGCACTAAGGAGAGTGCATAATGTCTAGTTTGGACGTATCACCCCGAGTGATAGGTCCTTCAAGTTGGGAATACTTCCCGTTACTTAGTTACGCCCCTTTCCCCACATCACGTTCCCAAATAACCCTTAGCATGGCATACAGGCAGGAAGACGAAGTGCATACAGATGGTAGGCATAGTAGAAGGGGGGCACAGGGGATAGACCCGGCACCACAACCAGAAAGTCTACACTCTAAGAACACGACATTATAGCCTACAAGATTCCTAATACAGACATAACGATCCTTACACTAAACGTCCGGGGCATGCATACAGCGAGTAAACGATACGCCGTATACGCATACATAAAGAGGCAGCAGGCACAGATAGCTCTCTTACAGGAGACACACTTAACAGCAGTTGAGGTAGATTGCCTGCGTAAGAAGTGGCGGGGAATTATATGCGCCACAACATATTCAGCATTTGGCGAGGCTCTGTGATCAAAATGGCGACGCCTAACCGACGCTAGAAACTCCCCGTGGAGTGAAGGGCCTGGAAGGCTTGGAACGGTGTGATCAGTGAACCACTAGAGAAGAACAACCCCTCTGACACCCTGACCGGCCCCATCATCACGGAAGGTGAGAGCGCGGCCCGGTGGGACGGCCGTGAATGAACCAGGACACCTTGCGGGGTTCCTGGTTCCAGAGGCGCCCTGATCTGGATTAGGCCAGGGACTCCATTCCGCGAGCAAACGTGTACAGTAGATAAAGGTCGATACACCTTACTTGAGGGACTATTAGAGGGTCAGTCGATACTGCTAGGGAGCATATATGCTCCTAATGTAGAGCAAGATAAATTCTGGGGACACCTCACCTGGGCCTTAACCCAATACACATCAAGCCCATGGTTATTAGGGGGTGACTACAATTGTGCTTTAGACCTCCACCTTGACAGATCCCACCCCCCACCAGCACAGTCTCCTGCGCTCAGACATACAGAACAATATCAAATATGGGTAACGCACTGGGCACTGGCAGACGCTTGGTGGCCCGGAACCCAGATACCAGACTGTATTCCTTTCACTTCATTCCACATAAACTGCGAGTAAGACTTGACAGGTTTCTCTGCTCCAAAGCAATGCTCCTGAAAGTCCAACACACAGATTATCTCGGCAGAGTCCTGTCGGACCATGATGCACACATACTGATCCCAGGGGCGGTGCGTCCATTAGGGCGCTGGGGCGTTGCCCGTGCCCGCAGCTCCCTCGGCGTCTCTGAACTTAAGTAAACTCTGTTTACTTAAGGTCAAAGACGCCGAGGGAGAACTGACAATCATGTCAGTCAGCATGACGTCGGACCGCCCACCCCCTTCAGAGTCTGAAGGGGGTGGGCGGTCCTGCGACATGTTGACTGACATGATTGTCAGAGGGACCAGGGGCAGCAGGCAGCAGCACAAGTGCGCATGAGTGGGGAAGGGCTGCGAATTTTCGCGCCGTGCCCAGTCATGCGCACTTGTGTCTGCTCTGGTTGGCGCATGCCCATTAGGAGAGCGAGGGTTGAGCAAAGGCTCAAACCTCGGTCTCCTAATGGGCTGGCGGGCGGAGAGTTACCGTGCCCTGAGTCAATCCTGGCGCTGCTCTAGCGCCAGTATTGGCTGAGGAGGGCGGGGTTGCCACTCCAGTGAAGGCGCCAAGGGCCCAGAAGATGCGGCGCGGACCGGCGGTCAGGTAAGTTTTCTTTCGTTTTCTTTTATTTATTTTTATTCATTCCCCGGTCCTCCCCCCTCCCCCCTGAGTATTGCGATGCAAGCCGCGATTGTAAATGGTTTTAAACCTTAGAAGGGTGAGAGGCGGGGCTCGCCAAGTGTAAATCCTGGGGCCACAGCTTACCCTCTGATTTTACCAGCACGTGAGAGGCTGTGCCGACTTTGCAACTGGGGAACCAGGTTCGAGTCTTGGCGTCCCCTCAACATCCTGTGATTCTGGGCACAAAACGTAATTTCCCCGCGCCTACCAAAAATGTGTTCTCGTAAAATGGAACCGGCGCTCATGTAAGCCTCCAATACCTTCGGGTCAGTATAAAAACTGCAACAACAACAAACAAATAAATAGGAAGGTCGTGAGCGTGGAAATACATACATGGTTTATCATGGGGCAGTGGCCTATGCTTTCATAGCGAAATCGGGTGGGGACAAATTGCACGTGTGAATTCCCGCTGGCTAACCATTGTAGAGTAGTTAAAACGTGTGCGCACGTGGCTTTAGACGAGCAGATCTTTGAGCCTCGTCCTATACAAGAGGCTTGGGCCACTCTTGTTTAACCCAGAGCTAGCAGCACATGTGGCGCCCGCCCAGTATGGTCCCAGTGCCCTCGAACTGAAAAGATGCTCTGATGACCTCTGGACACCGGTTAGTCTCTGAGTGCCGTCACCTCGCAGCAGGAAGCCTTATGTATCCCGAAGCAGCACTCGCTAGCATTTCTTCGAAGGAAGCAGGCGCTTCGAGAGGGACTCTACACTTTTTTCTTACCCAGGCCTCGTTTATACATTTCAAGAGTCCATGGTCTCCATACGAACGAAATCTGACGTCTCGACCCAAGCACCTCTGCCAGCACAGTTATCGCCGTCGTGAGGTGCCTTGCTCTTCCCCCTGTTATTTCGATCTCCTTTTGTGTGGCACCCGCCACCCTCTGCACTGTCCATTCTGCCACATATTATATTTTCACTGCTTTTTAGGCGCTGGACATTTTCTGCCACATTGATATTTTCCTGTGGAAGCATGTTATTTTTATTGCATCTCTAAAGAGTGCATCCGGTCGTTTAGCTGAAGTATGTATGTGTGAGAGAGAAAGATATGGTAAAAGAGGGGTGGATGCACGCAGAGAGAAAGAAGATGCTAGAGACAAACAGGAGTCGGAGAGAGAAAGAAACAGAGAGGGGGAAAACGGGGGGAGAATGAGGCAAAAAGTAGAGAAAATATGAGGCGGCCCTGGAAAGAGACAAAGACTAAGAAAAGGATCAGTGGGACACAGTGATTGGGGAAGAGACGCGTGCACAGAGAATACCAGAGATCAAGAGTTGATCAGATAGCTTAGTGGATCGAGTGCTCCTTGGAGAGATGCGTGTTCAATTTGAAAGTCACTGGCTTCAATCCTGATGGGAAGAGTTGAGTATTTCATTCTGCCACAGTCGATAAAATGAGTACCATGAAAATGTGAGACAATACTCTTCCTTTGTGGTGCTTCAAGGTTAAAGCCTTTGGCGAGTCAATGGCTGTGTCTCCATAGTTAAGCTTACAGGTGTCAACTCTGCAATTATGGTTGACTTGGTTAGTATAGGAGAAACATGCTAGTTTCATTACTGAACATACATACGTATTTAACTATATATTATACATCTACTTTATGAAGTGCCAAGTCTATGTTTTCTTGGTTAATAATTGGTACTTTCTGGCAGCAGGGGTCGCCTACCTGAATGACAAAGCGATCAGTATTGCATGGGTGCCATTTCTATATGCAGGATAATGTAGAATCATTTTAGCTACTTCCAGGATGTTTATGTACTTTTTCATGTACCACATTACTCTTGTACAGGGCATGGTTTGAACTGAGTGCCACTATTTGTTTGCATGATTGAGAGCTCTGCAACCGTGGTTGAAAACACTGCGAGTTTCTCACAGGGTCTGTCAGTGGCTCAAAAAAGGTGATTACGATACATGGCCATCCAATCATTGGCCTCCCTGCAGAGCGCACAGGGCAGTGGTCGCAAATATGAGTTGAAATTGTGATTCTGTGCAAATGGGTGCAATGGGGTCCCCTCCATAGGGGTACACAGTTTTAAAAATGAAGACAAGGTGAAACTAAAAGAAAATGCAGCGGTTGCTCGCTACTTAAAATTCATCCCTAACTTTCGCGCCTCACCACTTTCAAATGTCACCAGCCACCACTGACTGATCCTTAGATGGAGGCCACCCCATCCCCCAGTACCCACTTGGAAACTACCACAAGACTGTCCCACAGATCAGGTGTTTTGCCATGACCACGGGGACAGCATCCGCGAATACTTTACAATAAATGCCGGCACGGCAGCGTCCAGGCTAATAGAATGGGACGCATTCAAAGTAGCCGCCAGGAGACATTGCATACAACAAATAGTGGGAATCCGTAAAACACTCGAACAGGCACTGCAGCGAGCAGAAGTAGCATTAGCGGCACTAACAAAAAAGGCTGATGCGAATGAAGCCACCCCAGCCCAAGTGGCGACGGCCAAGACGACACACGCAGAGGCAATAAGGGACCTAGGTAAATATAATTTTAGGGTATACGCAACCAAGGTACACAGAGAAGGCAATAGAGCTGGGACGCTTCTAGCGTGGTTAGCTAAGCAAGACACAGACATGAAGCCGGTTACGGAGATAATAGATAAGACCGGGATCCCCCGATACTCGCAGGTTGATATCTTGCAAACCTTTCACGACTATTACTTGGGTATTTACCAAACCCCGGCGCAAAGGGATCACCAAGACGTAGCCCACTTTCTCCACCCGTTGCCCATACCACGCATTCCGACATTAGACAAAAAAGCCTTAGAAGCGAAGATCGCAACCCCAGAAGTCACCCAAGCAATTAGAGTATTGGCGCGCAATAAAGCTCCGGGAATGGATGGCTTCCCGCTAGAATATTACAGCTCCTTTTCAGCCCAACTGACTCCCTGCATAGTGGCAATGTATGAGGATGCGTTAGAAAGCGGCGAACTCCCAGGTTCACCGCGGGAATCTATTTTGGTAACATTCCCAAAGCTGCACAGAGATCCAAGGCACCTGGCCTCGTACAGGCTCATAACACTGCTTAACGCAGACTATAAAATACTGGGCAAGATACTGGCAGATCACTACACCCAAATCCTCCCACCACTTATTCACCCAGATCAGTGTGGGTTTGTACCGGGAAGAAATACGTCTCAGAACTTGCGTAGGCTGTTCCACGTACAAGATAGAGCAAGCGCCCAGTTCCCCAACGCAGCATGTCTGATTCTAGACCTCGAAAAGGCCTTCGACACCCTTATGTGGCCGTATCTGTTTGCAGTCCTCCACAGAATTAATCTGGGTCCTACCTTGATGGCGTATACACAGCTTTTATATACGGGCCTAACATCGCGGGTGAGAATGGGTAAATACTGCTCCATTTCCGATAGAAAGGGGCACGAGACAAGGGTGCCCCCTATCCCAACTACTGTTTGCCCTAGCAGTAGAACCACTGGCGATACGTCTGCGCCGGGAGGGCGAGGAATGCGGTATCCCGATAGCAGGCACGGTTCACTGTGTGTCATTGTATGCAGATGACCTCCTGCTATGTGTACGTGATATTACTAGCGACCTCACCCCAATCTGGACAACGTTAAGAGAATTTACGGAGGCCTCCGGTCTCAAAGTAAATTGGGACAAATCCATGATCTATCCGCTGAGCTCACATTTGGCCCCTTTCGACATAGCCATTGGGGATCAGAAAATCACCTGGAGCGAGGCAGCACCTAGATACCTAGGGGTGAGACTGTGTCACTCTCCCAAGGACCTGTATGAAGGGAATCACTGTAAGGCGCTAGCGGGGATAAGAACGGCGGTGGGCTTCTGGAAAACATTACCCCTAGCCCCAATTGGGGCGACAGCCCTCGCCAAAATGATCATAGTCCCCAGATTACTCTATCACTTTACTAACCTTCCGGTAATACCCCCGCGCCCCTTCTTCCGGGAATTAGATACGCTGCTCACCTCCCTGATCTGGGGAGAGGGTCGCCATAGGGTAGCCCTAACCACCCTGTACCTGCCAACAGATCAACGGGGACTGGGAGCACCATCCTTTGAGGCGTACTTTTTGGCATCGCACTGGACAGCAGAGCACCACATAGGGGAAACATTTACTGACAAAGGGCGGGTACCTCTCCCGGCAATCCGTCGAATGCTAATGCCCGGCACCAAACCGATGCGTACTCTCCTCATACAAGTATCAATAGCCCGCACGTGCATGCTGAAGATACACCACATGTCAAGAGAGAGGCCCCTATATTCCCCACTACTTCCACTTGCAGGGTTCCCTCGAAAGGACAAATACTATACTACCCGAGCCTTTCAAGTATGGACCGAGCACTCAATAACCGAGATGGAATCATTATTCGAGGACGGACAGCTACGGACTTATGACCAATTAGTGGAGGAGTATGACCTCCCTCCGGGTCAATTCTTCCTACATAGGCAACTCTTAGACAGTAGTCGTCAACACTGGAATTTGACTGAGGGGGAACCACCGACACATCCGGTAATACACACGATCCTGCTTATGGGAGCGGGTAGACACCTAATTACCTGGCTTTATAAGGCTCTCCGGGAACTGATTCTTAAGCCTCTGCACTCGTTAAGGCAGACATGGGAAGACGAAGTGGGGCGGGCATTCAATGATAAGGAATGGGAAAAAGCTCTGGAATATCCCAAAAAGGTGTCCAGAAACGCACGATTCAAAAACATACAATTCAACATTCTCCACAGAGCATATCTCACGCCTAAACGTCTCCATCGTTTCTATCCAGACACGCACTTTGCATGTCCCCGTTGTCAGGCCCCTGAGGTAAGATTCAAACATATGTTCTGGGATTGCCCCACTATCCAGCAGTACTGGGATAACGTACACCAGACAATCCGAGCAACGACAAACATCACAAACATATCTACATGGGCGGCATGTGCCCTCGGGGTATTCAACAGGAGAAAGTCCGATAAAGTTCAGAGCCGTTTCGCATCCCTAGCTATTCTCCTGGCGAAGAGAGGGTTGGCCATGTATTGGCGGGCCCCGAAGGGACCCCCAGAAGAAGCCTGGGTGGGCGCGGTGAAAAAATGGGGTGCAGCAGAAGAAGAGGTACTGAGAGACAAGGAAGTGAGGGGAATACGCAAACGCCACATTTATATGGAATGGGCACAGCTACTACACCAATTCAAGCAAGAAACCGCACATGCGGAATCACCCGAGGCATCCCAGCCCCAGACGCCACACCTATCCCCGACTGGAACGCTAGAAGCACGTAATAGGATAAGCCAAATAACCTGAGATGGACACAATGCAGATGTCATATCCGTTAGTCCCACACACCAAGCCAGGGTCACCCGTAGTGATCCCCCCGCATGCACGCAACCAAACCGTGGAATCACACTATAACCAACCACACAACAACTCTCAGCGACACGCATTCCCGCCGTCCCCTAATAACTCCCCCAGTTGACCCCCAAAGTTAGCAGTTATTCCTCTCAGCCGGTAGTTCTGAAGCCGGTGATAATAAAAAGGGAACGCACTCACCCCACACAACATTGCATTGTACCTATAAACAAATATGGGGATAGACAAAGCTCCGTAACCACGGGAAAATTAACCCAGCCATGTTACTGAAAGTGTATTGACAAGGTAAACGGACCTACCCAGAAGGTAGCAACCAGAATGTACCAATGATAAGCGTTAATTATATACTGTACGAAAGGCTATTGTAAATTCGAACACCTACAGTTGTTTGCAAATACATGTTGATATTTTATATCTGAAATATGCCAATTTGTTTTGTGGAATGCTAAAACCCAATAAACAAATTTAAACAAAACAAAAAAAAGACTCCGGATTCAACGCCAGCTTGCCTCACTGGTCATGCTAAGCCTGATTTAGTCAATTCTTCAGCACCTCAGATAAGAACCAAGACCCAAATAACGCCACCCTCTGGTCTGCCAGACAAGGATAGCAAACACATTGATTATCATGGCCGGAAATTTTCTTCTATCGCAGCGACTTAAATTAAGGCAGCTAATGCCTTGGCAACTATAGGTCATTATGATCGCCAGATGTGGCATGACATTGCCCCATTACTGGAAATCATTCCTGAAGATAAGAGGGAAGCAGCGAGAGCTATCCTGAAGGAAGGGGGGGCTTACTTCTTCCTTCATTATTAACACAGTAATGGATGTCTTAAGACAACTTTTTCACCAATTGTCAGGATCTATTGTAATATGAAGACAAGGCTGGTTAAAGTCCACAGCCTCCTATACTGACGTCCAGTCTAAGATTCTGGATGTGCCTTTTGCTCGTCTCACTCTTTTTGGTAAACATGTGGATGAGACTTTGCATGGTCTTAAAACTGAAACAGGCAATGCAAAAACCTTAGGGCTTTTACAGTACCAAAGATTTGGAACCTCTATGTTTTTGTGGCTCAAGAAGGTTACAAAATTTCAAAGGGAGATTCAATCAACATGGAGGTCAGGGATGTTCATTTTATCCTCAAAGACAGGCCAGGTATGATCAAGGATATTCCTTCAATCAGAATCAAAGACAGTCTTATGGGAAGTCCTCAGGAAGGAAAAGAGCTTCCTCACAAGCACATATTAATGACAATCAGAAATCAGTAATCCTGAACATCCCATGCCGCAACCATATCACTGGCCACCTGAAAGACCTTCACTGGCTACCTGTCAACAAGAAAATCACCTTCAAGCTTCTCACACATGCCTACAAACCCCTCCACAACACCGGACCTGCATACCTCAACCACAGCCTTTCCTACACTCCCACTAGACATCTCTGTTCCGCCCAACTGGCACTGGCCAGGGTCCAGTGGATCCGTAAGACCATGGCTGGAGGAAGATCCTTCTCCTACCTCGCTGTGAAGACCTGGAACACCCTGCCTCTGCACCTCAGGCAATCATCAGTGCCGCAATTCAGGAAGGACCTCAACATCTGTCTCTTCGACTGAACCGCATTCTCATGCTTCTCCTCAAAGGGGTTATAGAAATTATCCTCAAATCACAAAGAAACCAAGGATTTTATTCCAGGTTCTTCCTAATCAAATCAAAGATGGGTCAATGGAGACCAATACTGGATCTCTACAAGTGAACAAGTTTCTAAAGATCAGTACACAAAAGAGGACAAGCCTTACAACAGATGAACTTCTAATGTTTTAAGAGGCCAGATTAACTGGTCTCAATATATATCAAAGTGGAAAGGGATCTGCACCCAGGTGAATCAGTGCGACCCTTGCATCACATGGATATATTAGTAGAATCCCCACCCACTAGTACCAATAGTGGCATTCTTTATCATCTAATCCAACCCAGTGCACCTAGTGTAAGTGGGTGGGCTCAATGCGGTTTGTAAGCGGAGCTCTTACTAAAACCTAAGTGCAAGTTAAAAAAGCCTTCAGGATCCTAATTCTTGTTTATTAATAAGATCTTTTAGCCTGGATAAAAACAGTATGATGTTCTAGGAGTGCAATGACCCCTACATCTATAGCTCAGTAAGGCCGACATGTTTCAGCCTGTTACAAGTGCCACTCAGGGTCAGCAGGCTTTCTTCAGGACTGACAAAATCTATACCGTTTTTCCACAAACCCACGGTACTTCGATGGGAAGTACCTTTACCCCTACTGTGGCAGGGTTATATGTACACAACGTAGAAAAGAAAAACATCTTGCATGAGACCAAACCATACCGGAGTAACATCTTTATTTGGAAACAATATATAGATGACATTCTGGTGATATGGAGAGGGGACATACAGACTGCCTCCAACTTCATTACTTGGCTCAACAACCAGGATAGGAACCTTAAATTCACACATACTATCAGTAGAGAATCACTTGCATTCCTGGATGTGGATATCTTCCCAGAGAGAGGGACCCTACAGACAGATACCCATCGGGAACCCACTGCTAAGAACAGTTTGTTACGCTTTGACAGCTTTCACCCACATCCATTGCTGTAAAATCTTCCTTATGGCCAATTCCTCCATCTGCAGCAGAACTGCAGCTGTATAAAAAACAAGCAGACCATCTGTCAATCTGAGGGCATGTAACTACCCTGACTAAATCATTCAGAAAACAAAAAAATGTGCGAGAAATCAGAATCAAGATGTACTACTAGAAACACCAGCAAAGGAAAAAACAGAACCCCTCTTGTATGTGTCACCATATACAGCATCGCCTCAGACTGCGTCAAAAAGATCACTAAACGCAATTGGCGCATTCTAAACACAGGAACCAGACAGTGGGACTATCCCCTCTTTTCTAACAAAAGAGAAAAAAACATGCGGTATACACTTGTCCACACCAGACCCAAAGCCAAATTAAAATCAGAGAATACGATTCACAGTGCACTAGGCCTTCCAGAAGTAACAGGTCATTACCCATGTGGTCAATGCAGCCTCTGCCACCTGACCGCACCTACGAAAGAAATTGACCTAGGCTTACACACTCCTTGGCAATTGCGAAGACATACAAACCGCATCACTAAACAGGTCATATACCTGATAACTTGTCCATGCAAACTCATATGTAGGCATGACGACTCGAAAAATAAGCAAAAGAATCTGCAAACACAGGAGTAACATCAGGTGTAGACGCAATACCACCAAAATGGCAGAACATTACATCACAGCTAGACACTTCATAAAAGACCTCAAATGGGTCATTCTGGAACATGTCATAGCGTAGACAAGGAATCTGGAAAGAATTTTATTTGAGAAGGCACAGCGTTGGATTTATAAATTATCCACGAAGAAAAAAAGGACTGAATGATGACATTCCCTGGTGGAATGTGCTACAATAATATTTATTTTAGCTCAACATCCAGTAGCTTGCACTAGTAAATACGGATTGCTGTCTGACACTGGGTTTGTACAAAGGTGTATGTTTTTACCATACCATATTATTCATAAAATAGCATTGTAAAAACATTTTTATCTTTCTCCAGTATTGTATCTTTTATAGATTCACATGCTTGAATCTTCCTCGTCGGCATGGTGGGAGTCCCACAGTAACAGTAGAAATAGCAGTACTGAATACATTACCATAGAAAAGAAAAGTCAATTTAGCAACTATTCAACCTTCTTTTATAATATCCAAAGGCCAGCCAATCACAGCAGAGACCTTAGAGTAACCCTCCCCACAGAGTCACCACACTTCAGATTTCGTACCGCACTTCGTGTGATAGGGAGTCTCTGAGCTCTGCTCAGTGACAATTTGTTTCTTCAACTTTTGACCTCCAGCTTCCAGCTGCAGACAAGGTACTTTGAATTTGTGGCTTTTCAAAATGTCAGAGCATAAAAAAGGGTTGTTCAGGCCCTGTAAGACCTGTGGGAAGTGTAGACTCTTTTCTGAAGACCTCCACAAACAGTGTCTTTATTGCCTCTACCCTGACCACAAACCCAGGGAATACAAATATTGCTGAATGTTTTCGGCCAAGACCCCTAAGAAGAGAGAGGGTAGGCTGCTCCTCTAGCTTCAGAAGAAGAAGGCTGCTTCAGATTCTGGTTCTGAATCTGAGGAAAGAGCTCATTCTTCGTCTAGAAAAAAAGGAAGGCATCTCCTCTTCTCATCATGGGGACCCAAAAAGATCTAAGTCCCAGGAGCAAGAGAAATCTGAGGTAGAACGCCACAAAAAACCTCAGGCGGTGGCCTTAAAATCTTCCTCAGCACCAGTTTCTGCTTTCTTGCCTCTTGTGAGGGATCAGTCATCTTGTCCGTCGACAGCTTCGTCGTCGAGAGCTATCACCGCTGGTAAATCGGATGATGTTTCTACACTGTCAACGGTCTCTTCGACGACGGCCGTGACGGTCAAAACTATGACGGTGGCAGCGTCGACTGGTCCGCAGTTAACTTTGACGAAGGCGTCACCGTCGACGAGACTTTCACCGTCGACGAGACTTTCACCGTCGATGAGGATCTCTCCATCAACCACTGCCCCGTCGACGGCGCTGACCACGATTCTGCGGACGATGGTGGTATCAGCGACGGCACCGCCAACGTGTCCGTCGACGGAAGGAAAAATCAGCCTTCCACATTCCAAACAATTTTTCAAAATTTTCTCCTTTACCTCCAGTGCGTCTATTGGACTTTCAGGAGTCTGAGTATGAGAGTATGTTTGGCCCTGCTTATAGTCCTTCTCAGTTAAAGGTCAAATATCAGGACTCTGATGAGGAGGACAATGACTCTTACTTGGCAGGAGAATATTTGTTTGCAGATACTTCTTCTGCGCAGCAGCCTGAATCCTTTCAGGAACATTACCCCTATGATGACAGAGAAGAAGAACCTTGTCACTTTAGGGAACCATCTGTGAATGTTCCTGTTTCGTTAGTGGCAGACTTGCGTCATATGATCAATGATTATTACAGGCGTTTTCCAGGGGCGAATGCTCCTCAACATCCTCCGCCTCCTCAGCAGACCCCTGTTTATCTAGCAGGACAAAGCACACCTAAATCCACCAGGGAAAAAGTTTTACCTCCTCCAATTGTCATCACAGAGGATATTCAGAATGTGGATCAACTTCAGGTAGAGGAAGGAGAAATCCATACTGATGTGGATACTCAGGATGAATGGGATGATTATATAGCTCCCATACCACCATCTTCTATCCCACCTTCTGCAGATTCTCCATTTGCTGACAAAGGTGGCTTTCATGACCTATTGGAGCCTGCATCCAAGCGCTTTGATCTGCCTACATCGGCTAAACAGACAATGTTTTTTGTATGACTTCAAACCAGGCACTCAGCGTTCGATCAGAGCTATTCCCATAGTGGATTATTTGTGGCAGGAAGGCCTCAAACTGATGAAGACAACAGCTTCCATTCCAGTGGTGATACCAAAGCTGGACAAAAAATACAAGGCTCCTGACAACTCGCCCGCATGCCTCATTGGTCATCCTAGGCCGGACTCTGTAATTATGCAGGCTGCACAGAGAAGAGCCAAAAACCCTGCATCCTAGTGTTCGGCTCCCCCTGATTAGGAAGGTCGCTGGCTCGATAACATTGGAAAGAGGTTTTCTGCTCTGGCGGCTACCACTATTAGAGCTTCCAATTCTATGGCCATCTTGAGAAGGTATGACCGGCAGATGTGGTTGGACATTTCCTTGTTGTTGGAACATCTTCCGGAGGATTAGAGGAAGAAAGCAAAAGATATATTGTCCGAAGGGAAAAAAGCGTCTGCTGAACTTCTAGAGATCGCTATGGATGTTTCTTCTACTGCCTTTCATCAGATGGCAGGAGCAGCGTTACTGCGACGTCAGGGTTGGCTAAAGGCGACCACCTTCCGTCCCGAGGTACAGGCTAAGGTTTTAGATATGCCTTTCGATGGAGAGTGTTTGTTCGCAAAGCACATAGGTGAAGCTCTACAATCCATTAAAACAGACACGGATAAATCTCTAGTCACGCTTCAGCAATGCTGCTTTCAGTCCTTTTGAGGCAGAGTTCGAGGGCAATATACATCTAGACCGCAATTCCAACAGCGGTTCCAGCATTATTCACAAAACACTTACCAACCGTACAGACAATCCTTCAGATCCAACGCTGCGCAGTCCTATTCACGGCCTACAGGACATAAGAGGTTGCAATCTGCCGGAATATCACAAGACTCCAACAGAAGACAATGAGTTTTACCAGGCCCCTACCACTGCAGTCCCACAACAGTTCGGTCCAATCTTCTCAAACTTCTTGCAAAAATGGAAGTCCATCTCATTGGACAAATGGGTGTTAGATATCTTTCAACATAGTCACACCCTGGAATTCATTCAGCATCCTCCGATTACCCCACCTCGGAAGGTGCTGCTTTGTCATTTACCAGATCTCAAGAAGGAAATAAAATTACTGGGATGGTGCCAGTGCGCAGGGCCCTCACTCCAGGTTAGGTTCAACTAACTGCATTTGGGGCAAGATGATGTGCATACATGGGAGTGGTGGTACTAGACCCCACCCCCCTGCGGGAGGGGTGGAGATGTTATGCAATGTCACAAAGTAATTCCAACAGCTTATGTATATTTGTAAATTGGTGCATAGTATTGAGTAGTGTGTGTGGTTAATAAATGTACTCTTACTTTTATAAAGCAAAGTACAGACTGGACAATCAATTATTGAGTGTTATTGCTGCGCACCTGTAATGGCGATTACTATCCCACACCACCTCCCTTGAGTAAGCCTCAGACTGCTCTGCAACGCTACCCTCTGAGAGTCAGGCGCTACAATTGGGTGTTTGGTTCCCAGTGAAGGACAAATGTAGTCATGTTATTTGTGCAGGTCTCACAGATACTGCCTCGTTCTCCAACAACAGGTAAGTAACTTGTTTTTTCCCCTTAGTATGTTTTTTTATTTTCCTTTTCCCTTCCCACTTTTTGTTGTTGCCTTGCACTGCTTTCCATAGATCAACAAGACCCCAATACAGGGAGATGGGACTACAGCTCCAATCTCCCCCCACCCACACACAAGGCCCCTTTCTCCACCAGTAGGTGAGCCTGGGAGTCCTTCGCCAGACTCTTCCCCCTTAGGAACCAAGGGAAATTTGGAAATAGGACTATATTTCCCAGCACCCACATGCCAGCACCAACCACTCCTCCTTTAGGGACCATGTGACTCTGGTCACATGACTTCCTTCTTCGACAATAAAGGCAGCCCAATTCAGGGCCGGCCCTCGTCTGAGGAGTGCGGGGAGCTGAATAGGTGCAAGGGAGGACGATGTCCCTTGGTGTCGTAAGTGCTGGAGGAAACAGGAAAATTGAGTCCTCTCTTTAGGAAACAAAGGGTAAACACTGTTTTCTATTCTTTTAGAGAGTGTGATGGCAGGGATCGCCCCAACCCCACTACCTCATGGAGCCTGAATTTTTAGAAGTCATATAGTTGTCATAGAATTGACAAATTTTTTTAAATACAGTAGCGTGTGCATGCTTAACACTACTGGCCATTGTAATTTTATTTACCTTAATGTGTGTGTTTTTATGTGTATGTATATATATAGGTCTTGCCTGTTGTCTGGGATGCTCCATTTGGCACACGATAACCTAAGTGTGCACAAGCATGAGACAATTGCATGATCAGGGGTGTGATTCACCCCTTAACGAAAAGGCTTTTGTGTTTTCTATTTCAGGGACCACTAGAGGGAAAAGGTCCTAAATGGTCTGTATGACTGTATGTTTCATGTTTAGCTTACTGTGTAAACCAGCATTAGGAGTTGGTATTAAACACAATCTTTAGAAAATCTACGGATTTAGTCGGTCCCGAAGAAAACCTGCTGACCCTGAGTAGCACTTCTAACAGGCTGAAACATGTTGACCTTACTGAGCTATAGATGTTAGGGGTCATTGCACTCATAGAACATCACACTTTTTTTTTTATCCCAGCTAAACGACTTTATTAATAAACAAGAATTCTGATCCTGGAGGCTTTAACTTGCCCTTAGGTTTTAGTAAGAGCTCCGCTAGGTGCAGTGGGCGAGGATCCGATGAAGCATGCCACTGGTGGTACTAGTGGGTGAGGATCCTACTAATATATCCATGTGATGCAAGGGGTTGCACGGATTCACCTGGATGCAGATCCCTTTCCACTTTGATATATATTGAGACCCGTGAAGTTGACCTCTTAAAACATTAGAAGTTCATCAGTTGTAAGGCGTTCCCTCTTTTGTGTACCGATTACAACGGTTAAGGGAGGCTGAGGGTTTGCCCCAATTTAGCTTCTCACTCTTCCTTGTTTTTCTGCAAGTTTCTAAAGAAACAGTCATTTTGGATGATTACAGGAAGTCCTCCTGATGATGCAGGAATGGGATTTCATGACCTCCTTGGACCTTTGGGATGCATACTTTCACATACCCATTTATCCGACTCCCAAATAGTACCTTAGATTGAAGATAGTGGGGCAGCACTAGATGTTCAAGGTGCTTTCTTTCCGATTCAAATCAGCAACTTAAATATTTACCAAATGTCTCGCTCCACCTCCCTCAACACATCAGGGCCTCTTCCTCACTTCCTGAATTCCTCAAGAAGCTGAAGACCTAGCTTTTCGATTAGTCTTCTTGTGGGACCATCAAGACTGCCTGTACTCAGGCCCAGCCTCACTACACGCCTGCACACACACCTACGAAGCACCTGGATACCCTCACAGGTGACAAGCAACGCTCTACAAATCCACCTTACATTACATTACAATACATTACATTACAGTTTGTGCTTTTATCAGATGAGAAGATTGCCAGGTGTTCACATACCTGGATGACTGCCTCGCCAAAACAGCATGAAAGGAAGGAGCAAAGGCTTTTACAAAGGCCTGCATTAGTCGGTTCTGAAGATTGGGTCTCACTTTGAACAGAGAAATTATCGTTAGAACCCCAAACAAAAATCCAATTCCTGTGAGCAATTCTTGACAAGCCGTTGGGGAAGGCTCTCCCATAATTGGAAAGGGTGAGAAAGTTGCAGACCATGGCAAAGACTATTTCTGCAAGACAGTCAGTCACAGTGAGGCAATATAAGTCCCTGTAGGGTCTGATGGAACCATGTATAGGCCTCATTCAGTTTTGCAGGGTCCATATAAGACCTGTCCAGCAAGAACAGGACTTGTAATGGAAACAGGTGGAAGACTCATGTGAAGATAGTATCCGTGTCACAAGGCAACCGAAGAAAGCATTGATGTGCTGGAAGATCCCACCAAACATTGATACAGGACTTTCTTTTCTGCCTGAAACAGAAAGGATAATGCTCACTATGGATGCATCCATGTAAGGATGGGGAGCTCATCTGCAAAAACATTCAACCAGAGGCCTCTGGTCAGATGCAGAGAAGAGCTACACATTAATGTGTTGGAACTCTGCGCCATTCGGTTAGGATTACAAGCGTTCCTCCCCAGATGCATCTATAGTCTACATAGCCAAGCAAGGAGGAACTTTCCAGACCGCTTTCAAAAGAGGTTAGGCTGCTGTAGAACTGGGCCATCTCTAACAAGATAGACATTGCTGTGGAACATCTGCCAGAAAGGTCAGGCAGATGCACTGAGTTGGCAGATGTTGGGTTGTCGAGTGGGAATTAGAACAGAAGCAGGTGGATTACATTTCTGATCAACGGGGTCACCGCACAATCAATCAGTTTGCCACTCTAAACAACAGGAAATTCCCATGCTTTTCAAGCAGGTTTGGAGCAAGATATTTGCGTACGCCTTTCCTCTTTTACCCCTAACCCCCAGGCTGTTCAGGAAGGTGAAGATAGACTTTTGCACTCTGATTTTCATTGCTTCGGCGTGCCCACACCAATATTTGTACAGCAAGCTACTGCAGTTAGCAGCACTTCAAGCTGATTCCTCTGAAGGTGTACCCCAAGATACTTCCCAGACATCATGGAGAGATTCTCCACCACGATCCCAAGTTGCTGAATTTAATGGCATGGTAGCTGACCACTTAGAATTTGGCCATTTAGATCTACTGCAAGAATGTAAAGATATTCTGGTACAGGCTCGAGCTCCAGCGACTAATACAACTTACAATGCTAAATGGAAGAGTTTGTGTCTGGTGATCATCCACTTTGAATAAAACCTTTTCAAATTCTTCCATACTTGTTACTTTTAGCCAAGAGTAGACTCAAATATTCTTTGATCAGAGTTCATCTTGCTGCAGTCTCAGGATTTAGGAGAACTTAAACATCAACTTCTACTCTGTTTTCCCAAAGAATCATTAAACAATTTATGAAAGTACTTTTCAGAGCATTTCCACCTCTTAGACATCCTCCAGTTCCATGGGAACTTAATACCGTCCTCAGTCAGTTGAGGTTACCTCCTTTTGAGCCTATACATAAAGCAGACTTAAAATCTGTCTCATGAAAAACACGCCTCCAGGCTTTAACATCAACTAGGAGAGTGTGAGAGATTCAGGCATACACCTTCAGGGAACCTTTTCTCTGGTTCATGAAAGACAAAATAATTCTCAGAACAAACCCTAAATTCATTCCAAAGCTTCCTACTGACTCATCTAAATTAACCTGTCCTTCTTAGATCTTTCTTTCTAACCCCATCCTCAGCAGCAGAAAGATTGTTACAATCTGTTGACTTATGTAGAGGTCTTAAAATCTGTATGAACAAGACAAAGGATATATATACATCAGACCAGCTGTTTGTGTTTGGTCATCCGCGAAAAGGTCAGGCCCTGTCCAAATGGGATATCTTGTTGGCTCTCAGCCTTCATCGCTTTTCGTCATGTCAAGGCCAAGCGTCCTCTCCATGGAAAAGTGAGGGCGCATTCCACCAGGGGCAAGGCTTCAACTGCGGCACTCTATGCTGGAGTACCATTGAAGGAAATCTGCCTTTCAGACACCTAGTTGAGCAGGCATACGTTCACGAAACACTACTGCATAGACGTAGACTCAGATGCTGACGCAGCAGTTGGGCGAGCAGTCCTGAGAAACCTGTTTCTTTAAAGGTTAGCCTGCTTTCTGCTTTAGTTGAACATTAGTATATGTTCTGCCTGCTATTCTGATTCAAGCATGTGAATAACTGAATGATTCAATGTTGGAGAAGAAACTAGTTACTTACCTGTAACTTCAGTCCTTCAACATTGGTATCTTTTATACATTCACATGCGACCCTCCCTCCTCCCCGATCATAGGCTCTTCATATATTACTCTCATGCTTATGCTTTGAATTCTGAGCTATGGTGGCCTCTAGGGGGAGTAAGGGAGATTAAGCTTCCACCTCATTGGGGGCGTTGTCTGACCACGCGGCAAGATGGCCGCGAGCTCTGCCGGCCGAGAAATTAACCCTGTAATAATCCGAACATACGGAGGTCATCGCGGCAAGCAAAGTGCCCCTGTGTCTCGCGGGGGTGTCACGACCCGAGGGATCCCGCTGCTGTGGCCAATAGCTGCCCCTACAACCCCACGGAGACCCCGACTGTTCGCGGCCTGTCCGGAGGCGCCGGAGCACTCAGCTGTTGAGGTCGCGGCTGGGCCGTGAATGCCCTCTTTGGCACTGATACCTGGACCCCAGTATCCTGCCATGCAGCTGTGAAGACGAAGCTGGTCTTCCCGGTGGGGACGGGCTGGACGACGGAGTCGCGGGCCGCCGCCGCTGCACCAAGTGCCCCCTGTGAGCGGTCCGCGGGTCCTCGCCGGGGCTCCTGCGGACTGGAGGGAGCCCATCTGCGCGCAGGGTGAGTGAGTGAATACCCCTTGGCTTTGCTGGAGTTGGCGGCCCCCGAGTTGCGGACCGAAGATCCGGAGTTCACCAGGCGAGCCGCCATCTTGAGGTCAGGCGGGCCTGAGCTCGCGTTTTGAGACGGTAGGCCGGCGCGCCGGGGACTTTGCGAGATACCCCTGGGCAGAGGGACGCGTACAGGCCCACGGGACTGCTGGTGTGTGTAAGAAACTGGCACTATATATACTACACCAAAATGAGGTATTTTGTGTATAGAGTCCAAGTGACCCCAGAGGTAGGCAGAGGTTAAAGTTAGATAGAACCTTACTCTCTATTTGTGGTAGAGTGGTCGAGCAGCAAGGCAGTATCAGAGGACAGTGTTAAGCATTTGATGTACACACTCAGTCAGCAAATGAATTCACACACTCAAGAACTGAACTCTAGGCCAATTGTTTTAAAAAAAAAAAATATTGTTTTATTTTAGAACCAAGCAAGCCTGGCACAGGTAAGCATAAAATACTTTGCAGTAATAAGTAGCTGAATATAGAACAGTTTGAAAATGCAATGAAAATTGTACTTTGTTTGATTTACAGGGAATGCAGTAGGTTGCAATACTTAGCAAATACAGTACATTGGAATGAATAGGCTTTTTCAGTAAATTGCAGGTAAGTTACTTTTTACGTTACTTTTCTAACTCAGTGCTGGATACCATGATTCAGCACTGGGACATTTCCTGCAAACAGGTAAGTAAACACGTTTTGGTTATTTGTGCGATTTTTAAAGAATATTTTTAGATTTCAAAATTCCACACTTAGAAACTTTTTGGAGAAAAAGTGTCAATGTTATCCTATGGAGGAAAAACAGGTTATCGGTTTGTAGGTAAGTAATCGACTGTGGGAGTTACGGTTCTGGGGTTAGACTCAGGGGTCCCCCAGGGTCAGTGATGCACTTTTGTTTCACCCTCAGCGGCACTAGGGCGGCCGGGTGCAGAGTGTTGAGGCCCTATGTTATCCTATGGAGGATAGGGGGTCTCCGGTTGGTGGCTGCTGGCAAGCAGGCCACTGGGTTGTGGGAGCAAAGCTCCTAGGGTTTAGGTCAGGGCAAATAGGGAACCAAATTAGCACCAAGGGTGCACCCTCAGCGGCACTAGGGCGGCCAGGTGCAGGGTGCTGTTTTGAGGTCGGGTGCCCTGTTGTTTTCAATGGAGCGTCTCCGGTTAGAAGAAACACTGCAGGCTCGGGGACGAGGATCTTCTGGGTGCGACCACCACTTCGAGGGGTAAGTTGGGATGTCTTGGGTTGGTTAGGCACCGTTGGTTTGGGCACACAAGGCCGTGGGGCGTCGGGTGCAGGGGTGCCTTGGTACGTCGGAAAGTCTTACCCACTCTGGTCGCAGTAGAGGGGATCCTCTGGATTGAAGCTGCAGGCGTCGTCTGGAGGCTTGAGGCAGGTCAGGAGTCGCCGGATCTCGGGTCAGGATCGCCGGGGTGACCTCCTCGTGGTGTTTTTCCGCTCAGGCCGGGTTCGGCGGGTGCAGAGTGGGCTGGATTCGCGGTATCCGGCCGGCACCAGAAGCTGCAGTTTGAACAAGTCCGGTGTTCACGGGAGAAGCAGTCTTGGAAGTGAAGGCAGGTAGGTCCTCCGGGGTTTTTGAGGTTGCTGGCTGCAGGACACACCGGGATTTCGCAGGAGCAGGTTCGAGGGGAGACAGGCCTGTAGGGCTGGGGCCAAGTCAGTGGGCGTCGTCCTCTTGTTAGCTCTGCACGGCTCTTCGTCCTTCTTCTTCTTTTCTTCTTGTTGTCAGGCTGGATCTGAGGAAGCAAGGTTCAGGGTGCCCCCTAAATACTAGATTTAGGGGCGTTACAGGTAGGTAAGGGCAGGGACCAATGGGTCCCTTCCCTGGGGTGGGTACACCCCCTATCGTGCCACCCTCCAGTGGGAGGGGGGCCGGAGCCTGTCCCTGGTTGGCTAGGTCCCCCCATCCTCAAGATGGCGGGGACTCAGAGTTGAGCTTCACCTCGCCTCCCCCACCTGAGGGGTGGAGTTGGCAGAGGTGGGCACACCTCTTTCCCTCACTTGTTTTTCCAGCCGGTTCCCCAGCCCAAAGTGGGGTAGAACCAGTGGGGACCAGTTGCTGAAAGCAGCAAATGGTCTGGGGAGGCTCACAAAGGCGGCATGCCTTTGAAGCTTCCCCTTCGTGAACCCTGCCCATCCTGGGGGAGGAGGCTTGGCACCTCGTCCCAGGATGTGCATTGTTTCAGGCCCCCGAGAGCAGCAGGCTCTCGACCCAGGGGTCCAGAAACATGTCTGTTGGTGGCAGCCTAAGCAGCCACTCAGTCAGGTCACTAGAAGTTGGTCGAGTTTCAGGGGGCATCTCGAAGATGCCCTCTGTCGTGCATTTTACATTAAATCCCACACTGGCATCAGTGTGGGTTTAATGTGCTGAGAAGTCTGATACCAAACTTCCCAGTCTTTAGGGCAGCCATTATGGTGTTGTGGAGTTCGTAATGACACCGTTGGTGTAACCAAGCGCTCTACAAATGAATAAATAAATAAACTCCCAGCACCATATACTCTTAATGGCAGCACTGCACTTACAGTGCCCAGGAATGGACTTGGGCACTGTAGGGGTAAAGGGCTCATGCACCTGTACCCTCACCACTGGCATAGGGCACCCAGCTAGAGGGGTGACTGATGTATGCCAGGGCAGTGGTTTGTGGGCATGGCACACAGGGATGTGTGCCATGTCGACTCTTCACTTTGTTCTGTACCAAGACACGCAGCCTGCAAAGGCAGTGTGTGAGTGTCAGGGTACAGGACCTCTAAGGGTGGCACAATAAGTGCTGCAGCCCTTAGAGGCCTTCTCTGGTCACAGTGCCCTGGGTACCTGTGGTACCATTTACCAGGGGCCGACCTGTGGCCAGAGATGCCAATTGGGTTTAGGCTTCAATGCAGTTTTAGGGAAGGAACATAGGCCCTGGGCACCTGATTAGCAGGAGCCCAGGGCGCACTCAGTCAAAGAACATCAGCAATTCAGCAAAAAGTGGGGGCATACCATGCAAGAAAGAGGGCACTTTCTCACACAACCCCCCCAAACAAAAGATGATGAGACTAACCTTTCCCTAGAGAGTCTTCATTGTCTAAGTGGAAGAACCTGGAAAGTCCATCTGCATTGGCATGGGCAGTCCCAGGTCTGTGTTCCACTTCAAAGTCCATTCCCTGTAGGGAGATGGACCACCTCAACAGTTTAGGATTTTCCCCTTTCATTTGCATTAGCCATCTGAGAGGTCTGTGATCAGTTTGAACTAGGAAGTGAGTACCAAACAGGTATGGTCTCAACTTCTTCAGGGACCAAACCACAGCAAAGGCCTCCCTCTCAATGGCACTCCAACGCTGCTCCCTGGGGAGAAGCCTTCTGCTTATAAAAGCAACAGGTTGGTCTTGGCCTTCCTCATTGGTCTGGGATAGGACCGCTCCTATCCCTAGCTCAGAGGCATCAGTATGCACTATGAACTGCTTGGCATAATCTGGAGCCTTCAGAATTGGTGCTGAGCACATTGCTTCTTTCAGGGTGTCAAAAGCCTTTTGGCAACTAACTGTCCAGTTAACCTTCTTGGGCATTTTCTTGGAGGTGAGTTCTGTGAGGGGAGTCACAATGGACCCATATCCCTTCACAAACCTCCTGTAGTACCCAGTCAAGCCAAGGAATGCCCTGACTTGGGTCTGGGTTGTTGGAGCTGCCCAGTCCAGGATGGCCTGGATCTTGGGCTGTAAGGGCTGTACCTGGCCTCCACCAACAAGGTGGCCCAAGTACACCACAGTTCCCTGCCCTATCTGGCATTTGGATGCCTTGATAGTTAGGCCTGCAGTTTGCAGGGCTTTTAAAACCTTCCCAAGGTGGATCACGTGATCCTGCCAGGTGGAACTAAAGACAGCAATATCATCAAGATAAGCTGCACTAAAGGACTCCAACCCAGCAAGGACTTGATTCACCAACCTCTGGAAGGTGGCAGGGGCATTCTTTAAACCAAAGGGCATAACAGTGAACTGATAGTGCCCATCAGGTGTGGAGAATGCTGTCTTTTCTTTTGCTCCTGGGGCCAGCCAATCTGCCAGTACCCTGCAGTTAAGTCAAAGGTACTTAAGAATTTGGCTGCACCCAACTTATCTATCAACTCATCTGCTCTTGGGATAGGGTGAGCATCTGTCTTGGTGACATAGTTGAGCCCTCTGTAATCCACACAAAACCTAATTTCTCTCTTTCCACCCTGTGGGTGAGGTTTGGGGACCAGAACCACTGGGCTATCCCAGGGGCTCTCAGAGGGTTCAATAACCCCTAACTCCAGCATCTTGCTGACTTCAGCTCTGATGCTTTCCTTGACTTGGTCTGACTGTCGATAGATTTTGTTTTTGACAGGTGCACTGTCACCAGTGTCCACATCATGGGTACACCAGTTTGTCAGACCAGGGGACAAGGAAAAGAGCTTAGCATACTGTTGCAAGACTTGCTTGCAGTCAGCCTGCTGTTGAGCAGGGAGGGTGTCTGAAAAGACAACTCCATCTACTGACCCATCTTTTGGGCTGTATGAGAGGAGGTCAGGGAGAGGTTCACTCTCTGCTTCCTGCTCCTCATCAGTCACCATCAGCATGGTGATGTCAGCCCTGTCATTGTAGAGCTTTAGGCTGTTCACATGGATAACCCTTTTGGGTGTCCTGCTTGTGCCCAGGTCAACTAAGTAGGTGACCTCACTCTTTTTCTCTAGGATAGGGTAAGGGCCACTCCATCTGTCCTGGAGTGCCCTTGGTGCCACTGGCTCCAAAACCCACACCTGTTGCCCAGGTTGAAATTCAACCAGTGCAGCTTTTTGGTCATACCAGTGCTTCTGAAGCTCCTGGCTGGCCTCAAGATTCTTGGATGCCTTTTCCATGTACTCAGCCATTCTGGACCTTAGGCCAAGCACATAGTCCACAATATCTTGTTTGGGTTCTTGGAGAGGCTTCTCCCAACCCTCTTTTGCAAGACAGAGTGGTCCCCTCACAGGATGGCCAAACAGAAGTTCAAAGGGGGAAAAACCTACTCCCTTCTGTGGCACTTCTCTGTAAGCAAAATGCAGACATGGTAAGAGGACATCCCATCTCCTTTTGAGTTTCTCAGGAGCCCCATATTCATGCCTTTCAATGTCTTGTTAAATCTCTCAACAAGGCCATTGGTTTGTGGGTGATAGGGTGTAGTAAACTTGTACTGCACTCCACACTCTTTCCACATGTGTTTCAGGTAAGCAGACATAAAGTTAGAACCTCTGTCTGAAACCACCTCCTTAGGAAACCCTACCCTGGTGAAGACACCAATGAGGGCCTTGGCTACTGCAGGAGCTGTAGTAGTCCTAAGTGGAATTGCTTCAGGGTACCTAGTGGCATGATCCACTACCACTAGTATGAATTTGTTCCCTGAGGCTGTGGGAGGTTCAAGTGGACCCACTATGTCCACACCTACCCTTTCAAAGGGAACCCCCACCACAGGCAGTGGTATCAGGGGGGCCTTTGGGTGGCCACCTGTCTTGCCACTGGCTTGACAGGTAACACAGGAGCTGACAAACTCCTTCACCTTTTGGTGCATCTGGGGCCAGTAAAAGTGGCTAACTAGCCTTTCCCAAGTCTTGGTTTGGCCCAGATGTCCAGCTAGGGGGATGTCATGAGCTAAAGTTAGGAGGAACTCCCTGTACCTCTGTGGCACTACCACTCTCCTGGTGGCTGCAGGATTGGGGTCTCTTTCCTCAGTGTACAGTAATCCCTCTTCCCAATAAACTCTGTGGGTACCACTGACATCTCCCTTTGCTTCTGAAACAGCTTGCTGCCTCAGGCTTTCAAGAGTGGGACAGTCTTGCTGCCCCTGGCACAGCTCTTCCTTAGAGGGCCCCCCTGGGCCCAAGAGTTCAACCTGGTAAGGGTCAAGCTCCATAGGCTCAGTTCCCTCTGGGGTGTCCAAGTCCTCTCCCTGAGGAGAGGGGTCCTGATCCTTTTGCTGAACAGAAGCTGGTTCCCCAGTCTTCTTGCCTTTTCTCTTGGTAGGTTGGGCCATTCTTTCAGGCTCCAACACTATTTCTTCACCCTGCCTTTTGCTCTGTGCTCTTGTTTTTACACACACCAATTCAGGGATATCCAGCATTGCTGCATGGGTTTTTAGTTCAACCTCAGCCCAGGCTGAGGTTTCCAGGTCATTGCCAAGCAGACATGCAGCTGGTAGCTTTGGAGAGACCACTACCTGTTTCAGGCCAGTAACCCCCCCAGTCTAATGTCTCCATAGCCATTGCATGGTTAGTGGTAACACTGTCAGCATTGGTGACTGGGTAAGTACGCCCAATCAAATATTGCTCAGGGGAAACCAGTGTGTCTCTCACCATAGTGTCACTGGCACCTGTATCCCTCAGAGCCTCTATCCAAGTTCCATTGATCCAAGGGTATTGTAAGTATTTCTTTAAGTTGGGTGGCCACACAGCTACAGTGACAAACTCAACTTCCCCCTCTGAAATTATAACTGCTTCAGTGTGCAACCTGATTTGCTCTGGGCACACTGCTGATCCCATCTGGAGACTGACTACACCAGGAGTAGCTGTAGCTGTAGGACTAGGGGCCTTCTTGCTAGGGCAAGCATTATCTCCAGTTAAGTGTCCCAACTTCTTACAGTTGTTACACCAGGCCTTTGCAGGGTCAAAGTTCTTCCCCCTATAGGGCTGTGGAGTATAGGGAGTGTTTTGGGACCCACCCCCCTGTGCAGATTTTTGGGGCCCTTTAGAAGACTCAGACTTTTTATCTTGGGGATTCTCACCACCTTTCCCCTGGGGAGGTTTTGTAACCCCTTTCTTTTGGTCACCCCCAGTGGTTGTCTTAGTCACCCTAGTCTTGACCCAGTGGTCTGCCTTCTTTCCCAATGCTTGGGGAGAAATTAGACCTAGGTCTACCAAATGCTGATGTAACTTTTCATTCGTGCAATTACTTAAAATATGTTCCTTCATGAACAAATTGTAAAGTCCAGTAGAGTCATGCACATTGTGTCCAGTTAACCAACCATCCAGTGTCTTTACTGAGTAGTCTACAAAATCAATCCAGGACTGGTTTTGGATTTTGTGAGCCCCCCTGAATCTAATTCTGTACTCCTCAGTTGTGAGTCCAAATCCCTCAATCAGAGTTCTCTTCATGAGGTCATAAGACCCAGCATCTGGCCCAGAAAGGGTCAGGAGTCTGTCTCTGCAGTTACCAGAGAACAGTTCCCACAGGAGTGCCCCCAGAGAGGTTTCTTCACCTTTCTCATGTCACAAGCCCTCTCAAAGGCTGTGAACCATTTAGTGATGTCATCACCCTCCTCAAATTTAGGGACAATCCCTTTGGGGATTTTAGGATCATAAGATTGCTCTTTATCCTTATTAAGATTGCTGCCACCATTGATGGGTGCTAAACCCATCTTCTTTCTTTCTTTCTCTAGAGCCAGGAGTCTGGTCTCTAGGTCCAGTCTTTCGGTCAGCCTTGCTAAAAGGCTATCCTCATTGAGGCTGTCCTCAATGTCCTCACCATAACCTGAGCCACCTGTTTGGCCCCTAGGTACTGAGAGGTTGATTCTTAGAGTCAGGGCTATTGGAGCCCTTTTCTCCCTAAGTAGTGGAGGAGGTAGATCTACCTGGTCATCCTCTTCCACTACTTCCCCATCTGACTGGTCATCACCTTGTTCAGAGGGGTGGTCCTTTGCATACTCAGCCAACAGCTCCTGGAGCTTTTGTTTGGTTGGATAGAGACCCATTGTTTTTTTTTTAATTTTACATAAGGACCTTACTTCCTTGAAAGACAAGTGAAGGTAAGGGGTGAGGTCAAGCTTCTCAACCATGTCCTGTATGTCATTATGGTTATCTTCACTAGTAGCTGGGTTGTTATTTTGAGACATTCTAACAAAAAAGTTCTAACCCCTCTACCCTTGACTACAGTGACTTTTTATTTTCTAAAATTCTAAAGGGACTTAAGGAAGGCCCTAACAAGACTTTTAGTAGTTTTGTAAAAATGGCAATTTGAAAAAATCTGAATTCTAAAGGCAATTTAAGAGTTCTGTCGTGTGATCAGGTGGTAACCAAGTAGTCCAACAAATGCAAGTTGTATATCCCACCGCTGATCCGCCAATGTAAGAAACTGGCTCTATATATACTACACCAAAATGAGGTATAGTGTGTATAGAGTCCAAGTGACCCCAGAGGTAGGCAGAGGTTAAAGTTAGATAGAATCTTACTCTCCATTTGTGGTAGAGTGGTCGAGCAGCAAGGCAGTATCAGAGGACAGTGTTAAGCATTTGATGTATACACTCAGTCAGCAAATGAATTCACACACTCAAGAACTGAACTCTAGGCCAATTGTTTTTTTATAAAAATATATTGTTGTTTTATTTTAGAACCAAGCAAGCCTGGCACAGGTAAGCATAAAATACTTTGCAATAATAAGTTGCTGAATATAGAACAGTTTGAAAATGCAATGAAATTGTACTTTGTTTGATTTACAGGGAATGCAGTAGGTTGCAATACTTAGCAAATACAGTACATTGGAATGAATAGGCTTTTTCAGTAAATTGCAGGTAAGTTACTTTTTACGTTACTTTTCTAACTCAGTGCTGGATACCTAGATTCAGCACTGGGACATTTCCCGCAAACAGGTAAGTAAGTACGTTTTGGTTATTCGTGCGATTTTTAAAGAATATTTTCAGATTTCAAAACTCCACACTTAGAAACTTTTTGGAGCAGTACATTGAAATGAATAGGCTTTTCCCATTAATTGCAGGTAAGTTACTTTTCACGTTACTTTTCTAACTCAGTGCTGGATACCTAGATTCAGCACTGGGACATTTCCTGCAAACAGGTAAGTAAACACGTTTTGGTTATTTGTGCGATTTTTAAAGAATATTTTTAGATTTCAAAACTCCACACTTAGAAACTTTTTGGAGAAAAAGTGTCAATGTTATCCTATGGAGGAAAAACAGGTTATCGGTTTGTAGGTAAGTAATCGACTGTGGGAGTTACGGTTCTGGGGTTAGACTCAGGGGTCCCCCAGGGTCAGTGATGCACTTTTGTTTCACCCTCAGCGGCACTAGGGCGGCCGGGTGCAGAGTGTTGAGGCCCAATGTTATCCTATGGAGGATAGGGGGTCTCCGGTTGGTGGCTGCTGGCAAGCAGGCCACTGGGTTGTGGAAGCAAAGCTCCTAGGGTTTAGGTCAGGGCAAATAGGGAACCAAATTAGCACGAAAGGTGCACCCTCAGCGGCACTAGGGCGGCCGGGTGCAGGGTGCTGTTTTGAGGTCGTGTGCCCTGTTGTTTTCAATGGAGCGCCTCCGGTTAGAAGAAACACTGCAAGCTCGGGGACGAGGATCTTCTGGGTGCGACCACCACTTCGAGGGGTAAGTTGGGATGTCTTGGGTTGGTTAGGCACCGTTGGTTTCGGCACACAAGGCCGTGGGGCGTCGGGTGCAGGGGTGCCTTGGGACGTCGGAAAGTCTTACCCGTTCTGGTCGCGGTAGAGGGGATCCTCTGGATTGAGGCTGCAGGCGTCGTCTGGAGGCTTGAGGCAGGTCAGGAGTCGCCGGATCTCAGGTCAGGATCGCCGGGGTGACCTCCTCGTGGTGTTTTTCCACTCGAGCTCGGGCCGGGTTCGGCGGGTGCAGAGTGGGCTGGATTCGCGGTATCCAGCCGGAGCCAGAAGCTGCAGTTTGAACAAGTCCGGTGTTCACGTGAGAAGCAGTCTTGGAAGTGAAGGCAGGCAGGTCCTCCGGGGTTTTTGAGGTTGCTGGCTGCAGGACACACCGGGATTTCGCAGGAGCAGGTTCGAGGGGAGACAGGCCTGTAGGGCTGGGGCCAAGTCAGTGGGCGTCATCCTCTTGTTAGCTCTGCACGGCTCTTCGTCCTTCTTCTTTTCTTCTTGTTGTCAGGCTGGATCTGAGGAAGCAAGGTTCAGGGTGCCCCCTAAATACGAGATTTAGGGGCATTACAGGTAGGTAAGGGCAGTGACCAATGGGTCCCTTCCCTGGGGTGGGTACATCCCCTATCGTGCCACCCTCCAGTGGGAGGGGGCCGAAGCCAGTCCCTGGTTGGCTAGGTCCCCCATCCTCAAGATGGCGGGGACTCAGAGTTGTGCTTCACCTCGCCTCCCCCACCTGAGGGGTGGAGTTGGCAGAGGTGGGCACACCTCTTTCCCTCACTTGTTTTTTCCGCCGGTTCTCCCGCCCAAAGTGGGGGGTAGAACCAGTGGGGACCAGTTGCTGAAAGCAGCAAATGGTCTGGGGAGGCTCACAAAGGCGGCATGACTTTGAAGCTTCCCTTCGTGAACCGTGCCCATCCTGGGGAGGAGGCTTGGCACCTCGTCCCAGGATGTGCATTGTTTCAGGCCCCGAGAGCAGCAGGCTCTCGACCCAGGAGTCCAGAAACATGTCTGTTGGTGGCAGCCTAAGCAGCCACTCAGTCAGGTCACTAGAAGTTGGTCGAGTTTCAGGGGGCATCTCTAAGATGCCCTCTGTCGTGCATTTTACATTAAATCCCACACTGGCATCAGTGTGGGTTTAATGTGCTGAGAAGTCTGATACCAAACTTCCCAGTCTTCAGTGCAGCCATTATGGTGTTGTGGAGTTCGTAATGACACCGTTGGTGTAACCAAGCGCTCTACAAATGAATAAATAAATAAACTCCCAGCACCATATACTCTTAATGGCAGCACTGCACTTACAGTGCCCAGGAATGGACTTGAGCACTGTAGGGGTACAGGGCTCATGCACCTGTACCCTCACCATAGGGCAGCCAGCTAGAGGGGTGACTGATGTATGCCAAGGCAGTGGTTTGTGGGCATGGCACACAGGGATGTGTGCCATGTTGACTCTTCACTTTGTTCTGCACCAAGACACGCAGCCTGCAAAGGCAGTGTGTGAGTGTCAGGGTACAGGACCTCTAAGGGTGGCACAATAAGTGCTGCGGCCCTTAGAGGCCTTCTCTGGTCACAGTGCCCTGGGTACCTGTGGTACCATTTACCAGGGGCTGACATGTGGCCAGAGATGTCAATTGGGTTTAGGCTTCAATGCAGTTTTAGGGAAGGAACATAGGCCCTGGGCACCTGATTAGCAGGAGCCCAGGGCACACTCAGTCAAAGAACATCAGCAATTCAGCAAAAAGTGGGGGCATACCATGCAAGAAAGAGGACACTTTCTCACAGTGTGCCAGTCAGTACATACTGGGCAAAGGCCGCAGCAACCCCATGTTGGCTGTGAAGGACAGGGCCTGACCGGTGCGGCACGTGGTCCCGTGGTGACTCCCCCGGCATGGCGGCGGACTGTGCCCGATATTGTGAGTAGAGGTGTGGACAAACCTGGGACGGCGCAGCTGGAGGTGGGGGCTGCACGGGACACCTCCTAAACACACAGAAGGCGTTAAACAGCTCACGCAGCTTTAGTGCCCTGCTCACGCCACCTGAGGACCAGAGGCCCTAGCGTCGCCGAACACTGGCAGTCGTGGCTTATTAGCCGGCGAGGTCAAACAGGGGCATTAAGAAGGGCGTGGACCTCTGGAGTCGCCACCTTGCATCCATACATCACTCCGTGAGCCACACAGTCTTGCCACCATGGGAAGGCAGGATGCAAAACAACCAAAATTGTCGTTTGATAACAGACGGACCACCAGAACAACGGAGCAGGGCCCGGAAGGAGGTGCAGAACGCCAGCCTGAATCGCAGACCGAGGATCGAGGCGAGGATCGAGGCGAGGACCTGCGTACGCTGATGCTGGAGATGCGCTCCAGCCTCCGCACAATAGACACAAAGTTGGATGTGCTCACGTCTCAGCTGGACGCCGTAAAAAAGCAGGTGGGGGTGCACAAGACACGGCTGGATGTGCTCGAGAATCGCAACTCAGACTTCCATGAGTTTCAGGTTGAAACTAAAGAGCAACTACTGCATATGGACAAAGTGCTTGGCTTGATCCGGTCAAAGAACGAGGACCTGGAGGCCAGGTCCCGTCGAAACAACCTGAGGATCACGGGGATTCCCGAGACGACGGCCATATCTAAAATGGAGGTCTACATAGCCGATTTGCTGCATGAACTCTTTGATCCTGCCCTATCTGCGGTGTTTGCAGTCGAGCGAGCACACCGTACTCTGGGCACCAAACCGCCGGTTGGATCCACACTGCGGCCAATCCTGGCCCGCATTTTGAATTATCAGGACCGGGACCTCATCCTCAGACTAGCCAGGGAACGAGGGACTATTACCCATCAAGGGAATACAATCTCCTTCTACCCAGATTTCACACCGGCGGTGCAAGCGGCACGCCGGGAGTTCCTGCCTGCAAAACGAATTCTGTTACAAGCCAAGATCCCTTACTTGTTGTTGTATCCAGCCAAGCTCAAGGTGTCACATGAGGTCCCAGACATGGTGGTCTGCTGAGCCCAGCAGGCCACCATCCCTGGGAGGGCCTGCCGTTCCCAATGGGGTCGCAAATTGCAAGTGGCTCATTAATATTCATGAGCCTCGCATTTTGCGACCCCATTGGGAATCGCAATCAGTCTCTCTGACACTGTAGTACATTGTAAATTGCGACTCGCAATTTGCGACTCGCAATCGAGCGCAAAATGCGAGGCGCAATTAACAATGGTCGTACATCTGGCCCTTAGAGCATAACCTTATCTATGTAGAATCTGAAAAAACGTTACACAATGGAGAAAGCCCAACTCGCCTAGCAAAATTGATACGAAAAAAGTTCTTAAAGAAAGAAAGATACTCAACAGTAAAGCTAATTCCAAATTAGCATTTCAATTGATAATTTCTGAATGTTTTCAAAGGTGTTTTAAAGGAGTACCTTTGCCACCAGAAAGGTAACTGTTTACATCTGGCCCCAAATGTTTTGATCCAAAATTGCTAATTTTGTTCAATGTTAATCAGTAGATACATATCTTAATATTTGTTCAGCCGATTTCATCTACGGCAAGGAGATGTCAATGGAATGTCAAACATTGTTTCATATTCCACCTAGGGCTTCCATTAATCAGACCAACTATCTGTTTCATATAGGAATGATAGAAAAATACAAAAGTTTCAAAGTAAGCAATATCTTGATGGAATACAACATGCGTTAGATACAACTCCATTATTTCCAATCATACCACTAGTGCATAGATGTTTATTTAGGATCAGAAGCTACAGTGGTGCAAGTGGTTTAACAAAACGTGTCTAACTAGGGTGAGTTACAAAGCCTCCGTCCTTTGCTGTATTTAAATATACTTGAGGGTTTCGTGATACTGCACTTGAACTTGTAATTCAAGCATATGACTCTTATAAAGATCCACTGCCACAGAAGTAGTAATTTGTGTACCTGTAAGTACAGTTTCTGCTGCTAGTATCGCTCATAGATTGGCATGCAACCCTCCAATATTCTAAGACTCTCTTCTAGTTCACCATTGGTTCTTAGATTTTGATCCCCCTGAAGCTTCTGACTAAAGTAGAGCTCAGGTTGGGTTCATCTCTTTGGTAAGAGTTCTAACTGCATATTGAGGTGGAGGGACTGCTTATGGAGCATGGTAACACCAGTGTTAAGTGAGTATATCAGAATATTATGCAATCCATCTCTCGTTTGATAGACTCTTGCATGTTCAAATGTTATAACTTACCTAATAAACCTCTAAGAGGGACGCTTAAAGGTTACTCCACTAGAGGTAAAGCAGCTACTACTGCATGGCTGAGAAATATTCCTTTATTAGATCTATGTAAGGCAGCCACCTGAACGTCAACTCTCACTTTTAGAAGGCACTGCTGTGTTGACTCTGATACTCGAGCTGATTCTGGTTTAGGTCAAGCTGTTTTGAAAAACGTTTTGGGATAATAGTACAGATGCATTACATTTGATTTGTAATGACTTTCTGATAACTATTTTTTTAATGCGCTTTATGATCAAGAACTGCTAAGGAGCAGATTGTTACAGATTTCTTCTCTAGTCTAACATTTATGACTATCAATTGAAGATCGTAAAATGCAGACAATATGGTTACTTGTAGTTCCGGTTCTGTTTTGTAGGCAACGTCACTGAAGTCATAAACAACCTACTCTACTCCCTGGCTCACTTCTTGGTCGTACACTATATATGTTTATTCAGAGTGTATGCTATTCCCTTATTCTTGTCTGAAAGAACTGACTTTGTGAGTCAAATGCCAGTACAGCATTATGGAATATTGAAGGCCCTGGATTTTTTAAAGTGGCAGAGTGTTTGTGGCTCTTCTAACACAAGCCTATCAATCAATCAATCAAGGGAATTGTAAGCGCACTACTCACCCGTGGGGAGGGGGGGTAGCAGCTCCGATCAGTCGAAGAGCCAGGTCTTGTGTGTTTTCTTGAAGATGTTCAGGGAGGGTTGCACGTCTGATGTCGATCGGGTGCTCGTTCCAGGTTTTGCCCGCGGAGAAAGCTCTCGTGCCTGGTCGGGCTCTGCGGATGCGAGGGGTTTCTGCGAAGGCGCGGTTGGCGGATCGGAGGTTTCTTTTGGGTAGGTGGAAGGAGATTCTTTCGTTGAGGTATTGGGGTCCGGTGTTGTGGAGGCATTTGTAGGCGTGGGTGAGTATCTTGAAAGTGACCCTCTTCTCGACTGGGAGCCAGTGGAGGTTCCGCAGGTGTTGGGTGGTGTGGTTGTGTCGAGGGATGCCGAGTATGAGTCGGGCTGCGGTGTTCTGTATGGTCTAGAGCTTGTGGAGTAGAGACTTGTTGATCCCGGCATAGAGGGCGTTGCCGTAGGCGAGTCTGCTGGTTATGAGTGCGTGGGTGACGGTCTTTCTTGACTCTGGGTGGATCCAGTTGAAGGTCTTTCGAAGGATGCGTAGGGTGTTGAAGCAGCTGGAGGCGACGGCGTTGACCTGTTGGGTCATGGAGAGGGAGGAGTCGAGTATGATGCAGAGCTTCCGGACGTGGTCGGTGGAGGTGGGAGGACTGCAGAGGGCTTCCTGTTATTTTCCTCTCTATTTAGACATTTTAGGCAGTAGACTATCTTGCTATGTGTTGCAATGTAGTGTTGGGAAAGCCAATCCTGATTTAATGACATCTTAGTTCAGATTTCTACCGTACGTCAGGTGTGAAGGGGCCCCCAGAAAGAGCTTTGCTTCACCTTTCAGTGAATTAAAAAATGGTACTTTTTTTTGTCTACGCTAGAACTGATGCAGCCTTATCCTCAGCTTCTACAGTACTGTGAGTTGTTTTTAAGAAAATTTGCTATTTTCTGGGCAAGGGAGACCCTTTCATTCTGTCACCAATTATCACCATGGCTGACAGAGAAGAAATCTTGCCAACTATGCTTTCTTGACAACAGTCCAATTCGCCACCTCCCTTACTTCCAAAGGAGTCATTTCCTGCACCATTCTATATTCTGCTTATCCCACCAACCGCTGAGGACATGGAGAATGACAAGAATATGGCTAAAGCTATATATTAAATCTACAAAAAGGGACAAGGGGCAAATGAGGGTCCTGCATACACGCCCCCAATTGTACAAGTTCAGTCAAAGGTATGAAGTTCCTAAGGAAGGGAAAGGAAAGTTTGAGAGCACCTGATGTATCAGGTCAGGGGATCTGATCCATCAGGAGCAAGAGCTCTCACACACCCTGAGGGGTGGCATGCTTCATCATCGGGCAGCTCCTCATTGGACCGGCACTGTAGTGCCCAACAGGCCCTGCATGGGGGCTCTTTGCCGGAGTTCTTTTGCTGTCGGCGATGTGAAGAGTGAGGTGCAGTGTGAATGTTAAGTGAGTAGACTGCTTTGTAGTAAATTTAAAATTAACTAAAGTCAATCCAAAAATGAATTTAATGTTTGGATCGCTCTGTTATTTTTTTATTTTATTTTTTATTGTATTTTTAAAAAGAAAAAGAAAAAAAGAGAAACTCATTCGTAACAGGAAAGATAGAACATATTGCATCAATTCGGTAAGTAGCATACAATGCTCCTGTGGCAAATATAATAACAATCTCCAAACCACAACAATGCAGGGTTGCATAAGTCGAAAGTACTGGTGATATTGATTGCCCACATGCGCCAGCTGGTACATTTCGCATTATTAGTGTTGAGACGTTTCAATCAGTAAGTTCAGGGTGCAATAGTAGGTAGGAACGGAGTGGTTGCCAAATGTTCTTGGGTCGAGAAGCAAGGGGTAAAAGTGTTGCATAAACATCGCTAGTTGTATCGCAGTACATTAGATCTCTTAGCCCTGCCTTTACCGTCGGATGCTGGGGCCCCCTCCAGTGCAGTGAGATTTGCCCCTTGGCTAGTAGTAAGGCGATTGCAGTAAAGCGCTGAATCATGCCCCTAGCGGGCGAACATATCCCAGCAGTGCCAGCAGTAGGGAGGGTGATAGCTCTGGTTCCACCATCAGCGTCAAATGGCCGAAAATCTCCTCCCAGAACGCCAGGACCGGGGGGCAATTCCACGCCAAGTGGAGGAAGTCGGTATGTGGCGCTGCACATTTCTGGCAATTGTCAGGCCTAGTGGGATCCATTTTAGCAAGAAGTTTGGGGATGACATAGACCCTATGTATATATTTAAAATGAAGGAGCTGGTGTTTGTAATTGTTGGAAATGAAGCGAGTTTGTTCACTACAAAATGTCCATATCTTATCAGTCAATGGATGTCCCAGATCGGCCTCCCAGGCCATCCGCGCCCCCACGCTCATCTCCGAACGAAGTGAGTGGGCAAGGCAGTACAGTCGGGAAACGAAATGTGTGCTTTCGGGCGATATGATTATTGTGGACAGGGGAGGAAAGTCCTGCGGTTCCATCAGCCAGGGGTGGTCGATTTGCGTTGATAAACGGTCCATGGCAGGGCCGTAATTGATACGAATAACTTCTGAGGCCGTGCGATGTAGTACGATACTGAGGTATCTAGGGGGCTCGTCACACCAATGCAGCGGGAATTCCAGCTCAAAGGGCAGAGTAGCATCAGTTAGGGGGAAGACCTCTGATTTGGCCCAGTTAATGCTTAGCCCAGAGAGAGCCCCACAGCGGACCACTTCCCGTATTATTGGAGAGAGATTAGTGAGTGGTTCACGTACGAATAGCAGAATGTCATCCGCATATAAAGAGGCCAAAAAAGGCCCCTGATGAAATCCCTGTTGGAGATGACGCTCCTGCAGGTGCCTCACCAGCGGGTCCATAGCATTGATAAAAGGGGCGAGAGGGGGCACCCCTGTCTGGTACTCCATGACAGGGGAAACTGCCCTGTGAGCTCCCCATTAATGCGAAGCCACGCCACAGGGTGGGTGTTAAGTAGACGGATCAGGGCACAGATGTTGCTAGGGAGACCCAATTTGTTTAGTGTTGCATATGAAAAGGACCAGTCCAAGGAGTCGAAAGCTTTTTCGGCATCAAGCAATATCGCCGCACCCAGGAGCTCTGGATCAATCTGGCTGCAAATAATGTGCGCAGATTAACTGAGGTCGACCTATTGAAGCGGGGCGATAATCTGATCGATTAGGAGCGATATACGTGTTGTGAGCACTTTAGTTAGTATTTTATAATCTTGATTTAACAAAGATAGAGGCCTATACGAGGCACATCTATCAGGCAGCTTGCCAGGTTTAAGTAGCAAAGTTACTATAGCTTCGCGCATTGTGGGGGGAAGCGCTCCGGCGTTTCATTGTAGATTTCTAGAAGGTGAGGGACTAGCAAAGCTTTATAATTCTTGTAGAATATGCCTGAAAGTCCGTCCGTACCAGGGGCGCGGGACCCATTGAGGTCATCTGGAGCTTGAGATATTTCCTCGGCGCCGATGGGTGAGACTAAAAATTGCTGATGACTCCCTTCAATCCATACCATTGCCACTTCCGCTAAGTAATCGGAGAGGGTACTGTCGACGGGCGGGAAGCATGTCGTATAGAGACGGGTGTAATAGGACAGGAAAGTGGTGAGTATGTCTTTGCTTTGAGTGACTTGGGTCCCATCATCCAACTGCAGATGGGTGATGTATGTGGCTTGCTGCTGGGGGCCAATCAGTTTAGCTAATGTCCTTCCCTGCTTCTCTCCCTCCCCATACACGTGGGCACATATGTATTTCCCCAGGTAGGCAGTCTCACGAGTAGAAAGTTCTTGGAATTCCTCCAGGAGCTTCGAGGGCTGATGGAGCGGAGACAGCAAGCTATCCGAGGCTGCCCGAACATCAAGATCCCGTAGCATTCTTTCAGTGATATCAAGGTCCCGACGTATAGAACGCAGAACTCCCGCCTGCTTAGTTAAACAAATGCCTCGGATGTACACTTTGAATGCTCCCCATAAATTAGCGTGTTGGGACACTGAACCCGTGTTAATCTGGAAGTATTCTACAATCGCCTCTCTAACCTCGCTCTTGAACACCGCGTCAAGCAAGGCATCCGTTGGGAATCGCCATTGCCTGTATGGACGTGCAAGACTAGGCAAAGTTAGTGTTAGCTGGTGAGTGGTCAGACAGCGTGCAGGGTAGATAGTCTGTCGCCTGCACACTTATCAGGAGGTCTGGAGTTAAATACCAGTGGTCTATAGGGGACCATGTACCATGTGGTGCGGAATAGAAGGAGAACCCTGCATCAGTCGGATGCTGATGCTGCCAGACATCAGCCAGCAGATGGCGTCTCAGCAGATGTCTGAGCTCTTCCGTGGAGTGTGGCTTAGTGATATGACCAGTGCCTGTAGTGTCAGAAGAAGGCCGTAAAGTCAGGTTAAAGTCGCCCCCCAATATAATAGAGTCAATGGGAATGCCAGAAATGTGAGAAGATAGGCGTGTATATATTAATTATGAGTAGTCGCTTCGACCCCAGGCTACCTGCTACTACATTCCCTCAGGGTCAGTAATTACCCTATGGGTTGTAAACGGCAGTGTTTTGTGGATCAGCATGCACACATCACGGGAGTATGTGCTATAACTGGCAAAAAATCTGTTGGCACCCCAATTAGTGATGGTGTGGGAGGGTGACAATGAGACCTTGGAGAGTTTCCATAGCTGGTTGAATTCTAGAACACGTGATTTAAATTTCACCAAGACATATAGCGAGGATAAGATCAATTTTTTGGATGTCTGGATTACCAGTAGCAAGGGTAAACTGGAGGTCAGTTTGTACACGAAACTGACCGACCGCAATACGCTATTACATTTCACAAGCGGACACCCAAGAAGTTTAAAAGAGAACTTGCCCTACGGGCAATTTCTCAGAATTAGACGTAACTGCACCAAAAAGGTAGATTACTTCAGGAATGCAGAAATATTGCAATACAAATTAACAGAGAGAGGATATCCAAGAAAATTGGTGAGATCAGCACTGAAACGGGCGTGGTTTACTCCGAGAGAGGAGTTATTGACTCCAAAATCGAGACCTGATTTAAATCCACTGACATGTGTTTTAACTTATTACCCCAATGCAAATAAGATCAAGAGAATAATTTTGCGCCACTGGAGGTTGGTGAGCCATCTATACATTCCGAGACCCCTATTTGCGTTCCGTAAAGGAAAGAACCTCCGACAGCACTTGGTTAAATCCACACAACCATCAGAAACAAAAAAAGGATTTAAGAAGCATGATGGGACTTACACCGTTGGTTGGTCATTTCAGGTGTAATAAATGCGCTGCTTGCCCTATGACAAATGATTCCAAATTTGTCATGTTGAATAATAAAAAGCATGTTCAACATAGTTTTTCAAACTGCAATACAAAAAACGTGGTTTATTTTTTGTCATGCCCGTGTGGAAAAATGTATATAGGATAGACAACGCAACCCGTGAAAATGCGCATCCTGCAACATAAATCACAAATACTGTGTAAGACGCAGGGTGCCCCGTTAGTCCAACACTACCAACAGTGCAACCATGATGACACTGACATTCAATGGTCAGTACTGATGGTAGTTAAGTATAGCAATAAGGCTACCCTACAAGCATCACTCAATAGGTTAGAGGCGCGCAAGATTGAGAAATGCAGAACTGCGGTGCAGGGGCTTAACGACCGTGATGAAATTTGGGTCCTGATCTGAATTGATACACTGAGGTGATCTCACAGTTTTAGGTAATCTGTTAAGCTGAGAACATGCATGTATATCATTGAAAATGTTTGTAGGATTGTTTGTAAACTGTTCATAAAGTTGTGTTTGTTTGAAGATCAAAATGCAACACAACACACCTGCTGTAAAAGTTTTGTTTATTGATATTTTCGATTTGTTTGTACTAAAGATCTGTGACTATTTATCTGTGATACTGTATCCTGTAGTTTGAATTTCGTGTTCAGGATGTGCTGATGAAATTGGTGGTGGTCTTTTTTACGCTGTATTTTTAGTTTGATATCACTGAGTATGTAGTTGTATTTCCAGTTACTAAATAGCATAGGATTTTCTTCTTCTTTTTATTAATAGTGCATGGCCTCACACACTAAACATGCACATATGGGGATTGGCGATTCCAGTAGTCGGAATGCATCCCAAGCGTAGGCTTTTCTCTTCTATTTCCATGACTCGTGGAGGAGCACGTGACCGCACTGTGAGGGAGTGTCAGGTTCAATTATATATGCCGCGCGGGAGCCGCGAAAGCGAACCCCGGAAGTGAAGGCGGCAGGGACCGACGCTCCATGAATTGGGAACGTAGGTAAGCCATAGAAGAGGCAATAGGGTACGTGGTGGGTCCCGTACTATCACGATGATTGCACACTGACTGGTGCATTTCTGTTATTGAATTAGCGCTACGATTTTGAAGGACAGCGCTGGAACTGGACACACTGTTAATAAAAGTGAGATCGAGTGACGCGGAGTGCGTGGAGATAGAACTGGTGCTTGACTTGTAGTACAGGTACGCAAAGCGCACGTTTTGCGCTTTTACATTGGAAACTGGATTGTCTTTATTGAGACGTGAAATGACCGCTTCATTCTTTATGTCCCTAGTGTGCCAGCGATCTGACGTAATCGGCATGATTTTTATGAAGATTGTCTTGAATACGTGGCCCTCGCCCTAGATATATTTCATTGACCGTGGGAGGCATTGTAAATGAGTCTGGTGTCTGCTTTGACGAGTTATGGGCTGTCAAGGTTGCACTAATTCTTGGGTGCATGTTGGAGGTGTAGGTGATTGATCTACAATATGAAGTATTGGTGTCGATTTTAACTTTTACTAGTAACATACTTTAGAACAATAGAGGGGCACTCTTATTATTGGTAGAATTATGTGGCACAAATTTGTATTTATGGGCACATACGCACATCTGGGTGATCAGCACATCCTGGAACACACATAGGCGACTTATTGGAATTTTCATTTGGATTATTTAATTTTAGGTTGTTCCTAATACCCTTGTCCTGATGAGGCCCGGAGGAAAAAGGGCTGAAACGCGTCGACTGTTGGTGCATGGAGGAATCTATTAAATAAAGAAAGAGTTGTACTAAATTGGATATACACAATGTAAAATGTCTTTAGAGGTGTAGTTTGGACCTCTTCTATATATAGGATTACCTCGCAGTGGATTGCTGTTATTTAGAGTGCAAACACGGAAACAAAAAATTGGGGAATAGGAAACAATATCTGACTAAATGATCGTATATAACTGTTTATGTAAAAAAGTTTGTTAATGTATGTTTTGTTTTGAATTTTCACCAAATTAAGAATAATTAAATGAAGATAATAATTGTTCCGACCAGGAATAAATATTGGTATGTGGTTTTTGATCAATATAAGTAATTGGGATGGGACAATGTACCATTGAATAGGGTAATTTGTTGTATCCTATGTTTACTATGTATGTATCTATTCCTCTGCATCATTCTTTTGTATAGTGTGATATTTCTTAGCCCAGGTAGTGGAGGGTGATTAGGGCAAACCCCAATGATTCTTTATTGGTACTCCAATTAGCTGGAAAGCGATTGTTAGAGAGTGGTGCATAGTGAGTTTCCTGCAGTAGAGCTTTATGTGTTTTGTGCCGGGCAAGGTAGGCCAAGACCTGCCTCCCTTTCCGAGGATTCAAGAGCCCTCTCATGTTCCATGTCATGCACCGTAACTCCATTGCCCCTGCTCCTCCACCAGACCCTGCTACAGTAGTGGTATTATCGAATCTGTGAAAACATCAATGTGTACAGCACGAGGTGTCCAGCTATTGCACAGTGTTATGACCTGCATATTCCAATCAAACTTTAAAACACGAACAAACAGTCCCACCCCACCACCCCCCACCCAAATCGGATAGCCTCCCAACCTGTATCCAGTGAATCCCATACCCCACAATTAACAATGTAGGAGATGTCCTAGGGGGGAGGCAACGCCCGGAGCGGGCCCTTAGGCTAACATAAACATTGCACAAATTATGCGTAACTGCAATTGAGAAGGATAGAAAACTGAGTTGCACTGATAAAGGATGTGCCAGTCCATCAATTTAGCATACTTCAAAGGAGTGAAGACTTAATAGGGGACTCTAGTATCAGATTGTAGTTCACCTGCACGTCACCTATGCCTTAGTCCCAAGCGGGGAGACAAAAAGTAATTTCCCAGAGTGAGAATTTATGTTCGATTTGTGCTGCTTCCAAAAATTAGCCGCGTCCGCTGGGGTGTCAAAAACATGAGTAGATCTGTCAACTTGAATACGGAGACGTACTAGGTACAGCATGGCATAGCGGATATTGGCTCCCTTCAGAGCACGCTTACTGTCTTGAAATTTGCACTGATCTTCTTGTACCACAGGCGTAAAGTCGGGATAGAGTGACAATGACATCCCTTGATAGCGAAGCTCCTAGATCTCTCTGGCCTTTCGCAGCGCCACGTCCCAGTCACGATAATTGAGGAGACGTGCTATTATCAGGCACGGGAAAGCCCCAGGGGCCGATCTGGGGGCGAGCGACCGATGTGCCCGCTAGATTGTGAATATCCCAGAGAAGGCGTCTCTTCCAAAGAGGTCCGTGAGCAGGCGCTCCACGTATGCCTCCATGGGGCCTGTGTTGGTGGATTCAGCCACCCCGGCTATTTGTAAGTTATTGCGGCACGATTTTGCCTCCAGATCCTCTGCCTTAGCCGCCGTTATCTTGAGGTGGCAATCGACCTGATTTAAACTTTTGGCCATAGCTGATTGCGCATCTTCCGTCGCGGAAATTCGTTTTTCAGCGGATTCAATGCGGGCCTTGTGTTGTTCTAGGCGGCCATGCGTTGTCGAGGCGCGCCGCCAGATTTTCAAACCGCGCATCAATGGCTGAAAAACCAGCACCCAGTTCCGCCATTATGGCCGCCGCTCCCTCCATGGGGGGTTGTCTGGAGGGTCAGTGGGACCCAGGGGGTCGCCACGCACCGCTGCACCCCCACCATCTCGTCTGGGAGCTTTTGTGAGCTCAAATGGCAGCTGTCGCTTTTTGGGGTCACCCTGACACATTATAAGGCTGGAGGGACTTAACAATGGTCGTGCAGCACACGCAGCTAGTAAAAACTAGGGGTTGGTGCACAAGGCGTCACATTTGAGAAGGCTGTAATAGGTATTTCTGAATATATAAAGTGGACAGCGCTCCTCCGCTACTGGACTGTGCAGCAGGATGTCGGTATTAAACTGCCATAATGAATCCCCCTCACCTGGAGCACGCATCAAAAAACCGGGCTAGTACTCACAGCTATCCTATAGCGCTGCGTGTGTGGTTCCGGTTGCTTTCCCTCATTGAGAGCGATAGAATGAGGTGCTTAAGCCAGTACCTTAATGGGGCCTCATAGCGCAGCGCAACATCACGGTGTCAGGAGCCTTCTGCATGGGCTGCTATGAGGCCATCCCCGCCGGGGCCCTCCAATGCGCAGGTACAAGAGATCTGTCTTGGCTTCTCCTGCGCACGCTGCCGGTAGACGACTGCCTGCACACTGCCGTTGCCCAAGGGATGCCGGTGACTCGCCCCTATGTTACTGAGCGGGGATCCGGGACGGAGCAGCTCATCCGTCGTTTCGTTTAGGCCCAGAGTCCTCGGTCTCAATTGTGTGAGGAGGCTGCGCGGCTGAAACCCCGCCCCCCAGGCTCGCCGGCAACCCCTGTCATCGCGGGGCCTCCGGAGGCCGTGTCAGGCTGCCGCACCGGGGGGCTCCCCACCGGTGACAAACGCCGCCTTCAGCTCTCACTTGGGCCTCCCGACATGCCGCTCGGTGTCAGCGACCCCCGGCTGCTGTTGACGCTGCAACTTGCGTCCGTGCTACGCAGTCAGGCAGCCATTTGAGCGCAGCTGCTCCGGAGCTTCAGGATCAAGCCGCCATTTCAGTGCTTGGTCAGGCCATGCCCCCTTGAATCGCTCTGTTATAATAAAAACAAGTGATGGCCAGGAATGGATCTTATGGGCCACGTTGGCTCTAAAATCAAATGGAGGTCGACATGTTTCTTGCCATTCGTATGTCAAAAAAGTGATTGTGGCAATTCTTTAGGACCAGGAAAAGTGAAGGCTAGACTACTCAAGGGTAGGTCGGTCAAAGGTATGTGTGCTTTTTAAAGTTGTACCTTACCCCAGGAACACATAGGATTTAGTATACCTTAAGACAATCAGTGTATAGACCGACCTTGTAGGGAACAAAAGGGGGAAAGAAAAAACAAAACATCAAGCGGCAGCTTTGAATCAATTTATACATATTAGCTTGCTGTACATGTAAAGTTCTGCATGCTGAGAACACTGCCTCATAGATAAAAATAAAGATGGGCTGGCCCGTAGTATGGCGAGCCATTAGAGAAAAGCCTTATACCATATCACACAAGTGACCCAACGTGATGATAAATCTAAATAACATACAGTGTGGCGCAGTGTGGGGACAAGCATGAAGGCTACTGCCCCAACAACAAGGGGGGACAGAGATCTTACCGCCGAGAAGACGGGATACGCCCCCACTGTTGGTAGCGGGGTGCACTCAATAGCGTCAGACCACCTGGAGGAAAAATAAATAAACAAACAAACAAGCTAATATCTCCGAGTCCTGTTGACGGGAGTCGGGTGCAAGACTGCCGAGGGTAAGTGGTGATGAAATAAATTAGGTTCGTACTCACGGTTGGTTGCAGACGGTACTAGCGTGAGACCTATGCCGATCTCTGCTACCGGTGAGCGTAGCGGGAAGCGGTTAAGAGTAATTCCATCTGTTACAGGTGCTGGAACTTCCTGGCCCGCAGCGTTGGACCGCATACTGAAAACTAGCATGGCAAAAACTGGCACCATGTTGGATCGGGTCTCACGTATCATATATTCAGTGGCTAAAGTGATAGAAAGCCACAGGACGTGTCAGGCAGGATCATTTTAAGAATGAGTGTTGTCAGTGACTCTTAAATTAAGAAGCCACTAGATGCAGTAGAGGGGTATGAATACCAATAAATGTATACTGCAAATGTGTACCCGGTAAGTGGGTGAATCCAGTGAAAGGCGTCCCACTCGGGAGTATCGGGTCGCTGTCTGATGGGGAGGCTTGGGATCTCCACACTGCCCAAAAGTGACCCAATATATAGCCCAGCCCCAATCAAGGGATAGTGTGAGTGGGAGGGCTTAGTGTAGACGGTAACTGTGAAGGGTCCACAATGTCAGGTGCTGCTCAAATAGGGGGTCTGAACCCAAGATGTGCTATTTTCGAACCCTTATCAGCACCAATCGTGGAGATGGAAAAAATGAGGGGGGCAAAAGATATCGGCCTCCAAGGAAAAACGGGGGTGCCCAATGGAAGGCTATGTTCCAATCCAAGAGCAATGTGAGAAGGGCTCTGAGTGGAGGGTCGCTATGCAGCATAAAGTATAGAGGAGGTAGAAGGTGTCTGACCTCAAATGTTGTCCTAAACAGAGATTTTACGCCAAGGTATACCATCATTAAGCCCTGTCAAATGTGTGGCGAGACGAAAGATCCACTTTTGTTCTCTGCGGAACAGGCTGATCTTGGTCATGTTGGGGTGTGCTTCCAACACGGTCAAACGCAAGTCATCAGTGGAGTGTCGCGCATCTAGGTAGTGTGTTTATCATTCTAGTGGTGGTCTTTTTGCAGCGTATGCCACTGCGGTGTACCAGGATTCTTGTTTTCACTACTTGGGTGGTCATTCCTATGTTATATTTGTTACATGAACAGGTGATCATGTAGATGCAATTCTTGGAATTGCAATTCGTGTGGGATTCTGTGTCTATACCTGAGTTTGATCCAGTTGGATAGTCTTGGAAGGTTCAGTGAAGGCACAGACCCCGCAGGATCCACAGAGGAAATGTCCTGTCACAGGTGGTAGCCCCCATAGGTGTTGTGTGGGTTTCAAGGTGACCCTAGGTCTGGTATGGACAATGGTGTCTTTTATATTGTAGGTGCATTTGAAAACAAACCTTGGGTTTGGGAATTTGAGACATCCTGTAAAATGTTGCAGTGTTTCTTAATGATTTGGGGGTGAAAGACATCACACACGTCAGAGTATCATCGGGGAAACGTAGTCGTGGTTCAAGTAATGAAGCTCTGTTGTTATTTCGTGCCCTTTTGCGGGCTACTTTGACCACATGGAGTGGGTAGTGGTGTGCCTCCAGATTGGCTGCAAGATCATGTGCTTGAGAGTCGTAGTCGCTGGAGGAACTGCAGTTACGGCAAAGCCACAAGAATTGCCCAAATGGCAAGTTATGCCTGAGATGTTTGGCATGGTGGCTGTCATACCGTAAGAGACTGTTACTCTCCATTGGTTTTTTTATAGGTAGTGGTATGCATGTGGCCCCCTTCACGAGAGATCAATAGGTCCAGATAGGGAAGGCTGTCAGTGGAGATGTTCCTCATAAATCATAAAAAAGGGGTTCAAGGTATTAACCCAGTCACAGAATGAATTACAGGTATCTATGTCTCCCTGCCAGAAGACCAGTATGTTGTCGATATAATGGCGCCATACTGTGATGTTGGTGGAGTAGGGGTTGTTATCACATTGGATACACTCGCTCTCGAAGTTGGACAGGTACAGACAGGCCAGACTAGAGGCAAAAGCACTGCCCATCGAAGTCCCCTGTATCTGCTGGTACAATTGTTCTTTGAACTGGAAGAAGTTCTCTTTGAGAGCCAGAGTGGCACATTCGAGAATGAAACTGACTGGGGTGGAGGATGTCCATTTGTCAGAGAGAAGGATATGCTCTATCACTTCCAAGGTGGCGTCCTGTGGTATGTTGGTCTATAGAGCCTCCACATCAAGGGTGACCAAGAGGTCGACGGAGGCTACAGTGTCATTGATCTCATCAATCAGATAAAGGACATCCCTGGTATCCTTTAGAAAAGAGGGAGTCCTGGTGACCAGCGGCTGCAGAAAGTGGTCACAGAAAATGGACATGGGTTCTAGTAAAGATATTAGCTTGTTTGTTTATTTATTTTTCCTCCAGGCAGTCCGACGCTATTGAGCGCACTCCGCTACTGACTGTGGGGGCATATCCCATCTTCTTGTTGGTAAGATCTCTGACCCCCCTTGTTGAGGTGGTAGTCTCATGCTTGTCCCTACACTGTGCATAAGTATGTTATTTAGATTTATCATCATGTTGGGTCACTTCTGTGATACGGTATAAGGCTTTTCTCTAACGGCTCGCCATACTATGGGCCTGCCCACCTTAATTTTTCTCTATGAGGTAATGTCCACAGCATGCAGAGCTTTGCATATGCAGCATGCTAATATCTATACATTGATTCAAAGCTGCCGCTTGATGTTTTGTTCTTTCTCTCCCTTTTGTTTCCTCCAGGTCTGTCTATACACTGATTGTCTTAAGGTACACTACATAATATGTGTTATTGGGGTAAGGTACGTCTTTAGAAAGCACACATACCTTTGACCCTTGAATAGTCATACCAACCCTTGAGTAGTCTAGCCTTCACTTTTCCCAGTCCTGAAGAATTGCTGCAATCATTTTTTTGACATAAGAATGGCAAGAAACATTTCGATCTCCACTTGATTTTAGAGCCAACGTGGACCATTATATCCATTCCTGGCCATCACTTGTGTTTACAATAACAGAGCGAGCCAAACATTAAATTCATTTTTGGATTGACTTTAGTTAATTTTAAATTCACTACATAGCACTCTACTCACTTCAGCACAGTCACACTGCACCTCACTCTTCACATTGGCGACAGCAAAAGAACTCTGGCAAAGAGCCTCCCTGGGGGGCCCGATTGGGCATTGCAGCGCCGGCCCAACGAGGAGCTGCCCAATGATGAAGCATGACACCCCTCGGGGTGTGCGAGGGCTCTTGCTCCTGATCAATCAGATCCCCTGACCTGATACATCAGTGCTCCCGACCTTTCCTTTCCCTTCCTTAGGAACTGCATACCTTTGAATGAACTAATTCTATGTATTCCAGTGATGATGAGGAAGGGGGACTTCCACAAGGAGTTGGTGGTGATATGAATGACGGAGATTCTAAAAGAAGGCAATACCCTCCACAATCCACCAGATTTATCGGCTGACATATCCTGTTCCCTTTCCTTAATGGAGAGGGCTGCCAGGAAACTCAACCTGCCAGTGACATCAGTGAAATAGCAATATTTCCTTTATCATTTTAAGGAAAGTCTATAAAATCCATACCAATGCTATCTGTCTCAAGGGCTAAAGCTAATGCAGACGCCTGCTTCTGTTCCAGCGGTCAAGCCTCATCTGGAGGAAAAGTACAAAGCCCCATATTCAGCTCCAGGTAGTCTCTCTGGCCAGCTATAGCTGAATTAAGTGATAACTTCAGGTGCTTGGAGGAGTTCTACCAATCCCATTACACCATTCTCTGGCCTTCCAGACAGGGATAGTAGGCGTATAGACAATCTGGTCCGAAGAATTCACTCAATGGCAGCGGCTTTTTTTAAGGAGAGCAACGCTCTGATAATTTTAAGATGTTATGATTTCCAGATCTGGCATGACATTGCATGACCTTATCCTGCAGGATGAAAAAGAAACTGCTGTTATATTCCCGGGTTAGGCCCATGTAGCGAGTCAGCTTATTCCTTACATTGTCCTAGAAAATAACATTACAGCTGTGAAATTTTGCACACATTTGCATGCATGACAATGTTGAATTAGTTTCTCTGAAACTACTTTGTTTACACATCCAGCTTCGCACAACATTATCACAATGCCTTGAACATCATGTACTAGGCCTCTCACGCAGTATGCACAAAAGTCGTCCTATCTTCATTCACGAGGCGACAGAGCTATGTACATATCCATAACATCACTAATCTAGCGCGCACATCGCGAAGGCTGCTTTATATTATAAATAATAGGCATCCCAATAGATTGGTAGAGGAGGCACTTCTGCTGACACTGAAGGTCCGTGCATGCTGAGAATCCACGAGGCACCGGTCTGACATTCTGTGAGGGGTGTCCAACTCGAGACCAAGACAGGGTCCTTCACTCTATCCGATCAGGTAATGGGGTTGGATCTTCCCGTGGGGGATTCTTTGCTCTACACCCATACACACTCTAGGTACACGCAGAGTATGGTCTGCATCGTAGGAGCACGTTAGATTACCATTGTGCATATATATGCCTGAATATATTCTTTGCTTCAGCAACATGGTAGAAATGTATCTACTCTTTACTCTTTTGGTGCTTGTAATCTCCTTTATTTGCTTCTGTCTCATAATCATTGCAGCACATGTATTTTATGCAAGAATTACGTTGGTTCAATAAATATTATTGAAAACGTCCCACTGTTTATTCTCTGTATATTTCTCTGAGAACAAGTGAGCACGAGTGACTGAGCGAAAGATTCTGTACTGTTTCCACGATCCCTGAGTATTCAGGGTTGTCATGTTCAGTGGTTGCCAGAAAACTGTTCGCTCCCTGGTAGGTTAGGGGGGCTTACAGTGGCACTGTTAGCTAGCTGGTCTATAGGCCAACAGACCCTTTGGGGTGTCCAGATTCACTCTAGGCACCAAACCCTTAGTTTATGTTGTCCAAACAATGCACAGATCCTACGTATTAGTAGGAACTACACGACATGGCGCCACCAACGTTAGTTAGGCACTTATTTAACGGTCAAATCTGAGTAGTTCAGTCGTGCTTTCTCAGAGACCCCTACTCACATTAAACCGGAGACGTCCGAAGTGGGAAAAGGGAATCCGCCGTGGCTGAGTAGGTATGTCCTATGTATTGGCTGTAGGTTTTGTCAAGCTTGAAGGATTAAAAAAATACTCCAATATATACAAACGGGATCTCAATAAATTCCTTTTTCATTAAATACTTTTTCATTTTTTACAATGTCCGAACATGGAGAGGACGTTTAAGTACAAGAAGCTACTCTAAATATTTCAGGAAATTGCAGACAGGCAGTTACTATGAAATTATTACAACATGGCCTCCCGGCAACGGGTGGAGATGTTACCTTCGTGGTTGAAGCACATAAAGCATTCAGGACAGAGGTATTTTATTCTTGGGTTACATTCCCTGCTACAGATGCATGCACACAACTGTTTCACACTTACATTGAAGATGAGACACCAGATGAATGCTTTCCATACGCGGACATAGAAGTCCTGTTAACTTACCAAGAGCATATACATTGGTTTAAAGGCGCCCTCCCCCACACTGTAGAAAACGTGTGACTCAGTCCGCATAGTAAAGAAGGAACTACCTGGCAGGTCTTAGCTTCGTATACACCACATCGATAAATTTACATATTACCAGCAGCAGAAATGAGCACATTATACGAAGATTTAGTAAAAATCTACAGAAATCTTACACAGTTCATAATGCAAACACTTATAGTTCAATCTGTGAGGGTTACTAAGGCTGCACAACCTCAATTGGCTACTACGAGTATCAGCCCTCAAACGCTGAATGCCGTCATGGGAAAGATTCCGACCAGCCGAGAGCAAGTACCGTTCTAGATAGCACAAAAAAACAGCACAGCTTGAAGCGGCTTTCCCCATACGGACCCACATGAAAAACACAGAATTTTAACAATTTGCTTGCTAAAGCGGATGGCTCCCCTGATAAAAGATTGTGCCACTTGGGGTACAGTCTTTGCTGCCGTTTACACCAGAACTCATGGTACCCCTTCAATAGCAGTAATACCAGATGTATTGAAACAAATACAGAATGAGCACAGGGCAGAACCTTCTCTGGACTTACGGATGAAACTAATAGACAATTTTGCCCCAGTTTCTGCAATTATCTTAAGCAACATAAAAGGGGAGTTAGTCGTGATGGCTATATGCCAACGTCTGAGGGAATTCACTCCTATACAACAGGAGAGATTATTGCAGACAAATATGCTTCCCTGGGAAGAGATAATCTGGGAGCCAGACTAGGGAAACCAGTGGTTAAGGGTAATTCTGAAAAGGATACCTCTAAGCAAGCACCCGATTCTTCTAAAAAGAAATGGGACAATAAACAGAAGAATAATTAAAAAAATAAACAATAATCACGGAGTGGGTCTCCTCAACAGGAGCACACTGAAAAGAGATAAAATCTCATTAGAAAACCTGACAGATATCAGAATAATGATACACGTTCCTCTTGTTCCTTTCAGGGTCAATCTGAGAAACACTCGGAGAGAGGAGGACGGTCAGAGCAAAGATCAGAAGAGCAAGTCAAGCCGAAAAGGGAGACACATCGCACTTCAGACTACATCATCAAACAAGAAGAAGATAAACAAAAATACACAAAACCTCACTTAAAAAATAAAAAAGTAGCAGGGATTACAATCAGAAATGCCCAGGCTGCTGAGGATCTGCTTCTGAACGGGGAATGGGCAGTGACGATGCTGGACAGCGCAGCAGAAGTCATCATAGCTCGCAAAAACATGATGGATTTTCTGGAAGTAGTAGCGTTGAGTGAGTATATCACAATGGAAACACCTGATACGAGAGTAAGTGTCCCACATAGTTTACATAAAATAACGCTCCAGATAGAAGGGGACATACAGAGACAGGTGAAGCGTCTCTTTTGGGAGGACCTGACACATGGCTACGACATTCTTTTGGCTGAAATGGATTAGCCACTTAAGTTCGTAATAGATTGCCCAATGGGGGAAGAAGTAATTTTACCTGCTTTCTCCGACCTCATAGCAGAATCGGTAAAAAACATGTACGCACAGGAGTGGGCGTCAGCTTTAGCACCTGCTCTATCCTGCAATCATGTTGGGTGGAATGATAAATCTCCTTATCACGAGATCCTATTAAAAACGATCCCTCAACCACAGAGATAGTACCCAATTAAACATGAAGCAAAGAAACAAGTCAGAGAGATCTTAGATCAACATAATAGAAAATTGCACCTTATCTATGAATAGTCCTTTGTTTCCCGTAATGAAACCCGACAATTCATATAGTTTACTGTTCGATTACAGAGATTTGAATGCATGCACACACACATTTGCAGTACAGAATTCACACAGTGCCGCAATAATGAATAACATTGTGTGGAAGAAATACAAAACAACACTAGACATATCAAATGTTTTTATCTGCCAGAATATAGTGCATGGAAGTAGATATTTGACCGCATTTTCAGGGTAGGGTCACAGCGTGAATTCTGTCGTTTACCACAAGGGTATAAGAATAGCCCTGGGCTGGTTTCAGCCATAGTAACAGAGTTACTTCAAAGTATTGATGAGGAGACGGTGTCCTATGTAGATGATATTTATCTGAAAGGCAATGAATTAATGGAACATTTGGCTAAAGTCAACAACATAATAGTGGGGTTTGCTTACCTGGGCTAAAAATTCAATTTCCAAAAATCTAAAATAGCCAACCTCGGTGTCCTGTTTTTGCGATATGAGTTCTCAAGTGAAGGCAAAAGCCTGGCGATACATTTTTTTAGAAAAATGTGCATTGCTCCAACCTCCAACAACTATGAAGAGACTATAATCTATTTTAGAATTTTTTAATTTTGGCAGAACTTACATTTTGGATTACCCAGAAATGGCAAAACCATTCTACAACCTAATCAGACCTGACTTTTCAGTGCAACACTGGACACAGGAACATACTGATCTTTTATGTTCCGTACAAGCTCGCATGCTAGCTTCCAGGCATTTACACACACGTCAACAAAACTAACATGGTGATCCACGTAGTCGCTGCACCAACCGGGTACGCCTACATTACTTTCAATGAAGGTGATACTGTACCTATAGCATACAAATCATATCTGTACACAAACTCTGAAATGCGTTTTGCACCCAATGAGAAAAGTCTGTACAGCTGTACAGACTGCTGTAATGAGAGAGAGAGAGCCCTGGCTCAGGGAAAACGCATAATTGTCGTTACCCCAGAGGCGGTAACTAAAGCAAGCATTCCGAATGCTAATGCTCTACATCCAGGATGGATTCAATGGGCTAACTCTCTCACTGCAACAGATGTAGATTACAGATTTGAAGCTACATTACAAACACGAGCATTCCTGCAGTATAAACAAGAATATCCTCTGCCGAATGAAATTATGCCTCTAGATCGATATGAATGTATCATTTATACCGATGGATCTGCTCAACCTGCCCTACGATTGAAACTGTAATATTCCGCAGCATGCCCAATAGTAAAAGTATAGAAAAACAATTGGTCCTAGACTTACTTAACACGCACTTAAGTAAAAAAATGTATCGTTTTGGGGGCAGATTTACAATAAACTAACGCAGCATGGTGCAGCAAGTCATTTTGCTGCGCCGTGCTGCGTTAGTTTGGAAAGCACAGCGATGCGACATATTTACAACAATATGTCGCATCTCTGTGCTTCCCCCTGCGCTGGCGCACAAACTGCTGCCATGCGCTGACGCAGGCACCCTTGCACCATGGTGCAAGGATGCCTGCACCGTGGGGAGATTGTTTTTGTTCAGGAAGGGTTCCCTTCCTGCACAAAAACAATCTGAAATGCCGTTTTTCAACTTAATGTGTGCTGTATTAGCACACATAGAAGTTGAAAAACAGCATTCTTTCAGTGATTGTTTATGTGCAGGAAGGGAACCCTTCCTGAACAAAAACAATCATTAGAGGTGATTTCCTCTTTCAATGTGTGCTGCAGAATGCAGCACGCATAGAAACAGGAAACAAAAACGAGGAGAAATTAATATATTTCTCCTCGTTGCGCCTCCCTACGCCTCCCCTGGGGAGGCGTAGCATTCACACGCATTTCCAGATTTTTGATTCCTCGTAAATCTGGAAATGTGTCATGGGTGTTGCGTGAGAACATCTACAGCAACACCCATGAAATGCCCCTTTCACGCAAAGTGCTGCGTGTTAAGGGGCCATATTTACAAGGACAGGAAAAGCCACTCAGGGTGGCTTTTCCTGTCCTTGTAAATATGGGGCAGTGTATTGCGCTGCCAGTGCGTCACAAAAAGTGACGAACTGGCAGCGCAAGGGGCTTGTAAATCTGCCCCTTGATTCGTAATACAATTTAGGCATACATAAAGTCAGCACAACGTACCAAATACATATAAAGCTTTCAAATGTGCACCTTCAAAAAAGAAGAACAACGGCACCCACGGATTCTTCAAAAGACTATCTGTTTTATTCACAGAAACATACTCAGAAGGTAAACACATTACCATGTCATACAGTGGTTATAGAGAGGTTGCTCCCAAGGGAAGGGAGTGAAGAAGTAGTGCTCATGTGTGAATAGATAAAGGAGATAAAGGAAGGGATTACACAGAGTGAAGGTAGTTCAGATAGCGAAAAACTACAATAATTTTAAACTGAACTGTTTTTTAAGTATTTATTTATAAAGTTTTATATAGCGCGAACATGATCCCGAAGGATATCAGAGCGCTTTACAATCTGAGGGTGAGGAAGGTAATAGTTGCAGTACAATCATCAAAAGGAATACCAACCCAAACAAATCAAATATGCATATCAAACAAAAAGGTTACAATCAAAAGGGACAACAAAGGGTAAGATAATAACTGGACCATAGCAAGCTGGGAGGGGAGCAAGTGACTAGTATAGCAGAATAACACCAAACGCAGGACTTACAGGCACATGCATCAAAGCTTTTTGCGATCGCAAACGGTGCGATTCGCCAAAATCGGCCGTTTGCGATCGCAAAATTAGCTTTTGCGATGCATCAAGGGTCAAGGGCCCCGCAATTTGAGAATTCGCAATTAATTGCGAGTTCTCAAATTGCGATTACATTAAGGAATCGCAAATTGAGATTCCTTAAATGCAATGCATTAAAGTAAAAAAATTAGCGATTTCGCTAATAGAGTGCGCAAATTACCATGAAGTTGAACTTCATGGTAATTTACAAATACTGAAAAATGCACTAAAGTGCATTTTCAAAGTTCCATTTACACACACACACATGCCCTTGGGGCATGTGTGAGTGCAAGATGTACTCATATGCAGATTTCAGGGGTGCACAGGGGTCCTTTTGACACCCTGGCACCCTTGAAATGCATTCTCAATTTGCGATTCTCTAATTGAGAATCGCAAATTGAGAATGTCTTCCCATTCATTCCTATGGGCCTCTAGGCCCATAGGAATGAATGGGGAGGTATTCCTTAATTGCGACTCACAATTTACGAGTCGCAAATAAGGAATGTGTAGAAATCGCTATTTTTTAAGCGATTTCTACATGCATAGGCTTTTGCGATTCCTTGATTGCGATTCCTTACAAATCGCAATTAAGAAATCGCAAAATCCAACATTGATGCATGTGCCTGTTAGGGTGTAAGTCCAAAGCATTAGAGCAGACGATCTGAGACCCTTTTAAGGTAGGAACTTGTTCATGTGGAATCTTTTTACTTCCAATTTGAAGGCAACCTTGGAGGAGATTCTGCGTATTTCCGGTGGGAGAGAGTTCCAGATCTTCGGCGCAGAGCCGGAGAAAGCTCGGTGACACGTTCTCTTTTTGCGAAAGATCTGTGGTTTCAGGAGGAGAGAGTTAGCACTCCGAGAAGGTCTACCCCCTTCGGATAATTCTAGCTTTTGCGCTAGATAACTGGGGGTTTTGAAATGGAGAGCTTTGTGAGACAGACAGGCAATCTTTAGCTGAATTCTTGCCTCATAGGGCAACCAATTTAGGGATTTTAAGACTGGGGAGATGTGCTTGTTTCTTTTGGTACCCGTGACCAATCTGGCCGCCGCATTCAGTGAAGCCCTTAGTGGGGCCAAGGTATATTTGGGGAGGCCACAGAGCGTAGCACTGCCATAGTCTAGCCTCGGCAAAACAAGCGCTTGGACCAGTTGCTTGAAGTCAGCTTGTGGGAGGAAAGGTTTGAGATTCCCGAGGATCCTCATTAGGTGATTAGCTCCCTTGCACACATTACTGATATGATTTTTCATGTTCAGATGCTTGTCTAGGGTGAGTCCGAGAGATTTGGCTGAGTCAACAATGAAGGGGGAGCAGTTGAAGGCAGTGAGGTGGTTCATCCAAAGGTCTATCATGGGGATGTGATTCGGGGGAGAAATGAGAAGGAATTCTGTTTTGGAGGTGTTGAGCAAGAGGTGGTTCTCAGTTAACCAGTTTTGAGTATTTATTAGGGTAGAGTTGAGTGATAAGAGGTTATTCGGGGAGGAGGTTTTCAGATAGAGTTGCGTATCATCCGCGTACATATGGAAGAGAATGTCCGCGGAATTTAGTGCATTAGCTAAAGGTGCCAAGAACAAATTGAAGAGTATGGGGGATAGGGCGGACCCTTGGGGGACCCCCATGGATACTGGTGATGGCTGGGAGAGAGAGTGGTTCGCCTTAACTCTTTGGGATCTGTGGTGGAGGAAGGACTAGAACCATTGCAGCACTGAACCAGAAAGGCCCATCCTGTGCTTCAAAATGGATAGGATGTTGTCGTGATTAACAGTGTCAAACGCTGAGGAAAGGTCAAGGAGGATAAGGAGGCAGGATTCATTTTGGTCGAGCATTTTTAAAATGTCATCCATAACGTGAGTGAGAGCCGATTCGGTGCTGTGCCCACTCCGGAAGCCAGATTGGTGTTGGTCCAGGAGATGGAAATTCTCGATGTGGGCACAGAGTTGAGATTGGACGCATTTTTCTAGGAGTTTGGCTAGGGTGGGGATGTTAGAGATAGGGCGGAAGTTGTTAAGGTCCGTACTATCTGCTGTAGGCTTTTTTAGGATAGGTGTTACCTGAGCAGTTTTTAGGCAATCCGGGATCGTACCTTGTGAGAGAGACGCATTGACAATCTTTGTCCAGAAGGGGGTGACGACCTCTTTCAGTTCTTTGAAGATGGACGGTGGTAATGGGTCGCTAAAAAGATTAGATGGGTTGATACTCTGAAGAATCTTGTTAGTGTCTCTTTCACTGAGGGGAGTGAAGGTGCCCCATGAGGCATTGTTCTTGGTGCTCAGGCTAGTCGGTTCGATCTTCACTGATAGGGCCGGGGGGGGGCGCAGACCCCCCGGATAGCAATAGCGCCTTCCTGGAGTCAAGATCAATATTGATGAGTCTGGATTTCTCAGTAAAGAAAGTAGCCAGTTCATGGCATGAAGGTGGGCTGACTCCAGAGACCGAGCTGTTTGGTGTTTCCACCGATTGTTGTTTCACCAGCTCAAAAAGTTTCTTGGGGCGATTAGCGGCTTGATTAAGTTGGGATCTGAAGTAGTCGGCCTTAGCGATCTTGATTTGTTTGTTATAGGAGCTCCTTACCGTTCTAAGGATTATTAGTTGGTCCGAGGATGGATTCGATTTCCAGGATCGTTCGATTGCCCTAAGGTTGCGGCACTCCGTGTTTAAGTTGTCGTTGAACCACGGTTTGGAAATTTTAGTTGGGGCATTTTTTTGTTGGAGTGGAGCAATGGAATCCATGATGCTAGTGATAGTAGAGTTGTAGAAGTTAGTGAGTGCATGTACCTCAGTCATGTCAACTTGTGGAGAGAGGGCAAATATACAGTGGGTTGCTAGATCGGCTGTATTGATATTTCTGAGGTCCCTTTTCCAAATCTTTGATTTCGTTGAGCCTTCCTCAGAGAGACATCCATGTTGATAAAAAAGAAGATGCTGTGATGATCGGACCAATCGCACGGGGTAATGGTGTCCATTGTGATGGTGTGACCTTTGGTGATGATGAGGTCCAGAATTTTTCCTTTATTATGGGTTGGCTGGTCACAGTGTTGAATCAGATCGTGATCATTTAAGAAGGATTTGAGGCATGTTACAGCTTGGTCATTGAGGTTGGACCAGTGAAGGTTGAAATCACCGAGGAAGATTTGGGCCATAGCGGAATCAACATTGCCAGAGATGATTTCCATTATTTGCTCGATGAAGGGGAGGTTGTCCCCAGGGGAGTGATAAAATGTGTGTAGTTTGCACACCGGAAGGTTGTGACTAAAGATCTTGAGACAAAGGTATTCGCATGAGGATGGCGTAGAGGACTCCGAGTGGGAGACCGATAGTATGCTCTGTCTAGACGGATTATGTCATGGGTAGGAGGCACTAAGAGGTCTAGGAAGGGAGTGGAAGCGGGATTGAGCCAAGTTTCAGTGAGGATGATGTCTATCTCGTGTTGGAGGAGGTCGAATATATCGGAGGCGTGTTTGCTGGCTGACCTGCAGTTGAGTAGTACGCATTTAAGTTGCACCAGTGTATGAGGGGGAGGAGACTGTATGATGTTCACTCTCATAAGGTTGTCATTATTTAAGCCTCTAGGGTTGTGAGGGGGTTCTCTGTACGGGTTAGCGTGAATAGCTTGAATGTGTCCCTGAGTAGTCTTGTTGGTGTCTAAGATAAGTGAGTAAGAATTGAGTAAGTCATTGGTATCGTTAGACGCGAGATAGGCCTTCGCTCTTCTGGGGCGGGAGGGAGCGTTAGGTAGGGGTATGGTTTTAGAGAAGGGGAGGGGGGAGGCTGACCACAGTGAGTTCTGTCACTAGCAGGTGCTCTGGGCAACTTTGCACGGGAGAGGAGGGAACTGATCAGGGGGAGGTGTTCAATCAAGAGGGCTTTCAGATCATGAAGTTCGACGGTGAGAAGGTGCAACTGGAGAAATATATCGTCCAGGCGCGCCACCAGGTCTGAATACTGTGAGAGGGGTAAAGGCTGAGTGGGGAGTTCTGGCAGAGAGAAGGGGTCTCGATGTGTACCAGAGAGGACTAAGGCTGTATTTTGAGGTTCCAGAGGGAGGAGTTGGTCATCGCTGACTTGCAGTGTTCCATGATGTAAGGATAGAGGGGTTGGTGAGAGTAGGAGGGTGGGAGGGCCTTTGCCCTGTGAGTCAGGGACGGTCAAGTAAGGATTGAGTGGGTTTAGCGGAACATGGTCCGTGGAGGGCAATTGCCAGGACTCCGACCTAGCAGGTGGCGTAGAAAGAGGGATGCGTGACGGGGGAACTTTCGATGAGTGCGATGGCGATAGGGTGAGAGGGGGACTCAGTGCTCGAGAGTCAACCTGTATCGGACTGGAGAATAGCGAGAGGAGGGAACCAGTAGGCTCGCCCGCCTTCTGAGTCGGAGGTCTAGTGTATTGGGTCAGTCTGACAGGGGGTTAAGAGGTTCCGAGATCATCTAAGTAGCATCAACGCCAGTTAGTTACGGCCTGCCCTTCATTGATCATTTACGTTGTTGCTCTTGAACTATTTTACAAGCAATTTCAGAGAGATATCATCTGTAGGCTGGACGGGACTATAGTGGCATAAGGTACAGGCCCACTTGGGGACGAATGTCGACGTTTCGGCTCGACTTAATGCGTTGAGGGTAATTAGATCCTCAGCTTGCGGGTCTTCCTCAGGACAGGGGAAGAGTAGGAGGCAACCTATAGGAACAATGATGAAGTCGGATTTAATACCTTCTTGTTTAGTATCCAGTAAGAAAGACCTATGAGGGCCTAGGTTACTGACCTACTATGGGTACCTGTAGGTTGACGGCCCTGGTCACAGTTCCCGGGGTTGGATAGTCTGTAAGGAGGATGAAGGTGCATTTTAGATTCAAAATCACACGAGTGATCGATCAATTAGGGATGAACCGAATAATTTGCTTACCCGCATTATGGTTGCGGTGTAGTAATTATTCCATATTCAGGGTATCAAGGTTATCAAGGGACCCAGTTATAGCCAATCAAATTACCGGTAGAAAAAAGGGATAAACTCCATCCAAGGGGAACAAATCACCCCCAAAAATCTGTAATGTAAAATATAAAAACCAAGAATTACTCTGGGCCCAAGTCTGTGGAAGAGAGAGAAAAGCCTCGTGCAAGGCGCCAAGCAGTTGGCGAGCCTCGTGGCCAAATTACCTTGAAGGACTTCTTTGGACCTGCCCGGGGAGTCAGTTCTTTGCTCTTCGGAGTACAGCACAGAACTGGCCAATGCGAAGAGTGTTGGTTATGAACAAGGGAAATGGTGCGCGCACGTCGCAGTGAAAACGCCGTGACAGGCTGCGTGCGTCTACCTGATCTCCCGACTCACCCGTCACGGTGAGACCGGTGAAAGGGGTAATGAAAGACAGACTTGGCATTCTTATGTAAAAGGGCTTGGCATATGAATTGGCAAGAGGTCGTATTCTCATTTCTACAGGCACCTAATTAAGTAGCGCCCGGTTCTAGTTACATTACAAAAGGAACATGAATGAATGAAACATGACGATCACAGGTTAAAAACAATGAAAGACGGCAACATGCAAAAGCGGTGTATTATACAACATACAAGGTGGTGTGCTACATGAAGTAAAACATAATGTACATGAAATACAGTCAACTAGTATTGTCAAACGGGCCCACAGTGGTTCGGTGTGCGATACCCGAAACGATGGGGATGTCATTCCTTAACACACCTAATTGGTTTTGTCAATGGGACATGACGAATACAGGTTACAAACAAATAAATATAATAACGTTCAATTACAGTGTATAATGTACATGGTGATCGTAAACTGCTGCGTGGTGCAAAATGTTTACACGAAACGTCAAAGGAGATTCCATATGCACCATAGCGAGGTAGATAAAATACATGGTACTAGATGCATACGGCCGATGTTACAAAATAGACAGAACCTTTTAGCCATTATTCAATGTGGCTACCCGTCTTGCAATTTCCTCATATTCATTTAATCCCCTCACGATAGTGTCAAAGATATGAATCCATTTACACTCTCTTACGCTGATGATATTGGCTAAATTGCCACCCCTGAGGTTGATCTTTACTTTTTCAATTACCCACCACTTAAGACTTTCAGCCGAGTGTCCAAATGTGTTGAAATATTCTACAAGGGGTGCACCCTGCACCTTGCATCGTATTCTGCTGCAGTGCTGCAGTATACGGGTTTTCACTTTCTGTATGGTCTGCCCAATGTATAGGAAATCACACGGGCAGGTTATTGCATATATTACCCCTGTCGAGTTACAATTGGTGTGATCCTGTAATGTGTGAGTGTAGTTGTTATGGGTGAAGTGTTTAATCTTCTTCGTCATTGGACGCACTTGTGATGCCCTTTGACGGGCGGGATGTTCCAAAGCACCAATTGGTTATCCCTGGTCGGGAGTAGAGATTTCACCACGTGATCTCTCACGTTTTTACCTTTCCTAAATGCATGCATGGGCGGTTCCGTAATCTCTATCTCATCGGCCACAAGATGCCAGTGATGATTAACAATCTTTCTGATCTCGTTGCTCTTGGTGCAAAAAGTAGTTACACAGACCAGACGTTCTTGCTCGCGAGTCACCTTCTGTTTGGGCTCTAAAAGGAATTCTCTGTGACAGAACCATGCTCGTTTATGGGCTTTCTTTAGTAGGCTCACAGGATATCCCCTCTCAGTCAGGTGAGTCATCAGGGTTGCTGATTCCTCAAAGAAATCGTGTTTCTTGGTTCAATTCCTCCATAACCTCAGGAACTGGCCAAAAGGTAGATTGTCTCTGAGGTTACGGGGGTGATGGCTAGAGTATCGAAGCAGTGTGTATCTCTCACTGGTCTTCCTATATAAGGTGGTGTGTAATCTACCCTCCTCCGCTTTGATTGAAATGTCAAGAAAGTTTATCAATTTGTTATTGAATTCAAGCGAGAGTTGGATGTCCTTTGATCGGGCATTAAGCCAAAGGTGGAATTCAGTAAGTTGTTGCTTGTTGCCCTGCCATATCATCATGACATCGTCTATATAGCGTCTCCATACTTCAATGCATTCTCTTTAGGGATTCTGATCACTCAGAACATGTGCGTGTTCATAATTGTCCATGTAGATGATGGCCAGGTCCGGTGCAAAACTTGCCCCCATGGCCACCCCCCTGGTCTGGAGATAATATTCTCCCTGAAAAAAGAAAAAAATTCTTTGTCATAGCGATCTCCAGTAGATCCACTATGAATTCGGTCGGTACCTGGAATGGTCTAGGTCGACCCTCCAGGGCCGTCCTGATGATGTCAAGAGCCACCCTCTGGGGGATACTGGGGTACAGGGATGTTATGTCCATCGTGACCAAAATTTGGTCACCGGGATTAAAAGGTCGATAGTCCACCAACTTGATCGTTTGCATGGTATCCCTCAGGTAAGCTGTGGTGTTTTCTGCAATGGGTTTAAGGAAAATGTCTATATATTTACATAAAGGTTCCAAAACCGACCCACATCCGGAGAGGATGGGTATCCCGAGGGGGGGTTGGACATACGTTTGTGAACTTCCAGTAAAGTATATATGGTGGGCATTCTGGGTGGTTTGTTGTTCAAATATTCATGCTCATGAGTGGATAGGAAACCCTCCTCCAGTCCTTTACTTGTGACCTGCCTGATGGTACTAGCAATATCTTTCGTGGGATCAGATCTCAATTTAATGTAGTTTTCTTGTACCCCCAGTTGTGCTAAGATCTTGTTCTTATAGTCATCAGTGCTTTGAATGACTATAGCACCTCCCTTATTGGCAGGTTTTATAACTATGTCAGTGTTGTTCTTCAGGGATTCCGGTGCTAGATGTTCCTGCCTAGAGATGTTGTACTTGACATACTGTTTTTTAGATAAAGACTTGGTAACATCTCTCATAACCACCTGTTCATAAGCCAAAATCTTATGGGACATGAGTTGGGACGGTGGAGTGAAGTTGGACGGTGGTCGTTGTAACATCGGCCGTATGCATCTAGTACCATGTATTTTATCTACCTCGCTATGGTGCATATGGAATCTCCTTTGACGTTTCGTGTAGACATTTTACACCACGCAGCAGTTTACGATCACCATGTACATTATACACTGTAATTGAATGTTATTATATTTATTTGTTTGTAACCTGTGTTCGTCATGTCCCATTGACAAAACCAATGAGGTGTGTTAAGGAATGACATCCCCATCGTTTCGGATATCGCACACTGAACCACTGGGGGCCCCTTTTGACAATACTAGTTGACTGTTTTTCATGTACATTATGTTTTACTTCATGTAACACACCATCTTGTATGTTGTATAATACACCGCTTTTCCATGTTGCCGTCTTTAATTGTTTTTAACCTGTGTTCGTCATGTTTCATTCATTCATGTTCCCTTTGTAATGTAACTAGAACCGGGCGCTACTTAATTAGGTGCCTGTAGAAATTAGAATACGACCTCTTGCCAATTCATATGCCAAGCCCTTTTACATAAGAATGCCACGCTGTCTTTCATTAACCCTTTCACCGGTCTTACTGTGACGCGTGAGCCGGGAGATCAGGTAGACGCGCGCAGCCTGTCACGGCGTTTTCACTGCGACGTGCGCGCACCATTTCCCTTGTTTATAACTAACACTCTTCGCATCGGCCAGTTCTGTGCCGTACTCCGAGGAGCAAAGCATTGACTCCCCGGGCAGCTCCAAAGAAGTCCTTCAAGGTAATTTGGCCACGAGGCTTGTTAACTGCTTGGCGCCTTGCACAAGGCTTTTCTCTCTCTTTCACAGACTTGGGCCCAGAGTAATTCTTGGTTTTTATATTTTACATTACAGATTTGTTTAGTGATTTGTTCCCCTTGGATGGAGTTTATCCCTTTTTTCTACCGGTAATTTGACTGGCTATAACTGGGTCCCTTGATATCCTCCACAGACTGGATTATCCATGGTTATATCACCCTACCGTTCATGACTTTCCAATTCCAATTTTGTCTCCAATACCAACAGGTAGACAGATACGAAGCGCTAGGGGAAGGTTATGGGCATGAGTATTGGGAATTACCTTTCAGGTTTAAATGCAGGAAAGGGGACACAGACGTTTTTCTGAGTCGTTCGGACTGTGAGGAAGCCTTATGCGGGTCCTTAGTTTGCAAAGACATCTCTCTTCATGGAGCATGCAATGCTCCTGTTGCAAACTTGTCCTGTTATCTGAAGGGTTCCCCAGCTGCCTTGATATGTCCGGTTTTCAAACTGCTCTCAAATGGGAGCTTCTTGATGCTGAATGATCAAGGTTACTGTGGAATGGAACCGGGCATCGTTTATGTGGTGACGGTTAATTCCTTAGTCACTTGTTGTACACAAGTACTGTTTCCACCTGCCTGCAAAATTAGTGAGGCAGTGTGCAAGGACTCCAATACGGTAAGAAGAAGTTCCTTTATTAGAAAGAAATTGACAGGACGAGTCGGCACATCCGACTCCCAAGAAAACGAACACCCAACTTCCCAACCGACACTCACCACATTACATTCCCCTGGCAACTACAAGGTTCCACAATAAGAAGAACCCAACACATCTTCCCCTTACATTATAATGAACAACAAAAGAATAAGGGTACAGGGAACAAAAGAGAAACAAGGGAAACACTTAACAAGCATTGCAAAATGTGTATATACATATATACATATGAGGAACAAGGACCCTCAATAATTTAAGATACAAAATCACGCAGCTTGGAAGAAGGAAACCTTGTCCTGGTGGACACTCTCCTCCCCCCACCATCGATCAAAACATCACTTCCTCTTCCAACGCAAGAGTCACCCTTACTTTTGCTAACATCATGAGCAATAGAAACTTTATCCTTGTTCCACCATTTTTCATTTTGTAATTTTACAACATTTTTCCTTACATCAACAACTTTTTGTGGAGAGGAAAACTTGGAATCCTTCATAGCGATGATCCTGGGTATTTTCACTCTGACAAAATAACCGACAGCAACCTTTCACTCTCTTCCCCGAACACTCACATACTTATTCTGAGCATGCTGTCTCTTCCTGCCCACATCTTCCAATTTCTACTTGGAAATGGTGGAAGGCCCCATCCATCCTCTTGTCAACTTAGTTGCAGGTAACCTGCCCCTTATTAGGGCAAACGGAGACAAATCAGTGTCCGCATTGGGGGTGGTGCGAACTGCCCACAACAATTTGCGTAACTCCTCCTTACAATTCAGACCACCAGACCTGGCTAGCTGTATGTTATCTTTGATAACTCTGTTAAAGGGTTCTACCAGGCCATTGCTTCTTGGATGGTACAAGGAGGTCTTGGTGTGTTTGATGCCCAAAAAGGTTAAAAAATCTGAAAATTGAGAGGAAGTGAATTGACAACCATTGTCAGTCGAACTTTCATCAGGAATACCCTCCCTGAGAAAAATGGATTCCAAAAATTCAATGACATTGGAAGTGTTGGGAGACTTAACAAATTTAACTTCCGGCCTACGGCTATAAAAATCCACAACAACAATGCCATACTCCAGCAACCCTCCAGAGATAACCATGGGACCAATGATGCCAATGGCCAATTTCCCCCATGGCTTCTCGGGAACATTAATGGCTTCAAGAGGACTGGGAACAGTAACCTGACACTTGTAGCTACCAGCACAACTGATACAATCTCTAACAAAATTCTCAACACTCCTGTCCAAACCTGGCCACCAAAAACATTCCCTGATCCTCCTCTTCATAGCACGCATACCGATATGCCACTCGTGAGCCAAAATAAGGACTCTGTTCCTCATACTCTCAAGAACGACCAACACATCGGAGCGATAAAGGAGGTCATTGATAATAGACAACTCCTCAAAAACATGTTTGTAAACATCACATTTAACTCCATCAGACTTCCATTCAGACCAACCTTGACGAATTGCATTTTTCACCTCAGTGATCTGTGCATCAGCCTCACAGCAGTAAGCCACTCACTTTCCAGTATGGCACCATCACATCTCTGTTCAACAGCACACACCAAATCAGTGTCCATATTCTCAGATGTATCCCCTTCATCAACTACATTGCAACTGGAAAGACGAGACATACAATCTGCCAAGACATTTTTGGCACCAGGCACATATTCAACTGTGTAACAATATTCCTGAAGTCTATATTGCCATTTGGCAATTCTAGGTGTGGCTCGTTCCATGCCTTTAGTAGTAAATAACTGCACTAAGGGCTTGTGATCAACTCGAACAGTGAAATGAGAACCCCACAAGTACATCTTGAAGTGAACAATACCCCACCAGCATGCTAAGGCTTCTCGCTCAATCACCGAGTAGGATGATTCAGCACCCTTTAAGCTTCTCGAAGCAAAAGCTACGACTTCATCCTTGCCCTCTCTACGCTGCATAAGAACGGCACCTAGTCCCATCTGGCTAGCATCAGTCATGATTATAGTTTCATCACAGGTATTGAATGGTTTCAAGGGTATGGCATGAACGAGTTCTCTTTTGATGAGCCTAAATTCCTGATCACACAAGTTACACCAAACAAATGTTATATTCTTTTTAAGTAAATTTCTCATGTGATAAGACTTTTCAGCACACTTAGGAATGAATCTTGAATAGAATTCAATTAGACCTAGGAAAGATCTTAATTGATCCTTGTTCTTGGGAGAATCAAAATCATCAATGGCCTTAACAAGGTTAAGCTTAGGTTCTACACCCTTGGCGGATAATTTGTAACCTAAGTAATCAATTGTGGAAACACTAAATTTACATTTCTCCATACTGAGAGTTATACCTCTTGCCTTCAAAATGGATAGAACTTGACACATTCTGACATCATGTTGATCTTGATCATTGCCAAACACTAAAACGTCATCTTGAAATGCAACAGCACCCTGAATGTCCTTAAACATGCCTTCTTCCACCCGTTGGAAAACAATCCAAAAGGCATACGTTTGAATTGGAATAAACCCTCAGGGGTGATAAAGGATATTAAATGTCTACAATCAGGATGAAGGTTGATCTGATGGTAGGCAGAGGTCATATCCAACAAACTGAAAATGTTGCCACCCTCCAAAGTAGAAAGCATTTCAGTGATGTTTGGCAAAGGGTGACGATCGATCCAGATTTGCTTGTTAAGATCTCGTAAATCCACACACATGCGGACAGAACCATTAGCCTTGCGTGCTAAAACAATGGGGGCAACCCAATTAGAACATTCAACAGATTCAATAACACCAAGATCACAAAGCTTCTGTAATTCAGCTTTTAATTAAGCACGGAAGGCTAACGGAACTCTTGTAACTTTATGTGCCACAGGGTAAGATTTATCAATCAGCTTGATCTTATGGGTATAACCCTTCAGAGTACCTAAACCCTTATTGAAAACTTCAGGAAACTGCATTTCCCACTTGTTTGTGTGTTCAACAGGCATAATGGGTAGATAGCTGTTCCTCAACACAACTTTAGCAGGATTATTGGGATCAAGTAATATGCCCAGGTTCTTCTGATCGTGCCAACCTAACAAACACGTGTCATCCTTGGCTACATATACAACCCCATCAGAACTATTATTTTGAAACTTCAAAGTGGCGGAGAATTCACCCACCACATCAATGGTTTTGCCACCGCATCCCACAGGACACAGTTTGGAATCAGACAAATTAGTACTTTTAAAATGGTTGTGCCAAACTTTCTCACTCAACAAGGTATAAGGTGAACCAGAGTCCGCCATTACTTTTACATCGATGCCATTGATGCTTACAGTGCAAAACGGTCTTGCAAAATCATTCAAGCCAATACGACAGACAGAACATGCAGCAACATCCTTGACCATGAGCACTTCATCATCCTCACTGGTAAAATGCTCTTCTCCATCAAAATTACTGGAACTTACACCATAAATCTTTCCCTTATGTTGGACCCTATTGGAAGATCTACAAACTTGGGCATACACTTAGAACATGTACGGTCCTTGGCAGCACAAATAACGGCATTTCCTAAATGAGAAGGACTGCCACAATGATAACACTCCAATTGTCTGAAAGGAGGTTTTTTGAATGACTTGACCAATGTTTTACCAGCGTCGGATGTATTTACAGAACCCTCCTTGATCTTGGCTTTGGTGTATTTGGACTTCACTGCTAAGACATTAGAAGGGTGAGACTTTTCGTCAGACACAGTCAATTGATTCATGAAGGATGTGGTGCTCTCAATCCTGGAAGCTATTTCAACAGCCTTCTCCAACGTAAGATTAGGTTTAGATAAAAGAGCCTCTTGAATTTTCTTGTTAGTTTTTTCCACTAGCTAATCACGGATCATTTCATCCTCAAAATCCCTATAATTCACATGAGACAGCCAAAATTCTTAAAGCACCAACATAACTGGAGGCTGATTCACCTGAAATCTGAACTCTTTTATAAAATGTATGTCTTTCCATTATAACATTCTTCCTTGCTTTAAATCTTAAATCTAGTGCTCTTAAGGCCGTGGCGTACTCATCAATAACACTGTCGCCTTCTCCTTCACCTTCTCTAGCTAAGATAGGATCAGAAGGAATGTGCTTGAGAATTTTGCGTCCTTCTGCACCTAAACAATGACGAAGAATGGCAAACTTCTTTTTATGAGTAAAAGATTTTAACAGGAGTGGCTCCTGGAACACACATATAGAATCTTGTAATTTGAAATTTTTAAGAACCACAGAGGGTATTTTTAGATTCTCTGCAAAAATAGGAAATAAACCCATACAGGAAATTCTTGCCCTGTATAGGAGTAAGTTTGTCACAGGTGTCTGCTACGGGGCAGCTATATGGGGGAGAGCCAACACCGCCTCCTTACAAATTCAAGAAAATAAATTTCTAAAAAGAGTGTTGGCAGTCCCTAGCTCCACAGTCAACTACATAGTACATAAAGAACTATCTGTACCGTACCTAAGTGATCTAATAAATATGGCAGGCCTCACTTTTTGGCAAGGGATCTGGGCCAAAGATGAGACTAAATTTACAAAGGATTTCATCATGGATTGCTTGGCTCTTGATTATAGCAGAATAATTCCCTGGCTAGAGCACATTTATACCCTTTTATCATGCTGTAAGGTAGACTTTGATAAGAAAGTATCCTGTATCCATCCAGGATCACAGTAAAAGTGACCTGAAGATAAAATATATTAATGCTAGGGAATGTGTAAGAGAGGCTGAAGTTAGTCAAAAACATAGTATTATCTCTTACTGTGAACGCCCATTAGTGAGGGGCACACAAACCTACCTAATGCTGGTAAGAAATATCCAACATAGATTCTACTTAACGAGGCTTAGGTTTGGCACAGTTCACTATATAATAGCATTTCCTAGAATGGAAAAGTGGTGTCACAAACTTCCAAATTGTCCGTGTGATGGAAAGTCCACCCAGTCTACGTTGCATTTTATACTTTTTGTAGTTTTTATAGGGATATCCGGAAATCAGTTTTAAAACCTTTGTTCTTATCTAATATGCTTTTTTATTATAAACATACTTTTAATTTTGTATGTAGCCTGGAAAATGAAAAAATTATGAACGCTGTCATTCTGTTTATACAATTGACAATCGGGAGATGAAAGTATTATTCACACTTGGATACATTATTATATGAAAAGCCGGATGATTGCACCTAGCTATGTCATCTATTTCTTATCCTGATATATAACAGCACTTTGCACTTTATGTATCTTTTTGATAAAGGGCTATTTTGCACATTAAGTACTGTATATTATATAAATGCGTATTGAACCCTGATGTATTGAGTGACTATGAAATATGCTGTTTTTAACTTGATGGACTTAAAAATATGTTTTTTAATTTTAATTATGTTATATTTTAAAGTAGTAATGATTAATGGTTTTTCTGATTAGAATGCTTTTATTGTGGTATATTTTGCACCGAATAAAGCTGATTTGACTTGACTTGAGTAAAAGAGTCACCTTCTAATGCATCCAAATATGCTTCAAAAGCTTCCTTCCATTTCTCCCAGTCAGATTCGGGGTTGGTAGGACTAGGAGAGAAGGCAGATGGAGGAACTAGTGAATGTTGCATTTTGGAAACAAAAGTGAAAACAACAAGGAATGTTGCAAAAACACAGACTAAAGAATGTATAAAACTACTTGTATACGATAATAAACTGTGTACAGCAGCACAACATAATCCAGAGCACATGAAAAATAAGGGCACCCAGTTGTGCGTATAAGCGAATAATGTTCACTCTGTACGCAAAGTAAAAGAAGGAGAGTGAATTCAAAGAAAATGGAGCTGTGCGTATCAGCGATTACAGTAACGCTCATAAAAGGCTGAGTACATCAGCGTAAAAGATTCCTTAGTTGATTTAATGAAATAACCAGCTGTGCGTAACAGCGATGGAGAATGACACTGTACGCAGCGTGAAAAACTAGGTTGCGATGGCCACAGAGCGATAACAACAAAATGGCTGCATGTAACTGTATGGAGCCGCACGTAGCGTAATGACGCTAAGGGGTTGATGTCATCCAACAGCGAGGAAAGGAGTCGGTGAAGGTGGCACGCGCAATGGCCGGCTCGAGGCAGTGCCCTATGCCCAAAAGTCAATCGCCACAGTACTCACGGCTGAAAACCTGCACCGAAACTCCAGGAGGCTGAACGCCGGTACGATCCACTCACAGTGGTGCCTCCACGGATCATCCAGGGTCAGAAAATGTTCGGAAACGCACCGCTAAGGAACGGCCTTCTTCAAGAAACTGGAAACCGCGTGGGGAACTCGTCCTGTCCCGGTCAACTCGTCGCCACTGCAAAGGACTCCAATACGGTAAGAAGTTCCATTATTAGAAAGAAATTGACAGGACGACTCAGCACATCCGACTCCCAAGAAAACGAACACCCAACTTCCCAACTGACACTCACCACATTCCATTCCCCTGGCAACTACAAGGTTCCACAATAAGAAGAACCCAACACAGTGTTACGCCCTTTGATAAATGTTTCCAACATTCACTTTGATTCCCTTAGCAGACTGAAAGCGATGCTTTTTCAACAGGATTTGGCCTTAACTTCGGCCAGAGAGACGTTTGATCTCCAGGTTGCAAGGTCCTCGTCTGAGATACAGACCCTACTCCACACTAACTTCCCGCTGCATTTTGGAGAGCTAGTCCATAGTATCTTTACCATTTCTAATACTAGAGGAATAGTGCATTTTTTTAAATGTGTCGGCTCTGGACTGGTTAGCACTTTTCAGACAATCTTCGGAGTTATTCCATCATTCATACACTCCATGCTGGGAAACGTTTTTGGAGGGCCCCCGCTTGTCCTTCTACTTTTGGCAGGAATCCTGATTTTATTTTTTCTGATCCGCAGTGGATGTCCCAGTTCAATTCGGAATGAAGACAGCACTGCTTGTGCTACGATGCTGTGAGCACATGGTTCACACGTTTGGCACACTTCGACTTCAAGAACTGGACAAGCACTGGTTCTTGTCCTTCAGGCCTGTTTGGCTTAACTGCATACAACCTGTATTCTACTGCCTGGTTTGCGGCCACTAATGCATATTAGACATATGCCTAGGATCACAACTGGTTGCGCCATTGGACATTGATGTACTGCTGGACCTGTTAACAGCCCATGGGTATTGTTTTCCCCAGCGTCTTCCATTGCTGATGAATACATTTCTTGAGCCACCCTGGGATGCTTTGGGTCCTAGTGACTTGGACAACGGCACTACGATATGCATACAGGATGCAGTCTCTCCCTCAGCCGCTGCTGTGGGAATTGGATGGAATCACCTTTGCTCCATAAATCTGCTTCGAGTTGCGCCTCGGGGATCGTCGTCTGCGGTTATGGACAACTACAATGTTGTGTCTGTCACCCAGAACACATGAAATAATTGCCCTTTTTTCGTGTGGGAACAATTCAGCTTGTTTTATAAACTAAATTCATCCAAAACCGTTTTTGTTTTATTTTTTTTCTAAGCACCATGGCTTTCGGAGTGCTTAGGATTTCAAACAGTATAATGACTTTAAGGCTTTTAAGAATATTTTAAAGGGAAGCTTTCTATTAAGACGATAAATACCTTTTATTATGGATATTTTTAAGGGAAGTTTGCTTTTAGATGATGTTAAGAGTCATTTTAACCCTTTTTCCATTTTATGATATAATGATAAACTGGCTTTTTAGATAGCATTTATATATCGACCCTTAGGATGAGGAGTGGCTGTTATATTCCTGGGTTAGGCCCATGTAGCGAGGCAGCTTATTCTTTACATTGTCCTAGAAAATAACATTTCAGCGGTGAACTTTTGCACACTTTTGCATGTACGACAAAGTTGGATTAGTTTCTCCGAAACTACTTTGTTTACACATCCAGCTTCGTACAACATTATCACGATGCCTTGAGCATCATGTACTAGGCCTCTGTACGCACTAGGTACAAATGTCGGCCTATCTTCATCCACGAGGCGACAGCGCTATCCACATATTCATAACATCACTAATCTAGTGTACACATCGCAAAGGCTGCTTTTTATTATAAATATTAGGCATCCCAATAGATTGGTAGAGGAGGCACTTCTGCTGACACCGAAGGTCCGTGCATGCTGAGAATCCACCACACCGGTCTGACATTTCGTGAGCGGTGTCCAACTGGATACCAAGACGGGTCCTTCACTATATCCGGACGGGTCCTTCACTATATCCGATCATGCAATGGGGTTGGATCGTCCCTTGGGGGTGTTTTCTTGGCTCTACAGCCATGCACACTCTAGGTACACACAGAGTAGGGTCCTCATCGTAGGAGTACGTTAGATTACTATTTTGCATTTATGCCTGCATATATTCATTACTTCAGCAACATGGTAGAAATGTATCTACTGTTTACTCTTTTGGTGCTTGTAATCTCCTTTATTTGCTTCTGTCTCCTAATCATTGCAGCACATGTATTTTATGCAAGAATTACGTTGGTTCAATAAATATTATTGAAAACGTCCCACTGTTTATTCTCTGTATATTTCTCTGAGAACAAGTGAGCACGAGTGACTGAGCGAAAGATTCTGTACTGTTTCCACGATCCCTGAGTATTCAGGGTTGTCATGTTCAGTGGTTACCAGAAAACTGTTCGCTCCCTGGTAGGTTAGGGGGGCTTACAGTGGCACTGTGAGCTAGTTGGTCTATAGGCCAACATATCCTGCAGGGGTGTGCAGAATCAGTCTAGGCAACAAGCCCTTAGTTTAAGTTGTCCAAACAATGCACAGATACTACTGATTAATAGGAACTACATAAAACTGCTAAAGCTATCCTCTACATAGTTCATGTCACTAGATGACTGAAACAGGCGCTGTAGCGGTGAGGAATCCCAACAAATCCAAAAGCAGGTCTCTCTTTCCAACCTGTAACAGAAAGGATTGTGTTGACAATGAATTCTTCCATGGGTGGCTAGGGAGCTCACCTGGAAGGAACAACCAGAGGCTGTAGTCAGATGCAGAAAACATGTTTCACTTCAAAGTTTTAGAGCTCTGAGCCATACGATTAAGCCTATATGCCTATCATCTATGATCTGCATGGCCAAGCAGAGGAGAACACGGAAGAAGCTCAACTACTATGGGTCTGGGCCATTTGTCATGAGATTGACATTGACATGGAATATCTGCTAAGTCACCAAAATAATCAAGCGGATTGACCAGTAGCCATTTGAAGAACTTTCGCAGCATCCTCAGGATGATGAAGCAAGTGTAGGCCACTGCTTTTACTTGGGATGTCGTGTCAAGCTTGTTGTCCAGGATAATTTCAAGTTTTCTGGCATGGGTGGTGGGGGTGGTGGCGAGTGCAAGGGCCCATGGCCACCAGGTGGAGTCCCACTTCAAGTTTGTCTGTGTTGAGTTTGAGGCAGTTGGATTTCATCCTAGTGGCAATCACCGTCATGCAGGTGGCAAAGTTGGTTTTCGTTGTGGGGTCTTGTTCGACAGATAGAGTATCATTTGGGTGTTTCCTGCGTAGGAGAGTATGTTGATGTTGTGTGATCTGATGAGGTCTGCCAGTGGGGTCATGTAGTTGTTGAAAGTGTCAGACTAAGGGAAGATCCTTGGGGGACTCCGCATATAAGGTTCTTGGCCTCTGACGTGTAGGGTTGCAGGTTAACCTTTTGTGTTCTTCCTGTGAGGAAGGAGCAGATCAATTTGAGGGCGAGTTCTTGAGGCCCACGTCATGTAGTCTTATAATCAGGGTGAAGTGAGAGACAGTTTTGAAGGCCGCTGAGTGGTCGAGCAGTATGAGGGCCACTGTACCTCCACGGTCGAGGATCAGCCTGATGTCGTCTGTGCCTGCAAGTAGGGTGGTCTTTGTGCTTTGGTTGTGCTGGAAACCTGATTGTGTGATGTCTAGGAGCTGGTGTGCGCTAAGGTAGTGAGTGAGTTGCTTGTTGGTGGCTTTCTTCATGGCCTTGTCTGGGTAAGATAGAAGAGAGATTGAACTGTAGTTTGCTAGTTGAGTGGAGTCTGCCGAAGTGCGTGACCCATATGTGTTTCTAGGCAACTGGAATGTTTTTGAGGTGAGGGAGTTGTTCAGGATGCAGGTGAGGACTACACTGATAGCAGCATTTTCCCTATCTAATCATGGTTACTGTCTCAGCCTATGCACACCTCTATTCGCCGCACTTCTTCACCTTGCTGTAAAATTACCCAGGAGCCCTACTTCATAATGGCACATCTTTTCTGTCACCTCTGTTAATCTTCCTAGCCACTCCTCTATTAGGATGAGCTCTTCATCTAACTGATAGTGTCCAAACTGGTTCTTTCTCTCTCCAGTGTGACTAGAGCTAGGCTGACGATGAGGGCTAAAGGATGAATAGGAGAAGCGCTATGACATATTTAACTGAAAAGAAGTGTTCAAGTTTGTTCTGCCAACTGTCCTGCACCCCTGCATGTTACAAAATCTTGAGTGGGCAGCATTTAAACACCACCCAATCCTTCCTTGCATCAGAAGCTTTTGTCGTTTGAGGCAGGGCCGTTAACTCTCCCAGCCAAGGCTTATTCCAACTCTGGCAGTGTGTGGCCGAGTTGTTTCTGGGTCATGCAACCTAAAGCCAGTAGCGGCCGGCACGGATCAGGGGTGGGGGGAGGAGAGGGGGTTAAGGGGATATTTAAAAAAAGGAAAAAACTTACCGCCGTGTCTCTCTGTCGTCTCTCCTCGCGTCTGGAATGGAACAGGAAGCAGCCAGGCTCCCCTGACCAATTACAGTGCTGCAATGCAGCGTTGTGATTGGTCTGAGCGCCGTGGTTCGGCGCTCAGCCAGGGACTGGGGGCCTGGGCATGTTCTCCATGCAGGCTGTGATGGGAGGGCCGGCCAAATAGTCATTGCGTACTTAGGAGGGTGCTACCACTCCTCCCCTGCCCTGCTCTGTGAGCAGAGCAGCCCCGCCCCATCAAGCTAAGCTGCCGCAGCAGGGCAAAATAATATGATAATAACATTATGTTATTATAATTGTATTTTTCCTTTCTTTCACTGCTTCAAAGCAGTGGGGTGATGCTCCTCCGCCTTAGCGGAGGAGCCGCCACTGCTTAAAGCATGTTTTTATAAAGTTAATTCTCAACTGTAGGCTCTTCATTGATGTTCATAAACGTTTGAATAATTCCACATTGTCTGTGTGGACTCAGGAGCACTTTTCCATTGTTCCTGAATATAAAAACAAAGGATGCCAGTGTCCAAATGTCCATCAGATGAACAGCACCCTTTAGGGCCCTATCAGAGGTGAAATGTTTTCCTTCACATAGTCTTTTACATTGAAAAACATCAATTACAAGACTGCATTGCAGTATCTTAGTTGCAAATGATCTAACTTGAAGGAAACATGTAGCTCAGTAGGCCTATGTTAAAAAGATTTGGAAAAGTCATCCTGTCCCTTCAAGATTCCGAGAGCTTTCCCTACCAATGATGCATTTTGCTGGGTGTTGGCTTCACAGAGCCAGGTATTTTTCTGGCTCCTGTGAGTAGGATCTCAGAGCACATGTGAGTTTTCAAACCTCTGTTTTTCATTAGTTATTTCTATCTTTTTTCTCAAAATTTCACTTTTGCTCAACGTCTTTAAAGTCCATCTAGTGGGTCAAGTGTTGTTTACCATCATCTGACAGATTTTTCAAGTCAGAATGTCTTCTCCCCTTGAGAAGTGCCCCTCCTGTGGGAGGAGGAAAGCACTCTCTGACCCACACAAACAAGATTTTGAAGAAAAGGAGTCTTGAAGAAATATCCTATTATGCACCATCTGAGAAGAAGACAGCTTCTGAAACGAATTCCTGAAAAGGGAGATCCAAGGAGAGAAGGCATAGTTGTAAGGATCGTCATCATCTCCCTCACTCTTGATGTCGCTCAATATAGACATCAAAGTTAAGGATGATGATGTCAAGAACTTTGGATCTATCCTGTTCACCCTCTAAGACAGGCTGTAGGTCTTCTCCATGTCAATGCCATGGAGGACATGCATCAAACCCTCAACATTGACTACATAAGGCTGTGTTGATGTCGAAGACTCCTAGTACAGTGATATCAGTGTCACAGTCAATGTCGAGGAAACTTCCATCAACAGCTGTAACACCCACATCACCTTCGACATCAAAGCGGCATCGCACATTCAGCTAAGTCTTCGCTGTCAAAGAGAAACCATCGATTTGAGACACACTATTCACTGTTGACATCAAAGAGATCCAGACTCGGATTGTCACTGTCAAAGTAGATGTGTGTGACAGCAACACTGTCTCTTCATCGATAGGATCTCCTCATTCTCCAAAACTAGCCTCACCTCATTTAATCTCTTCTTTGAAAAATGTCACCTAGAGGTTTTCTACCTCTTTGCTCTCACCAACTTCAAAGAAACTGCACCTGCTTCTGTCTCTGATGCCTGTCACTCCAGATCTTCATGCTTTACCGATCGGTCCTTTGAAGCCTATCATACTATTTGAAGAGTCCTATACATAACCCTTACAACCTCTACAACTGCCACCAACTAGGATAGTATCCAACACTACATCCATGTGGGAATCTTCCATCTTATCCAGTAAGACCTCCATCATCTACAAGGGGCCTCACACAAACCCATGAGAGAAGGAAGAGATACATGATTCTTGGAAGATGTAGAAGTACTTACTCAGATACAAGAGATACATGTTCCTCATGTACCCCTACCTCTTCTGTGGCTTCTCCCTCCTGTATCTTGCCCATTGACAATATTTCAGTTTTTCATGAAGTTTTAGCCAAAAGGGTAACAAAACTGAACATACGGTTTGAAAATAGGCAACCTACTGTCTCAATAACTTTAGAGACTTTGCAATGAAGGGCAACTCCAAAGCCATTGCTCCCTTTGGTTCTGGGATTATTAGACATTCCACAGGAAAAATTCCTAACTTTGGCTAAGGTGAAGACAGCAAGACCTCATCTCCTTAAAAAATACAGGACTCTTCAACAGGAAGATATCGAAAACTGGATTCTGTAATTGTGACTTCAGCCATCAGACAAAGACATGACTCTACACCTTAAACTATTGTGCCCTAGAGAGACGAAGCAAAAGACTGAACAGGACAGGCATGAAGGTTTGTGGAGCTGTTGCAACTCACACGAAGAATTCAAAGGCCACAGCTCTACTGGGGCTATATCAAAGAATAATCATCAGCAGTATATCTTTCAATGATGATGTACTAATACGCCTTCAACAAGTTTTCATGGAGCAGCTTAATGAAAGTTCTTTAGTGGACAGTCAAGTATTGTGTGGCTGTATGTTCTACTGAATACGCCACTAGCCACTGCCATGGTCTTTCTTACAGATGAACTTCCTGGATTTACCACACCACCCTGAACCCTGAAGCGTAATTAAAAGTAACGACTCTGCCTTTCTCGGGTTCTGGACTATTTGGTGAACAGACCAATGATGAGATGCTAAAAAAGAAAAATGAAGCAGAAATCCTAAAAGCAGTAGGTCTAGAAGAGAAAACGAAATCCTTTAGGGAATATAAACCCAAAGGACGGAGATATTACCAACAGAGGGTTCAGTGCCCTCGCTGGGCCGACCAGCCACAGCAAGACAGTGATCTTCTAACAACCCCCCTCCCCATTACCTTCTGCAGTGTGGGGAGCAGTATCCATGCATCCAGCAGAGTGGATAGCAATTAAAAAAGACCACTGGGTGCTAAATACTGCATCTTGTAGATATTTTCTACGTTTTAAGGCCATTCTACCGCCAGTTCCTCCTAAACTGTCAAAGCATCAGCTTACCATCCTGAGGGTCAAAACAAAATGTGATATAAAGTTTGCACCACACCGACAGAGAGGCCAGGGAGTTTACTCCCGAAAAAGGATTACAGACCAATATTAGATCTACAGTTCGCAAACAGATTCATCAAGAAGGAGAAATACAGAATGCTAACCCTACAGACAGTTATTCCAGTAAGAATCAACCACTACCAATACACAGTCTAGTCATTCGGTCTGAAATCAGTTGCTTGCACGTTTTCAAAATGCATGACAGTCATAGCTTCTCAGTTAAGGAAGAAGTGTATTTTCATATACCCCTATCTGGACAATCAGCTACTGAACGCCAGCAGAAAGTCAGACAGGATTTTTTGCAGCCCCCATCTTCTTCAGAAACTATGCCTCAAATCGGCCTTCAGAAGTCAACCCCTACTCCAACTCAAAAGTTCACTTATCTCGGAACAGCAGTAGATGCCAGAAAAGGAAAAGTGTTTCCTTCGGAAGACAGAGTATCATCTACTCAAGACAAATGTTATCTGTTGCACAACATTATCAGTCCATTAATTAGACAAATCTAGTCTTTTCTTATTACTATGGCATCTTGTATTTACATTGTCCCAAATACAAGAGCTTGCACATGAGGCCTCTCCAACAATGCTCAGAAGACCAGTGATGACAGAAGAACAACAACTGTGATGACAAATTGATTCTAACAACAGCCTCAAAATAACCAGTAACATGATGGTGCAACAATCAGAATCTTCAGCAAGGAGTTTCTTTCCAAAAAGACACCTCTGAAAACAATAACCACTGATGCTTAATTATCAGGTTTGGGTGATCGTCTGAGTTGTTTCGGTTCAGGGACAATGGACAGAGAGTGAGAAACTTACCATATAAATCAATTGATTCTTGGAAGATGTAGAAGTATTTACTCAGATACAAGTTCCTCATGTACCCCTACCTCTTCTGTGGCTTCTCCCTCTCGTATCTTTCCCATTGACAATATTTCAGTTTTTCATGAGGTTTTAACCAAAAGGGCAACAAAACTGAACATATCGTTCGAAAATATGCAACCTACTGTCTCAATAACTTTAGAGACTTTGCAATTAAGGGCAGCTCCAAAAGCCATTGCTCCCTTCGGTTCTGGGATTATTAGACATTCCACAGGAAAAATTCCTAACTTTTGTTAAGGTGAAGACAGCAACACCTCGCCTCCTTAAAAAATACAGGACTCCTCAATAGGACCCTGAATTTTTGAGGAACCTCAAATTGGATTCTATAATTGGGACTTCAGTCATCAGACAAAAACATGACTCTACACCTGAAACTATTGTGCCCTAGAGAGATGAAGCAAAAGACTGAACAGGACAGGCATGAAAATTTGTGGAACTGTTGCAACTCGCATGAAGAATTCAAAGGCCACAGCTCTACTGGGGCTATATCAAAGAATAATCATCAACAGTATATCTTTCAATAATGATGTACCGAAACGCCTTCAACAAGATTTCATGGAGCAGCTTAATGAAAGTTCTTCAGTGGACAGTCCAGTATTGTGTGGCTGTATGTTCTACTGAAATCGCCACCAGCCACTGCCATGGTCTTTCTAACAGAAGAACTTCCTGGATTTGCCACACCACCCTGAACCCTGAAGCGTAATTAAAAGTAATGACTTTGCCCTTCTTGGCTTCTGGACTATTTGGTGAACAAACCAATGATGAGATGCTAAGAAAGAAAAATGAAGCAGAAATCCTAAAAGCAGTAGGTCCAGAAGAGAAAACAAAATCTTTTAGAGAATATAAAGCCAAAGGATGGCGATATTACCAACAGAGGGTTCAGTGCTCTCGCTGGGCCCACCAGCCACAGCAACAAATATTAACAATATTCTTAGGGCTAGAGATGCCCATAGCAAAGAAGGGTATCTAGATTCAAGAAGACTTTGAAACAAACTACTCACTGAGGAAAACATTCATCAGGAGGCAGACAGTGATCCTCTAAAAAATCCCCTCCCCATTACCTTCTGCAGTGGGGGAGCAGAGTGGATAGCAATTAAAAAAGACCACTGGGTGCTAAATACTGCATGTTGTAGATATTTTCTGCGTTATAAGGCCATTCTACCGGCAGTTCCTCCTAAAATGTCAAGGCATCAGCTTACCATCCTGAGGGTCGAAACAAAATGTGCTATAAAGTTTGTACCACACCGACAGAGAGGCCAGGGAGTTTACTCCCGAAAAAAAATTACAGACCAATATTAGATCTACAGTTCACAAACAGTTTCATCATGAAGGAGAAATACAGAATGCTAACCCTACATACAGTTATTCCAGTAAGAAACAATCACTACCAATACACAGCCTAGTCATTTGGTCTGAAATCAGTTGCTTGCACGTTTTCAAAATGCATGACAGTCATAGCTTCTCAGTTAAGGAAGAAGTGTATTTTCATATACCCCTATCTGGACAATTGGCTACTGAAAGCCAGCAGAAAGTCAGACAGGATTTTTTGCAGCCCTCATCTTCTTCAGAAACTATGCCTCAAATCAGCCTTCAGAAGTCGACCCCTACTCCAACTCAAAAGTTCACTTATCTCGGAGCAGCAGTAGATGCCTGAAAAGGAAAAGTGTTTCCTTCGGAAGACAGAGTATCATCTACTCAAGACAAATGTTATCTGTTGCACAACAATATCAGTCCATTAATAAGACAAATCTAGTCTTTTCTGGGTACTATGGTATCTTGTATTTACAGTGTCCCAAACACAAGCTTGCACATGAGGCCTCTCCAACAATGCTCAGAAGAGCAGTGATGACAGAGGTACAACAATTGTGATGACAAATTGATTCTAACAACAGCCTCGAAACAACCAGTAACATGATGGTGTAACAATCAGAATCTTCAACAAGGAGTTTCTTTCCAAAAAGACACCTCTAAAAACAATAACCACTGATGCTTCATTATCAGGTTTGGGTGATCGTCTGAGTTGTTTTGGTTCAGGGACAATGGACAGAGAGTAAGAAAACTTACCACATAAATCAGTTTGAATTGAGAGTGGTTCATTTACCTCTAAATGGCTTTCTCCTGTCACTTCAGAATGCAACTACTATTGTAATGCAGGCACACACCACCACCACCATGCACTACTTAAACAAGCAGTGGGGCACAAAATCAAACGAAGCATAGTCATTTTAGCACACGACTCTAGCCAGGCATTTTTCATTACCAGCTGTACACTTCCCAGGGCCAAGGAATCAACAGGCGGATTTTCTCCGCTACTATTACAAAGAGAACCACGAATGGGTCATAGATGTTTTTATAGACCTAATCCTCAAAGAATGGCGAAAAAGCCCATGGACCTCTTCTCAACTGCACAAAATAGAAAATGATGTGGCTTTACATCCAACCGTATAGAAAGGGGATTACTAGGCATTGCTCTTGATGAACAGTCAAGGGTTTTTTATACGCCTTTCCTCTGATATCGTTAGTTCCCTTGGCAATCGTGAAACTTAGAAAATCCTCTGTGAATTATGCTAATAGCCCCGGACTGCCGATTCAGTGGTGGCACCTGGAATCTGCAGGTGTTGACAAGACAGCACAAGAGGTATGCAGGCCCAATCTGCTGTCCAGACATCAGCAGCAAATTCAGCACCCAAACCGAACAACCTTATATTTGGCAGCATGGCTCTGGAGGTCAGCCAATAGTGGCATTAGAATATTCCTCTTCCATGCATGGACATTTTGAAAGAGGCAAAACCTGCTTCCGAAAGAACATGGTATTCCATGAAGTAAGAACATTTCTGTATCTGGTGCCTCGACAATGGGCAGGGCTCAATTAACTTTAAAGAAGAGATCATTATCATTATTCCTTATCTTCTGCACACCTACCTCATTTTTATTGATAGCAGCGAATAATGCCTACAGAAAATTTACAACCCAAATGTCCCTTTTCCTAATCCCTGTTAAGCACTTTTTTAGAAGGACTCAAGAACGTTTTCCCAGCATTCAAACAACCTTCTGGGAGGTAAATCTTGTTTTATTTGAATTGATAGGCCCTTTATTTGAGCACCTCCATAAGGCTATATTACAGTATCTTTCCTGGAAAACAGCTTTTCTAGTTGCTATCACCTTTGCCTGGAGATTGACCGAATAACAGGACTTATCTTCTACAGAACTCTACAATGTTTTTCATGCAAATAGGGTAGTAATGAGGGCACATCCCTCATTCCTTCCTAAAGTTGTATCTGAATTTTATACTAACCAAGCAGTTACACTACCCCCATTAATTCCCTATCCATCCAATTCAGAAGAGCATTTTCTACATTTGTTACTATCTAGATAAATTAAAGATCTGAAAAAGTAAAATGAGTTATGTGTAAATTATGGACATCTCAGAAAAGGCTTACCAGCCTTTAAACAATCCATTGCTAAATGGATAGTTGCTTGCATTACCACTTGTTAGCAGTTAGTAGGCAAACCCCTTCAAGTTAAAGCAAAAACCCACTGCTAAGGGGAAAGCCCCCACCACAGATTGGCTTAGAAATGTCCTATTGGTGTTATCTGTAGGGCAGCAACATTAAAGTCATCACCTCACTAATGCCTAAATTTAGACACTCAAGCAGATGCTAGGTTTGGTCAGGAAATACTTCAAACATATTCATGTGAGGAATGTCTATATGCTACCAGGGAGTCTTACCCTTAGATTCAGATACTATTATTTACTGCTCCCCAGCTGACACTTTTATATAATTTTTTTTAGCTTGCTGCTATATTCAAGCATTTATAACTATCAATGAGGATCCTTTGATGCAGAAGCAAAGGTTACTTAATTGTAGTCCTACTTCTGCTTCGTAAGAATCTTCATTGACGTCATAAACAACCTGCCCTCCTCCCCGGCAGGGTAGAGTTGGGCATTTGTACAGTGCATCATGATTAGGGGATGCTCCTGAAATCTTAAAGGAGCAGGGTGGTTTTTCCACACCTTTCAATATATGCCTATCAGGCTAGATTTATTTTCCTTCAGGTTAGACACTTTCACATTTTTGCAACTAAGATACTACAGTGCAGCCTTGAAATGGATGTTATTTCAATGTAAAAGGCCATATGCTGGAAACAATTTCCCCTCTGACTGGCCTGCTGTTCATCCAATGGACACTGACTCCATGTGGTTTTAAATCCCTGGATGATATATGCAAATGGAAAATTGCTCCAGGGTGCACACAGGCAGTGCAGAATTATTCAGACATTTATGACTTCAGTGTATTCAAGAATAAGGATTACAAGTAAGTAACCTTTTCTTTTCGTTTAATTATAAAAAAAATGTTTTCAGTATTAAATTAGATTTTGAAAATTAAGTACAAATTTAATTTCTTTACTTTTCAGTTATAAACCAAAATATTTGGAGTAAAAGGGAAAGCATTTCTAATCCTTGAAATCAACAACAACTTTTAATCACTATGCAAATTGCTCTCTTTGTCACTTATGGCATTGATATAACAATCTCATGTGGTCTTTTTGGAGAAGCTTTAATGCTCTAGCGAACAATAACAAGAATGAAATAACAGGATTGAATAAGAGGCAAAGAGTAGCGTGTTGGTATCTATTTGGTAGTAGATGTGTGTGTGAAAATTGTATTTATTTTTTAAGGGTTAAAAGGCATGGCAGGAAGTACGATTTATCACTGATAGATACGAGGTGGTGCAGTACTCCAAGCCTGCTTGTGCTGCGTCTATTTCACAGAGCGAAAGGCTGGGGGTGTACACAGTGTCTTGGTGCTGCATGGTGTGAGGCTTTACTAATGTGGACAATGCACTAATCGGTGGTGTCCAACAACTAACTACATTTCCAAGCTGTTCTCGAAATACTCACATTGTTTGGAGATGGCAGAGGCCATCTTTGATCATTGGTATAACTTTCCATGTGGGGTTTGCTAGGCAAACATTCTATAAAATTGCTGTAGCCAACTATTTAGATTCAGTCTTTCATTTCCCAAAGCACAGTTGGAGGACATTATTGTTGCAGAAAAGTATTCTGAAAATCAAGTCCTGTTGAAAAGCAAGCGTTGAACTACTTGAACATTTGGCTTTAAGTATTGCTAAAACTTTTAGTAGTTGTCACATTTACCTGAATGTTTAATCCTCTGAATAAGTAGATAGAAATCTCATGTCTCGATGAGGGTTACACATGATTGGGCCTATTCACAAAGGTAATTTAAACATAACTAAAACTACATGTGTAAATTTACTCTTATTCTTTGCAGTGTCTTACGGTTTCCACTTTCCAGTAGGAACTGTTCGTTTGTTGGACAACATAAATGTTGGGATGGTGCCAAACTGATTCCATTCACCCCCTCGGAATATGTTGGCCTATAGACCTGCTAGCTCACAGTGCCACCATAATTACCCCTAAACCTGCCATAGTAACAAATGGTTTGGGCAACCTCAGAATATAACTCTGACTCCCCAGGGAATTGTGGTAACAGATCTAGAACCTTTTATCTCAGTCACTCGTGCTCACTCCGAGAGATACACAAGAAATACACAAAGGGGCGTTTTCAATATTTGTTGAACCATTGTGATTCTTGTATAAAATATGTGCGCTGCAATGAGTAATAGACAGAAGAAGATAAAAGTGATTAGCGATATAAGAACAGTGAACAGAATTAATAATTCCACCATTGTGCTAAAACAGCATATTTATCCTGGCATATAATACTGTGTATAGTGTACTCCTACTATGCGCTCCCTAACCTAGTTGCCTAGGGTGGATGTTCTGCTAAGAATCCGCTACTGGATGATCTAAGTCCCCATTACCTGAAGGCAAGGTTCGCAGGTCCCCGTCTTGATCGCAAGCTGGACATCCCTCCTCACAGAAGGTAAACAGGAATCAGCCGGGCTGAGACTCCGACACAGCAACGACCTCGCAATGACAGCAGAGTGCGCCTCTAATTTGAGTACGGAAATACGTGTGTATTTATTTTAACAGTATCCATGCTTCCGTGTCGAGGCTTCAGCCAGGCTGACATTGTTTATTGTCTTTGTGATAGTCCTGTCGCCTCAAGGACGAATATTAAACAACAATATTTGCACAATGATAGTGTACTTACCAAGTGGAATTGTAAGCAATGTGGTTTCAGAGACACTAATCCTAAACTGTCACGCAAGCAAATTGTGTGTCAGAAGTCATTGTGTGGAAAGGAATTCAACTAAAGAAACATGTACATGTAAAATGGCAGTGTTTCTTCCCGGGCCTAACCTAGCCACGTGACACCAACCCCTTGGACATAAGTCGACTAAAACTATCTAATAATAATAAGAAAGCTATTCATAGCAATGCCACAGCATCAGTTCATATAAAAGGTGCAAAAATATAATATTATTTAAAAAAGGCACCCATACATTTTGAAAACCAAAGCACACAGCGAATGAAAAACAAATTTAAAAGGAATTTAGGATGTAAAAATAAACAGGCCGAATCGAAATGTTCCTACCAAAAGGAGTAGCCAATTGTTTGTGTTCCGAGTGGTAGTCAAAACATTTACATTCACAGCATCCACAGACGATGATCCCAGAGGCACACCTCGGAGCATTTTATGGAGCAAAGGTGTTCCCATCTTACCCCATAGCAGCTGCTGAAGGAGTAACCACAGCCAGTAGTGAATCACAAGTACCAGAGCCAAGATCCAAGTGATCAGGAGCTGAAGCATCCCAGGAAGGCTGGTAGAATGCTTTCAGAAGCAACGGAAAACGCAGAGGACAGCGATACAAATGGGCCTTTAAGAGGTCCGCCAGTACGTTCATGTCCAGAGGCTGAACTGGTTGCGTTCCTAACCACAAGTCCAAGGCACACTCGAAAGTGCACAGCAAAATATGGGCTGCACGCAGTGAAGCTGCATGGGCTGAAATGATAAGAACCAATGCTCATTTAATCCCTGAAGCAGGGGTGCACCGAAGCATTGAACCTTGCGTTCATGGCACAAGAGCACATTTGGTAGGGCCAGTTCTTTGATCTCAAAATCGGACATCCATTGCGGAGCAGAAAAAATAAAATCACAGTCCTAACAATCAGGACCAGGACTAGTGGAAGACCTTCAAAAGCGCTTCTGAACATGGAGTGAATGAATGATGGAATGACTACGGAGACCGTCTGGAAGTTGCTAACCAAACCAGAGCCTAAGTTTTTAAAAAAGTTTGCTACCCCCGCAGTATGAGACATGCACCAATTCTCCAAAATGTTGTGGAAAATCAATGTGGATTAGCGACTTTATCTCCGAAGAGGACGTTGCTACTTGAGGATGTTAAGGCCCCATCTTTTTGAAACAGTAAGGCTTTCCGTCTTCTCAGGGCGTCAAAGTGCACATTTGAAAGCTTAATCGAAGAACATAGTGGTATCTCCTTAACTGAACGGGCAGGTGGAAACAATACTTGTGTACAGCAAGTGACCACGGAAAAAACCGTAACAAGATAGGCTATGCCTGGTCTCATCCCAAAGCTACCTTGATCATTCAGCATCAAATAACTTCCACTTGAGAGCAATCTGAAAGCCGGACGGATCATGGCAGATGGAGAACCTTTTGAGGAGCAAGATAAGTTTGCTACTGAAGCATTACAGGCCCCGTGGAGAGAAACCTCCTTGCACACTAAGGAACCACTTAAAACATTGTTGCTGCCGGAACCGCTGAGAAAAACTTCAGTGTCTCTATTCGGACACCTGAATTTGAAAGATAATTCCCAATACTCATGTACATACTTTTCCCCTAACGCTTCATATCTGTCCACTTGATCTTAGCAGTGTTGGAAATAAAGTGTAGAAATCGGCAGAGTAATGAACCTGCGGAAGGCGTTTCAGCGACAGTGAACGTCAGCCTCTCTAATTTCTCTATGTGCAACATAGTGTATTTCGCATCTTTGCGTGCCATGATTATTTGCTGTTTTGTGAATGTTAGTAAGGTGAAAACAGGCGTGTGGCATTAATATGTCGCCATGGTACGCGACCAGAATGAAGTGTCTGAAGTGTCCAACTCAATAGCAGGAATGATCTAAGTTGGTATTGCCCATGTTGTAATGCAGACATGTCATGTTGTATAATGTCTATTGCAGATGCCACTATGTTACTAAGGGAGGCCATTCTAAAGGGCAGGGTCATCAAGCCATTGTCAACTACTTCTAGAGCCTTTACTAAATTAGCCCTGTCAATCTCGCGCAGCCTTTCAGCAGCTTCCTGCTGAGAAGCTTTCCATATTTCATTGTATATTGCATACAAGGAGCGTTTTTGATGTGGTTTTCGAGGACCATGCGAGAAGTCCCGTAGATCAAGGTCATCAGAAAGAAGGGACAAGTGTTGTTTCAGATGGGACAATGTTGAGGTTTTTAGCCAATCAAGGCACAATTTCCCAATGCTGTTAGTTGTTACCACCCCCTCGTGTTCTGTCTGCACGTAACGCAGGTCAGGCCTAATGATTTTAAAGCCCTCGGTGTTACCTAGGAACAGTTCTTGACATCCCTTAGTATTGAACGGCCACAATAACCATCCCCTCCAATTTGTGTCTGATGTGGTGAACAAGCCATTGCGTAGCATGGTGTCTAGTGTTTCCTCCTTGTATTTTGTAAACTGCTGCCAGTTTTCAAAATGTGGGAATGCGTGGTGTGTTCAAATCTTTTATCTTAGCTAAGCCAAGACATGTAGTTTGTTGCACAGTTTTGTTCAGGAAAATCATTTGTTGTAGTATAAAGTATGCTCTAAACAAAGCCTCGTTAACTTTAAACTGCAAATCCCTTGTCCCCTAAATTGATTTTACATCAATAGTGTCCCTCCAAAAGTCGAACCCTTGTGTGGACAGCTGGGAAAGAAAAAAAGCAGAATAATTCAGGTTGGTGTTTGTTAGTATATTTTTCCTTGCAGGTGATGGTGCAAGCTTATAATAATAAGACAGTGGGTCTAATGTATTATAACCAGAAAAATAAGCAAACGTCTGCGCAAATGTTTTTAAACTACCCTGTGGTGGTGTAGGGCAATGTTCTCACTGTGTGTAACTAAAAACAACATGTGAAGTTCTTGCTTTATGCAAGAAATGATGACCGTAATGTTGCAAAACAGAACATTTCATCATAGTTAAATTTGCTTTCGTACAATTCATCAGAAGAAAAAACTGTAGAATACCCTAGATCTTCTAGCATTCCATTCACTGTATCAATATCCCAGTCATCAGAGATAGTACTAGGGGTGATGATATCATTTAAAGATCATTTGATCAAATATTGACTTTGTAAAAGTTCAGTAGAGCCATAAACATCATATGATAACCTATCCCAAAAAATCCCATCAGGAACTGGAACAACCAAAATGTTCACCAAGGAAAGGTCTCTTCGTTCTTTGTGTGATGACGAGTGTGGTTTGAGAACCACGTTCACCAGTTGTAATGCAGAGCGTTCTGGAAGATAGTGTCCATTTAGAAGCAGGAAAAAGACTGTCACAAAACCAATCCATAGGACCAGGAAAAGGAACGCTATTGTAATCCAGAGGTGTAACCATGTAGGAACAAAGTATGTCTTTTTCAGCCAAAGATAGAAAACACGCAGTCTCATCCGAAATGGTACAGGTGGTGGAGTGGGTGGATCAGATGAATCTGAGGAAAAGTCATCAAAGTCGATGAAGTAGCCAGGGGCAGTATGATCTATTTTTGGCAGCTCTGTAGAACTGGGAAATGGCTCGATCTGTGTTAAATTGATGTAAACAGGATTCGAGTCAGGGTTCCAAATTGAAATCTGTGTTTCTATACTAGTAGCTTGTACAGTTGTTGTTGTAACAGGTACAAGGGATACTTCCTTGTTGGTTACTGCAATCTCATGTTGGGGAGAGGATGCTTCATCAGTAATTGAATCTTCCATCCCAAATTGCTGTATAGTAGTGAGAGGAGGTAGGTAACTACCCAGGAACCCACGTGGCCTAGTGTTGAGAGTCGGCCACATAGTGTGGTTTGATAAGATCAATGGAGACAAATCTCTTGTTTTTACAGCCGGCAAGGGGCAGAAGAAGTATGGTTCTGGTACCTTCAACGGCCAGGACAGGCGCTGTGTAAGATGGCCTAAATTCTTTCTTGTCCACAATTTTCTCCCTGATTAGATCTCCAGTCTTCGGGATCCAGCCAGGCCTCGCCGGCACTTCCTTCACTTCACCAGTGGTGGTGCGTTTTACATGGAAGTTGCTTTGTTCATCCCTGAAACTGGGACCCACATCTTTACCCCAAACAGGATTTCATAAGGGGTCCGACCACCCATAGATTTTCTAGGCAGTTGTTAAGTGCCCTCTGGACCCTATATAGACGGTGGACCCAACTGCGATCTGAGCGAAGTACCCTTGCTGTTAAAGACTGCTTTAAGTCCCATTTTTTTCTCTCCACAACATCATTTCCCCTCTGGATTGTAGGGGGAGGAATACCGCAGGGTCAACCCCAAACTTACCATGGCCTCTTTGTAAGCCTTAGAGGAAAACGCCGGACCCTGGTTGGAACATAGTGTGCCAACTGTAATGTCCTGATAAAGACTCGCAGATCCTTTATAAACAGTTCAGGCGTCAGCCGATCACTGTAGCCATACCCACAGGAATCGAGAGCAGGAATCCACTGCCACAGAGATATACTTGCCCCATCTGATGTTAAGGGTCCCCAATGGTCCAGATAAACACAAGCCAGAGGCTTGTTTGAAATCAATAGAGGTGTCTGTGGTAGACATGCCAGGTGGAACCCTTCATCTGCTGGCAGATGTCACATTTCAGGACAAAGACCTTGGTCTCTTTATAGAAACCTGGCCACCAGTAGTGTTTCTGCAATAGTGAAATTGTAGCAGCCACCCCGGCGTGTGAGGATGCAAGACTCTTGTGTGCTGCTAGATTTAAACCTAACCTGCGGTCTGAATTTGGTATTACTCTATCCCCCACTCCAGGAATGTGAGCAAATGGTATGTTTTGTGCGTCTAACTTGTCGGAGTACTTGAGTGGAATACCTCAGCAAGTGGGTGCCGTTGCGTGCAGCGTTGACAGCCACCGAGATATCTGTGTCTATTCTCGTGTTAGAACTAGTTATTGCAGCTACTGCAGCAGTTTGCACTGTTGCTTTTGAAGGTTCATCAGCCATTGAATTCCCTGCAACGTGTACGCCAACACGCTGATGACTCAATGTGTGGATTACAGGAGTCCGTGTCAAGCAATCTTTCAGCTTTTCCACCTGTTCCCAAACATCTTGTACTTTATTGTGCACTCTTTTGAATCTTTGTATTCAGTCTGGCTCCAGTAGTGTAAATACTCATTGTATGACTGAGCACAATAATACGAATCACACACTATGAGGCTGATTCACAAGTCATATCTTTACGTCCGTAATTGGCCGGAATCTCCGCACCCGTGACGGATGAAGTGTAATCAATGGGCCCGAATGCAATTTTTACAAAAGGGAACATTAGGAACGTGTGATAAATGGTAGAGGAGGTCATGAAAATCAGTTTGGGTAGGGAAAAGGGTGTGGCCAGACACTACATTATATCCCAGAAAAGTTTGCTCCTTTTGTAAGTGATTACACTTCATCCGGCCCGAGCCGAAGAGTATGGCCCGAGAAGGAGAGTATGGCCCAAGCCGGAGAGTACGGCCCGGGTGCGGAGATTACGGCCCAACTGCGGACGTAAAGATACGACTCGTAAATGATCTCTGTAAATACCAAAAGTCGTAAAGTTAGACTTTTGTCTCAGATTACCTTTGTGAATCGGCCCCTATGAGTAGGGGAATGCGGGATCCGTATTTTCCAGTGCCAGTATTAGAGCCCTAAGTTAAGCCAATTGTGCAGTGCAGTGTAGGACTTCTCAGGATCGAGTTTCCCATCCTGCATGCCCCCCTTTACGGCAGCACACGCTGCTGAATATTGGTGCTTTGTCCCTATGGCAGATTGTGCAGAACCATCAGTATATATGATGTAATCGTGCTGATCTAGAGGCATAATTTCACTAGTCTGACAGTATTCTTGTTCATAATGTGGAAAAGCTTGTGTTAGTAGTGTAGAGTCAAATCTGTAATCTACATCTGTTGCGGTGAGTGAGTTAGCCCATATCCATCTTGGATGTAAGGCTTTTTTCGCTTGGTACACTAGCTCAGGTGGCGGCCTCTAAGGTCAGCACCGGGGTCAAAACAGTTATCCGTTGACCCTGAGAAAGGGCTCTCTCCCTCACCACAGCAGTTTGTACCACTGTCAGTATTTTTCCAGTTGGTGCAAAATGCATTCCAGCATTGGTGTATAAATGTGATATATATGCAATCAGTACTGTCACCTTCATTGAATGTGACGTAGGTGAACCCTAATGCCCTCGCAGTGATGCGGATCAACAGGTTCACTGTGTTTTCGCGTGTGTGTAAGTGTTTTGAAGCTAGCATGCAAGCTTGTACTGATCATAGTATTCGTGTGTGTTCAGTGGTCCAGTGTTTACTTGAGAAATCCAGATGGATCAGGTCGTAGAATACTTTAACCCGTTCTGCGTAATCTGGAATGTAAATTCTGCCAACATTTAGGAATCTAATATGGATTGTAACCTCTTCAATGTAGTTGGAGGTTGTAGGAGCGCACACTTCTCTAAGAAGCATGTTGCAAGGCTTTTACCTTCACTTGACAACTTATATTCCAGAAACAGGACATTGAGGTGGGCAATTTTTAATTTAATAATCCCCGAATTATGCGATCCACTCATGTCAAGTGTACAAAAGGGTCATCACCCATCAAATATATGTCATCAACATAGGACAATGCCTGGTCAAACATTTCTAGAAGTTCTGTTACCCTGGCTGAAAACAGCCCAGGGCTATTCTTTTGCCACTGGGGCAAATGACAGAACTGTTTTTGAGAACCCAAAGTGCTGAAGCTTGTTAAATACCTGCTTCCAGGTGCTATATTTTGGTAGAAAAATCCATTTGAGATATCTAGTGTAGTTTTGTATATTTTACGCTATATGTTGTTCATTAGTGCTGCGGTGTGAACGTTTTGTACTGCAATTGTGCGAGTAGCTGTGTTTAGATGTCTGTAATCTAAAATAAAATGATTTGAATGGTCTGGGTTCATCACGGTAAACAAGGGATTGATTATTCATTGAAGAGGGGCAACTTTCTGTTTCACCCTGGTATTCAAGTCGTTCTAGAATCTCCCTAACTCATTTTGTAGCCTCATTTTCATTGGGGTATTGTCTTGAAGATTGTGAGGTCAATCAGCCTCAGTGAAATTTCATGATAAGGGGAGCTATCATCCCACCCCACATGGTTGCGATATAGCGCAGGAGCTAAAGCTAACGCCCACTTCTTGGTGTATGAATGTTTAACTGATTATGGAACAAGGTCGGAAAAGACAGGTACAATTACCATTTCTCAGTTTGGGCAATCCATCACAAATTGAGGTGGCCAATTCTTTTCAGCCAAGAGAATATCGTAGCCGAATGACAAGTCCTCCCAAAAGAGAACAGTAATGTTCCTAGGTGTGTTCCCCTCCAATTGGAGGTATATTCTGTATAAACGATGTGGGACGCTTACCGTAGTATCCGGTGTCTCCACCAGGATATATTGACTCTGCGCTACTCCCACCAAACAATCCATCAGACTCTAGCCAACTGTTGCAACCTCTGACACACTGTCCAGCATGGTCACTGCCCATTCCCCACTCAGAAGCAGTGTCTTCAATAACCGTGTCATGCTTCCAGCTATCTTTTTCTTTTTGAATTGAGGTTTTGATGTTTTAGGTTTTTCTTCCTGTTTAATGATTTAGTCAGAAGACCATTGTGAGTCCTTCTTCAGTTTCACATAGTCCTCCGATCTGCGCTCTGACAGTCCACCTCTCTCCGAACATTTATCGAATGACTCCTGTAAGGAACAAGATGAATGTGTATCAGTATCCTGAAACCAGTGGGACAGTCTAATATTCACGGTTACGCAGGTTATAGCGCTTCTCAGTGGCTTTTTGTGGAGGAGACCCATCCCTTGATTTAGTTTTGCCTTTATTTTTCTTATTATCCCACTTCTTCTTCGTAGAAGCCTCAGTTGCTTGCTTAGAGTTATTGTTCTCAGAATTACTCTTTAATTGTAGTGTACCAGGCCTGGCTCCAAAATTACCTCTACCTAACGGAGCATAGGTTTCTTCGATAATTTTTGGCAATTTGTGTCCTTTTGTCCTGGAGCCAAATCCCTCAGACACTGGCATATAGCCAACACTGCTGCTTCCCCTTCAATGTTACTTACAGTAATATCAGATACTGCGGCAAAATTGCCCATCAGTTTCATCCCCAAATCCAGGGCAGGTGCTGCCCTGTACTCACTCTGTATCTGTTTAGGCACCTCTGGCAAAATAGCGAACAAGGGGGTACCATGTGTTCTGGTATATACTGCAGCAAAGACTGTGCACCACGTGGTGCAGTCTTCCTCAGGGGGAGCCATCCCCATCGGCAAGCAAATTGTTAGTATTTTGTGTTTTTCCTGCGGTCCCGTCTGGGGAAACACTGCTTCATGCTGACTTGTTTTTTGTACAATCCAGAACAGAATCTCCTCCCGTCTGGTGGGAACCTTACCCATTACTGTTTGTGGGCTGATGCCTGGTGTAGCCAGTTGTGGTTGTGCAGCTTGAGCAGTCCACACAGGATTAAGTGTTAATGTTTGCATAACGAACTGTGTCAAACATGCATATATTGTCACTAAGTTTGCGTATAATCTCCGCAATTGTGCTGCCGATAAATTGGCAACATTAGGATGCAGTGTGTATCGGCTAAGACTGGCCATGTTGCTCCTTCATTGCTAAGGGGACCTAGTCTGACGTCTTCTGTTGTGTGTGGTAGGGCGCGATGAATGAAGCCAATTTTTGTGTTCTTGGTATTATAAAGGTATTTCTACTTCCTCATATGGTGTGTAGTTATTTGGAACTTCATCTTGTGTGGAGTTGTAACATAGTTTTGTTGTGTTGTCTGCTGCCGGTAATATAACCTATAAATATTACACCTTTGTCCTATATGCTTTGTGAGCCTCATCTCCACCTGTAAATGGAAGACCGGGCTGTAGCAGTTTCTGAATACCCGCATGTCTGCAGTTCTCAGCGATGTTAAGTTCATCTTCTTCAGACATAATTGTGTATGGATTTCAGAGCGAGAGTAACACAATGGGGACAATCCTTTGAAAAGTTCAAGCTTGAACAATCTACATCCAATCCATAGTGTTTACTCAGCTGAGGAGGATAATCCCTACAACCATGGACATCTCTGTTTAGGAAGTGTGTAGGGGTCTCTGGGAATCCACAAGAGAACTACTCAGGCAATCCATTAAATAAGAACCCAATCTACCAATGTTGGTTGCGCCATGTCATACGGTTTCCACTTTCCAGTAGAAACTGTTCATTTGTTGGACAACATAAACGTTGGGATGGTGCAAGACTGATTCCATGCAGCCCTTCAGGATGTTGGCCTATAGACCTGCTAGCTCACAGTTATGTTATGTTATTGTGTCTTATAAAGCGCGACAGCTCCCCAGCAAAGGGGCGTCCCGGCGCTAATGTAGGAAAGACTGACATAGCAACAGATCAGGCACGAACTAAGATGAAGGGAAGAGAAAAGTCTTAATGGCCTTCCTAAATTCTAAGTAATTGGTGAGGCCACGAATCTGCACAGGCAGTGTGTTCCAAAGAGTGGTAGCGAAAGGAGCGGCCGCCGGCACGAGCTCTACGTATCCGGGGAACCACCACCAAGTGCTGGCCCTGTGAGCGGAAAAATCAAAAGACACACAGTTGATGGACGGAATGCAGAACAAATCAAAACATTCACCCCCAGTCAAGAGATCTGGGTTAAATCCATCATTCTTTTGCTCACCATGCCACCCCAGTTTAGACCTGGCCATATGCAAATCAGTCTTGACCCTGTGCCTCATGGGAACAGTCCAGCCCGAACTGCCAAGCAAGGTCCTCCCTGGACCGGAAACAAGCATCCTAGGACCGGTTTCGGGGTTTCACCCCTCTTCAGCCAGGATAGCTTGATTCCAGTGGCACAGTGAGCCCAGGACCCACGTCTGGGCATACCTGGCGCACTTAGGGCGAGAAAGCAAAAGACACACACTTGAAGGACGGAATGCAGAACAAATCAAAACATTCACCCCCAGTCAAGAGATCCGTGCTGTGACCTGGCCTAAAGCCGTTCTGGGAGGAGTCCAGTATGTTATTCAAGGCCAGAAAATCAGACAGAAGGGAGTTCACATATGCTTCTGTGATCTTTGCCGCCCAGGGAAGCAGAGAGATGGGGCGGTAATTTTCTGATTTGGCTGGGTCAAGCGCAGGTTTTTTAAGTAATGGAATTACCTTGGCCTGTTTCCAAGCCCTGGGCACTGTAGCTGTACTGAGGGACCCATTTATCACCTGATTCAAGGAAGATAAGATTGTCGGCAATACTTTCGTGAATTGATCTGGTTTAAGCGGGTCGACGGGGGATCCCGACTTGATCCTACTACAGAATGCTAACAGCTGATCGACCGGGATCGGCGGAAAGGTGTGAAGAGTATCCGGCCGTTGACAATCACGTGCCACCGGCACATTACTATGTGTGGTCGGGAAGGATCTGTAGATGTCATCCACCTTTTTAACAAAAAAGGTGGCCAGATCCTCGCACTGCTTGTTAGACTTGATGGTCGACCCAACGGTGGTTTGCTGGGATTGCAGACTGGCAAGTATTGAGAACGTGCTCTTAGAAGGATTAGCACTCTCGCGGATTTGGTTGGAAAAAAAAGCTGCTCGTGCCTGATATATGGCCTTGTGATACCTTTTGATTGCTGCCCGATAGATATCTTTAGCAGCCGGACAGTGTCACCTTAAGTACCCCTAAACCTGGCAGGGTATCAAATGGTTTGGGCAACCTCAGAACATGACCACCCTGACTCCCCAGGGAATTGTGGTAACAGATCTAGAACCTTTTCGCTCAGTCACTCATGCTCACTCCGAGAGAACCACGAGAAATACACAAAGGGGCGTTTTCAATTTTTATTGAACCATTGTGATTCTTGTATAAAATATGTGTGCTGCAATGAGTAATAGATAGAAGCAGATCAAAGTGATTAGCAATATAAGAATGGCGAACAGAATGAATAATTCCACCATTGTGCGAAGACAGTGTATATATGCTGGCATATAAGTACTGTGTATAGTGTACACCTACTATGCGATCCCTAACCTAGTTGCCTAGGGTGGGTGTTCTGCCAAGAATATCCCTACTGGATGATCCAGATCCCCATTACCTGAAGGCAAGGTATGTAGGTCCCTGTCTTGGTCACTAGCTGGACATCCCTCCTTGCAGAGGGTAAAAAGGAATCAGCTGGGTTGAGACTCCAACTCAGCGACAACCTCGCAATGACAGCAGAGTGCTCGTCTAATTTGAGCACAGAAATATGTGTGTATTTATAATAACAATATCATTGCTTCTGTGTCAAGGCTTCAGCCAGGCTGTCATTGTTTATTGTCTCTGTGATAGCCCTGTCGCCTCATGGACGAACATTAAACAAAAACATTTGCACAATGTGTGTTGAGGGTTTGGACTGAATATTCACGGTGTTGTGATAGTGTACTTACAAAGTGGAATTGTAAGCAGTGTGGTTTCAGAGAAACTAATCCTGTACTGTCACGCAAGCAAATTGTGCGTTAAAAGTCATAGTGTGGAAACGAAGGCAGCTTAAGAAACGTGTACATGTAAAATGGCAGAGTTTCTTCCCGGGCCTAACCTAGCCACGTGACAGTAGTAGCTATAATACTTTTTAGGTCTCGCCTGAGCCAGCGCATGCGCTGCTCTGGCGAGACATTTAGTGAGTGGGCTTTAAAAAGCCGACCACAGCTTTTTGTGTGGCATAGAGCGTGGGGTTACGCGCACAGTTACGAGCAGAGGCGCCATCTGGCTTTCCTCTCGCTCTCCCAAGGGCGCGTGCCTCGCTCCGCCTCTCTGTCTTGCTCACGCTTCAACTCCCTCCCCCTCACCCATCACAGAGCGCGTCTCGCGGCCGCGCGTCTTGTTTCATGTATACAGGTAATTGCCTTTGATTTCACGTCAAAAGCTTGTTTTTCAAAGGCATCGTACTTTTCTTTTGTATGTATTTATTTACACTGGAAATTGACTGGTAATCTTGTTGCTTTCAGCATTCCACAGAGTGTTTTCATTTTCACTCCCCCCGTCGCCTCTTCCCCCTCCCAATAAACCCCAGCCAGATCGCCCTCACATCCAAACATGCTTTATTTAAACACTACAGAGTCCATCTTTTAGCTCCCCCCACCTCACGAACCTGCAAGCACTTCTCCTTTCAATCCTTGTATTTTTATATAATTGAAACAAAAGGTTTCAAAGCGCTTTACATGAGCACTAGTTCCTTTACAGAAATTTGCCCAGAATCACAGGATGTAGAGCCTCCGCCGATACTCAAACCCGATTCCCCATCTTTAAAGTCCGGGCACTAGCCATTACTCCACATCCTGTCCCCTGTCTTTTGTTTTTGCCATTTCGTCAGTCACTCTTTTTTGCCTGTGACTCCGAGAGGAAAGAACAGTTGATTCAGGGCAGAGACCTTCATTCGTGCTATATAAAAATGCAAAACAAAGGATGAATTTGCCACAGCATCACTCAGGAACACCACAGCATCACTCAGCACCACCACAACATCACTCAGGAACACCACAGCATCACTATGAGTTACCACAGCATCACTATGCGCTACCACAGCATCACTCAGCGCCACCACAGCATCACTCAGCACCACCACACCATCACTCAGGAACACCACAGCATCACTCAGTAGCACCACAGCATCACTCAGGAACACCACAGCATCACTCAGTAGCACGACAGCATCACTATGCGCTACCACAGCATCACTCAGGGTCACCACAACATCAATCAGCGCCACCACAACATCACTCAGCGCCACCACAACATCACTCAGCACCACCACAGCGTCACTGAGCACCACCACAGCATCACTCAGGAACACCACAGCATCACTCAGCACCACCACAACATCACTCAGGAACACCACAGCATCACTCAGTACCACAACAGCATCACTATGCGCTACCACAGCATCACTCAGCGCCACAACAGCATCACTCAGCGCCACAACAGCATCACTCAGCACCACCACAGCATCACTCAGGAACACCACAGCATCACTCAGTACCACCACAGCATCACTATGCGCTACCACAGCATCACTCAGCGCCACCACAGCATCACTCAGCACCACCACAACATCACTCAGCGCCACCACAGCATCACTCAGCGCCACCACAGCATCACTCAGCGCCACCACAGCATCACTCAGGGCCACCACAGCATCACTCAGCACCACCACAGCATCACTCAGCACCACCACAACATCAAACATTGGCAAAGTCAATAGCTCTACCTAAACACTTATAAGGCCCCCCAATGCATAGCTGATAGGTCTCGCCTTTGGGACATTATAAGTGTTTAGTTATCCAGCACAATATCCTTGATTAAACAACATCAATTGTTGCATGGCTAAACACTTATAAGGTCCCAAAAGCGAGACCTACTGGCTATGCCAATGCTTGTTTAGGCTTGTCACTGTCTCTAAGTGTGAAGTTACTATAGAGTGTACACGTCCATATCTCCACCTCCTGAATCCAGGGCCTAATTTACAAGTGTAAATCAACTAGTGGTATCTTTTCCCAAGTAGATGGAGGTCACCAGGCGAGAGACCTTCCAATTGTAAAATATCAAATGAAAGTTAAAAAAAATATTAATAATTAAACCCCAAAAAAATAGTACAAATGTGTTTATGAATAATATTTATGTAAATTGTGTATATTTATTTTAAACGTAAAACCAAATACTAAAAATGCTGCAGCATTTTTAACTTAATTTTGATATAAATATATATCTTTAACTATATATAACATAATAATAAAATTATTTCTTTAAAGATTTTTAAACAATACCACCTAAAGTACAATGTTTATATTTATTTATTATGTATAAATTATTAAAAGGTATATGTGTATAATTAATTCTATACATACCTTCTCGTTTGAAGAATTACATTTATATTTAAATCAAAGGTATTATATTTTATACATATATATATCTCCCCTGTGAATGCTGCATGAGCGTCGGGGGTGCACGATGAACTCTCGCCCGAGCTTTTGTAAATACCAACGACTCCTCATCGAGGATAAACAAATGACTATGACACTCCAAGCAGTGTTTCAGTCCAACTTTTTAAACTGAAATTCGGCAAAAGTAAAGCATCAGACACGGTTGTACAGTGTATTTAACCCCTTAACTGCTGGGCCTTTTTTGGCTATTTGGGGTATTTCGCGCTTAGGCCCTTGTAACGTTTTGTCCACAGAAGGTATCCACGTCAAATTTGGGTCCTTTTCTTCCAACATCCAGAGGATTCTAAAGGTACCCAGGTGTTGTGGATTCCCCTGGAGAGGACCCAGAAATTAGCCAAAATACAGCTGAATTTTGGGTTTTTGGTGAAAAATTGGAAAAAGTGCTATAGAAGAAAGCGTATGTTTTTTTCCCTGCAAATAGTATCAACAAAGCGTTTGCAGTGATAAAGTCACTATCTTTCCAGCTTTAATGATCAGGCAGACTTTTGTTAGAAAACCAACATTTTCTACACAGTTTTGACATTTTAGTGGGACATAGCCCAATTTTTTCTTTTTTTGTGCTTTCAACCTCCTTTGAGTTAGTGCTAGAAATTGATGTAAAACCAATAATGGATCCCAGAAAGCTATACATTCCTGAAACTTAGACAAAATTCTGAATTCAGCATGGGGTCATTGTGTAGATCCTTCTAGGTTTTCCTATAGAAAGTAACAGTTGAAATTAAAACATATTGAAAACGAGTTGAAAAAAACAGCCATTTGTGCCTGCATTTTCACCTGTAACTTCTCCTAAGTATGGGAGATTTTTAAAAGCAATATACAGTTATGTCCACTGGAGCCTTATGGTTGCAGGGGTATCTAGGACTTGTAGGTTCACCAAGAACTCGAAGTGCCCAAAGCCAATAACTGAGCTGCGCCTTGCTATGGTTTTTCATTGTGTACCGAGTATACAGCAATTCACTCGGTAAAATATAAAGAGTGAAAAATAGGTATCAAGGAAAGCTATGTATTTCCGAAATGAAAACAACATATGGAGTTTAGAAGCTGTGGTTATTTGCACAACTCCGTATATGTGGGTACCTATACCAGCATGTGAATTAGAGGGCATTTTTGAAAATGAATTCTTTTTTACACACTGTTATACATTTGGATGGGAGAAATGCACTGAAAGTCAATTGGCAATAACACTTGTTCTACTATACCGTGTTCCCCTAAGTCTCCCAATTCAAATGGTACCTCACTTGTGTGGGTAGACCTAGTGCCCGTGACAGGAAACGGGCCAAACCGCGATGTGGACACACCAAGTGCCTAGCTGTGGATTTTGAACCCTAGCTCTGCCGGCACCTAGGGAAACCTAGCAAACCTATACATTTTTGAAAACTAGACTCCCAGGGGAATCCAGGATGGCGTGACTTGTGTGGCTCTCACCAGGTTCTGTTACCCAGAATCCCTTGCAAACCTCAAACTTTGTAAAATAAAACATTTTCCTCACATTTCTGTGATGGAAAGTTCTGGAATCTGCATGGATCCACAAAATTCCACCCACCCCGCATTACCCAAAGTCTCTCAATGAAAATGGTACCTCACTTGTGTGGGTAGGCCCAGTGCCCGTGACAGGAAACAGCCCACAACCAACATGGACACTTCACATTTTTCCAGTGAAAACGTACCTTTTATTGCAAATTGTCTAGCTGTCGATTTTAAACCATAGCTCTGCCGGCACCTAAGGAAACCTAGCAAACCTATACATTTTTTAAAAGTGAACATCCATTTCTGTGATGGAAAGACCTGGAATCTGTGTGGATCCACAAAATTCCACCCACCCCGCATTCTCCAAATTCTCTCGATAAAAATGGTACCTCACTTGTCTGGGTGGGCCAAGTGCCCGCGGCAGGGAAGGGCCCAAAACGTATTGTGGAGACATCAAAATTACCTATCACAAAACGACCTGGTTTTGCAAAGGGTGGGCACCTGGGTTTTTTGCCCCGGGCTTGGCGGCCATCTAGGGAAATCTACCAATCCCACCCATTACTGTGATAATTTAAACTCATTGGAACTTAGGGCAAGATGTATGAAGGCCCTATTTTGCGATTTACCAATTGCGAATCTTTGCGATTTGCAATTAGGAAATCGCAAAACGGAATGCATGAAAGTGTGTTTAACACTTTTAGCGATTCCTAGGGGATCACAAATGACCTACCTCATGAATATTAATGAGGTAGGTCGCAATTTTCAACACCCTAGGAATCGCAAAAATCACAGGGATGGTGGCCTGCTGGGCTCAGCAGACCACCATGCCTGTGATTGCTTTTTAATAAAGCAAATCTTTTTTTTTTTAAATGCAGCCCGTTTTCCTTAAAGGAAAACGGGATGCGTTTCATAATAAAAAAAGAAAAGTTTTCTTTTCATTTTTTAAGAGCAGGCAGTGGCCACGGACCACTGCCTGCTCTTAAAAAATGATTTTACTTACATTCACAAAGGGGAAGGGGTCCCTTGGTAATATGCGAATGTTTTGCGACTGTATTCACGGTCACAAAACATTAATGCATACCGTTATGATTCGCTATTTGGAAGGGACGCCCTAAACACGCCCCTTCCAAATAGCGAATCGCAAACCCATTTTGCGATTCGGTAACAGGTTACCGATTCGCAAAATTGGGTTTCCTGCATCAGAAATGCATTTTTTGCGATTGCACACAGGCCTATTCTGCGAATCGGCCCATCTGCGAGGAGCAAAATGCATGATGCATATGGCCCTTAGAGCCTTGCCATGTTTTTAGATGATTTTATCCTAGTCACTGCACTATCAATTAACCTGCTTTCTTTTATTTATCTTTTGTCGCAGGTGCGCAATCGAGATAAAAGGCAGACCCTAGAGAGACTTTTTTTGAAGGAGTTGCACTCAAGTAGATACCCAGGAGGTGGTCAGCTAAGTGTATAATACACTACTGACGTTCAAGTTTAGAAATTGCCATGCGTTATACAGCTCACTGGGGCACAATACCAAAACTGGGGCATAGCCACAAACAATCTTTTTCAAATCTATTGCCATACACACTTACTAGTCAAGGTGCAGTATACAATGCACACAAACAGCTTCAGCTATCTGGCTGTTCCATATGTTATTGATTAGTCATTCTGAACTTTACTATCATTTGACTTTATGATTTTTGTTTGGCATGTACAGTTGTCATGTGAATTACAGGGGTATTACACAAAATTGCTATGAATGTAAAAAGTACCAGCTACCAAGCTGATTCACATGAACTTGGATTCAGTCTTTATGAAGTGAGTGCCATTAAGTTATTTCCTTACTTATAAATTGTTTGCCTAAGTTGTTTGAATTTGCCCACTGGGGCTAAATAACTGTGCATGTATGTATTGCCATATAAATACTGAATTACTTTCAAAGATGGCGGCGAAACTGGAGGACTGATGGCAAGTCCTATATTGATGTTTTTTATCTGAGGCAGCGTTTAAATACACAGTGCAATGATCATGTCTGCGTCGTGGCAAAGGCTTGTGAAGCCGAAATGCGTCTTATGCTTTACTTTTGCCGAATTTGGATTAAAAGGTTGGAGTGAAACACCGCTTGGAGTGCTGTATTCCTTTGTTCATCCCAGACGCGGAGAATATATATATATATATATATCAAAAAGTTATAGTAAATTATTTAACATTATTTGCTATGGGATTCTATTTTAAGTCCCTACCTGTATTATTTTCTATAAGTGGGTGTTGCAGTACCAATATTTGGTCATGTGTGGTGCTGGACTTATTCCTGCGCTGAGCTGGGCTACATCTACTACTGTTTTGTGTCCTTTTTGGCAGTAGTAACCATAGAAGTGCAGTTTGGGATTAGCAGTAGCTTTACTCTTTTGTGAGTGGGTGTTTGTCCCTCCCTAACCCCCTCCTTACCTTTCCCTAAACCCCTCCCATTTAGTAGTAAGCATTCCCCATTTTCCAGTCACTTCCCCGGCCTCTCCCACATTTATAACAAAAACATATGCCCTATGGTAAAAGTATAAACAAATGTTTAAAAAAAAGGTAAATAAACCTAAAAAATAAAAGTAAAAATATTTTTTATGAGAACTATATTTGTAAATTGAATATATTTATTTTAAATGTAAACAAAAAACTAAAATAGCTGCAGCACTTTTAATTTAATTTTGAAATAAATATTTGTTAAACAATAATTTAAATTATAATTTAAAGATTTATTTTAAAAAAATCCCACCTAAAGTACAATGTCTATATTTATTTATTTATTATGTATTCAAAATTAATAAAAGGTATGTAAATAATGAATTTAGCTATTTGAAGAATTACATTTATTTTTAAATTAAAGTTATTACTTTTAATAATAAAATATATATATATATATATATATATATATATATATATATATATAATCTACACTTATATCTATATATGTGCATATCTGTGTATGTATATATACATTTATTATATCACAATGTATATGATACTTTTTCCCTGTACGAGGAGTGGGAACGTTGTACTGTGTGATAGACTTCTATGTTGCTGTACCTTTTATTTGACCAGGAAGCTTGTATTGTTGCATTATCTATCCTGTGACCAACCAAGGACACGTTACAATATGGCCGCTGCCTTTACTAGAACAAAACTAACCAGGATCTTGTGGGGGTTTTATGAAGGAATAAATCCCTTTTTGCCTATACCACCGTGTCTTTGCCTGAAAGCGCGCTATTTATTATTGCTGTGTGTTGGACATATATATATATATATATTTAAAAAGTTATAATAAATTATTCAACATTAATTCCTATGGGATTCTAAGTCCTTATCTCTATTTTTTATAGGCGTGTGTTGCAGTACCAGTGCTTAGCCATGTGTGGTGCTGGGCTTACTCCAGCTCTGCTGGGCTACATCTACTACTGTTTTGGGTCCTTTTTGGCTATGCTAACTATAGACATGCATTTTGTGAATAGCAGTGGCTTTACTCTTTTTTGGGTGGGTGTTTGTCCCTCGCCCAAACCCCTTCTTAATTAACCCCTCCTTACCTTTTACTAAATCCCTCCCATTTAGTAGTAAGTATTCCCCATTTTCCAGTCACTCCTCCTGGTCCCTCCCACATTTACAACAAAACAAATATGCCTACATGGGTTGAGATCTCTACACAGAAAAGATAGGAGAGGCAGATACCTCCGCATGTAGATTTGTGAATAATATTTTGTAGTATGTGAGTAGTACTTTTGTAGTGCTGCTAAATGTTTGTAAATATGCCTAAGTGACACATGAATCCAAATGAAAACTAAGCTTATTTTCAAAGAGCACATATTAATTAAGTTTGAGTTTCAGGAATATCCCCATCATATTAAGAGCACAGAGGGTTAGTAACATATTGATATAGGTAAAATATCCACTTCAACCTGTAGACTTAAGTGTCCAGCTGTTTGACGAATGATAAAGGTGGCATCCAGTGTCTCTGTTTTCTCTCTTATCCTTTTCTCCTTTCCCTCTTTCTACTCGTATCCTTGTTGTATGTAAATATTAGTGGAGGCGGGGAGATACAGAACATTGCATTTCCCCTGTTTAATCCAGTTACAAAGTTAATGCTTTCTGGCACTAAGGCACTGCTGAGTTACCCTGTTTAAGTATACATTTAGTACATACATCCCATTTTAAAGACAATCTGGTTAATTTTTTAGATTATTAATTTTGGTTTTATGATTTTCTACTCTAGTATGTTACTCCAGTATTGGAACTTTCATAGATTCACAAGCATGAATCATTCCCCGTCGTCGAGATGGGAGTCCCCGATATATCAAAACAGCAATGCAAAGTTAGCATAAACTAGAAAAACCGGCCTAGGCCCATTTCAGCTTTGTAACTTATTCGTCTCTTTTTGTAAAAGAGACCAAAAACTAGGCTTTAGCCAATCAGATCTCCCTACCCTCTAGGACACTCCTGAGAGAACCTCAGACCTTCAGATTTCCTACTGCACGTTGTGCTAGGTAGTCTCCACTGAGCGCTGCTCAGTGTTTTCCTTACATATTCTCTTGCAAGGTTTTTCTAACCTTTTCTTCAGAATTCTACTTATTTGGCTTGCTTAATCTACAATCCTGATGTCGGACAAGGAGAAGAAGGGTCTTTTTAGAGCTTGTGCCTCCTGCTCTAAGAAAAGGCTGCACGTCAATGACCCTCTCAAGGACGGTATCTATTGCCTGTACCCTGGCCACCAGGCCAAGGATTGTAAGGTATGTCGTACCTTCTCCACCAAAACGCTGAGGGATCGTGAGCAGGGCTGGACTGGCCGTAGCGGGCACCCCGGTGGGACGCCAGGGTGGGGGGCGGTTTTGGGCCCCTGGGGGGCCATTTTTGTTACAGGGCTGTTTTTGCAGCATAGCTGCAAGAGCGGCCCCTGTAACAAAATCGGCCAAAACCGTCCCTGGCAAACAGCTCGATTGCACCCCCAACCCCCCTGGAAGCCGGCTGAGCACCTTGCCAGGGCCGGTTTTGGTTCCCAGTCCGGCCCTGATCATGAGGGGCGCCTTCTCATCTGGATCCAAAAGCTGAAGACCAGAAAAGAGTCTATATCTAGGGATGATAGTGATGAGGCCTCTTCTATCGCGTCTTGCAGAAGGTCTCACAAGAGGGAAAGATCTGAACCTCATTCATCTGGTGAGTGCCCTCGTAAAGCCTCAAAAGAGATCAACCATGGGTCTTACAGGCATAGTCCTACGAAATCTCCTTACTGGGGTGTAAGGGAGAGGAAAGCGCATCTTACAGGGGACTGCATGGTTAAAAAGACGAGTTCTCTGCCACCTTCAACACCTCCTGAGGGCAGGAAAGCCTTCTTCTGTTCCCCCTGAAGAGAAACCGTCGATGAAGGCTTTACCGTTGACTAAATCATTGTCGTCGACAAAGAGACCATCGTCGACGTGGAGCGATGCTTCCCAGGTATCTGCAGTCAAGGAACAGTCATCGTCGGTACCTCTTCCAACGACGGCATTGACAACGGGATCGTCGTCGAAGACTGTGCAAGCATCGCCGGTTATTCTACCGCCGACATCCTTGTCGTCGACTATTACAACAACAACGATGACTATGACGCTGTCGGCGGCATCGACTACGACGGTGTCTTGTTTACCTTCGACCATGTCAACGACAACAGTGGCTTCACCGACGACATCGCCAATGACACCGTCGACGAGGCAAAATATTCCTGCAGAGAAATCAAGAATTAAACACTTAACTCCAGAAATCACAACACCTAGTAAGATGACTCCTTTGATTCCTTCACATCTCCCGGAGGAAGAGGACTCGGATGAAGATGATAGCCCCTTTGAGTACTCCCGCAGTCCATCGGAGTTGCGTGTAAAATGCCAGGAAGATGTCTTCGAGGAGGACTATGAGGAGGAGCACCTTTACGTGCTTCCTCAGGACTACCACCAACAGTATCAGGAGGAGATGGTTTGTATGCCATCCTCGTTGCTTTCCGATTTGCAGTTCATGCTTTCGGACTATAATAAAGGATTTCCATCACCTTCTGCTGTTCCAGAACATGCTGTGTTGCCTCCTAAACAACATTCAGTTCCTTCCACCCCACAATTAGGGAAGACGTTACACACAGACACTGCTCCACCATCAACACTGCCTCCTGACCAGCACCCTGTCACCTCTGATGACGACCAGGAGGAGAGGGAGCTTCCAAATCCACACAGAGAATGGGACGACTATATTATTCCCACTCCGTCTTCACCCTCACCAGTTTCTGTAGATTCCCCACCTGAGGACATTTGTGGTTTTCATAATCTTCTGGAAAGAGCAGCCAAAAGATTTGGTTTGCCAATGCCAACTTCCCAGACGTATTTTTTTGTTTATGACTTCAAAGAACCTTAAGGAAGTCAGTGCGAGCCAGTCCTATTGTTGGTTACATCTGGGAAGAGGCCTTAAGGTCATGGAAACCCCAGCCACAGTGTTTCCTGTTCTTCCTAGATTGTAAAAGAAGTATAAGGCTCCAGAGGATAGTCCTGCCTGCATGGTGGGCCACCCAAAGCTAGACTCTGTAATCTCCCAGGCCTCTCGAAGGAAGTCCAAGAACCTTGCAGCTCCGGTCACAACACCTCTGGACAAGGAAGGCAGATGTCTTGACAACGTAGGGAAATTATTCTCTTCGATGTCAGGACTGATGGTCAAAGCAGCTAATGTTCTAGCGATCTTAGGTCGCTACGATCGCCAGGTGTGGTGCGACCTAGCCACTTACATCGACCAACTTCCTGATGGGAGTAAATTAGACGCCAAGAAGATCCTCCAAGAGGGTGACAGGGCTTCCTCAGAGGTTATAGACTGCGCGATGGATATTGTTACAACAGCTTTTCGGTCTCTGGTAGGAGCGGCAGTCTTACGCCGACCAGGTTTGATCTGCCCTTTGACGGAGAGCCCCTTTTTGGGAAACATATCGATGAGGCTCTCCAGGATAAAGAAGGACACTGGAACGGTAAAGTTGTTGGGGACGCTCCAGTACCGCCCTCATAAAGAGGTGGATACCAACAGTACAGATATCCCTCTAACACCTCCTCTACACAACATTATCGACCGCAATATACTCAGCGGCAATCTCAATTTACAACTTATTCCAGATCGGCACCCAGAGGAAGAGCAAGGCGACAGGGGAAGGATTCCTCATGTCGCCAGTGACAACTTTCAGGCTCCGGCTCTGTTTCCTTCCCACGCTCAGGCCCCCGTGAGGAGAAGAATCTCTTTATCTATCCAGAACCGGCGAAATATAACAACGGATCAATGGGTGCTCAATCAATCAATCAATCAATCAATCAATCAATCATGTCACTTATAAAGCGCACTACATACCCGCGAGGGTCTCAAGGCGCTGGGGGAAGAGGGGGGTGGTGCTGCTACTGATCGAAGAGCCAGGTCTTGAGGAGTCTTCTGAAGGCCAGTAGGTCTTGGGTCTGTCGGAGGTTGGTGGGGAGGGTGTTCCAGGTCTTGGCGGCGAGGTGGGAGAAGGATCTGCCGCCGGCGGTCGTTTTCCGGATGCGGGGGACTGTGGCGAGGGCGAGGCTGGTCGAGCGGAGCTGGCGGGTGGGGGTGTAGAAGCTGAGTGCTCAACATTATTCACTTTGGCCATACGTCAGAGTTTATTCAAATACCACCATCCACTCCACCTCGCTTACAAGCGACAAGGCATCTACAGCTCCTGCACCTAGAGGCCCGGTTGATGCTCCAAAAAGAGGTAATAGAACCAGTTCAGGCCTCCCAGAGAGGGAAAGGGTTCTACTCCCATTTCTTTTTGGTACGGAAGGCTTTCAGAAAGTGGCAGCCTATGCTAGACTTGAGGACTCTCAATACCTACCTCAAGAAACAGTCCTTACGTATGGTCTCCTTGCAAGACATACTGCTTCTTCTAAATGTAGGGGATTTCATGGCCACTCTTGACCTACAGGACGCTTACTTCCATGTTCCCATTCATCCATCGCACAGGAAGTATCTTCGCTTCACTGTTGCCAGGAGCCACTACCAATATAAGCTCCTGCCATTTTGCCTAAGATCGGCACCAAGGATATTTACAAAGTGTCTGGCACCGGTGGCGGCTTTCCTTGGTAGACAACATCACCAGGTGTTTCCTTACTTGGATGATTGGCTGATAAAAGCACCGTCCATTTCGGCAGCCCGGGCGTCCACTGCAGCTTGCACTAGTTTGTTTGAAAGTCTAGGCCTTACCTTAAACTAGGAGAAATCAAACCTACAATCATCCAAAAGCATTACCTTTCTGAGAGCTATTTTGGACACGACTTTGAACAAAGCCTTTCCATCACTAGAAATACAAACCAAACCTCAACTCTTCCTAAGAAAAAAGTCACTTTCAGTTCGCTGTTACAAGCCTCTTCTAGGGTCAATGTCATCTTGCATCCCCCTCATTCCCTTCTGCCGCCTGAGGATGCGTCCCCTTCAGGAAAAACTAGACTTACAATGGCGTCAAGTAGTCGGGTCTTTTGAGAATATCATAAAAGTCACTCCAGTTATGGTTCAGGGCATCCCCGAGTAATAACCACGGATGCATCTCTAGAAGGATGGGGAGCGTTCCTGCAAGACCTACAAATCAGTGGCCGTTGGCAGCAACATCATCGCCTTCTCCCCATCAATTTTCTGGAACTAAGAGCAATTCGTTTAGCCTTGCAAGCTAAAACATCAGTTCTCATCACGACGGACAATACAAAGGCGATGCATTATGTCATCAAGCAAGGGGGCACAAGGTCTCCTCTATGGTCGTTGGGAGCTCAATGCATTTGGGAGTGGATGAACCAGAATGGAGTTTCACTAAGAGCAGGACACTTTCCTAGGAATTTCAATGCGACAGCGGATATACTCAGCTGACTCAAGTCTGCATGCCACAAATGGGAACTGCACCAGGAAACACTGGACAACATCTTTCAACACTGGGGCAAGCCAACCTTAGACCTGTTTGCGACTCCGGAAAACGGGAAATGCTGATACTTCGCAAGTTCAAAAAGAACAATTTATCGACAGAATGCAGAACAATGTAATACATTCACCCCAGTAAACAGATCTGGGCCTAAATCCATCATTTTTTTCCTCCCAAGCCATTCCAGTTTGAACCCAGCTATATGCAAATCAGTCTTGACCCTGCGCTCAATGGGAACAGTCCAGCCCGAACAGCCATGCCAGGTCCTTCCTGGACTGGAAACAAGAATCCTAGGACCGGTTTCAGTGTTTCACCCCTCATCAGCCAGGATAGCTTGATTCCAGTGGCATGGAGAGCACTGGACCCACTTCTGAGCATACCCATCCCACTCAGGGTGACAAATGCAAAAGGAACAATTGATGGACAGAATGCAGAACAATGTCATACATTCACCCCAGTATAGAGATCTGGGCCTAAATCCATCATTTTTTTGCTCCCCATGCCATTCCAGTTTGAACCCAGCCATATGCAAATCAGTCCTGACCCTGTGCGCAATGGGAACAGTCCAACCTGTACTGCCATGCCAGGTCTGCCCAGGTCTGGAAACAAGAATCCTAGGACCGGTTTCGACATTTCACCCCTCATCAGCCAGGATAGCTTGACTCCAGTGGCATGGAGAGCACGGGACCCACGTCTGCGCATACCCGCCCCACTCAGGCTGACAAATGAAAAAAGAACAATTGATGGATAGCATGCAGAACAATGTCATAGATTCAGCCCAGTACAGAGATATGGGCCTAAATCCATCTTTTTTTGCTCCCCATGCCATTCCAGTTTGAACCCGGCCATATGCAAATCAGTCTTGAATCTGTGCTCAATGTGAACAGTCCAGCCCGAACAGCCATGCCAGGTCCTTCCTGGACTGGGAACAAGAATCCTAGGACCGGTTTCGGGGTTTCACCCCTCATCAGCCAGGATAGCTAGACTCCAGTGGCACGGAGAGCAGGGACCCACGTCTGAGCATACCCGTCGCACTTGGGGTGACAAATGCAAAAAGAACAATTGATGGACAGAATGCAGAACAATGTCATACTTTCACCACACTACAGAGATCTCAGCCTAAATCCATCGATTTTTTGGGCCCCATGCCATTCCAGTTTGAACCCAGCCAAATGCAAATCAGTCTTGACCCTGTGCCCAATGGGAACAGTCCAGCCCGAGCTGCCAGGCCAGGTCCTCCCTGGACTGGAAACAAGCATCCAAGGACCAGTTTCGGGGTTTCACCCCTCATCAGCCAGGATAGCTTGACTTCAGTGGTATGGAGAGCACGGGGCCCACGTCTGAGCATACCCGTCGCACTCGGGGTGACAAATGCAAAAAGAACAATTGATGGACAGAATGCAGAACAATGTCATACGTTCACCACAGTACAGAGATCTGGGCCTAAATCCATCGTTTTTTTGCTCCCCATGCCATTCCAGTTTGAACCCAGCCAAAACGCAAATCAGTCTTGACCCTGTGTCCAATGGGAACAGTCCAGCCCAAACTGCCAGACCAGGTCCTCCCTGGACTGGAAACAAGCATCCTAGGACCGGTTTCGGGGTTTTACCCCTCATCAGCCAGGATAGCTTGACTCCAGTGGCATGGAGAACACGGGACCCACGTCTGAGCATACCTGTCCCACTCGGGGTGCAGTCCTGCCAAGTATCACACATCAGGCGTTAGACTTGCGCATTTCAGTGTGGTACTCTGCATTACCGCACTGAAATGCATTGTCACGCATATCTGTGTTGTGTTTCAGCTGTCACTGAAAGCGCCAAGGCAGCTGGTAGCGCACCGTGGCATGCACCGATCACGCTGTGCTTCCGCACTCTTCGGCTTTCGCACAGTAAGCTAAGGCAGTGCTGTCAGGGGCACACTATAATGCGCTGCTGGTAGTCTAGAAAATGTACTTTTAGTTTCTGCGAGACGAGCCTGAACTTAATGCCAGGAGGGCGCGGAATTTTAACTGAAAAGATAGAAGAAAAAGTGTAATCAATGTAACGATTTTTCGTCAGCTCTGCAATTCCCACCTGAAGGTCGAAGGCCATTACCACCCACCTTCAAGACTCATTGCCTAGTCTAGTTGCATCAGGTACTCTATGTAGGCGCAATGGCAGTCGCCTGTCAGTTTACCATTGTGACAAAGAAGCCTCCCTACAATACTTGTTGACCCCAGGAGCATGTTGCACTATGGAAGAGAACAAGCTGCTTCCTATAAACACGTCACGTCAGGCCATGCTTGAAGCTTCTTCAAGATTGAGTAACTCAAAAAGCTAGCACAGAAAACCGGGGTCTCACTTGCGGAGGCTGGTCGTGGAGATCAGCTGCTCATGTGGATCCGACACCTTTTCTACTTGACACAACAGAGTTTATTGGGTCAGGGGGCGGCAGGTCTCTGATTTTTTTCCTGTGCCGTGCACGCACCGTCCAAACTAGGTGACAGACACTGCGCGATGACCCTCTCTGGAACTCTGGTCTTCGAGCAGGCAGCGGTGCCGTGGGCAGCATCCCTCCTGCTTTATGCCCCTTTGACAGTGTGCTGATGGTTATCTTGACGTTGTGCATGAGGTGAGGTGAGCTGCTTCATTTATTTCATTTTGTCAATCCATCTAGATTATAGATTAATCTGTCTCCCCACTACCGCACGCGTGGAGAGAGAGTCCCGGAAACTCGGACGGCTCCTTGGCACAAGTGGAGCTTGCCGGGTGAGTGAGGTAACAAAATAAGAGCGAGAGCTTAACCAGAGCCGAGCCGGCAGCGGCTCTGGCTCTCAGAGTCTGTGCACGAGCAGAGCATTTAAAGTATTTGCCACGTAATTCATATAAAACAGTGTACTATTCACAAATCGTGGGACTGGCCGCACAGGACTGTTTTTCAATAAGTGCAAGTATGTATAAAGTGTGAAACTAATAAACAATTACCTATCATTGTGAAAAACGTGTAAATAATGAAAATGAGGAAGAAAGTAAGGAAGGGAAGTGAAGTGAAAGAAGGGCATAAGGGACCGGAAGGGAGAAGTGGAGTTAGGAAAGGAGGAGAAAGATTAAAACAAAAAGGGAGAAAGAATTAAGGATGAAAGATATACGGAAGGAGCATTAAAGAAATGAATAACTCAAACACAGATGAAAAAAAGGCTAATGTTGTTAAACCAACGTTTTGTTTTTGAAAGTTTCTAACCCTGTAATGTGCAGTTTTTCCGTATTGAACTGGAGGTCAATGTTACATCCAGTTGGCATGTATTTCATTGTACTTGCATGCACGTTCTGGTACCATGTGTGTTCTATGCTATTCTCGTGCTTGCATGCACGTGCCCGTACTTTGTGTGTCTTTTGTTATTCTTTGAATACTCTGTCTCATGGCACGAGCCTAATGTTCTACGCTAGAGCATGGGATCGGGCCGTTGAGTCAGAGTATGCAAAGTGGACAGTTGCTCGGTGCTTCCCGGTGCCTGAAGACCTGTAACCGGTGGTGCTTCCTTTTCCTGAATAAATCCTACGTTTCTACTACTCCTGCATCAGTCTCTACTTGACAATTTTGCGACGAGTAGACGGAAGAATTACAGGAAGCACCACCTGCTTCATTTATTTTTTTCATCGTTCCGCTCAATTTTTTATTTTTTTTTAAAAAGGAAAGAAGAATTCCAACGAACTTTGCACTATAATTATCTACTGTGGCTATTTCGCAGAGGATCGTTGACTACTATTGGCTATTTCGCAGAGGATCGTATTCAAGCCTTTCTCTTATTCAAGTTTTTTTTCTGGCCCTGGATTTGCTCGCTGTGCTTGGACGGCTATTGAGGACTTTCCCAGGAGTTATCTGCCTTCTCGTTTGCAGCTACAACCCTGTGGATGTCTTATTTTCCTAGAGCACATGGCGTAAGGATTTGTTCCAGCTTGTAATCTTTCAAAACCTTATGCGTTCTACTTACTGTCATTTCCCTGACGAACGCCTTACCTGTGTGGACGTCAGCGCCATTCCAGGAGCCGATTCTTCATCTACGGGACTTCATCTCATGCACACGACCTTCTACGCAGCTCTGCTTCACACGCTCGACGTTACTGTGCTCAGTAACCAACGACGCTTCACGTTAGATTTCCTCCGCATTACGCATGCGCACTGATTTTCTACAACATATTCACATCTCGATCTATCGCCTCAGGTTGTGCTTGTGCGTGATGAATGTTCTTATTTAGCGGCACATCTATAGTATTGTTTTCACGCTTATCTTCCCATTGAAGAAGTGGAAACTTCACTTTTCTTATTTCATCCAAGAGCCTCGCAAGACAAGATGTACTGATTACCTCTATGGATTGTTTGTTTTCCTCAACCGTCTTTTCAGCATTGGGTGAAGTATAGACTATTTTTTTTCTCAAGCCTCCCTCTTTCAATCTTACTGTTTATCCTTAGCTTACATTGTTTTTTTTCTTCTCTCATTGTTCTTATTTTATTTATCTTTATATTATTCATATACTCAAGATGTGTGCTCAAGGTTATACTTTATCTCCACCACAGTGTTTTTGGTCTGCAGGCAGTACACCTTGTATGCCGTGGATTGAGTGGAAAGCGTATTTTTTAAACTACATTGAAACTTTAGATGCTAGTGGCAAAATGAAAGCTGCAGAAAAAAAAGGTATATTTTTACATTCTCTAGGACCTGAGGGTCTTAAAGCTTACCACCAATTACCAAGAACAGAAGGTGAAGGTGATAGTAATGTTTTTGAGAAAGCCATTTCAGATTTCGACCGTTTCTGTTCACCTAAAGTGTGCATAGGTATTTCCAGATATAAGTTTTTTCAAAGAAAACAACTTACTGATGAAACCGTTGACAATTATGTTTCTGTCCTTAAAACTTTATCTCTTGATTGCAAATTTGGTACACTACAAGAAGAATTGATTAGAGACCAGGTGGTCATGCATGTTAGTAATTCTACTATCCAGGAGAGACTATGGGTGAATGGTGACGCAGATCTTGAAAGTATTTTAGCCATAGTGAGGAAGTCAGAAATGTCGTGCAGAAGTGCTAAACAAGTTAAAGGAAGTGACATTAATAGCAACAAAGAGATTGTTTCTAAAATTAATTCAAAATACTCAAACAAAAAAGAAGATTTTGCAAAAAAAAAACAATTTCATACTTCCAAAGGAAAGATTGATGATAACAAGGAGAATTGGAGGTGTTTCAGGTGTAACAGCAAATCACATTTAGCCAATTATAAATTCTGCCCTGCAATTAAACAAAAATGTTCAAATTGTGGTGTCATTGGCCATTTTACCACTGCTTGCAGGAGGAGCAGAAATAATAAAGTCAAGTGTATTGACCATAGTGAGGACAGTGAGGATGAAGAAGACGGTAAAGGTTCTAGTAGCAGTTCGTTTGTACTTAACATTAAAGATTCTGACCTCACCATTTTAAACATTGACAATACTGTTGTTAAAAAAACCTGTGTGTGAAATGACTATTGGCGGTGTGAAAATTCATATGTATGCTGATTCTGGTTCTCCATACTCTATTGTAAATGAGTCTGTTTGGAAATCTCAATTTGTCAGTAGATTAGGAGAGAAATTAGAAAAGACTGATATTAATCCTGAGGGTTATTCAGGTGAAAGAATAGATATTCTTGGTTTTAGAACTCTTGTGTTTAGATTTAAAAATCGTCAATGCACTGCAAAATTATATATTTCTAAAAAGGTCCATCTGTACTTAGTTGGTTTGAACAAGGAAAACTGGACATTATTTTAAACCCAAATAGTCCTGATCCTGTGATGGTAGTTGATGAACAAAACGGTATTAGCGATCTAATGCTCAAGAAATTTCCTAATGTATTTAAAACTGAAATAGGTAAGTTGGTAGGTTTTAAACACGAAATACGCTTAAAGGAGGGTGCATGCCCTAAGGTTCACAAGGCACGCAACATTCCCATAGCAGTATGTGAAGAAGTTAAGAATGAACTTGATTCACTTGTCAAAGAAGACATTATTGAAAGGATATAATCCTCTGAATGGGTTTCTCCCATAGTTGTAGCCAGACGCTCCAACGGTAAGGTTAGACTATGCATTGATTTGCGCCATCGCAATAACAACATAATCATAGACCAATTTCCTTTACCTCGCATTTCTGAAATGTTAGCAACTATTGGTGGGTCAAAGTATTTTTCGACTGTAGACCTATCTGCGGCTTACCATCAAATTGAATTACATGATAGGAGCAAAGATTTCACTGCGTTCATCACCCCGTTTGGATGTTTCAGGTACAATAATAATAATAATAATACAGACACTTGTAAAGCGCGACAGCTACCTCAAACAGAGGTGTCCCGGCGCTAAGCGGAAAGTAATACAGCATTGGACCGCTCAGGGCCAAGTCATGGGCCCTCAGTCTTCCTTAAAAAGCCAGGTTTTCACCATTTTCCTGAAAAGGGGCTCAGTATCAATAGTGCGGAGATTGTTCGGCAGGGAGTTCCACAGTTTTGCAGCCCCGAGCGTAAAAGATCTGCCACCCATACGTGCCTTTTTAAAACGGGGGATACACAGTAGATTTTGGGAATTGGACCTCAAGGTTCTGGATTGTTGGTAACCACGTAGTCTGTGTTTCAAGTAGATGGGGCAGTTACCATGCATAGCACGGAACGCCAGAGTCAAAGCCTTGAATTTGATTCTTTTCCTCACTGGAAGCCAGTGTAATGCTTTTAAATGCAGAGAGACATGCTCGCGAAACGGCACTCGCCTAATTAGTCTCGCAGCCGCATTTTGCACTATCTGCAGGCGTTTAATCAGATACTCTGGCTGACCCAGATAGAGGCCATTTGCATAGTCTACCCTGGAAGTTACTACAGCATGTACTATGTTTTTCCGACACTCCTCTGGAAGCAGATACAAAAATTTCTTCAAATTCCTCAGTTGACAGAAACAGGTGGCCGTCACCTGACGTATCTGAGCCGAGAAGGAAAGGTCAGACTCCCACTTAACACCTAGATTTTTTATACAATCTGCTGGTGAGGGAGGGGGACCCATTTCGGTAGGCCACCAGAGATCCGAAGCTGGGGGTGGCTCTTTCCCGAAAAACAACACCTCTGTCTTTCCTGCATTAAGCCTGAGTTTGTTGTTGTTCATCCACCATGCTATGTCCCTCAGGCAACCCTTGAAGCTCTCAAATGCAGCCACGGTCTGCTCTTTGAAAGTGAAAACCAATTGTGTATCGTCTGCGTAGGAGATCGCTCTTATCCCCCAATTGGCTATCAGGGTAAACAGAGGAGCCAGGTACACATTGAACAGAAGAAGGCTGAGTGCTGACCCCTGAGGGACTCCACACCAGAGCTGTTTTGGCTTGGATAAAAAAGGTTGAAGCGCAACCCTCTGAGTGCGATTCTCCAAATAGGATTTCAACCAAGCCAGGGCTGAGCCTCCAATACCACTATCCAACAGTCTCTCAATCTACAGTATCTCAGTCTACAATAGAATGCCTTTCGGACTAGCGTCCGCGGCTGCCATTTTCCAACGTGTAATGCAAGACATTTTAATCAATTGCAGAAATGCGGTCTGTTTTCAGGATGACATATTGGTATTTGGGAACAATGAGCAAGAACATATTTCAGCACTAGAGAATGTTCTAAGTGCCCTTAGCAACCACGGTTTGACCATCAAGCATGCTAAATGCAAGTTTGGTGTGCATTCTGTAACTTACCTTGGTCATGAGTTGTGTGAGGAAGGCATAAAACCTAAATCAGATTTAATTGAAGCTATTCAAGCGGCACCACATCCTTTGTCCAAGGATGATGTTAGATCCTTTTTAGGATTGACTGAATTTTACGCAAAGTACATTCCCAACTTTTCTTGTCGCACTTTTAACATTAGACAATTGATTAAAAACAAAAACAGATTTGTATGGTCAAATGATTGTGAGATTGAATTTCGGGACGTGAAGGAAGCTATTTGCACTGCCACTGCTCTTTCTCGTTTTGACCCTAATCTTATGTGCATCATTACCTCGGATGCAAGTTCCAAGGGCTTGGGTGCAGTGCTGGCACAGAAGTCTGAATCAGGGAAAGAATTCATCATTGCACATGCCTCCAGAGCACTCACTCCAGCAGAAGAAAAATATTCTACCATAGAAAGGGAAACTTTAGCCTGTGTGTGGTCTTTAGAACACTTTAGACCGTTTGTTTGGGGTAAAGAATGTTTAATTAGGAGTGATCATAAACCCTTAGTGCGTTTACTCACTACTGAGGGTATGCTACGAGCTTCTGCACGTATTGCACGCATGTCTATGCGCCTACAGGATTTTATTTACACCATTGTGTATGTTCCCGGTAAAGAAAATGTAACGGCTGATTTTTTATCTAGAATGCCTTTATCCATCAGAGAAGATCTTTACAATGAATGGGATGATTTACAGATTGCTTTGGTACATGATGAGGGTCCTATGCCTATTGACCAAACTTTATGGTGCAAGGAATTTGATGACGATTCCCTTTTAAAAAAGTAGAAAGTTACATTTTAAGTGGATGGCCTAACAAAAAGAACATTAGTTCAGAGCTCAGAAGTTTCTGGGAAATTAGGGATGAATTATCATGCATTAACAATATACTCAAAAGAGGGGACCGTGCTGTTCCCCCTAGCAAATTAAGACGTTCTATAGAACTGCATGGCCATGAGGGTCATAGTGGGATTGTAAGAACAAAACAGACGGTGAAAAATTTCTATTGGTGGCCGGGTATGGACATGTTCATTGAACGTATTGTGAGAAACTGTGTCACTTGTGCCAACTCTGATAAATCTCTTGTTACTCTCAAACCCAATATGAGTGATCACATAATTCCTGACAATCCATGGAGCACTATTGCTTTGGATATCATGGGGCCTGTCGGTTACAATTCCAAATTTATTCTAGCGGCCATAGATATTTTCTCCAGATGGCCTGTGATCAAAATTGTTGAGAAAATTGACACTGATTCTGTTTTGACCTTTTTGGATGAAGCTTTTACTGAAGAAGGTTTACCCGTACGTCTTATCACCGATAATGGCGTCCAATTTTTATCCAACAAGGCCAAAGAATACTTCAAGGAGTTGGTGTAATTCATTCTACCACTTCTTTGTATAATCCCAGTGGTAATGGTGTTATTGAGAGATTTAACAAAGTTCTCAAGAATGCCATACAGGCTGCAGGAGTAGTCAGTGACAAGTGGGAGTTACAGGTTCTAAAAACTGTATGGATGTACAGAACTACCATGAATGCAATGACTGGATGTTCTCCGTTTGAAATCATGAGAGGTAGACTCCCCAGGACCAAATCTAATCCCTCATGGTTATCTTCCTCCACTTCATCTATCTTGGATTTAGAAACTGTTAAAGAAAAGATTGCACAAACCCATGCCATTAATAAGGAGTATATTGATAATAAAAAGGTTCAAAGCATGATCCTTTTGTCAAGGTTGGCATGTTTGTCAAAGTCAAAAACCTTGGAAAGTTAAAAAGGTGAGAGCCAATTCATGGGTCCTTTTGAAATTAAGGAGGTTTTAAAAATTCTGTGAGACTATCTGACAACAAAGTTTGGAATTTGAGTAGAATTGCCATTCTCAAAGCTGATAAAAATGTGTATTCAGGTACTGATGACTGCACTAATGAGAAATTTAATCTTACTGATTCAACTTATCTTGATAATATTGATGATGAAATTGTTAGCAGTCATGTTTCTATTCCAGATGGTACCAGCATTCAAGATAACAATGTTGGTTCTGAGGATTTGGGTAAACGTCCCAGAAAAAAACCCATTTGGATGTCTGATTTCGTTTCTTTTGTTAAAAATAAATTTGTTAAATAGTTTTTTTATATCTTTAAGGGGGAAGGTGTGTTACATCCAGTTGGCATGTATTTCATTGTACTTGCATGCACGTTCTGGTACCTTGTGTGTTCTATGCTATTCTCGTGCTTGCATGCACGTGCCTGTACTTTGTGTGTCCTTTGTTATTCTTGAATACTCTGTCTCATGGCACGAGCCTAATGTTCTACGCTAGAGCATGGGATCGGGCCGTTGAGTCAGAGTAGGCAAAGTGGACAGTTGCTCGGTGCTTCCCGGTGCCTGAAGACCTGTAACCGGTGGTGCTTCCTTTTCCTGAATAAATCCTACGTTTCTACTACTCCTGCATCAGTCTCTACTTGACAGTCAACAAAATGCTATTTTGGCCACTCGTGGCACCATCCTGGGACAGTTCAAAGTCTAGTGAAGAGACCCTGGAGTCTTTGTGCACTATGGAAGAGTTTACAGATCTCAGTAATGGCACCAGCTGCAGCAGAGCACACACATAAATGGGTGAAAACTTTCAACTCCCCACACATAGATTCAGCAGTGCAAGCTTCCCTCATGACTTAAGTGTGTGTGTGTGTATATGTGTTATTTATTTGGTGCTGTACAGTTGTGCTTGTTAGGGTAATGTTGTGTGTCAAGGCAAGTGCTTGGTGGAGTGAGGTGGTGAGTGTTTGTTGTAGGTGTCAAATGTGGTGGTGATGAATCTCTGACCTTCTTGGCTAATCCTCTCTTTTAACTCAGGAGCTAAACAAGTGATGCTACGCCTCCCCTCGGATGGGTGACACTTTTTTCAGTTGTAATTACTTTGTAATTACTTTCCTTTTTCCCATAGGTTTATGCCAGCCGACGCAGTACTTAAGAATTAGAGTGCAAAACAATAGAACTTAGCCATAAGTTCCAGTACACTATGTCAGCATTATATTCCTCAGATACCCAGAGCCAATGCTGAATTTGAGCCGGCGGTTGCAGATGGGGCCACCAACACTAATTTTTGGGGGCCAGCACTTATTTTTCTTCATCATGACTTTAACTCAGAGCAAGAGAGAGAAAAATGCACAAGGAGAAAGAAGGAGGATGATATTTATTTGTTTTCCTCGTCTTCATTGCTTAATTTTGCTCGCAAGAAGGTGTCACTCAGTCGTTCAATTTCACTCATAATTACACTGACATTTTGAAAGTGTCACACATAAGCAATCTGAAACCTTGGCAGCTATGGCCAGGTGACAAATGCAAAAAGAACAATTGATGGACAGAATGCAGAACAATGTCATACATTCAGCCCAGTACAGCGATCTGGGCCAAAATCCATCATTTTTTGACTCCCTATGCCGTTCCAGTTTGAACCCATCCATATGCAAATGAGTCTTCACCCTGTGCCCAATAGGTACAGTCCAGCCCGAACTGCCAGGCCAGGTCCTCCCTGGACTGGAAACAAGCATCCTAGGACCGGTTTCGGGGTTTTACCCCTCATCAGCCAGAATAGCTTGACTCAAGTGGCATGGAGAGCACGGGACCCACGTCTGAGCATACCCGTCCGACTCGGGGTGACAAATGCAAAAAAAACAATTTATGGACATAATGCACAACAATGTCATACATTCACCCCAGTACAGAGATCTGGGCCTAAATCCATCGTTTTTTTGCTCCCCATTCCATTCCAGTTTGAACCCAGCCAAAACGTAAATCAGTCGTGACCCTGTGCCCAATGGAAACAGTCCAGCCCGAACTGCCAGGCCAGGTCCTCCCTGGACTGGAAACAAGCATCCTAGGACCAGTTTCGGGGTTTCCCCTCTCATTAGCCAGGATAGCTTGACTCAAGTGGCATGGAGAGCACGGGACCCACGTCTGAGCATACCGGTCCCACTTGGGTGACAAATGTAAAAAAAAAACAATTGATGGACAGAATGCAGAACAATGTCATAGATTCAGCCCTGTACAGAGATCTGGGCCTAAATCCATCGTTTTCTTGCTCCTCATGCCATTCCAGTTTGAACCCAGCCATATGCAAATCAGTCTTGACCCTGTGTCCAATGGGAACAGTCCAGCCCAAACTGCCAGACCAGGTCCTCCCTGGACTGGAAACAAGCATCCTAGGACCGGTTTCGGGGTTTTACCCCTCATCAGCCAGGATAGCTTGACTCCAGTGGCATGGAGAACACGGGACTCATGTCTGAGCATACCCGTCCCACTCGGGGTGCAGTCCTGCCAAGTATCACACATCAGGTGTTAGACTTGCGCATTTCAGTGTGGTACTCTGCATTACCGCACTGAAATGCATTGTCGCGCATATCTGTGTTGTGTCTCAGCTGTCACTGAAAGCGCCAAGGCAGCTGGTAGCGCACCGTGGCATGCACCGATCACGCTGTGCTTCCGCACTCTTCGGCTCTCGCACTGTAAGCTAAGGCAGTGCTGTCAGGGGCACACTATAATGCACTGCTGGTAGTCTAGGAAATGTACTTTTAGTTTCTGCGAGACGAGCCTGAACTTGCTGCCTTCGATCACAAGAGGGCGCGGAATTTTAACTGAAAAGATAGAAGAAAAAGTGTAATCAATGTAACGATTTTTCGTCAGCTCTGCGATTCCCACCTGAAGGTCGAAGGCCATTACCACCCACCTTCAAGACTCATTGCCTAGTCTAGTTGCATCAGGTACTCTATGTAGGCGCAATGGCAGTCGCCTGTCAGTTTACCATTGTGACAAAGAAGCCTCCCTACAATACTTGTTGACCCCAGGAGCATGTTGCACTATGGAAGAGAACAAGCTGCTTCCTATAAACACGTCACGTCAGGCCATGCTTGAAGCTTCTTCAAGATTGAGTAACTAAAAAAGCTAGCACAGAAAAACGGGGTCTCACTTGCGGAGGCTGGTCGTGGAGATCAGCTGCTCATGTGGATCCGACACCTTTTCTACTTGACACAACAGAGTTTATTGGGTCAGGGGGCGGCAGGTCTCTGATTTTTTCCTGTGCCGTGCACGCCACGTCCAAACTAGGTGACAGACACTGCGCGATGACCCTCTCTGGAACTCTGGTCTTCGAGCAGGCAGCGGTGCCGTGGGCAGCATCCCTCCTGCTTTATGCCCCTTTGACAGTGTGCTGATGGTTATCTTGACGTTGTGCATGAGGTGAGGTGAGCTGCTTCATTTATTTCATTTTGTCAATCCATCTAGATTATAGATTAATCTGTCTCCCCACTACCGCAGGCGTGGAGAGAGAGTCCCGGAAACTCGGACGGCTCCTTGGCACAAGTGGAGCTTGCCGGGTGAGTGAGGTAACAAAATAAGGGCGAGAGCTTAACCAGAGCCGAGCCGGCAGCGGCTCTGGCTCTCAGAGTCTGTGCACGATGTGGTGTTTCCACAGGTCTTCCTGTTTGTACAAGTTCCTTGGAACTTGGAATGTTTAATGTTGAAGGTTCTTGTCGGTCAGTTGCTCCCTGGTAGCTGATGGATGAGGTGTTTATTAATAAACCTCCGTTTAATCACATCACCAGATTTATGGTATTTATTGAACTTTTCACTAGCGACGAGCAAGGGACGTATGGAAGAGAGTTTTAACACCTCAACATCGTGCTAAAGAAGAAGATAAGGAAAGTGCGCAGAAAGGACCATTTATTTTAATTGAGTCAAAGTTGAATTTGAAAGCAAGAAACTGCGGGTGGACCGGACCCGTGAGGTACTGTTCAAAATGTATTATTTGAAAAAGAAATTCATTGTATAAAAAAAATTTAAGAATGGATTGTTTAACATCAGTTAACCTAGGACTTGGAAGTATTTGAAAGAAATTCATAATTGAGTTGTTCATGAATTTGAGCGAAGAATTGAAAGGCACTCTGACTATTATGAGTGTGAAGAATTAAAGGCTCATATTATAGTTGAATAAGTAATTCAAAAAGTAAATTCATTGTGTGGCATCAAATGAATTCAAAGTGGCATTAAATGACTTGAAAGAACCAAGTCGGGATTTATATGAAACAAACAAAAAAAAAAAAAAATAGTGAATTGAAAACGGTCTAATTTAGTGAAAATATCCAAAAGAATTCAAGTATAAGTAAAGTGGCATGTTTAAATTTAAATAAATAACGCAGCAATTGCACAAATAAATGCCCTACCTCCTCCAGCGGCTGACTGTTTTTGACGAGAAGCCTGTCTACTTCTCCAGCGGCTGTTTTGTGCCTCTTTTCATCTTGGACACTAGGTGAGGAGCATTGGCCGTAATATCGCAAGGAAATGTGACTGAAGCTGTTGGGAATTAGCTGTCTGCATATAACGTCCTCTGGAAGATCGTTGGGACCGGAGCTCTTCACACTTGAACAGTTTGCTGTAAATGATGACGCATTCGAATCCTGCAAAAGGATTCGGTGATTCGTCAGCGGTCTATTGAAATCAGGCTGGAATGCTTTGTTTTGTTTTTCTACGCTGCGTGTGAGCGTGCTTAAGGATTGTTTACAAGGGAAGTCTGGTCCTAAATGAAAACAGAAGCGAATTCTCTTCACGTTTGACTGCACTGTAGAAATGTGTTGGTAGAGAACAGAAGCGAATTCCCTTCACGCTTGACAGCACTGTAGAAGTGTGTTAATTGAAAACAGAAGTGAATTCCCTTCACGCTTGACTGCACTGTAACAGCTGAGTGGCACTCTCAGAAGGGAAATCATTAAGTGGTTTGTCCGAATGACATTCCGACACGAAGCTTGTGGCTTTCAGTGAAAGAAATCAGTCAGTGTTCATATGAACAGCATTACAGCTTTGAAAAGATTTTACAGCTGAGTGGTTTTTCCTTTGTAGTGACATCCTCTTTATCTTCACTACTTTGGTGCATGTCATCATTGAAAGTGCTACATCATCGATGACACGCACATCAGGAAGTAAATCTGTTTTGTGAATACAAAAGGCAGAGTCAGAACAAGTTCATTTTAACATTACAGTATTATTACTCTTGAGTTTTTTTTTTTTATTCAACATAACTTTATTGATCATCAACAAATTCATTTAAATCTGTTGTGATATATTTATTTGGGCAAGTAATATTTTACTATTATTCTAGTTACACTTGGAGATTATAAAATAGAGACAACATGCAGAATGTTACTGCACTGCCATTTTTTTTGAGTGATCCAGGTGAACCCTCTGTTAAATGGATTAAATGGAAGAAATTTTTTGCACATTATGCAAAAGTTTGCGGTACTAATTTGAGTGCAGAAAGAAAATGTTCACTTTTGTTGCATTGCTTAGGAGGTGAAGGGCAAGAAGTTTTGGAAAATTTACCATCTTTATCTACACAGGAACAACGAGGTTTAGATGAATATGAGATCTGTTTATTACAATTAGACAAGCATTATTTACCTCGTGTCAGCACTATAATGGAGAGATATCATTTTGGGTTAAGGGAGCAAGGTAAAGAAGAATCTGTTGAATATTTAACTGTATTGAGAAAGCTAGCTTCTAGTTGTAAATTCGGAGCTGCTAATGAAGAAAGAATTCGTGATCAATTTGTTCTAAAATGTAGGGAAGACAAAATCAGAGAGGAACTTTGGCTCAAAGATGAGCCACCATTAGAAGAAGTAGTAGGAATTGCGAAAAAGTAGAACACATGTTAAAGTGTGTAAATGAATTAAAAGGTGATAAGGTTAAGAGTCAACCTGTAGTGGAGGAAGTACAAGATTTAGTTTGTCAAGTTAAAAATGTGAAGATTCCTTTGAAGGAGTCGGGTAAAGATGTTTCATCCGGTGTAACTTTTGTATGTTTTAGATGTGGAAAATCAGGACATAAAGCGAACTCAAAGACTTGTCCTGCTTTGAGTTTTGTGTGTCATGGTTGTGGGAAGAAAGGACATTTCATAAAATATTGTAAGTCAAAGGAAAAGAAAATGTCTAATAGAGATATAAAAGAAGTCATATGTCAAGTGAAAGATAAGAAATGTTATGACCATCCTGTTGGTAAAGTAAAGATTGATGGTACAGAGTTAGACATGAAATTTGATTCTTGCTCACATATTTCAATTATTTCAAAAGAAACTTTTGCCAAGTGGTTTCAAAAGAAGAACAAATTATATAAAAATGGATGTAAATCCAGGTGGGTATGGTGGACATCCCATAAGTATGTTTGGATATTTTAATGCTTGTATTGAAATGGAAAAGAAAATGATTGTTGGAAAAATTTATGTTTCTAAAATTGGTGACAGTTTAATTGGCTGGCCACACCAACGTTTATTAGGAGTCATGTTAAATCCAAATACCAATCCACAAGTACAGATTCAAGAAATTAGATCTGGGACGAATGATTTTGTAACTGAATTCCCTCAACTTTTCAGAAAAGATTTGGGGTGCTTCAAAGGTTATAAACATTGTATTAAATTAAAAAATAATGCTGTGCCAGTCGTAGCCAAGGTAAGAAGAATTCCTATTGCTGTACAAAGTAAGGTTGAACAGGAACTAGAGAAACTAAAAAGTCAGGGTATTATTACTTCTGTAGAGGCATCGGAATGGTTGGCTCCAGTTGTCGTTGCCAACAAACCTAATGGGGATATTAGACTTTGTTGTGATCTAAGATCTCTTAACAAAGAAGTAATTGTTGACAAATGTCCCCTTCCTAATATTGATGAATTACTATCTTCTTTAGGTGATGCTAAGGTTTTTACAACCCTAGACCTTACTCAAGCATACCATCAAATTGAACTGTCGCGAGAGTCTCAAGACCTGACGGCTTTTATCACTCCCATGGGTGCATTTAAATATAAAAGAATGCCGTTTGGTCTTGTGTCTGGCGCGTCGGTTTTTCAAAGGGTGATGGCTTCAATTTTACAAGGAATAAAATCAGTGAAATGTTATCAAGATGACTTACTTATTTTTGGAGCTAATCAAGAAGAACATGACAAAACCCTGAGATCAGTTTTAAAGAGGTTAGAATGTGCTGGTCTCACCTTAAAATTTGAAAGATGCAAATTTTCAGTAAAGGAGGTAAATTATTTGGGGCATTGTATTTCTGCCTCTGGAGTTGTTCCTAAAAAGATTTGGTAAATACCATTCAAAATTTAACTTCTCCTAAGAGTAAAGAAGAGATAGTTTCCTTCTTAGGAATGGTTGAGTATTATGGGAAATTTGTACAGAATTTGGCAAGTAAATCAAGCAACATGAGAAATTTACTTGGGAAGAATAAGGAATTTAACTGGTCGGATGATTGTCAAAATGAATTTGTAGAGATCAAAAAGGATCTCGTAGATGCACCTAATTTACAAGCTTTTATTCCAACTGATGAAACTTTTGTTGTAACTGATGCAAGCTCAAAAGGATTAGGTGCTATATTGAAACAGAATAGAGGTGGACAAGAAAAATTGATCGCGTGTGCATCTAGAAGTTTAAGGGGTGCAGAAATCAATTATTCTGTAATTGAAAAAGAGGCATTGGCTATTTTTTGGGCTCTAAAAAAATTTAAAAAAATTCTTTGGGGTTTACATTTCAAAGTTTGTTCAGATCATAAGCCGTTAAAAGAAATATTTACAAAGAAAGGTTTGGATTCCATTTCCTCACGGATAAGGAAATGGGTCATTGGTTTGCAAGATTTCAATTTTTCTGTGGAATACATCCCTGGTGTTGATAACATGACTGCCGATTGTCTTTCACGTCTGGTTTGTGATGTTACTGAAGAAAAGTTTGAGGAAGAGATTTTTGAGGATGAGGTTAGTGTGTGTGAAGTCACCTCAGGTGTCATACAGGAAGAAGAGTGGAAGGAGGGTCTCAAAAATGACAGTGAAATTACCAAAGTTATTAATATGATTTTAAATAAAACTTCTTTTGATAATTCTTTGTCTAAGGTGTGGCATTTGGTTACAGATGAATTATCTGTTGAGAATGAAATTTTGTTAAGGGGTACTAAGTTAATTCCTCCTGATTCTCTTAGGAAAAGGCTGGTTGAGGAAGCTCATCAGGGTCATTTAGGCATTGTAAAAACCAAAGAAAGGCTTAGAACTTCGTTTTGGTGGCCTGGAATGGATCTTGAAATTGAACGTGAGGTGACAGAATGTTTAAAATGCAGATTAAGTGATAAAATTCTCACTCCCCGTACTCCTCCCATGGTATGTCGTAATCTACCTAATGGACCATGGGAAGATGTTGCTATTGACATTGTGGGTCCCCTCAATGGTGAACATCGTACTCCCTATCTCATTGTTTTAATTGATTTATATTCAAGATGGGTTGAGATATCTTCTGTTTCAGAGGTCACATCTTTTTGTGTGATTGCTTTTCTGAAAGATATATTTAGGAGAGAAGGGTTTCCCAAAACTCTTTTGTCAGGTAATGGACCACAGTTTTGTTCAGTTATGATGTCCGAATTTTTGTTATCCTGTGGTATTTTACACAAAAGATCTTCAGTTTATCATCCTGAAACTAATGGAGCAGTGGAAAGATTTAATAGGGTAATAAAGGAAAATATTCAGCTCTCAAGAGTAAATTCTTTGAATTGGAAGGAAGAATTACAGAGATGCATTTTGGCTCATAGATTCTCTCCTCACATGTCCACACACAAGACACCTTTTGAATTGTTTAAAGGTAGAACTCCCAATACTAGTTTGTGCCCTGGTTGGATGATTTGGGGTAAAGGTGTTAAAGATAACAGCATTGGTACATGGAGACTTAGAGAGGAAAAACTTCGTTTAAAAAACAAATTAAGTTACGATGAAAGAAAAAGGGTCAAAGATTTTTCTGTTAATATAGGTGATGTGGTGCGGGTAAAAGCTCCTGTAGGAGCTTTATGTTGGTCTAAATATGCGGCTCCCATGCGTGTCATTAAATGTTTTAAAACTTCTGTTAAATTCGAAAATGGTAAAATTTGGAATTTGAACCGTGTTACCATTTTTAAAAAGAATTCCTCAAATTGTGTGTTTGATCAAAGTGTGGCTGCTCATTCATGTGACCCTGCCAATTCTCATCTGAGGATCAGTACTCGGGAGAAAAATATACCCAGATATCTGAAAGACTATGTAAAGTGACTATTTAATGTGAATTTGGTTTAACTTTTCACTTTCAGTTAATTCTGTATAAGAAGATTTTCATATGTAGTTCTCATATTTCTTTGGACTGTAAGGTATTTCCTTTTGTTATAAGAATGGAGATGTGTGGTGTTTCCACAGGTCTTCCTGTTTGTAGAAGTTCCTTGGAACTTGGAATGTTTAATGTTGAAGGTTCTTGTCGGTCAGTTGTTCCCTGGTAGCTGATGGATGAGGTGTTTATTAATAAACCTCCGTTTAATCACATCACCAGATTTATGGTATTTATTGAACTTTTCACACGAGCAGAGCATTTAAAGTATTTGCCACGTAATTCATATAAAACAGTGTACTATTCACAAATCGTGGGACTGGTCAGCACAGGACTGTTTTTCAATAAGTGCAAGTATGTATAAAGTGTGAAACTAATAAACAATTACCTATCATTGTGAAAAACGTGTAAATAATGAAAATGAGGAAGAAAGTAAGGAAGGGAAGTGAAGTGAAAGAAGGGCATAAGGGACCGGAAGGGAGAAGTGGAGTTAGGAAAGGAGGAGAAAGATTAAAACAAAAAGGGAGAAAGAATTAAGGATGAAAGATAAACGGAAGGAGCATTAAAGAAATGAATAACTCAAACACAGATGAAAAAAAGGCTAATGTTGTTAAACCAACGTTTTGTTTTTGAAAGTTTCTAACCCTGTAATGTGCAGTTTTTCCGTATTGAACTGGAGGTCAACAAAATGCTATTTTGGCCACTCGTGGCACCATCCTGGGACAGTTCAAAGTCTAGTGAAGAGACCCTGGAGTCTTTGTGCACTATGGAAGAGTTTACAGATCTCAGTAATGGCACCAGCTGCAGCAGAGCACACACATAAATGGGTGAAAACTTTCAACTCCCCACACATAGATTCAGCAGTGCAAGCTTCCCTCATGACTTAAGTGTGTGTGTGTATATGTGTTATTTATTTGGTGCTGTACAGTTGTGTTTGTTAGGGTAATGTTGTGTGTCAAGGCAAGTGCTTGGTGGAGTGAGGTGGTGAGTGTTTGTTGTAGGTGTCAAATGTGGTGGTGATGAATCTCTGACCTTCTTGGCTAATCCTCTCTTTTAACTCAGGAGCTAAACAAGTGATGCTACGCCTCCCCTCGGATGGGTGACACTTTTTTCAGTTGTAATTACTTTGTAATTACTTTCATTTTTCCCATAGGTTTATGCCAGCCGACGCAGTACTTAAGAATTAGAGTGCAAAACAATAGAACTTAGCCATAAGTTCCAGTACACTATGTCAGCATTATATTCCTCAGATACCCAGAGCCAATGCTGAATTTGAGCCGGGGGTTGCAGATGGGGCCACCAACACTAATTTTTGGGGGCCAGCACTTATTTTTCTTCATCATGACTTTAACTCAGAGCAAGAGAGAGAAAAATGCACAAGGAGAAAGAAGGAGGATGATATTTATTTGTTTTCCTCGTTTTCATTGCTTAATTTTGCTCGCAAGAAGGTGTCACTCAGTCGTTCAATTTCACTCATAATTACACTGACATTTTGAAAGTGTCTAACATAAGCAATCTGAAACCTTGGCAGCTATGGCCGGGTGACAAATGCAAAGAGAACAATTGATGTACAGAATGCAGAACAATGTCATACATTCAGCCCAGTACAGCGATCTGGGCCAAAATCCATCATTTTTTGACTCCCTATGCCGTTCCAGTTTGAACCCATCCATATGCAAATGAGTCTTCACCCTGTGCCCAATAGGTACAGTCCAGCCCGAACTGCCAGGCCAGGTCCTCCCTGGACTGGAAACAAGCATCCTAGAACCGGTTTCGGGGTTTCACCTCTCATAAGCCAGGATAGCTTGACTCCAGTGGCATGGAGAGCATGGGACCCACGTCTGAGCATACCCGTCCCACTCGGGGTGACAAATGCAAAAAGAACAATTGATGGACAGAATGCAGAACAATGTCATACGTTCACCACAGTAGAGAGATCTGGGCCTAATCCATCGTTTTTTGCTCCCCATGCCATTCCAGTTTGAACCCAGCCATATGCAAATCAGTCTTGACCCTGTGCCAAATGGGAACAGTCCAGCCTGAACTGCCAGGCCAGGTCCTCCCTGGACTGGAAATAAGCAACCTAGGACCGGTTTCGGGGTTTCACCCCTCATCAGCCAGGATAGCTTGACTCCAGTGGCATGGGGAGCACAGGACCCACGTCTGAGCATACCCATCCCACTCGGGGTGACATGCAAAAAGAACAATTGATGGACAAAATGCAGAACAATGTCATACATTCACCCTAGTCCAGAGTTCTGGGTCTAAATCCATCGTTGTTTTTGCTGCTTATGCCATTCCAGTTTGAACTCAGCCACATTCAAATCAGTCTTGACCCTCTCAAGTTGGCATCACCATCTGGGATCCTGGGAGAATGTGTTTTCTATGGCGTGGTCAGGCGCCTTTGCTTTTCCTCCCATTCTCCTCCTGCCACAGCTTTTTATGAAGATGAAGGCAGAGCCCTGCAGGCTGATCCTCATAACCCATCTCGGCCACGCCAGTTTTGGTACGCAGAACTTCGTCTGCTCTCGGAGAGGGAGCCGATTCTCTTGGATCCTATCTCATCGCTATTGACGATGTCCCAGGGTCAAGAGCTGCATCTGGATGCCAAATCGCTTCTATTAGCAGCATGGCTCATGAACACAGAGAGTTCGATCATCTGAACCTTTCCATTAAATGTAAAGATATTCTTTCTCACGCCCGGGCGCAGAGCACTAACAAAACATATCTGATTAAATGGAAGAGGTTTTGTCTCTGGTGCTAGGAATTGGGCGTTCATCCTTCCTCCTCTCTGGCTCATGAGATTCTTCCTTACATCCTTTCATTGACGAAAGCTGGTCTGGCTCATGCATCTATTAAGGTTCATCTTGCAGCTATTTCACGTTTTAGAAGAACCTCTTCAGGCCCCTCTTTGTGGTCAGCGAGAATCAAACAATTTATGAAGGGACATTTTAGGGTCTTCCCTCCTGTCAAGCCTCCCTCACCATTCTGGCACCTTACCGTGGTCCTGTGTCAACTCATGAAACATCCCATCGAACCTATCCACAAGGCGGACATGAAATTTCTTTCATGGAAAGTTACTCTACTTGTGGCTTTAGCATCTGCTAGTACAGTTTGTGAAAAGCAGGCTCTCACTATCCAGGACCCTTTTCTTCAATTCAAGGATGACAGAGTAATGTTACGTACCAACCCCAAGTTCATCCCCAAAGTTCCATCGGATTTTCATTTAAATGAACCACTGGTTCTAAAAACTTTTTTCCTACAACACAAGCAGAGAGAGCTCTTTATTCTCTAGATTTTCAGCGATGTCTAAAATTCGATCTCCACAGGACTAAAACCTTCCGAAAGTCACCCAACTCTTTGTGGCCTATAGTGCCCCTCATGAAGGCTGTCCCCTCTGCATTGCACTTTGGATTTCTAGTACCATCCAGTACTGTCATCAGGCCGCAGAAAAGCCCCTCCAGGGGAGGGTCCGTGCACATTCTACTTGTGCGGTCTCTACCTTGATCGCTTTGTTTGGTGGCTCACCCATCCAGGAGATCTGCAGGACAGCGACCTGGAAGAGTATCCACACCTTTACCATGCACTACTGTCTGGACTCCTCGGTTCGCAGTGACACTGCAGTGGGGCAGGCGATACTGAGGAACCTGTTTCAATGACTTTAGCTTTCTTTTTCACCCCTCCTTCCTTAACTTTCTAAAGACCTTGCACATTCTCTTTTATTCTTTTTCTTACTCTATTCTTTCTTTTTTCATCACCACTATATGGGTATTTTAATATATATATATATATATATATATATATATATTCATATACATATACACACAGAAATGCTCCTACCAGGATCCTTGGCCCTGAGGTAGGTGGCGCAGAATGTCGGCGGAGCCAGCCAACGTACAATACCACATAGAAGAAAGAAATATCCGCACTCAGGAAGTGCCGAAGTGAAGTTTATTACACCAGGTAACGCGTTTCGACAGACTCGCTGTCTTGGTCACACAAAGGGTAAACAGGAAGTGTTCCAATACATAGTCTCATGTAATCACAGAAAACGGACAAGAATCACATGTCTGACAACAGTGTTTCTGCGGCAGCCATCTTAAAGCAGTACAATTCTTAACGAAAAAACATTACTGAGAAACATGATTGTTAAAAAATATACTCCGATTATATTATTTATAATCATAATATAACGACAATTTGCATGTAGCTGAATGTTAATACACATCCTGAGAAGCAAGTGAATAATTCACATGAATTGTTGTAATCGGGTACTTCATAATATGTATAAACATATGGCAGCCATAGTGGAACAGTTCCACTATCACGAAGCCCGAATATTTGTACGTGCATTGATGATCTAATTAATAATCCAGTTAATACTGTTTCCATGTAAATTGGAGAAAACAAGGATGTAAACCCAGACAATATGAAGAGACACTGGGGCCGATTCCGATTCGGGCCGGAAAACGTACCGACCAACTCGGAGCCGGAATTAATTCCGACCGACACGTACAGGTGCAGGCCGACCCGCAAAGTACGATGAGAAGCGTGCAAAATCCGACCGACTCGTACGGAACACAAGCCGAACGACCGAGCCGCGCGGAAAACAGCCATCCGGCCGGAAAACCACGCAAATCGAACCGACCGACACGTACCAGGAATGAACCCGAACGAAACGTACCCGCGACCTCCTACCCGCCAAGTACGATGCAACACTGGGTAAACACGACCGAGTCGCACGGAGCCCAAGCCGTACGACCGACACGCATACAAAACTGCGAGCAAAAGCAACCCAATACACCGCGACCGACGCGTACGCAGCATAGAAAACAGCACAAACACAGCGTGAACGACTCGGAGAAGCTCGTACGAGACAACTGCAGGGTCCGACTCGGTCACAAGAACGTCTCCTACATGCACAAAAAGTACAAAGGGAAAAACACACAAAAAAGACCAAACAAGCAATTACAAAGCCAATAAATACTGGGGGGGGACAGGGAACAAAGACACACCCACAACTCCACCCATATAAAGGACACAAATCCCTACCATGATCCTTTGCAAATTCAAACTACCTGCCAGCACTGAACAGACAGCAACCACACACCCACCCACAGCTCATCCATCACACAAGCCACACACCATCAGCACCTCAACAAATAGCACCCTCACATACACCCAGCTAAACACACACTCACACACCCTCACCTGCACACCAACACACACATCACTCACCATCACCATGCCCCCAAAGAAGAATCATAAGTTCCTAGATAGTGAATTGGAAGTCCTGGTAGATGAGATACTCAGGGTAGAGCCACAGCTGTTTGGTACACTGGTCCAACAGACACCCATGTCGCAGAAAACCAAGATGTGGGAGAGGATTGTCGACAGGGTGAACGCACAATCACCATGTTTGCGCACAAAGGGAGACATCCAGAACAGGTGGTATGACGTGCGCAGGAGGGTCAGGGAGCTGTTGAAGAAGGACTACCTCTTGAGCCAACACACCGGCAGTGGCCCTCCTGCCAAACCAGAATACCTCAGGCCCTGGGAGGAGAAGGTGCGGGCCATCCTACCACCAGTGAGCGTATATGGACTAGAAAACATCCCAGAGCCTGGTGAGTACATAACAAATGTACACAATATTGTGCGACAATACACACACATCACTGTCAAGGGGAGAGTCAAACCATGCACCCTTAGCAAATACACACCAACCAGAACAGAATCATCCCAAATTGTGTATGTCAGTCAGATAAACACAACACATGCCATCTCATAGTGATATGTAACTGTGTCATCACATGTACAAACACAACTACAACTACAGCTAGGCAGTGGCAGTAATATAACTAACAAACACATCCAGACATGTAGGCACCACTACAACACCACCTCACAGTGAAGCCCACTGAAAGGAAGGAATCCTGTGTATGCTGGTCAAGTCAGTGTAGCCAATAGCATCATGGGAGTTGTAGTCACAGACATTGCCCACCCTCACAATGCGCACATCAACACCACCATGAACCATGCTCACATCACAGGGAGTGGAAAACAACTGACAAGATGGCTGACACTGGCTACTGCTGTGGGGAGCACAAGGTCCTGCTGGCAACTGTGCACCAACCAACAGCAGGACACCACTGACTGACATCCTGAAAGACAACTTGCACTCCCTGCAATGGAAGCACGTTCCATGGTGGAATATCTGGCTGGGTGGGAAGGAGGGCCGGATGTCAACCAAATACAACCAATGCAGACCATGTACACACCCAACATTCATATAGAAATGCCCAAAGTATGCAGAACAATGTGCTACACCAATATCAACCTCTGACTGTGACAACTTAGGACAATGCAATGTACAGGCCCGCATCCAGAGGTACAGTCACATCTGTCATGTGTGTCAACCATTCATGCCTGCAGAAACATAACATACATTGTGTGTGTCTCCCAAAAACAGGTGATGATGGGGACACAGCAGCAGACGCTGAGGAGTCCCTGTCCCAGGCTCAAGGGGAAACGGAGCTCACTGGTGTGGAACAGCCTCTGCCCTCCTCGGATGACGAAGACCTACCTGGCACCTCCGGAGCAAGTCATCATGCAGCACCAGCAGGACCACCAGCTGCACCCCCTGCACCCACCCCTCCAACGACTGTCAACACACATACCACCCCTACTGACACGGACAGACCAAGGAGCACCACCACCACCAGCACAGGGACCATGGACCAACGTGGGGCTATAGACACCAACACCACCAACAACCCCCAAGGGGGCCCAGGGTCACCTGTGCGTGCCACCTCAGGTACTGCACGTGTCGCCAGGGATGGTGGGAGGGGTGGGAGACATAGGTCGCTGATCGCAGAGGGGTCTGGACTGCATGATGACCCACAACTGGTACGCATAGCCGATGCGTACCAGTCCAGCACCGCAGAGCTCAGCCAGGTAGTGGGGCTCCTCAGGGACATTAAACAGCAGCAGGCTGCCCATCATGCCCGCTTGGACTCGCACATGTCCCGCGTGGAGTCCAAGTGGGACACACTGCAAGAGATGACGGCGGTGCATAGGGACATATTACAATGCCTCCGCCAGATGAGCAGCAACCAGTCAACACCTCCCTGTGTGCCCACAACATCAGGTGCTGAAACAACTGCAACTGCCACAGGGAGGGAGGGTGACTCTGGCGGAGAGTCCCCTGCACCGCAGCAGCCTGCACTTGAGGGTCCCCCCCCAAAGAAGAGGGGTCATCCGAGGAGGGGCAAGTGAGAGGCCGATGGCCATGTGCAGCCCCCAGGAAGCCAAAACCTGTTCTGGATAATCACCTTTGTGCGCAAACTGTTCACCCTGTTGACTGCAACACAACTCCCCCACATGACATGGGGAGTACAAGTTGGACCAATGTATCAGATGACTGTGGACTTTATTCTGGACATATCTGCTACCAGGACTTCCAATTCATCTAGGAACTTTGGATTGCAATCAAAATGTACAGCACCCACCATCCTGTGCACTATACACACACATGTATGACAATAAACACACTAATACACCATACCTGCCTCTGTTGTGATTCCAACGTGGTTCCTGTCATGGAGATGATGACCTGCGAAATTACACTGTGCATGCTAACTGCTACAGCAAGTACAACACAGGCATGTGAGTCATGGCAACGTGACACATATGAGGGAGACACACCACCAGAGCTACACAACATATACACACCTAGGCCATCTGACTCATCGCCTACACTGATGTTGCCAGGAAATACGGTGCAATGCACAGACACAACACCTATTCACAGTCTCTGTCAACTAGCCCACTGGTGCAGTAAGCAAATGTCAGTCAGATGTGTGACCACAGACAACGCACATCACAAAGTGAAGCACAGGTTTATTACACATTTGCAACATGTTGTAACCACTACAGATGCAAGGCAATCCCACCTGGCAGCGGGCACACAGTCAACAAGTGTAGAAGGAAGGAAGTCCATGGGTGTGGCGCACATCACCTGTAGGGACACGACAGCTACCACCCTGGAAGTCGAATCACGGTGTCGGGGATCACAGTTGACCAAACCACTCTGAAAGTACCCTGTGAAGGACAGAAATGAAACAGTCAAAAGCACTGAAGAACAGGACAGAACTGCAATACTCATGCCCAATACATGTCACAAGATACCCACCCAGAACCAAGTTAGCATGTCAACACTGTTGGGGAGTACAGACTACCTGTAAGGACACATCGCTACACGCATACAGTCATGTAGCACATGGCCACACTCAAACAGCACCAGAGCACCACCAACACATATCATGCATACTCACATCATTGACATGACATCTCTGGATACTCACATTCAGCTGAAGAAGTTGGTGATGAGCTGTGTGCGGACATCACCATCATCATCATCATCATCATCACTGGCATCGTGGTCCAGGCCAGGATCCTCCACAGGTGGCGGATGTTGGTCATCGTCATCCAGGATGAGAGGCAACTCCTTCCGCACTGCCAGGTTGTGTAGCATGCAGCAGACAATGACAATCTTGCACACCTTTGCTGGGGCATATGGGAGGGCCCTCCTGTCTTGTCCAGGCAGCAGAAGCGGCTCTTCAGGAGACCAAATGTCCGCTCAATCACTCTCCTGGTCCGACCATGTGCCTCATTGTAGCGCATCTGGCCTGGTGTCACAAGGTTCCTGAGGGGCGTCAGCAACCACGGCATGTTGGGGTATCCGGAGTCACCTACATACAGACAATTGCACATTAGCTGAGTTGGAAAAGAGGGTGGAACACTACATTGCAGAACACACACAATGGTACTAAGTCAGTACACACCAACAAGCCAGGCACGCTGGTTCCGCATCTGTGACATCATCCTCGGGATGCGACTACTCCTCATCACGTAGGCATCGTGTGCAGAACCGGGGAAACGGGCACAGACGTGTGAGATGCTCATATCTGCAAGACATACCACCAGTGCATTGACCGAGTGGTAGTGTTTGCGGTTCCTGTATGCCTGCTCTTGGGCATGTGGTGGTACCAAAGCAACATGTGTCCCATCAATGGAGCCAATGACATGCGGCATCCTCCCCAGGGCATAGAAGTCACTCTTCACGTCAGTGAGTTGTTGGAGTCTAGGGAAATAGATGTACTGGTTCAGGTAAATCAACATAGCCTCCAAAACATCGCGAGCACACGGCTGAACATGGTCTGTGACATCCCACCAGCAGTCGCCACAGTGTGTTGAAAGGTACCGGTGGCAAAGAAGTGTAGGGCTGCCATCACCTTCACCTTGGGGGTCAGCGCTGTAGGGTATGTCCGGCCAGCTTGCAAATGTGGGGCCAACCGCACCGTCAATACCTCAATCAGCGGCCTGGTGAAGCGGTACCGTCGGATGCAGTCCCGTTCCACCATGGTTGCAAGGTCAGGGAATGGTCTATGGACAGCTGGTGCCCTGCAGTGCATAGGTGAAGAAAGAAAGATTGTCAGTCACCCCACATATGTGGCATTGACCATACTCAATATCACATGATACATCATTATGAGGCACAAGTACATGATGTGTGCAGTTCCGTAAGGACATGTATGGCACATACATGGCCAACATCTAACATCACAGTTCAACAAGTGGCATCAACAAGTCCCAGGTTGTGCCATGGGATATCATGAGGCCGTGTCACAGTTCCCATCTCCTGCTGCCACGTTCCAAACACACCCCACAGTGACATGTGAGGACAGATGTGCCCCAGGCATCACAGCTCAACGACAGGTAGATTCCCAGGGACCCTGTATTGCCACATGGACACTGGCATGACATGGTGTATCATGAATACACCACAGCAAAACAACCATGACCCCCACAGGTAGGACGTCTGTGACACACACACGTACAACATCAAAGTCCATGCACAAACAACGTGGATGTGGAGACTGTCTCCCATTGTGCACATGGAATCAGAGACATTGTAAACACAACATGCACACAGACTGTGGAGGACCATCACTATTGTGGCAATGGGTCACCCTGGGACGTACATACCGTCACACATGGGACTCAGGGGGTATGTGACATGACATACACATACACCACCGTGAAATGTGACCATGCCACATGCACAGAAATGAACAGTTGCACATCACAGTGGTCATGTACATGAAACACCAAGGATTCTGTCCCCATGAACACGTGCACAGTGATTTGTATACCCCAGCACACGCAAATCATTAAAAATTAATTCTTTTCAGTCGTCAATCATATATATAAGAAGTCGAAGAGTTTCGTTGATTTTTTCTTCTTTAATCAGTTCTCAGAATAAGTAACGCGTTCCCAAGCCAACACGTGTTTCGTCGCCTCAGTAAGTTTGTACATGCGACTTGTTCACGGCTAGGTAAAGGATAATATAAAACTCACATTAATTTTGATCAGCATCCATTTGTTTCAACATAAACAAATGTGCTCCCAGGGGACTAAAAAAAGGCAACCCAAACAAAAAGTGATAATATATACAAATACTAATGATAGTGACATTATCATTCCAGTGTGAAACAGTATATTAAAAGTTCTCCTACAATTACGTCTTTTCTTAAACATAAACAACAAAACACAAACAAACAAATGACAGTGACATAGGTAGGTTATGTGTTGCAATATTAAAAGAAATAAATAAAATATCTATCTCCTTTTTCTCTACCAAAACATTAATGTGTCACCAAGTGACAAAAAGTGATTAAAACACCACCACAAAGTCCCAAATATTAGGACTAATGTATCTCATAATAAAGTTTAAAAATGTTTAAAAATTTCCCATCTCCAAATGAGATAAACCAACCTGAACGGTTCCAACACGTGCACAGCCTGGGAGTGGCTGCCCCCAAGTGACACCCACTGAACAACATGTTCACCCCCATACACGGAATAGGTAATGCAGCCTTACATGCCTCAGGATACAGTGTGGACAGGGTGTGGTGTTGTAGGTGTGCCCCTCACTCCCTGGGAAGTATATGTTGCTGGCATATATTCACCTGTGACAGGTATGGTGACATATGCCAGTGACTTGTACAGGGACGCGTTGGACAGCAATGGACCGATCGGTGCGCACACATTGGCCATTGCATTCAATGTAAGCGGGTACGCGTTGTATTCGCAATACGCGTTGGACAGCAATGGACCGATCGGTGCGCACACATTGGCCATTGCATTGAATGTGAGCGGGTACGCGTTGTATCCCGGGTACGCGTTGAACAGCAATGGACCGATCGGTGTGCCCGGCCTGCCCATTGCATTCAATGTGAGCGGGTACGCGTTGTATCCCGGGTACGCGTTGAACAGCAATGGACCGATCGGTGCGCACACATTGACCATTGCATTCAATGTGAGCGGGTATGCGTTGTATCCCGGGTACGCGTTGAAAAACAATGGACCGATCGGTGTGCCCGGCCGGCCCATTCCATTCAATGTGAGCGGGTACGCGTTGTATCCCGGGTACGCGTTGAACAGCAATGGACCGATCGGTGCGCACACATTGGCCATTGCATTCAATGTGAGCGGGTACGCGTTGTATCCGCAATACGCGTTGAACAGCAATGGACCGATCGGTGTGCCCGGCCGGCCCACTGCATTCAATGTGAGCGGGTACGCGTTGTATCCCGGGTACGCGTTGAACAGCAATGGACCGATCGGTGTGCCCGGCCGGCCCATTGCATTCAATGTGAGCGGGTACGCGTTGTATCCCGGGTACGCGTTGAACAGCAATGGACCGATCGGTGCGCACCCATTGGCTATGGCCTGGCCTGGCAACGGACGCGTTTTCAAATCTTGAACGAGTCTGATGCTGGAAATTCAGTTGGTCACCCACAACAATGTTGCAAATTCATGGGTGTCATGAAGTTGAACTTTTGAAGGATGCTGTGGGCGTGTGTAAGTGGTGCAATTCCATGGATTGGCCAGATTCAGAAGATGCTAAAGACTTGGACCTATCACTTTGGACACATGGGACAGTATCTGCCTCTGCAGCACACATATAATGCTGGCTGTTCCCCTGAGAGCTCACTTGCCTGCACTACATGCTCCAGGACGACATCTGCCACCACCACTGCTGCTGTATCTGCACCTCTGGACCCTGCAATGGCACGTACTGTGGAGAGAGCCCCAGCCTTCAGCACTGAGGAGAACCAGGCCCTGCTGGACAGTCTCCTTCCACAGTACAGCAAGCTGTATGGGAAAGCAGGGGAGCAGGTGAGTGTGCTGTCCACTGCCTTACTAAATGTGCATGTTGTCTGACTAGCAAGGCTAACAGTCTGCACGCCACTGGCTAGCAGGCTCACTGAGTAGTTGTCACCCCCATAGTGTGTAGTTACATGCACTGAACAGGTATAGTGCAGTGACAGTGCATTTAAACAAGGTTTTACTTCCCAGGCAATGATACCATGTAGTAACTGCTGGCATACTGTCCATAGCCATCGTTGCACTGCCTGTGTACATCATGTGCCCCTGTGATTGAGACATGTATATCCAACTGTGTAATGCACGGATATGTTGCATGTGTAGTAATGGCATTCTCACTTTGTCATCCTCACAGGTTGATGCCCACCAGAAGCAGAAGATATGGCTGACCATCGTCCGGGCAGTGAGATCCGTGGGGGTCTACAACCGCCGGATGCACAACTGCCAGAAGAGGTGGCAGGACCTTCGGGGCTGGACCCGGAGGATCGCACGGGTCCAGCTGAAGCTGTCGCCTCCTCGCAGGAGGGGTGGACACCGGACCCTGACCCCCACATGCTCAGGATCCTGGCGGTGGTCTTCCCTGATCTGGATGGGCAGCTGAAGGCTAGAGAGCAGCAAGGAGGGGGTGAGTCCATGACTGCATTGTGAACTTTGTCTGCCATGCTATGTGCCCTCCTCTGGCCTGGTTAAACTTCCACAGTACATCAGTCATGTGGTCCAGGACCCATGTCCCTCGATTGTGCACTGCCCACTCCTCATCTGATACCCAGGTGTGGCCCTTGCAGTCAGGGAATTGTGTCACTTGGGTACTGTGTCCTTGCAGTTTGCTTGACTCAAGGTGGGGGACAGCATCTGTTCCCCTAACTCTGTGGTGGGCATCATGGGTGGGTCCTTTGCTTACACAATGCCTGTGTTCTGACATGTAATCTGCGTGTTACTTTGATATGTGGTCCAATTGCTGAGCTGATCCACCACATGTGCCTGGGGTATCTGGCACACACCCATGCTGCGGGTGGGAACAATGCTTGGGCCCCAGGAGTGTGTATATTACGTGTGTCACACATACTTAGCCAGCTGCCTACTGTCCAGGGCTCATCCCTCATTCATGTGGGGCAGGACAGTCATGCCTACTTCAGGCCATACAATACACTCTGTACTCCCACTTCCGTGTATCAGCTGACACGTTGTGCTCAGTGATATGTCCCCTCAGGTGTCTGCCTCTGTGTCAGTGTGCTGTGGCTTCGTTGTCATGACTGCTGGGGTGTCTCTCGGTTGGGGCTCAGCATGCCACCGGAGATGTGACCATAGGAGACGATACTTGGGTGATACATAGGTGTTTGATCACCTGACCGTGCAGACTGGGGTATGCGAATGTGAAGTTCAGGCAGCTGTTTCCCATTCACAGCAGATTGTGAGGTGCTCAGGTTCAGAGGGTTGTGTTACAGGTCTCCCATATGTCCAATCGGTATGACGTGGACAGATAAGGGTTCAGATGATGTGGTGTGTGGGGGATGTACATGTGCACTTGTTCAGCTCCAGGACTTGCATTCCCCATAACCTACTATTGTGACACAGTGCAGACTGTTGTTGTCTGGCTGCCCTGCCCATGTGACTGGAGACAGTGATGTATGACTTAGCAGGCATGCCTGTGCCATGGCATGTAACTTCCTGTGAGTGATCCTGCAGGGGAGTGACATGTGCTACATGCACACCATTGTGGCAATGGCTATCAGGACATGGGTGCATCATGGTGTCTGTCGCTGGTATGCATCACATGCATTTCATATTTGACTCTGGGCATCCCTTTCATCCAGACACCTGTACTGACTCAGTGGCAAGAGTTGTGATGTGTGCATGTTCACATGCTTCACCGTGTTTTCTGCACTGTCCAACTACTGTGTAGGTGGTGCATGTGTCCACACTGGGGTATTGCCATCCAACAGACACCAGACAGATGGGTGCAAGGCCAGGAGGGATGTGAGTGCCATGGTTGACCATCAGACTGACAATTGGCTACTCCTATTCTGTTTGGGCACTTTTGGCAATGTTCAACTAAGGATGCCAGGGCTTGCTCTGTAATGTGCTGTACTTACTGTGCTGTGTGCGTTCGGTGCAGGTGACTGATGTCTGTCTGTTTCCCTATTTTTTGCAGATACATCCACAGCCACAGGAGGGGACAGCTCCACGGACCAGGAGGAGCCGCAGAGCCAGACTGGGTCAGCAGCCGAGGAATGGTCGGAGGGACCCAGTGGCACGGAGGGCGAGGGGAGCCACACCGAGGAGTCCTCAGCACCATCCACCTCAGCTGAGGACCACAGCAGCTCAGAGGATGACTCCCTTGTGGATGCAGGTGTCAGCAGCCACCACACCCCAGCTAGTGTTGCTGTCCCCGCCACCACCACCACCGCCCTCCCATCGGCTCCCATTCCCGAGGTCCGTGGAGGCTCCCATGTTCGGGAGCGTGTCTCCTTCGGGCCAGGCACCGCACCCCCTGCCCCTGTGTCCCCTGCTGCCCTGAGTGAGGAGTATGTGTACCTCCTTCGCCAGCTCCATGTAGGGCAGACAGCGATGCTGAGTGTCCTCCATGCACACACCACTCTGTTGACTCAGCTGGTGTCGTTCATGGAGGGCATCTCATCGGGCATGTCTACCCTACAGAGGGGCAATAGGTCCATGGACTCCTCCCTGACGGCAGCAGTGTCCCTCCTCCAACAGTCCCTCACCCCTCCTGCCTCTGCCCCATCCACACTCCCCAGCACCTTACCTGTCCCAAGCACACACACACCGGCACAGGCACACACCAGCACAGACACGAGCAGCACACAGACACACACACCACAAACAAGACGCACATGCACGCACAGTCAGGGGACTGAAACCACACTCACAGGGGATGGGGCCCAGGCACACACACACGCATCCACGAGCACTGCGCAGTCCTCAGTTGCCTCTCCCTCCAAAGCCCCCTCCCTTGCCTCACCTGCAACTCCAAAGACACAGCGGCTCTTCCTCAGTGACCTCGGCCTCTTCCCCTCCGATCCAGCTGATCCAGCATTCAGGGGGAAGAGGAAGCCCACCCACACGGAGCGGAGTGCCCCTCGCCCCCGGACACCCTCCCCCAGGTGCAGACCGACTGACGCCCCCATCCGCAAGTCCCCCCGGACCCGGAAGAGCAAGACCCCGCCGCCACCCTGCAGCTCAGGCACCAAGTCTCCTTCCTCCATCCCTCAGGCCCCCACTCCACAGGTGCCCCCACCACACCCTGCCCCAGGTTCCCCCACCCACAGATACACCATCCCCAAAAAGATCCGGCCTTTTCCCCCTGCCACTTGCTCTTCCCGGCCCCACACCCCCACTGCGCTTGTCTGTGCCACTGGTGTGGAGACGGTGTCCTCCCCTCTGTCCTGCCCACCTTACCTGATCCCCATTCTCCTCCCCTGGAGGTAGGCACTGCAGTGGAGTCCACTACCACCCTGTCTGACTTGGGCACTGCAGTGGGGAACCTGTCCACTCCATCTGCACGGTCCACTGCAGTCGTGCCGGCACCCACACCATCAGAGTCATGCCCCCAGTTGTGCCGGCACACACCATGTCAGACACCTCCACTGCAGTTGTCAGTGGCTCTTCAGCACCCACCACCCCTTCCCTGCCTCCTTCTGGTGAGCCCTGATCCTGCGCCTGCGGTGCCTGGCCTGCCCCCCCGTATACCCCTCCGAGGGGATTGTCCCTGGTTTTTATCAGTGCAGGCATGCGTAGGGTGACATCTGCCACTGTCACCCTGTTTTGACTTTCAGGATGGACTGGCCATTGGCCTTTGTTTCTTTTTTACTGGACTTCAACTTTTGAACCCACATATGCTGAATAAAGCGACTTTCTGTTCTCTAGTGCTTTTGCTTCTGATGTACATGATGTTGATGATGCTAACCATGCCCTTGCTGCAGTGATGGTGATATTTGGTCTCATGAAAATGAAGTGTTACTGTTCAGGAACCCATGTGGTCCAGGGGGAATGTGTCCTATCCTGTGGTGTATCCATGTCATCCTTAGCAGCATCTGAGGGTGTCATGTTTTCAATATTTGGCAATGGGATTTCCTACTTACATTAGCAATGTCACATCTGTGGCTTCCACCCCTGCACATCTGTTGTGCTTGCCATTGTTCAATTAGTCTACTTCCCTGACCGTGTGGCCATCTCCACCGGACATGCAGGTTTGGGCATCAATGGGGAAGGACTCATCTGTGTTGTCAGTGCAACTTGCTATACATGTGTGTTGGATCTGTGCTGATGATTTCGTTGACACTCCCATGACCAGGCTGATGTGACGGGAGCCTTCATTTGGTGCAAATTGTTGACTGTGTGACCAAGTGTTCTGCTGACATGATGGAGCCCTACTGTGGCAACATATGGCACAGCTTTCCTCACACAGGAGTGGAGTCCCCTCATGGCAGTGTGTACTCCTGTGACATCGCCTGCGCCCAAGGTGTGTGTTGTATGAGCATGTCTGTGTGTTCACTTCCATTTTGCTGTGCATGCTGGGATCCCTAGTGGTGTTCCTGTTTGTGATGCTTGCTGAGTTGACCTATGTTCCCCCAAAGTCTTCTCCCTGGGTTCTATGTGATGTGGGTGCATGGCACATTACTGGTCATCACCCATAGGTGTGTTGGCTGTGAGGACTGAGTTTGTGGGCAGACGCAGATGGGTCACAGTCAGGATTCCCCTTGGCACTTGTTGTTTACACCTGTCATGTGATTTCCAGTTTGTGTTAGCTTTCAGTGATTGTGACACGTTGTGTGAGTGACTGCTGGCACTCCTCAGGGTCAGGGCTGCAATGTTGGTAGTTGTCTATGTGTGTTCTTTGTGGGTGACCTTGGTTTCTTCATTGGTGTGGAACTGTGGCTGGGATCCCATTGGTTGGTGTGGTATTGCCGTCATGTCCATGTACAGCGTAGTGTGCAGTGTGTCAGACATTCAAGAGTCTTGTTGAGTGGCCATGTGTGATGTGTTTCTGCACCTTGGTTCCCACCACCACCCATGGGATTATCATGGGTGCATGTGCAATGTCACCAGTGCATGTGAGCTTCACTGCTGCACATTGTTGGAGGTCGAGGTGTGTGGTGTTGAGTGTGTGCAGATGAGAGTTGTTGCACGGCTAGACCCCTGCCTCCATGTTGGCCTTGGCTTACTGGCCGTGCTGATTGATTTGTGCTTGTGTAGGTGTGATGGTAGTTTGTTGCTCAGGACACATGACTGTGGTTCACAGTGTGAACGACATCTAGCTTTGTCATCACAGTGGGATTGTAATGCAGCCCAGGGTCACCACATTGTGGGGACCCTGGGGGTAGTGCTGTGGTGTCTCTGTGTCTTGCTGTGTCAGTTGCTGTGTCAGTTGCTGTTCCTACATGCTTGTGTGACATGTGTGATTTGTGCTCCCTCTCATCTAACAATGCCTGATTGCCCACATAGGGGATTTGGATCCATGAGTTACTTTTGTGTGGCACTGTGTGCACATCTGTGTAATTGGTATTCAGGCCTCATCATGTGTTGTGTGGTTCCCTGGGGACACTGGCACCCCCCCGCCCCTTCACCTGTTGTGTTTGATGTGCAGTGTGGGTCTGCCTGTCTGTGTTTGTGCATCTGCACCACTGCATTGGCATGTCTTTAGTGTGCCATTGGCTGTATGTTGTTTGGTGGGTTTCCCCTGCTGTCCCTGGGACTCCTAGGTCATCAGTCAGCACAATGATCATTGTTTGTGTGTCCCATTGCTGCCATGGTATGGTATCTGTTCACCTCACATCTACAGTCTCCACAGGGTATCTGCATTTGTGTGCCCATTGGTGCAAATATGTGGGTCTGCATTTTCATGGTCACTTCTGTCATTGTGTCATTGATGAATGTTGACAGTGTCAGCCCCCATGGGTGATGTTTGTCTGCACATGGCCAAAGGTATGTCTTATTTGCACTGCAGTGTTTGCCTCCCCCAATCTATGTTGCTATGGGACACAAGCACTACTTTGCCACTGATGTGTTTGTTGTTCTGTGACCAGGAATCATCCATGCAGTTTGGCAGTTGCAGCTTTTTCAATGTCAACACTTACATTTTGGTCATTGTGATGATGGGGGTTTGAACCCCATTGCCACAATGTTCAAGATGTGCTTCAGCTATGGGCCCCACACTTACCTTTTGGTCACTGTGATGATGGGGGTTTGTACCCCATTGCCACAATGTTCAAGATGTGCTTCAGCTATGGGCCCCACACTTACCTTTTGGTCACTGTGATGATGGGGGTTTGAACACCATTGCCACAATGTTCAGGATGTGCTTCAGCTATGGGCCCCACACTTACATTTTGGTCACTGTGATGATGGGGGTTTGAACCCCATTGCCACAATGTTCAAGATGTGCTTCAGCTATGGGCCCCACACTTACATTTTGGTCACTGTGATGATGGGGGTTGGACCCCATTGCCACAGTGGTCATGGTCTGCTTGCATTGTGGGGGCCACACACATTTATGTGTGGCACATGTGATAGGGGGTCACATTGTATGTTCAAAGTCATGTTCAGTGTTGTAGGCATTTGACACAGTCTACAAACGCTTGTCATGGTGTTGGGGGGATGTCTTTATGTTGCATTGTTTATGTTGGTGTGTGCTTGTTGTGTCATGTATTAGCCATCCTGTGAGTGGGGGTGGTAGTAGTGGTAGGCATCTGGCACCCCCTGGGTAGAGGTGGGAGTAGTGACAGGCATCCAGCCCCCCATGGGTAGAGGTGGTAGTAGTGGTAGGCATCTGGCACCCCCTGGGTAGAGGTGGTAGTAGTGGTGGGCATCTGGCACCCCCTGGGTAGAGGTGCTAGTAGTGGTAGGCATCTGGCACCCCTGGGTAGGGGTGGTAGTGGTGGTAGGCATTCAGCCCCCATGGGTAGAGGTGGTGGTAGTGGTAGGCATCTGGCACCCCTGGGTAGAGGTGGGAGTAGTGACAGGCATCCAGCTCCCCATGGGTAGAGGTGGTAGTAGTGGTAGGCATCTGGCACCCCCTGGGTAGAGGTGGTAGTAGTGGTGGGCATCTGGCACCCCCTGGGTAGAGGTGCTAGTAGTGGTAGGCATCTGGCACCCCCTGGGTAGGGGTGGTAGTGGTGGTAGGCATCCAGCCCCCATGGGTAGAGGTGGTGGTAGTGGTAGGCATCTGGCACCCCTGGGTAGGGGTGGTAGTGGTGGTAGGCATCCAGCCCCCATGGGTAGGGGTGGTAGTGGTGGTAGGCATCCAGCCCCCATGGGTAGGGGTGGTTGTGGTGGTAGGCATCCAGCTCCCCATGGGTAGGGGTGGTAGTGGTGGTAGGCATCCAGCCCCCATGGGTAGGGGTGGTTGTGGTGACAGGCATTCAGCCCCCATGGGTAGAGGTGGTAGTAGTAACAGGCATCCAGCCCCCCATGGGTAGAGGTGGTGGTAGTGGTAGGCATCTGGCACCCCCTGGGTAGGGGTGGTAGTGGTGGTAGGCATCCAGCCCCCCATGGGTAGGGGTGGTAGTGGTGGTAGGCATCCAGCCCCCCATGGGTAGGGGTGGTTGTAGTGACAGGCATCCAGCCCCCCATGGGTAGAGGTGGTAGTAGTGACAGGCATCCAGCCCCCCATGGGTAGGGGTGGTAGTAGTGGTAGGCATCTGGCACCCCCTGGGTAAGGGTGGTAGTAGTGGTGGGCATCTGGCACCCCCTGGGTAGAGGTGGTAGTAGTGGTGGGCATCTGGCACCCCCTGGGTAGAGGTGGTAGTAGTGGTGGGCATCTGTCACCCCCTGGGTAGAGGTGGTAGTAGTGGTAGGCATCTGGCCCCCCATGGGTAGAGGTGGTAGTAGTGGTAGGCATCTGGCACCCCTGGATAGGGGTGGCAGTGGTGGTAGGCATCCAGCCCCCATGGGTAGAGGTGGTAGTAGTGGTAGGCATCTGGCACCCCTGGGTAGGGGTGGTAGTGGTGGTAGGCATCCAGCCCCCCATGGGTAGAGGTGGTGGTAGTGGTAGGCATCTGGCACCCCTGGGTAGGGGTGGTAGTAGTGGTAGGCATCTGGCACCCCTGGGTAGGGGTGGTAGTAGTGGTAGGCATCTGGCACCCCCTGGGGAGGGGTGGGAGTAGTGGTAGGCATCTGGCACCCCCTGGGTAGAGGTGGGAGTAGTGACAGGCATCCAGCCCCCCATGGGTAGAGGTGGTAGTAGTGGTAGGCATCTGGCACCCCCTGGGTAGGGGTGGTAGTGGTGGTAGGCATCCAGCCCCCCATGGGTAGAGGTGGTGGTAGTGGTAGGCATCTGGCACCCCCTGGGTAGGGGTGGTAGTGGTGGTAGGCATCTGGCTCCCCCTGGGTAAGGGTAGTAGTAGTGGTAGGCATCTGGCACCCCCTGGGGAGGGGTGGTAGTAGTGGTAGGCATCTGGCACCCCCTGGGTAGAGGTGGGAGTAGTGACAGGCATCCAGCCCCCCATGGGTAGAGGTGGTAGTAGTGGTAGGCATCTGGCACACCCTGGGTAGGGGTGGTAGTGGTGGTAGGCATCCAGCCCCCCATGGGTAGAGGTGGGGGTAGTGGTAGGCATCTGGCACCCCCTGGGTAGGGGTGGTAGTAGTGGTAGGCATCTGGCACCCCCTGGGTAGGGGTGGTAGTAGTGGTAGGCATCTGGCACCCCCTGGGGAGGGGTGGGAGTAGTGGTAGGCATCTGGCCCCCCCTGGGTAGAGGTGGTAGTAGTGGTAGGCATCTGGCACACCCTGGGTAGGGGTGGTAGTGGTGGTAGGCATCCAGCCCCCATGGGTAGAGGTGGGGGTAGTGGTAGGCATCTGGCACCCCCTGGGTAGGGGTGGTAGTAGTGGTAGGCATCTGGCACCCCTGGGTAGGGGTGGTAGTAGTGGTAGGCATCTGGCACCCCTGGGGAGGGGTGGGAGTAGTGGTAGGCATCTGGCCCCCCTGGGTAGAGGTGGGAGTAGTGACAGGCATCCAGCCCCCCATGGGTAGTGGTGGTAGTAGTGGTAGGCATCTGGCACCCCCTGGGTTGTGGTGGTAGTGGTGGTAGGCATCCAGCCCCCCATGGGTAGAGGTGGTAGTAGTGACAGGCATCCAGCCCCCCATGGGTAGAGGTGGTAGTAGTGACAGGCATCCAGCCCCCCATGGGTAGAGGTGGTAGTAGTGGTAGGCATCTGGCACGCCCTGGGTAGGGGTGGTAGTAGTGGTAGGCATCTGGCACCCCCTGGGGAGGGGTGGGAGTAGTGGTAGGAATCTGGCACCCCTGGGTAGAGGTGGGAGTAGTGACAGGCATCCAGCCCCCCATGGGTAGAGGTGGTAGTAGTGGTAGGCATCTGGCACCCCCTGGGGAGGGGTGGTAGTAGTGGTAGGCATCTGGCACCCCCTGGGGAGGGGTGGGAGTAGTGGTAGGCATCTGGCACCCCCTGGGTAGAGATGGGAGTAGTGACAGGCATCTGGCACCCCCTGAGTAGGGGTGGTAGTGGTGGTGGGCATCCAGGCCCCTATGTGTATATGTGGCATTGGTGATGGCCATCCCGCCCCTATGGTGCTGCTGTTGCTGGTGTAAGTAATTTCTGCATCCCTCTGTGTGTGTGTGATATGTCGGGTACGTGTAGTTTGTTTTTGTGGTTGGTGTCTGACTTACCTTTCTTGCCCGTACGCGTCCGTGCCTGTTCCGGTAGTAGATGTAGAATATTGGTAGGATCGGCACGATGGGGTTCATAGTTGGTTCGTCTCATTCGTCTTTCTGTTTGCTTCGCCTCGTTGCTGGCGTGTTCGTCTCGTAGCCGTGGATCGTGTTGTGGCGCGAATCGGAGCTTATGTGCGCCTCTCCCGGATGCTTTGACGTGCCGTGCGTAGCGACGGGTTCGGCGCATACGGAAAGCGCATCGTACTTGTCCGGCCGGACGGGGCTGCATTTGGCTTCCGTGCGACTCGATTCTGCATTTACGGATCCGGCTCGGTCGGAGAACAGGACCTGGATTGGGTGAGTACGACTGGGTCGGAATCTATGCAGTTGTGCGCATCGTACTTGCTCGTTCGGAAGAATGTGCGAATCGGTCGGGAAACAGGCATTCGCCTGGCTTTTTTCCCGGCCGAATAGTGTCGGGTGCGCCTCCGACCGAGATCGGAATCGACCCCACGGTGTCTAATGAAATTAATAACAAACATAATGGATGGGTATATATCTGTAACAAATGCTGGCATGCATCTGTCAATACGGATACACTCTGAATAGTGGGATCATACGTAGCGCCATAGTGGCTAAAACACATCAACTGTTTTAATCCTAAGATGAGTACCAACTCTACATGTATAAAAGGAACATGTATACTCAAGTTCTAAGCAAGTGAAAAAAGTGAGAATGAAAGAAGCTTATCTGACTAAGTTGTGCCCGTGTTCGGGGAAGAAAAGGGTAGGGAACCCATGTCAGAAGTGTCTGTCCCCTGGCGGAGGGTTCCTTCCTTTCCTCCTGTGAAAATATAAAGAGAAAAAAAAAATATGAATTTAAAATGAGATAATGCAAATTACATATCTACTTAATTTACATAAATACTATACATCTAAGTACAATAAATCATGGAAGATTTAGAAAATTAAGGAAGAAGGTATTTAACTTTCATGTAGGTGTATGCTCAATTCCTCATCTACGTTGTGCCCTCTTGGTTGTTTGGTTTCGAGTTCTAGAATCTATTTGGATTCACGTTTACGTAACATATGAACTCTATTACCGCCTCTAGGGCCAGTATATACCTGTTCAATAATGAAATAACTCAACAGAGCACTGTTAGAGAGATGATGTTCATGGAAGTGTCTTGCAAATGGATAGTGTATATCTCTCTTGTTTATAGCACGCATATGTTCCAAAACCCTCTTTTTGGCCATTAGAGTAGTACTGCCAATATACCGTAATCCACATGGGCAATCTAAAGCATACACCACAAAAGTGGTGCTGCATGTTAAGAATTGGTAGATTTGTTTCTTTTTAGTTCTTCCTGGTATGGAGAATTCTTTGACCATATGACTGTTGTGGCATGCCTTGCAGTGTCCGCAAGGAAAGAAACCTTTGAGGCTATGATCTCCTTGGGTTTGGATTTGGGTAATGTCATTATGGACCAAAATGTCCCTGAGACTACGACCTTTTCTATAGGTAATTCTAGGACGTGTATGAATCGATTTGCCAATAATCGAATCGTTCGTTAGTATGGGCCAATGATTGGTAAGAATCTTGTGTATCTGTTGAGAATTCCTATTGTATGTAGTAATAAGCTGTGTCTCTTGTGATTCAGTGTAAGTAGTCGTATCTCTGTTCTGATCTTGATCCTTCAGAGTGTCTGATCTGCTGATCTTACTGACTTTGTCTAAGGCACTCAAACTGTAGAAAAATTATTTTTCATAAGAATTTTTCCAGAATGTTTCCACAATTTGAGTGCAAGCTCCTTCTGAATTTGGAGTGAAGTGCTTTGATGTAAGTGAGGCGTGTGTGGCATTCGCCTCCGACCTGCACCACCGGTGGTCTGGAAGCCACCAACAAAGCCACAATTGATGACCCCCGAGCACCACAGTGTATGGGCTGCCCTTAGCGGAGACTTGATGTCTGCAAGGAGCCCCTAACATTCAGTGACCTCGGAGCCGGGACTTGCGGTTTTTCACTGTGAGTAAATGTGGATCTTGATATTGAACTGCGCCTGCTTTTTGGATCAAATTCCGCAGTGTGTCATCAAGGAATTGAGCAAGCGCATACTTTGGCTTTCTATTTTGAAAATACGAGCATTTGTGGCAGGCAGTGACGAGACAATTGTCTTCAATGATAATATGATTTCTGCAAGTTTGCATTTAATCAAAAAAATTAATGTAAATGCCTACAAACGCTGCTATGAACTATACAATGAAGGCTGCATAATGAAACTATTGCGCATGCTATCAACAGTGTATTTTAAACACAGACACTGGACAAATGTTTGGCTGCTGATTCAATTGATATAACTTTATTGTCCACAAGTTGCCTGGAATAGAGGATTGTGCCTTTAAAAGACAAATTGAAAAACGGCAGAAGTACTGTGATGAATAACACCTGTGGACTTTATTTAAATGTGGATATGTGATCGCGCACTTTTCAGGGTGACAAAGGCTGTAAGGAAAGCCGAAACGCGTTCCTGTTATTCCAAGCAGGTGCTGCTTAATAAAAGAAGTTTTCCACAATTTGAGTGCAGGCTCCTTCTGCATTCGGAGTGGAGTGCTTTGATATATATATATATATATATATATATATTCACAACGACCTCCTAACGCTGTACACTCCAAGGGAATGGCGCAACATCAGGAAACAGACTCCGTAAGCAATGTGTCAAAGCAAAGTGATGGTTTATTCACACATCAATTGTCCAGATGACGCGTTTTGGCCGCCAGACATGCGGCCTTGTTCACTTGAAGCGTTACTAATATATATATGTATATATATATTTTTATTTATTTATATGTAGGTTTATATATGTATGTCCATTGTTGAATACCTTCTTAAGCATAAGTTATATACTTTCTCCTATTGCAGTTTAAGATTTTAAGAATTCCAAATTTGCCTTCCTCTTTTACTTTTTGTGGTGTATATTTTATTCAAAAACAATTGTAACAAAAATGTGCTCCTAACTGCTAGCTACTCTGATTCAAGCATCTGAATCTATGAAAGTTCCAATACTGGAGTAAGGAAATAAGTTACTTACCTGTAACTATAGTTCTCCAGTATTAGAATCTTTCATAGATTCACATGTGACCCACCCTCCTCCCCTGAGAAACTCACCTTTTGAGACCTTTACGGTTATGCTTATTGCACTAGTGCTGTAAAAATCTGAAGGTCTGAGGTTCTCTCAGGGGTGTTCTAGAGGGTAGGGTGTTCTGACTGGCTAAAGCCTAGTTTTTGGTCTCTTTTACAAAAAGAGATTCATATGTTACAAAACTGAAATGGGCCTAGGCCTGTTTTTCTAGTTTATGCTAACTTTGCATTGCTGTTTTGATATACCGGGGACTCCCATCTCAACGACAGGGAATGATTCAAGCATGTGAATCTATGAAAGATTCCAATACTGGAGAACTATAGTTACAGGTAAGTAACTTATTTTCGTATGTGCAGATAAGAATGGTGAAATCTTGCAAAGTAAAATATAGGAATAAGTTGTTTAATTATTGCTTCAGGCATTGAATTGATTGTTTCAACTCACTGTTGCATCGTAAGATGTTGTTTATATATTTGTTTGCAGCCCTGATGAAGGAATAATTTCTTGAAATGTGTTGGGTATTATGTGAATTATCAACAACTTTATAATTAACCAAATAACTTAAGCAAGAAATAATAAAGCATAATGTGAAGTAACGAGAAATTGATAGCACAACTGATATGATTCTGAGTAATTTTATCAAAATATTGGAGGCCTCAAAGAAAATGTAACATTTTTCACGTAACACATTGACTCATTCTACACCCATATTTATCCATTCCAAGCAGTATCATAAACATCCTTTTCATCGCAGCACAGGAAATGGGGACTATATCTCTCTATTCCCCAAAGTGCTGTGCAATAACAGTATGGGATATTCAAACTGGATTAAAGATGATGAAATTAAGTAAGATATACGAAAATATCCAGCACCCACTGAATATAATACAACCACTTTTACCGACATGGAATAAATAATTAGATGCCAGTGGAAGTGTAACAATGGGAATCAGCGAAGAGAAAACAGGTGTTTGAACATAGACTGAGACTACATTTCCCATGGCCAAAAGTAAACATAGAATGAGACTACATTTCACACGGTCCCACAAATGAAATAATCAGAAATTGGATACTGAGCAAGCACCCAGAGAACAGGCATTGAAACACAAATTGAAACTACATTTCCCATGGTCCCGCGGAAGAAATAATTGAAAACAGTGTCGAGCGCCCAGGGAACAGGCATGTGGATACGGAATTAGACTACATTTCCTGGGGGGCGCTAGAGGGCGCACGGCAAGATGGCCGCACCTTAAGGTCGCTCTGCCCGGCTGAGCCACCATCCGCCTATAATCCGCCTGGAACAGCAGAAACTGCGCTACGGAAACCGCGCGACCCTAGCTGGCCAAGACCCCTGCATACTTTGGTGGCATTGGGGAGCGGCGGATCGCTCTGTGGCGGCGCCTCACCGGAGCGATCGAGACCCGTGGCGGGCACACAAAATGGCGGCCACCTGCATACTCCGCTGACGCGGCCGGGCTGTGGCGTCCCTGCCTGCCGCGGAGCTGAGGCGCCGATTGGAGGTGGCCGAGAGCTGCTGCCGGCGGCGTACCTGCCTGCTCTGAGGAGGGGTGCTGTCTGAGGGCGGCCGGGACCTACAAGGCCTGTGCGGGCCCTACGAGGACGAGGCCGAGTACTGCGCTGTTGGGCGCTGCAGTCACGAGCACGACCACCGTGAGGGAGAGGCGAGCGGCGGCGGCCCGGTGCGAGCTTTGGGGACCCGCGCCGAGGTGCAGAGACACACTTGCGGACTGCCGGCGGAGACGACTCCTGGGTGCTGGTCACGGTGAGTGGGGCGCGGCCCGGCCGGGGTTCGCACCAGCGGAGGCGGGCGGGGGCCCTGGTCGGCGCTGCGGCCTGCGAGCTTGGGCGGGCGCCTGGGGGGGAGTTGTAGGCCGGAGTAGGAGATCGCGCTCCAGTTGCTGCCGTCTGCTGGCTGTCACTGCCGCGGCTACTGCTGGGCCCGTGCTTGGTGGTCCCACGGGACAGATAGAGCGTTAGGCCTCTGTACCGATCTGGGAGAGGAGGGACTGGCACACTTACCCCTGCATTGCCACTGGTTATCCTCAAGGCTGTTGTGGCGGGTCTCTGACGGAGAGTGCAGCTGGGACCCAGGCTTGGGTCTGGAATACACCCCGCATTGCTTTGAACTGCTGTGGATCCTTTGCTGATGCGACTCCGGGGTGCGCACCACCTCTCATCTGGGTGGCCGGGGCCTGTGCTGAATCCCCTTGATTAGAACGAGCTGCTAACTCACTGGCTCTTGATGAGGGGCTAGTGGACACGAGAATTTTCACTGGTGGGGGGCCTTCATGCTCTGAACCCAAGCCCACTCCCGGCTGTCGGGCGACCTCCTGTGCTGGTGCGGGCCTACATCTCTCGGGCGGGCAGTTGCGCTCACCGGGAGGAACGAGTGGATTCATTTGACGACCCGCCTGGAGTCTGCGAGGGATTCGGCTTGCTCCCCTGCGGAGGACTTGCCTAGATATCTGGCGCTATGGGCAGGACAGACAGAACCCAGCCTCGCCTCACGTTCGAGGCCCGAAAATCCACTAAAACCCCACAGAAGGCTGCCTCGGACTCGGAGGCTGATGCCCAGGAGGGAGGGCCCACTGGCCTCGAGACCACGCTTTTGGCCATGCAGCGCAGCCTCCAATCCATCGAGGGAACAATGGCGGCTGTCAACAACCGGCTGGACCACATGTCCTCGCAGCTGGAAAAACAGAGTGCCCGTATGGGGGAAGTCGAGCAGCGGGTGTCTACAGTGGAGGATGGTCTAAGTGAAGTCGCCGGGAAAACGCTTAACATGGAAAAAGTCCTTTCAGTCATCCAAGCCAAGAACGAGGATTTAGAGGCCCGCTCCAGGCGCAATAACCTCCGCATTACTGGGCTGCCGGAATCCACCAATGTGGGCAAAATGGAGACCTACATTGAAACATTGATCACAGACCTATTCGGCACGGAGCAGCTTTCACACATGTTCATTGTGGAACGGGCACACCGCTCATTGGCGGCTCGACCGGCCCCGGGCGCTCCCCCCCGCCCCATTATTGCACGAGTACTGAATTATAGGGACCGGGACACTATACTACGTCTGGCGAGAGAGAAAGGGGCCATAGAACATCAAGGCAATAAACTCCTTCTTTCCCGACTTTACTGTCACTGTCCAGGCTGCGAGGAGGGAGTCAAAAAATTTCTACAAGCGGAAGGGGTCCCGTATGCCATGCTATACCCTGCTCGCCTGAAGATAGGCCCTGACGGGGACTCTCACATTTTTAATAACCCCAAAGCAGCCTTAGAACATGCCAAACGCCTCAAGAGGAGGCGACGCGAATCCCGATCGCCATCAGAGACTGAGGAACAATAGACCCATAGGGTGCATTGGCTGAATTGTTTTGCTGCCACGGTTGCCTATTTGACTTTTCAGGTTTCTTATTCCTCATGATGTATCACTTATCAGTATGATTTGCTCTTCCTTCCATTCACAGGTGTCTTTGGCCGGGGCTGACTGGGATACGCCTGCTCGCATACCATGGGCGCGCTCCATGATGTTGTAATTTCCAGGCATAGTTACCGACCCCTGCTCAGCCTCCTCCTACTAGATAGGAGGATAGTAGCACTCTAACGCCCTCACATGGGTGCACCCCATCTCAGTTTTGCATTGCTGGTAGTTCGTTGGGACGGGGGAGGGGTGGTTAGGGATGGCTTTGGCGAGTTGGGGATGCTGAAGTGGGAGGGGGATGGGGGATTGCGATGGGGGATGCTATCTGGCACTGTCTTTTTAGGATTTTATGCTTTTTACTATTTTCAATGTAATTCCACAGGCATGTCTTTGAAATATTCGATAGGTACATCATTTCATAACCTGCTGATAGATGAGTGGTAAAATGCGCCTTTTAACATGGAATGTCCGTGGCCTCAATACTCCCAAAAAGATCAGGTCGGTGTTTACCTACTTAGACAGGATGGAGGTCCACATTGCCTTCTTACAGGAGACACATCTTACCAAAGCTTCCGAGGGGAAGGTGGGGGCTCGATGGGCTGGCTTTCGTGCCTCTTCCTCTTATTCTAGCTATGCAAGGGGAGTGATTATTTTGATCAAGAAAGGGATACCGTTCCAAGTCACGCGCACAGAGACTGATGATCAGGGACGAGTGGTGTTGGTGCATGGTCAACTAGGTCGGTCGAGTGTCCTTTTTGTAAATGTGTATGGGCCGAATGTTGATGACCCGGCCTTTTTTGCTGATGTATGGCGCCGCATCTTGGGGTTTCCAGACGCGGAGATTATATGGGGAGGGGATTTTAATGTCTGTCTGGATATGGAGGCTGACCGGAGGGGCAGTGAAAATGCACGGCCTAAACAGGCGGCGGAGGTGCTGCGTGGCCTGATGGATGCGGGACGCTTGAGGGATATATGGCGTATGCAACATTTGGGGGAGCGAGAGAGCACGTTTGTTTCATTTGCGCATGGGACTTGGTCCCGCTTGGACTTCTGGCTGGCTACGGAGGCTGCGTGTGCGTGGGCGACTGGAGTGCGCCACTTAGCCAGGACGCTCTCGGACCACTCCCCGGTGCTCCTGGATCTACAGGTCCCAGCATGTGATCGGCCACCCTTCCAGTGGCGCTTACAACCGTCCTCCCTGACGGACCTGGTCTACCGGGCCTCAGTAGGAGAGGCGATTCGTAATTTTTTCTGGGAAAATGCTGGCACAGTTGATAGCGCAGGCATCATGTGGGAAGCGTTCAAAGTCACTATCAGAGGGGTCTGTATGGGGGCGCAGGCTGGAGTACTGCGAGACTTACGGCGCAGAATTCACAAATTGGCCGCCGATATTTCCACTCTGGAGCGAGCCTATGAGATGGATCCGCTGCCCGAAACTCTGTCCAAGATCCGTGCACTGGTGACAGAACATAACGACACGGCTGACCAGGAACTGGTACATAGGTCCAGGCGTAGCAAGGCCCGATACTATGGTGAGGGGGGACGGCCTAGCCGCTCGCTCGCGCAAAAACTGGCTGCGCCGCGGAGGCAAGAGTATATCACGGAAATCCTAGACGAGGCAGGGACAGCTTGTTACGGCACAACCGCCATTAGTGAGACCATACTTGACTATTACACGGCACTCTATAGCAATAGAGATGTAGTGCAGCCGGCCGAGATCCATTCATACTTGGATGATGTCGCACTGGGCTGGCTGTCTCCCGGCCACAGGGAATACCTTACTCAACCTTTTGATGAGGAAGATGTAAAACTCGCTATTATGTCCCTCCCTACCTGCAAAGCTGCGGGATTAGACGGGTTCCCGAGCGAGTTCTATAAGACATTCGCGGAGGACCTGGCCCCTCGCCTTCTTGAAGTATATGCGGAAGCGTATGATACTGGACAGCTCCCACCCTCGTTGCGGGAGGCTCTACTGGTAATGCTACTGAAACCGGATAAGGAGCCTAGCCACTGCGATTCATACAGACCACTCTCAATGATTAATATCGACACCAAGATACTGGCGAAAATGATTGCACTCCGCCTTCAGCCTCTGGTTCCCCTGCTGGTACTCCCTAACCAGTCTGGTTTTGTGCCTGCCCGGTCTACTGTGCATAACCTGCGAACTCTCTTCGCTATTTTGACGCAGACTTCCAAGCCGCGGCGGTGCTACTAGACGCCGCCAAGGCGTTTGATTCCCTCTCCTGGGAGTATATGTTTACCGTTCTCACGCGAATGGGTGTTCCCCTGTTTTTTTTGCAATGGATCAGGGTCCTGTATACCAAACCTGCGGCTAGAGTTCGCGTGAATGGCTGGGTATCCTCGGCGTTTCCCATTGGCAGAGGCACACGGCAGGGATGTCCTCTGTCACCAATGCTATTTGCGCTGGCGCTGGAGCCACTGGCATGTAAGTTGCGCCAATTGCACGCCTCCGCTGCGCTGCGCTTTAGACAACGGCCACTTGTTGTTTCGCTCTATGCGGACGACATGCTGTTATATGTCCGTGAGCCTGCAACCCACCTTTCTGAACTGCTGAGGGAATATGTTAAATTTGAAGGATTCTCTGGCTTAGGTGTAAACTGGGCCAAGTCGACGGTATTTCCCTTAACAGCGGGTACTGACGAATTTGAGATGGACTTCCCCCTGTCTTGGGCCCGGGATCCGGTGAAATACTTAGGGATCTGGCTGCACAGGGACCCTGCCCAGGTCATATCCATGAATTACGGGCGCACCATCACACAACTCACGGAAAAAACGAAGAGGTGGGCCCGCCTGCCCCTCTCGTTAGCGGACCGCATCGCTGTGATTAAAATGACCATTTTGCCCAAACTATTATATTTATTCGTGAATATCCCACTCCGTCTGAATATTTCAGCCTTCAAGGCATTACAGACGGCCTTACTATCATTTGTGTGGGGCGGCAAAAAACCTCGTTGTAGCTGGGAAACCCTAGTCCAACCCTTTGAACGCGGTGGCTTCGAGGCCCCAGATATGCGCCTTTATTACCTATGCGCCCAGGCACATTTTGCGCATTATTGGTTCTTCCCACACCGCTATCTCCCCCATACGGCGATTGAGGCGGACGCAATACTCCCCTTGCCACTGGTGGCAGCTGCTCTCTCGGGTGGGAGTGGAGGCCCCCGAACGGAAATCAATCCGGTGCAGTGCACCGCCTGGGCCTGGCAGACATTGGCTAGACGAGCGAAACTGCCCTATCTTTATGCCCCCAAATTGCCGATTGCGGCACATCCTGGCATATCCGCGGCGCAAGAGCGTTCGGCGCTGGGCGCATTGCAAGCGGTCGGGGTCACGCAGCTGGGGGACTTGTACAAACAAAGCCAGTTTCGCTCACTGCTGGACGTACAGGTGGGTCGGTCACATGGAGCTATGCTATGCTTCACATACGTGAGGGTTCGGCAGGCAATCAGGGATATATATCCTAACTACCCCACTGAGCCTCAGCCACTGCGGGCGCTGCAGGCGGTGCTCGCAAGTGAGGATCGTAAGGGACTGATCACTAAACTATACGCTGCATCGCTTCGTGAGCGTGAGGAGGAGGCGCACCCCTCATACACTAAATGGAACGAAGCTCTGGGTAGCACGATGTCCATAGACCATTGGCATGCTTGCTGTAAACTGACTGGGCGCCTCACAGCTAACTGTAATCTACGTATCATACATTTTAACTTTTTACACCAGCTCTACTACACCCCTGTGCAGCTGAGGAAATTTGGCCTGAGGGATACGGCTAATTGTGTGCGGTGTGGGCATGCGGACGCCGATTTTCTACACCTCTCCTGGCTCTGTGCGGGGTTAGTTACATTTTGGTCTAGGGTGGTGGATGTGTTAACGGAGGTCGTGCTGGAACGAGTGGGATGCATGCCTGAGCTATGCTTGTTGGGCAATGTGACACCCTTAAAGCCCTGTAACAGGAGGTTGGTGGCTGTGGCGACTCTAATGGCTAAGCGGGCCGTGGCGCAGCACTGGGGTGCACGGGGTTGCCCACGGTTCGTAAATGGATCCGGGACTTGACCTACTGTAGGGAACAACTAGAGACCTATGCTGAAGAACTCCCTGAGTCATCAAGGCCCAAGGATTTCTGGGCCCCACTTACCATATATTTATCAAGCCACCCTGATTTGTAAGATGTCACACATTCTTATTTCTATGCTAATGATACTTAATGCAATTGATCCCAGGTTATTGTACTATTCCGACATGTGTGCGCATCAGAAGTCTAAATGTTGCCGCTATGTAGGTCACATCATTGCAGTGCCAGAGGGCGAGGGAGGGGGGGGGGGTTTGTTTCTTTCGTTTGCCTTATGGCATTTTCATTGGGTATCTGTTCATATATTGCTTGATATGTATATGCACCTAAAAAGTTGCTTGTCCTGAATTCCTGGGCGCGTTGCTCCTGGCACGCGCATGATATTGTTGTATGGTATGACAAGCTGTTAATAAACAAATTTTTTTTAAAAAAGACTACATTTCCTGTGCCCCCCCCCCAAAAAATAGCAAGAAATCCGACTCTGATGCCCTGAAGCACATAACCTGCATGAAATACTCTGTAAGGTGCGTGAGATGCTGATATCAGGTGAAACACTAGGCGGACACTGGGCCACACTACAGCAACCCAACAACGGATGGAGTTGAAGCCACAAAAAAGGTGTAATATCGGCAGACTGACAGAGAAAGAGGTGCTGAACTTAAACATAAAGTAGGCACCAACAACTAAACGTCATTATTGATGTTTTGCTAATAGAAAAACATTTACTAGGCTGACCTAATTTACTTATTCTTCTCGTTGCAGTGATCCACAGTTTTAACTACTGAAGAATAGGGGGCCGATTACGATGGCGGACGGAAAAAGCTTCCGTCTGCCATTCTCGCAGCAAAAAAAGACCCGCATGAACCGCGGCATTTCCGCCAGCCAAATTATGATGCAATGCACGTAAAATGCGACCGCGGCGGACAGAATTCACAAAAGACTGTCTGCCACGGTCGGAAAAGCTGCAAATCCGACCGCGGCGGTCGGGGAAAGCTGTTCAATGGACCAAAAAGGCCGCTTTTGCCGCGGTATGACCGCACGGCTAATTACGATGAGATTGCGGAGCTGGCGTAACGAGCATTGCATTCCGACTGCCGCAGTCGCGCTTAAGCCAAATGAATGGCGGTCGGAACAAACTTCACAACAATGCTCTAAGTGGTCCTGTACTCTCCGCTGCCCTCAATCACATCAGACACGCAACCAATGATACACCCCAACTGTCTTTTGGTAATGAAAGCCATGCTCAGCATGGAAGATACACCTGGTGGTCATCACTCATGTGGACACACCCACATACCACAGCATAAAACCAACCCCTTCCTGGACCAGCATCCTTTCCAAAGCAGGCGCACAGAGAGAGACAGGACACCATTTTACAGACATAGCACATCACACAGCACACCATCACACACACCACCACGTCTCATCCACACACCTGACACACCTCACAAATCTACACCACCACCTTGCTCCCTGCACTTTTCACTCATTTGCAACATGCCCCCCAACAAAATGCCCAAATTCACAGACACAGAGTTGAAAGTGATGGTAGATGAGATAATTAGGGTAGAACCACATTTGTTTGGAAACCTGGTCCAACAGACCCCACTAGCGAGGAAAAATCACATGTGGGGAAGGATCTACAACAAAGTCAATGCAGTAGGGACCACCCTGCGTACACTGCGTGACATCATACAGCAGTGGTCCGACCTCAAGAGCAGGGTCAAGGCTCGGGCCCAGAGGAACCATGAGGCGGCTCAAAGAACTGGTGGTGGTCCTCCCATTCCACCACTAACATTCACCGAATGGGAGGAGAAGGTGCTTGCCATACTGCATCCCGAGAGTCTCACAGGAATAGCTGGGGGAGTGCAGACTGGTAGGTACAAGCAAAATGATCACATCACACTGCAATGTACTGTTGTGCACAACAATTGAGCCTCAATTTCCATAGAAAATCAAACTTATGTAGAATGCACGCATTCAATATGAATGTCTCACAAGGCTACCATTTCCTTCCTCTGCTTCACATCACAGGTAGGTAGTCAGATCATGCACCCTGGCCTCCCTCCCAAACAGAATGGAGCACCCTCCCCAACCCACAGCCATGTGGCAGCCATCTCCCTACTCTGCTACACCTCACAGGTAGGTAGCCATCTTACTAGGGAGTGGGTTTTTGGGACCTGAGAGCAAGACCACAACTCCCACCAGGCCCTCTGGCCTCCCTCCCAAACAGCATGGAGCACCCTCCCCAACCCACAGCCATGTGCCAGCCATCACCATCGACAGGGCCTCATAACAGGTAGGTAGCCATCTTACTAGGGAGTGGGTTTTTGGGACCTGAGAGCAAGACCACAACTCCCACCAGGCCCTCTGGCCTCCCTCCCAAACAGCATGGAGCACCCTCCCCAACACACAGCCATGTGGCAGCCATCTCCCTACTCTGCTTCACCTCACAGGTAGGTAGTCAGCTCATGCACCCTGGCCTCCCGCCCAAACAGCGTGGAGCTATCTGACCACCACATCCCGCACTTGGTAGCCAGCTCTGTAAAGCTCCATACGATGTACCCAGTGCACACACAGCTAATCCCATTTAGAGGTCACATGAATCACAGTGTCAATGATGAAGTCACATGTAACTGCAAAGCCCAAGAACGCAATGGGCAAAATCCAATGTGCAAGTCCCATTGTCTCAAAGCATAAAGGCTCACATCAACACAACACATGCATGGAGACTCAGTCAAAGCTCACAAACCACATGATGTCAGTACAAAAATCCCAAGAGAAATCATAGCAGACAGAGACTTACTGAAAAGACTCCAATATCCTAGTATAAACTGAAGTGGATGAGCAACAAGTTGGTACATGGACATGTCCTTGGAAATACAATATCTGTACACATGAAAGTGTTGGCATTGCCATGTCACATCGCTAACAAGCAATGTATGTACCTCTACATCATGTTAGACTGCTGACAAACTGTTACGAATGCCAAGTAATGGCAATGTCAAATGTTTGGTTTTCTCAAATGAAATGTCCAGAACATGAACATCAAAGTTGTGTCGTGAACTGAACATGCTGACAATATAACCTCTTCGTTTCTCGGACGAGGAGGACCAACCTGGCCCCTCAGGCATGTCCGGGCAAGCTCAGTCTCAGGGCCTCACTGTCCCCACCACCACCACCATGACTCCCACAACAGCAGCAACAACCCTGACCCCTGCAACAACGACCTGTGTGGCAGCCACCTCCACCATCACCACCAGTGCCTCCAACACTGTTCCTGTGGCAGTTGTCACCAATACCACCAGGCAGCCCGGGGATGCTGGGGACAGTGTGCGGGGGCGTCGACAGGCAACGCCACAGGTCCGTGTCTGCAGGGCAGGTGGGAGGTCAACTGGGGGACAGTCACAGGAGGACACTGAGAGTGAGGCCCTGGCCTCCGTGAACACAATCCTTGGTGCTTACCAACAAAACCAGGGACAGATGGGCCAGGTTGTGGAAGAACTGCGTGAACTCTGCCTGCTGCAAAGGTCCATGGACACACGTTTGGTACAACTTGTGGAGTACATGGGCCAGCTTGTGGGTGTTCTGAGGGACATCCATGCAGCTCAAATAGCGGCACCCCCACCCAGTGGCCTGCCTGATGATACTCACAACACCTCAGCAGCGGCCACAGGGAGGGGTGAGGCAGAAGACACAGACTCTTCAGACACCTCTGAGCATGCAGCAGGTTCCCCCCCTGCCAAACGGCAGAGGGGACATCCGAGAAAGACCAAGGGAGGATCACGTGGCAAAGCACCTTGCAAAACCAGTTCTAGGAGCCACCGTTGATGTCACCAGTGTTGCACAGAGCATTGACTTTGTTGTACATCCGATGCCACATTGATGGGACTTTTCTGTTGGACTGTGGAATTCCACCATTGTGTGTTACACCCTAATTATCTATGTACCATTGCTTTCAACTTGAATACTCACCTCTCACTCACGTATAAATAAACACAATTCACACCCCTATGCCTTTGTGTCAGTACCATGTTTATCACAGTAAGTAGTATGTTAACTCACATTGCAATGTACCACACGCTTTGAATGCGACAATCCATTGAGAGGGCGGAGGAACCTAGAACGACACAAGAAAATAATTGTGAGTTGTCATATGATGGCATGATAGCTAAAACCCAACACTAGTCAACACTGTACTAGATGCATTCCAGATAACACTGACAAACACCATCAACATGGACATGAGGTAATTAGAAAAAGTAACACACCGTTGCACAGAGTAACCCTCAGCAGTGTGCCAACAACAACCAGCATCCAGACACATCCTAAAAGTTCGGGCCAAAACAGGAAAGCGCACAGACACTGTCATAGTTGCTCAATGCTAACTTACACTCAATGGAAGTAGTTGGCGATGAGCTGTTGACGCAGGTCAAGACCTTCTTCCTCACCACCATCATCGCCACTGGGCATGTGTGGGTTTGCAGCTGGTGGCTTCTGCTGCTCATTATCATCCTGAATCAGGGGGATCTCTTTGCGCAAGGCCAGGTTGTGTAGCATGCAGCATATCTGACACACCTTCTGGGGAGAGTAGAGTAGTGCACCACCACTCTTGTCCAGACACCGAAATCTAGACTTCAGAAGTCCAAAAGTACGCTCCACCACACGACCATGGGCATCATTGAAGTGGACTTCCCCGGGCGTACTTGGATTCCTCAGTGGGGTCAGCAACCACGGACGGTTGGGATACCCTGAGTCACCTAGTTGTGAGAAACACAGACCAACAATGTAAGAGAAATATGTGAGGAGAGCAGCATGTCACACATACACCACACTCATTGACACAGCCCACTCACCAACAAGCCAAGGCCGCTCTGGATGAAGATTTGCCATCAATTGTGGGATGATGCTGTTCCGCAGTATGAATGAGTCATGTGCCAAACCAGGAAATTTGGCACACACGTGGGATATGATCTGATCAGCTTGGCATACCACTTGCACATTTATGGAGTGATGATGCTTGCGGTTACTGTAGATGTGCTCACGTGCCTGTGGTGGAACAAGGCCAATGTGTGTACCGTCAATGGCTCCTACAACATTTTGGATGTGTCCAAGATCATAAAAACCCCCCTTCACATCTGCCAATTCATGTCTTCTTGGAAAGTGAATGTAGCTGTCCTTGTAGGTCATCAATGTAGACAGGACATCCCGCAGCACCATGCTGAACATAGGCTGAGACATCCCACCGACGGTGGCCACTGTGTACTGGAAAGACCCAGTGGCAAAGAAATGCAGTGCAGCCATCACCTTCACTGTTGCTGTCAATGCTGCTGGATATGTGCGGTTAGGCTTCAAATGGGGCTCCAACTGAGCACATAGCTCTCGCAGGGTTAGGCGATTCAGACGGAATTTCTTGATGATGTCGATATCCTCCATCATCGCCAGGTCTGGGATAGGGCGAAAGACAGGTGGTCTCCTCCTATGTACTCTGGCAGGGGACAAATGTTAAAATGAGTCAAAGGAGAGATTAGCAGACATCTTCAGAGACGACCATAAAAACTTTGAATACAAATGGGGCCCGCTGGTTTCCTTTCTCTCGAGCGGTCTTCCTTCGGCGGTATGTCCACCTTCCGTACGAGAATTACATCTCTTTCAGCTTTAGTAGGGGTTTATCTCCTGACTATACACATCCGGATACACCGGCAGCCCTCTAGGGTCAGCGCAATCGAACTGGAACCAGTCCTAATACCCGATGCTGCTCCAACTGCCCTATGACGGGTAGATAAGTGTTCAACCACCACCAGGGGAGGGAGGGAGGTATAAGGGGGGGGTTTGTTCATAGTAAGAGGGGGGTTGTATTTTTGTTTTCCCTCTTTTGCTTACGTATGGTTTTATCGATGTTTACTGTACTAAAATGACCATGACACGAAAGAGGGGAGGGGGGTATGGAGACCTCACATATAGAGAAACTGGACTTCAATTAGAGCTCTTTCAATCAGAGAGGTACTCTATGTTATACTTCTGTGAACTCTAATGTACTGTGATATTTATCAGTCATGTTGAATAAACAAACCTTTGACAAAAAAAAATGAGTCAAAGATGAGATGTGGGGACCAGCTTAACAAATGACTCACACAACCACTACATTGACAGGACTCTTGAACACGTGTAATGCACAAGTGACATGCATACACACCTTGATCTTCTGTAGTCATTCTGGTAGCCAGGGTGTACATACTAACTACTGCAAGATCAAAAGAAGTCGATGTCTATGGCATATGGTACACTGCTACATCATGTGTACCCAGCCCTGTGGGTAGATGACACAGCATATGTGGCTAACAGCAACAATGCCGACTTGTATGTCACTGCTGTCACAGCACGACCTCAACCTACAGTCCCACACTACACAACATGATCATGAAATGAGGCCAGTGTAAGCTGGACAACAATACATGAATAGACAGCACAGTGGACAGACAGATATGCACATTACGGTGTCAGTCCATTGTGACTGTGGGAGGAGATTGCGTTACAGACATTGCCATGTTCACCAAAATGAAACACAAATACACATGGAATGTGAATACATACACACATGGCTTAAACTTACAGCTGATGTCGGACAGATCGATGTTTCTTCACACATGTGCACTCCAATGACGTGTGTCAAAAATGTACAGGCACTGGCAGGGACACTGTATGCCACGCAACTAAGTGTGTTTTAAGTGCTAGAGGTTACAAGTATGTCTGATCTCCGTACAATGGACACCCCAAATGGCAGACAACATCACTGGCCCTTCATAAGACAACCCATGGACAAATAAGCGACAGACAAATAGCAAGGGATATTCAAACAGTGTTCCCCATTGGAATGTTTCAATCGACATTAATACAATGCGAGAGTCCTTTGTCCTCTTTTGAGTCCTTAACTTATTTCATTTCTGGCCACAAGACATGACAAAGAATGTTCTTTGACTCTCCTTTTCTTGTACATTACATGTGTGTGAAGTCTTAACTCAAAGGTCACACTCTATAATCCCTTTACAGGGTGCACACATCATTCTTGGCAGATGTGTTGGGATGAGTGATGCAATTAGCAAAGCGAGAATTAAAATGCTAAATGTGTTCACAGGCGCGGTAGCTGGCATCCACTGTGGTAACAAGCATTGGCCCCAATTGAATGATGCAGGATAGCGGTCGCTGCTTCCTGACCGCTGCGGTGCATCACCGCCTATGAGAATTAGCCATCAGCCAATGGGAGCCGCCAGCGCGCTAGTGGCTAACATATTTGAACGTCGCGGTAGGCGGGCTCCGCCACTGCGGGATCCTCATTGGCCCCAATTGAATGATGCAGGATAGCGGTCGCTGCTTCCTGACCGCCGCGGTGCATCACCGCCTATGAGAATTAGCCATCAGCCAATGGGAACCGCCAGCGTGCTAGTGGCTAACATATTTGAACGTCGCGGTAGGCGTGCTCCGCCACTGCGGGGCCCAGCATTGGCCCCAATTGAATAATGCGAACGAGGAGGCATATGATGGTGGTGCGCTGTCACCCTTGTTGAAAGAGGCACTCATAATAACATTGCTGAAACCGGACAAGGCGCCGAGAGGTGTGAATCATATAGACCTCTATCTCTTATTAATATAGATGCAAAGATCCTGGCTAAGGTACTTGCTATACGGCTACAGCCGCTGATATCTAAGGTAGTATGACCTGATCAGTCTGGTTTCATACCCGCACGGTCCACTACGCACAATCTCCGTACCATATTTGCACTGCTGCACCAATTAGAGCCTACTCTACCAGCAGCTGTGGTCCTGCTGGACGCAGCCAAAGCTTTTGATTCCATAGCATGGTCATATATGTTCACTGTGCTAGCGCGCATGGGGATGCCAGAGGCATTCTTAAAATGGATTAGATTATTGTATGAATCTCCAACTGCGCAAGTGCATATCAATAATACTACATCAGATGCCTTTAGGGTGTATAGGGGGACAAGACAGGGCTGCCCTCTGTCGCCTCTTATATTCACACTCTTTATGGAGCCATTGGCCTGCATGATTAGGCAAAAGTATGCAGCTGCGGCGCTAGGCTTTCAATTGCGGCCACTAATTATCTCACTTTATGCTGATGATATGACACTTTATGTTAGGACCCAGTCGCCAATCTAAGTCCAGTACTCTGAGAATACATAAAATTTTAGCACTACTCTGGCCTGTGTATAAATTGGGCAAAATCAATAATTCTACCGCTCACATCGGAGACACAACCACATGACACTGAATTCCCGCTGGAATGGGCATCAGGCCCTGTCAAGTATCTAGGAGTGTGGGTGCACAGAGACCCCAGTATAGTACTGCAGGAAAATTACGGGAGAGTGATGTCCAAGCTTGAAGACCGAGTTGCACATAGGATTAAGCTTCCGTTCTCTCTAGCTGACAGGCTGGCCATCATCAAAATGGTACTACTTCCGCAATTATTGTATTTGTTCCTTAATATTCCGATTGTATTAACAGAGTCCTTTTTTAAAACAGCTGAGGTCCCTATTAATTACACTAACATGGGCTGGGAAGAAACCGAGGATTGGCTGGGAAATGTTAACTCGACCATACTCAGAGGGAGGGTTTGGTGCCCCCGACTTTAAGTTATATTACCTTAGTGCGCAGGCCCATTTTGCGCACTTCTGGTATGCATCTCATGATTTTAGCCCACATGTAGCCTTCGAACATGATGATGCATCCCCGATACCGCTCAGAGCTATCCTGCCGCATGACCGTACCTCAACACCTAAATCTGAAATTAACACATTGCGTACTACGTTGATGGCTTGGCGGGCTCTGGTCAGGCAGGCGAGTAAACCGGTGCTATATGCTCCCGAGATGCCTTTGCTACATTATCCTGACATAACAGTCACACAGGAAGGCAAGTCACTTCAGATACTGCGGGGGTGGGCCTGAATACTATGGGAGATCTATATATCAATGCCACCTTTTTAAACTTGGCTGATTTGGTGTCGGAGAGAGTACAGCCCCCTTTACTCACATTTGTTTATTACCGACTGAGAGCGGCAGTTCGAGCCAATAATCTGTTATTTCCCAGCAAACCACCCACTCTGAGAGCACTCCGGTGTCTGTTAACTAGCGCCTCCAGGCAACATCTAGTCACAAAGCTATACAAAGCCGCACATAAAGACGACAATCGGGGCATTGGGAAGTCGATGGAGAAGTGGAAAGCTGTGCTGGAGCAGCCTATAGAGAAGGAAGATTGGGAAGCGTGTTGTATACAATTAAGTATGCTGACGTCCAATTGCAACTTGAGGATAATTCAGTTTAAATACCTTCATCAGTTGTATTATACTCCTGTGCAGTTGTGTAGATATGGTCGGAGAAATGATTCTAAATGTATTCGCTGTGGGATTGATGAGGCTGATTTCATGCATTTGGCATGAAACTGTCAAAGAGTGCGACACTTTTGGGTACAGGTTACCGATGTGCTAACTGAGGTGTTGGAGGCGAGGGTAATGTGTATGCCGTTGATTTGTCTACTGGGCCTATTAAGTGCGTTTAAATCGACAACTAAGAGACTATTATTAGTGAGCCTACTGCTGGCAAAGCGAAGAATTGCACTTCATTGGGGGAGCAAAACCAGCCCCACCAAAGAGGCGTGGTTGGTGGATATTGCGCACTGTAAGTCTCAACTCGAACTGGACGCTGAGGAGCTTCCTCTGCCATCAAGGCCAAGAGACTAAGATATGTGGGAATGACCTCGCGTAAAGTGAAGATCCGAATTATGGAGCACAATTTGTTGTACGAAATCATCAACCAAGTTCACCAATCATCTTCTAGAAAAAGACCACCCTCCGGAAGAATTGAGGTGGGCAGTACTGGACAAACCTAATTTGACACCTACCTCACCTAATCTGACCAAAACCCTCCTGAAAATTGAACAAAGATGGATCTTCAGATTGGGCACGGACTGGGTAGGACTAAATGATGAGATCCCTTGGTTATCTACCCCATAATCCTCTCATGACATGGTATATACATCAGTGTAATTTACTATACTATCTCAATTGCGCTAAGGTATATCACTCTGATCCCAGTGAGACCAGAACAGTAATCTATCTGTAACACACAATTTCCATTCTGATTAACATCTTGGGCTTTTTGTATGTTTAGCCTTATAGGATGCACTCTACCATCTTCTGATTCTAACATCTACACCTAACCAAAGCGTGTGCTGAGATCCTACAGCCTTCTTCCCAAGCACGCTTGTCTTTTGAATAACAAGCCTTTATCGGTTAGGCTGGCGCGATAAAACTACATCCCCCAGCATGCTTAGCTTTGAGACAGGAAGTAATCTCGATGCAGGTCAGGATAGAGCACAAGTAAGCTCCGGGAACCGGCCGGTTCCCCCCACTCCTGCTCCTAGGTATAGACAGCGGCACACCAGCTCGTCACACTCCGGTGAGTTTTTTGTTCTAAATAACTTGTTGTGGTTTCGCAACTAATGTGCTCCGGTTGAAGGCAATCTTGATACAGTTTTGATGCATCTAGCCCATGCGCGTTACCTCTGTCACTGCTCGCGAGAGCACTTGTACACATTTAGACTCCCGTCATATTAGGAATGACGTTGTAATGTTTTATCATGCCAGTCGAGTTTGGGTAGCGATATTGATAACACAGGTGGGCCTGCTTAATAGACTGGTTTTCTGTTTAGTTGGCGAAGTTGTATACCAGCCACCTGTACTGTAAGTATTGAGATGACGCTTATACATCCTTGCACAGGACGGCCTGAATACTTCAACAAACATATTAAGACCCGAGGGCTCTTGTGAGTTGTGTTATATGAGTTAGTGGAGCTTGCCCTTGTTGGTCTTTAAACCTCTTCTGGCCCTCTTTTGTGTATTTCTTTCTTTTGCTATAGAGAGAGTTCATGTACCCCACAGAGGAAGAGGTTTCTATTCCTGTTTCTTTTTGGTCCGCAAGAAGCCGTGGCAGTGGGGACCAATTCTAGACCGGAGAAACCTGAACACGTATCTTGGGGAGCAATCTTTCCACATAGTAACACTGCAGAAGATACTGCAGCTTTTGAAACCAAGGAGACTTTATGACAACCCGCGATCTCCAAGATGCGTATTTTCATATTCCCATTCATCCAAAGCACAGGAAGTTTCTAAGATTTGCTGTAGCCTGCAGCCGCTACCAGTTCAAAGTGCTCCTCTTTGGCCTCAAATCTGCTCCTCGCATCTTAACGGAGTGCTTTTCACCTGTAGCAGCCTTTCTAAGACAGCACCAGCATCAAGTCTTCCCTTATCTAGACAACTGGTTGGTCAAGGCACCTTCCAACCAGGGTGCACTAACATCAACAATAGCCTTCACAAAGCTCTTCAATAAACTGGGTCTCACTCTGAACCCAGAGAAGTCCACTCTTCATCCGTCACAAAACATAACATTTTTGGGGGCTTCGCTGGATACAACATTCTTCAAAGCGTATCCCATACCAGAGAGGCAGCTAAGACTGATGATGCTCGCAACGTTCGTCCAAAGAAAAAAGTAACTTTCTGTTCACCTCTATAAGTCCCTGTTAGGAATGATGTAAACTTGCATTCCTCTGGTCCCATTATGCCGCCTATGGATGCATCGACTTCAAGAGGAATTGGACAGGCAATGGGTGCAATTGACAGGGTCTTTCGATTACCTCATCCAGGTGACTCCGAGCATGGTGAGCGCCCTATCCTGGTGGACGTGACAGGAACATCTTTCAGTCAGACTCTTTTTCCACAATCTTCTCCTCTGGTCGTCACCACTGATGCTTCCCTAAAGGGGTGGGGTGCTTACCTCCAAGATCTCCAAGTCAGTGGCAAATGGCATCCTTCTCGAGTTCATCTATCTACACATCAAATTGCTAGAGTTGAAGGCAGTACATCTAGCCTTACAGGCGTTTCTCCCAAGGATTCACAATTCTGCAATGATCATCAGAACTAACAATACAACCACGATGCACTACATCAACAGGGAAGGTGGCACAAAATCCCACCTGCTATCACAGGAAGCACAGAGAATATGGAAATGGTTCATCCATCACAAGATTTGTCTACGAACAGAACATATTCCCGGGAAGCAGAACACTATAGAGGACACTCTGAGCAGGCTGACGACATCCTGCCACAAGTGGGAACTTGACTAGGGCACCCTGGACAGCATCTTTATCCGGCGGGGCAAACCAAATCTAGACCTCTTCACGCCCCGACCCCCCCAGAATCGGAAATGCTGGCTTTACGCAAGCTGGCATCTGCAACCAGGGTCATGGGGGAATGCATTTTCAATTGTATGTTCCAGAATCTTTGCCTGCGTCTTTCCTTTGATTCCTCTCTTCCTAAGAGTACTCATGAAAATGAAGGCAGACCCTTGCAAGAGGATCCTCATAGCTCCCACCTGGACAGCCCAACACTGGTTCGCAGAGTTACTTCTCCCCTCACAGGAGCATCACATTCAGCTGAAGCCATTCCCTTCTCTGCTGACCAGGGCCAAGTTCTGCATCTAGACCCCAAGTCTCTTCATTTATCAGCATGGCTCCTGAGTTCCACGAATTTGAACACCTGAACATTCCATCAGATTACAGGGAAATTCTAGCCAGAGCCTGTGCAGACAGTACTAATAAAACCTATCGCCTCAAGTGGACAAGGATTCATGGTTTAAAGTGTCTAAGATATATACTCGTTCCTCTTCATCAGAAGAAATTATTCAGTACCTTCTAAATTTAGCTCAGTCGACTCTAGCTCATGCTACCATTAAAGTCCCCTTGGCAGCCATTTCCCATTTCAGGCGATCTCCCACATTTCAAGCGCTATGGTTTTACAGGATCATTAAACAATTTCTCAAAGATTTATTCAGAACATTTCCTCCAGTAAGGCCTCCTCCTCTGCTTTTGCAACTGAACACTGTACTATCTCAGCTTATGAAGGGTACCTTTGAGCCCATCGGCAAAGCGGATATCAAATTTCTCTCCTGGAAGGAGGCACTCCTCCAGGCCTTTGGCCAGAAGAGATCGTGAGATTCAGGCTTTCACCATCCAGGAACCTTTCTTCCAATTCAGGTACAATAGGGTTATTCTCCACACAAACCCTAAATTCATTCCTAAGGTCCCTTCAGACTTTAACCTTAATAAACCGGTGGTTCTCAAGTCTTGCTTTCCGGACCCTACAACACCAGCTGAAAGAGCACTACACTCTTTAGACATCCAACAGTGCTTAAAATTCAATTTGGACAAGACTAAAACCTTTTCTCAAATACTCTTAACTATTTGTAGCATACAGTGCTCCTAGAAAAGGCTTTCCTCTCCCAAAGCAAAGCATCTCTACATGCATATCCAACGCCATTCAGTTCTGTCACTAGAAGGCTGGCAGACCTTTGCGTTCAACAGTTTGTGCCCATTCTACAAGGACAAGTCTACTTTTATGGCATTATTTACTGGTGTATCCCTCCCCGAAATCTGCGGGGCTGCGACCTGGAAGAACAGATACACCTTTACTCAGCACTACTGCTTGGAATCGGCCGTTTACAGTGATGCGGCTGTGGGCCAAGCAGTGCTTCGACATCTTTTCCAATAAAGGTGAGCCATACCTTCCTTTCCGCCATCCGCTCATTGATTACGCACATTTTTCATTCTATTTCTTTATTTCTCTAGAGTACTATCTTATTTATACGGATATTTCCATTCATAAAGATGTATATGTATATTGTTTCAAACATTTGATATGGATTGAATTGTGGAGAAAAATATGTTATTTAACTGCTGCTTAATCTGATTCAAGTGTGTGAATCTATTAAAGTTTCAATACTGGAGTAAGAACGTAAGTCACTTACCTATAACTGTAGTTCTCCAGTATTGGAACCTTTTATAGATTCACTTCTGACGCACCCTCCTTTCCTTTGAAACTCACCTTTTTCTCTCAGTGGATGTTTATATTACACTTTTGCTCTAAAATATGAGGGACTGGAGCTTCTCACAGGAGTGTTCTAGAGGGTGATACAACCTGATTGGTCAAGACTTAAGTTTGGTCTCTTTTTTAAAATGACTATGACAAGTTATTGGAATAAGGGGCCTAGGTCTTTTTTAGTCTATACCTATCATTACATTAATTTTCTAAGTTAACGGGGGACTCCCACCATGACAACGGGGAATTATTCAAGCATGTAAATATATGAAAGATTCCAGTACTGCAGAACTACAGCTACAGGTAAGTAACTTAATTTCTCCAGTATTGTATCTTTTATAGATTTACATGCTTGACTCTTCCCGTCATCATGGTGGGAGTCCCACGGTTACAGTAATAAGCATTATCATCAACTCCAGTGAAAACTAATAGCATTTAGGGACCATTTACATTGATTTAAAAACATCCAAACTTCAGCCAGTCAGAGCTGAGGCACTAGAGTAGTCTTCCCCTGCAGAGCCACCATACCTCGGATTTCTTACCGCACGTTGTGTGTTAGGGAGCCTCCCTGAACTTTGCTCATCTACAGTGTTTCTCTGTTACCCCTTTGAACTCCAACTTTCAGATATCACTTCATCTCATACCAGCATCTGAGGTACTGTTGGAGAAGTGTTTTTTGCTGTTTTTCTCACAGAATGACAGAGTTTAAAAAATGGCTGTTTTGGCCCTGCAAGACTTGTGGAAAAAGCAGGCTCTTCTCTGCGGTTCCTCACAAGGAATGCCTCTATTGTCTCTATCCAGATCATAAGCCAGGAGAATATAAGTACTGCCATACTTTTTCTGCAAAAACCCTCAAGGCCAGGTAGAGTAGATTACTCTTATGGCTCCAGAAGAAAAAGGCGGCCTCTGACTCAGGCTTTGAGCATAAGGGGAAAACTCACTCTTCCAGTAAAAGAAAAGAGGGAGAATCCTCCTCTTTCCACAGAGACATTAAAAGATCCAAGGGGCATATCATCAACGAGGCGAAAAAAAATTATCGCCGCTTTTGCGTCCGTTTTCAGACGAAAAGCGGCGATAATTATATCGCCTAATCAGCAAGGTCACGCTATCGCGTGAAACCTTGCATTAGCGCCTGTACTCTGAACGCCCAGCTTTGCATCTCTAATGAGATGCAAAGTGGGCGTTCCTGCCCTGACATAACTGGAGAAATGTCGCTAAGCGACATTTTTCCAATTATCAATGGGCACGCTAACCTGCAGAGCGACAAGCAAAGTAGCGATAACCTCTGTTATCGCTACTTTCCGTACGCCTGCTTCAAGATTGACTTAGCCATGATATCCTATGTAAGGTAGATATCATGGCTAAGTATGCCTTGCCCTATCATCAAGCTATCGCCAATCTTTAGAGATTATCGCTGGATTTCCAGCGATAATCTCACATTTGGCAGTTAGCGTTGCAATTTTATCGCTTTTGAGATAAGCGTTGGTAATAGCACGCTATCTCAGCGATAAAATTCCACGTTACCCGGCGATAATTATCCTAGCGCTAAGTGCGCTTAGCGATAATTATCGCCGGTCCTTGATGATATGCCCCCAAGTTTCAGAGTCAAGAGAAATTTGAGGAGAAAAGATCCGAAAAAGATCAGACTGGTTCTTCCACCTCTCTTCACATATCTGCTTCAACACCTCTGTCTGCTCCTCACTCCCCTAAAGAGCCTTCTCTTCCAACAGACCTTCCATCGACGACACCGTCGAAGAATTTGCTGTCTACAGCTAAAGCCGCAGTTTCAGGCACACTGTTGATGGTTTCGTCAGCGACTGCGACAATGATCACGACAACAGCATCATCGAGCAAGAATGGAATTTTGACTCTGTTGATGGCAACAAGACTGTCCCGAAGAAGATTTCCTCACCGTCGACGTTTGCCCCCGTGGATGCCCCTCTGACGAAGACTCCTCAAGCGCCTTGTCAATGCTGCAACCAGCTATGTTGTTGACTGGCCCGTCGATGGAGGGAAAAAGTATTTTAAAGCCAAAACCATTGCTTTAAGACTTTTCCAAGATCTCTCCTTTGCCTCCAGCTCGCCTTCTAGGCCTATTTGACCCTGCGTACAGCCCTTTTCAATTAAAGGTTAAATGTCAAGAGTCAGATGAAGAGAAAGATGTGGACGACCATCCATCGGGTTACCTACAGGGTGACTTCTCCTTCGCTGATAGGAGTCCCTCCTCTGCTCAGTTATGTTATGTTAGCCAGTATTTGTAAAGCGCACGGCTACTCCATGGAGTGTCCCGGCGCTAAGTCTCATAAACCCGACAACACAGAGCCACACACACCCCCCTGGAAACTATAGTTTGAAAAGCCAGGTTTTGAGTTGTCTCCTGAAAGCAAGGAGATCCTGAACCTGTCTGAGAGTGATGGGTAGGCCATTCCAGAGTCGAGACGCCACCACTTGAAAGGATCTGCCTCCAATCCGGGAGAACCGTATCTTCGGGGTGATGGTCAGACACTTGGCGGAAGACCTCAACGTTCGACGTGGAATATAGTGCTGGAATCTTTCCCCAAGATACCGGGCACCTATCTTATGGAAAGCTTTAAAAACAAGCACCAACGCTTTAAAATGAATCCTCTTCCATACCGGCAGCCAGTGTAGGGAGGCCAGAAGAGGGGACGTATGTGTTCTAGGCCCGGCCAGAAAAACAGCTCTAGCCGCCACGTTCTGAATCACCTGTAGGCGGCCGAGTAAGTAATCCGGAAGGCCAAGATACAATGCATTAACGTAGTCCAGTCTTGACGCCACCAGGGCCTGGACTACCGTCTTCCTATGGGAGACCGGAAGCAAGGGGAGAAAGTTCCTTAACATTCGCAGAAGTCCAAAACAGGTCCCGGCCACTGATTGAATCTGCGCCTTCATAGAAAGAGAGTCATCAAATTTGACCCCCAGATTTTTCACGACGTTGACCGACATAGTGGGCTTGGATACTTTTCAGGAGCATTACCCTTATGCGGAGCATGAGGAGGAGAAACATCACCTCCATGAACCCTCCGTTAATGTCCCTAATTCCTTGGTTACAGACTTGCGTCTCATGTTGAATGACTATTATGCACTCATCCTGCAAGCCAACTCAGCTCAGCAGCCCACGACTACACGAGAAGTCCTTGTCATCACTCGTGCTCCACAAACCACGCTAATACAGATAAAGGAAGAGGTAATACCTCCGGTTATTTCCATTCTGGATAACCTACATGACAGTGATGATTAGTAATTAGAGAAGAGTGAGCTTCACATTGATGCTGAAGCTCCTGATGAATGGGACGATTATATTGGCACAATGCCAAAATCTCGTACCCCGCCAGAAGCTGATTCACTGCCTGCAGATATCAGTGGTTTCCACGGCTTTCTAGAGAAGGCTTCAAAACGCTTCGAATTCCCTATGCCAACTAAACAGACAGAGTGGTTTCTGTATGACTTTAAACCTGGGATACAGCACACCACTCGGGCTATCCCCATTGTAGACTTCTTGTAGCAGGAAGGACTTAAACTAATGAAGACACCAGCATCCATTCCTGCTGTCATACCTAAGCTCAACAAAAAAGATAAGGCCCCTGACAATTCCCCCACTTGCCTTATTGGCCACCCTCGACCAGATTTGGTCATTATGCAAGCCGCACAGAGAAGGGTCAAGAATCCTGCATCGCCATGCACGACCCCAGTGGATAAAGAAGGTTGCCACCTTCACAACATAGGCAAAAGATTTTCTGCCCTGGCGGTCACTTCCATCAGAGCCTCCAATACCATGGCCATCCTAGGGAGACACGACTGCCAGATGTGGTCAGACGTCTCGTCTTCTCTGGACTATCGCCTTGAAGTCCAGAAGAAGGCGGTGAGAGACATTCTATCGGAAGGAGAAAGGGCCTCTTCCGTGATTATTGACATCGCCATGGACATCTCCTCCACTGCCTTCAGGCAGATGGCTGGAGGGACAATGTTGAGACGGCAGGGATGGCTTAAGGCCACCACTTTCCGTCCCAAGGTGGAGGCTAAAGTATGTGATATGCCATTCGACAGAGAATATCTTTTTGGTAAGCACATTGGTGAGGCCCTCCAGTAAATCAAGTCAGATACTGACACGGCCAAATCGGTCAGCAGCGTGCGAAGATTTCAGTCCTTTTGATGCAGAGGTAAAGGGCAGTATCTTTCTCGACCACAGTTTCAGCAGAGGTTTATTCTCAACAGGCCTATCATCCATTGTATTCAACCTAGGCCTACCGTCCAAACACAAAGCCATCTTATTCACGGGCATCGGGATGACTATGTCCACCAGCGGCTGGAAGGTCTCAGGATACTAGCAGGAGACAATGAGAAGCCGCAGGCCCCTGCCACCACAGTCCCCCTTCAATTTGGTCCTGTCTTGTCCAAATTCTTCGATCAATGGAAGTTCATATCTTCTGACAGATGGGTGCTAGACATTTTCCAGCATGGGCATTGTAGGAGGCTGGCTCTGTATATAATGTCCACCTATGGTGAGCACTGTGCACTGAGTCCAACCAACCCTTAGTGATGGTATTTAGGTCCCTGATAACCAAAGCTCTCAAGGGTACCAGCGGAGAGCAGCTAAGGCTTATCCAGGAGGGTGTAAAGCAGGTGCATTTGCTACACAGTCATTCAGTAAGTCTTCACACAAGAAAGAACCTCACAAGTATTTAAAAAATACTGTAGTATTTATTAACACAACACTAGGAACTAACGTGGGATATCTCCTACCTGGAGATATCAAATACACACAAGAAATACTTTAAAAACAGGTAAGTAACATAGAGAAATACATGGGGCCCTACGGGGGGAGCAAACCATATAGTGAGAAAGTGGTAGTTGAGGTTAGTACCAAAACAAGACTGATACCCCAGGATGAAGAAGCCCAGGGGAAGCACGGAACCGCCAAAGGTAAATAGCTAGGGACCCTTAAGCGTCCAGGTACAGAGTGGTTCCACTGGGTCAAACGTCCTTAGGATAACAGAGAAAGTCACGGTTGGTATTTTCTTGTTTCAGGACCCCTCCCAAAGGACCCAGAGGACACCAATTGGATCAAGGGAGATTGGAGAGCCATCCTACACATGGATCCCCAGGGAACCAGGATACCTACACCAGAGAGCCCAGGTGCATAGATTCAAAGTGGTGTCTGAACCGCCCGTGGAACATAAACTACCCTGACTTCCTCCCACTCTGTGCTGTCCCTAACCCTTAACATATACTACCCCGCCCCTGCGCTGTCCCTAAAGCTACCCCAACCCCTTCCACTGCACTTAGGCCTAAAACCCTAACCCCTAATTTTAAAAAACCACCCTGACCCCCCCCACTGAACTCTAAAAACTACCCGCCCTCCCCAAAGACCTTAAAACTACCACAACTACCCATTCCCCTCCCCCTGCCCTGAGCCCTAAAACCTTGCCCCTTAACATATACTACCTGACTAACCCCCGCGCTTTCCCTTAAAATACTCCAACCCCCTCTACTGCACCCCAGCGCAGTCCCATACTCCAACCCCTTCTTCTGCCATTAGGCCTAACGCCCTAACCCCTAATTTAAAAATACTACCCCAACCCCACTGAGCCCTAATAACTACTCCACCCTTCCCTAAGCCCTGAAAACTACCCCTCAGCCCTGAAAACTACCTCAACACCCCCCAGCCCTGAAAACTACCCCAACCCCCTAGCCCTGTAAACTACCCTGACCCTCCCCCAGCACTGAAACTACCCCATTCCTGAAAACGACCCCCGAGCCCGCAGCACAGCCCCGCAACTACTCCCCCAGCACAGCCCCAATTACCTCACTGCGTCCTTTGCCTCTCTTCCTGGCGAGGTCTCCCCCAGCCCTGAAAACTACCCCCGCCCCCTGCACAGTGCCAAAAACTACCCCCAGCACAGCCCCAAAAACTCCCCCAGCACAGCATCAAAAACTCCACCCACGCCCAGCACAGCCCCAAAAACGACCCCCCGCCCAAGCACAGTCTCGCAAACTATCCCCCACCCCATCACAACCCCCTAAATCTACCCCCAGCACAGCCCCACTTACCTGACCACGTCCTCTGCCTCTCTTCCTGGCGAGGTCTTCCTGCTTCCATCCCTGAGCAGCCACCAGCTAGACCGCGCACTGCCTTAACCACGCATATGCGTGGTCAGGGCATATGTGTGGTTTAGGCAAGCGTGGTCCCTTTGAGCGCCTGAGTTGATACACCGCCTACTACTCGAAACGCCACGCCGCCGGCACAACAGCCAATCAATAGGATATTGCCGCAAGGTTAGAAATTATACCAGGCACTTCAGTACGATAGGCACAACAGTCGTTATATTCAACCTGTGATTTTGTACGTAAGGTGGCGGCGTTAGGAGAGCTCTTAGCTGAACTATCCTGAGATATGCGTCTCCAGACTAAAAACAACTGTTAGCAGAACAATCGCCCCGACGAAGTTCTTTTTCAAAAGAACGAAACGCGTTGGCTGCCCGGTGCTTTGTTTCAAACTAAAAAGAAGAATAAAGAAACTTGAACACTGTTATTACTGGATGGACATTCATAAATTACTGTTTGCTAGATATTTAAATTGAGAGGTGCAACCTACAGTGGGTAAAAGCGTGGTTACACTTCCGATGTCGGAACACACGTGGCTGAGGCTGCGGTGTTCCGACTGTTTCCCATTCCTGAGAGCAGTCCTGGATACAAAGCTTGCAAAGGCCTTACCCACAGCAGAAAGGATGTCACGTCTCCAAAAGATAACATGTCTACTATTTACAAAAAAGTCAGTTTCTGTAAGGACATACAATATCTATGCTAGGGATGATGTCTTCCTGCATCCCGTTAATTTCCAACTGCCGCCTATGCATGACGCCTCTGCAAGAACAGCTCGATGCTCAGTGGGCTTAATCTCGGGGCTCATTCGAGGACAGGCGGTGTTTCTGAAGGCAGTGTTTCTGGGCCTTCAAGCCTTCCTTCCAAGGATCCGAGGATCTTCAGTCCTTATCAGAAGGGACCAAACCACCACCATGTTCTATCTGCTCAAACAGGGTGGGACGAGATCTCAGGCTCTCTCAGCCCAGGCACAACAGATATGGGAGTGTCTGATAACCAGTGACATCTCATTAAACGTAGAGCATGTTCCTGGAGTACAAAACGAATGGGTTGACTCCCTCAGCAGGGACACCAAACAGTGTCATGAGTGGGAGCTCAGCGAAAAGCAAGTACAAAGAGTCTTCCAGTCGTGGGGTTATCCAACCGTATATCTATTCACTACATCCCTCAATAAAAAAATGCATTCTCTTCGCCAGCAGAGTTCCTCAGCCAGGAACTTGGGGAAATGCCTTCCACTTCTCATGGGTAGGAATGTTCGCTTACGCATTCCCCCAGTTCCCTCTCATTCCATGGATTTTACAGAAACGAGCCGTACCGCCTCATTCTCATCAACCCGGTGTGGGCCAGACGATACTGGTACACCGAGCTGTATCGCCTATCAGAGTGCTCTCCCATTCAGTTTCAACCAACAGAGGATCTCCTCACAATGAACCATGGTCAGGTGTTTCACCCGTAGATTCGCACTCTTCAATTGTCATCTTGGCCCCTCACCACTCTGAATTCGGAGCTCTGACAATATCTGACGAATGCAAGTCAATACTTGAAAAAGCTCGAGCTCCTTCTACCCTCAAGTGCTACTCAGCAAAATGGAAGAGGTTCTGTGCATGGTGTGCATCGCGGTCGTATCACCCTCTGTCTTCAACACCTCAGCAGGTTCTACCTTATCTTCTGCATCTTGCCAAATCAGGTCTTTCCAATTCATCCACAAAGGTACACTTGCTGTCTATTTCTAAGTACAGACAGTGGCCTGGCCAATTATCCTTTTGGTCTAACAGGCTTGTCAAGGAATTTATGAAAGGTCTCTTCAGGGCTTACCCACCCATTAAGCCTCCTCCAGTGCTTTGGCAGCTCAACACAGTTCTGTCGCAACTCATGAGGTCTCAATTTGAGCCTATCCACAAGTGTGATCTGAAATTTCTTTCTTGAAAGGTGGCTTTTCTCTTAGCCATCACATTTGCAAGGCGTATAAGCGAAATTCAAGCCTTCACTATAACGGAGACCTACCTCCAATTCCAGGAGGACAGAGTAGTCCTGCGCACTAATCCTTCATTCATTCCCAAGATGCCTTGAACTTTTCACCTCGATGAACCAGTGATTCTGCCTTCATTCTTTCCAAATCCTTCTTTAACGGCAGATAGAGCATTGCATTCGCTGGACATTAAGTGTTATTTGAAATTCTACTTGAAAAAAACTAAGGGGCATATTCTCAAGGACTTATCGCCGATTTATCGGCACTTAAGCGCCGCAAAAGTTGCGATAGATTTTTCGCCCTATTCTCAAGCTGGTGCAAACTGCCGAAATCGCCAGTTTTCCAGCGATAGCTGCCGCAAAAAACATTGCCACGGATGAGAGCGACAATTAACGCTAATGATATGCAAAGTAGGCGTTCCCGTGCAAAAAAACACGAAAACACCACTTCGCGATATTCTCAACGACCAGCCAGATCTGCGATGCGATCCAAAAACAGGCGATAAGGCGCGTTAGCAGCAGGGATTTAACACCTGCCTTTGACTGGTGTTAAGCAGGACGACAACCTGCAGTATGAAAGGGAGCCCTGCCCAGAGCCACATCTGAAGACCAACACATGTCATGGAGCTACTGATCATGCAACTCGGAGACCCAAGAGGTCCACAACACCCACCGCCACCACCTCCAGGCCTCACCCCTGCCCCTCCCCGGACTACCACCTAGGCAGCGCAGAACAAGACAGCTGACCTTCCGAAAACGGCATGGCCCCTCAGCCACACAATTGCAGACTGGGGGGAGAGGTGGGAACCAAGTATGTGTGAAGGAGGCAAGTCACCCATGAATAAGAATGTACACAATGCCAAGTGTGGCGGTGATGTGCTGGACAGACATCAGTATGCAGAGCACAGACATGTCCATGTGGACATATACTGCTGGTGTTAGTAGTGTTGTGGACAGTGGACGCAACCATGTTACCTCAGGCAGTGGGGAAGACCTCGGTCATGTAGCTGTGTCGTCCCCCCCTGTAAGCGTAAGCGGAGTGAGCTGGTCCGGTGTACGCCAGTACAGCGTAGGAGTGTGAATAAATAGGCCGGGGCTCTGGGTGTGGTTCACTTCCGGGATGGCCAACGCGTCTGCCAGGGCGGCGCCCCTCACCCTGCCACGAGTCCGCCGCCGTGACTGCCAGCCTCCTCAGCCGAACGCTTGCTTCCGTGACACAGGCCCCCAGCGCACCCAGCGGCACAGCACCGCGGAGTTATGTGTGTGCTGACTACTGCCTTCGGCCTACACTGCGGTCAGCAGGTCCCCCAATTCAAATTGAGTCTTGATTTATTCATGGCGCAGTTCAGTAGGCAACAGACATTGCTTCCAGTGCTGGCTGCCCGGACGACGCATCATCACTGGCTGCACACCCGCTGAACGCTGCAGCTCAAGTCAACGCCACGTGGCTGTGGGCCCTTGCTGACCGCTGCCTCCCGCCTACACTGCGGTCAGCAGGTCCCCCAATTCAAATTGAGTCTACATTTACTTATGGCGCAGTTCAGTAGGCAACAGACATTGCTTCCAGTGCGGGCCGCCCGGACGACGCATCATCGCTGGCTGCACACCCGCTGAGCGCTTCAGGTGCCACTAACTCTGTGCAGCTCAAGTCAATGCCACATGGCTGTGGGCCCTTGCTGACCGCTGCTTCCGGCCTACACTGCGGTCAGCAGGTCCCCCAATTCAAATTGAGTCTACATTTATTTATGGCGCAGTTCAGAAGGCAACAGACATTGCTTCCAATGTGGGCCACCCAGACGACGCATCATCGCTGGCTGCACACCCGCTGAGCGCTTCAGGTGCCACTAACTCAGTGCACCACAAGTCATGGACCCTTTATGATTATGATTCTTGTGTGTGTGATGTCAGAGCTGGTGCCCCTACCTCAGTGCACCACAAGTCATGGACCCTTCCTGATTGAGTCTTGTGAGTGTGAAACGTTGATCACTGTTCTAGTTGTTGCCAGCACCAACCACTCCCTGAGGGCTGGCTTACACCCACCCCACACCCATCCAGCACAGGCGTCACTGGACACGTGCCCGTAGCCAGTTCCACTATCTATCTAAGTGTGTCCGTGTGGTCATTATGTATGCATGATGGCCCCCGGCCCACCACATCACAATGTGCTGTGGACAGCGGCCGCAATCATGTCACCTCAGGCAGTGGGTAAGACCTTGGACACGTAGCTTTGTCGTCCCCCCCTGTAAGCGTAAGCGGAGTGGGCTGGGCCGGCGTACGCCAGTCCAGCGTAGGGGTGTGAAGGATTTGCCCGGGGCTCTGGGCGTGGTTCAGTTCTGGCCTGGACAAGGAAGTAACTAATGCGTGTGTCTCTGTTGTAGTGTCTGCGCCACCCGGCCCGCAATCGACAATGTTGCAATGTAGCATGCACCCGGAGGGCGGGCTCGCACTAACGGAGCAAAGAAGGAGCGCAAGACAGCTCGGGGTCTTGGCTCATACATGCCAAGTGTTGTGTGTATCTGTATTGCCGCAGCATGTGCCAAATGCCTAGCCTTGATCGCAGCGCGAGTTCAGCCAGGCATGAACTCTACATCTGTGTCCGCCCTATCCTTACCATAGGCCTACACTCACGTGGCCACCCACCTTCAACGGCCAACATCACAGTGTCGTTGTCAGGCTTGTGGACATGCGCAGACAGGCATGACAATGGTGTGCCGTAGGAGTGCAAGTGATGCAACCGCGCAGCGCACACAAGTAAATAGGCTTGGGGGGAGGGAGGAGCAGCTGTGAGGCAACGTAACACACGGTGATGCCACTCATTTGCCACATGCAAGTCATGTCAAACATGAATCCCAAAGTCGCACGCATCCCACCCCACCCCCAACAAGCCACATCACATTTCCTGAATGCAAGCAGATGACGAACTAACATTAGGGATGAAAGCTCCATTGTCTGAACTATCAGGCGGAAGCACATCTGCACCTCCGACCTCGGAATTGCATGTGCCCGGCACCCCCTGATCGATACTATAGCAGCTGATGACGACTCCCACACTACGCACAGCCCGACGAAAGACCAACGTATACACACCCCACACACAGAAGTCCTTGCTCGAAGTTATCTTGCATGGAATGGCCTTCACACTTACTCCCACACCATCCCAGGCGTACAACCGTTGCACACTGAAACAACTCATTGAACTGACGCAATGGCAGAACATCCCGGACATATGCACAACCCCTGTCATGTGGAACTGTACCGTGCACGTATGCTGCATTTACTGGGGGCACTGCCATTGGCAGTGCTGCGGATCAGCTACCGGCTAAGATTCCGCCTTGCCAATGTAACCTGCGTCCAGCCTGTGTTGCATTGTCGATCGTGCATATTCGAGTGGTCCATGGATGTCTGCCTATCCAACAGGACGGTGGCTGATCTGGATTTTGACGTGTGTGTGCGCCTCCTGTTGGCCCACGACCAGGAGTGTCACCGTGATACCCGTTTATGGGAGATGCCTTGATACTTGGCATACATGCTGGCAGCTGGACCTGGGAGATTGCACAACTCCTCGTGTGCAGTGACCACATTGAACCGCTCCCCTATTGGGCTGAAGTGCTAATTGGTGAAAGGGGGTGGACGCAGCACATCTGTCTGGACCTGCTAATGGATTGCCTCGCCGTCCTGTTTGATGAAGTCGACAACGACCTCATGTTGGAAATGATAGCCTACGAAGCTGCAATCGCTTTCATGGACGAGTGACTACGTACCTACAGCCACGACAGATTGGAACCCATTGCACATGTCCCGACACCTTGTTGCATCTTGGAGGTCTGGTCACATATCCCACGACAACAGTGGACATGGCTGCATTCGCCTGGACTCCGAATACATGAGCGGACAACAACGCGGGTTAACACACACCTGTGAAAGGTGAGGCACTCCCCCGGAGTGGACAGCGGCGCTTGGCAACGTTCCTCATTCTGACATACTGCTGCATTGGTCTGCATGTTGTGGCACTTATCTTGCCCGTACTGACACGCATATGCTAATAAAGTCTACGCACCTTCACTTGTATTCAACTGTGATGAGTGTTGATTTGAATGACAATGTGTGTCTCACTGCCTATCTGAGTCACGGCCATACATGCGCATTGATAGCATTACCCAGGGAGTACCTTTTTGTGGAATCACTGTCCCTACATTCATCCATACTTTCATACTTTATTGATCATAGCCATGACACATCTGTGTGAATTCGAATGTTTTATTCGCATTTAGTGGAGTGTTGAAGCTGGACCAGTACAGGGCCATGCAAAACCCACTTTACATTGTTGCCCCGTGGAGGGCCAGCCAGAGTCCTTTAGGGATTGACAAGTTCATCGGAAGAGGAAGACTTCAGTCCGCAGTGTGATTGCTGTGTCATTGGTTACCAAACCAAATATGGCAGTCCATGTCGTGGTCCAAAGTGAGTGTCGCTGAGTGTATCGGTGGACAGTGGAAGGTGTTATTCCAGGGCATGATGCAGAGGGCAGAACCAAGCTGATACAGGCCATATGGCGGAGATGAATGCTACCACTTCATTCTTACCACGAAGCCAGATTCATCATCATCTTCGTCCTCTGATGTGTCAGGTGCCTCACATGTGGTTGGTGGTGTTTAGTCTGCATCACTGTGTGGCACTGACTCATCAGGGGCCGGAGGTGGAATGTCTGCCGCACTGTGTGGCACTGACACTTCAGGGGGCGGAGATGTGGATGGAGTAGTAGCAGCAGCATTCATCCACGCCAGGCCTTGTGGCGGCAATGCCATGACGAGGATCTGCAGGGCATGGAAGATCCCAGCTACATCTCGCTGGTGTGCAGCCGTGGCAAACATTCTTTCCGCCTGCATCCGCTCCAAGCTCTCCATCATTCTCCTTATGTGTCCCAACTCCCGGCTGACATCGCTGGAGCCACTCTGACTAGACAGTTGTTCTTGGCTGAGTCATGACTCCAGCGATGTCAGCCATGGATTGTTGGAGAGCATGGAGCGGACAGTGGGTTATCCGTTAGGGACTGTAAGTCGTCCCTAATGGGACTTAGACACCCACGTATAGCATCTAGTTTGGCTGCCATGAGGTCGAACCCCACCCGCAGCTGACCAGCCATCTTCTCCTGGCACCCTAACACACGGCGTTGGAATGCCATGTGTTGGTTGTGGGTGTCCTGGGAGCCAGCTGTGGTGGTGGGTGCTTCCTGCTGTGTGGTCTGTGCAGGGGGTGGGGTCTCCTCGATGCAGCTGGGCTGCCCTGCTCCTGGAGGTGGGGTGCCGAAGCTGTCCAAGAGCTGTTGGAGGGCGTCGGTGTCGATGTTGGGGAGGTCCTCTTCATCATCAGTGCTGAGTTGTTGGGTCTGCTCTGCAGGAGGTGTTGATTCTCCCTCTGCAATGTGAAGGGGAGATGCAGATTGACATTGTGTTCACATGTATGTTCACGCATTGTACAAGTTTACTAACATACTGCATGACAATGTCCATAGTGACTGTTTGTGAGGAGATGCCTATTTGATGTGGGACAGTTGACATTTCTACACCATCAGGGATGTGAGGTTGTACTTGTGCATTATTATCTCACAGTTTCCTGCTATGCCAAATGCGAATGGCCATTTTCTACACACAAGCGGAAGCAGTTGTGTCATCTGTTCGGTTGTGAAAGTGTTGCAGTTTGTACCACATTGTTGTCAATGTTGAGGTGCTCTGATTCTTATGTGTGTGTGCTGCATTGTGGGTGTGTTGCCCCATCAGCTCTGATTTGGCTGGCCCTTATCCCTTTCAGGCGGTGTGCCTTTCTCTTCTGTGCTTATGCAGTGCTGAGATATTGCAGACTTGGGTAAATTGGGCTCTTGGTCGGAGTTGTGACTCTTGGGCATGGTTTGTCCGCAGATGTGCTATACTTAATTGTGCATGTGTGCCATTGTGCCCATCTCCCCCCGTCCCCCCAGTCCCTGGTCGTTACTCACCCTGTTGCTGTTGGCTCAGGTCATGTTGTGCAGTGTCCTTTCCCCAACTCCTGCCACCGTCTCCCCAATGATGACTCGGGTCACCATTTCCTCCATCTCATCCAGCTCCTGGTGTGTCGCTGGACTCCCACCTCCAGTCTGCATTGCTGCTTTCAGGTTGGCTGCAAGTTTCAGCTTGGTTTTGCGCTTCACATCAGTCCAGCGCTTCTTGCAGTCGTCCACTTCCCTTCTCTTCACTCCGACTGCATTCACCTTGGCCAAGATGGACTGCCATATTGTATTTTTAGTTGCCAATGACACAGTGGAGGTGATGAACAGTTGGTGGTGGTGTTCTATCACCGCCGTAATGAAGATCTGGCTTTCCTGCGTACTGAAACGCGGGTTCCTCTTATTCTTCTCCTTGCCCTTCCCTGTCTCCGAGGTCCCAGGCTGGTCCTCCGTGGGGCTTGTGGGGTTCTGGTTGTCCTTTGTACTTGCTCCGGCTACCTCCATGGTGCTTCGCAGTTGTTTGTGTTATGTTAGTGTTTTTTGTTGCCGCTTTTATAGTGGGTTTTCCCACCTGACTTGTGGGACTTGCAGGCCTGGCGCTGCTTATCGCTGGATTTTTTATCGCAGTTGGGCCCCTCGCAACTTTTTTCTTGTTCGGGTTTAGATTTTTATCGCCGTCCTGGGAATTTTATCGCGGACATTTGACGCGTTGTCGGGAAACTATCGCATGTTACCGCCGTGTTGAGAATACGACGTTAACACAAAGTTATTTTCCCGCGATAGACGGCGATGTGAAAAATTGCCTTAACCTATTTTGGCGATGATTATCGCACGTTCTTGAGAATATCCCCCTAAGACTTTCTGTAAATCAACTCAGTTGCTCATCTCTTGCTCTGGTCCTAGAAAAGGACAGGTATTAACACAGGCTAGTATTGCTCACTGGGACTCCTCAGCCATACTCTTCTGGAATGAAAAGACAGGGTGTCCACTAGCTGCAAAGATGAAGGCTCATCCCACACAGAAGGTTGCAGCCTTCTTAACCATGTGTCTCTACTGAACATCTGCAGGGCAGGGACAAGGGTGAACACCCACATTTTTACGAAGCATTACTGCCTCGATGGCTGGAGGAAGACAGATGTAGCAGTTGGTCAGCCTGCTCTCCGGTGACTCTTTGCATAAGGTATACTACTATTCTGCTCTAAGCCGTTCTTTCTGTTATAATGTTTTAGTAATAATTTTATTATGATATATATATATATATGTATGTCTCTTCTTATTTTGTCCAATTTCACAGGAATATAACTGGCTACTCGTATTTTAATTGCGTGTCATGGTGGGATGGTTTGCCATGTCCACTGCCACTATTCTTGGATACTGCTAACTAGTCTGATTCAAGCATGTGAATCTATAAAATATACAATTCTGGAGAAAAAACAAGTTACTTACCTGTACACTGTGGTTCTCCAGTAGTGATATATTTTATAGATTCACATGCGACCCTCCCCGGTCAGGCTCACCTTTTGCTACCTCTATTATTGTTGGTTTCCACTCGTGCTTGAAATCTGCAGGGGAAGACTACTCTAGGGTCTCAGCTCTGACTGGCTGAAGTTTGGATGTTTTTAAATCAATGTAAATGGGTGTACTAAATGCTATTGTTTTTCAATGGAGTTAATGCTAATGCTTTAGCACTACTGTTATTACTGCTACCATGGGACTCCCACCATGACGACGGGGAAAATTCAAGCATGTAAATGTATAAAAGATATCAATACTGGAGAACCACAGTGTACACGTAAGTAACTTGTTTTTTTTCTTTCTCTGTTTTTGTGTTATTGTTTAGAATGTTGATTATTTGGTATTGGATTAGGCACGGTGTATATTTGATATTAATGAATTTTTATAACATCATGAAAATATTGTGGAAATGAATGATATAGCCTGATATTTTGAAAATGCAACTGACGATGAAAATGAATTCCCAATTAAAAAAATGAGCTACAGGCATGGTGAAAAATGTCCACATTGTGTCGTCTTAAAATTGCTTAGAATTAATAATGAATGAGGGATCTCTCTGTTATTGTTTATCAAACCGGAGAAGAGCACTCTTCAAAGCCATTATGAACCCTATAAATCCCACGCCAGTTCCACTTTTTGAACCCTTCAAGAAAAAGTGTATATCAATCAACAACTTCATCAAAAAGATTGATAAAATCGGAAAATAAGGAATATACAGATTTGACCATGATTCCACAACTCACAAAATGGAGAGCCCTGAACACTAACCAACCTAACCTGCCTCCTGCCCTCAGTGAAAGCTACTGCTAATTAATGTAACATCATCCCTTAGTTATTAATTAAGGACATCATCTGGGAGACATTTGTGCTACTCATCCGCATGTCCATTATCCAAGGCAACTTCCTGGACTCCTTTAAGATTAGACAGATCATTCCTCTCTTGAAAAAACCCAATTTGACTACCTCACAAAATTAAACCTAATACTTTTTTTGCTGTTCCTGCAGAAGATCATTGAGAAGGCCATTGCCAATGAGTTACAGCAGAAGATCTGCAACAACGTTCTTTCGGGATTACCAGTTTTGATCCAAAACTCAATTCAGTAGATAGTTACTAGAACACATGTCAGATCACTGAAAGTGGAGGCCAGTATCTCCTCCTTTTAACTGGCGTCTCAGAAAACTTTAAAACGGTCGACCATTGAGTCTTGCTTGACACGATCACCTCTAGAATAGCTTTTGGCATTGTCCTGTACTAGTTTATGCTCATCCTGAAGAATTGCGCACAATTTGTCCAGATGAATGCCTCCAGATACCACCCTATTTCTCTATTCTGTGGTCTTTACCAAGGCTTCACCTCCTCACCAATGAACTTCACTCTGTACATGGACCCTCTTAGAGACCTGTCTGTCAAGGATGCCCAAATTAATACGTGGGTTAACAACACTCAGCTCATCTAAAGGTATCTTCTGGGTACCTTCTCAGTTGTCTGATGGGTAGCCTTCCCTGTATTGAAGCATGGATGTCAGAAACTGAATTTGTACTAATATCTTTTGACAATGAATTAAAACAGCTACGTTTCCCAACATTGTCAGATTCCTTGGTTTCAACCTAAAAAACCAAATTTTTGGCATTAATTTCATGCAAAAAAACCCTTATGGCATCAAATGTCTCTTCTCTAACTATGTACTGAATTGGACTTCAGAATAGCCATAATAGCTCTGCTCCTATCCCATCTAGACAGAGGCAATCCCGTGCTGTGCGTCATCTAGAAGTCGCAAGTGACTCCCCTGAAGAGCATCCTAAGTGTTGTGGCCTACCTGGTCAAGGGCTTTTAACACACAACCAAATTGCTCTCATCCTCGGGGCGTGGCCTGCAGGGGCAACATGGCGGGCGCGTTCTAAGGTCACTCCGCCACATATCCCCATAATCCGACAAATGTATGTGAAAATCCACGACATCCAATGTGGGACGCCGGTGCGGAGGACTCTTCCCACCGCCTAGGAGTCCAGTAAGACGACAATGCAGCCTCGAAATCTGTTGTGCTCAGCGAACAGGCCTGGGGAGGTGACCGCTAAGCAGCGCACGAGCGGAGAGGGCCAACGTCGGCAAGGAGATCAGCGGGAGCCGAGAAGCTCACACCCTGGAGCGCCAACGAGGCACGAGGAGTGTCCGGTGCAGAGGGAGGTGCCATCGCGAACGGCTGTGGGGACGAGCAGTGCCGCAGGCACTGCCGCTGAGCAGGACCCAGAGCAAGGCCTGGGCTTGGGCCTGCAAGAGACTGCACACGCTGAAACGCGGGTACAAGCGGAGAATCGCCTGCAACTGGCGGGTTGATGAGGAGGACCGTACTCACCAATGAGGGTCCAACCAACTGGCAGCAGAAGCGTGGCAGCCACTGCCAGTTGACCTTTGTAAACAGCGGCAATCCAGATCGTCGGACAGACTGGGAGGAGAAATTGCCAGCCGGAGAGTATGTGAGGAGGGGCCAGAGGGGCTAACGCGCGGAGCTGGTGCCTGTCGCCGAAGAAACGAGCTGCGCGAGCCGAAGAAACAGAACCCTGCCGCGATGACGTGGCAAGGACAACAGCGGGTAAGCAGGGGGAGGCCCCGAAACGAACCTCTGAAAGGGCGTGCCCCAATGTAAGCGCTGCTACGGGGCGCACGCAGCACAGAGCCCGGATCTTTGCTGAGAGGAGGCCGGGCCACACTAGGCCCAGAAGGCAGAGATTAGCCGCCAGTAGCTGAGTGAGCGAAGGCCGCACTGTGAGTGTTGAGAGCGCCCGCATCTCCTGCATCGTTGGGTGTCTCCTGCATGGGACCGGAGGCAAGAGACCCCTGGAGGGGAAACTTCATGAAGCTGCCCAGCTGACTGTGACTCTGGGCCCTGTGAGTCGGTTCACCAGCGAGGGCTGAGAACGCAACGTCAATACTGCTGCAGGAAAAGTGAGGCCTGCGGCAGGGCATTAGACCCCACATATAGCGCGACTCCCAGTCAGACACTCACCAGAACAGCTGCTACCCCCATATAACTGCGCGGTAAACTCCGCTCTGTGGGCGGAGTTTACGGAGTTTGTGCTACTCCGCTTGGAGGGCAAAGTTCAGCAAAAACTCTGCCTACGCAGCGGAGCGGAGTTCACTGGTGCAGGGAGACTTAGCTCCCACCCAAATTGTTGTCCTGCTGCTGGGCCTGGCTCCACTTCCGCTGCGCCAGTTAAATTACAGTAAGAACTGCAGTGCGCATGGCATACTGCGTGAAGACATGCCTGACCCTATCAAATCCAATGATAGGGTCAGGCATACCTTCACGCAGTACGCCATGCGCACTGCAGTTCTTACTGTAATTCAACTGGAGCAGCGGAACCAGAGTGGAGCCAGGCCCAGCAGCAGGAGCAGGACAAAATGGAGGAAGGTAAGTCTCTTAGTCTTCTTTAGTTAGTCTTTTGCTGGCCTTACTACTACGCATTAGGGGGGGCGGGGCTTTAGCGGGAGTGGGGTTGGGGGACCAGGGCTTCAGCGGGAGGGGGGAAGGGCTGGGGCTTTAGCGGAGGGTGCGGAGTTGGGGGGAGGGGCTGTGGGGCACTCCGCCAGGCCATTGAACTCCACAGAATTTCACAGAGTTTTCCAGTAACTCAGTGAAATTCCGCGGAGTACCACTACACGAGCTCCGCCCATCCTTACCCCTGTATTGCCATAGACTGAACCATCTACACCAGGAGATAAGAGAGGCGGCTTCTATGCAGTGCCTTAGTATAGAGTAAGTACCGGGAGCCAAGCGAGTTATACCACATGGAATGACCCTATGTGCCTGATTCACTGTGGGGGCAGGATGAGACTTGAACCCTTGGTAGAGCTGACGCAACTATAGACCTGATGCTGTAGAACACGCTGCATACTTAAGTGACCTGCATAGATACTCTCAGCTATACTGTTCAGGCCTGTGAGGTGCAACGCATCAGTCCGATGAACCGGATTACTCGGCTGCAGATATGGGCCACACTAATGGCACTGGATCCCGAGCATCCTCGCAAGCCGCAGGCCCTGTAGACATGGACCAAACACAACCTACGCCGCAGCAATGCCTCCCGGAAGATAGACTGGACGCAATCCTGAACACCATAGAGAGATCTAGAGAGTCGCTAGAATCCAAAATCGATAAAGTGGCAGTGGACCTAACGTTATTGCACGATGATCACAGGAAGTTGAAGGACCGCTTCAACCTCTGCGTAGCAAGACATAGCAGATCTCAAACCAACCACAGATTTCATAGAAAAACAACAAAATGCACATGAGGCCAGAATACGCTACCTTGAGGATCGAATGGAGGATGCGGACGGCCACTCTAGAAGGAACAATGTCCGCCTGATTGGCCTACCGGAAGGAGCGGAGGGCCAAGACACAGTTACTCTTATGGAACAATGGCTTTAAGACATTCTACCCTCCTCCTCTCTGTCTCCATTTTTTACTATAGAGCAAGCACACCGCATCCCATCCAGAAAACCAGCGCCCGGCTTGGAGGCACGTCCACTTATTTTTAAAATGCTGCACTTCAGGGACAGAGACATGATCCTGTGTGAAACGAGGAAACTTTCTGAAGTCAAATTTGAGAGTACGAAGGTCCTGTTCTTTCCGGACTACACAATAAGAGTACAGCGGCAACGAGGATCTTTCCTACAAGTAAAGCAGAAGCTCCGACAGTTGTACATTTCATACTCATTGTTGTACCCAGCAAGACTCTGAGTAATTTCCGACGGTAAGGCGTGATTTTTTGACACGCCGCAAGACACCTAGGACTGGCTGGAAACCACGGGCCAGTTTTCGGGTCCTCGTCCGTCAGGCATACCAGGAAATCGGAATGGTGCAGCAAATAGACACAGGTATTGCAGCTGCCAGACCAAGAAATAATCTCCCAACCTATCGGCAGCACCTGATCCGGACCAAATCAGGCAAGTCCGACAGGCGGCTGTTCAGGTGGCTGAGCGCATAGCAGTAGTCTCAGAAGCAGTCAGTAAAGAAGGAATGCCAATCCATTCCTTGGAAGAAGAAGGCTTATCGGCGGCCGGCCCGTCGGACACTGCTTCATTACGGTTGCCAGATATAACGACACAGACTTCTGATGATATTATATAATATTGTAGAGACTGCATTCACATTACGACCTCTCTTAAAGATTACACCTCAGCACAAGCTGGTACTGTAATCCTCCTCCATTGCTAACTCTGTAGGAGGGTATAATTATTTGTCATTGTATTAAGGGTTGCATAGGACGCCTGTGATGTTATTCTCACTTCACACACGATTGCGCGACACGCTACAAGAAACATAGGGGATTTTTCAGTGGCATGCCCTGTGAGGCCTTACACCCCCTTCCATTTTCCCTCGCATAGGGAGTTAGTTGGTTACGCGGTAAGTTTTCCTCCCCGCCAGGGATTGGGCAGCACCTTTTGTTAATGGGGGCCGCTCTGTTAGTAATTAGTATTCATACATTGCCATGTTGGCCTGTTTGTTTTAAACCTTGTTAACTGGGCTTCTCTTGGGGGTGCGTGCGGTGACACTGAAGTTAACCGACTTACACATATAGTTGCACACATGGTACTGGTCACACTTCTCTCCTTTCCTATAGTGGTGCCATGACAGGTCATGCGATTCTTACTTGGAATGTGCGTGGCCTTCGCACACCCTCTCGCAGATATGCGTTGAATTCGCATCTCAAGAGGCACAATGTATGCATTGCTCTCTTACAAGAGACACATTTGACTCGGACTTAGACCGTTAGATTGCAGAGGAAGTGGAGGGACAAAGTCTTTCCCACTGATTTTTCCCTGTACGCTCGTGGGACCTTAATCTGGATCCGCCTGGGCACATCATTCCTGGTAGAGGAGGCTATTACAGACAGAGAAGGCAGATATGTGTTTTTAAAGGGTAGGCTGGATGGGCGTTATCTCCTGCTGGGTAATGTATATGCCCCGAATACAGATCAGGGGTATTTCCTGAGATCACTGTTGCAGATACTGACCAAATGGTGTGACATACCGTGGCTGATAGGAGGGGATTTTAACAGCGTCATGGACACAGGGCTAGACAGATCCTTCCCCCCTCTACGATTCCATACTGCCTCGGCCAACTCAACTGTACTGAGTGAATGGGTGTGCAGCTTGGACCTGGTCGATGTCTGGAGACATCGTAATCCTGGAGAGCGGGTATACTCATTTTACTCCACGCCTCACGACTTGCATGTTCGACTGGACAGGTTCTTGAGCTCACCCTCCTTGCTTCCCTATGTGACAGGCTCAGAGTACCGGGGTCGCACACATTCCGACCACAACCCACACTATGTCACAATTTTCTGGGAGCACAGAACCCCTGACATTCCTACATGGAGGCTACAGCCGGCGATGCTGGAAGACTCCACCTTCCGAGACTCGTTAAGGGAGGCCATTAGTGAGTACTTTACACACAATACAGGTACTGCATCATCCACCATGGTGGAATGGGCCGCCCTGAAAGTTTCGTTGCATGGAATGTACCTGGGGCTGGGCTGCGGTATGAGGAAACAAATAGAGTAGGAATTGTTGGAGGTGGAAAAAGATCTACTGGCGCTGGATACGCGAGCGATAGCGGAAGCTACTGATTCCACCCCATTGTTAGAAGCTTTCAATAAATTCACATCACTCTTAGAATGCCTAAGATGTCTAAACTTTGCTGCGCACTCAGCGAAAACCTATGCCACGGCGGATCGATCTGGGCCCCTCCTGGCCTAGTTGATCAAGCATGACCAGTCATCGGGACCCTTCACGGCACTTAGATCCCAGGAAGGTGGGCTCAAATACACAGAGCACGAAATTCACAGTGAGCTAACCACACACTTTACACAACTATATCGATCAGCGCGGGACGTATCTGAGGCAGACATACATACCTTTCTCGACAGTCTTGCCCTGCCCAGTCTCACACCCGAACAACATAGGGAACTAGATGCTCCGCTCACACTAGAGGAAGTAAGAGGCACAATGCGAGCATTACCGTCTGGCAAGGTTCCTGGCCCGGACGGTTTTCCGCATGAGTTTTATAAAACATATGCCGACCTCTTGGGGCCACAGTTACTTAGGTTGTACACTGAAGCATTGCAAACTACATGCCTCCCAGCCTCCCTGACAGAAGCCACACTGATCACCTTCCCGAAACCGGATAGAGACCCCACGCAAACGGGTGGTTATCGACCCCTGGCGCTGCTGAATGGGGATTATAAAATACTAGTAGGACGATTGGCACCCATCACTCCGCATCTTGTCCACGCGGACCAGAATGGTTTTGTCCCAGCTCGAAATACCTCCCTTAACATACGCAGGCTATTCCGGCTAATGCGGGATGCTGGAAAAAGCCCTTGATACAGTTGAATAGCCTTATATGTTTGCGGTGCTACAGAAATTTGGATTTGAACCTTACTTTTTGAGTCTGTTCAAATTACTATATGGAGCACCTACAATACGGATTCGCATAGGAACCTTGTTTTCAAGGCCCATAAAGATCAGAAGAGGTACTAGGCAGGGGTGCCCCCTCTTCCCACTAATCTTCTCCCTGGCTATAGAGCCTCTGGCGATAGCAATGCTTCAATCGGCAGAGCACTGGGGTATCCAGCTAGGTGTGGAAATGCATGCTATTTCACTTTATGCGGATGACATTTTGCTATACATTAGGAACCTACAGACAATACCATCGATCAATCCGGACACACTTCAACTATTTGCGGGACTATCAGGGCTAGGTGTCAATTGGGGGAAATCATGCATATTCCCCTTTGCCCCCGACGCAGCAGCCCCTCTTCTGGTTGTTGATGGCGCATCAGTGACTTGGCAGCCGGTCATGTTTCACTACTTGGGAATAAGAATATATCATACAGATCGGGATATCTTAGATGGCAATCTAACAAGAGCAGTCACAGCTCTGAAGTCACAAATAGAATTCTGGAAAACACTCGGTCTCTCGGTTGCAGGCAGGGTGGAACCCATAAAGATGGTGATGCTCCCTCGCCTGTTGTACTATTTTACTAACCTCCCACTATACCTACCAGCGTCCTTTTTTTGCCCCTTGGAAGGTACACTTAGAGATCTCATATGGTGCAACACATGATGCAGGGTGGCGCTCGCAAAGCTATATTTGCCCAAGACGCAGGGAGGGCTAGAACACTATTATCTAGCATCCCAGATACAAAGGGTGGCGGGCTGGGTGGCGGAATTACACCTAGCCGACACAGCGGGATGTGGTCCCCCATACACGGTAGATAGACTTATATATTTTCCATCCATGCTCTGGGCCACACAAATCGCTACTCTTATTGGTATAGGTAGCTCAGAAGTGTTTCCGTCGGGCTTTATACCTCACTAGACACATAACGCCTTATGCACCAGCCATCCCGTTGCTGGGTATGCCAAGGGGTCGAGGCAGGGTCAGAATGGCAGAGCTCACAGCTTGGCATGAGGCGGGGATCTGCACGCTGGGAGACCTTTATACAGATGGTGCGCTACGGTCATTTGCTGACTTGGCTAGTGAAGAGGTAGTTCCTACTGGACTCTTCTTAAACCATGCTTCTTGAATAAACACACTGCGGCACCAATGGGGCAACATCTCACAGGAACCACAAACACATTTATTGATGCAATACATACATGTGATGGGCACAGGAGGGCACATTATTAAATGGTTGGCGGAATCGCTTCGTGAACACTCTGTAACTGATTTGGGACCCCTGCGGAACCAATGGGAGGTATACTTGGCCCGCTAGTGCACACCTAAGAATGGACCTTGATGCTAGAGAGCCCCAGACATATTCCCAGAAATGCCAGGTTTCGCCTGATTCAATTTTACATCGTCCACAGAGCATACCTATCCCCAGACAAAATTAACATGTATTTTAACAGAGCAGATGCATGCTGTCCACTTTGTAAACTGATAGATGCTGGACTATTGCATATGCAATGGTCATGCCCCAAGCTTCACAACTATTGGAGTGGAGTGATACAGCTTTTGTCCACAAGCACTGACAGGGCACAGGGATATTTGCCAGGGGTAAGAAACATAGAGTCGCCTCCAGATTCTTAGACCTAGGTCTGGTGGTAGCCAAGAGGCTTATCACAAGACGCTGGAAGGCTTAAGACCCTCCGACACTGACAGCCTGGTCTCAATCCATGCTGAACTGGGCCAAAGCAGAGAGTGCTGCCCTTCAAAGGGAAGATACCCTTGGATTACGCAAATACCCAATTTCGACTGCCTGGAACATAATCCTAACGACGCTTCAACTAGAATTAGCTCCAGAAGTTTCCACAGATAACCCCAGGGCTGACTGACTTGAATCACACGCAGGCTGACATCACAGTCATCATACTGTGTGGTCTGTAGTGCGCAGTACATGTTACACACAATAGACTCAAGTGCAGGACCATTTAACCTGCAGAAGTGGCACGGTGGTCGCGGCCACGCGCCTCCGTTCTCTGCCTTGGCCCATCCCAGTTTTTCCCCCCCACTATTTGTTGTTACGAGTTTTGGGATTATATATATAGTTGTTTGATCAATAACCTTGGCGATACAGCACAGTTGCAAGGAGTCAATAGCAGCGCCCATATCAAACATGCATACATGCAGGTGAGCACCTCTTGTATGTAAATAAATTGATTTGTTACAGTTGAATGCTATCATTTATGTGCAAGCTCTATTTGTTGCAAGACCTAATGCTGTATGGACATAAATTGGCACATATGTTATCCGCCAACATCAAGTGTATCGCCATACATAATATGTCTTTGAATGTAACTATGCTTTTGTACGTAACATGTAAGCTTGTAATATGCATAATCTATCTTAAAAACCTAATAAAACAGATCAAATAAAAAAAAAACAGAATTGCTCCCAGCCTCAGAGGACACCATTGATTCTCTTTACCACACAATTCGCATTCTTAGCTTACGGCATCAACTATGGGGCAGTTAACGATGACACCCTACACTATTTGTCATCTAAGACAAAGATCTATGGTAAATCGCCCAAATAACCGGCAGCATTTCCAGACTTGAGACCAGAAAGAGCACAAAGGAAAATACAAGACATCAGGCCTTCTCTTGCTATGCTCCAAGGGTTTGAAATATATCTTGACCCAGAGCCCCCAAGCTCCTTCCTGTCACCTCTTCCAAAAAGGAGTGAAAACTCATATCTTCGAGCAACACCACAGGATGTGACTGCTCAGACAATGACCACTCCTGAAGAGAACCTTTCTCTACCTGAAATGCTCCTTTAACCAAAGTGAACTCTCTGCCTCGCTTCCCCATTTCTTTTCTAGGAACACCAGCTCTTCGTTACTTTCTAGTAAGTTGTGCTCTATATATTTATCAGGCTTAGAGTGCCGCATAAATTATGCAAAAAAGGAAGCAGGGAACTTTGTGCAGTTCCCATGGTTTGCTGGAGAGCAACTCCTGTTTGGAGCAACCTACAACACAGACACTTTGAATCTTACCTCAAATGTCTGTTTTTAAGCATAGGATTAGCGCAGTGCAATCCATGCCGAGCTAGAAAGGGACCAAAGCCTTTTGCCATTTTTACAGCAAAGTGTTTGAGCGTAGAATTACTTAGTGCCATCCATGTCAAGCTGTAAAATGATAAAAGTCTTTTACCACTCCAGGCACAATATTACAGCTTTGTATTAGTAATATACCAACCAAGTCAACCTGGAATGAATAAACGTAACCCCTGACACATTTGTTTCGCTTTAGTTAGAGCTATTCAGAGAAGTACAGCTTTGTCCAGACACAAGTCAAAACAATACCCTTTCAGGCTTTGAGTGCCGCATAAATTATGCAAAAAGGAAGCAGGGAACTCTGGGTAGTTCCCACATTTTGGTGGAGAACAGCTTTTGTTCCCATGAGGCACAGGGTCAGACTGATTTGCATATGGCCATGTCTGAACTGGGGTGGTGGAGTGAGCTAAAGAATGATGATGGATTAAACCCAGATCAGTTGACTGGGGGTGAGTGTTTGATTAGCTCAAGCGCTCCGTCCATCATCCCCTTTGGTATCGCTTTGTTCGCCCTAAGTTGGCAGGGTATGCCCAGACGTGGGTCCCTTGCTCACTTTGCCACTGGATTCAAGCTAGCCTGGCTGATGACGGCTGAATAGCCAGAAACCGGTCCCAGGATGCTTGTTTCCGGTCCAGGGAAGACATGGCTTGGCAGTTCAGGCTGGACTGTTCCCATGAGGCACAGGGTCAGACTGATTTGCATATGGCCATGTCTGAACTGGGGTGGTGGAGTGAGCTAAAGAATGATGATGGATTAAACCCAGATCAGTTGACTGGGGGTGAGTGTTTGATTAGCTCAAGCGCTCCGTCCATCATCCCCTTTGGTATCGCTTTGTTCGCCCTAAGTTGGCAGGGTATGCCCAGACGTGGGTCCGTTGCTCACTTTGCCACTGGATTCAAGCTAGCCTGGCTGATGACGGCTGAATAGCCAGAAACCGGTCCCAGGATGCTTGTTTCCGGTCCAGGGAAGACATGGCTTGGCAGTTCAGGCTGGACTGTTCCCATGAGGCACAGGGTCAGACTGATTTGCATATGGCCATGTCTGAACTGGGGTGGTGGAGTGAGCTAAAGAATGATGATGGATTAAACCCAGATCAGTTGACTGGGGGTGAGTGTTTGATTAGCTCAAGCGCTCCGTCCATCATCCCCTTTGGTATCGCTTTGTTCGCCCTAAGTTGGCAGGGTATGCCCAGACGTGGGTCCCTTGCTCACTTTGCCACTGGATTCAAGCTAGCCTGGCTGATGACGGCTGAATAGCCAGAAACCGGTCCCAGGATGCTTGTTTCCGGTCCAGGGAAGACATGGCTTGGCAGTTCAGGCTGGACTGTTCCCATGAGGCACAGGGTCAGACTGATTTGCATATGGCCATGTCTGAACTGGGGTGGTGGAGTGAGCTAAAGAATGATGATGGATTAAACCCAGATCAGTTGACTGGGGGTGAGTGTTTGATTAGCTCAAGCGCTCCGTCCATCATCCCCTTTGGTATCGCTTTGTTCGCCCTAAGTTGGCAGGGTATGCCCAGACGTGGGTCCCTTGCTCACTTTGCCACTGGATTCAAGCTAGCCTGGCTGATGACGGCTGAATAGCCAGAAACCGGTCCCAGGATGCTTGTTTCCGGTCCAGGGAAGACATGGCTTGGCAGTTCAGGCTGGACTGTTCCCATGAGGCACAGGGTCAGACTGATTTGCATATGGCCATGTCTGAACTGGGGTGGTGGAGTGAGCTAAAGAATGATGATGGATTAAACCCAGATCAGTTGACTGGGGGTGAGTGTTTGATTAGCTCAAGCGCTCCGTCCATCATCCCCTTTGGTATCGCTTTTGTATGGAGCACCCTATAACATCGACACACTGAATGTGCTCACCTCAAATGTCTGTTTTTCTTGCAGAGTTTTTAAGCATAGGATTAGTGTTTTAGGGTGTCCATACTGGAGCTGCTTATAAATATTTACTTATACTGAAACATATACTTATACCTTTAATTTATCATTTTTGTAACACCTTCAAATTATTATAACAAGCGCACCTCCATACACAGTGTATTCAATTCAATAGCCACACTACATTAACTATAACTCACCACTCTGCCATGCACAGTGTTCTCACAAAAGATATTATTTGTGATATCATAACTATTATTGGATATCATATTATTTTGGATGGTATAACTGATATAATCAAAATGGATATAAGGAGTGCATGGAGAAGGCGCATGTTATAGTTAATAGTATGGCTACAGAGTTGAAAATTGGGTAGAGTAGAGTGGAGTAGTGTGAAGTGGGGTAGAGTGGAGTGCGGTAGAGTGGAATAGCATAGAGTGGAGTGGTATACAGTGAAGTAGAGTAGAGTGGTGTAGTGTGAAGTGAGGTACAGTGTGGTGGCATTCAGTGGAATAGTGTAGACTGGAGTGTGACACACTGTAGTGATGCAGAATGGTGTTTTGTGCAGTGTTGGAGAGTGGTGTGGGGTACAGTGTAGTAGGGTAGACTGTAGTGGCATACAGTGAAAATATGTTGAGTTGAATAACACTGACTGTTACTGGCGTACAGTGTAAAAGTAGAGTGGAATGGCATATAGTAGAGTAGCATACAGTAGAGTGGCGTAGAATAGAGTGTTGTACAGTAGAATAGGGTAGAGTGGAATGGCGTACAGTGGAGTGGTGTAGAATGAAGTGATGTACAGTGTATAAGAGTGGAGTGGCGTACAGTGCAGTGGCATAGACTGGAGTGGCATAGAGTGGAGTGGGGTAGAGTGGCGTACTATGGAGTGGTGTACAGTGGAATGGCGTATATTAGAGGCGAGTGGCGTGGAATAGCATAAAGTGGAGTGTCGTACACTGGAGTTGAGTACAGTGGAATAGTGTAGTGTATTGGCGTATAGTGTAGAAGCATACAGTGGATTGGCGTAGGCTGTAGTGCCGTACAATTGAGCAGCATACTGTGGAATAGCCTACAGTCGAGTGGCATACAGTGCAGTGGAGTACCCCGGAGTGTGTTGGAGTGTAGTGGCATACAGTGGAATAGAGTAGAGTAGCATACAGTGGAGTGGCATAGATTGGAGTGGCTTTGAGTATTGTGGAGTGGCGTAGAGTGGAGTGACGGACAGTGTAGTGTTGTACAGTGGAATAGTGTAGAGTGGAGTGGCATACACTGGAGTGGCATACAGTGGAATAGCATACACTAGAGTGGAGTGGGGTGGGGTAAAATGGAGTGGCGTAGAGTGAAATAGTATAAAGTAAAGTGCGTACAGTAGAGTATTGAAGGGTAGAGTGAAGTGAGTACAGTGGAATAGCGTAGACTGGAGTGGCATACAGTGTAGCCTTGTAGAGTGGAATACTGTAGAGTGGAGTGTTTTAGAGTAGAGTCGGGTACAGTGTAGTGCCTTACAGTGGAGCAGCCTACAGTGGAGCGGTGTAGAGTGGAATGACGTTGGCTGTCACTGGCGTATAGTATAGTCACGTAGAGTGGAGTGGCATATAGTGGAATAGTGTACAGTAGAGAGGTGTAGAATGCAGTGTCTTACAGTGGAATAGGCAGAGTGTAGTAGGGTTGAGTGTAGTGGCATAGAATGAAGTGACGTACAGTGTAATATTGTACAGTACATTGTCGTAGAGTGGAGTGCCATACAGTGCAGTGGCATAGAGTGAAGTGACGAAGAGGGGAGTGGCATATAGGGAAATAGCAGACAGTAGAGTGCTATACAGTGGAATAGGGAGAGTGTAGTAGGGTAGAGTGGATTGGCATGGAGTGGTGTAGAATGCAGTGATGTGCAGTGTAATAGTGTACATTGCATTGCCATAGAGTGGAGTGGCATACAGTGCAGTGGCACAGAGTGGAGTGAGATAGAGTGGAGTGGGGTGGAATAGAGTGTAGTGGCGTACAGTGGAGTGCTGTACAGTGTAATAGCATATGTTAGAGTGGCGTGGAGTGGCACAGAGTGGAGTTGCGTACAGTGGAATAGTGTAGAGTGTATTCGTGTACAGTATAGTAGCGTACAGTGAGGTGGCATAGACTGGAGTGTCGTACAGTTGAGCAGCATAGAGTGGAGTAGCATGGAGTGGTGTACAGGGAGAAGCATAGAGTGGGGTGAGGTACAGTGGAGTGGCATACAGTCGAATAATGTAGACTGATGTTATGTTTCGTATATAGGCCCTAATGTAGACCCGTTCATATATGCCATAATGTAGAAATACTCGTATATGCCCTATTATGGTCATACTCGTATATGCCCTATTATGGTCATACTCGTATATGCCCTATTATGGTCATACTCGTACATGCCCTATTATAGTCATGGCTCCTAATATAGGCATGATCTTTCACCTACATTAGTTCCCTACAGTACACAACGAGCTCTGAGGGTTGAACGTTATCTAGTCTGTGGTTAGAACACTGCAAGGTCTTTCCAGAACACAGGCCTACAATGTACTCATAAATTATGCATGAGCATTCACCAGCTACATCTCCCGCATAATTGTATGTACAAAGTTCACCCCTGAAGTCTTCCTCATGTCTAACAAAGAACAATACAAACCATACTGAGGGACGAGACACTTTAGGGTATAAATACACCACATCTTGCCACGGTAAGATAGAGGGAACCGAGACTTCCATGCTGACACACTGACCAGAGATGCTGAGGCTCCTTCATGCAGTCGCTCCAGCTGACAGCGGTCTAACACAGCCCTTGCGGGGTGTCCAACTCGAGACCAGGACGAGGTCCCACACTCTCTCTATTCAGGTATGGGGGTTCGACTAAATCCTAGAGGGATTCTTGGCTCTTAGGCTTTTAGACCTACACACATGCTAGGTACACTTAGGTACATCTAGTTAGGCATCGTAGGAGTACGCACACTTTCATAATGCTTTTTATATTCATGTATGTAATCATGATTATTGCAATATGGTAGAACTATTCTATCCCTTCACTTTTATCGTACTGCTGATAATATATCTCTGCTATTGTCTGCTGGTTGCTGCAGCCCATATATTTTTTTATTTTTTTCAAACATATGTTTATAGAATTTTTGCCAAACAGATCTCATTATATCAATCACATTCCGCTCAGCGCAGTGAGCACCAACATTACGATAGTATTCAAATGGTAAAACAATATACATTGTCCAGAATGTGCCCAGCCCCGATTCTAGAAGACACGCTATTGAGAGATACAGTGGCTCTTACTGCGGGGCTGCGGGCAAACTATCGTGACAACAGCTTTTTTGGAGCATCAGAGTGAGGCACCTCAGCATTTGTCTGAAAGGACATCTAGTCACATGTTATGTCTGAGGGAATCTAGTGTGGCAATATTTGAAGAATAAAAAACTAAATCCGAACCTAAAAACCCCCCACCCCCTCCCAAAACTATGATGGCAGCAAGAATCTAAACTAAAATAGAAGCTGAAGGTAGTGGTAGTGTATTCAATATTGAAAGAGGTGTAATACGCGGGTTGAAGTGGGACAGACAGCTGACGGGAGCCCCGGGAAAGGAAAGCTACCAATGGTCCCCACTTGAATTCAAAATTTTTATAGTTGTCTTGAAAGATATCAGCCATTCTTTCCATGCTAAGAAGCCGCCATAGCCGTGAGTGCCATAGGGAGATCGCCGGGGCCTCCCTCTGTTTCCAGGCGGCCGCTAAAGTCACCTTAGCCGCTCCTATACACAGCCACATGATGGCCTTATCCTCACGTGTCTGGTGTTCTAAAGCAGGGTCTCGAAGTCCCAAGAGGACCTCCGCCATAGTGGTTGGAATGGGGTATCCCAGCATATCTTTAATATGCGCTAGTATCTCTGCCCAAAATGGGCGTATCGTCGGGCAATCCCACCAAATGTGCTGAAAATCACCCAAGAGGCCGCAGCCTCTCCAGCAGCGGTCAGAGGTATCGGGGAAAATCTTTTTAAGCCTGGAAGGGTGCAGGTACCAGTCCATCATGGTCTTTAGGTGGGCCTCACGGAGGTCTACGGAGTGATTAAATCTAAAAATGTCGGACCACAAGTGTGTCCAGTCTCGCTCTGGTATAGCGCGTTGCAGTATCCCCTCCCACATAGCCATGTAACGCGGGCGCGGTGAAGTGAGGGTAGTCAGTAAAAAGTTATAGATGAACGATATCACCCCCTTCATAGTGGTGGACTTGGAGAGGAAGGATTCAAATCTGGTAGGCGGACGGGTAGCTGCTTCTCGAACCTGTGGAGAGAGGGCCCAATGAAGCAGCTGGGTGTGATGGTACCGTTCCGAGTCAGCCAAGTCATAGTCTCTTTTACAGTTATCAAAAGTTAAGGGGTCATAGTTGTGAAAGAGGTGTGTCAGGGCCAGACAGCCCCCTCTCGCCAAGCTGCCAAAGGGCCCCTCCTGCATGCCGGGGGGAAAGCCGAATTAAAGTGTAGCGGTGTGAACGGAGAGGGAAAAGTGGTCCATCTATCGTCCCTCGCTACAGAATCCCACACTCGCAGGGTGGTTCGTGTGGGGGTGCTACAGTACACATTCTTGGGTCTGTCTCGCTTGGGGCGCCAAACCAGATCCCAAATCGTCCGTCCTGCAATACTACGGTCCATATGTAACCAATGTTTATCTGATGCAGGTTTGGACCATTCACTCAGCACCCTCAACTGTGCCGCTTTATAATATAAGTTGATGTCGGGGAGACCCACTCCTCCCTCCAATCGGGAGCGACGCAATAGCGAAAACGACAAGCGGGCTCGTCCCTTTTGCCATATGAACTGAAGGATCATGGATTTAATTCTGCGGAAGAAGTCCCGATCGAGTTCTATCGGCAATGCCTGGAACAGGTAGAGGAGCTTAGGTAGGAGAGTCATCTTAACAGCATGAATGCGGCCAAGCCAAGAAAGAAACAGAGGCTTCCACCTCCCGAGCTCGTCTTGAATGCGTGCGAGACTAGGGGGAAGTTAGCAGCATACAATCCTTCCACCCTGGGTGTTAACTGTACTCCCAAGTATTGTATAGAAGAGGTTGCCCATCGCAATGGAGTGAGAGGTTGGAGCCTATGGACCTCTTCGATTGGGAGAGTAAGATTAAGAATATAGGACTTGTCCATGTTTATTTTAAGACCTGCCACCTTTTCAAAGCGTTCTAACTCCTTCTGTAGATGAGGATGGGAGGGCTCGGGTTCCGTGAGCGACAAGAGGACATCGTCCGCGAAGAGAGAAACCTTATGGGAATCCCCACTAAAGGGAATGCCGTGTATGTCGGGGTTGGCTCTGATAGCTACAGCCAGTGGTTCGATACTCAGGGCAAAAAGGAGGGGTGAGAGGGGGCAACCCTGTCGTGTACCTCTAGAGTGTGAAAAAAGGGATGAAGGGATGCCATTGACCTGTACCCGAGAGCGAGGCTGCACGTAGTTGGCCCGAAGCATAGTGAGAAATTTAGAAGCAAACCCAAAGCTCATGAGGGTAGCAAACAGAAACGCCCAGTCCACCCGATCAAAAGCCTTTTCGGCATCCAGTCCCACCAACACTGCAGGAATATGTAGTTTGTTAGCTTTTTCTATGAGATGCACTATGCGTCGAGTGTTATCGTGGGTTTGCCGGCCTTAATAAACCCTGATTGGTCCGGGTGGATGAGGTCAGGCATAAGGTCATTCAACCTTTTAGCCAGTATAGAGGAATAGAGTTTCGCGTCCAGGTTTAGTAGAGCGATGGGGCGGTAAGAGGCGCACAGCTGCGGGCTCTTCCCAGGTTTTGGTATGACCGAGATCATCGCCTCAGAAAGAGACCCTGTCGTCTCCCCCTCCGCCGCCATTTTATTAAACAGGCGAGTGAGGTGCGGAATGATATCGGGGGCAAAGGTTTTATAAAAAAGAGCGGTGTAACCGTCTGGGCCCGGGGCCTTACGAGGCCTAAGTGCTTGTATGGCTGCGTTCACCTCCTCAGTCGTGATGGGAGCAGTAAGTGTTTCATTCCATTCCTGCGACACCTGTGGGAGACTGAGCGTCCGTAGATACTCCCTCTGGGCTTCAGAATCTAACTGATCTCCGGAATATAGCGTCTTATAGAAAGAGCCAAAGATTTCGGACTTTTCCTCATCTTTGTATGTGGTCTCCCCGTCGGTATTCTGAATACCACCTATATATTCCCGTTCTCGTTTACCCTTGAGCTGCCTAGCCAGGTGCCTACCCACCTTGTTCCCTTGGGAGTAAGAGAGGCGTCGGAGCTTAAGAAGCGTGAACTCTGCCCGATTATTGTAAATGGCTCTAAGCTTGCCCCTCAATGCCGTTAGTTTGCGAAGGTTATCTCGAGTGGGGTTTGCTTTATGTGTGTGCTCGACAGAAGTAACCTCAATCTCCAATGCCTCCCGTTCCCGAGCCCGCTGCGTGTTCAATGCTGAGTTGAGAGCAAAACATTTCCCTCGGATGACCGCTTTAAACGTGTCCCAGTTAGTGTATTCTGAGGTATCTTCAGGCTTATTAAAGTCAAAAAACTCGGTGATGCTTTCCCTCAATTTAGTGCGCGAGTCTTTATCCCGGGTGAGAGATGGTGGGAAGTACCAGCGTGGCGTGGTGGAGACATTTCCGTGCCAGGAAACGCAAATGGAAAGGAGACTGTGGTCCGACACTGAAATAGGAAATATCTTAGCCGCCTGGAGTGCGCCCAACATGTATTGGCTTATAAAAATGTAATCTAATCGGGAGTATGTGTGGTGAACGTGGGAGTAAAAAGTGTAGTCACGGGACTGAGGGTGAAGTGTTCGCCAAGCGTCTAGCATACCCAGATCGTGAACATTTTGTTTTGTGGTAGGGGTAAAGGAGCCCATGTCCGAGCGGAGTGCGTGAGTACTATCGAGATCCCTTTGCCATGTCAGATTAAAATCACCCAAGATCACTATCTGCCCTTCTCCGAAATCCAGAATCCTCTCTGTTAATGTATTTAAAAATGCTGCTTGCCCCGCATTGGGAGCATAAAGTGCCACAAAAGTGCACAGTTTGCCCATCAAACGGCCTTTGACCATAATCCAGCGTCCATCTTTGTCTGAGCGATGGTCCAGCTGTTGAAAGTTAGTGGTGGAATGGAACAGAAGGGCTACACCCCTATGTTTTGTTAGGGCAGATGACTTATATATTTGGGGATATCGCTTGTGACGGAGGCGTGAATCCTCTGCTCGGGCCAAGTGTGTCTCTTGGAGAGCCACTATATCAAGGTGATGATCTATAATATATTTCCACACTTTGTGGCGTTTCTGTGGGGAGTTAAGCCCCTTAACGTTCCAGGAACCTATAGTGATCGTCATGGATCTAAAGTAAAGGTGAACAACGCAGAGACGCCTTCTGCCGGTCCAGCCGGCTGTGTAACCTTGACCTCCCACAGTGTGTCTATCACCCATGAAAGCTTCCTCCCATGTAGACTAAAACCAACACAGCATCCTCTCTAAAATAAAATGTAAAAGCTGCCACCATCACCCTCCCCTCCCCCAACCCTTAGAAACAACATAACAATCAATAACAACAAATGCGGCAAGAAGGCCGCTAACTGGTCCCTGAGCGTGGGCAACCTACCCAGCAGGGACTAGGGGGATCAGGAGTCCGAGGACCCCGTCCGCGCCGTCCGGAGTTGAATCACCAGAAATCTCTAAGGCGGTCCTGGTGAAGATGCATACCATAGTCCTTTGTGGAGAACGAGAAAAGTCTCTGTGCGGAGCGGTAGAGGTGAACCACCGTTCTATATCCCCGGGGAATAGACCGGAGGCCAGTGGTCCCATCCCAGGTATGCGATAGTTCCAGGCCAACGGAATAAGTTGGGAATCGTTCCGTCGTAGTTCCACCGGCCCACTGCTCACATCGGACCGAAGCATGTAGTACAGTTTGTCGGAACAAGATGCTGTGTGAGCGCACTATAGCAGTTCTTCCTCAAGGGGGCAAACGGCTGGGCAGAATCTATTTAGAGTTTAGGCGCTGGCCTTTTCATTTTCGTCCTCTCCGTGTGCCCATAAGCCAAGTCGTCGCCTGTACTGGCCCTCGCCGAGCCCCTCGGGGGTTATCATGATCGGAACCAGTCTCAGCCGCTGGGAGACCCAGAAGCTCCAGGCCCTCTCTTAGGTCAGTGACATGATGCTGTTTGTGATCGAACTCAAAGCTAAGTCCGAACGGGTAGGTCCATCGGTATCGGACTTTGTCCTCTCGTAGTTTGGCGGTAATGGGTCGGAACATCTGCCTCCGCGCCAGAGTTGCTGGTGCTAGATCTTGGTAGATCGAACATGACTGATTTTGGAAGGTGACTGTCCCCTTGGTCCTGGCCGCCAGGAGCACCGCCTCTTTAACTTTATATGAATGGAACTTCGCCAGTATGTCGCGGGGGCGTCTCCTCTCGCCGGGTTGAAGGACTCCCACGCGATGGACCCTGTCTAGCTTTATTGAGAGGGTGTGTGGACCCAGCAGCTCCGCGAAGAGCCCCTCCAGGAAAGCCTCAAGGTCCGGCCCCTCCGTTCCCTCCGCCAGGTCCCTGACCCGTAGGTTCTCTCTCGTGCCCTATTCTCGAGGTCCTCTGCCTTGAGCTGCGTCTGGAGGAGCTGGTCCTGGAGGGTGCGAACATCTTCCCGGAGTTCGGAGGAGAGTTTTTCCTGTTCTTGTTGATGTCCCTCCATGTCAAGCACTCTGGTGCCCACCGAATCAACATCTTGTTGTAGGGAGGTCAATCTTCCTGTAAGGTCCGATCGTAGTTGCTCTATAGAGGTTGTAATGTTCTGAGAGAGTTCATTGCATAGCTCTGTCTTGAAATCTTTTAGTGTAGACAGGAGATCCGCCTTCGTAAGAGCCATGTCCGCTGCCTCCTCGCCTCCGCACAGCGTCGGTCGTTTATCTGAGGGGCCAAAAAAGTCCGATACCTTGTTGGGTGTCTTAGTCGTCACTCTCTTAGGCGGCATACGGGCTGGCCTGGGGGGACCCCCACCACAGCGACGTCCGCGGCAGGAGACTGGGAATTCAGGCCTTGGGAGCCTCCATCCAACGTGTCGTCGGAAGACCCCCGTCACGAGCCAAGGCAGCGGCAACAAGCAGGTGGCGCAATGCAGGTGGGGCCCCCCTCTGGCGCCCTAAGCGACCCGCGGCCTGGCCAGGCCTGCCAAATGGTAGTACTCTTTCCCCTGAAAGCTGGGCGGCAGGGGGTCCCCCGGAGCATCGGACTGGGGAGAGCGTCACAGTTAGCCGCTGCGTTCAAGCCTTGTTTTGTGCCTCACCTCCAAGTCGCAGTCACAGCTCCCTCGATCCGGCATGAGCGTCACTCCTGGGGGAGCAAGCACCGACGGGGATTCACATTGATCCCAGCATTCACATGTCTTCAGTTGGGTATCAGGCAGGGCGCAGATAAGCAGGAGGCGCCAACATCCGCTGAGGCAGCGCTCGGCAGGGAGCTAGTCCCGGGACTCCAGGGACCCAAAACGGAGCCCGTCTGTATGGCTCAAATGGGACGCCATCTTAAGGTCAGGCATTGCGGTATCTCGCCGGCATCGCTGCAGTCCGGGCGAGTTCTGCACAGGGTGCCCCCAGATCCAGCGTACCTCACCCCTCACCGTGGTAGCGAGAGGGAGAGTCGAAGGCTGGAGCTCCCCACCTCGCCACAGCCGGGAACACTCAGCCCCGTCGGGAAGCCGCCATTTTGGGCTGCGTCTGCTGGATCTTCGTCACTTCTCAACGGGACCTCTCCCGTGGCGCCAGCAACGAGCAGAGGCTCCCGCTCTGTGCCTCACATTCTCCGCTCCGTCCGGGTGTAACCTACAGCGTAGGGAATGCGGTAGAACCGCTGCTGTCTGCTCCGGAGCGTTGCGCGGACCGGGAGCCGAAACGGGCTACGTCCGTTCGGCCATCTTGTCCGGCCACCAGCCCATATATTTTACACTAGAATAACAACTGTTCAATGAATAGTTATTGAAACGCCCAGACTGTTTATTCTGTGTAACTCTCTGAGACAAACCGAATAAGTAAGCACGAGTGACTGAGCGAAAAGTAGTACATTGTTTCCACGATTCTGAGGAATTAGGGTTGTCATGATCTAAGGTTGCCAGGAACTAATCTCTCCCCGATAAGAGGAGATTGTAGTGGCACTGTGAGCTAGCTAATGCAAATCCGGCTAACATATGTGGTGGGGGTGCACAGAATCAGTCTAACACCAAGCCCACGTTTTATGTTATCCAAACGCGCAGGTCCTGCAGGGATACTATAGGAACTACACGACACTGGAGTGGCGAGGAGTGGCATGCATTCTAGTGGCACACAGTGCAGTGGCAGAGAGTGGAATAGCGTAGTGTCATAGAGTGGAGTTGCGTACATTGAAGTAGCATAGAGTAAAAGGGTGTAAAGTGTATTGGCGTACACTGGAGTGTGTTAGAGTGGAGAGGTGTACAGTAGAGTGGCGCACTGTGGAGTGAGGTACAGTTTAGTGCCGTAGAGTGGCATACAGTGGAATAGCATACACTGGAGTGGGGTAGAGTGGAGTAGCATAGAGTGGAATGGCATACAGCTGAGTATGGTTTTGTAGAGTGGTGTGGCGTGAGTACATTGTTGTGGTGTACAGTGGACTAGCGTAGAATGGATTGGCGTACAGTGTAGAGCTGTAGAGTGGAATACTGTAGAGTGGAGTGTTGTAGAGTGGAGCGGGGTATAGTGTAGTGTGGTAGATTGTAGTGACACAGTGGAGTTGCATGCAGTGGAGTGGTGTAGAATGGAATGACGTTGACTTACTGGCGTACAGTGTAATCATGTAGAGTGGAGTGGCATATAATGGAATAGCATACAGTAGAGTGCTATAGACTGGAGTGTCATACAGTGGAACAGGTAGAGTGTAGTAGGGTAGAGTGGTTTGGTGTAGATTGGAGTGATGTAAAGTATATATATAATCACCAGGTAACAGGTGTTGGCTCCCATTCAATATCCAGCAAAGCAGTAATCCCACATATCCAAGAAACAATGCTGGCACTCTGGGTAGTTAGCAACAAGTTTTTTTCAGCTATGTGAAATGTTTCAGGAATCATCCCTTCCTCAAACCCAATAAGTTCCCATTCACCATAGAAACAATAAAAAAAGAGAGCAATAGACATAACAGAAAGACTTCCCACTCTGCTCCAGTCATCGAACATTAAGATGTAAAAATGAATCTTTGAATTCATATGGCTCTGTATCACATCCAAATCATATGTTCAGTACTTCTGAAAGTCTCATACTTAGTGTTAGAAATGGGGGTCTCTAGTTGGCAATGGCTGGCCACTGTCCAAGTAGGGACCCTTCTTCCTAAGTCAGAGTAAGAGGGCTACCCTCCTTGATACCCCTGCTCAACCCTGTGGTAACGTAGAATCTCCATCTGTCTTGTTGCCAAAGTCTCAGGGATGTCTGCAGGGACAGCTGAGTCTCCTTCCTACTCACTGCTAAGCCCCTCTCCTCACAGAACATCCTTAGCTCCTCTAGACTGTAGGTCAACAGATCATCTATACAAAAGGTAGGTCTCATTTCAGCAAGACCCATTGTAGCAATAACTGGCAATATCAATAATAGAAAAAATAGGCTTGCCCGTTGTAACAATCACGGGCAATATCAATAAAAGATAGAAGAAAACTTCTCAAGAAAATGTATACGGGTAAAAAAATCACTGGCAATATCAATCACAATATAGGATCCAAGAACTCTCAAAAATGTATGCGGGTACTATCACCGGCAATATCAATAAAAAATAGGCTTGCCCATTGTAACAATCATGGGCAATATCAATAAAAAATAGGCTTGCCCATTGTAACAATCATGGGCAATATCAATCACAATATAGGATCCAAAAACTCTCAAAAATGTATGCGGGTACTATCACCGGCAATATCAATAAAAAATAGGCTTGCCCACTGTAACAATCATGGGCAATATCAATAAAAAATAGGCTTGCCCATTGTAACAATCACGGGCAATATCAATCAAAAATAGAATCAAAACTCTCAAAAATGTATGCGGTACGTTATGGTCTGCACTCACTAGTAGTGTAGACTATAATTATTGTATGCGATCATAAATGCAAGTCCAGATCCTCACCGCTGACCACCAATGTTAGAAATGGGGGTCTCTAGTTGGCAATGGCTGGCCACTGTCCAAGTAGGGACCCTTCTTCCTAAGTCAGAGTAAGAGGGCTACCCTCCTTGATACCCCTGCTCAACCCTGTGGTAACGTAGCACGAGCAGGTAGGCTTATCTCAGAGGCAGTGTGTGAAGCATTTATGACCGTACACAGTAACACAGTGAGGCACACTACAAAGGGACACCACACAAGTAGTTATAAAAAATAAGTATCTTTATATAAAGGCAGATTTATCACAAGACCAATAACTGTAAAAGCCACAATACTGTCAAAAGTAGGATAGCTGTTGAAGGGTTGTCAAAAATAGTTCAAAGGTTGCAAGAATAAGGTTCCAATTCAAAGCAGGGGTCTCTGCGCCCCTTTCTCGTTCAGAGGTTGCAAAAATAAGGTTCAAATCCAAAGCAGGGGTCTCTGCGACCCTTTCTCATTCAGAGGTTGCAAAAATAAGGTTCAAATCCAAAGCAGTGGTCTCTGCGACCCTTTCTCTCACAAAGTACCTGAATTCAGTAGCAAAACCAACAAAATGTCGCAAAGAAGTGGTAGCGATGATTTTCCTCACGCGAAGCCGGCGATGCGTTAAATCCTTGCCGCAAGGGAGGATGATGCGCCGATCTGCTGATGCGTGCGGAGACGATGCGACCAACTTCTGCACGCTAGGCCGCCGATGCGATGACTTTCTTGCCGCGAGGGAGAAGTCGATGCGACGAGCCTGTTGCGTTGTGCGATTGTGTTGCGATGCGAAGAAATGGCGCTCCGCGAGGGAGCGACGAAATCCGGTGTGATGCGATGAAAATGGCGGACGCACGGCGTCCGCAATGCGATGTCTTGAAGCGATGATTTCTTTAGGGGTTGCGAGCGCTCGGCGACAGCAGCGCGATGATTTTTCCAGCACGTTTCGGCTGCAGCGGCTCGCAAAGAGGTGTTAGCGATGGTTTCGTGTTGCGAGCACTCAGCGGCAGCAGCGCGATGATTTTTCCAGCGCTCTCGGCTGCAGCGGCTCGCAAAGGTGCGTTAGCGTCGATTTCCAGCACTCTTTTCTCTGAAGCAAACTAGAGGCCCTGGAACTCACAGGAGCCTCATCAGCAGATAGCAATCCTCGCAGGGAGGAAGCAGGAGGTTGGGGGTGGAGTCTGATGTGCCTGAGACTCCAGCAGGAGGCTAGCTCTTTTCCTAGCCCTTGGGTAATTGCTGTAACAAAAATAAAAGTTCTCTCAAAAGTTCCTTTTCCTCTTCTTCAAGGACCAGTGGTCACTGCTGCAGGCCAGTGCAAGAAACAACACACAAGCACAGGGACAGTCACTTCCTGCAGATTCCTCCAGTGGCACGGACAGAGTTTCCTCTCCAGATCCAAAAGCAATACAAATTGTAGGGGTTTGAGCACAGATATTTATACCCCAAAAGTCTTTGTTCTCAGAAGCTACAAGTCACTGAACCTAGCCAGAACCAGTTCTGCTCAGACCTGGAGCACTTTGTTTACCAGGCTGCATCCTTCCTTTCAGAAAGAGGGGGTCTGCTAGCAGACACACAGTAGGAGGTGGAGCCAGCATTCACCTTGCCAGGCACAGCCCTATTCAGGTCAAGGAGCCACCCCTCCCCGTACTCTAAATGCAGATCTCTCTATTCAACCCAGGTCTGACTCCGCCTGCCCTGCCCCTCCAAAACCAGACAGCCAATACACATAACGGCAGAGCACACTGGAAGGCTTAGGCAAGAAAATACCTACTTTCTAAAAGTGGTATTTTCAAACACAGAATATAAAAATAAACTTCATTAAAAGAGGTATTTTATTATTCTGAGCTCAGGCATACTAAATTCGTTTTTCTACCATGTTCCTGGGGTCAGTTAGGACTATAGGATGTAATAGCCAAACTGCCCATTCTAGCCTATGAGGAACAGGTAGCCTTACAGTAGTGAAAAACGAAATGGGGTGTAATTCACTACCAGGACATGCTACACACACCAGGGCATGTCCTACCTTACACATACAATGCACCCTACCATAGGGGTGACTTACATGATGCCAAGGGAAGGTTCAGGGGCTGGGAAGTGGGTGCACTTCACAGCCAAGATGGCAGTTCTGGACTGCACACAGACACTGCAGTGGCAGGTCTGAGACACACTTTACAAGCTGCTTCTGTGGGTGGCACACATCAGTGCTGCAGGCCCACCAGCAGCATTTGGTTTACCAGCCCTGGGCACACACAGGCCACACTACTAGGGACTAACAGGTAAACCAAATAAGCCAATCAGGGATATACCAATTCACTGGGAGGGGACTCTACGTGAGCTAAAACAATCTTTCCTGAGTCTCGCTGTATTTTTATAACTGTTTTTAGTAATTTCCATTGCTCTGTGTCTAAAACTATAATCTTGTATTTTAACTGTTTTCACATTCCATGAGCTGTGTTATAGCTCGGGGGGAAGACTCGGTACTCTAAAGTGATTTGTGCACTGTTTTTGAGCTGTGTTATAGCTCGGGGGGAGACGCACCAAACACAGGTTAGCGGTTTAGTTTACTTACGCTAACGCACGTCATTCTGGCCGCGATAAATTGGCCGATGACGCGACCGCGAATTGGCGCTGGGAGGGGACTCTACGTGAGCTAAAACAATCTTTCCTGAGTCTCGCTGTATTTTTATAACTGTTTTTAGTAATTTCCATTGCTCTGTGTCTAAAACTATAATCTTGTATTTTAACTGTTTTCACATTCCATGAGCTGTGTTATAGCTCGGGGGGAAGACTCGGTACTCTAAAGTGATTTGTGCACTGTTTTTGAGCTGTGTTATAGCTCGGGGGGAGACGCACCAAACACAGGTTAGCGGTTTAGTTTACTTACGCTAACGCCCGTCATTCTGGCCGCGATAAATCGGCCGATGACGCGACCGCGCAGCGGACGCGCCTAAGGCAAGCCCGTCTGCGCCCGTCCGTGCCCAGACGGGGAGGGGCAGGAACCCCTGTTGGCTCGGAGCGGGAAAAAACCATTTATAACCCTGACCAACTTTACGCCCTGAGAACAGAGACTGACAGTAAGTGTGCTCATGCTATACTGCCTGACAGGACTAATTTACATTGTACCAACTGTAAATATAGCCTCCAAACGTCCATCCAGGTCCCTCTGGATACTGCTAAAGAAAAAATGTATAAAATGCTGCTACTTAATTGTCGCTCGCTCCCCAAACACTCTAATGAAATATATCTTCTCCTTGAAGAAAGAACCCCTGATGCCTTATTTTTAACTGAGACCTGGCTAAATAGTGATTCGGATTTTGATGTTGTCCAATCTCTTCCTTCTAATTATGCTATCCAAAGGCTTGATCGCAGTGTAGGGCGTGGAGGTGGCTTAGCCATCATCCACAAGGATAGCTATGTTTGCAGATCAACTACAAACCCTGTCCCTGACTGTGAAAGCATGTCCTTTGTGATTGAGTTAGCTCCCACGTATACGTTTTCAGGGATCTTAGTTTATCGGCCACCGGGCCCGATAGGGCTTTTTAGGAAGGATCTACCAGATGTGGGTGCAAATTTAGCCAGTGCCTCCCCTAATTTTACTATTTTGGGTGACATCAACCTGCATTTGGATGACGACCTATCTGGGTCCATAGTGGAATTAGTTGATGATTTGGCAATGTTCCACTTAATGCTAAAAACAAATAGCCCCACCCATATTAAGGGACATTTGTTGGACCCTATTTTCTCCAACATAAATCAGCTCGTGGTAGAGGATGCGGTTCCTATCCCATGGTCAGATCATTTTTTACTTCCTTTTACCTGGACGGTACCAGACGTTAATATTCCAACTGTTAGAGCTACTAAAATTGCTCGTAATTGGTCGAAACTCCCCTTGGATACCTTTATTAGTACCCTACAGGACACGGCTCCCCCAGTTCATCCTAACCCTATTGTTGCCAATGATAACTACAATAATTGGCTTGAGCTTGCACTTAACAGTGTTCTCCCGAAAAAGGAAATGTTGGAAAGGGTGGGGAAACAAACAAACCCTTGGTACTCCCCAAAACTCCGTCAGCTTAAACAAGTATGTAAAAGGCAGGAAAGAAGCTGGAGGAAGGATCTTTCCGAGGTTAAGAGAACTAAATACCGAGAAGCTATTAAAATATACAAAAATGAAATTAAAAATGCTCAAGCCCTCTACTATCAAGGAATTATTTTAGCCTCAAACTCCTCAAGGGAGATTTTTAAAATTGCCAACTCTCTCCTTACCCCCCTACTCCTCCCTCTGACATCAATAATGCTCAACTGCGTTGTGAACAAATTGCCGACTTTTTTTCGGAAAAGATACAAACCATTTATAACTCTTTTCCTCATATGAGTGTTCTCCAAGCGTGTGGATCAAATGATATAAATCCTTCCGACACCTCTCCTTTGTTGGAGGAATTTCATGCCTTGGATCTTAACACCCTGTATAGATTGCTTAATGAACTTAAATCGGGTTCCCCCCTAGATGTTGCCCCCCCCAGCAGTCTTCACAAAATTGCAGAGGTGGTATCACCGGTTATACTTGAGTGTATCAACTCCTCACTTAGAAGCGGGATTGTGCCACCACAATGGAAACATGCCCGGGTGAAAGCGCTTCTGAAAAAACCGAACCTTGACCCAGATAATTGGGGAAATTATCGTCCAATCTCTTTACTGCCAGGGGTCAGTAAACTTACTGAAAAATATATTAATTCAATTTTATCAGCGTTCTTGGAAGACAACAATCGTTTACACTCCACGCAAACGGGTTTCAGGCCCCAACATGGCACCGAGACGGCCATATTGGCTGCAGTAGAAGAAATTAGGAAGACTATCGACAACGGAGGCTGCGCTGCGCTTATCCTGTTAGACCTTAGCGCAGCCTTCGATACTGTCAATCACCAACTGCTGATATGAAGACTGAGAGATGCTGGAGTGGCTGGATTGGCATTAAAGTGGTTACAGTCTTTCCTTCTTGATAGGGTTTATTCGGTTTTCGAAGGGGAATGCTCTTCAAAACCCATCTCTTTGACTTGTGGGGTTCCGCAAGGGTCTGCCCTAAGTCCAACGATGTTCAATGTGTACATGAGCTCGTTGGCCGAATTAGTACTCCCATTTGGGGTACAGATAATTACGTATGCTGATGATACACAACTCATTGTCTCCTTGAAACAAGTCAACCAACCAGACCCCGATCTATCCACCTGTCTTCAAAAAGTTTTTAACTGGATGAGTAATTCTTTTCTTAAACTTAATGGATCTAAGACTGAACTGTTGCTCCTGGGGAAGTCTGCTCCCCTAAATGTGGAACACCTGTGGCCTAAATGCCTTGGTTCCCCTCCTGCTCCTAAAAACAAGTAAAGAGTCTGGGAGTGTGGATCGACTGCAATCTCGATTTCAGAGAGCAATCACGCATGGTGGCGGCGAGTTGTTTTGGTCTACTAAGAAAATTTAGAAAACTACTTCCCTTGCTTCCGCCTTTGGCGAGACGACTGTTGGTACAGGCCTTAGTGCTTTCACGGCTCGACTATGCCAACGCCCTGTATTTGGGAGCTCCCCAGGCCACCATTAAAAGACTGCAAACAGTACAGAACTGTGCAGCACGGATACTCCTGAATATACCTAAACGCTCTTCTGCAAGACCTGCCCTTGCTACCCTTCATTGGCTGCCTGTCCAGGAAAGAGTGCAATTTAAGGCCCTCTGTATCACCCATAAATCTTTTTTTGGGAAAGGCCCGCCTCTGATCCGCTCCTGGAGTAAACCTTATGTACCCAACAGAACCCTTAGATCGGAGAAAAAGGATTGATCTGTGTACCTAAGATTAAACGTACACGTAGTGGAGGTCGACTGTTCACATATAATGCATCTCGACTTTGGAACAGTCTGCCTCTACACATACGCTCTGAATCTGAACATCTTAAGTTCAGAAAACTTTTGAAAACTTTTCTTTTTCACTAGTCTTCTTTTAGCTTACGTTTCTCGTAGCCTACCGGACGTCTAGCGCTGGGATGCCCCTGGGTAACCATGCGCTCTATAAGTGTTCATTCATTCATTCACATAGACATATTTACACAGGGAGAGCATATGCACTAGCACTGAACAGCAGTGGTAAAGTGCCCAGAATCATAAAACCAACAGAAACAGGTCAGCAAAAATACAGGAGGCAGGCAAAAGTTTAGAGGTGACCCAGCAAAAAGGGCCATTTCCAACACTTAGCAATTGTTTCTGCTTAGTCAAATTATAGCAATTTAAGACAGGCTTCATTGATGACATACAGCTCCTCATGTCTGTGCCTATTATTGTTCTATGTATTGCTGCTATAGTGGATGGGCACTTACTGGGTTCGGAGAAGGCAGGATTGGCGAAACGTATCAGCCTGGTTAAATAAATGTTGTTGCTAACTACCCAGAGTTCCAGTGCTGTTCCTTGGATGTGTGGGACTATATATAAATTAACATTACTGAGATGTTGCTAAAAATCACACAATGAACATTCCTTGGAAGATTTCATGTTCTTTCTTTATTTGATTACTTGTTATGTCTCTTTGTACAGCATGTACAACCTACAGCCAACACATGTTTCGCACACACCGCGCTTCTTATATTCATCATGCTTTATAAAACGAAGAAAAAATTATTCTTATTGAATACATTGCAATAAATCACAATTTTCACCACAGCAATGTTTACACCACTACCTGTTTACATATCATGTTATACGTCACTTTAGCATTTGGTTATATTTACCCTACCCGGGGGAACAACTCCCTAACTCCCTTTACATGTAATATTCGCAACAGTGACCCATACCTAACCCACCTCTTTTGGTTACATCCGGTTTCCCTGTTTAATATTCTGTACCCAATATTAAAATGAATTACCTTTGAAAAAAATTCTCTTAAAGTACTAGTTCCAAAGAATAAAAAGATACATCTTCTGGACTCGAAATGTAACTGCCTTTTTTATTTTTCCTGCTATTGACAATTCACAACTATTACATTTTATATAGTAAATGCATTCCTGAGCATTCTACACTGTCCAAAACTTGTAGCACACTTATTATAATGTCAAGTTTAGTTTTAATCCTGCTTCCTGCCCGATCCTGCCATATAAGTATTCACCATCTTCATAGTTGTCATCATGTCTGTAAAAAGTTATATACCCACATTAGTTTAGTTTTGCCTCATTCCATTTCCCCAATCCTATTTTGGTTCTCATGTTATTCGCCATTTTCTCACCTTATTTTATTGAAACTGTTCAAAAACTCTATGTCCCAGCATGCATCACAGTTGAATATCTGTTCTGGTCTGCATATTCCCCATGATATGGGATACTGTAATGAACAATGAAATATCCTGACTCCCGATCTCAAAAAGGAATGAATGACCAATAGCAGATTCACTATTCAAATCCCTACATATTATTAAGGGGGCAAGTAGAAGGAGGGGATACCTTTACTCATCACCCAAAAAGTGATAGGTGCCCGCCCTGGAAATGACGTAGGTGGGGGTGTGAGAGCCCTCCCCGGAACTGACGTAGGTGGGCCACGTGGGTTATAACATCATGTGAACATGTGTTGGTCCCATGTTAGGGTCCTAGCGCCATGTGTTTAGGGATATGTAAAATTGTAGCCCTGCTGTGTGCGCAAAGTATCTGAGTCTAAGAGGGCAAGCCTGGACATGTTCAAACAGGGACAGCAGATCTGTGGCAGCTGTGTGCCTCAGCATGTGGAGTTGGGAATAAGCAGACACCCCCAGCCCTCAGACCCAAGTCTGCCTAACCCAAAGGACCTGGTCAAATGGGGCTTTTAAAAAAAAGAAGTGTCTTTCTTTAGAACCAGCTAGTCAAATTTGAAATGAAGCCCAAACATAGGTGTTTGCTCCAAACTTCCCACAAGAGGCCTCAAACATGATAGCAGATGTCAAATGATAAAGTGACACCCAACATAAGCAGTATAATGCAGAGAAATGAAGCCCCCATCGCATATTTCTAACCCCCCTCCATAAATTGCGGGGGACGTCTAATTAGCATGCCGTGACAAGTATTAAAACCCCCCTCAGGACTCAAACACAAACCCACATTCAAAAGCCACTCTTTTTGGAACTACGTCTTTGGAGTTTGCTTTGAGCAGGACTGTCCCCAGGACATCAAGAAGAAAAGAATGGCCTAGTATAACAAGGCGCAAAGTGCTGGTGCAAACCATCTTGTGCTGCAGGTAAATATCTATGGGTGGTGTTGGTTTATATTTATAAGGTTTTTATAGGGTGTTCAATGCCTTGGGGGGTGTGATTTAATGTGAATAATGATGATTTTGGCGGTGGCGCAAGGGATTGTAACGTTAAGGTTTTTAGAGTGTGTTTAACGCATTGTGGGCTTGCATTTATTGTGAAAAATGCTGGTGGTTTTGGGGCGGCACACCGGGTTGTAACATTAAGGCTTTTAAAGAGTGTTTAACGCATTGTGGTATTGCATTTAATGTGAATAATGCTAGAGGTTTTGAGGCTGCACAGGGTTGCAGCCTTAAGGTTTTTAATGTGTGTTTAACGCAGTTTATGTTTGTATTTAATGTGAATAATGCTAGAGGTCTTGGGTGGCACAAATGGCTGTAACCTTAAGGTTTTTACAGCCCCTAGAAACTCTTTTTGCAGGGTCTAGGTTGTTTTGTAAGGAGGCCAGAGCCTGCAAATAGACTAAGCAATTTACAAATAAAAAGGCAGTGGTTTAAGTACCCACCCAAATGTGTCCTTTGTGTGTGGTCTCTGGGTTGAGGCTGATGTGCTGCCTGGTTCTCCGGTGGGGTTCGCTGGCCCTGGCATGCCTAATACTCCCAGAGCCTTCTTCATCCATGTGGTGCTCTGAGGGTCCATGTGGGTGTGATGGCAGGTCCACGGTGGGGCTCCGATGTCCCCGTAGTCCTATTTCTTTCGCCAGAGCCCTCTTCTTCTATGCTGGGCTCTAGGGTCTGTGGAGCGCCTGTTGCCCTATCCCTGGGAGGTGGGGGGGTCCGCTGGCCCAGTGGTCCTATTCCACCCAACAGAGCACACAGTAGCTATGCGCTGCTCTGAGTGACTGTGCAAAAGTTGTTGAGGAGTTGGGGCCCGCTGGCCCTGTCATCCAATTTCACCCCCAGAGCAATTTGCAGACATGCACTGCTCTGGGGCACTATGCACCATGTATTGGTAAGTCGTCGGTGGCCCGCTGACCCCGTTGTCCTATGTTATGTTGTGATGGGCCACACCATTTGGTGGTCCACCAGTGGGTGTATCCTGTGATCTACACCCCGTCCTGCGGGTATGTGGGACCGCCCATGTAAAGGAGGCGCCGGAAGCAGTTCTAGGAATAAATGGGGAACCGAACTGGACTCAGGCAGTTCAGCACCACCCCAACATTCTACTGGTGTGTGTGTCATTTTCTTTCCAGCGTACTGTGTGCCCACCCCGTGCCAACCGGTGTGTGCACACAACAACTGGCGACGAGGGAGTGCTTTGTCCGCCGCAAGTACCTGCGGCGCCGTGTCGGGCGCCCGACGCATGCTGTTCTCGGCCCGGGTGCTTCTTGGGCATAGGAGGCTGCTGTTTTGTCCTGCCCTGAGCTGCCAGTGAGGGTGCCGTCGTGACCTCCTGGCGAGGTGAACCTGCCGCTGTCGGTGCACCGCGTTCATGTTTGCCCGGCCTGCCGCGGCGGTGACATTATCCCGGTGAGCCGAGCTGCTTCCTGCACAGGAGCGCGTGCCGGCATGTGAGCCACCGCGCTGAAGCCACTCCCCCCTTTTTCAACACGCAGAGCGCGTTGCCTGCCTGCTGCCTGCCCCAGGCTGGCGCGCTATTTTCTTCAGCGGAGAAGACTCCAGTTGCGTCCCTGCCCCAGTCCACCGCCTGCTGGGTTGGCGCTTTATTGGAGGACGAGGTTTTGTGCTCCCCATTACACCAAAGGAGCATTTGTCTGGGTGCTTCCACAGAAAAGGCAGAGTTTGCCCTCACTGGAGGAAAGAATTAAGGAGATTCTGGAGGGGTACACATATATGGTTTGGTGCTCAGCAGAGAAGCATCGGAGGGGCATTTTTCCTGCTGCCACCGGTCCCCCAGTTTCACCTGTCTACGTGCTGATTAGCCTGTTACAGGCCCCCAGATTCTGCAAGTACTCCACACAATGGCTACTATACAGCCCATTGAGCCGTTCCTGCTGGAAGGTCCGCCATCTGCGCAAGCGGCCAAGTGGAAAGATTGGGTGGACAGACTGGAGACATATTTTGCGGCAGTGGGCCTGAAGGCTGAGCGACAGCGCCGCATGCTACTGCATCTTGGTGGTGCTGCCATCCACAAGCTCGGAAAATCGGTGACGGAGGCAGGTCCTCCTCATACTTACGACACGCTGAAGGCAGCCCTGACAGCGCACTTTGAGCCGTTTGCCAACCCCGATTATGAACGTTTCCTATTGATGCAAGCGAGGCAGCTCCCGGAAGAGTCAGTCGATGCATTTTACACCAGACTCCGAGACCTGGCGAGTACATGTACGCTTCCAGATGCTAATGATGAGATACGGGCGCAGTTCATACAGGGCTGCGCATCTGTAAAATTGAGAGAACAGATACTTCAGGTCCCTGGGATGTCCATGGCGGATATGTTGACGATGGGGAGGTCCAAGGAGTTATCAAAGGTGCGAGCAGCGCACATGGAAGCGTCGTTACAACGCCAAGTAAAAACAGAACCCGTGAATGCCGTGGCATCTGGCAATACCGCCAAGAAGTCGGAGAAAAGCAAAACACCATCCACGACCAGAACCTGCTATAGTTGTGGAGGGCCATTTCCTCACCAAGGACCATGTCCAGCCCAAGGGAAAAGGTGTTCAGCATGCAACAAACTTCATCATTTTGCACAAGTATGCCGTTCCACACAACGGAGGAGGCCGCGGACCAGACAAGTAAATGTCATGGATACTCCCCAAATCGTGGAAGGCGAGGAGGACATGGATGACGACGATGTGGAGGGAGCGGTACAAGTGATTCACGCAATGCAACCCGACGGATGTCCAAAGCGGCGGATTCCGAAGTGTAGCATCCTGGTTGCGGGACACCCTATCCAGGCACTTATAGGATACAGGGGCGTCTATCAACATCATGGCAAGCTCCCTGCTACGGACTCTCCCTGCCACACCATCTTTGAGGCCAACGTCGACCCAAGTGTTCGCTTATGGGTCTGCCCCTCCCCTCCCTTTGGCGGGAGTCTTCACCACAAACATCTCTCATGACTCAGGCTCCATTCGAACCAAGGTCTACGTGACCCAGGAAGGCTCGGGTATGCTGCTATGTTGCTGAACGGCCGAACATCTACAGCTGGTGGCATTCGCTTTCGCAATTCACCAAGAGAGTGTGGAGTCGTTGGTGGATGAGTTCAAACTTCTTTTCGAAGGGATCGGATGTTTAAAGGATCACATGGTCCGGCTACATGTGGACACCACCATTCAACCCGTGGCCCTTAAGCATAGGAGAGTTGCATTTCACCTACGGCCAAAGGTCGAACAAGAGCTGAAGAAGCTGGAAGACGCGGACATCATTGAGCGAGTCGAAGGACCGACTCCCTGGGTGACGCCCATTGTCGTAGCAAGGGAGCCTAAACAACCAGGTGAGGTGAGGATCTGTGTTGACATGAGGTTACCCAATCATGCCATAAAGAGAGAGCGTCATCTGACCCCCACCGTTGATGACATCGTGGCCGAGGTGAGCGGGTCTCGGTGGTTCTCCAAAATGGACCTACGAGCCGGATACCACCAACTTCTGCTGGATCCAGAATCAAGGGCCATAACCACCTTTTCAACACACGTGGGACTGCGACGATGTAAGCGACTCAGTTTTGGGGTCTCCAGCGCGGCTGAAATTTTTCAAGATACTATTTGAGATGTTCTGGCTGGCTTGAAGGGGGTTCTCAATGTCAGCGATGATATTCTCGTGCATGCCCCCACCCTGGAAGAGCATTTGGACCGGTTAAGGGATGTATTCCAGCGCCTGCGAGACAGTGGTCTTACCCTTCATCGGGAAAAATGTGCATTTCTCCAGAAGGAGATAGCCTTCTTTGGATATTGTTTCTCCCAACATGGGGTGTCCCGAGACCCAGCGAAGGTTCATGACATACAGACGGCGCCAGCCCCCATATCTGTAACCGGAGTGAGAAGTTTCCTTGGTATGGTGACCTACTGTGGGCGATTTATCCGAAACCTGACCGAGCTCACTGCTCCACCGAGGGAACTCACGAAGTCCACTACTACCTGGGAATGGGGCCCCTGCCAAGAGAAGGCATTCTACAACACGAAGAATGCGCTGTCGGCCGACACTACATTAGTGTACATTGACCCAGCCAAAGAGTCAGAACTGTCCGTTGATGCCAGCCCCATCGGTCTCGGCGCAGTACTATCGCAAAAGCAAGAAGATGGGGAGTGGGCGCCAGTAGCCTATGCAAGCCGTGCCCTGACAGACACTGAGCAAAGGTATTCGCATATAGAAAAGGAAGCGATTGCTGTCCACTGGGGATGCCGGCATTTCCACTTATATCTTTATGGACAACCGTTCATCGTACACACGGATCATAAACCATTGATACCATTATTCATAGGAGCCTCCTCGAAACCTCCACCAAGGATCGAAAAATGGATCCTCCAGCTACAGGAATACCACTTCCTGGTGGTGTATCGCCCTGGTGCACAGAACCCCGCTGACTTCTTGTCAAGAGATGCAAGACCAGCCACCGAGGAAGAAGAATCAGCGGCGGAGGAGGTGGAAGAATATGTACGGTTGGTAATGGAGCGATCCTGGCCCCTACCTATCTCACTTGAGGAGATCGTGACAGCCACAAGAGAGGACGAGTGTCTCCAGATGTCCATCGCTGCGGTGGCCTCGGGAAAATGGCATCTACTACTCGACAAACTATCCAGTAGAACGGAGGAAGCTCGCACTACGCTGAGCGTGCTACATAAAGTCAGAGGAGACCTGGCCGTGTCTGCTGAAAACTGCCTGGGTCCCGTTTGGTGATCCCCAGAATGCTGCAGCAACGAGTGGTTGATTTGGCCCACATAGCGCACCAAGGAATTGTGAAGATGCTGTAAGGTATGGTTTCCCTGCCTTGATGACCTCGTGGAGCAAACGGTTTGTGACTGTGTTTTCTGTCAAGCAACTGGCCCCGCTGAACCCCCAGTGCCAATTGTCACTGAAGATATACCACCACATCCGTGTCACCGAGCGAGCGCAGATTTCGGGATTCTCCCGGATGGGAGACACATGCTGGTGGTGATAGACGACTTCTCGAAATATCCCGAAGTGGAGATCTTAGAGTCTACCACGGCGAGCAAGACTATACCATTACTGGAAAAAATCATGGCCACTCATGGACTCCTCAAAGAGCTACGGACAGATAATGGTCCCCCTTTCTCCAGTCATGAAGTGGCGGAATATTTGCAGTCGAGAGGAGTGCGGCATCGAAAAATCACGCCAAGATGGCCTCAAGCTAACGGGGAAGCTGAACGCTTCATGCGCACCCTCAACAAAGTGCTTCGCATTGCCGTGGTTCGTGGTCAAAACCTGGAGAGTGCCCTATACACTTTTCTACAAGAATACCGGCTTACTCCTCACTCCACGACTCAAGTCAGCCCTAGATCGCTCTGCATACGAAGAGCAGTGGGAGATATGTTTCCTCAGGTGACGCAACCAACTGACCTCCAGCTGCAAGTGTCGGAAAGACTAGATCAGCGACGAACTCAGAATGACAAGGTGTCCAGAACACGCAGAGCCAAGGAAAGACAACTAGCTGTGGGAGACCTTATATTGGTAAAGAACCGCAATCCGAGAGGAAAGTTCACTCTGCCGTTTGAACTAGATGCGTGGACTGTTCAAAGAATAAAGGGAACTATGGTAACTGCCGAAAGAGCTGGAGAGACCATCACCAGAAATGTCTCCTGGTTTAAGAGGTGTCGACCTCCTGTGAACTCGGACGTGAGAGCTCCATCGGAGGAGGAGGACTTTCACATTGAATCCGGTGATGGTGTCAGGCCATCAGTACCCTGTGAAGGTGTTCTTTGGTCTCCTGCCATGGAGGACCTGGGAACTGCCGGAGTTCCCAGTGCTGTACACAGTCCTCTGTTGAGGTTGGAAACCCCGTGTGGTCCAGCACACCATCGGCAGTCCGGAGAGAGCGGTGGAGCAGATGGTCCGGATCCTGAAGGCCGTCGAGGGAGTGGGAGGTACCACCTCAGACCGAGGCCAGCAGTTTCTTCTCGTCTGAGAGATTATGTCTTGATGTAATGACATTGGTTCAGCGATGATCTCTCTCTCTCTCTCTCTCTCTCTCTCTCTCTGTCCCTGCTACTTTTGCATCAGCGCTCCACCGTACTTTCAACTGATTTTGTCGGCATTGTTTTATTGATTGTGTTGTTGTTTTTGGTTTTTATTTTGAACAAAAGAGGAATGTTATGTTGTGATGGGCCACACCATTTGGTGGTCCACCAGTGGGTGTATCCTGTGATCTACACCCCGTCCTGCGCATATGTGGGACAGCCCATGTAAAGGAGGGGCCGGAAGCAGTTCTAGGAATGAATGGGGAACCGGAACTGGACTCAGGCAGTTCGGCACCACCCCAACGTTCTACTGGTGTGTGTGTCATTTTCTTTTCAGCGTACTGTGTGCCCACTCCGTGCCAACCGGTGTGTGCGCACAACATCCTGTTCCACCCTAGAGCACGCTGCAGCAATGCGCTGCTCTGGGGGACTGTGCACCAAGTGTTGCCATGTCATCGGGGGTCCCGCTGGCCCCGTCATCCAATTTCACCCCAGAGCATGCTGCAGCTGTGCGTTGTTCGTGGGGCTGTGGGCCTGGTATTGCAGAGTAGTCAGGGCCTGCAGGACCCTATGTCCAATTTCACCCCTAGAGCACGCTCAGCCATGCGTTCCTCTGGGTGTGGTAGGTGGCTGGTGTTGCCAGTGGACCCTTCGTGGGTCAAGATGGTGGGCAAATGGTTTTGTAGCTGGCCTTCCGCGTCCTCGGCGAAGGCTGGCCCCTCTCTGTGTGACGTCCTCGTTGTTGGTCGCCAACAACATCAGGGTGGGCGGGTACAGCCTTCGTCGAGGACGCGGAAGGCCTTCCTCGATAACAGAGACGTTTGCATTGCCCAGCAACGCAGTGGGGTACTCCCGGCAGGGATTCCTCTTCGTTTGCTGGGTAAAGCCGACAGTGCGGTCTGATTTACAGCCACGGGCCGGGTCAGCAGTCCCTTGGGGCTGCTAACGCGGCCTGTGGCTGCAAATCAGAATGAGGGCTGCAGTGTTCCTGGGCTCCAACAATTTCCCAGGCCAAAAAAAAATACATAAATAAAATAAATAAATAAATGCCATGATAACGCCTGGGGATTAATGTTCTTCCTGTGGTGAGATAGGGATTTTGCCTAGTGGAGGTTTTGACTGGTCATAAAATAGCACATAGGATTATTATGCCTGCTACAAAGAACGTGTACCATGCAGACCCAAAAGTGCGTATAATGTAAATGGGTCATTGGGTTACTACTTTTCAAAGAGTCACCTTGTTTGTTACATGCTGTTTAAAGTTAAAATCCGAACATAAAAAGGTGCTTTATTAAATGGCATCAGAGAACTACATGCACAATGCTAAATAGAGATATGAGCATAGATTAATTATGCAAAAAGGGTTCAAATGGGTAGAAATCATGGCTTATTATTAAAAAGTACCCCCACAACGATAGTGTTCTGCTTTCAATTCTGAGTTTGTGCTTCTCAGACTTTAACTATACTGTCTAGCATTATGGCTGACATGTGACTCCTATTTCTTGTAGTACTCTGGCTTATGTAACATTTCCTATACGCTTATTTACATATGTATGTTTGATTGTCTCTATGTAATTGTGTGTGTGGGGGTTGCAAAGTGTTCTGACAACCTACCGGGGTATGAGGGTCATTATATAACTATTTAAATACATCTGAAAGAGATTGGATGTAGAAATGTCTCTTATGTATTACAAGCGCACAATTGCTTTTAGACACTGCGTTATGTTAAACATGTATTACTGTGGTAATACATGTTATTTTTAAAGCAACCATGTCTGCTTTACTCCACAGGATCTCCCAGAAATAACTTTGAGTGATGATGAAATGCTCGCCTTTCTACAAGGTATAGATAATTTGAGTTCTATACTTCTGAGCCGTTTTGTTAACCGTAGTGTCTCAGCACCTATTTTTCTAATTGTATTCTTATGTATATGTGTTTTTACAGGTTATTACACCGAAGTACGGCTGGCTGTTGATGCTCTATAGCAAGTCCTAGAGGGTCAAGACGCCTCGCTCAACGTGCAACATAATCTTGCTCTTACAGGTAAATAAAAAGGGCCCAGCTTTAAACGTTATGTAATCATTTGGCGATGATAATCCAAAAAAAACAACATAGATTACCTATAGAAGGGGTCCTTAGAGAGATGGCTAAGGTCTTGTATTATACTGTAAATGTGACTTTTTTCTTCTTTACTGTTCCCAAGGAGGCGTACAAGGAAAGTGGGCTGGTGCAAGCGGTAGAACAGCGAGCAAAAAATGGGATGCTAAAAAGTAAGTCTTCAGTGTCTAAAGATGGATCTGTTACAAAAAAAGTAGTGGTGCAAAGGAAAATATTAGGTGTGTTTTACAAAATGCATAGTCCAAAGAACCCAAATGTTTCAAACGGAACGGGTCTGCAACATATAGTCGTGGGGTATAGTCGTGGGTATAAAATGTGTTGTAGAAGTTAGGCCTGGGTGGGGGAGGGTTTGGGGGGCCCGTATGCAGCTGCACTGGGTCTTTTTTATTTTTTCTAATATATTTTTTATGTTTACATTACATTAGAAACGCTGCAAAAGATCTCTGGAGAAGGTCCCTGTGAGGCTAAGAGAACGTCAACGCCTTTAAAGGATGTCACAAAAACCCTTCAAGACTGCCAGCCGTCAACCTCTGATGTGAGTAGGCTTGTGCCTCTGGACAAACCACGCTCTGACATTGTATATATCAGCCCTAGACCCAGTAATGTATTTAATACACGCTCCACTTTACAAGTCAACCATATAACCAATACATTGAACACTCCCACAGGAACTTCAATTATTCAAGGGGCTAAAGACCCCAGAGGGTGTGAGCTTACAGTCCCAGACTTGAAGAGGCTCTGAAACAATGCCAAAACCCAAAAGTGAACCGTCTTTCCTTAAAGAACCATAAGAAGAAGCAGCAGGTCCCTGAGCTGCAAACAGTTCCTTTAGACCTCTTCTTAAAAAAGACCATTACTACTCAGACATGTCCCCATACCCAGCAGGATTCTAAATGTTCAACGGCGGCGGTGTACTAGGGATGCATGTCAAAGATATACAGCAGGCTGTCAGAAAGCTAAAATGTAAGCTGAACTCTAAGCTGGGGAACGTGGGAAGTGAGAACAGACCTTTGACGGATGCACATAGGAAGCTAATTTAAAGGCTGGAAAGGTGTAGAAGAGAGATGCTACAAGCTTGTGAATCAGCTGCGCCAGACATAGGGGTTATACCAGCATGACGAGTCCAACGGCACTCCTTAAAGAACGACGGTTTCTCATTTATTAATAAAATGGACATAAGTAAAAATATAAAAAGAAGGTCCATGCCCGAAGAACAAAAAGCAACTAGAGCCCCTCAAACACAGTCTTGAAGTTCCAACACCCTTGACAGAGCCACATAAACTAGTCCCTAATAGACAGCAATACATAAATGCAGGAGAGAACCATCCGAGTTCCAGGCGCTTGATACGGTCAAAGAGTAAGGTTGAGAGACCCCAACAACCTGAACACCCAGATGGGTCGGCTGGAGGGGCTGTAGCGGGAGAAGCTGTGAGGACGGTGCTCGCAAACACAGCCCAGAGCGTTCAAATAGGTTGTGTGAATCTGCTTAAAAATGGATGAGCCTGTAAGAGACAAAAGTGTACTAATATCGCTAAGCAGCGCAGGCTTTTAATAAGTAAATTAAAGAAAGCCGGAGTATGCACTACACGGCAGCTTAAAAATACACCAGCACACAACCTAAGCCAGACACACCAAAATGATTCACCCGAGAGCTCATCAACAAACACTATTCCTCAATCTGAGGATTCAGAGCCCGTGTTTTTAGAGAGCGTTAGAAGTTAAAGACGGGCTGTAGAGAAATTTAACGCTACAGAGCATTACTAGGAATTTAGGTTTGGTAACCTAGAGCGCATAAGGTCCTCTGATCATTGGGTTTTAGCTATCCATCAGGCGGTGCAAACACTTATAGAACGGTTGTTACACGATGTGGGACCTAATGATTTCTTCCAACTATGCATTCAGGGACAGGGCATTGACAGCCCTTGGTTCACCAGACAAACACCCTGCGATGTGTTTGACGCTGTGGAAGTTCTAGAAAACCTCTCTAGTCTTTTACAGTGTAAGGCTGAAATTGTCACCTAAGGCACCTTCAGAGTCATTGCCCTCATTGTACGAGGTCGTGAGGGCGGTGTTTCCAGGCCTTTCAAGAGTGTACTGCACAGTATAATCATTGGAAAGAAACAGCGCTGGTTGCTCAACTTTAACACCGGCACGACCAATACTTGTCTGGCAGCCAGCATCGTAGGGTTACTGCTGGATCGCAGCTCGCCAGATGATGTCATTATGTCTACAGCGGCTGAAGTCCAAGTGGTGCTTGACCGCCTGGTCGGCTATGAAGACCTAGGTCTTTTTGAGAACTATTTTGCAGTTACGGTGATAGTTCTTTATCACTGCGGGTCCTGGAAGTACTTTACAACCGGGGAACGTGTGAAAAACAAGACTGTATATGTTCTCCATCATGAAAATCACTTTTACAGAATCTTGAACCTTAAGGGATTCCTAGAAGCCAAGTAAGTGTGCTGCCATTGCGATCACATCTACAACACTCAGGCAAATCACCAGTGTAAAATGCACTGTAAGATGTGTCAAAGGGATGGATGCATTGTAGATCCCGCCCAGAAGGTGAGATTTAGCACCTGTAATCTGTTTTGTCGCTCGCAAAATTGCCTGAGCATACACAACAGGAATGGTATGTGCATCCTTAAAAGAGATTGTGTGGGGTGCGGGCACTTCATGGCAATAGATCACAAATGCAGAGGCATGAAATGTCCCAGGTGTCAGGCGTCTTTTCAGGCTGGAACAGAACACAGTGTTACATGGTTAAAGGACGCCCCCAGACCAAAACAGAAGACTACATAGTGTTCGATATAGAGTGTACACAAGAGGCAGGTAACTATATTTACGATTACCATCTAACTTCCGATGACAACTCGGAGTTAGAACTCATGCCTGAACGATTTCCTCAACATTTTAAATTCAAAGAGTATACCATGTTGGCACATAACTCAAAAGCGTATGACTCTTTATTTTGCAAAATATGATTTGCGAAAAGATGGAGTAGAACTTATCACCCAGGGCTCCAAACTGATGTTGTTAACTGCTGGACCGTTACAAATAAGATTCATAGATACCCTGAATTTTCTGCCCATGAAATTGAGCAATCTGCCAAAAGCCTTCGGTTTTCCTGTGTTTAAAGGTTATTTCCCACACTTTTTTAACACCTGGGTGAATCAGAATTATGTGGGCCCCATGCCGCCGCCCAACACCTGTGGTGTTGAGTATATGATGCCTGCTGAGAAAGAGAGCTTTCTACAATGGTATGGTGAAAACCATGAAAATAAGTTTCACTTTCAAACAGAGTTGAAAGCTTATTGTCAGGCTGATGTGATGATACTGCGAAAAGCCTGCAATCTCTTCAGAGTTGTTGTGGTGGAGATGAGTAAGCAGGAAAAGGTTTTGAAACCCAACACCCCCAAGATGACAAAATCCATAGAATACATAGACCCTTTTCAAAACATCACACTTGCTTCAATGTGTATGTCTTTCTACAAACACATGTTTTTAAGACCTGAAAGCATCACTCTAGTACCACCAGACCTCTATAATAGTAAACAAAAGCGTTATTCAACCCCATCAATCCAATGACTCATGTACGTCTCTGCCAAGGAAGACATACGTATTCAACATGCCTTACAGCGTGGTGAATACCGCTTGGGTCCTTATTATCTAGATGGGTAAGCTGTAATTAAGGGTGTGCCAACTGCCTTTGAATACAACAGGTGTTTTTACCACGGTTGTCCTCTTTGTTACAAACCCCACTAATTTAACAGACTGTTGGGTATCAAGTTTGAACACCTACACAGACGTACTCTGGTGAAGGCCCAATATGTTGAAAACTGTAGCTTTGTTATGAGATCCCTTTGGGAGAATGAGTGGTTAGATATGCTAACATCCTATATGGAACTTTACTCTTTCATTAAGAGTCGCAAGTTACCAGAACCTCTGGAGCCCTGCGATGCCTTATTTGGGGGTCGTACAAACGTTATACAGCTGTACAGGGTCTGTATCTGTTTGTGAACAAGATGAAGTTATACCCCTTAGGCCACCCCATCGTCATAAATAGGGACTTTAAACCCATATCCGAATACTTTGGATTAGTTAAATGCCAAATCTACTCTCCACTACCAGTTTACTTTCCAGTACTACCATACCGCATCGATGGGAAGCTAATGTTCCCCCTATGTCGAACATCTGTTGAAAGTACACGAAGTTTGGCATTTTGAGAGGACCATAACCCAGTTCTTTATTGAGTATATTAACTTGTTTCTCAGAGACAAACATGAGGAATCGGGGTATCCAGAATGGGGCACTAGCTAGACTGCAAAGCAAATATGCATCGATGACTACTAGGCTCACAAGGGTATATTCTTACAGCCCTAGTTCATAGAGGTCAACCCCGCCAGACAACAGTTACTCAAACTCTGTCTCAACTCCTTATGTAGAAAATTCGCACAGCGTGCAAACCTGTCAGAGACAACCATAATCACAGATCCCGATGAACTGTTTAAGTACCTTTTTGTGCCGTGTTACGAGTTGTCCAGCTGCGAGTTTATCGATGATGAGACTGCAGCTTTGTGTTGGAAAGACACAAAAGAGTACCCCACAACGTGTAACAACATAAACATCTTCATAGCATGTTTCACAACCACTCACGCTTGTTTGGAGCTTTACAAGGTTATGGATAAACTACAGGACCGTTGTTTGTATCACAATACCAACTCAGCTATTTTTGTGAGTAAAGTAGAGGATGAAGACCGTCCACTCTGTGATTATCTAGGCGATTTGACCAGCGAACTCGATAAGGACGAGTATATCGTTGAATTCACCTCATCTTTGCCCAAAACCTATTTTACAAAACGACAAACAACAAAGTATGTATGAAAGTCAAAGGCATCACATTAAATGTTAACAACACCTTCAAAATCAATATTGACAGTCTGAAGGACCTGGTGCACGAATACTTGGCATTGGGAGACCGTGAAAATGATAAAACAATAGTTGTAGATCAGCCTAGTGTCGTGTAGTTCCTATAGTACCCCTGCAGGACCTGCACGTTTGGATAACATAAACCGTGGGCTTGGTGTTAGACTGATTATCCAGTATTAGGGTATCTTTCATAGATTCACATGCCTGAATCATTCCCCGTCGTCGGGATGGGAGTCCCCGGTACATAAATAAAGTAATGTCTCATTAGACATATAGAGTAATAGACTAAGAGCCTTACATTAGTAACATATCCATGTCCTTTTGTAAAAAGGACCAAACTCTAGAAAAGAACCAATCAGCTATCACCACCCTGTGGAACCTTCCTGGAAGGAGCTCTAGTCCCTCAGATTTTCTACCGCACGTCGTGCTAAGGGAGTCTCCACTGAGCTCTGCTCAGTTTTTTCCTTGTTTCTGGATTTCCAGTGATTTTTTCTCCATCATTCCTTCTGTGTGAAGTTCTCAGTATCTTCATGACAGATTCTCCTAAGAAAGGCCTTTTTAGGCCCTGTGCTTCCTGTGGTAAAAAGAGGCTTCATGTCGACGATCAACACAAGGACTGCCTCTACTGTCTTTACCCGGATCACTCTTCAAAGGACTGTAAGGTATGTCGTACCTTTTCTTCAAAAACCCTCAGAGACCGGGAGGGACGCCTTTTAATTTGGCTGCAGAGACTTAAAGACAAAGACCAAGTTTTGTCTTCTGAAGAGAGTGAGGGCTCCTCCAAATCTTCAAAATCCTCTCAAAAAAGGCCCAGAGTTACTTCTCCAGGAGCTTCGTCGCAGCCCCCTCAAAAGAAGACGCACAAAAAGTCTTCAGAGGCACACCTTAAGGCTTTACCAGCGAAGGTTGCTCCACAGGAGGTTCTTCACATCTTTAAAAAGCCTACTTCCACCTCGTCGACGACTGCCTCGTAGACGGTGGCTTCAACGACGAGAAAATGCCCATCTACAGCCGTGGGAGTGATCTCGTCGACGACAACTGTCTCTACCTCTTTGGCGTCCTCTGCATCGTCCACGTCGTCGACGACGACTTCATCCTCGACGGCGGTTAAACCTGTATCGTCGACGATAAAAATGAAGAAATCATCGTCGAAGACCAAGCCAGCGTCGACGCTACAATCGCCGACGAGCGCGTCGACACCTGCGTCGGCGAGGACGAGGGCCCCGTCGACGACACCGTCGATGACGACCACACCGTCGACCAGGGCTCCGTCGAAGACGACCACACCGTCGACGAGGGCTCCGTCGACGGCAACAACACCGTCGACGACGGCTCCGTCACTGGGAGCTTCGTCGCTGTTACCCTCAATTGTGTCCGTCGGTGCTTCACAGTCGACGACTACACCGACGACGGACTCGTCGACGACACCAGAGTACAAAGTACAAAGTGCGTATGTCCATCTTAAAATAACTAAACGCACGTTGACACCTGCCCTGACTTCTCCTAGCAGGGTCCAGCCATTACTTCCGACTCACCTTTTGGAAGAAGAGGAAGACTCAGACGATGGCAGTATGTTCGAAACGGCTACAAGTCCTTCTGAACTTCATGTCAAATACCATGAGAGTTCGGACTATGACGAACAAGGACCAGAAGACCAGACATACTTTCCTGACGACAGCCATCCTCCCCAACCTGCCATGGTTTGTCTACCTGCGTCTTTGGTTTCTGACCTCCAATTTCTAATTACTGACTACAAGCAGAGATTTCCTACTTCTGCTACATCTCCTGCTCCAGTTGCCTCTCCACCGCCAAGGCTACAACCTCCACCTCCACAGTCTGTGCATGTCACGCTACCACCTCCACCTTCCACGGATGATGAGGAGGATGACCAACAAGAGGAAGGAGAACTCCATGATTCCCAATCGACTCATGATGAGTGGGATGACTACGTTATCCCGTGTCCAGCGTCCCCGGTGCCTACTCAAGCTGATTCGCCTCCTGAGGATATCGGGGGTTTTCATAATGTCTTGGAAAGGGCTGCACAACGTTTCCAGATCCCAATGCCTTCTCTCCAACAGGATTGTTTCCTTTATGACTTTAAGGAACATTTTAAAAAGTCTCTAAGATCTATACCCATTATAGACTACATCTGGAATCAGGGTGTTAAAATAATGCACAATCCATCTTCGGTTGCCCCAGTGTTACCTCGACTAGACCTAAAATACAAAGCTCCGGACACCGCTCCGGCCTGCCTTACCGGACATCCCAAGCCTGATTCCGTCATCACTCAGGCTGCTCAGCGGAAATCTAAAAACCCTTCTGCTCCGCTGTCCGCTCCTCCAGACAAGGAAAGCAGACGACTTGACAATATTGGAAAACGTTTTTCTTCCATGTCTGCATTAACAGTGCCTGCGTCTAATTCCTTAGCGTTATTAGGGCGCTATAACAGACAGATGTGGGAGGACATTGCTCCATACTTGGGTGCCTTGCCGGACGAGTCTAAGGAAGAAGCAAAGAAGATCTTGCTAGAGGGCGAACGTTCGGCTTCCGAAATCATCGATTGTGCGATGGATATCGCCTCTACTGGTTTCCGCCAACTCGCTGGCGCTGCCGTACTACAACGCCATGGTTGGCTGAAGGCGACTTCTTTCCGGCCGGAGGTCCAGACAAAAATTCTGGACATGCCCTACGATGGTCAGCTTCTTTTTGACACACATATTGATGAAGCTCTTCAGGGCATAAAAAAGAATACCGACACGGCTAGGGCTCTGGGTACCCTTCAATTTAAAAAAAAACCTTTTCGTGGCTCAAGGGGCAGAGGTCAAACTACCTCCAGGGGAGACTACCAACACTATCGGTCTTCCTATTCCTCCTCCAACCAATATCGGCCACAATACCAGCAACGTCAACAACAGCAATCGTCTTACACTAAGACCTCCTTTCGAGGAAGAGGAGGACGACAGAAGGACACTACTCGGCGGCAATGACTTTTCCCTACCGCCGGTCTCCATTTCCTCTCCACCCTCCAAAATAGGAGGAAGGATTTCCCATTTCTTACACAATTGGAAACAAATAACAACGGACCATTGGGTTCTTCAACTAATACAATTTGGACATTCCCTGGAGTTCATTCAAATTCCTCCCCAGACCCCTCCTCGACCTATGCTTCACAAACATCTACGCCTTTTACTCCTGGAACTTTCACTTATGCTCCAGAAGGGAGCAATAGAAAAAGTTCCTCTTGTTCAACGGGGGAAGGGGTTTTACTCCCGTTTTTTCCTGGTGCGCAAAAAGGAGAAGAAATGGAGACCAATACTAGACTTGAGAGGTCTCAACAAGTTTCTAAAGAAACAGTCGTTTCGCATGGTAACCATCCAAGAAGTACTGCAACTTCTCAACGCAAACGACTACATGGTGTCTTTGGATCTTCAAGACACCTATTTCCATATCCCTATCCACCGGAATCACAAAAAGTTTCTGAGGTTCGCCGTGACAGGCAGACATTACCAATTTCGAGTCCTGCCCTTCGGGCTCAAGTCAGCTCCACGGATTTTTACGAAATGCCTTTCTCCAGTGGCTGCATACCTCAGGCAACAACACCATCAGGTCTTTCCCTACCTCGACGACTGGCTCGTCAAGGCACCTTCTCTAGACGGCGCGACCAGGTCTTCCAACGCCTGTCTTCAGCTTTTCAGTCGCCTGGGACTCACTCTCAATCAGGACAAGTCTGTCCTCCATCCTTCTCAGCGGATATCCTTTCTGGGTGCTACTCTCGACACAACCCAAAAGAAAGCTTTCCCATCACAGGAGCGACAAAACAAACTACTTCATTTGGCAAACCAAATAAAAACCAAGAAGTCCCTCTCAATACGCCTCTTCAAATGCCTACTCGGAATGATGTCGTCCTGTATTCTGCTAATTCCTCATTGTCGCCTCCACATGCGCCCTCTCCAAGAAGCACTGTCGGCTCAATGGATTCAATCCGAAGGATCCTTCGACGATGTCATTCAGGTGACCCCTCAGATGGTCACTGCTCTACAGTGGTGGACTCGTCCACGGAATCTTTCTCAAGGCCTGCCCTTCTTGCTCCAAGCTTCTCCAGAAATCATCACAACAGATGCGTCCCTGGAGGGTTGGGGAGCTTTCCTCCAAGAGCTCCGAATCAGCGGAAAATGGTCTCCTTCCGAACAGAAGCTTCACATAAACCTCCTCGAGCTGCGAGCTGTCTATCTGGCTCTCCTGGCGTTCCTTCCCAGGATCAAACGTTCTTTAGTGCTTGTCCGAACGGACAATACTACAACAATGCACTACCTGAACAAACAGGGAGGTACTCGTTCACTAACACTCTCTCACGAATCTCAGAAGATCTGGAACTGGCTACTTCTCCACAACATTTCCCTTCGGGCGGAATACGTTCCAGGAACAGACAACGTACTGGCCGATTCACTAAGCAGGCAACAAACAACATGTCACGAATGGGAGTTGAACCAGCGGACTCTCAACCGCATATTCTCCCAATGGGGCACTCCTCTCTTGGACCTATTTGCTACCAAGCAGAACGCCAAATGCCAAAACTTTGCAAGCTGGCATCCCCAACGAGGATCTCTAGGGAATGCATTTTCGATCGCATGGTTCAACGTCTTTGCATACGCTTTTCCACCGATTCCCCTAATTCCCAGGATCCTCAGGAAGTTGAAGGCAGAACCCTGCACGCTCATCCTGATAGCTCCTGCATGGCCACGCCAGCATTGGTTCACGGAGCTCCACCTTCTCTCCCTGGAGCCGCCGATCCCTTTGAAACCGTTTCCCTCTCTCCTCACAATGAACAGGGAACAAGTCCAACATCCGGATCCAGCATCTCTCAGGTTATCGGCTTGGCTCCTGAGTTCCGAGAGTTCCATGGCCTAAACATTCCTCCGGACTGCAGGGCAGTTCTGGCTCGGGCTCGAGCCGACAGTACTAACAAAACATATTCCTTAAAATGGAAGAGGTTCTGTATTTGGTGTAAGTCGGCGAACATACACCCTCTTTCGTCTTCTCCAGAGCAAATATTGCCTTACCTTCTCCATCTTGCTCATGCCTCTATTAAAGTTCACCTGGCAGCTATATCCCGTTTCAGGAGATCTTCTGCAGGTCCTTCTCTTTGGTCTAGTAGACTGATTAAACAATTTCTCAAAGGCCTATTCAGGACTTTTCCTCCCGTCAAATCTCTGCCTCCCACTTGGCAACTCAACACAGTTCTTGCTCAGATCATGAAACACCCTTTCGAGCCAATCCATGGAGCTGATCTTAAATATCTTTCTTGGAAGACGGCACTCCTTCTAGCCCTTACCTCTGCAAGGCGAGTAAGTGAGCTTCAGGCATTCTCAATTCAAGACCCTTTCCTTCAGTTCAAACATGACAGGGTTATATTGCGAACTAATCCTAAGTTTGTGCCCAAAGTCCCGTCAGACTTTCACCTCAATGAGCCCATAGTCTTACGGACCTTTTTTCCAAATCCTCAAACGCCGGCAGAAAGAGCTCTACACTCTCTAGACCTTAAATGCTGCCTTAAATTCTACCTTGACAGGACAAAGTCGTTCCGCAAATCCAACCAACTCTTTGTGGCTTACAGTCGACCTAGGAAGGGTCTTCCACTTACTAAACAAAGTATCTCCCGGTGGATCTCTGGAGCTATTACTTTCTGTAACCAGCAAGCGGATCAACCCTTGCGTTCCAAGGTTCGAGCCCATTCCACTAGGGCGGTTTCTACCTCCATGGCACTCTTTGCAGGTGTGCCTATCACAGACATTTGCAGAGCGGCAACATGGAAGACGCCGCATACATTTACCAAGCATTACTGCTTGGATACGGAACTCATGAAGGATGCTGCAGTGGGACAGGCGGTGCTACGTCATCTATTCCAATAGAGGTGAGCCTTCTTCTCTTCCCACCATCCTTGCTCTTATACGCACATTTCTTTATTGTGTTCTTTGATGGTTTTTTCTTTGATTGCAGTTTGGTACTTTCTATGTTTCACATTGATATGTTATTATCTAGTGAATTGGTATATGCTGTACCATCCAAAATGTGCTTATCATTGCTTACTACTCTGATTCAGGCATGTGAATCTATGAAAGATACCCTAATACTGGATAAGAAATGCGTTACTTACCTGTAACTGCAGTTATCCAGTATTGGTATCTTTCATAGATTCACATGCAACCCACTCACCTCCCCTGGAAGGGCTCACCTCATGCTCTCAGTAATACACCTACTTAGCACTGTGCTTACGAAAATCTGAGGGACTAGAGCTCCTTCCAGGAAGGTTCACAGGGTGGTGATAGCTGATTGGTTCTTTTCTAGAGTTTGGTCCTTTTTACAAAAGGACATGGATATGTTACTAATGTAAGGCTCTTAGCCTATTACTCTATATGTCTAATGAGACATTACTTTATTTATGTACCGGGGACTCCCATCCCGACGACGGGGAATGATTCAGGCATGTGAATCTATGAAAGATACCAATACTGGATAACTGCAGTGACAGGTAAGTAACGCATTTCTTCTGTGCACTCCCACCGCATATGTTAGCTGGATTTGCATTAGCTAGCTCACAGTGCCACTAGAATCTCCTCTTATCGGGGAGAGATTAGTTCCTGGCAACCTTAGATCATGACAACCCTAATTCCTCAGAATCGTGGAAACAATGTACTACTTTTCGCTCAGTCACTCGTTCTTACTTATTCGGTTTGTCTCAGAGAGTTACACAGAATCAACAGTCTGGGTGTTTCAATAAGTATTTATTGAACAGTTGTTATTCTAGTGTAAAATATATGTGCTGCAGCAACCAGCAGACAATAGCAGAGATATATTATCAGCAGTACGATAAAAGTGAAGGGATAGAATAGTTCTACCATATTGCAATAATCATGAATACATACATGAATATCAATCAATCAATCAGGGGTTTGTTAAAGCGCGACTACTCACCCGTAAGGGTCTCAAGGCGCTAGGGGTGGGGGGGGGTGCAGGTTCCATTCCATCAAGGAGGGGGTCTGTCGAAGAGCCAGGTTTTGAGGTTTCTTGCGAAGATGGGGAGCGATGTTCTCTGTCTGAGGTGGAGCGGAAGGGCGTTCCATGCTTTGGCCGCGAGGAAGGAGAAGGAGCGGCCTCCCGATCTGGTCTTTCTGGTGCGGGGGACCACGGCGTAGGAGAGCTGGGCTGATCATAGGGTCCTTTGGGGTGCGTGGAATTTGAGTCAGCTGTTCAGGTATGCTGGTCCGGTGCCGTGGAGGGCCTTGTGTGCGTGGGTGAGCATCTTGAAGGGGATTCTCGCCTCGACGGGGAGCCAGTGGAGTGTGCGCAGGTGCTGGGAGATGTGGCAGTGTTTTGGCAGGTTGAGGACCAGTCTTGCGGTGGCGTTCTGGATGTTCTGTAGCTTGCGGGTGAGGTTTTTGTTTATTCCGGCGTAGAGTGCGTTGCCGTAGTCGAGTCTGCTGGTGACCAGGGCGTGAGTGACGGTCTTTCGGTGTTCGAGGGGGATCCATTTGAAGGTCTTACGAAGGAGGCGGAGGGTGTGGAGGCAGGAAGACGAGACAGAGTTGATCTGGCGGTCCATTTTGAGCTCGGAGTCCAGGATGATTCCCAGGTTGCGTGCGTGGTCTGTGAGGGTTGGCGGGTTTCTGAGGGCGGGGGGCCACCAGGTGTCGCTCCAGGCGTCGGGGTTTGGGCCCATGATGAGTACTTCTGTTTTGTTGGTGTTTAGTTGTAGGCAGCTGTTTTTCATCCATTTGGCGACGGCTTCCATGCCTTCTCGAAAGTTGCGTCTGGCGGTGTTGGGCTCGTTGGATAGGGAGAGGATGAGCTGGGTGTCGTCTGCATATGACACGATGTTGAGTCCGTAGGTTCTGGACGATGGGGGCAAGTGGAGCCATGTAGACGTTGAAGAGCGTTGGGCTGAGGGAGGAGCCCTGGGGGACTCCGCAGGTGGTAGGTGTGGGGTCCGAGAGGAAAGGGGGAGTCTGACCCGCTGCGTCCTGCCGGAGAGGAAGGAGCGGATCCAGTCGAGGGCCTTGTCCTGGATTCCTGCGTCGTAGAGTCTGCGTATTAGGGTGCGGTGGGAGACTGTGTCGAACGCCGCTGGTAGGTCGAGGAGGATGAGGGCTACTGTTTCTCCTTTGTCCAGTAGGGTGCGGATGTCGTCTGTTGCGGCGAGGAGGGCGGTTTCCGTACTGTGGTTTTTTCTGAAGCCGGATTGGGAGGAGTCGAAGATGTTGTGTTCTTCAATGAATGTGGCGAGTTGGCTGTTGATGGCTTTCTCGATGACTTTCGCTGGGAACGGGAGCAGGGAGATGGGTCTGTAGTTTTTGAGGTCGGTGGGGTCCGCTGAGGGTTTCTTTAGGAGGGGGTTGACCTCGGCGTGTTTCCAGTCGTCGGGGAACGAGGCGGTCGCCAGGGAGCGGTTGATGCTGTGGCGGAGCATGGGTGCGATGGAGTCGGCGGCTCTGTTGAAGATGTGGTGGGGGCAGGGGTCCGTGGGGGCCCCTGAGTGGATTGACTTCATTGTCTTCAGTGTGTCTTCGGTGGTGAGGGCTGTCCAGTCGTCAATCGCTGGTTTCCGGGTGTCGGGGGTGGTTGGTGAGGGTTCAGTGTGTTGGTTGTCTTCGTTGAAGTTGTCGTAGATGCTCTTGATTTTGTGGTGGAAAAAGGTGCTGAGTTTGTCGCAGAGGTCTTGTGAGGGAGGGATGTCGGTAGAGGGTATGAAAGTGTGCGTACTCCTATGATGCCTAACTAGATGTACCTAAGTGTACCTAGCATGTGTGTAGGTCTAAAAGCCTAAGAGCCAAGAATCCCTCTAGGATTTAGTCGAACCCCCATACCTGAATAGAGAGAGTGTGGGACCTCGTCCTGGTCTCGAGTTGGACACCCCGCAAGGGCTGTGTCAGACCGCTGTCAGCTGGAGCGACTGCATGCAGGAGCCTCAGCGTCTCTGGTCAGTGTGTCAGCATGGAAGTCTCGGTTCCCTCTATCTTACCGTGGCAAGATGTGGTGTATTTATACCCTAAAGTGTCTCGTCCCTCAGTATGGTTTGTATTGGTCTTTGTTAGACATGAGGAAGACGTCAGGGGTGAACTTTGTACATACATATTATGCGGGAGATGTAGCTGGTGAATGCTCATGCATAATTTATGAGTACATTGTAAGCCTGTGTTCTGGAAAGACTTTGCAGTGTTCTAACTACAGACTAGATAACGTTCAACCCTCAGAGCTCGTTGTGTACTGTAGGGAACTAATGTAGGTGAAAGATCATGCCTATATTAGGAGCCATGACTATAATAGGGCATGTACGAGTATGACCATAATAGGGCATATACGAGTATGACCATAATAGGGCATATACGAGTATGACCATAATAGGGCATATATGAACGGGTCTACATTAGGGCCTATATACGAAACATAACACCCACTCCACTTTCGAATTGGATGACACTGACCATTTAAAAAGATTTACTTAAAAACAACTAAAACATGGGTTTTAAAAGGACATTAAAAAAAATGTTAAAAATGTTAAAAATTAGCTATTTCTTAGTTACCACTTGAAAAAGTCAATTCTGTCCCATTTATAAAAGTTGCATCACCATAAGCTGAAGAAGGCCATGCTTTTCCAAGCGAAAGTTGGGATATTTTCCAGTGTCAATTTAGGAAATGTTCCAAATTTTGTTCGTTTATTTATGAAACGAAGTGGAGAAGCCGAATTCTATGTCAGGACCGGAGGCGAGGATTATGCTATCCTTTCTTCACTCTATTGAACAGCAGCCATTTTAAAGTCAGATAAGAAATAACATTCCCATGAACCATAGGGAATAAACAAAAAAGACAATAGAGTGTCCACAGATAGAGTGTCCCTTCATCTGCACCAATCAGGGATCCCCATGGTGCTGATAGTCCTCTGTCTCTGTCCATGCTTCCTCTCTTTCTTCGCTGCTTGCAGCCGAGATAAGTCATGCTTTTCGTTTTTCCCTATCCAACGAGCCCAACACCGCCAGACGCAACTTTCGAGAAGGCATGGAAGCCGTCGCCAAATGGATGAAAAACAGCTGCCTACAACTAAACACCAACAAAACAGAAGTACTCATCATGGGCCCAAACCCCGACGCCTGGAGCGACACCTGGTGGCCCCCCGCCCTCGGAAACCCGCCAACCCTCACAGACCACGCACGCAACCTGGGAATCATCCTGGACTCCGAGCTCAAAATGGACCGCCAGATCAACTCTGTTTTATGGGTTCTTGGGAGGGTCTTCCGGGTCTTCTCCTGTTCCTGCGGTTCCTTGCTGCTTGTGGATGGGGGATCCTCGTCTCCTATCTGGTCGGTTCTCCCAGGGAGGCTCATGGAAGAGAGAAAATACAAGGAACCGTCAGTCGCATCGATTGATCATGCCCGTTGTCAGAGTGACCCGTAACCACACCCGTTTGGTGCTCTCAGCTATCCGGGAAGGGGTATAGTGTCTTCTGGTTTCGTGAAGGGAAAGGGGTTGCATGCAGGGAGGGTGTGTGGATTGTTCAGGGAACGTAGTGAACAGGGAATAAACAAAGCAAAGAAAACGCCTCTACGACTTTGGGCGCGCAAACACAGTCACTCGTGGGGAGGATAGTAGCTATATATCGTGTCACTCTCCCTTTTGTGCTCCCATAGACCTCCCGCCACCCCGCTATACACCCTCAGCCCTCCCGCTCCCGGTGCCCGTTCCCCTGTTTCTGATCACTCACCGGCCCCGCCGCAACTCTCCCGAGCTGCGGCCGCTCTCCAGCCTCCTCCTGTGGGGACCACCAATCCTCGCACCACGCTTCGTCCTCGTCTCGATCGTCGTCCTCTCCGTTCCGTCTTTCCTCGTTTTCTCCGTTCTGTTCTCCACTCTCGCTCGACTCCTTCCTTCCACCGGCTTGTACGCGCCCGCTTCCTGTTCCCTTGGGCTTCTTCTCTTCCTGCGAGGAACCACATCCGGGGTTAGTCCCTCCTACTGCCGCCTCTGATACGTGAGTATCGAAACACTGCCCGGGCTGAGGCCAAAGGGGAGGGGTCACTGTTACGGGAACCGTCGACCTGCATCGGGACCTGTTGGGACACCTTCCTGCAGGTAGGGTATTGGGACCGAGTTGTCGTGGCGACCCTGGGTATCGGCATGTCAGGGTAGGGGTCCTCTCACAGTATCCATCTACTTCGTGACATTCTCCGGCCTGGCGACTGGATGGCACGCCTCGACCTCAAGGACGCCTATCTGGCGATTCCCATCTTTCCCCCCCACCGTCGGTTTCTTCAGTTTCTTTGGCGGAACAGGACCTACGAATTCACCACCCTTCCGTTCAGCCTGTCCTCCGCCCCTTGGTGTTTCACCAAGGTTCTTCGTCCAGACTCTGTCTTGTCACCTGCAGACCGCGGTAGATCTCCTTCAGAATCTCGGTTTCGTCATAAACGAAACCAAGTCTACCCTGACTCCATCTCGGAGAGCAGTTTTTCTGGGGTTTTTGATAGACTCGGTGGAGTCCACCCTCAGCCTTCCCTCTCGCAAGATGACAAAAATTCGACACGAGATTCGGAGGACTCTAACTCAGACTCAGATTTCCCTCCGTCAAGTAGCTCGCATTGTGGGCCTTCTTTCGGCCTCCATTCAGGCTATTTTTCCCGGCCCGCTCCATGACAGAGCACTACAGCGCCTCAAAGCAGCACACCTGCGCAGGGGCCGCCCTTATTCTCACAAGGTGTGCCTGTCACCAGAAGCCAGGGAAGAGCTACAGTGGTGGCTCTGCAACATGGAGGCATGGAATGGTCGAGCCATCTTCGGATCCGCGCCAGATATCGTTATCAAGTCCGACGCGAGCAGATCAGGCTGGAGCGCGAGATGTGGCGACTTCACCACGGGGGGTGTGTGGTCTCCTTCGGAGCATCAATTACACATCAACTGTCTGGAGCTTTTAGCAGGATCGTTCGTGATCAAATGCTGGACCAAAGACTCCATCCAATCATGCGTCCTCCTCAAGATGGACAATATATCTGCGGTCCGCTATATCAACCATCTGGGTGGCACACGCTCGAGAGCCCTATCGGACCTTGCGGCGAACTTTTGGCAGTACTGCCTGGACCATCAGATCTCCGTTACAGCGGAGTACCTGCCCGGACAGGACAACCAGGTGGCGGACTTCCACTCGCGTCACTTTCACGATCAAAGTCTCTGGCAGTTGCATCCGGGAGTGTTTGCGGACCTCCAGAGCCGCTGGGGTCCTTTTTCCGTGGACCTCTTCGCCTCTCGCCTGGATCACCAGCTCCCCAGATTTTTCAGCTGGAGACCGGATCCCTTGGCGGAACAGACGGACGCATTCCTGCACAATTGGCAGGGGGAAGGGGGCTATGCCTTTCCCCCGTTTGCAATGATAACTCGGGTCTCGGCCCAGGTTCGGCGCCAGAGAGCGCAGGTAGTGATTTCGCCGATCTGGAGGTCTCAAGTATGGTTTCCGGTTCTACTGGAACTTTCTTGGGATTCTCCAATCCCACTCCCCCTTTTTCCGACTCTTCTCCTCAGTCCGGACGGGTGTCCCCACCCATTGATTGAGCAGGGTTCCCTGACGCTCATGGCGTGGCGGATTACAGGGGACGATGGGCAGTCCCAGGCCTTTCGGGAGTGGCTGAGAAATTCATGTCTAAGGCCTGGGTAGACAGCACTATCAAACGTTACCGAATCACCTGGAGACGGTGGTGTCGTTGGTGTCTGCGACGGAATATCAATCCTGTGGCAGCGGATGTGACCTCCATCTTACATTTTTTGGCCTCCCTGGCGGAAGACGGTCTGGCTTATAGAACCATCAATACTTTCCGATCCGCCATCTCGGCGGGACATGCTATGGTCACCCACTAGTTTGTCGCCTCCTTCGGGGTATCCGTCTTTCGCTACCCCCAGAGCCGCGCTACTCCCAGTTATGGGATGTCAATCAGGTTTTGAATTTACTCCTATCGTGGCAACCAAATAGATTCCTCACTAGGAAGGAATTGTCTGCGAAGCTAGCCATGCTGCTTTGTCTAGTATCTTGCAGACGCGTTTCAGATGTCAGAGCCCTGGATGTTTCCGGTAGAATATTTTCTCCCACTGGAGTGACGTTTACTGTCCGTCGACGCACCAAATGCGGAACGACATCTATCTCCTACCCCGCTTTCCCGGATTCTCCGAAGCTATGCGTAGTTTCCTGCCTCAAGGCTTAGGAGGAGATGACAGAAGAGTTCAGGCCTCCTGGGGAACGCTAGTTGCTTATCGCACTCAGAAAACCCCACAAAGCTGTGTCCTCACCCACAATTGCACGTTGGGTGCAGTGGATAATGCAAGAAGCGGGCATCGATATGCGAGCATTCGGTGCGCACTCTACCAGAGGTGCAATGGCCTCCAAAGCATTTACCCTGGGAGCTCGTCTAGAAGACATTCTGAATGCTGCAGACTGGTCTTCAGACTCCACCTTTAAGCGGTTTTACTTCAAACCGGTTATTGATATGGCCCATTTGGTCGTGAGCAAGCTTTAAACGAGCATAATCCTCGCCTCCGGTCCTGACATAGAATGAAAAATTTCCTAGCTAACGTAACGGAAAGTTTCAATTCTATTAAGGACTCGGAGGCGAGGATTATCCCTCCCAGGGTACAAATTCTTGACTACGTTCCCTCCCTCGTATTGGTGTAAGTAACTTCTACCTTATTTTGATTTATGGTAAAGGACATCATGTGGATGCTTTGTCATATTTCTTTCCTCAGGGTTAAACCTTAACCAATTCTGTCGCTTACGTTTTACTTTGCTCCTTGCAGGGGATTCGAATAAACTTGACTCCTGATGTGGTTTTACTGGCTGACCGAGTGACGAAAGAGGAAGCATGGACAGAGACAGAGGACTATCAGCACCATGGGGATCCCTGATTGGTGCAGATGAAGGGACACTCTATCTGTGGACACTCTATTGTCTTTTTTGTTTATTCCCTATGGTTCATGGGAATGTTATTTCTTATCTGACTTTAAAATGGCTGCTGTTCAATAAAGTGAAGAAAGGATAGCATAATCCTCGCCTCCGAGTCCTTAATAGAATTGAAACTTTCCGTTACGTTAGCTAGGAAATTTTTCATTCTTTCCCAGGACGCGATGAGCCAATTCAAGATTAAGTGTCCTGGCTGGGAGATACAGCATTATCGGTGTTAGCTACTGCAGACGACAAATCCAACGCTTCACAGAGAACGTCAATCGCACATAGATGGAATTCGGCACTGCCAACAGTCGTTGCTGCGGCAGCTTGTGCGGCAGTTGTTACCTCGGTGCCTGTGGAGGAGCCACCTAACCCAGCAAGAGGAAACGGCACCTGTGGATTCTCAAGGAATACATTCATCAGAATTGGAACACGCTGGGGACAACGCAGAGCATGGGCCTTTAGGGGGTCCAGCATAGCATCTAGGTCCAGTGGCGTACCCGATGGAAACGTTAGACAGAGATCCAATGTGCATTCTTCTCCGCAGGACAGGCATCGAAGGACAGGTAAGATGCAGTCCACCCAGACTGGTCTAAATGATAGAAACCAAGAGGCGTTCAGTTCTCTTAGGCAAGGTATGCCCAGAAGCTGCACCATGCGTTCACGATATTTCCGTTCCATGAGCGTGTTCGCCATTTCCTCGGAAATGGGGCCGTCCATTGCGTAGCAGTAATATTACAATTAGGACTCCTGCAATTAGGAACAGGATAAGCGGGAGACCTCCAAAGACGCTTCCCAATACGGAGTGTATAAAATTTGGGATTACTCCGAGGACTGTCTGAAAGGTGCTTAATAGTCCTGACCCTATGGTCTTAAATAGGTGTACAATACCGCTCGTATCAGACATGTTAAAGATACGACCCACCATTTCTGCAAAATGAAAGGGGCAGTTTGTACGTATAAGCGCTTGTATCTCAGTCGAGGTCCTTGCAACTTGAAGTTCAAAGATTTCTCGAGCGGAGGTTAAGGGCATGGGTTGCTGTAAAAGCATGGCTTTCAGTCTGCTCAAAGTATCAAATTGTATAAAGGAAACATTCAACGAAGGCCATAACGGCGCCTCCCAGACTGTGTTCAGTGGTGGAAACAATACTTGGAGTTAACAGTGACCAGATAGGCGACGCCCGGAAGCATCCCACAGCAACCTTGATCATTTAGCATTAAGTAACTTCCATTCGAGAGCAGCTGGAAAACCGGCGTGATCATGGCCGCTGGGGTCCCTGACATGTGACAAGATAAGTTCGCTACCGAACCACTACATGCTCCATGTAGAGAAATATCCTGACACATGAGAGAACCGCTTAAAGCGTTCTTGCAGTTTGTACCACTCAGATACACTTTTCGATCCCCATTCCGGCATCGATATCTATATGGTAACTCCCAAATTTCCTTGATGTATCCCTTACCCATCTTTTCATATTTGCCTGCCTAACATAACATAACATAACGTGTATTTGTAAAGCGCACGTTCACCCAGAGGTCTCTTGGCGCTGAATAACAGATGTTCATTGTTACCCAACTCAATGGTACTCATTTTATTGACCTCAGATGGATGAAACGCTGAGTGGACCCGCCGGGATTTGAACCTGTGACCATGAGGTCGAACACAGGCCCCTGCAATGGACGCATTAGTCCACTGAGCCACCAGAAGCCTGCCTGCCTTTGCTCAAGGCAATATTGAAACTGAAACGTAGTGACCGGCAGAGTGATCTGGCCATGAATCAGCCATTCGGTTGATGGTGATTCGGCTACAGTGAATGGTAACCTTTCCAGTTTCTCAATACGCAGCATTGTATATTTGGCTCCCCTCTGTGCCATTTCTGTCTGTTTATCGGTTAGATTGTATTCTGAAAACAGAGACGTGGTGTTTATAAAACGCCAGGGCACATAGCCTGCACGCAAAGATTGCAGCGTCCAGCTGAACATCATAATAGAACGTAGCTGAGATTGCCCGTGTTGTAACAAGGCCAGATCTTGTTCTAATATGTCGATTGCCGAAGACACAATGTTGCCTAAGGAGTAAATCCTGGAGGTCAAAGTTGTTAACCCATTATCCACTACAGCTAATGCCTTCTCTAAGTTAATACGGTCTATTTCCCGTATTCTTTCTGCGGCCTCCTGTTGGGATATTTTCCAGTTTTCATTATAATAGGCATAAAGGCCAGCATATATGAAACGTTTCTGACGTGGTTTCCTTGGGCCTAGTAAAAAATCCCTATGGTCTACATCAGGTGTGAGTAAGGTCAAGTGATGTTTCACTTCTGTGAGTGTTGAGGTTTCTAGCCAATCAAGGCACAACTTCCCAACACTATAGGATGTCACTACCCCGGGTGTTGTCTCTGCACATAGCGAGGATCTGGCCTATGGATACTAAATCCCTCGGGTGTACCTAGGAATCTCTGTTGACAAGTGTTCGTGTCAATGGGCCAAATCAGCCATCCTGTCCAATTGGGATCTGACCTGTTGTACTGGAGAATGTCATCTAATCTTACCCCATGTGTAGTTGAATTCTGCCCCCCACCCATCTGTGATGGTGTTGGAAACCCCGGTGTGTTCATTTCCTTGTTCTTGGCTAGTCCAAGACAGGATGTCTGTTGCACAGTGTCATTCAGAAATATTATCTGCTGTGGAATGAGGCATGCTTTAAAAAGCGCTTCTGTTCCCTGGACTTGCCAGTCCCTAGAACCCCAGATTGATTTTGAATCTATAGTGTCTTTCCATAGGTCGAAACCCTGTGTAGACAACTGGGCCATGAAGGAAGCAGAGCAAATCTGTTTGGTGTTAGTCAACATAATTTTCTGTGCCGATGTTGTTGCCACTTTGTAATAAAATGACTTCGGGTCAGATGTATTAAACCCTGAAAAGTATGTGAATTTCTGTGCAAAGTTTGCGAACTACCTTTTGGAGGAGTTGGGCAGTGTTCCCACTGGTGGTATTCAAATTCATTTCTAGGTGTTATAGATTTGTGCAAGAAATGATGACCATAGTGTTGATAACTGTACTATGTATCATAGTCTGAAGTACCTTCTAACATTTCATTGTTCGGAAAGGCTGCAGTTCTTTCTAAACCAGACATTAAATTATTCACAGTTTCAGTGTCCCAATCATCAGAAAATGTACTGGAGGTAATGATATCACTTAAAGAAATTTTAAATACATGTTTAAGCTTTAAAAGTTCAGTCGAACCAAATATATCATAATCAATTTTGTCCCATACTATACCATCCGGTATAGGAACTGCTGTGATGTTCACTGAAGACAAGTCTCTTGGTTCACGATGTGAAGACTGGTGTGGTTTTAAAATCAAATTGACTCTTTGGGCTGTAGAGCTCTGCTGGAGGTATCGTCCATTAATAAGCATACTAAAAGTTATTATTAAACCTAGCCAGAAAATAAAAAATAAAATCCCAGTGATATACCATAGTTCAATCCAAGGTGACACCAGGTAAGTCTTTCTAAATAAGTTCAAAAAGTCAATCAGTTTCTGTTTGTGTGATTTTTTGGCTGGCGTCGTTTCCGGCTCACTTGGATCCAGTGAAAACGTATCAAAGTTCATGAAATAGCCAGAAGCAGTTCGATCAATTGTTGGAATTGCATCGGGATTTGTTGAAATCGGATTTTGCTCTTGACGTGGCATGTTGACGTAGATGTCTGTAGTCGGTCTGATTGCAACTTGGGTGTTAAGTTGATTTTCATTTTGAAGATGAATTTCTTGTTGAAGTGGAACGAGTTCCATAGCATTGTTACTTAGTCCTTCATTCCGTACAGGTGGCTCTTCAAACGTGATGAGTCTTTCTGCCTGGACTTCTTGGATTGTAGCGAGAGGAGGGCGTCTGCTACTATGGAGTCCACGAGGCCTACTGTTTAGTATCGGCCACATAGTGTGGTTTGATTAAGTCAATTGAGACAAATCTTTTCTCCTTTTTCCCGGCAAGAGGCGGCAGAAGTACAGTTCTTGTGCCTTGGATTGCTAGGACCGGTACAGGCTTTCTGTAGGATGGCCCAAATTCTTTCTTGTCTGCAATCTTCTCTTTGACCAGATCCCCGACTTTTGGGATCCAGACAGGTCTTGCAGTTACTGCCTTGACTTCCTCAGTGGCGGTCTGTTTTAAGTGGACGTTGCTTTGTTGTGTCCGGGATACATTTAGATCCTGTAAAACAGCCAAACGATCATGGATATCAAATGGTTTTTCATCCGCCACTGCGCCTGCACAATCAAGATCAGGTACCCACATTCTTGTCCCAAATAGGACCTCGTAAGGAGTGACACCCCCTACAGAGCTTCTTGGCTGATTGTTTATTGCTCGTTGGACCCCATAAAGGTGATCGACCCATCTACCGCCTTTGCCTAATACCCTAGCTGTTAAAGATTGCTTTAAGTCCCGGTTTTTCCTCTCCACAACAGAATTTCCCGCAGGATGGTACGGAGAGGAGTACCGCAATGCTACGCCCATTCCTTCCATGGCCTCTTTGTAAGCCCGAGAGCTAAACGCCGGGTCACGGTCAGAATGTAACGTGCCAACTGCGTATGTGCCGATAAAGACTCGCAAATCTTTTATAACAGTTCGAGCGTGAGCCGAGCGCTGAGGCCAGACCTTGAGGAAACTTGAGCTGGACGTACACAAACGGACAACCTAATGCTGTCTAATAATGGTATCTGTACTGGACGTGTTGTGGTGGACCCTTTCATCTGCTTGCAGATGTCGCAGTTCCAGACATAGTCTCTAATCTGCCTTCTCATCACGGGCCACCAGTAGCGTTGTTTCAACAAGGAAACAGTCTCCCTAAGTCCCTTATGTACAGAACCTATCCCTTCGTGTGCTGCCACAATTAAGCCTTGCCTACGATCCATATTTGGTATTACTCTATCCCCCACTCCAGGAATCTGAGCATATGGAATGTTTTGTGCATCTAACTTGTAGGAGTACTTGAGTGGAAATGTTTTAGGTACTGCTGTGCTGCCTTTGCATGAAGGATTGACAGCTACCACAATCTCGCCGTCTATTCTCGTTTTTGAACGAGTGATTGCCGCTACGGACGCTGTGCGTACAGCCCCCTTTGCGGCTTCATCAGCCAATGAATTCCCTTCAACGTGAACGCCATCACGCTGATGACTCAGTGTATGTATCACGTGAGCCCTTGGTAGTTCGTTTCTCAACTCTACCACCTGTTCCCATAGCATTTTATGCCTAATTGTGCCACCCTTTGTGTCTTTGAACCCGTTTTGTTCCCAATTATGTAAATATTCATTGTACGACTGTACACAGTAAAAGGAATCACACACAATTAGTGTGGGGAATTCTTGTTCCGTATTTACAAGTGCCAGTATCAGTGCTTTTAATTCTGCCAACTGAGCCGTGCAGTCTCCTAGAGATTGCGTTTTAGTGCTACTGAGATGGAACTTTCCATCGCGTATGCGACCTTTAACGATTGCACACGCCGCGCTGTAAGCTTGCTTACTCCCTATGGCCGGTTGAGCAGAACCGTCAGTGTAAAAAATGTATTCATACTGATCTAGAGGCAAAATCTCATTTGGTAGAGGATATTCTTGTTCGTATTGCAGAAATGCTTGTGTTTTTAAACTTGGATCAAATCTGTATTCAACATCCGTTGCAGTAAGAGAATTAGCCCATTGTATCCATCTGGGATATAAGGCTTTCGCATTTGGAATGCTAGCTTTTGTAACAGCTTCTAAAGCTGGTACTGGGGTCACGACAATTATGCGTTTACCCTGAGCCAGAGCTCTTTCTCTTGCTACAGCGGTCTGCACTGCTGTCAGGATTTTTTCTGTTGAAGTGAAATGCATTTCTGCGTTTGTGTACAGGTGTGATTTGTATGCGATTGGTACCGCTTCGCCTTAATTGAAAGTTAAATAAGTGTACCCGCATTGACCCGCTATTACTCGGATCACTAAGTTGCGTACGTTTACGCGTGTCTGTAAATGTTTTGAAGCTATCATGTCTTCCTGTAGGGAACGCAGGATATTTGTATGTTCCTGTGTCCATTGTCTGTCTGAAAAATCAGGTTTTAATACGTCGTAGAAAGGTTTTACTCTTTGTGCGTAATCCAAAATATATGTTCGACCAAAATTTAGGAATCCCAGAATTGATTGTAAATTCTTTAATGATTTTGGAGGTTGGAGCAGCGCACACTTTTCTAAAAAGTTAGCTGCTAGGCTTTTTCCTTCACTTGACAGCTCATACCCTAAAAATAGGACATTGAGGTGGGCAATTTTTGATTTTTTGAAATTAAATTTATAGCCCTCAGAGGCGAATCCCATAATAATGGTGCTCACCCTGGTCAAGTGCCTCGGTAAGTCATCGTCCGTCAGATAAATATCATCCACATAGGACAGTGCTTCTTCATCCAACTCTGTTACCCTTGCTGAAAACAACCCCAGGCTATTCTTATACCCTTGGGGGAGTCGACAAAATTGCCGTTGTGACCCTAGCGCTGAGAATGCGGTCAGATACCTGCTTTCAGGCGCTATATTTTGGCAGAAAAATCCATTTGAGATATCAAGTGTTGTTTTGTATGTTTGTCGCACAATGTTATTCATTAATGCGGCACTGTGTGTATTTTGAACTGCAAATGTCTTTGTGCAAGTGTTTAAATGTCTGTAATCTAAAACTAGACGATATGTGTTGTCAGGTTTGGCTACGGGGAACAAAGGATTGTTCATAGGTGAAGTGCAATTTTCTATCACGTATCGGTATTCAAGTTGATCTAGGATCTCCCAGACTTGTTTTTTAGCTTCCTGCTTTATAGGGTATTGCCTTTGAGCATTCGGGGAAACTTTTAACGGGATCACGTGGTGGGTTGAATCCTCATCCCAACCAGCATGATTTTTGTACAATGCTGGAGCTAGGGCAACCGCCCACGCCTGCGCATATGCATGTTTAAGATGTATGGGAACGAGGTCGGAAAATGCTGGAAAAATTACCTTTTCTCCCTTTGGGCACTCCATGACGAATGCTGGCGGCCAGTCTTGCTCTGCTAATAGGATGTCATATCCAGATGACAGATTTTCCCAAAATAGACCTTTAACTTTTCTGGGCTTGTCCCCCTCCATCCGGAGTGTTATCTCTTGTAACTTATGTGGGACACCTACCCGAGTATCAGGTGTTTCCACCGTGATATACTCACTCAACTCCGCTGTCACCAGAAATTCCTTCAGGTTCTGGCAAGCTATTGTTACTTCTGCCGCGCTGTCTAGCATCGTCAGAGCCCATTCCCCGTTCAGAAGCTGTGTCCTCAGAATTCTGGGCATGTCTGATCTTGAGACCTGGTACCTTTTTCTTTTTGAACTGAGGTTTTTGTTTATCTTCTTTTTTAGGTGCGTAGTCGGCAGCGCGTTGCGTGTTTCTGGACTTTGTACGCTCCTCTTGTCTGTGTTCTGACCGTCCTTCCCTCTCAGAGTTTTTTGATGAACCCTGAAAGGAACGAGAGGAACGTGTATCAGTATCCTGATACCTGTCAGGTTTCCTAATATTATCCCCATTCCTGAGGTTATACCTCCTTTCAGAGGGCTCCTGTTGAGGAGACCTGCCTCTGGATTGAGATCTGTTGTCTTTAGACTTTTGTTGTTTTTTATTTTCCCACTTCTTTTTAGAAGAAGTAGGTGTCTGCTTTGTAGTGTCCTTTTCAGAACTGCCCACTAGTTGTGGTTTTAATTCTTTCCCACCTAAACTGTCTCTGCCTAATTCTGCATATGCAGTTTCAATGATTTTGGGTAGTTCGTGTTGTTGATCTACTGGACTGAACTCCCTTAGGCGTTGGCGGATCGCCACTGAAGCTGCTTCCCCCTTAATGTTAGCTAGTATTATGGCTGATACCTGATCAAAGTTGTTTAGTAACTTCATCCCTAAGTTTAGGGCAGGCTCTGCTCCGTACTCATTTTGTATCTGTCTCAATACGTCTGGCACTACTGCTAAGGACGGGATACCATGTGTTCTGGTATATATGGCAGCAAAGACTGAACCCCAAGAGGTGCAGTCCTCTACTTGTGGTGTGATCCCCATGGGCAAGCAGATTGTTAGAATTCTGTGTTTATCATAGATGGTAGTATTCGGGAATACCGCCTCAAGCTGAGTTATTTTCTGAGCTATCCAGAATGGGATTTGTTCGCGTTTTGCGGGCATTTTGCCCATTACCGCGTGTAATGTTTGAGGAGTAATTTTATTTCCTGTACCCTGAGCTGGAGTACCATTTGCTGCACCTGGTGCAGGTTGGATTGTTAAAGTCCTCATGACGAATTGTGTCAGGTTTCTGTAGATTTTAATTAAATCTCTGTGTTGTACGAGTAATTCTGGCTGTGGCATTGTTCCAATGTCAGGGTGCGGTGTGTAAGCCGCTAGTATTGGCCATGTGGCCCGTCTCCTCCGAGCGGGCCTAATCTTACTCTTCCTCGTACGTGGGGTAAGGCGCCATTAAACCAGTAATAATGTTCCTGGTAAGTGAGTGGAATCTCTATGTCCTCAAACGGACCATATTCCCGTGGTGCATCTCCTTTTATATAGTAGTGAAATGTCTTTGTTATGGCATTTGCTGCTGGGAATGTAACCCATGAATAGAACACCTCTGTTTTGTTTGATTCGTGTGCCTCAATCACGAAAACTACCATGCCACCCCTAGCTTGTAAACCATTTTCTAATAGTCTTAGGGTGACTGTTATTCTGAATTTTGGTGCAATCTGTATTGCATTTACAGGATCTTCTCCTTCTTCTGAAAAATTCAGGTCAACTCTGTCTTCCCCTGCCTCGGAATCAGGCATATTTAGAGGAAGAAGTGTTCAAAGGGAACTAAGATGAGGTGTTATGCATAATTTAGAAATAAATGTCCTTCAAGCTTGATTAACCAACAGCCGATAAATAGGATATCTCGCCTACCCAGCTGTGGCGGAGTTTGTGCCCACCCACTCCAGACGTCTCTGGGGTTTTGTGAGTAGGTTCTCTGAGAATAGCACGACTGAACTACTCAGATTCTACTGTTAAATAAGTACCCAACCAACGTTGGCGGCGCCATGTCGTGTAGTTCCTATAGTACCCCTGCAGGACCTGCGCGTTTGGATAACACATAAACCGTGGGCTTGGTGTTAGACTGATTCTGTGCACCCCCCGCATATGTTAGCCGGATTTGCATTAGCTAGCTCACAGTGCCACTAGAATCTCCTCTTATCGGGGAGAGATTAGTTCCTGGCAACCTTAGATCATGACAACCCTAATTCCTCAGAATCGTGGAAACAATGTACTACTTTTCGCTCAGTCACTCGTGCTTACTTATTCGGTTTGTCTCAGACAGTTACACAGAATAAACAGTCTGGGCGTTTCAATAAGTATTTATTGAACAGTTGTTATTCTAGTGTAAAATATATGTGCTGCAGCAAGCAGCAGACAATAGCAGAGATATATTATCAGCAGTACGATAAAAGTGAAGGGATAGAATAGTTCTACCATATTGCAATAATCATGAATACATACATGAATATAAAAAGCATTATGAAAGTGTGCGTACTCCTACGATGCCTAACTAGATGTACCTAAGTGTACCTAGCATGTGTGTAGGTCTAAAAGCCTAAGAGCCAAGAAACCCTCTAGGATTTAGTCGAACCCCCATACCTGAATAGAGAGAGTGTGGGACCTCGTCCTGGTCTCGAGTTGGACACCTCGCAAGGGCTGTGTCAGACCGCTGTCAGCTGGAGCGACTGCATGCAGGAGCCTCAGCGTCTCTGGTCAGTGTGTCAGCATGGAAGTCTCGGTTCCCTCTATCTTACCGTGGCAAGATGTGGTGTATTTATACCCTAAAGTGTCTCGTCCCTCAGTATGGTTTGTATTGGTCTTTGTTAGACATGAGGAAGACGTCAGGGGTGAACTTTGTACATACATATTATGCAGGAGATGTAGCTGGTGAATGCTCATGCATAATTTATGAGTACATTGTAGGCCTGTGTTCTGGAAAGACCTTGCAGTGTTCTAACCACAGACTAGATAACGTTCAACCCTCAGAGCTCGTTGTGTACTGTAGGGAACTAATGTAGGTGAAAGATCATGCCTATATTAGGAGCCATGACTATAATAGGGCATGTACGAGTATGACCTTAATAGGGCATATACGAGTATGACCATAATAGGGCATATACGAGTATGACCATAATACAGCATATATGAACGGGTCTACATTAGGGCGTATATACGAAACATTACACTAGCATAGTCAGGTCCAAAAAAGTGGGAAATTACAACACAGCCCTCACATAAAATCTTACGCGTAGTGTTTGATAAAAGGGTCCTGACTGAGGACTACAAAACCCTACTGTACGGTTATTAAAAGGAATTAGAGCCATGGGCCACTACATTATGGAAACCAGATTGCAACATCCGTTCTCCTACATTTTAGCAGGTCCCTCAAACTGCGTAAAAGCTACTTTATAAAAAGCTCTTAGAAAATGCTCCCGGTGTTTTATCCCAAACTCCTAACAATATTGTATGGCTTTATTCTTGCTGGCAATATCTTTATACTGAACTAGCCCTAAGGTTCTCACATATCAGGTTTATAGAAGCTATACCTAATAATCTCAACGACGACGCATTGTTACCTACGAACCTTGTAAACATGGTGATTGTATACGACCTTATGCACGAAGGTGGGGATCATCCTGAGCTAGAGAAAGCTTTTACTCAATATTCACACCACCACAATCCAAGCATATGCTACATCATACAGAACTTGTTTTACAAGGGTAAGATTAGTCGTTCTATAGCTCTCAATGCCTCTTACCTTCTTTTATTTAAACCCCCGTGACAAACAGCAGAAATCGATCATAGCTAAACAGATGTACCCTGGCAACACCCAGTGTTTCTTGGAAGCATTTAACAATGCTACCGAAAAAACCCACAGCTACTTGCTAGTCGACTTAAAAATAATACTCCAGGAGACTACAGACTACGAGCTGGTATTTCCCCCCCCGGATCTCCCCAACGCTTACACACCTAAGACCAAGACCAGAGCCTATTCAAAGAGTCGCTAAAGACTTTTCGTAACATTTGCAATCTAGACCTTCTAATATAATGTGTTGACCGATTCTGGCCGTCTACACCGTAATGTAGCCCTCTTAAAAATGTTGGTTACAGCTAGCCCCCACCAAAGAAAGGCCATCCTGGGCACGGCTTTGGACGATTTAGTGCCTGCCATTTCAGAAATAGCCCTAAACACCCTAAAAGGTAATGCCCCTATATCAGAAAGGCAGTTACCGGTACAGAAGAAGAAGCACCACCTTATCAAGAAGCTCAGTAATAAAAGGACTTCCCTCATTTCCAAGAAGAAACTGGTAAAGTAGTCAGGTGGTTTTATAGGTTTTTTGTTGGGCAAAGCTATACCCCTAATTAAAAGTATCCTATCTGGGCAGTGATGGAACATGCCATGAAGTCTAGACGACGCCTGGGATATAAGGAAAAATTACACGCTCCGTCTGGATGCTGAGATTAAAGACATTTTGAACTGGACTGATTTAAAGCCATACATCAAAGCCAGTCTTTACTCCACCTCCCTACAAAACTCCTTATACTATACAAGCAATGGAATACCGAAAAACATAAGCTAACTCTATATGCCCCTGACTCTGAACAGCAGCCACCAAGCCCTGCAACGCCTCAACATCAATACCCCCACCTCAGGCACCATCTTCAACCTCAGATATCTTTGTTGATGACCTGTTAAAAAATATAAGTCAAAGGTACAGGGACACAGAGCAAATGCTGTTAAGTAAATTTGCAGCTTTTAAAGACCTGACCTTGTGCAATGAGCGGGGTGAATTCCTCTACAAAGGGCAGCCAATTGTTTGGTCCCACGTGTGCGACCTAGTTAAAGGTCTCACACACCCCAAACCAATATCGCACCAGAATGCTCCTAGAGGCTGGGATCAGTTTCTGCAAGCCTCTGCAACTCAACATCCCATCGACACTCGTGGATAATGGCGACCCCAGAGGCATGCTTGAAAGTTTGAAGTGCCCCTTCTCTCCATCGCTAACAGCCTGGAGCATTCCTTGGCTATCCCCTTCTTGGAGCACACCAGGTACGTCTGCGGAACCTCGAATAAAGACATAGGCAGAACCGCACACATGAACATTGGACGCCACGCTACCACGCCGGCTCGACCCTGAACACAAAGTGACTAATGGAATGACATGGACGATAACCTCCATTGGACTTAACCACTAACTATATTAGTGACCTATCTCTTGACAAACTAATCACGTCAAATACTTGTCTGACCATTCAAGCATTAAAACAGATACAATTACAAATTGCTCAACAATATTAGGAGAATCTGTACAACGCTACAACCTATTAAAGGATGAGAACAGTTTGCATTGTTTTTGCCCTGAAGAAGTCCGCGAGGATGAAACGCTTTGGCTACGGTTTTACCTGTCTGAAAAAAGAAGTCTTCAATAAAGCATCTAAAAAGAACACCTCTGCTGAATTGCCTTTTTCTCAAATTTGGGATTTGATTATGTAAAAGAATGTTTAAGACATAATAAGGATCAATTCTGGGAAAATATTATTAATTACTTTGCTAATTTGAATTAAGTGTGCTGGACCACTGTGCTGGTTTGATATTGAGAGATCTCTGTATATCTCTGGAGGCTTAGGGGTATTGAGTCTCCGGTCACTAGCACCTTACAAACTTTAACACTAAATACTCCACTAAAAGATAGGTGCAATCTGTTCTGCCCCAATCCCCTCCCAATCTGCATTGTAGAACCGCACACATGGCTTACAACCTGATGTTTCTCCAGACTTTTTGAAAAATTGGTATACGTGTTCCAATGTTTGTGTGTATAGTTTTGCAACAGCTAACGTATGTACCCGATTTTTCTTCTTATATTTCTTTAGTGAGTCTATCAACGTAATACTTATACTGAACACTGATTGTAATAAACACTTTTAACTTTTCAACCTGATTCTGTCATCTTTTAAAGCATTGTAATTGTGGGTGTTGGTGTCAGAATAAATTGCGTCATTGCATCATTACACATACAAGTGTTACACGGCCTTACAATTGTGACAAACAGTGTATTCTGTTTTAACAGAGCGCACCGTTGCCCTGGCATTTTCTTTTACATATTTCACAACTATACTGTCATTGTTAACAGGGCCATTTGAACATAGATTTAACACTTGCACGCGGCTTGTACACAAGTCCTGCTCCCTCTTGGGGTTGCTGGTTCATGCGCTTGGTGACAGCTGACGTCACAGAACCAACCACATTGTGCCGCTTTACACATGAGGTTTTGCAATTTCGTAGCATCGTCTCAAGAAAAGCATAGCTCTTCTAAACAAGCTAAGTAAGAAACCTCCCAAACCAGCCCAGTACATAACGGGTGCCCCTTGAAAGTACGGTAGCCCTCCATTTTCGGCCTGGTTTCTCTAATAGTCCCTATACATAGAGGGATCACAGTATATTTTCACAATCACCATGATGCCTTCTTAATAGTCACTGTCGCGTCTGGGTCTTAAATGAAGCTTAATAATAACATTCCCGTATATAAAGAAAACCGGCTCAGACTGGTCGTGGAAGCTCATGATTGAAATAGTGTCAAAATGATTTTTAGAAATTGCTACGTAGTCAGCCTTGTTAAATTGAATATTAACCATCGTATTATTTTTGCCCTTCACCTGGACCCATCTTAACAACGCTGAATAACTATCACCGACCCTCTGCACCTCTACAATATCGCTATACACTTAGAGTGGATAGAACCCCACGTTAATATCGAGGCAAGTAGGAACCAGCTCGACCTGGCTTTTTATATGTTGCACGGTACCTAAAACCCTTCTTAATTCTACCAGCGCAGCTAAACACTGTATTGTGATTTGGAGCTTTAAAAAACACCTTCCTTCTAACTTTATCTAATACCAGATGAATATTCGTATACGTTTCAATGCTTGCTATAGATTTGTTGATGGCGTCGACAACCGCTGCGACAGTTGGGTAATAACCGGGTGGAAGCCAGCATGTCTGCTCAAAGGGTCCTGATTGCGCTTTATGTTAACTTTGGCCTCAGGCGTTGTAAATGTATTCCAGGGTCTCGCGTATTGGATTTCTGTTAGGGCTACCTCCCAATCCCCTTTCCGGTCCACAGGTTTAGCCATTTTCACAGTGTAATTAGAAATTTGGTTGCCGGGGAACATGTCCTTAGAGGCTTTGAATGGTAGGCTAGTATGAAAGGGAGCGGTCTCCATCTTGACGCCTACAGTGAGACCGTCCTGTACTCACACACCCTGCAGGGAGCTGCCCAGCATGCAACTGTTAAATTTCTCGAGCCATCCCCTCCATTTGACAAATGCTTGTCTGTTAGCTTCGATACCTTTCCTTTTCAGAACCTTTTCAACCCTGTACACCCGGTGTGGATCGTCAGGTACCTTTTGTAACTCCTCCTTGTAAAGGATGCCCAACACTCTTTCCCCATCGTAGTCTTTTAGCCCGTAAATATACATACCCTCTTTAAGCTCCACACTTTCCACTATAAATATCTTTTCGCTAAAAGTCTGCTGGTACCCCTTCATAATGTCCCCTATCAGCTTTGAAATCCTAACATGATCACCATTTTTAAGACCGTTGTTTTTACCCTTACAGCGAAGTGGCGCCAGTACACCGTTCTCCAGACCATTAACGAATTACCAGGCGTTACCTCTATGGGGGCCATTTTGATGATTCTGTGATAAATAGCGTTATAAACATCTAGAAAAGCCTGTAGTACATAGAAGTATCAGTAGGTGTTGTAGGCCGTAAAATATCTCCTCATCTTAGACTTTAAAGTTCTGTAAAAACGTTCTACAACCGATGCTTTTACCTCCATGTGCGTTACAAAATGATGAACAGAGTGCTGCTTTAATAATTTCTGAAACGATTTGTTTAAGAATTCTTTTCCTGCGTCTGTTTGTAGTTTTTGAGGGGTTCGACCTTTCCTGAAGATGGCTTTAAAAGTCTCTGTGATTCTAGCCCCACTTTTATCGCTTAGCGCTTCTGCAAAGGCGTACTTGGACAGTACATCTATGACCATTAATATATATTGAGCGCCGTTATTATGCTTTGCTAAATCTTAAAGACTGATTATGTCACCCTGCCATTGATAATCTATTTGCACATTAACAATGGTTGGTCTCCTCTTAAAGCGCCTTGCGGCAGGTTTGTGGAGTGAATACGCCTCCTCCCCCGATAACCACGTCTTCACCAGGACTCTGTTTACCTGTTCATTTTCCACTTAAGCCCTTCTAAAAACGCTTCGGCACTTCTAAACCTTCCGCCCCCTCTTGTATCGTTATAAAGCTTTCTTAACCCGGTCCCAAAATGTTATCAGCCGCTACAGCCCAAGAAATGAAGGACGCAAGTTTTGTGTAAGGACATCTTATTAAAAATAAAGAATGTTAGCAAAACATAACCAGGACATACTTTACATTTTCTTAGTACATTGCTTATCAGCTGTTATATTGTTTACAGATATACACGCAATGGCTCTAGAAGGGCCTTCCAAAGCATGCAATACATTTGTATATATTCTGGTGCTCGTCCTAAGAATGCGTAAGTGTATAACATAATAAATTAAATGTTTTAAAACAGTCTTCGTGGGGCTAAAGACCCTATTCTTCTATTTTTAAAATAAATTTTGCACATACGCCTTTCTATCATGAACTTAAATCTACATATATTGCCTTCCTTATGCATATATATACCTTCCATGTACTTATGTATCTTTATATTTATTACTTTGCTTCTAATTCAACATATCCAATGCACTACCCTACATCTCACCCTATATCTCTTGCAATATATCCTCTACCTCAATTCTTTGACTCATCTCAAACCTCATTCTACTACTCTTAGCAATGCACTACCCTATTTCTCACCCTATACCTCTCAGTATATCCTCTACCTCCACTCTCTCAGTCATCCCAAACCCCATTTTACTACTATGAGCCCCAAAATAACATTTTCTAGTCTCTCACCTATTTCTCACCCTATACCTCCCTCAATATATCCATATCCTCCACTCTCTCTCTCATCCCAAACCCCATTCTACTACTACGATCTCCAAAATAACCCTTTCTAGACTCTTCCCTCCTCTACCCCTCCTTGCATCATCTCATACCTTTTTACTATTCAGATCTCCCAGACAACCGTTCCCTCTGACTCTTCCCCCTCCACCTTCCCTTTACTCATCTCAAAACCCCTCCTACTGCCATGAACTAAAAAAAAAAAAGAAACGTTCTTAACCCTTCCCACTTCGATCCCTCCACTATTCCTTTTCAATCCAAATAACAGACTAAAATGTCCATCACTCAAATGAGTTTCATATTTCCCTAAACTAATTCCCCACTAATCCTGTTTGGATTTCGGAGCAGCTTGCTACCCGCCAAAAATCACTTCAACACCTCATCAGGGGAAGCAAGCACTATATAAATACAAACCCTTCCCTCTTCCATCCCTTCACTATCCTTTTCATTCCAAATAACAGACTAACATGACCACTGCTCAAATTAATTTCATATTTCACTATACCAAATCACCACTAATCCTTTATGGGTTCCGAAGTAGCATGCTACTTGTTTAAAAAGCGCTTCGAAACCTCGTCTGGGGTTGTAAGCGCTATATAAATGCAATTACAATACAATACATGATCCATACTCAGCGTTTTTCCTATTACCCAAACATTGTTTCCTATTACCCAAACTGAAACAGTGAGACTGTGTGTGTGTGCGCATGCGTGTGCGCCTCCAGGCAAAACAAACGGTTTCCATCAAAATGCTGCCCACTGCGGGGGCTCCCTTACTCCTGCCAAACATTACAGTCTAGCAAACCTTCTAACTAGAAAATATTGGACGCATTCACAGGTTTAACAGCTTTTATTAAGGCAGAAAACACACCTATGCGTTTCAGTCATACATGGCCTTGATCACGCTAAGAAGCCATGATGGGCCATCATAATGGACCTGATTTAAAGTTTGGCAGATGTGCTATCTGAACTCTGTGACTGAGGTTTCAATCCTTTCTTTAGGTTTGCGGAGGATGATCTGCCTGATTTAGGGTTGCGACTTTTGCACTGCCATCAGCCATGATGGAGGTTTATCCATTGCACCAACTAATGTCCTCCGTCAGTGATGTACAACACGCTATCGTCTGACACAACTCAATCAATTATGTAATGGTGGTCAAATGCCCAACAGATTTAGAGTTCTCCGTTGACATAGCAGGTCTGCAGGGGTCTCACAACAAAGTATTTTGATATCAGAAGTGGTTATCTCTGGCATACCTTTCTGTCTTAATCACGGACAGGTATGTCAAATACACCTAAGCTACATCTCATAATCAATCACACCTGCAGTTTACACTATAAGTGCCACCTCTTCACATATACCAAATCCATGCCTTTCTAAAACCCAAGTAGCAGCAGCCAAAGGACATTTTTTCTGTGATTCCTTAAACTCTGTCTGCCGGTTTTTTGGTTTACCTTCTACCTTTTGTTTAATGTTTGTGAAATGGCTGGCCCCGAGATTTTCTGAGTAATACTTAACTGTAATAGTAGATGAGATTATCTCACAGGCCTCAATGTTTTACCCTCGGAGTAGAAGGTGTTGGGTATACTACACACAGAAGGCTTTGAAGGAATTCCAGATGGCGTGGAGACTGGTGAGTAAGCTCAATACCTATCTGCACTTTTGATCACAAAAATATCTCCTTTACTAGTTGTTGTCTTACAACCTGACTTTAAATATATATTTGTCATCCCATTTTGTGTTCTGCACTCTAAACCTTCTATAACTATTCATATGTTTTATGTGGGCTTGTATTAAAAAGAAGGTTGGTGACTTGTTACTTAATATCACCACTTAACTGTTGTCTGTAAACATCTATTCAATTACAAAATATAATGTCAAAGCTACATACTTAACTAATATACAATTAACCGAAAAATGTACTTTTGCAAGCTCACAATATTAATTTTGTGAACTTCCATTGAAAGAGCATACCTTTCTTGTTCCTTCAAAATTATATCTAACTCATTTAAATTTCAGAAATAAAAACAGATGTTTCTTTGTGTTATAAAGTGGATTATTATTTTGGGTGACTGTGAGTACCTCACAAGTATTAGGCAACATAAAATTTTCATGGCAGACAGATTTTCAGCATTTAATCCGAGCTCAGTCCCTGTTAGCCAAGACACACATTAGTCAGGTTTAATTACAAATTCAGTGTGGGTTGGTTCATACAACAGGTGTCTGCAGCATAAGCAAGTGACATTAGACATAAGAACGCACCTAATCTCATTACCTGTAAATCCGTGGTTCTTCCCGCACGCCTCTTCTCCTGTATCAAAGCTAGCAGTAAAACACCCTAGGGTTATCGATCGCAGTAGAACTATTTTACCATAACATAACCAGGCTTGAAACTCCTGCATTTTTTAGCAGTTCCTGCTTGGTGTACTGCTAACAATATCAATATACCCCTCTCTTGGGAGTGTATTAAAGTCTCTAAATTGAAAAGTACTTTGAAAGAAATACAGGGGTTTTGAATACAGTACAAATTGCATTACATTGTCTAGGTGTTTTTATTTTGTGGTTGTCTTAAACAGGTTGTAAATCTGAATTTCTGCAGACAAATGTGATGAACTATGCTTTAGAAATAATGAATAATTCCCAGTATCAATATATAAACAACTTTTATTAGATTGCTACTTTTTTTGCACATGTACTACAAGCGTGTCCAGTTCTTTAAACATTGCAATTATTAATCTGTCTCATCTGGTGATCATATAGAATTTGATGAACATTTAATTAACCAACATTTTTTTATTTTCTGAGACTTATCTTCCTACTACAAGATGCAAAATGTTATTTAATGTCATGTCGATTTCATGATTACATCTTTATAATAGAAGGTGCAGCTAATGCTCATAGTATGAGTTCAAAAGCGTCATGTCATCTAAAATAACTAGAACATAACATAATTTGACGTGTCATTAGTGTTTTTGCTAAAAATACTCTTTCTCATTTATTGTAGGTCCATCAGCCGGAGTGGATCATCCACAAACCATTCTGAGCAACTCCCACTGATTGCACAGAGACGGACGCCTTCAGTGTTCGAAGCTCTTTTGTTGGTGTAGAACATCAATGAGGAGCAGGCAGGTTGAGGTCACAAGGCCTAACCTCACTCAGTCATTAACTACAACACCTGCAGCCAGCATAGCCCAGGCCCCATTATCCTATCCGTGGACTGTGTAGATCCCTGTGTGACCGCCACAACCACCACCACCTTATTTGTGTCCACACCTGTCCTGGTTCCTGTATCAACTACAGCTCTAAAATGGCTGTGGAGCCAGGAACCACTATTAAAAGGTGCCGCACAGTCGAGGACACAGTAGTTTTGAAAGATTTGGGCCTGGTCTGGCTGGGTTGAGTGAAGCCTCAGCTGTTCAAACTTTCATGGCCACTATGGACCAAGCTCTGATAGATGCTGCTAGCTGGCATGAAGAACAGGCAGGCCAGATTTATTCTACTGCAAAAAAACAATGATTTCCTTGGGGAACAAAATGAGTTTCAGAGGAAACAGATTGATCTGCAGAAGACCGCAAATTAATCTTATTGAGCACCATATTTAGGCTCTCTCTTCCTTTTGTGGGGTGGTGCAGGATAGCTTAAAGGACCTTTCTCATGCTATTCATGAGACATAATTCTCTTTCTGTGGGCAATCATCCTCAGCCACCTGCCAAACAGCCACCTCTGGACTAGGCACCGCCACAAAACGGAGGCCCAGGATACCAGAAAGACCACCTTCAAGGCTGCAACTCCTCAAACATCTGTTTCCCTCCGGAGGGGGAGTTCATCGGGCCCAGTAGTGGACAACACCCAAAACCCCACCACTAAAAGGTGAAAACAGTAATGTTATCCTGTGAGTCACCAGCATTCACCTAAATATTAATGTCACATTTGCCTTCATGTTATTGTAAAAGTTCTGGACATGGAGTTCAAACAACTATGGGATCATCTTAGTAATCTCATCTGAACCTGCAAGTTAATTGATTCTCAGCAAGTCTATTTGTTTTTGTAATTATTCATATACTCAGTAAATTTTATTTCTAATTTCGGTTATGTCTGGGTCATTATTTACACATTTTCAGTTTTTATTAAATGATATCAGTACTTACACTTATTAGTAATACTATGTGATCTAATGTGGTAAGACAGCATTTAAGCACAGTATATATAGGAAAGATCTACACAGTTGAGGAGCCATTCAAGTATCATAATCCAATCCTTTTATTTGTATATATTTCTCAAATTGTAGGTTTTGTCACAGCACACATGAAAGGTATATGTACATCAGCAAGTAGACTGTCCACTTACAAAAATGGAAACCAGGAAAGCTTTAAAGACGTGGCTGTTCAACCTTTGAGCTGTCTATATCGCTCTTTCCTGTTTTATGCTGAGCTAGCGCCATGATACCTTTGGGTGAATGTTTTGCGCTCTACAAGTCTCCTTTTCATTTCATTTCATTTCAAAATAGAAACCATTACTAAAGTAAAAATCTATTAACAACACACATAAATGTTTCAAATATTTTATATAGTAACATGTTAATCACCTATTGTGATTTCACATGTCAGTGTAGCATAAATGTTTCTGTAGCACATGCAAACACTGGTAATAGTAATGAGAGTACACATTCAATAAATTTCAGCATACTGCTGTTGAACATGTCAGTAAGCTAACACACTTAAAGTTCCAGCATTAATTTCCATGGATAAGATACCACTGCCACTACCTTGTTACACAATTCATGGCCATTTGTCACTGCCATTTGAAGAAATACAATTGCCATCCCAACACTCCTTGACTCAGGATAAGTGTACAAACAATAACCACCAATGACCTGCTAGTGCTTCAGAAGATGACAGAATAATGTGACCTGTTAGTAAGTAATATCAAACATTAGTTTAATTGGGAATTATGTCATCCTTAACAGAACTAAGGGCCTGATTTAGAGTTGGGTGGAGGAGATGTTCCTTCTCAAATGGGACAGATATGGGTATAATGCACTTGTAATACAGCGAACAGGATATCCGTTGCATTTGTGATGGAGTAACTACTCCACCAAACTCTCCATTAGGCCCGCACTAAACTCATAAATATGCATGTCAGTTCACTGTTAGGAAAGTAGAGTAAGTAGTAGAAAAGGCCTCATATATACAAATTGTGTACCAAATAATATAAAATCACTCTTGAATGAGTGCCACTTTATTTGATTTAAAGTTGTGAGACGAAGATGAGGGCCTCTGTAAATTTATATCAGAAATGAAGTCAGAGAGAATGACTCTATTTAAAAAAATTAAATTAATTAATGAGGCTAAGTGCTTTCTCCCACTTACCGCTAGTCAAATAAGTTTTCAATCATTTCCCGCCTGAGGTCAATTCCTTCAACTTCATCACTGTCATCTTCTTGGTGCATCCCTGACACATCACCCTGGGCCTCACCATTGAAGTCCTCATCTGGGATAACAGGGATACTCCTCATCAGGGCAATATTGTATAGCATACAACATAATACCACAATTTGACACTCCTCAGGGGAGTAGAGAAGGCACCTACAGACGTATTCACACAATGAAAACATGTTTTTAAGAGCCCAAAAGTCCGCTCCGCAGGCCATCTGGTCCTGGCATGTGCGTAATTGAAGTGCACTTCCCCTGGCGTTGTTGTGTTCCACAGTGGTGGTAAGAGCCATGATCTGCTTGGGTATGCTGAATCACATGAATGTTTACAAATACAAATAAAAAGGATCTTGTGAACGTGTATGAGGACAACACTTACCAACAAGCCAGGCCCTCATATTAGTAAGGTGACCTCTGTCGTGCAATGCTGCTGTTGCGTAGCACTATTGAGTCATACGTGGAAACGGGGAATCATGTAACATGCACTGGTAATGTACCGATCCGTAATGCAGACAACCAGAACATTGATGGACTAGAAGTTTTTTCTATTGCAGTGCACTTGCTCATGGTCATGGGGTGGCATAAAAGGAATACGACTTCCATCTATGGCACCCACAACATGTGGAATGCCTCTCAAACCATACTATTCACCCTTGATACTGTTCAGGGCACCTACATCAGTAGGAAACTTAATGTATTCATTTTTGTGTCTAAGCAGCCCTCATAAAGCTGGTTGGTACATCCCATTAGCATCTCTGCCAATAACACACAAATGGAGCACTGCCACGATCTTTATAATAGGGGTGATAGCTGTTGAGTTTTGGATTTCTGGCAAAGTTTCTACATAAAACTGTTGTTAAATCCACAATGATTTGTCTGTTCAGTCTGTATGTTTTTATAATATCTCTTTACTGCAAGGTAGATAGATCGGAAATGTTCTGACATTGCCTTTGTCTTGCATTGTCCCTTTTTCATGGCTGTACATTCATTTGTCTATAATAGAAAATGTAGCAACAGTTACATTCATCTTTTATAAAAAAGGAACCAAAAATAGTCCTAGCACAGAATGAAATGAGTAAATAACATTAGGTACAGCATTTTGTGATATATTCATAATATTTTTTTAAATTTTTGTTAAATAATTATATTTAAAAAAAAATCAAATCCCCATCAACTGAGGTTTAATTTACACCATGCATATCTTTTATACCAAGTGTACATTGGGGAGTACTGTACATCATTGACAAAAGATACGTGACGGATGGAATGAGTTTCCGTCTTCATTAAAAATATATTCCTCTATCTTAGGCATAAATTTAGGGCTATTTAAAGTATGGAACACGTAGCTTACCGAAAGTGTAGGCTGCCTGACGTATTCATTATGGAAGTTGGCTAATTCCTTTTAAGTAGCCAACTCTCCATCACAGTTATAGACACCCATTGTTGCTTATGTGAATGATATACCAATATTCACTGCTCTGTGTAGGCGTACGTTGACGTATGCATACGTCGCTGCAGTGTACATACATCTCAGAAATTTTTTCACATGCGTCCTAAACTTTCTCATGTGCGCACCTCCTCATACATTACTGCTCAATTAACATGCCTCATTATAGTTTCAATCAACATAATGATATGTAATTTTATTTAAAAGATACCTTGCGTGTTCTTTATACAAAATAGTATGCTAATGTTTTTTTTCCTAAGGAATGTTGCACATTTGGTTATTTTATGATGTGTAAGAGTCCATACGAAACTTTGAAAAGTAGCATAACATGTCACAGCAAAAATGTATTGAAAGATGTCATATTCAGTCAGTCAGTCAAATAGCTTTATTTCGATAACAAGTATCATAAAAGCATCATCATTCTTAAAATCCAACAGTTAAAAAATACAAGTTATCGTAAAAACATTTATGAATAAGAAAATATATAAAATCCGTCCGGGCATAAGATATTAGCACTTATTCATTTCGTTGATGGTTATAGACAATAGCAGGCTAATCCCGGATTCAGGATGGAAAATGAATTCGTACTTCCTAATGGTAAAAATTGATCAATATATAAAAAAATTAATTAAATAAAGTGACAATGCATTTCATCTCGTTCAAACTATTTGAAGACAATTATAAGATATTTAAAAGAAAAAAAAACATAATGTGGCTTCAAGCCTCCCTGCATAAAAATTTGGACCTGACAAGCCAAGCGCAACTAAGGTACTTTGCCACACCACAAGCGAAAAGGGTTCTTGAATCTGATTTGAGAATTCGCAAAGCAGCACAATGATCAGAAGTTCCCAGCTGTCTACAGATGGGTTTTAACCATCTGGATCTGGCAGGGTTATATGCTGGGCATGCAAACATGAAATGGGCCACACTCTCTTTCGGTGCCTCACAACAGGGGCAGCCCGCAATTGTCTGATAAGGGGGGCTCCACTTTGCAGTTAGTTCGCGAACCAAGAGAGAGCCAACCCTAAACTGTATATAGAGTGCCCTATCTCTTGGTCTCTGGATAAAATCTAAATATGGTTCCAGAAATATGTGCTGCTTATGCTGATAAAAATCTTCTGTCAGCCTTCCTGCCTTGGGATTACTGAGTTCCTGTGTATCAACCCAAGCCCAATATAATCTTTTAAGGTCAACCTTACTGGGTGGGTTTTGACCTTCCCAGGATTCCTTAAGGCTTAGGGCAAATAGTAATTTCTTAACATTATTTATCCAGCTGACCCTATGGTTACCGTCTATTTGTTTATTTATAATTAACACTTTTGTTTTTGATCCATGTTTGATTCACTATGTGAATATGTAGCAGATATCTTTTTACTTTAAACATATATATTTATATACACCCTTTTTTAATGTGTATCTCTCTTTTTCTCTCTCTATTTTATATATATATATATATCACCACAAAAGTGCCTCAGATCATGAAGACGCCACTCCGTGAGCGAACAGGTACCCAACCTTCTTTATTAAGGAACTGCGCAATGCGTCTGTTAACAACAAAGTCCCGACGCGTTTCAAAGCACTTGCTTCTTCTTCAAGGGGTGGCACAACATTGAGGAACGGAAGCCTGCACCCATCTTTATCCAATGCGCATGCTCTCCCAGGTGAGTAGCATGCTGGTAGATGCAGTATTACTTTTTCTCCTTTGGTGGAGTCCGGGCCTCAAAGCTCCAATTTGCATGCCATTATACATTTTTACAGCCCTCCAGTGGGCTACAGGCATATTGTCCAGTTCCAATCCACTGTTCACTCACGCTGCATGTCGGTTGTCTGAATGACAATGCCAGCAGCCCCGCTATCACATTCCCAGCGGGCGGTTCATCTACCGCGGTTGAGGCTAACCGCGTAAACATCACCACAAAAGTGCCTCAGATCATGAAGACGCCACTCCGTGAGCGAACAGGTAACCAACCTTCTTTATTAAGGAACTGCGTGGAAGATGAACCGCCCGCTGGGAATGTGATAGCGGGGCTGCTGGGATTGTCATTCAGACAACCGATATGCAGCGTGAGTGAACCGTGGATTGGAACTGGACAATATGCCTGTAGCCCACTGGAGGGCTGTAAAAATGTATAATGGCATGCAAATTGGAGCTTTGAGGCACGGACTCCACCAAAGGAGAAAAAGTAATACTGCATCTACCAGCATGCTACTCACCTGGGAGAGCATGCGCATTGGATAAAGATGGGTGCAGGCTTCCGTTCCTCAATGTTGTGCCGTTCCTTGAAGAAGAAGCAAGTGCTTTGAAACGCGTCGGGACTTTGTTGTTAACAGACGCATTGCGCAGTTCCTTAATAAAGAAGGTTGGTTACCTGTTCAGCCACGGAGTGGCGTCTTCATGATCTGAGGCACTTTGTGGTGATGTTTACGCGGTTAGCCTCAACCGCGGAAGATGAACCGCCCGCTGGGAATGTGATAGCGGGGCTGCTGGGATTGTCATTCAGACAACCGATATGCAGCGTGAGTGAACCGTGGATTGGAACTGGACAATATGCCTGTAGCCCACTGGAGGGCTGTAAAAATGTATAATGGCATGCAAATTGGAGCTTTGAGGCACGGACTCCACCAAAGGAGAAAAAGTAATACTGCATCTACCAGCATGCTACTCACCTGGGAGAACATGCGCATTGGATAAAGATGGGTGCAGGCTTCCGTTCCTCAATGTTGTGCCGTCCCTTGAAGAAGAAGCAAGTGCTTTGAAACGCGTCGGGACTTTGTTGTTAACAGACGCATTGCGCAGTTCCTTAATAAAGAAGGTTGGTTACCTGTTCGCTCACGGAGTGGCGTCTTCATGAGCTGAGGCAGTTTTGTGGTGATATATATATATATTCAAAGGGATTCCTGCAAATTTGCCTCGATCGACAAAAAAACAAGATACAGCACACCAAAGGACTGCACAATAACTTTATTGTGCACCAGTTTAAAGACGACGCGTTTCGGCGTTAGCCTTTCTCAAGTGATTTCCTGTACAGCAATCCCCTTTAGAAATAGGCTCCACGGTGCATAGACATAGAAAAGTTTCTTGTCACTTTCGAGTGCTCATGTACTCAAACCAGAAAACACTGCTGTATATAAATTTAACTGCAATTTCGATGTAACATACTCAATCCTATTCATTCAATGATAATTATCGATTTAAAATAAACTTTTGAATAAATTGTCAAGAAGTTACATCTTTGTCAAAAACATTTGGTCTACGTACCAGTGAGAATCAACTGTAAATTACGTTAAGCTGATTGTACCGCATATTACAATTATTATTATTTCATGATCTGTTGCAATACGCTTATTGATAACCAATTTAACAAATATGGTTAGTTACCTTCTAAACCTTGGTAATACAATGGTAATACATTATTCAACCGTAATACTGCGTTGTTCACGATAAATAAAGATTCTTTTAAATAAAGTTTAAATCCATAACGTCAGCTTCACGTATGTACACACATAGAGGGTACAGGAAGAAGGTCCTACAGAAAGCAAAAGAAAAAGTACAGGATAAAACTCAGAATGATTTATTATTTGATCTATCCAACAGGCCCACTAGGAATCATAAGTGTGGAGGTAGGGAAACCCCGAGAATGATAACGAGTTTCAGTAGAGGTGCATGGGCACTCAAAAAGTAATGAGAACCCACTGGAATCTGCTAACTGCAGATCCAGTAATTGGGAAACATGTGGGGCATAGCCCGCAAGTGACTTATAAACGAGCTAATTCCTTGAAAGATTGGCTAGTGCATAGCTACCTCCAAGACAGTACTAAATCTCATTGGCTCAAAGCGTTGAATGGTTTTACCACATGTGGCACATGTAAAGCGTGCCACAGTGGTAAAATCTGTAAAGAGTACTTGGCAGGTGCAGGAGAAATTAAGTTGATAAAACATCCGATCAATTGCAATAGTGACTTTGCTGTCTACGTGCTGGAGTGCCCATGTGGCCTCCAGTACGTAGGCAGCACAAAACTACCACTGAAGATGAGAATATTACAGCATCTCCGGGCTATAACCAACCGAGACTATAATTATCCGGTGGCCCGTCATTTCGCGGAAAAGCACAGGAGCAACAATAGCTGTCTTCGATTCTATGGAATTTACATAATTCCCAAGCACATAAGAGGGGGGACAGAGAGAAGAATCTCAGGATCCTTGAATCTAAATATATCATTGATTTAGATTGCAAGACACCTAAAGGTTTGAATGGGGGCGAGGAGCTTGCCACACACATAGGTTGTTAAAAAATCCTCTTATATCGAAGCAGAGCTGGGTACTGTCTGGAACTGTGTACTGTTTAAAAACTTTCACCTGTTTTTAAATTTCTTATTGATATTTTAGTACTTAATTTTTATTTGTCACTATTTTAATGTGGAGCAAGAGGTTGAAACCAGCAACGATAAATGATAGATTCCGATTGAGGTGTCTTAGGCTAGAAGGTGTTATAATTGTGCTTAAGCCTTATAGGTACCACTCAATAATTTGGTGATACCCAGTAATCAGCCTGGCTTTCTCCATTTTGCTCTCAACACTGTGAGGGGCGCTCACTCACTACAGTCCCACAACAATTATTATAATTTTTTGCACCACATATAGTCCTTCCTGTCTCCATCCCAAACTAATTAAATTGACTCCGGACAAGGTGTTGATCTGTATCAATGAATTAATTATACAGGGACATTTACAACTCATGTATTAGTAATGTGTGATGTGGCACTTGTCATTAATTGCGTGGTACCAGTGAAACAGGTTGATACATGAGGGTCGTCTAATTCACCCCTGCAAAGAATCAGGTATTGGATATTGCGGTTTACTTTGTATCCAGTGTGTACATACGTGAAGCTGACGTTGTGGATTTAAACTTTATTTAAAAGAATCTTTATTTATCGTGAACAACGCAGTATTACGGTTGAATAATGTATTACCATTGTATTAACAAGGTTTAGAAGGTAACTAGCCATATTTGTTAAATTGGTTATCAATAAGCGTATTGCAACAGATCATGAAATAATAATAATTGTAATATGCGGTACAATCAGCCTAACGTAATTTACAGTTTATTCTCACTGGTACGTAGACCAAATGTTTTTGACAAAGATGTAACTTCTTGACAATTTATTCAAAAGTTTATTTTAAATCGATAATTATCATTGAATGAATAGGATTGAGTATGTTACATCGAAATTGCAGTTAAATTTATATACAGCAATGTTTTCTGGTTTGAGTACATGAGCACTCAAAAGTGACAAGAAACTTTTCTATGTCTATGCACCGTGGAGCCTATTTCTAAAGGGGATTGTTGTACAGGAAATCACTTGAGAAAGGCTAACGCCGAAACGCGTTGTCTTTAAACTGGTGCACAATATAGTTATTGTGCAGTCCTTTTGTGTGCCGTATCTTGGTTTTTTGTCGATCGAGGCAAATTTGCAGGAATCCCTTTGAATTTTGAGCGGCTGCTGCTGCCGCAGTCAGGCACCGACGCCGAAGACTGGGAACCACTAAGTGCAGCGTTGGTGAAATCGTATATATATATATATATATATATATATATATATATATATATATATATATCCAATTCAAGTGTTATCCAGGAAATGTTCAAAAAGACAACACACCAGGGCCAGCAAACTTTCTTCAGCGTGATTTTAATCAGGCAAAGTCACTACGCGTTTCGGAGCGTCCGCTCCTTGCTCACGAGTATCGTGCATTGCAAATCATTTGTTTTTAAATAAATCATGTGACATCTCTTGTCATAGAACGTGAAAACAGATTTCATAGTGTCTTTAACAATTCATCGTGAAATATCAAACAATCATACATATATTGCCAAACACGGTAGAAATCAGATGGTGATTACATTCCAATTCCAAAATTGATATAGTGCTTAGCGTCTATTTACAAATTCTTTTTGCAAGTGCGTACCGACATCGGATGAAAGAACTGCCTCCCACCAGCGTCCTAATCATCGTGAAGACTACTTGTCCCATCAATCACTGGGAACAATGTACAGAGCCTGGTTACAAAACTTTATTGAGACCCTGTGTGACATACACATATCATTTCCTCGTTGTGCAGCCATTGATAGTAGATTATTCAAAATGTCAACGTCATGGCAACTGCAATCACATCCCTGTGGGTATATAACCACCGCTACCACGAGCATAAAGCATTGTTGACTGCTGCTCCGTAAAAATTAAATTAAACGGGACCCATCGTGAAGTTTAACCCTAGTGGGTATTTACTCACCGCTGCCACCGGTGCAAAAATTACATTATTATTCACACGGAAGGGCCCTAGTAAGGTACAAAGGTCATGCCCAAGTGGGCAAGGACTTAAATACTATAAAAAGCCAAATCAAATGGAAAACTACAAATGTCTCACTCCTGTTCAGCTCAACCAAATTGAACCATACTCATAACAAAAATAATGATAATCACGGGACCGTCTCCCCGTTATTTGACTTGCTGAAAAGGTGGGCACGGTTCATACAATTGGCAACAAGGCCAAATAATATACCTTAGTGAGTCTGTAGCACAAAATAAATTCATGTATACACAAAGCCACCATGAACAATCCAAGCCAAGAAGAACAGTCATTCTTGACATTCAAACAGAGAAAGATAAAACACCTTCTTAGTCGGTAGTGGGCAGATATCATGCTCAAGTTTGCCTTCCACTTGCTTTAGGACATATCCAAAATCTGTAAACAAATAACAAAAATAACACAAGATAAATAAAATTCAGACATTGTTTCATAAATTTACAATTACTACAATAATTCATTTGTAAGATCTAGATAAGGTAAAAACATATGTAAAAATTAAAACATATGTTAAAAACATTTCATAAACTTCGGCTTCAATAACACCTGCTCTTATAGGACAGTAAACGTATCAACCCAAATGCACAGATAGGGCCTCATCACCATTATGCCCTACTGGTTGCATTGTATGGTATTTAATAATTATCCTAGATTCGAGGCGTCGCAACTCTTTAACTCTGTCACCTCCTCTCTCTCTTCTAGGAATACTGTCTAGTACAATGAATGATAAAAGTTTAATATTTTGGTTGTGGTGGGAAAAGAAATGCCTAGCTATTGGGTACTGTTTATTGTGTGTGTAATTGCCCTCAGATGCTCCAGGATACGCCTTTTGGCTTTATGTAGCGTACTTCCGATGTAAAATTTGTTACAGGGGCACCTGAGGGCATACACAACGTACTCCGTATTGCATGACACATGTTTGTTAATTTTGAAGGGATCACATTCAATAGACAATTTGACCTCCTTACAATTAATGCTGTATTTGCAGGCCTTGCATCTGCCACATACATAGAACCCTTGTACAGTATTTCTCGGCTCTCAGGGGGAATCAGAGCTAGACATATCATATCGTTAAGGGACCTAGCCTTTCTATAGTTTATCTGTGGATATTCATCCAAACATTTGTCCAAATCTGCATCAGTTTTGAGAACCTCCCAAAATGTACCCAGAGATTTTCATACTTCCCTGGCTTTTTCCTGGATACTGCAAATCTACTCCCTACTAAATGAACTATGGACATGAGTACAACAGCAGTAAATGAAGCACTTTCACCAGGGGCCCCTCTGGAGGCAAGCAGCTGTCACCATATCCATTATTTGCAAATTCTAACGCGGAGAAACAGCGTAAGTCCACTAGCTCTATAGCATGCAAGGAAATTGTGAGCTCTGAGAGGCAGGGAGAATTATCTCTAGGTAGATGACTAAGAGCATAGCAGTAAATTCCTCCTTATTCACCACTGCTCTGGAAGCTATGATTGAGGCCTCAACAACGGTCGAAGTACCAGGCAGGAGGTTACAACTTCAGACTTTACCTCAAATTTTAAATGTGGGAAATATTGATGTACAATAAGATTTTACTAATGTCCTGCTCCAACAGATTTTGACTGAACTAAAAAATATCTCAAGAACATGCACATATGAAAACCGAGTCACAGCTGTGCCCAATCCAATCACAGATCCAACAGCTCTCGTCACGCATCGTCAGCTTAGAGCAGCAGATTTCAGATCTTGAAGACAGCTTACCATGTCAAACGGTTCAGGTGACTAAATTACAAACCAGGTTGGCAGAGCTCCAAATCAAGGTAGACGATGCGGAAAACAAATCACGAAGATCTAATTTACGTATATTAGGAGGGCACGAGGGGCGTGAAAATGGCCAATTGGTAGCAGCTGTTGTATCAGATCTTTTTTCCAAATATGTATGTCCTGAAGTAGCAGCTCAGAAGATCGACTTCACGTTTACACGGGCTCATCGTGTTCCAGCAGTCCAGTATCCTAATGCCAAGTGCCCTCGAATTATCATTGTAAACTTTGGTGACTTCAGAGTTAAGGAGTGGATTTTGGCATGTGCTTTTCGAGATAAGGCATACCAGACTCCGGACAACTTTTCGTTTAAGTTATTCTCAGACATGTCCGCATTTTCAGCGCGGCATTGTAAGGAATTTAGAGGCATTATTAATTGTTTTCAGCAGCTTGGTGCCCCCGCGGGCATCATTCAACAGTCAAAGCTGAAAGTTCTATACAAGTGGAGGGCACACATCTTTCAGTCAACTGAATTGGCTCGGGAGTTCCTTCAGTCTCTACAGCACAAAGTGGGGGGAACAGGGGATAGTATTGCCAAATAAGTCTCTAGGCTCTCTTCGTTGTTGTCTCTTCTCACTTTTGTTTTCTTGTTCTTTACAATGTACAGTGCTGAGTTTGTGAAATTTTTTCTGTCAGTGTGTTACTGTATGGTCGCCAGCTACCCACTTGACTGCCCTGCGCGCCAAATCACAGCGCCCCTATTCAGGGTAGGGCACGGGTGGAAATTGAGTGGGTGTAGAAGGGCACTTGGGAGGAAGGGTGGGTGCCTTCCCAGGGACCCCAGGTATGGAGGGTCCCCTCGTTGGAGAAAGGTGAAGGGGGGATCACAGGGTGTGTGGGCAAGGGGCGGGGTGAAGGTGGGGAGGTACGGAAAAGGGGTAAAAAGAATCAGGATTGCTCAACTCAAGCAGGATGGTTAAAATCTTGGGAATTGATTGTATCTTTTATTCTAGTTTACATGAGGGTGTGCTATGGTGACCAGGGCGTTCATTTTAATATTTTGTAATGAATAAGATCAGAATAGTTTCATGTAACACTAATCGCAACAATAATCAGAATAAATTTAGATCTGTATTAGCATGGTTAAAAGAATCAAAGGCGCAGGTGATCCAACTTCAGGAGACCTATCTGAAAGCTTCAGTCAAAGTTCTGCGGATGCTACGATATATATCTCAGGCATTTTTTGCATCAGCCAGCGCCGCAGTTCAGGGGCGTTGCAATTCTTTTTACTAGTAAATTTGGGGGGAAATTATACAAGTTTTGCGAGGTCCCAAAGCTAGATGGATTAGGGTCAGCTTGAAACTTTACGGTCAGGTTATTCACTTGATCAGTTTTTATGGGTGATTGAAGATGACGTAACATCATTAGATGAAATTTACAACATGTTGGTACTTCTCACAGGACTAATTCTCATTGGAGGAGATTTCAGTGTCATTCAACGAGTGAGTTGAGACTGCTCTCGTTTAAATTAACATCAGAATAAACCAAAATCAGCTTGGGTTTTGGCTAGTGTTTTACGAAATTTCGCACTCGTGGACACATGGAGAGCAGACTACCCCACCAGACGGGAATATACCTGCTTCTCCAAACGTTTTGACTCTGCATCATGTATTGATTATTTTTTAATATCACATGATTGGCAAAAGGTATTATGTCAAACCCCTTTTCAAACCACTCTGTCCCATTCGCAGATCTCAAATTATGCAATTTTCATATAGCAAGACCACACTGGTCCCTCGATAAATCCTTTCTGACACAAGAAGGTGGGATTGCGGTCATGCGCACTCGCCTGCTGGAACTCTAGCAGCGGAATGCCAATACCGCAACCATCCACTCTGTTTGGGGGGCTTGTAAATCATTTATTAGGGGGGAGGTCATATCTTATACTGCTCAACGTAATAGTGCAAGGCAAGAGGAAATTCTGGCTCTTCAATCTGAGCTTGAGCAACCTAGGCAGTTGGATGCTAGGGTCCATTCGAAAGCATCCAGGGAAAGATTGGCCAAGTCTAGCCAGAGGCTACGGGAATATTTTCTTTCCCGGGATATAGTGAACCAGCGCACTTGTTTTTAGAAACAGTATGAAGAGAATAAGCATACTGGCCGTCTCCTGGCATGGTCATTAAAAAAGAATCGGAATTTGCAAACTATTAAAGAGATCTGGGACGGGACTTCTAAATCTATAGTTTCTGATTCCGACCAAATAGGTCTTTCTGGAGCATTATTATCAGCTCTATACCTCGGACTGCAATCCTTCATCCCACGTAATCGAGACTTTTCTCCAATCTATTGTATTTCCTTCTCTGAAAAATGATATCCGGATACCCATTGAAGCTCCCATTACACTGGACAACATTTTAGAAGCTATAAAGCTCTCCTGAATGCAAAAGCTGTTGTATAGTTCCTAATAATACATAGGATCTGCGCGTTTAGACAACATAAACTAAGGATTAGTGTCCAGACTGATTCCAGACACCCCCAAAGGGTATGGCAGCCTTTAGACCAGCTAGCTCACAGGGCCACCATAAGCCCCCTAACCTTACCAAAGAGCGAATAGTTTCTGACAACTATCGAACATGACAACCCTTGATTCTTCAGGGATCCTGGAAACAGTGTCAGGGAACAGCTCCGGTCCTAGGCCCCACCATGTCTCATTTGTACCCAGCTGCTTATTATCCTTTATAAGGTTTTAAATACTGCTTCTACATTCACTACTGCAGGATTCTATTGGTTGTAGCAATGCTTGTTTAATCCAACCTGTAAATGCCAATGCTTGTTTAATTGTAGCAATGCTTGTTGCACTGCCTTCATTATGACATGTGATAGCCAACCGTCATATTGGTGGGTGTGGCAAGCCTTGTGCAACTGCATGTGGAGAGGCGTGGTTTGCCTCATGTAGAGGGGCGTGGTTTGCCTCATGTTTACAAGCACCTGTCCTGTTGGTTACAAAAGGGAAAGCCCTGCACATGCCAGTGCTGGGCTTATTTCCTGGTTTTCCTGCAGGTTGCTGTCTCAGCATCTCTCCGGCGGTCAAGTGCCAACGCCCAATCCGTCTTCTTCGATTGGGCTTTCAAGAGGATTCCTCGCGCGTCGGACAAGCTAAGTGCTGCATATTTCTTCTGCTTGTCTTTTCATCTTGTCTGTGACTTCTTGACCTCCTACTTGGCTACTTCTTTTGCGGTCGGTGTAGAACATTAACCAGTGACTCTGAAGTGGCAACATTGCTTTTGAATGCAATTTTCTTGGTTTCTGTCTAACGCCCAAATACGAGACTTTTTGGGAACATGAAAACAAAGACTTTTAGTGCGCTTATCACCCTTTAGGAATTAACAAACAGTGTTTTTACTCAGTATTTATTATTGTTAGTATTGTGGCATAATATGCTGTACTTTCCTGTGACAAGTTGAGAAATTGGAAACACTAGTGCATGTTATGAATGGCGACATATGCTTTAGCCCTTTTATTGTTCAGTTCTGCCTTATTTTGTTTTGCCTTTGAATCTTTTATTTTGAAATACTTGCTCCTGTTGGAAAAAGGGACTATACTTTTAAACCAAAGCACGAAGTATACTATAAAAAGAAATCATACTATATTCATATCTACCACCCCTTTGGTTGAGATATTATTAAGAGGCTGCAAGTGGTCCTTGCATAAGGTGAATACACGTTTATTATATGACATTGATATATCTAAACTTGTGAGTGTGTATGTGTGTGGAAAAGTGTAACTGTACTCATCCTTACTATTTTTACCGTCAGAGTATTACACAAACAAACGCTGTACAATCCTCAGAGACCCAAGACGTGGTGCCCGGCTGGACCAGGCTGAGTGAAGACGCAGTGATTTTCTCTTCTTTCTTATCCACTTACCCTTCCCTTTTGGAAGATCTGCGAGTGTGACAGCTTTCTAGTCTCAGCACTGAGAGGTGTTCCAAGAGGTATTGGGAGCATTCGTCATTCATCGCTCCTGCAGACATCCTGAGATTTCAGGTGAGTGGTCATGCCACATCCATACATTAAGCCAAGCCACAAGAAAACAGGGCTGCCTGGGCGATGAATGCGCAAGGGGGTTCCCTGGACACTTTAGCACAAGCCTTACCAGAAGAGGCAGAGGTCTCCCTGTCAGATTTAACGAGACTACTAACTGGCTTACAGCAGGAAGTCTCCTCCCTTAGGATAGAAGACCAGGATTTGCGGCGAGAATTACAAAGATATAAACCCAGAGAGAACCCATGGGAGGGAATTAAACCCAATGACAAGACACCCTTCATGCAGCCCCTAGGTTCGAATTTCCGTCTACTACATCCACATCAAGTGCTACCACTAATATGATCACACAACCCTTACATTTAAGTGTTACAACTCCCACGCCGGTTCCCTTGGCCCCTCCAGAAAGGGAACCGACGAGGGGCCCTTTCCGGGCGATACCATTTTATTCCTTCATTTTCCACCATTGTGTCACCGATCACACGTTTGTTGAAAAAGGGCACACCTTTTCTTTGGGATTTACAGGTGGAAAGGGCATTTCGGCAACTGAAAAATACTTTTACAAAAGCCCCCCTCCTCCGGCACACAGATTCTTCTCAGCATTTTTTGTCGAGGCTGATGTCTCTCAAATTGCGGTTGGGAGTGTCCTTTCCAGCGAGACTCGGGAGTCTGGGCGCTTCCTTCCTGTTGCATATTTTTCGAAAAGGTTACTCCCGGCAGAACAAAACTGTACGGTGGCCGAAAGGGAGCTCCTTGCCATTAAGCTTGACTTTCAAGAATGGCGCCACCACCTGCTGGTAGCACGACATACTATAACAATACATACTGATGATCGCAATCTACAATTTTTTCAAAACATCAAGGCCTTAACACCTCGTCAACTCCGCTGGTTGTTGTTCTTTAACAAATTCGATTTTGTTATTACTTGTCGGCCAGGGAATACACAACAGAAAGCAGACACCTTGTCACGTTTATGGTTCTTCTTGTCTGACCAACATCAGGAAGAGGCAAAGCCTATTATACCATCAGAATGAATAATAGGGGGGCGTGGCTTAGCAAGATGGCGGAGTAGACGTGTTCCCTGAAGCTCCCGTTAACTCCAATAATCCCAAACCATCCTGAGTGTAGAAGACGACCATACAACTCACATGTAAAGCGGAGGGATTGTCTCACCCCCCTTGGTGCCACCCGGAATCCCGGCATTACTGAACTGAGATGATACCCATGGGCTGACTCGGGCGGCGGCTGAAAAGACTGGTGGCCATCTTCCACCCGCTGCTGGTGACCTGCGTGGTGGAACTGTGGCAGGGTGATCCGGAGTGCGGCCTCGGCGATACACAGAGGCTGAGACATGTAGAGGGGCCCACCGGCTGACCACAGGAGGAAAGTGACCTTGGCTACTCGCGTAGCCGACGTCCCGTCTGAAGAGGCCAGGCCCTCTGGAGAGTATGTGAGGAGACGCAGGTGCAATATCGCTGAGCTGTTGAGCCGACAGCGGCTGGCCCGTGGACGGCGGCTCCACCATACAGCGGAGCAAAGGAGACAGACCGAGGCGGGCTGCCGGCCCGGGTGAGGTTACACAAAGGCAGCACCCACCCATGGGACGGCCCGTGGATACAAGGACTGGAACGGAGGGTCGGAGCCGCAGGGAGAGAAGTGCTTGATTGAGTGCAGAGACGCCCGGAACCCGACGCCTTTGCTGAAGAGGACCGGTGACTCGAGGTGAGATCCTCACAAGTAGCCCAATTGTTCAGACTCTCTAACCATGATGCGGTGCCGCTGAGACGCTTAAAACTCCCGTAGGAACTGAGGCCTGGATTAGAAGCTGCTCGGAGTGCTGTATCGGAAGAAGAAGGTGTGAGACACTGTCTCGAATTGGATGTGGGCACTAGCTCACACAGACAGGTGGGAGGCCAGCGCAGGCAGTGATTAACTGGTGGCCACGACCCAGATGTACGAGCACTTGGTGATTTGAGGAGAACAATACAGGCAGTGGTGGGAGCTCCTGAACGGGGCTCACGAGGCAGCATAAATACCGACAGGTGTAAGGCGGCAAGGGACCTCTGCACACAACAGTGGGGGCAAAGTTTGATGTCTCCCCATATTTCGACCTGTCTAACGCAAGGAGAACACTTGCATGCCAACGAAGCATGTGGGCCTGAGAAGTGTCTGAGTGGCCTGGAGCCTGAGGTGGCGGTCCAGTCCAGGTACACAGAGTGAAGACGGGTGGCACTGCTACTTGGGAGCTGGGTCAAGAACCCTGGCCTGGCGATACGAACGAGTCTTCCTGGAGAGTGTAGAAGGGCCACAGAGTACGAATGGTGAAAGAGAAGGGAGGCAATAAAATCTTAACCTATGCGCACCCTCTCCCCCTGGACCAAGGGGCACAGATGGCAGCCTTGGCCTCACACGAGGATGAGATGCCACGAAACGAAGAGCGAGCCCCCTCTATTGCTGATGTGCTGATGGCTATCCAGACCACGAGGGATGAGATGATCCACAAAATAGACTCCGTCGCCATTGATGTTAATTTGCTACGGTGCGATCTGAGGAAGGTCTTGGATAGGGTGACCACCACTGAACAAACGGTGGACACTCTGCAGACGGAGCTCCATGCCTTAAGGGAGACGGTCCTCGACCTTCAGAAGCGAGTGGTGCGCCTTGATGATCGAGCTGAGAACGAGGAGGGAAGGTCACGCAGGAACAACCTCTGTCTTGTGGGTTTCCCCGAAAAAGCAGAGGGACCGCCCGCTGAACTGTTCCTGGAGGACTGGCTTGCTGCCACGCTGGCCCCCAAGAAGCTCTCAAAGCTTTTTGCCGTGGAGCAAGCACATGGAGCACTTGTCCCCCCACTGAGACCAGGGGCACCGCCCAGGGCTCTCATTGCCCGATTTCTCAATTCCCGTGACCGGGATGCCATCCTGCAACTTACCCGAAGCCGACGCCCGCTGGTATATGAGGGCCACCGGATTTCCACTTACTCGGACTATACGCAGCGAGTGCAGGATCAACGACAAACTTTCCTGGCAGTGAAAAGGCGCCTGCGAGATTTAAACATCAAATACAGTCTCCTTTTTCCGGCAAAGCTGAGAGTCGAGAGCAAAGGGAAAGCACTGTTTTTTTGTGCGGCAGAGCTGAGCAAATGGCTGGACACTCGAGGCTCACCGGGAGCTTCTTTGATGCCTTCAACGGAGATGCCCCGGGCGACGGGGTCGGGCAGGCCCCCCTGGACTTGGCGAAATCAAACTCTTTCACAGGTCAGCGACAGGACTCAGAGCTCTAGTTGAATTAGGGTCTGTCCGGACGGAACATTACAGGCCTCGGATGTTGTGCCGGACTCAAGGGCTTCGTCACCTAACTGACTCACGAACAGTATCCCTAGCAAAGAAACGGACAACTAAAGGAGACATGCGGCTGAGGAACGAGAGACAGATAGGCGGAATTAACAGTAACATCGTTCTAAGATACTTGGTAAGAATAATCCATTGGATGGTTGCCAGGAAGAACCAGAGAACATGTATATAGATGGAGGCTTCTACACACAAACTGGAGACAGTTGACGGGGGCCTGCCCCCAGAGGCGGGTACCTCGCTGAGGAGCTGGCTGGCCAGCCACTACTAATAGTGTTCTAAGTTCTGGGGCTTCTCTTGTGGGATATGGGGTGACATCTACATGCCTTTACCTTGTTATGTTCAGATGGGGAGGGAAATGTAATATTGCCCAATGGGTGGGGGGTGTTGGTAATGTTTGGGATTGGTTCAAAGGGTCCTTCCTTCTTGAGTGTCAGACGACAGAACTTTCAGTGATGGTTGCAGGTTTAAGGTTACGTGAATGGTCTGTGGCAGAATGGGCGCATTGCGGCAAAATGGAAGATGAGTGCACTCTATGGCGGCCACCATGACTAAGTTGATCACATGGAATGTTCGAGGCATAGCTGCCTTTGAAAAACGTAGACGTGTATTTGCATACCTGAAAAGATATAAGGTCCCTGTGGCCTGCCTACAGGAAACGCATATCTGGGGGGGACACTATACCATGCCTGCAGAAGTGCTGGAGAGGACAGTTGTATGCCACTTCATATTCTGGGTTTGCCAGAGGGGCTCTCATTTGGGTGGCACCGGGGGTCCCCTTTCAACACCTACATCACGTGGTCGACACAGAGGGGAGATATGTCATCATGCATGGGAGATGGTACGGAAGTGTGTATTATCTACGTATATGCCCCCAATGATGATAGTGCTTCCTTTTTTCCTGATCTCACGGAGGCAGCTTCACCATATTTGGTGGCACCAATGATGCTGGCTGGGGATGTTAATTGCGTCCTGGAAGGCTCCCTCGACCGTGAACCTCCGTGACCCCACACTAAACCCAACATGACTAGCGCACTACAGGATATACTAGAGGGCATGCACCTAAGGGATGTATGGCGCGAGTGCCATCCAAACATTAGGCAGTTCTCCTGTCACACCCTTGCCACGGGGACTTCTAGTAGACTTGATTATTGGTTTCTCCCTATAGACCTCGGTTGGAGTGTGGGCGGGATAACTTATCTACCTAGATACCTATTGGATCACTTCCCTGTCCTGCTGGAGCTTGGGAGGGCGAGGGGTTAGGTCTGAGATTCCCCTGTGGCGGCTCAGTGCTGAAGCCCTGACAGACCCTCCATTTGTGGCCACGCTTTCCGAAGAACTAAGCCGTTACTTTGAGGAGAACTAGGAGTCGACCTCCTGTCGCGCGACCGAATGGGAGGCCATGTAGGTGGTCATAAGGGGAACCTGTATCAAAACATCCTTTGGGGTCCGAAGGCAACTGGAGCGGGATGTAGCTACACATGAGGCAACCCTGGGTGGACTGGAAGCTAAGATCCCCATGGCCCCCCAGAAACTGACGGAGTGGTGTGCGGCCAAGGAGGCCCTACTGACGGACCTTCTGAGATTAGAAAAACATGTTTATACAGCCTATCGCCAAAGACTGTACAGAGAGGGGGACAGAACAGGAGCTTTTTTGGCGAGACTGGTGAGGCAGGAAACTCCTGTGGCCCCAATAATGCTGATCCGCACTGACAAAGGGACATCGGTGTACACACAAGGAGCAATAGCGGAGGCGTTGGCGAGTCATTTACAGGCGGTATAGAAAGGGCGGCCTTCCTCAAATCAGGAGGCAATTCTCACCTATTTGAATACTGTTGAGATTCCCCAGTTGGAGACTGAGGCGCTGAGTGCCCTGATTACCAAAGAGGAATTAAGCTTGGCCATACACCGACTTAAACCGGCTAAGAGTTCGGGCTCCGATGTGCTCCCGGCAGAGTTTTATAGGCAATTTGCCCCACTACTGGCAGTTAGACTCTTGGAAGTCTATAATGAGGCGTTGGGAAAGGGATCTCTACCGCCCTCTATGCGGGAAGCACTGGTGGCCATGATACTGAAAAATTATAAGGACCCCAACCTACCCAGTTCTTATAGGCCTATCTCGCTATTGAATATTGATGTAAAAATACTCAGCGGGATCATGGCGGAATGTCTCCTCCCGAGGATGCTCCAGCTTATCCACTCATATTAAGCGGGATTTATACAGCAAAGAAGTACGGCTCATAATTTGCGGCGGTTGGCGCGTGTATGGCACGCCCCAAGTTTATTGGAGATAGACTGTGCAATAGCACTGTTGGATATCGAACAAGCGTTCGACTCAGTTGATTGGCCCTATATGTGGCAGGTCCTTAGACGAATTGGGGTGGGTGAGCGGTTTCTAAAGTGGGTGCAGCTGCTTTATACAGCCCCTGTCGCCAGAGTCACAGTTGGGAGATTGGTGTCTGGACAGCTCACCCTTTGTCGAGGCGCCAGTCAGGGATGCCTGCTCTCCCCTCTACTATTTGCGATGGTAATGGAGCCTCTGGCCACGCGACTGCGGGCCGTGCTGGATCCCTGGGGTATTAAATTAGGGGAGACCAATCATATAGTTTCCCTATACACAGATGACACACTGGTCTATTTAACACACCCGGAGAGCTCTATACCTTTGCTCCTAACGGAGCTGCGGACCTTCGTTGGCATCTCGGGACTTCACATCAACCCCGGGAAGTCCAGAGTGATCCCCATGGGTAGACTGGTCATGGTCCCAGTATCGGAGCTGCCGCGCACCGAGTTACTGTGGGTGGGAGAGGGGGCGCGATATCTGGGGATTCGCTTGGCAAATACAGCCGCTACCCATCTCGAGCTAAATATTGGTCGGGTCATTGAAGGACTGCAAGGGTCGGTTTGTTTCTGGAAGGATCTGCCATTGTCGCTCATGGGGCGCAATTCAATCATTAAAATGATTGTTCTCTTCCAGGGGATACTCATCAATAGTCATAAGCACTGAATGGTCCCACCCACGCGCGGGGACCCCGGAGCAATAACAAATAATATGCATGTACCTACATATAAGGCAAGATGTGATTGGTATAAATAGTGACACAAAGTAGGACTCACTAACCGTGACAAAGGCTTCGCTGGGCTGAAACGCGTTGGTTGGAGCCAGTAAAGCTAATAATAAAAGCTTTAAAACTGGAAATTGTAGTGCGTTGCATTTTTGGAGAATAAATGAATTTTGGGCTTGGATTCAGCCCCATCGCGACTGCACCCGTCATTTGAGCGCGCCGCTAGGTGAATCCGATTGTTTGTAAAAATACCTACATATATATATATATATAAATACCCATATATATAGGTAATATACATATATATACATATGCAGCCTGAAAACATATTACTAGGCTCAAAACTGCCACAATTGCATTGTAAAACTTTTACATTTGTAATAATAAAGAAACATACACCATGATACAGATAAAGAAAACTGCTTTCAGTTTGCTTTGAAAAACACAGCCTTTATTTTCAAAGGTAAAAAGGCAAGATCATAGAGGCAGATTAGCCTAGAGAGGCTGCATATAGAACAATTGGGAAAAACTGGCGCCGTGCCTTTAAGACCTCAAGGAACCCCGAAGCTCCCATCATGCACCACAGGTGACAGTTAGGTCAGTTCTTTTTTCCGGCTCCTTCTGTGAGGATCCTGGAGCATTGAGCTCACCAGTTAGTGGTTTTTTATCACTAATTTCTGGTCTAAAGTGAAATTTTTTAGTTTCACTCAACGTCTTTAGTACTTGGTTTACTAAATCCTGCTGTTTTTCTGATTTTTGTCTATTTTTTCCTGTCATAATGCCGGCTTTATTTAATAAGTGCCCGGCCTGTGGAAAAAAATGGCTAAATCGGACCCACACTCGGTCTGTATTGCTTGTCTACCTTCATCTCACAAGCCAGACCAGTGTTACTACTGCAGCAAGTTTTCAAAAAGAACCCTTAGGGAAAGGGAGAAGATTAAACTGCACTCTATGCAGGAGAGAGGAAAGGGTGCAGCAAGTAGCAGAGAAGAACATCCCTTAAAGAAGCCCTCCTCTCAATCAAGGCTGGAGCGCAAAGAGAAAGGTGAGATAAGAAAATACCGGTCTCACACGCCGTCGAGGGACAGATTGACTTCCAAAATACCCTTGTGCTCCGAGTCAGCGTCGACGTCGAGACGTCCTTCGCCGTCGAAGCGAACGACTTCAGGTGAGAAGTCCCATCATAAGCAGAAGTCGACACCAACGCGTAGTCGGTCCAGGTCTGGCTCACCTACGAGAGTGTCCGTGGCGACGTCGAGAACACCACCGACGTCGAGAGGTCCACACGCATCGACGTCGAGCCGAACACCGAGGGCCTCGACGCCGGTAAGGCACAGTCGCTCACCGACGGCGCCTCAGCACAGGCATTTGCCGTCGAGACGCATGACGTGGACGCATCCGTCACCGAGGAGGTCGCCGTCGAGGAGATCGACGTCGAGACCTCGCACATCACCCTCTGGATCTAGGACCGGAAGATCGCGGTCCAGATCGACGGTGAGAAGATCGACGTTGAGGAGATCGACGTCGAGGAGGTCACATTCCAGTCACAGGTCTCCTCCTGCCAAGAGACCTAGGGCGACGTCGAGAGACCGCTCGATGCAGAAGGAAGTCCAGGTCGTGACATCCATCAGTGTCTCTTCCTCCCCGGGACTTCAGATCGTGCAAGTCTCTCCTGAAATCTCACCAGTTCCGGCGCCAGCTCCTGCAACTAGCATGTCCCCGAGATGGCTGGGGGACATAAGGGAGTGGAAGATTCGAAAGATAACAACACTGGTGCATACTCCTAGCAGATCCAGATCTCCTATAATTCAATCAGTGCACTCCTCTGAGAGACATGAGAGACGTGCCATTCCACAAAGGTCTCCGTCTTTGAGAAGGCGCACATCACGTTCTCCTAGGAGTCGGGCATCCAGATTTCGCCACCGCTCTCTAGGAGACGAAGCCACAGATCTCCTTCGTGGTCCTCAGACTCCAGACCATCAAAGGCAGACTACTCTCCTACTCTTTCTTCCTCTCCTCCGAGTAGAATATCGCCCATTGATGATATTGTAACCTTCAATGAGGTCTTGTGTAGAGGGGCTGCGAAGCTTCATATTGAGATGCCTGTTTCTACTCCTGCAAAGTCAGTCATCTTCGAAACACTTCATAACAGGTCTTCATCTAGACCTTTGCTTCCCCTGGTGCCTCGCCTGCTAGAGCCTGCTCTACAGAAATTCCTGACTCCAGCGTCGGTGGGGGCGGCCCCGTCGCGGATCACTAAGAAATACAAGGCCCCTGAGCAGGACCTGTTTTTTCTGAGAGCTGACCCTCCTCCGGACTCGGTTATTGTGTCAGCGGCACGGAAGAACCAGACGGGGGCAGCTTCATCTGCAGTACCCCCGGTGTCAGGGTCTAAATCCTTTTTGCTGTCTGAACCACACAGGAGCAGAATGACGCTAGGTCCCAATACCCTTCTCAGAACCAACCCTGCTAGGTCTTTTAGTATTCCATTGCAGGTAAGTTCTAAGGGGGAAAAGGGGTTGGGGACAGAGAAGAGACTGCTCCAATATTCTGCCTGTTCAGCTACGTCTTCTTCTTCTTACTGGACTGCAACATTAACATGTAAAAACCTTTATTTATTGTGCCTTTTAACTTACTGTTTTTTCTATGGTGTATAAATAACTTATCTTACCAGAATGTTTACTGAAGCTTACTTCTCTTCTACTTCTCATGTATTGTTTGCTAGGTTGTATGAGAAGTCTTCACTCAGATCTCTTTCCTTTTCGTTCTCAGGTACAATCTGCACTTGATCCTGCTATTCCTTAATGTAAGAAAGATAAGGTAAGTATTTATTTCTGTATTCCTAATTTATGTATTATTTGGGTTTCTCTTTCTTTCTATTAACTCACTGTTAAGAGACTGGAGTGGGCCTTGAACTGGGGTTTCTGTAGTAGGATGACTGGTTTTCTGTCTTTAATTAGTTTTTTAAACAATGCTTCAGAACTTAGGTTAAATGTTAAAAGGAAGCGTTCCTTTTATTCAGGCCTTTGGTTTTAATGTTTGCTGGAAGCACTGCCATACGTGAGGAGAACATTACTGGAGTTCTTTAACACATGGCATGAGAAAGAAACATGCCGGGCCTTTGACCCTGACTTCACCTTTTAATTAATTCTCAGAAGAGTGAACAAGTTTCAGTCTAAGAAGACACTGCGTGTTGAAAGGTCACGCCTGCGTCTGACAGATTCTGGAACAGCTGAAAAAGACAGCTGATTCAAAAAGCTTTTATTTAATCTTCTCAGCTAAGGAAAGCAATTACTGAAAAAAGTATTTCCAGTTTTCAAACGAAGGAAAATATATTCTGACTTGTTTCCTTTTTCTCTTTAAATAGAAATTTACCTCTGACACAATAACCTTTTCTCACAGAATGTTTTATATTAGCTACAAGTTTAACACTAACCTGATTAGTGAGGGAATGTAGTTCCGACGAAGCTAACCCCGATTTTATCGCAACTACCCTAACTGACTTCCACGACGCTGGGAAAACAGGTGCTCTTCAAATTATTTCTTCAGTGAAGTGCACAGTGGAATGTTGAAGCACACTTCACCTGATGTCATGAAGCCTAAAAGACTAGACTGCTAACAGTGGTGTGCTGTCGCAGTATGTGCATGTTGGCAGCCATCTTGGAGTTCCATCGGTGCCAACAAGCACTCCAGCTTGAGGGATTATCTGACTTTTGGTAAGTTTGTAGGGGAAAATGGTAGCCAGCATACAGTTAGAAGGAGGAAACCTCCCGTGAGTCCTGACAGTACCCCCTCCCAACGGGGTTTCCTCCGGTCGTGGTTTGGCAGGGAATTTGGCATGAAAGGCTCTAATTAAACGGGGGCATGGACATTAGTACTCTTTTCCCAGGAACGTTCATCAGGTCCATAACCTTGCCAATCAATGAGGTAGAAAATTTCATTGCGGATGAGTTTTGAATCCAAAATTCGTTTAACTTCGTACTCCGCCTCACCATTAACCATCAGAGGATCAGGAGGGGAAACCCTACGCAACCCCGGTTGAATTGGTTTAAGGAGAGAAACATGAAATACTGGATGAATTTTGGTAGAACCAGGAAGAGATAGTTGATAAGTGACTGGATTTATGACCTTCTCAATTGGATAAGGACCCATAAAACGAGGCTGAAATTTACGGGGACCTTTGAGTCTGAGATTTTTTGTACTCAACCAGACTAAGTCTCCTACATGAAGCTCAGGTTCTTTTTTACGTTTTCGGTCAGCGAAGTGTTTGTAACGATCCTTCGCAATCGACAAATTCTGGGTTACTGAGTGATGAATTTTAGTTAACTGTCGGGCAATATCTTGAACAGCAGGAACATTAATATCATCAAAATTAGCATGAGAATTGGGATGTCTGCCTGAGTTTATAAAGAAAGGGAGTGGCCAGTGGATACATTTAGAGCATTATTGTGAGCATACTCCGCAGTCCATAAGTGGTCAGGCCAGTCACCCTCCTCATCTAACAAATAAGGTCTGAGGTGTTGTTCTAGGTCTTGGTTAATGCGTTCAGTCTGACCATCAGTTTCTGGGTGAAAACTGGTGGAATAACGATGGTCAATATTAAGGCCTTTGATGTAAGCCTTCCAAAATCGTGATAGGAACTGAGAGCCCCTGTCTGAAACGAGGACCCTAGGAATCCCATGAAGGCGAATAACATGTTGATTGAAAAGTTGGGACAATTGTTTAGCAGTGGGTGTACCTTTGAAGGGTATATAATGTGCCATCTTACTAAAAGTGTCGACAACTACAAGAATGGTATCATACCCATGGGAAGAAGGTAGATCAACAATCAAATCTAAGGAGACTGTGTGCCAAGGATATGGGGGGTTGGCATGGGTTGTAGGAGACCTTTAGGAGCTTGTCTGTCCGATTTTCCCCGTGCACAAATTTCACAGCCTAACACATATTGACGGACGTCTCGGCACATGTATGGCCACCAGAAACGACGTTTGAGTAATTCTTCGGTTTTCACAACACCTTTGTGGCCAGCCAGAGGGTTGTCGTGACATTCCTGCATTGCCTTCAGCTGAAGCTCCTTGGTGGGTAAATACAGGGTGGTACCTAAATAGGGAGGCCATTGCGAATGAAACGTTGTGGATCTTCTGTGGCCCAGTTCTCCATTTCAAGGTCGGTCATCAAATTTCGAACGTGATGTTCAAAAGGTTCTAAGGAGATAGTTCCAATGAATTTTCCATCAGGTATGATTTGCTGGTTTTCAATGACTGAAGTTTGATTTTCTGTGTCGAGTCTAGAGAGGACATCAGCCTTTCCATTCTTGGATCCGGGACGAAAAGTGATAACAAAATCAAAGTCCGCGAAGTAAAGAGACCAACGCAGCTGACGTGGTGTGAGAGTTCGAGCAGATCGCAAAAATTTTAGGTTGCGGTGGTCCGTAAACACCGTTACAGTGTGTTTTGCCCCCATTAAGTAATGCCTCCAATCTTTGAAGGCATCTTTGATTGCCAAGAGTTCTTTTTCTGTAATCGTATAGTTGCATTCCGCAGGGTTGAGTTTGCGGGACCGATATGCCACCGGGTGTAACTGTCCCGTGTCCTTGTGCCTCTGAGAAAGTATTCCCCCGATGGCTAGGTCCGATGCGTCTGTCTCCAAATAAAAAGGCTCAGAGGGATCTGCATGAAGCAGCACCGGTGCTGTGGTGAAACTGTCCTTCATCAACTGAAAAGCTTCTTCTGCTTCTTCTGACCATTGGAACGGAACTCCTTTCTTCAGAAGACGAGTCAGCGGAAGTATCTTATTGGAGAATCCATTAATGAATCGTCTGTAAAAATTAGAGAATCCGATAAAGCTTTGAACCTCTTTGATACTGGTAGGAGATTTCCAGTCTGTTATCGCCTTCACTTTTTGCTCATCCATTCGAACTCCTGCAGGTGATAACACAAAACCTAGGAATTCTACTGTATCTGTGTTGAAGAGGCATTTCTCCAATTTAACGTATAGAGAGTTCTCTCGTAGACGTTGTAAAACTGCTCTGACCTGGTTGTGATGTTCTTCAACCGTGTTGGAATAAATCAGGATGTCATCTATGTATACTATAGCGCATCGGTCAATGAATTCACTTAAAACATCATTGATAAAGTACTGGAAGGCCGCTGGTGCGTTACAGAGACCATATGGCATCACAAGATACTCATAAAGGCCAAATTTGGTCCTGAACGCAGTCTTCCACTCGTCGCCTTCCCGGAGTCTAATCAAGTGGTACGCTCCTCGTAGGTCTAGGCGAGTGTATATCTTTGCTTCCTTCACTTGATCAATTAGTACTGAAATGAGAGGCAATGGATAACGATTCTTCACAGTTATCCTGTTAATCGCTCTAAAGTCAATACAAGTCCTGAGATCTCCCCTTTTTTCGGCACGAAAAAAAGTGGGGAAGAGACAGGGGACTGCGACGGTCGGATAAATCCGTTCTCCAGATTCTTAGCTAGGTATTCCTTCAAATGGATGTTTTCCTTCTCCGTTAATGCGTAAACTCTGCTGCATGGTAGATTAGCCCCTGGTTCTAGATCAATTTTGCAGTCATAGGGCCTGTGGGGGGGTAACGTCTCTGCCTTTTTCTCATCAAAGACGTCTGCAAAGTCTTGGTATTCATCTGGTATCATGGTAGTTTGGATCGCACATACCGAACCTCCACCTTCACACAATTGGGTGGCAGCGCAGATTACAGAAGAATGTGTCTGGTCGTCGAAACAATTTTTGGTGCAGTAGTCTGAATTTAATTGAATAGTTCGGGCTCCCCAATCAATTAACGGGTTGTGTTCCGTTAGCCATGGTAGACCTAGAATCAGTTGAAATTGGGGGGCGTCTATTAAATTAAATTGCAAGGTCTCTTGGTGTCCTTCGACAGTAGTCATGTGTACCAATTCAGTATGACTGGTTATGGGCCCTGAAGTTAAATCCGTACCATCCACCGCTCTGACCTTCTCACTTTTCTCCTTCTTGATAGCTTGTAAACCGATCAGGCTAGCGAATTTGTGGTCGGAGAAATTACCTGTTGCCCCAGAATCTACCATGACGATGATTCCTGTCAAAACCACATCTCTAAACCTTAAGGTCACAGTCATAACCAAATGGGGAGAGGAGACTTGTAGTGTGTTTGCCAATTGGTGATTTGTTGGAGTCGTTTTTCCATTCGCATCCACAGGTCCAACTCCCCTTACCTGTGGTGCCTCTAGTTTTCCTTCTCCTTAGCAGGCAACTTTGGTCTTTTTAAGCAATTCTTGACAAAATGTCCACTTCTTCCACAATATAGGCACAGTTTGTTCAGCCTTCTCTTTTCTTTTTCTTCTTTAGAGAGAGGACCTCTGACTACACCGATTTGCATGGGTTCAATTCCCGAAGAACTCTCTACTGTCCGTGTGGATTCTGTTTTGACACGGTCAAAACGAGGAACACTTGGTCTAAGCTCCTTCCGCCGTTCTCCTTTCCGCTCACTTTGCCGATAATCGATCTCTAAGGTTAAATCCACTAAGGCAGAGATGTCGGTGGGTCGATTAGGGATTTGAGATAGAGCGTCCTTCAATTCCTCTCGCAATCCTCTATAGAATACTGCTGCTCTTTTATCCTCGGGCCAGTTGGTCTCGACCACTAGTTTATTAAATTGGGCTAGGTAAGACACAAGTTCTCGGTTTCCTTGCTTTAATTCCAACAGTTCGTTGTCTGAAGCTTGAGATGCTGTTCTTCTATCAAAAATTCGGAGAAATTCCTTCTTGAAGTCATCTAAACTGTACAAAATTGGGTCATCCTTGGTTACTAGTGGCATGGACCATGAGGCGGCGTCCCCACTAAGGTAGGACAAGATAAACGCCACTCGGGATTGAGCATCGGGGAAGATCGTTGGACGGCACATAAAATGCAGAGAGCATTGGGTCAAAAAAATTTGCGCTTTCTGCGGGTCTCCATTAAATCGCTCTGGAGGGGCAAGAGGAATTACTGGGGATAATGAGTGGATTACTTGTGTGGGGGCAAAGGATGAAGTGCTGATGTTAGGACTCTGGGTTTCAAAGGATGCGGTGCTTGGCCTAGATCCCAAAGCTGGTGTTCCCGTTTTAAAGGTTATTATCTCCTGTCTTAGTATTTTATTTTCCTCTCTGACTGCCTCCAAGTCCCTTTGTATATTACTCAAAATCTCGCCCAAATTTTTTAAATCAAGTCCTTCTGCCATTCTGCTCAGGTGCTTGTACCAACGTGGGCACTTCACTCTGTCAGGGTCTAAATCCCTTTTGCTGTCTGAACCACACAGGAGCAGAATGACGCTAGGTCCCAATACCCTTCTCAGAACCAACCCTGCTAGGTCTTTTAGTATTCCATTGCAGGTAAGTTCTAAGGGGGGAAAAGGGGTTGGGGACAGAGAAGAGACTGCTCCAATATTCTGCCTGTTCAGCTACGTCTTCTTCTTCTTACTGGACTGCAACATTAACATGTAAAAAACCTTTATTTATTGTGCCTTTTAACTTACTGTTTTTTCTATGGTGTATAAATAACTTATCTTACCAGAATGTTTACTGAAGCTTACTTCTCTTCTACTTCTCATGTATTGTTTGCTAGGTTGTATGAGAAGTCTTCACTCAGATCTCTTTCCTTTTCGTTCTCAGGTACAATCTGCACTTGATCCTGCTATTCCTTAATGTAAGAAAGATAAGGTAAGTATTTATTTCTGTATTCCTAATTTATGTATTATTTGGGTTTCTCTTTCTTTCTATTAACTCACTGTTAAGAGACTGGAGTGGGCCTTGAACTGGGGTTTCTGTAGTAGGATGACTGGTTTTCTGTCTTTAATTAGTTTTTTAAACAATGCTTCAGAACTTAGGTTAAATGTTAAAAGGAAGCGTTCCTTTTATTCAGGCCTTTGGTTTTAATGTTTGCTGGAAGCACTGCCATACGTGAGGAGAACATTACTGGAGTTCTTTAACACATGGCATGAGAAAGAAACATGCCGGGCCTTTGACCCTGACTTCACCTTTTAATTAATTCTCAGAAGAGTGAACAAGTTTCAGTCTAAGAAGACACTGCGTGTTGAAAGGTCACGCCTGCGTCTGACAGATTCTGGAACAGCTGAAAAAGACAGCTGATTCAAAAGCTTTTTATTTAATCTTCTCAGCTAAGGAAAGCAATTACTGAAAAAAGTATTTCCAGTTTTCAAACGAAGGAAAATATATTCTGACTTGTTTCCTTTTTTCTCTTTAAATAGAAATTTACCTCTGACACAATAACCTTTTCTCACAGAATGTTTTATATTAGCTACAAGTTTAACACTAACCTGATTAGTGAGGGAATGTAGTTCCGACGAAGCTAACCCCGATTTTATCGCAACTACCCTAACTGACTTCCACGACGCTGGGAAAACAGGTGCTCTTCAAATTATTTCTTCAATGAAGTGCACAGTGGAATGTTGAAGCACACTTCACCTGATGTCATGAAGCCTAAAAGACTAGACTGCTAACAGTGGTGTGCTGTCGCAGTATGTGCATGTTGGCAGCCATCTTGGAGTTCCATCGGTGCCAACAAGCACTCCAGCTTGAGGGATTATCTGACTTTTGGTAAGTTTGTAGGGGGAAAATGGTAGCCAGCATACAGTTAGAAGGAGGAAACCTCCCGTGAGTCCTGACACCCGGATAAAGACAGTAAGGCCATGGATTCCGTCGGCAAGAGGATGTGCAACACCTCAGCATCCTATATGAAGGTAGCCAGCGCCTCGGCCTTTGCTGGGTCGGTACGACCACTCTCTGTGGGACTCTCTCTCACGCTTCACGGAGAAGCTGCCAAAGGAGAACAGACAGGACTTCCTGGAGGTCCTCCATGAAGGGGGTCTGGTGGCCAATCAGGTCATCAGTGCAGCAGCTGATGCCTCTGACTTAGCTGCCCATGGATACGCACATGGGATTTGTGCCCGTCGCTCTGCCTGGCTGAGATTGACAGGTTTGAAGCCAGAGGCTCAACATCGAATCCTCAATCTTCCTTTCAATGGGACATCGCTCTTCGGCTCTCATGCCGATGACGAAATGTCCAGGATGAAGACCGAACTGGACACGGTGAAGGCGGTTGGGCTCGAGAAGAGGAAGGATTTCAGGCGACGCTACCGCCCCTACGATCGACGCCAATACCAACAGAGGGTTCAAACCCCTCAGTGGTCCTCGCAGCAACATCAGGGAAGATCACAGAACAACCAGCGGCGTCCTGGCAGAGGACGAGGAGGGAACTCCAGACAGTCTACACCTGCTGCCAAGCAACAACAGAAGCAGTGAGGGCTTGCTTCCCCTAACTCCGTTAACCACTCCGGTGGGGGGAAGTGTCCGTTTCTATCTGGAAGAGTGGACCAAAATCACACTAGACAAGTGGGTGCTCAATATTGTGAAGAATGGGTACTCCATCAGGTTCAAGTCCCCTCCACCCTCTATTCCTCCTCGAAAAACTGTCATTCATCGCATAAATCTTCTGAGAGAAGAGGTATCCGCTCTACTCCTAAAGGAGGCCATCGAGGAGGTTCCATACCACCAACGTCGACAGGGGATCTACTCCCGATATTTTTTGGTCCCAAAGAAAGGTCCAAACAAGGAGTTCAGGCCTATACTAGATCTCAGGCTTCTCAACAAATTCATTCTGAGAGAGCGGTTCAGAATGCTGGCATTGCATCAAATAATCCCGCACTTACATCAAGGGGACTGGATGTGTTCTATAGATCTTCAAGTTGCATATTTCCACATCCCAATCGCTCGGAAGCATCGGAAGTTTCTAAGATTTCACATTCAATCAGACCACTTCCAGTTCACGGTCCTGCCTTTCGGACTGAAGTCTGCTCCTCGCACTTTCTCAAAGTGCATGGCAGTAGTAGCTGCATTCTTAAGGAGGAAACAAATCTTCGTCTACCCTTACCTAGACGACTGGCTTCTCAAAGGTGCGACTCCAACTCTTCTGCAACAACACCTCACCTACTGCATTCAGCAACTGCATCGGCTGGGTCTGCATGTCAATTTAAAAAAATCCATCCTCAATCCAACACAGAGGATACATTACCTGGGCGCGACTCTGGACACGGTAAACGCAAGAGCGTATCCTTCGGAGGAGAGACTATCATCCATTCTCCTCAAGTGTCAGACCCTCTTGAAGGGACCTCATCCCACAGCCCGACAGGTTTCATCTCTACTGGGGTCGATGGCCTCGTGCATTTTTCTAGTCCCAAACGCCAGACTTCACATGAGACCTCTGCAGCAAACTCTGGAGGATCAATGGTCTCAGATCTCCAATCGCTGGGAAGACACTGTAACCATACCTCTATCTGTCCGGCTCTCCATCAGTTGGTGGATGCGGCGGTCTCATCTCCTGATAGGAACTCCCTTTCACGAGGAGCTTCCCAAACAGACTCTGGTGACGGACGCGTCCCTTCAGGGATGGGGCGCTCACATGGGGTCCCTGCAGATACAAGGACTGTGGTCAGAAAGAGAACAGCTATACCACATAAACATACTGGAGCTCAGGGCAGTTCATCTGGCTCTCAAGGCGTGTTTTCCTTCCATCAAATCGACTGCTCTGCTTGTTCAGACGGACAATACAACAACGATGTATTACCTGAACAAGCAGAGGGGCACCAGGTCCAGACCCCTGTCTCTGGAAGCGCAAGCGATTTGGAAGTGGCTTCTAGCACGAGACATGAAGATCTCCGCAGTTCACCTACAAGGCGTCCTCAACATCCAAGCGGACGTCCTAAGCAGGCATTTCGCAGAAGCGCACGACTGGGTGCTAAAACAAGAAGTAGCGCAAGACATCTTTCGCAGCTGGGGAACACCAGACATAGATCTCTTCGCGGACGCAGAAAACGCAAAATGCCTCGTCTTCGCCTCCAGATACCCACAACCAGGCTCCATGGGGAATGCTCTGTTGATAGACTGGTCAGAGACATTACTCTACGCCTTTCCACCAGTCCCCCTCATTCCCCTGGTGATCAGGAAACTGTACAAATCCAAGACAAAGATGATCCTGGTTGCGCCAGACTGGCCTCGCCAATGGTGGTACCTGGACCTTCTTCATCTGTCCAAAGTACCACACAGGAGGTTACCATGTCATCCGGATCTGCTGACCAGGGCGGGCGGCAAGGTGTTCCATCCCAACCTGCCATCCCTGAGGTTAGCAGCATGGCTCCTGAGTTCATCCAATATGGACATTTAGGTCTCTCTCAAGACTACATGCAGATCTTGAAGGAGGCCCGGAGACCTTCTACGAGAAAGTCTTACGCTTTTAAGTGGAAGTGTTTTTACATGTGGTGTACTGCGGAGGGTCATGACCCTATTCGAGGTCAGGAACAGGTATTGTTACCATACTTACTGTATTTGGCCAAAGCAGGTTTGCAATATTCCTCCATAAAGGTTCACCTGGCAGCGATAACATCATATAGAAAGTCCCCCACGCAGGCTTCTTTCTTTCAGATGCCAGTTGTTAAGGACTTCCTGGAGGGTCTAAAAAAGGTCTACCCACCAGTTAGGTCTCCATCTCCTTCCTGGGAGCTTAATGTGGTCCTCTCTAAGTTAATGGGTCCCCCATTCGAGCCTATCCACAAAGCCTCCCTGCAACATCTTTCATGGAAGACTGCATTTCTCGTGGCAATCACATCTGCTCGCAGGGTGAGCGAGATACAAGCCTTGTGCTCTTCGGAGCCTTATCTCGTTTTTCATGCGAACAGCGTGGTGCTTAGAACTCACCCGAGGTTCCTTCCTTAGGTGGTCTCGGAGTTTCACATCAACCAGTCAATCACTCTTCCTACTTTCTTTGCGAATCCTGTCACCCCTGCTGAGAGAGCTTTGCACTCTCTAGATCTTAAAAGAGTGTTAAAATGTTATCTAGATAAAACAAAGAGTGTACGAAAGGCAGACAGGTTATTTGTTAATTATGGTCCATTGAACACTGGTTTTCCTGCCTCTAAAAGGTCCATTGCTAGATGGATAGTGTCTTGTATTATGTTATCCTATCAGCTGGCACACAAACAGCTCCCGGGCAAGCCGAGAGCTCATTCTACAAGGGGAAACGCCGCTACGGTAGCGATGCTTAGTAATGTACCTATTCAGGAAATATGTAAAGCGGCCACATGGCGTTCGGTGCACACTTTCGCACGCCATTATTGCCTTGATTCTGACACTCAAGCTGATGCTAGGTTTGGACAAGCATCCTTGAGAAACTTGTTTGGTTAATATATGTTTTGTTAACAGGTTATGATATGATGGTATTCGTCCGCAGGGTATGGGGATGGGCTTGCTACTCTATTCAGTGCTTATGACTATTGATGAGTATCCCCTGGAAGAGAAGGATAAGTTACTTACCTGTAATCCTAGTTCTCTTCCAGGGGTATACTCATCAAAGTCATAAGCAACCCTCCCTCCTCCCCGGACGAATGCCTTGGCCTTATATATGTATTTGTTACCCATGCTATGATTACACTGTTATACGCCGTCCAAAAGAACTGACCTAACTGTCACCTGGACCATTCAGTGCTTTGATGAGTATACCCCTGGAAGAGAACTAGGTTTACAGGTAAGTAACTTATCCTTCTACCTTCTACCTCGCTGTCTATATGCAATTCAACACTCTCTCTATATAATTCCGCGACACTACTTCCACAGCCTAATGGTAGACTTCTTTTTTTAATTTTTAAAAAAATTTATTTATTGGATTTTAACACAGAGCAAACAAAAAACAAAAATGACAATCAATCAAAAGAAAAACAGATCACATAATCCAGGATCAGCCGCATTACATTGCCCGCAGGGTCACATTGATATAAAAGACACCACGAGATAAACGACCAATTGTACAGCCACTCGTATTTTCATGTGCATAAACAGAAAAACAGTGCAGAGAGGCAAGTCCCCACCCCCAGAGGGCTATGTCAACAGTTCAACAGTAAACCAAGTATGAATGCACAGTAACAACAGTGGCATCACAAACATCATCAACCCTGTTCTTCATCGTTACTTTGGCGTGACAATTGATATTGTGTAAATAGACTCCAAAAACCCAACGGTCTACTACAGGGTGGTAGCAGTTCGTTATAAATATCCGATTGGGTGTTACAATACACCATATCTTTTTCCCATTCAGCAACTGTAGGTACAGGCCCACGCATCCATCTCATTGCTAGTCTGCGTTTAGCGAGAAGAAGACCAATGGCAATCAATTTGCGAACATTTTTCCGTAGTGGCTTTGTATACCCCAGCAACGCTAGTAAGGGGTCCGGAGAAAGTGAAAGACCCACAATATCGTTTAACATCTGGAAAATATGATTCCAAAATTCCTCTACAGGGGGGCACTGCCAAGCTAGGTGGAAAAAACTGGCACCCGGCATGTCACATCGTTCACAGTTATCAGTCTCGCGCAACCCATATCTATGTAGGCGCTCTGGAGAGTAATGAACCCTGTTTAAGAACTTAAAATGGGCTAACCTGTGGCGGCCATTCAGAGAGACCTTGCGTGTAACCTCTTAGCAGTAATACCAGATATCGTCCGTGAGTGGTATCCCAATGTCTGCCTGCCAGGCCAGCCGAACCTACGTGAAAGTGGTCATCTTAGTATGTAAAGCAGAGGCATAAAGCCGCGATACTAACTTAATAGGGGACTGAGAACGCAATAGAATGGACAGTGGTGGGATCTCCATTGGTTCAGCGAGCTCATCGCCCAGCACCGCCCGCATAGCGTGGCGAGTCCTAAAAAAATGAAATTGCGTTAGCGCAGAGGGCACCGCCATACCAGCCACCGCCTCCAACCATGTCACCACCCGGCCATTGTTAAAGAGATCCCCCATCTCATATATGCGCAGATCATTCAGAGAGCAAAGAGTACCTCGCTCTGAGCTAAGAGCAAACCACTGACACCACTCTATGCGCATGCGTGGCAAATACAATTGTGCACCAGAATACAGTTTAAGAAGAATATGCCAAGCATGGACTGTGGAATTCACCGAGTCAAGAACCCCACAGCGCCTAATTGGCGCTTTAGTTAAGAAACGTGGTAAGGGGTCAGGAGCAGCAGCCACTTTTTCTATCTGGAGGTGAGGGAGGTCCTGTGGGCCATGAACCCAACTGTGGGCATGCGAGGCCTGCGCTATCCGGTAATAAAGTTCTAAATCCGGTGCGCCCAGACCACCCGCAGTATATGGCAGCATAAGAGTGTCCAATGCAACACGCGGAGTCTTGCCCGCCCATGCCAGTTTATTCATCAGTGTTCGCAACTCTTTAAACATATGCTGAGGCACCACTATAGGGATATTAACGAAGAGAAAAAGAAAGCGAGGAAGTACCACCATCTTCATTAATGAAACGCTCCCCACCAGCAAAAGTGGGAGTCGAATCCAGCGGTCTATGTCATCGCCCAGCTTATCAATCGCCCTACCGTAATTTGCCTTAATCACTTGGTCTGCATCCGAATGAACTTGAATACCCAGGTAGCGAACCGGGTCGGACGTCCACTGGAGCGGGAAGTCAAGAGGGGTCGGCACAGTGACTGGTGTCAACGGGAAAATAATGGACTTATCCCAGTTGACTCGCAGACCCGAAAGACCACCATTGTGCAACACCTCCCGAATAATAGGGGGCAGATAGACTTCTGGATCCCGAATATACAAGAGCATGTCATCAGCGTAGGCTGAGACTATTAAGTTATAGTAAGGGAAGCGAAGGCTCCTGTGACCGTGATATTCCCGTAGCGCCCGTAACAGGGGCTCAGCAGCTATTGCATATAATAGCGGGGATAGGGGACACCCCTGCCGCGTTCCCCTCGATATGTCAATTGGAGCAGAAACCATGTCTCCGGAGCGGACCCGGGCCACAGGCGAATTATAAAGCACTGACAGGGCCCGCAGAAACGACAATTCAATGGAGTCAAAGGCCTTCTCTGCGTCTAAGAAGACCGCCGCAGCCTTAACTTCTTGCCGGACATGCTGAAGTGCGCCGAACACCGTTCGGAGATTGTACGAGAGCGTTCGGCCCGGAATAAATCCGGCCTGCTCAGGGCCGACCAACTGAGGCAGCAACGGGGACAGCCGGTTGGCCAAAATGATAGCAAAAATTTTTGTGTCCACATTGAGTAGGGAAAGTGGGCGATAAGAAGAGCACTTTTGGGGGTCCTTATCAGGCTTCAACAATGTGACGATCAAGGCCTCCCGCATGGTAGGTGGCATGATCCCGGCCGCTCCCATCTCCTGAAACAGGGTAGCCAAATGGGGGATCAAAAGATCACTAAAACCTTTGTAAAAGGCTACCGTAAGCCCATCCTGTCCTGGAGCACTGCTCTCCCGCATAGAATTCAAGGCCAGTCGTATCTCCGCAACTTCTATAGGGCGCATTAAAAATTCACGGTGCCAATTTTGCAGCCAGGGCAGCTCGATGTATTCTAGATATTGCAATATATCAGCGTCGCTAGGGGTGACCTTAGAGCTGTATAGTTCTTGGTAATAATCACGAAACTGATTTGTAATGCCCGCCGGCTCTGTCAAAGTAGAACCCCCCTCATCTACCAACGCGGCCACGGTACCAGTCTCCAACCTGCGGCGAGCCATCACCGCCAGGACCGAACTCGGCCTGTCAGCCTCACCATAGAATCTGGCTGTAGCGTATTTACCCATATGTTTGACTTCACAATCTGCCTCTTTATGGTATTCGTCGATCGTGGGCTTTAGGAGATCCCGCAACTCAGGATCACTCCCGAGGGTCAGCTCGGCTTCAAGTTTAGCGATTCGAGATTCTAATAAGGCCAGCCTGTCTCTAATAGAGCGAAGAACTCCTGCGTGTTTAGTGATGTCGACGCCTCGTATGTAGGCCTTAAACGACTCCCACAGCGTGGCAAAAGACTCTACGGAGCCGATATTAATGGCGAAGAACTCAGAAATAGCATCATGTAGCTCAGATTTAAAGACAGTATCTAGTAACGAATATGGTGGGAATCTCCACAAGAAAGGAGGAGGACCTCTTGAAGGCACTGTAATGGCCAGCAGAATGGGAGAGTGGTCCGAAAACGACCAAGCAAGCACCGAGCAATCCTGAACCTTGGACAGTAGCACTTGCGAGATGAGCCAGTAGTCTATACGTGTGTGAATATCATGGTGTCCTGAATAATGTGTGAATCCTCCCCTAACATTGGATCTAGCCCTCCAAACGTCAACCATTTGCAACTGTAAAGAAATATCAGCAATTGCCCTAGCAGCAGCAGACGGGGGCCTAGATGGGCCTCTTGAGCGGTCAAGAGCTGGATCTAAGACACAATTAAAATCAGCCCCCCATAGCAGCGGTAAGGGATAACGGTCTTTAAGAAGCTTAAAGATGGGCTGGTAAAACTGTGGATCATCATAATTCGGGCCATAGGAGTTAACAATAATGAGATTCAGCTCTTTACCATAACACCGAGATATAACATACCTACCAGCTGGGTCAGTTTCACAGTGTTCAATTTGGAGCCCCGATTTAGGATTAATCCAAGTCAACACCCCCCTAGAGCGGGAGGTAAAACATGCAGCGTGGAAGGCGCCCATTAACCGCTAATGGTAGACTTCTTATGGGGAAAGAAACGTAGAAGGGTGCGGCTAACAACGCTACAGAGGACGTCGGCTAAGGGAGGACTGGAGGTGCCTCGCTTGGAATTTTATTATATGGCCTCTCAGTTGCAGCATGCGGTCCACTGTATGGACAGCGAGGATAATTGGGAGAAACGTCTACTGGCGGGGACGTGTGGAGACCGTTCGCTGGTAGAGCTACTGATGCTGGGCTGCAGAGCTCCCAGGGAATGCCCGTATATTGTGCGACATGGAGCCATATTGGGAGAGAACGCGGTGCGGCGGGTGGTGCAGCATGCCCCGTTCGCTCCTGATATGCCCCTGTGGACGCTGCGCCCTTTCGCCAGTATCGCAGACTCCATGTCGGTATGCCATTGGAGGGATGGCGGCTGCCAGACACTAGGTGCCCTTTATGTGGACGAGAAATTTGTGACTCGGGAGGAAGCACAGGCCACCTTTAGTTTAGGACCGGGCCAATTCCTGCAGTATGGGAAAACCTCTAGTGTTGCCTGCGAACTTTGACCGGGGTTCCCAGAGGAACCTCCTACCACTAACATATTGAAAGTCATGTTGTACATGGCGCAGGGTAGGCAACGGATTTCTCATCTTTATAGAGCACTGATAGATGACTTGCCGGGAAATGCCCTTGGAATTCAGCAAAAATGGGATATGGTGGTTGATGAACCCCTGACAGAGAGCGAATGGAGTAAGGTTTATGAGGGGGTACAGAGGGTTAGCGCCACCGCACGGTTTAAGCTCCTTCAATACAATCTAGTACATCAAGTATACTTCACCCCACTCACACTTCACATAATTTACCCGTCCCTTAGGGATGAATGCCCCAGATGTAACCAGCAGGGGGCGGACTTCCTCCATATGGTTTGGTCCTGCCCACTACTGCTCTCTTACTTGGAGGAAGTACTCACACGCCTACATGGGGCCACGGACTGGAGCATTTCTAGATATATCAGGCAAGCACTACTAGGATTATTACCCTTGCCAAAGCACAAAAAACGTAGTAGGCGATTTGTTCTCCTGGGGCTTGTCTTGGCTAGGAGGCGTTTCGTTATAACATGGATGCGCCCCCGGCCGCCGCAGCCCGAGGAATGGATTAGAGATGTGTGCGAATGGGCAACAGCGGAGTCGGTACAAATGAAATTTGTGCGCAAGGATGATAAAGTTGGGGAGGATCTCCTGGCATGGGCCGCTATGCTGGCAGACTTAAAAGAAGAACAAACCCCCAGAACCCATGTAACCTGTCACGGATTGAAGGGGAAAGGGGAGGGCGGGGCGGGGGAGTTAGTTCAATGAGATGTTCGCTGTGCGTTATATTAGAAAGGATTGTGTGGGTCAGTACATCGTCAAAATGTGGATAGTGAATGTAAATGAGGCCCATGCATACAGATATAATGCTTCTATTTAATAAAACTTTACGGAAAAAAAAAAGAACGAATAATAGCAATATGTTCGACACTCGAATTTCATGAAAAACTCACGCTAATGAAGGCTATTACTCCATGTCCCCCTGATGTGGTGGAGCGTAAGGGTTTACTCTATCACAGTGAACAATTATACATCCCCACTCGAGAACTGCAAGAAATAGTATTACATTGGAACCATGATTCAGTTCTTGCAGGACACAAGGGAGAAATGAAAACCCTTGAACTATGTAAACGCTGTTTTTGGTGGCCTACGCTGTCACAGGATGTTAAAAACCATATCCAGAACTGTCCCACGTATATCCAAGCAAAAGCACCGCATACTGCACCATCTGGTCTTTTACACCCGTTACCTATTCCACCAACCCCATGGCATACAATCAGCATGGATTTTATAACGAATCTCTTCCCCTTGCTCATGGTCACACAGTCATTTGGGTGGTACTGGATTATCTGACCAAGATGGCACATTTTGTCCCTTTAAAAGACATTCCCACTGCCAAAAACACTAGTCACCCTATTCATACATCATAATGTATGACTCCATGGGCTACTTTCCACAATTATCTCCGATCAGGGACCCCAGTTTGTATCACAATTCTGGCGGGGTTTGTGCTCCTCCTTGGAAGTGAACGTTCGGTTATCATCTGCATATCAACCCCCAAACCGACGGACAAACAGAACGCACAAACCAATCCTTAACAGATTCTGCTGTGCCTTCTTGCCACTTGGTCTTCTGACTGGGATACCGCTTTGCCACTGGTTGAGTTTGTGTACAACTATAGTGCGCATACAGCGACGGGTGTGTCTCTCTTTTACTGTCTGTTCGGTCATCATCCCAGAATGCTTCCCGTCTTAAACCCCACCATAGCAGAGAAACTCCCCTCAGTTCAGGAAAACAACATAAGGTTGAACAATATCCAGCGCCTAGTTCAACAACACATAACACATTATCAAAAACAAGTCAAGAACCAGGCTGACAAACATAGAAAGCCTGCTCCCACTTATCAGGTGGGAGACCAGGTATGGTTAGCTACAACGAATCTCCATCTAGCTGGCCCAAAGAAGTTACACCCACGTTTTCTCGGCCACTTCACCATCAAAAAGGTTGTTAACCCCTTGGCCATGGAGCTTGATTTACCTGATGACCTCAGAGTACATCCTGTGTTTCACGTATCCCTCCTCCGTCCTTATTCATCAGATACCAGGGTCACTCCCCCACCACCTCCAGTGCATGTGAATGACCATTGGGAGTTTGATTCTAAGCGGGTCCAGGGCCGATTATACTATCTTCTGGCGTGGGAAAGGTTATGGGCCAGAAGACAATTCCTGGGAACCCGCCTCTGCTGTCCATGCCCCGCGGCTTGTCTGCCATTTCCACCTACGGTGTCCCACAAAGCCCCGTCCTCTTAGAGGTTCTTTGGTGGGGGAAACTGTCAGGGAACAGCTCCCGTCCCAGGCCTCATCATGTCTCAATTCTACCCACCCACTAGGCTCCTTGGTTGCCCATGTTTATTATCCTTTATAGAGTTTTAAGTACTGCTTCTACATTCACTACTGCAGGATTCTATTGGTTGTAGCAATGCTTGTTTAATCCAACCTGTAAATGCCAATGCTTGTTTAATTGTAGCAGTGCTTGTTGCACTGCCTTCATTATGACATGTGATAGCCAACCGTCATATTGGTGGGTGTGGCAAGCCTTGTGCAACTGCATGTGGAGGGGCGTGGTTTGCCTCATGTGGAGGGGCCTGGTTTGCCATGTGATAGCCTACTGTCATATTGGTGGATGTGGCAAGCCTTGTGTAACTCCAGTGGAGGGGCGTGGTTTGCCTTATGTGGAGGGGCATGGTTTGTTTACAAGCACCTGTCAGCATCTCTCCGGCTATCAAGTGCCAGCGCCCGATAGGACTTCTTTGATTAGGCTTTCAAGAGGATTCCTCGCGCGTCGGACAAGCTAAGTGCTGCACGTTTCTTCCAGCTTGTCTTTTCATCTTGTCTGTGACTTCTTGAACTCGCGCTTGGCTATTTCTTTCGCGCTCAGTGTACAACATTAACCAGTGACTCTCTGAAGTGGCAACATTGCTTTTGAAGGAGATTTTCTTGGTTTCTGTCTAATGCCCAAATACGAGACTTTTGGGAAGAAGAAAACAAAGACATTTATTGTGCTTATCGCCCTTTAGGAATTAACAAACAGTGTTTCTACTCAGTATTTCTTATTATTAGTATTGTGGCATAATGTGCTGTGCTTTCCTGTGACAAGTTGAGAAACTGGAAACTCTAGTACACTGTATGAATGGTGATATTTGTTCTTGAAACACGAGTGCACGTTATGAATGGTAACATATGCTTTAGCCCTTTTATAGTTCGGTTCTGCCTAATTTGGTTTTTCCTTTGAATCTTTTATTTTGAAATACTCACTCCTTTTGGAACAAGAGACTATACTTTTAAACAAAAGCACAAAGTATACTATAAAGAGAAATCATATTATATTCATATCTACCACCCCTTTGGATTGAGATATTAAGAGGCTGCAAGTGGTCCTTGCATAAGGTGAATACACGTTTATTATATGACATTGATATATCTAAACTTGTGAGTGTGTATGTGTGCGGATGTAAAACTGTACTCATCCTTACTATTTTTATCGTCAGAGTATTACACAAACAAACGCTGTCGATTCTTCAGAGACCTAAGACGTGGTGCCTGGCTGGACCAGGCTGAGGGAAGAATTACTGTTTTTCTCTTCTCTTCTTTCTCATCCACTTCCCCTTCCCTTTTGGAAGATCTGCCAGTGTGACAGCGTTCTAGTCGCAGCACTGAGAGGTATTCCAAGAGGTAGTGGGGGCATTCGTCATTCATTATTCATCGCTCCTGCAGACATCCTGAGATTTCATGTGAGTGGTCACGCCACATCCTTACAAACAGTACTGTGGATTGGGACTGCTCTTGTTTAAATAAACATCAGAATAAACCAAAATCAGCTCGGGATTTGGCTAGTCTTTTACAAGATTTCGAACTTGTGGATCCATGGAGAAGAGACTACCCCACCAGACGGGAATATACCTGCTTCTCCAAACATTTTAACTCTGCATCATATATTGATTATTTTTTAATATCACATAATTGGCAAAAGGTAGGGACTGGTATTAAGTCAAACCCCTTTTCAGACCATTCTGTCCCATTCGCAGATCTCAAATTATGCAATTCTCGTATAGCAAGACCACACTCGTACTTCGATAAATCCTTACTGACACAAGAAGGTTAGATTACGGTCATGTGCACTTGCCAGGTGGAACTCTGGCAGCGGAATGCCAATACCGCAACCATCCACTTTGTTTGGGGGGCTTGTAAATCATTTATTAGGGGGAGGTCATATCTTATACTGCTCAGCGTAATAGTGCAAGGCAAGAGGAAATTCTGGCTCTTCAATCTAAGCTTGAGCAATCTAGGCAGTTGAATACTAGGGTTCATTCGAAAGCATCCAGGGATAGATTGGCCAAGGCTAGCCAGAGGCTACGGGAATATTTTCTTTCTCGGGATATAGTGAACCAGTGCACTTGTTTTCAGAAACAGTATGATGAGAATGAGCATACTGGCCGTCTCCTGGCATACTCATTAAAAAAGAATCGGAATTTGCAAACTATTAAAGAGGGACGGGACCTCTACATCTATAGTTTCTGATTCCGACCAAATAGGAAAGGTATTTCTGGAGCATTATGATCAGCTCTATACCTCGGACTGCAATCCTTTGTCCCATGTAATCGAGACCTTTCTCCAATCTATTGTACTTCCTTCTCTGGAAAATGATATCCAGATACCCATTGAAGCTCCCATTACACAGGACAAAAGTTTAGAAGCTATAAAGCTGCTCCCGAATGCAAAAGCTGTCGTGTAGTTCCTAATAATACATAGGATCTGCGTGTTTAGACAACATAAACTAAGAGATTGGTGTCCAGACTGATTCCAGACACCCTCAAAGGGTCTGTCAGCCTTTAGACCAGCTAGCTCACAGTGCCACCATAAGCCCCCTAACCTTACCAAGGAGCGAATAGCTTCTGGCAACTATCGAACATGATAACCCTTGATCCTTCAGGGATCGTGGAACCCGTACATTATTTTTTGCTCAGTCAATCATGCTCACTTAGGGGCACATACATCAAGCCTGCATTTTGCGATTCCCAAATAGAGAATTTTACAGATTCGCTATTTGGGAATCGCAAAATGCTATGCATGTAGGAATCCCAAAAACAATTGTGATTCCTTAACATTACCTAATAGCAATTCGGTAAATAGCAAATCGCCATTAGGTAATGTGACTCCATTCATTCCTATGGGCCTAAAGGCCCATAGGAATGAATGTTATTGCATTCGCTAATTGCGATTACCAAATTGGTAATCGCAAATAGTGAATGCAAAGCCAAGACTGCCCGGCGGCCCAAGCCCTCCCTGAAGCACCCCGAGAAAAATGCAAGTGTGCACATGTAAAGCACAAACATGCCCCTAAGGGCATATGTGCGCCTCATGGCACTTAGAAAAATGCATTTTTATGCATTTTTCAAAGTATGCACATATTACCATCAACTTGAAGGTGATGGTAATTAGCGTTTCCAAATGCACAGTTCGCGTTTAGGAAAGGCTTCTTGCATCTGCATTAGGGAATCGCAAATTGCGATTACCTAAATTGTGAATTGCCCAAAAGTTACATACATCAAAAAAGGACATTTTGCAATCAAAATGGCTTGATGTATATGCCCCTTTGTCTCAGAGAGATACACAGAATAAACGATGGAGATGTTTTCAATAAGCATTTATTGAACCAGCGTCATTCTAGTGTAAGACATGTTTGCTGCGACAATCATTAGACAGAAACAGATATATAGGATTATAAGCACCAACAGAGTAAATAAAAGGTAGAATTCTACCATGGTGCTAAAACAGTAAATATATGCAGACATAGCGATACATGGCAGTAATCGAGTGTACTCCTAAGATTCAAACCCTATCTAAGTGTACCTAGCATGTATGTGGGTGTAAAGCCAAGAATTCCCTAGGAAAGAGCCAACCCCATTACCTGATGGGAGAGAACGAAGGACCCCGTCTTGGTCTCGAGTTGGACACCCCGCAAGGGATGTCAGACCACTGCGTGCTTGAGCTTCTACAGGCCGGGACCTCAGCGTCTATTTTCAGCATGGAAGCTTCTCCTCTGCCTATCTAGTCTTGGTATGGTTCTTTTATACCATAAAGATATCCTCGGGGATCCTTACATAATCAATGTGTTGTGAATATGATTATGCAAATGAGCCTAGAACAATACTTGCGATTATGCAAAGTAGTTCTTTTGCCCTAGGATGAAGATGACCTTGACATTTTACACAGAATACGTTCATGCTGTTACGTACGTCATGTGCAGGGACTTTTCTAGGAATCCCCATGCATAATAAATGAGGCTAGTTTTCAAGAAACTGATCGACATTTATTCAGCACATAACTGGGTAAAAGGTCAGTGCTAGAACCGTTATGCAGAACAAGGTAGGACACATGCAGGTAAAAGATCGAGTAGCTACATAAGACTAGATTGTGGTATATAACAAAGCTTGTGGCAACAATGGTGTACCATCTGAGTTTGGTAATATTGTTCAATGACTTTTTCAATGGGGGTGAGATACTACTGAAATTAAAGAGGTGGTGGTTGTTAATTTTCTAGAGAAAGATAAGCTCTCCGAACATCCTGGATCTTACCGACGATAAACCTTTTGAATTCCGACTATAAACTAGCTGCAAAGATAATCATGCTAAGACTATCCCCCGCTGCTCTGCCACTAGTACATCAAGACCAAAACAGCTTTTTGCCAGGCAGAACTTTATTTACCAACACCAGCTTCTTAATACAAGCAATATATTATTTTCCTAACAACAATGTTCCAGCAGCTATCATTATGTTAGACGCCGAAAAGACATTCGATCGTGTGCAGTGGGATGTCCTTTTTATGATCCTTCAGCAGTTTGGTATCCCCTCCAAAGTGGCCAAACTAGTGCGGAACCTCTACTCCAAGGCCAAGGCTATGATAATGGTGAATTCACAGTTGGCTGGAGTTATTTCCATGTCTCGGGCATGAAGCAAGGGTGTCCAATGTCACCTGTACTTTTCGCTCTTTTTGTTGAACGTTTAGCAGCTGCCCTTAGGCAAGATCCTGAGATTTGGCCACCACTACCCGACGATCCCAAGCTGAAGTTGTTTTCCGATTATATCATTTTGTACTTGGCTGGAAATAGCCGTATTATGGACAACGCCTTTTGTAAAATCCAACTGTTCTCGGAAATTGGGGACTATAAGATTAATCAGGCCAAGTCTGAGGTGCTTCTCTTCCATTGTCCTATGGAAGAGCAGCTAGATTCCTCGGCATCTCGTCCTGTAAGATATCTAGGTATCTATATATCAAACGACACGATATCTAGGTATCTATATATCAAACGACACTGCCGATCTGTTCAAATTGAACTACTCCACCACTCTTAGTAAAGTTTGCAGGCTTTTAAATAAGTGGCAGAACTTACCGATATCCATTATTGAGCGTGTGGCCATTATCAAAATGTCAATTCTCCCCTTATTAATTTTTCTTTTTTACAGTGTTATTGTTCTGGTTAAGAAGGCATTTTTTCTCGAAATAGATCAACTACTTCGCAAGTTTTTATGGCAGAGGAAAAAACCTTGGACGAAGTTACAGACACTACAGATGTCAGTTGCAGATGGAGGGTTAGCATTCCCCTGCATTCGGATTTATTACAAAGCAGCTTTTTTTGACTGGCTGAATCGTGCGGCAGGGGGTCCCCTGATGAGTTGTTTCTACCTCCAGCATATGCTGAATGAACCGTCCTTTTTGAAAATTCCTAAATTACCTAAACCTTTATGGAACAAAACTCCACATATGGTGATAAGGAGATTTCAACATTTACAGATTGAATACTGTTTTCCGTTGACCCATCCATCGGTACCATTATCAGAAATTAAAATTTAGGCCTATCCCTTCCGAAATCGATTATCAAGAAATGGGAATAGGCAGGGTACTGGGTTTTGGGTCATTTTCTTTTGGGAGGGCAAATTAAAACATGGGCACAGATATTTGAGGACAGGGAAAATTTTACGCCCAAGTTGTCATTCTCTTTCCTTCAAATTCTTGAACATCTTCAGACGTACGTCCAGGCAGCTGACACCGCCAAAGATTATATTAGTAGAGCACATTTCTGAATGAAGCTTATAGGTGTCGGCAATTGGTATATTCATACGTTCATGAGTCTACGGCAGCGTTAGCCTTTACCTCATTGTCATCACTTCTTGAAGGAAGGATGTATTATCCAAGCTAGCAGCGGCACAATCTCATGACTTCTAAAGCCGTAAGTGGAACCAATTTTAAACGTATGGCTTTCTTTTCAAAATGGGCCCTATATTATACCCCGCATCACATCAGCTTAATGTGTCGACGAACTGCTTTAGATGCGGGCACGTCTGTGGGGATTGGGCCCATATAATATTTCTCTGCCCAAAATTATTTACTTTTTGTAGCAAGGTTATAGAGGGGTTAAGTCATAACCTACAAATACTAGTCAAACCCGATCTACAAGGGCCACTCTTTGGAATCCCTCCCATTGAGTGCTTGCTGACACTACGCCAACAACAAATGTTTTATATCTACTTATAGCCAAATCGTTGATCTTGCAGAGATGGAAATCAGTGCGTGTACCATGGTTTGAGCTCTGGGTGGATAAAATCAAACGTGGTAAGAAACATGAGGAACTTTATGCTCAAAGGCTTGGAGCAACAAAAAAAGCGGTAAGAATTTGGGCTCCGTTTTGGGGGGGCTCAAATCTAAGGGTGGCAACAAATAAGGTAGTGGTAGCGAAAAGATTTTAGGTTTTTGTGTTTGTATTTGCATTCTGTTCAATCCATCATGTGTTTGTATTGATGAACCGGTCTTGCTTGTACGAATATATCTCTATCACCAATATATTTCTATCATCCTGATTATTAAAATAAAGATTTAAAAAAGAAAAAACTTTCCTTCAATTATTTGAGGTCGTTTTGAAACCTTATCTCAGATTAATGGATCATCAGTAATCAAATGTAATCCTTTTCTTATGATTTTGCTCATTATGTTGTGTTGATTAATCTAGGTTTGGTATCTGCTCAAATATTTATTTGTTTCTAGCTAAAAAGTAAGGGGCATATTAGCAAGACCCACGTTAAAATTATCGCCGTTTTAGCGGCAGGAAACTGCCGCTAAAACGGCGATAATGGGCTTGCTAATATGCGTTATGGAATTCCAATAGAAGCCCAGGTTAGATGTGCAGGACATCTAACCTGGGCTTCTATTGGAATTCCATAACGCATATTATCAAGCCCATTATCGCCGCTTTAGCAGCAGTTTTCTGCCGCTAAAGCGGCGATAATTTTAACGCCGTTTCTTGATAATATGCCCGTAAGTTCTTCCTTTTGAGAGCATTTGCTTTTCATATGGCAATACACAATGAAGCTGTCCTGTACGCATGTGTCGTCAGTCTCTTATACACACTTTTTTCTTCTTGAAGATATGAGTTGGGACAGCTACATATGCATTTAACTCTTAAGAGTTTAGCAAACAGGAAGTGTAAGCAGAGTAGAAAGGGTGATAGATGGCTCTTCGGCGCTGAACGAACAGGAAGTGTAGAAAGGGTGATAGATGAAAACGTTAAAGTTAAGATAATCCTTCCTCTCTAGAATGTGTTGCCCCTCTTGGCTTCATATTTAATTAGGTGATGCTGCATAAGAATCTCCAAAATGTATGTCTTTTAGCCAAACCTGTCATGTTCTTAAGATTTAAAAAAGGTTGTAATGCAAAGCTGGTGAAGCAGGAATCTACTCCTCTCCACCATCAACAGGTGGAACCCTATAGATGCATCATCTTTTTCAAGAGAATACGGCGTTTTTGTTTTGTGTCAATGCCTGTCCAAGACGTCCCAGAGTTTTGTCGGGTTGGGCATCTGGCTGGATTTTGTACAAAGTTAGTTGTACATCACCTTTCGTAGTGGGTCTATGACCATTACCAACAATGGTGCAAGGTTTAATAATTTTTTTCAGTAGCAGATTATTATTGTGAAGCCTGTTGCTATTAGAATAGCGAGTAGAAGCATGTCATTATCCACAGTTTTATATATGTTTAATAAATAACATAAACTTACCAAGGATATCTGAAAATATCCTTGGTAAGTCTATGTTATTTATTCTTTTCTAAAAGAGCAGTCTTTGCTGCATGTGAGCATTAAGGAGAGAGTTCCAGATACTCTTCACTATTTTGTTAATATTTGTTGGTGTAAAGTAGGCAAACGTTTACATTTTGAATGGTCCGTGATGTATCAGCTTGATTCTTGACTGAGCGAATAGAGAGGATATTTAGTGCTGTGAATAAAAACTTGCAGATTTCATGACAGCTGATCACATAATTTATGAGGGGCGAGGATTTCTGTGTTTGTTAGGGTTGTCTGATTTCCTTGGCTATTACTGGAGAGGTTATGCAATAAACTATGCATGCTTGAGGTTGCATTGCCAAACCTGGGAGTTACATTATTAATGACTAAAAGCAAAGGAATTGTTTAACAACTTAGTTTTTTAAATACTAGCTTTACTTTTAAAATTATATAAAAGCCACTATTGGATATATTATATGTGGGATGCATCCTAGCGAACAAGAGAGGGAAGGAGCTGTTCAATAAACCCTTTATTCGTTATCTGGATTTCCCATTATGTATAGGGTTCGTACAGAATCCACTAACTCTGAGACAAGTTGAGATGAGCACAGAACGTATGACCCAGAGAATTTCTCGTGTTCACAGCAATATGTATTTATTTCACAGTTCTATATAGTGTGCCTACACCACTGGGAGTATTCGCTGAGTTTAAATAGAACTTAACTTGAAACTAGGTTACGTTGCAACTGATGTGAATAACATTGAAAAAAACCTTAACAGTTATAATGTTGGAGCTGGGTTTAATATGTGATAGTTAGCTTAAAGCTGCATAGCCAATTGGTCATAAGTAGTATACTACAATTATGAGGGAAGAAGTGACTTGGTACAGGTTGCTTTGGAAGAGGAATATTTTTAGATGCTTCCTGAACTTGAGAAGTGTGGGTTGCTTTCTTATGTCAAAAGGCAGAGATTTCGAAGCATAGGTGGCAGAAAAAGAGTTTTTCTGTGAATATAAGGTTTTGAAATAAAGGACTTCAAACAGAATACATTTACAACTTTTGCCATCACCTATGAAGTCCAAATTAGTAATGCAAAAAGAACAATTGATGGACAGAATGCAGAACAATGTCATACATTCACCCCAGTACAAAGATCTGGGCCTAAATCCATCGTTTTTCTTTCCCCATACCATTCCAGTTTGAACCCAGCCATATGCAAATCAGTCTTGACCCTGTGCCCAATCGGAACAGTCCAGCCTGAACTGCCAGGCCAGGTCCTCCCTGGACTGGAAACAAGCATCCTAGGACCGGTTTCGGGGTTTCGCCCCTCATCAGCCAGGATAGCTTGACTCCAGTGGCATGGAGAATGATGGATTTAACCCAGATCTCTTGACTGGGGGTGAATGTTTGATTTGCTCTGCATTCCATCCATCATCTGTGTGTCTTTTGCCTTCTCGCCCTAAGTGTGCCGGGTATGCCCAGACGTGGGTCCCCGGCTCACTGTGCCACTGGATTCAAGCTATCCTGGCTGATGAGGGGTGATGCCCCGAAACCGGTCCCAGGATGCTTGTTTCCGGTCCAGGGAAGACCTGACTTGGCAGTTCGGGCCGGACTGTTCCCATGAGGCACAGGGTCAAGACTGATTTGCATATGGCTGGGTCTGAACTGGGGCAGCATGGTGAGCAAAAGAATGATGGATTTAACCCAGAGCTCTTGACTGGGGGTGAATGTTTGATTTGCTCTGCATTCCGTCCATCAAATGTGTGTCTTTTGTCCAAAATAGTAAGGAACTTAATTACATTATTGGGAATTCGACCCACAGCTTGAAATGAATTCTTGCAGAAAAAAGTAAGCCAGTGCGAATCCTCAAGTCTGCATGATGGCATAGAATTTTTTCACTTCAGTGGTCATTCTTGCCATGGCTGCAAATTAGTCTTTACACAGTTCGCATTGTAAATTAGCCTTAACTCAGTGCTAATGAGGTTTGTGGTACCCCCGCCGAAATATAGCTGTGTGAGAATCTAGCCCGAAGAGGATTATAACTTGAAAAGCTGTTTACAGGTGGTTTGGGGAGAATAAATACTTGACCTTTTTGAGCCTATGAAGGAAGAAGTTTGCAGATTTACCCTGGTGGCTCATGTGAGGCATTTATTTATTTATTTAGGGTTTTGTAGAGCGCCTGAATCACTCCCGAAGGGGTATCTCTGCGCTGTAGCGGACCTACGGGCGGGCTATGGACCGATTAGAACAGGGAGGCTTTAAGCAGTTTCCTGAAACGTAGATAGTCCAGGCATTGTCGGAGCTGTAAGGGGAGCTCATTCCAGTATAGGGGGGCGAGGAGGGAAAAGGATTTCCCACCAAGTCTAGCTTTCCTGACCCTAGGGACCTGTAAGAGAAGTTTACTGCAGGATCTTAGGGTCCTATGCGGGGTATAAGGCATGAGCTTGCTCGAGATGTAAGAGGGACCCTTTTTATGGATAGCTCTGTAGACTATACAGCCTGCCTTAAACTTTATCCGCTTGCGGACTGGTAACCAGTGGAGTTTGCGTAGCAGCGGCAAGGAAGGGGTTCCATGAGGGGCATGAGAGAGAGGGTAGTCAAAGGTGAAACTCAATAATGTTACTGAGGACTAGAATGATAGTGAGAAGCCCTCCATTGCAAGGATGTTCAAACAAACGTGGATGGATTTTTTTTCTGTGTTTGGATGAGAGGTAGAATAGATTTTTTATGTGACTTCAGCATGAAGAATTTTTTCTCCATCCATCCGTAGTTTTTCTAGACATAATGAGACAGTGATGATGTCACCAAGAACACAGGTTTTTAAATATAGCTACACATGGGTGCAACTAGACCCGAACTTCGGGGAGGCGGGGGGGAAGGGCTAAGACTCCCAGCCAGGGCTGGTCCTAGCACTGGTCGCGCACGGTGCAACAGTCTTTTTTGGCATCCCCTCCCCCATTTCCTCCTTCTCCATGAATTCCCTCACTACCATTTGCCAACAATGCACCTCATCTCTCTATAGCCCCTTTCTGACAAACATTTAATTTTTTATAGGGCTACTCGTAGTTTACTCACACTCAGTTCTGTGATCTGCATGGTACACGTTCTTTGTAGCAGGCACATTAACCCTTTGCACTGTGTGGGTGACAGGAGTGCCCATGTGAGTGCACGGTGAGCGATGCAACAGTGTGAGAGTAGGGTGAGCGGAATGACTGCAGGGTGAGTGAGGTGACCATATGAATTTGGTTGCGGATATAAGTGCAGAGTGGGACGAATGAATGTATGGTTAGTGATAGGCTTGTTTGAGTGACATTGCAGAGTGAGCAGTGAGGGGGACCGGTGAGTTAAGTGTCACATGAGTGCAGGGTGAGTAGTGTACTCGGGTGACTGCAGGGTGAGGTACAGGGTGAACTGCGCGAGTGCATTGTGAGCGGTGTGCTCATGTGACTGCTGGGTAAGTGGAGGAAGAACAGTGTGAGTTCATGGCGACTGGCATAAGTGCAGTGTGGTCACTTTCAGTGCAGGGTGAATGGTGTGAGTGCATGGTGATCAGTGTGAGTGCATTGTGATCGCTGTGAGTGCAGCGTGAATGGTGTGAGTGCAGCGTGAATGGTATGAGTGCATGGTGATCAGTGTGAGTGCATTGTGATCGCTGTGAGTGCAAGGTGAGTGTGAAAGTGAAGGGCGAGAATGAGGAGTAAGTTGTCTGAATGCAGGGTGCATTCCCAGACACTTGAAGTAACTCAGCATGTTATTGAGGGCTGGCGTAGGGTTTCAGATATAAGTTAAACTATTGCTATTATGGCATTATTCAGGGTCAGGGCCAGACTGGACGTAGCGGGCACCGGGCGTTTTCTCAGTGGGCCGGAAGGGTGGGGGCCGGTTTTGGACTGGTGGGGGACGATTTTGGTACAGAGGGCCGGGTTTTACAGCAGTGCTACAATATCGCCCCCCTGTACCAAAAGCTGCTGCAGTGTTTTCCACGTGCACCACCCCTCCCTCCAGCAGCCAGTCCGAAGCCGGTTTGCGTTCCCAGTCCAGCCCTGTTCAGGGATCGAGGGTGGAGGAAATAAATATTGTGCTCATCCTGCAACAAACTTCCAGTCTTATGATTAGGGTTGCGGGGCTCATTATTTTGATGTCCCAGATGGTACAAAAATAAGCAGTCACCTAAAGCCTATTTTCAGCATACTTGGAACAGTAAATATAAATAGAAAGCATTTTTAATTGTGTTCTAGGGCTGCCTGAATGATTCATGACTGATAATTAAAACAAAGACAGAAAAGTCACATTACAAATGAATACATACTTTTTTATTTATAACCCTATTTAGTGTCAAGGCGAGGTCTTTGCAGGCTCTTTAAACAACACATGGCTGGCATTTTTCTTTTGGCAACCCTACTTTATATTCCTTTTCATGAAATGCTTTCTCACAGTACGGCAGTAATAGTTAAATTCAAATGAAAGGAATAGACAGAGTGGGGGCCCAGGGGGTACTGGAACCAGAAAAAAACAAAGCCTCAGTAACCAGTTTACAAAGGTATGTAAATATGCAAATGGTCTTTCAAAGACCTGTGAAAAACTCGGGCGTGCCAGAGATAAGACTCCAGACACTGCCCAGCCGAGCCCACAGCAGCTTGAGCTGCAGGAGCCGGGCGGAGCACACGAAAAGGGGGGGGGGGAGGGGGAGAGGGGGAGGGTTGGCGATTAAGCTTTTTCAGGCCTATGGGTGTTGCGCGCCTGTAGCTACATATAGACCTCATATTGATGCCTTGTGTCTTCAATGATATAGCTCGGTGGCTCCCTGTAGAGGCAGCATTGTGCAGGGACTAGGCTGGAGTCTTGAGGAGCACCATTAGTTACAGTAGCCCTTCTCAAGAAGAAACTCCCCATCTTCACCTCTTCTTATCAGTTGATGTGAAAGGAGAATCGGCTCAGGATATTAACATTACCATAAAAACCTTTGCAATGTTTCATGGTCAACCTATCCTGAACAATAAAAAGACACTTCTATGAGCACCATAACAGAAATATAAGACCTACTTAACATGGGTTTGGGGGTAACATCCAAGACACAACCCGCTACCGAACTGCCTCCCTTTGGAGAACTCACAGCCTTTATGCATCAGTGTGTACTCAGCATATGATTTCTTCATTTGAATTTTGGAAGCCCCTAAATCCCACTGTGGGAAAAAAGTTTAGGGATTGGAAGCACCTGGGCATTCCTAATTGTTTTGTGTTGGTGAACAGAAGTCTTGAATTGTTTCATGAATCTTAGTAAAAGGTATTGATAAAGTCAGGTATCTGAAATTTCGACTTGCTTGGATTATTTTAAGACTTTTGTTATTGAAGAAGTTTTGAGTGTAGGAGAGCAGTTGATTTTTGACCAGTAGTTTGAGATAATGAATATGATGTAATGCTGGACATCTCTCTGGAGAGAGCATTGTGTGTGGTGAAGAGTTTGAAGATGATTCATGCTTCTGCTTGGAGCTAATGCATATGTCTTAGGCCTGGGACGTGCAATGTTTATTAGGATTGGGTGATGAAACTGGCTGTTCTATTTTATTTTTGCATTTTTGATCAGTTAGTATTTTTGCAGGTTTGCAGTAGTCAGTTATTGGTCTACACTGTCTACACTAGGTCACATGTTTGAACACTTGATTTTCTGATAGTAATGTCTGGATGTTATGTTAATTTGTAGAGCACGTCTAATCACCTGTGAGGGTATCCAGGCGCTGAGTAGGGCAGGCCTGAGGCGGGAGGAGGAGATCATGCCCGTTTCGTCTGGAAGAGCACCGTCTTGAGGACCCTTTGGCAGTCCATGAGGGAGGGGGAGGTTCTGAGGTGTTTTGGGATGTTGTTTCAGGTCTTGGCTGTGATGAGAAGGAGCGTCCTCCGCTTCTGGTTTTCTTGATGCAAGGGAGGTGTGCTCTTGCCTGAGGTGCAGGACAAAAGTGTCTGGTGGGTTGGTAGAAGTTGAGGCGGTGGTTGAGGTAAGCTGAATCGGTGTTTTGGAGTGCTTTGCAGGCGTGTGTGACTAACTTGAACTTACATCTTTCCTGGACTAGGAGCCAGTGGAGTTTCATTAGGGCTGTGGTTTCTTCGTTCGAGAAGGGCTTCCAGTTGCTCAGCTGCTGCTGTGGTGATGAAGGAGGTGTCTGGCTGATCGGGGGAGTTCGTATTGTTGTGCTGCGGGTTGAATGTGTTGTAGATCTTTGCAATCTTCTGTTTGAAGAAGTTTGAGAGGTTGTTGCAGAATGTTTGGGATAGGATGATGTTGGCAACTGCAGGATCAGAGAAATACTTGATGATGATAAAGAGTTCTTTGCCGTTATTGGAGCTAGCTTCGAGTCTGAGAGTTAGTGCCTTTTTCTTTGCATCTTGTAGTTGTTGATGGTAGAGGTTGAGGACGACTTTGTATGTGGATCTTGTGATGGTGTTTTTGTCAAGTCTCCAGTGTCTTTCAAGTTGTTTGCAGTGGCTCTTGAACTCCCTGAGGTCGTTTGTGTACCAGCTGGGTGGATTGTTGTGTCTTGTTTCTTGGGGGAGCGGTGCGGTTGGCGCAGTCAGCGAGAAATTTTTTGAAGAGCTTGGTGTTGACAAAAAGGTGTGTGGTTTGGTGGGCGTTCCTGTAGGGTCTTGGTCCCGTTTTCTTTGGATATTTTGGCCCAGTGTCTTCATTGTGGTTTGTTTTTTTCTGGTGGGGTGACTTGGTGGGCAAGTATCTTGAAATGTATGATGTAGTGGTCTGACCATGTGAGCCGGGTCATGTGGGTGGAGAAAATAGAGTCGAGAGTGGGTCCTTGGAAAAGCTGTGCTAGTCTGAGGTTGCTGAGACTGTCAAAGAGGGCCGTGGAGTTGGGGTCTTTGGTGTCTTCCAGGTGGAAAATGTTGGCCCGAGTAGGATGTAGTTGGTTAAACTGATGGAGAGGGGAGTGATGAAGGCTGCAATGTGATTTCAGAATTCCACTTGGGGGACGGTAGGCGAGGGTTCCCTTAAGGATGGTGTTGTAGTCCATTCAAATTTTGGTGCAGTCAATTATGTTTTTGTAGATGATCGCAAGTCCTCCACCTGGTTTGTGGGTTCAGTCCTGGTGTATGATTTTGCAGGCGAGTGGGAAGGCTGCAGTCCGAGTTGGATCCTGGGTTGAGCCATGTTCCTGTCAGGAAGAGGTCGAGTGTGTTGCTGTTGAGGAGGTCCCAGATTTCAGTGCAGTGTTTCCAGAGGGATCGGACATTGAGGAGCTTGGCAAACAGTTGGTGTGGGGTGGTGATGGTGGTGTAGTGTGTTGGTTGTTTGCAGGTGGTCATGTTGATGTCTGAGGTGTCACAGGTGAAGTCGCAATAGGTGCAGGAGAAATGTCCTACAGTGGTGCTGTGAGATGAGTGGCAGCAGCGTGTTTGCCAGTGTGTGTTGCTGAGGTCGCTGAGGATGGCAGAGGATTAGTAGCTGCGTTCATTGGCTCTGGTGGCAGCTTTGGTTAGGGTGTTGCTTTGGATGGTCCAGGGCCCAGGGTTTCTAGCGCTGCATGGGTACAGATGGGCTTGCCTTTGGCGCGCCTTCGGCGGGACGGTATGTGTTTTAGTTGCTCACTGTAGTTTAACTGTGCTGGTTATATGTGCTCTTAATAGTTGTTGCTAAGCCTGTGATGCTAGCTATGTGTCTAGGCATTAAATCTGTGTGCCACGGACTTAGTACACTGCTGTAACAAATGCTGCACTTCATCTTAGGTATATGTGAGAGCACAGTTCCTATAGTCATAAGTCACTAGATAATGCCATTCTCTACGGAAGGCTTTGGTACTTGAGTGACGGAAATGTAACCAGTATGATAATTCAATTTATAGAATAATTAAGAACGGCATTGAAAAATGTCCAATTTGCAACAACTGTCTTGGAGATATGTTCAATACAAACATAGTATTATACACTTGAATGTAGAATAACTCGATTTAGTGTACCGTATATAATGAAGCATCTTAAAACACTGTGTGGTATGGACATTTGAGCCTGCCTTAGTACATTCTTTCACAATGAATGTGTAATTTTAGGTGTAGCATATAATCTCTACAATCTTTAGAAATAGAGGAAAAATTCTAAAAATGATGTATAGGAACACCATTTATATGAGATGTCCTTAACAAATGTTTGTTATTCTATGTCCCAATTGCCTAAAACTTTATTTCCCATGTCTTGCAGAATTGAAAAACGGTTACAATGGAGCCATTCCAAGCCACGAGACTGGGTGTGTTGGTAAGTCCCAGCTCTGGTGTGATGGAAGTAAATCATGTATATTTTAGAATGGTATGGAATGCCTTAAATAATTGTTAGACAGGAAAATCGTTTATTACATTTGTACCTTAATTAAATCTGTGCCATATGCGCAAAAGACTTTGAGGAAAGTGTGAATTCCAAAATCAATGGCTGACACTACATATTACAGTTGAATTCCTCGATTCCAGTGCCCTTGTTCTGATCAGGAGTGAATCCTTTAACTTCCTAATGAAATAGGGTTATAATACAGGGGATTCTGCAATCCATGTAAAAAAAACTGTCTCTACTTTCTTTATAACAGGTGACTTGTGACACACTAAGTTGCCTATTATAAAGGTATGATGACAGAACTCAACTCACAGTGCCTGCTGCCAGACCCAATAGCTGAGGGGAAAGGAAGATCAGGTCACTGAGCATAATTAAAGCAGCTGTGTAAAGAACAAAAATGAAATGTGGATTTTCTTTCTTCTGCTTCTTTTTTCTAGTTGCACATTAAAAAGCAAAAAGTAGATATTTATTGCAACATGTTTATTTTTTGAACTCCTTAGCTGTTTATAAAAAAGTTAGAATCTTTCTGCTTGTTTTCACACATTCCGATCTACTGCCTTTTAAAAAAAAAAAACTGACTTAGATTGAACTGATTCTAATAACTTTTTGCAACAAATATCTAACAGCTTTTTGATGTGTTTAATTTTGCACTAGAGATAGAGGGCCCGATTCACAAAAGTAATCTGAGACAAAATCCTAACTTTACGACTTTCGGTATTCACAAAGGGCATTTAGGAGTAGTAAAGTTAGGATTTTGTCTAAGTTAAACTTAAGTTTTGGTCTTAAGTTAAACTTAAGAACAAAACTTAAGTTCAACTGAGACAAAATCCTAACTTTACGACTTTCGGTATTCACAAAGGGCATTCGGGAGTAGTAAAGTACCAAAGCCTTTGGTGACAACGAATGCGGCCAGGAGAGTAAGAGTCCTGAGACCTGCTACTAAAGGACTTATGAAGGTGGACGTTGACTAGTAGTCTCCAATTGAATGTGGACCTGACCACTGGCTGGTACCACAGACAATTTCCATACCAGTAAAAGTATGGTAACTTTCTTATATATATTTTTTTTTCGCACAAATTAAGCGGAGTGACATAGCGAACGGTCCTGAAGAATGCTAAGAACCCGTTCGGTCTATTAAGGCAGAAACATGTTGACCTTATCCTAATAGGGAACAGCTATATCCCTATTTTCACTAATCTCTTCTTAATCTATCCACTGGGGACATCAATAAAGGACTGACCCTGTCAACCAGGAGATAGTTTTAATTCACAATTTAAAAAATAAATTTGGGGGGCGTGGCCAAGATGGCGGAGAGCTAAGACGTGCTTAGCCTTCTCTCCTCCGCTCACCGACTTTAAGCACCGGCCCGGGTCCCTGCGCTGTGCTGAGGTGCAGCCCCGAGGCTTCTGAAGACACACAGAGCCTGGCCGACCTGGTTTTGGGGGCCTGCGAAGCTCCGGTGGTTCCAGCGGCAGCGTCCCTGTCCAGGTGCTGGGCCTATCGCCGGAGTGTGTTGTGCTGCGGCGCGGACTGCGAGGCTGGTGTCCGGGGGGGGAGCGCACCAGTAGACACACGCGGGCTGCGGATTGCGGCACCTCGGATCGGCGGCTGTCCCCGGAACCCCTCCTGACTCCAGCACCGAGGGTTGGGTGGCGACCGAGAGTCGGTGGCCTGCACACTGCCGGGGCCTCATCGCTGCCTGGAGTGCGACGAGAGGAGCGACAGCCGGGGATCGCGGAGGCGACCGGCAGCACTGAGGGCGTGAGCTCGGGGGGCATTTCGGCTCCTGGCGGACAGACGGGCCTCGCAGGCTGCGGTGGGGGGGCTGCTGCTGCCTTTGTCAACGCCGCGGCCGCTGCCGTGGCCGGGACAGCGGGGGCGCACTTGGGGCCTGATCGGAGCAGCGTTGGCCTTGGGCCCAGCCATCGGGGGGCAACCCGGCCTCCGGCCTGCGACCTGAGGCGCGCGGCGACCGGCCCACGCACTTGGATGGTGGCTGCGCAGCCGAGCGACCGAGGTAGAGGCCCCAGCGAAAGGTGGAGTTCTGGGGCACCCGACAGCATCGCAGACGGCGGTGGTGGTGGCCCGGTGGACCCCGGCCTGTGTGGACCGAGAGGCCGCGGCGGTGAGTCCTTTGTGTGCCACCTCATTTGCGGCGGCCCCCGTGCTGGAGCCGCTCCCTGGTGACTCCGGTTACACCGGTGGACTGCCCTTGTGAATCCCTGTCTCCCTGCCCGGCCCTGAGCACAGGCCCTAGCGAGGATTCCCTGCTGGCGGTTTGGACTGAACTGCACCCCCGGGCCCACCGGCGACGGGCGCCCCGAGTTCCTTGGGGGCCTATTCCTCCTCACCTCCGCTTCCTCATAGGGAGCCCCCGGGCACCTCCAGCGGCTCCTCCCCAGTGCTACAGAGGGACTCCACTGCACGCTACGCTGCCGGCCGTCTTTCTGGCAGCCTTGAACCTGCTGCACTGGCGGGACTTGCACCGGGGGAGGCCACATAATCCACCGGCGGGGCTGCACGACGGACATTGGCGTACGGGGGTGAGTGCAGGCTAACGCCGGAGCCGAGATCCGCCGCTCGTGCGGGGCAGCGGTGGGAGGCTTTCCTTGTCAGGGAACGACCGGGCCCTGGGGCCCTCTCATCGGGGCCGGCTGAGCATGACATCCACCCGGGGCAGGAAGGACAAACAAACCCCGAAGGAGAGGTCCCTCAAAGATCTCTTCGCGCGGGCCAGGAGTGAGGGCCCGGCAGAGGCCGACAGTGACGGACTAGCGGGGCAGATGGCTGACACGGCAGACATGCCCGTGACGCGGGCCTACCTGGACTCTTTGTTCGCGTCCCTTCGGGACGACCTCCAAGCTATGAAGCGCGACCTTACGGCAGAGATCAAAGATGTCCGTAAGGATATGGACGAAATAGGGGAAAGAGTGGCGTCCCTAGAGACCAAGAACGACACCCGCGATACGGAGCTGGAGGCCTTGCGACAGGAGGTGGTGAGAATCCACGAGCAACAAGTGGACGTCCAGTCCCATTTGGAGGACCTAGAGAACCGTTCACGCCGCCACAACATCCGCATCAGAGGGGTACGCACCGATGCAGAGGCGGGGGACATCTTTAACTATGTGCGGGAGTTTTCAACTTCGTCCTGGGCAGAGCGCCCGACTCCGATCTCAAGTTGGGCAGAGCACACAGAGTGGGCCCTCCTAGGGCGCCTTCGGCACCCCCGGCAGACATCCTGGTCTGCGTACAAGATTATCGCACTAAGGAGGACATTCTTCGCCCAGCCCGATCGATGCCGCCGATTACTTTTCGAGATCAACCATTGGCTCTTTTTCAGGACCTCGCTGCAATCACGCTTCAGAAGCGCCGGCTATTTAGACCTATCACCGAGGCCCTGCAACAAAAAAACATTTCCTACTCATGGGGGCATCCGTTCCGCTTAGTATTCAGACATGAGGGGAAACTCTTCCAACTCCGTTCCTTCACTGAAGCATGCAAGCTCCTGGGGATCTCTCCTCCCGCGGACCACGATTCCGTGGAACGCCCGGACCAGAATGCCTCTGACAATCGCCCGAGGTGGAGGCAGCAGCGCGGCCGATGCCGCATCAGGAAACCCGACCCGCAGGAGGTCAAGAGGGAGCAACAGGCTGCTATAGCGGCGATGCCGGGGGCTCAGACCAACGCGGCCTCCGAGTAATGGACCTTGGCCACTATGTTTCTCATCTTGCAGATATCTGGTGGGCGGGGGGGACGGGAGGGAACCTCTGTTGGCCACCATTGCACCCCAAAGACTTTTCCCTATTTCTGGTTCATCCTGGGATGACGGACTAATGATAGACTGGGTACATTTTTTCCTTTTTGTCCTTTTTTGGTGCCAGTTGCGCCTGGGGTTTCTTTTTTTCTTCTCCCCTTTTCTTAGGGTCTTTCACTTTCCTCTTTCTAGGCTTCTCGCTCTCGGCTGCGTTCTGACTCTGGGGGGCCCTGGTCCAGGGATCGAGGGACTGCTTTCCCTGGCAAGACTACACCGAAGCGCAGGTAACGCAACAGTACAGGTTAACTATGGGGCTCAAGACCTGGGCAAATGATTTCATCCCCAATTAAGGTTCTCACTTTCAATGTCAGGGGACTCAATAGTCCAATCAAACGTAGGGCTCTGCTATCCTACTTAGAGAATACTCGTGCTGACATCTGTCTTCTGCAGGAGACACATCTTCTCTCAAGGGACTGTCACCGTCTCAAGTCACGCGCATTCCCGATCCAATTCTTCTCTTCCACGACCACTAAGACGGCCGGGGTGGCTATCCTGGTTTCTAGGGTGTTTAGGGGGAAGGTGATACAGAAGGGGGCTGAGATCAAGGGCAGGCTCCTCACTTATCACTTTTCTATTGGGGGTCACACTGTGGTGGTGGGATCGGTTTATGCCCCCAATGAGGGACAGGAACGCTTTTTACAGACTGCCCTCACAGACGCCACCGCAACACAAGAACGCCACATATTGATAGGGGGTGATCTTAATTTAGTGTTTAATAATGACTTAGATAGGTCCACCCAACGCACAAGTCAGGTAGGCGCCCTTTCTTACACAGGGTCCCAGTGGCTACGCGACCTTGATCTCACCGACATTTGGAGACACCATCACCCTCACTCCCGGGCTTTTTCATATTACTCCCACGCACATAAGACCTACGCGAGATTGGATTATTTCCTCGGTACCAGGGCCATTTGTGCGGCCACCCTCGATACTGACATCCTGGTTGCCTCCCTCTCCGATCATAGCCCTGTGGAAATTTCACTGGACCTCCCCCAGGTCAGCCGCCCACCTGGGCAGTGGCGGTTCCGGGATGCTCTCTTACATAGGCCAGATACGGTCACCCAATTGCAGCGCGCCATAGCGGATTACCTCACGCACAACTACATACCGGACACATCACTCTCGACACGGTGGGAGGCCCTCAAGGCGGTCATCAGGGGGGAGGTCATTGCTATCTCGTCTGCAGACAATGCGGACCGCAGGGCCAAGAGGGGCGAGCTGTCGCAACAGGTTCGGGAACTGGAGCAGATGCACCAGCGGACCGGGGCTCCCCGTGTGTGGCGTCAGTTATCGCTTGCACGGAAGCAATTGTTAGCTTTGGATCAGGACAAGGCTGAATACGCCGCTTTGCGACTGCGACACTCTTTCTATATAGGGGGGGATAAGTGCGGTCGCCTCCTTGCGCATAATATCTGCGAGGCGCGGTTACGTGGGGGCATTCAGGAGATCAGAGATAGCGCCGGAGTACTATCTACCGATGATGCGGCTATCGCAGATACCTTCCGCACATATTACGCTCACCTGTACGACGACCAGCCCCTGGCGGAGGCAGACATTGTCTCTTACCTGTCCGGAGTGGACCTTCCGACTTTGACGCCGGATCAGGCGGCACATATCGAACGGGAGATTAGGCCAGAGGAAGTAATCTCCGCCATAGCCCGCCTGAAACTGGGCAAATCCCTGGGCCCCGATGGCTACACCGCGGCCTTTTACAAGCAGTTCGGCGCTGCCCTCACTCCCTTACTGACCCGGCTTTTTAACTCGTTTGCGATGACGGGAGCAATACCCTCTTCCATGCTGGAGGCGGCGATAGTCGTCCTCCCTAAACCAGGGAAGGACAGATCCGTATGCAGTTCGTACCGGCCCATATCGCTTTTGAACTTAGACTTGAAGCTTTATACCTCCGTCCTGGCGAGCCGCCTGGGCCCTTATATGCAGGGGCTGGTGGACCCCGATCAGGCCGGGTTTATACCACAACGGCAGACAAGTGACAACACGAAAAGAGTGGCGCATCTCATCGAAAAAGCCTCCCGCATACCGGGGAAATACATGCTGCTCACGATCGACGCCGAAAAGGCCTTTGATCGGGTCCATTGGCCGTATCTTGAACAGGTGTTGAGCCACATTGGATTTGGGGATAAGATGCGGACACATATTTTTAACTGCTACCGCTCCCCCACAGCGACCGTAAGAGTCAATGGGCATACTTCCGCTCCCTTCCCCATTTACAGGGGAACGCGGCAGGGTTGCCCCCTTTCGCCCTTACTTTTCGCTCTTTATATGGAACCTATGGCACAGAGGGTCCGGAGGCATGCGCAAATCACGGGGGGGACACTCATACTATTAGTTTGTACGCGGACGACGTCCTCATCACATTAGCGAACCCAGAGGGAGCTCTAGGAGCCTTTTTGGACGAACTGGATGTTTTTGGAGGTGCGTCCGGGTTTAAAGTCAACCTCTCTAAGTTGACGGCGATGAACCTTTCCTTGCCACCCCACGAGAGAGCGGACTTGCAGGCTCGTTTCCCACTATCGTGGTCGGACGACCCTGTCCCATACCTGGGAATATACTTGGCTCCCACCTTGCAGGGCATGAGACTTGCCAACTTCTCACGCCTCCATACTCAGATTCAGGCCGAGCTTCGGCGATGGAAACACCATCAGATTTCCTGGCTGGGGCGAGTCGCCGCTATAAAAATGACTGTTCTTCCCAAGATCCTTTACGTATTCCAAACGCTGCCTTTGTCCCCCCTACGGGTTGGATCCAAAAGGTGCAATCAGATCTCTCTGCCTTCATTTGGCAAGGCCGTAAGCCAAGAATGAAACGTGCGGTCAGCTTTCTCCCGCCGCATGAGGGGGGTCTGGGGGTTCCCGACCTCGCCCTCTATTACAAAGCCACACAGTTACGCTATCTGGTGGAATGGAGTCGGGCCGAATCTGAAAAGAACTGGCTTTTCCAGGATCGTGCTGTAGCGGGTACATCACTTAGGAAGGTTCCCTTCCTCACGAAAGCTCACCGCCCTCCTAACTTATATGCCTCACAAGTGACCCGTACGATACTCACGGCATGGGATCAGACGAATTTAAGCCATGAACGCACGTCCTTTCCTTCACCTCTCACTTCGATCCTGGATAACCCTGAGTTTAGCCCGGGGTTGGACCAACAGTCCTTCCACCGGTGGCGGGAGTCCGGTTGCTGGGCGCTGGGTCCTTTATTCGCCGATGGCGAGTTTATCACATTCTCGCAGATACGGGAGGACTTTGACCTTCCGGAATCGAAACGCATGCGTTACCTTCAGGTACGCCACTGGGCTCTACACCCTACTAATCGCTCACAGGCGGCTAGACGCCTTACGCCATCTGAACGTTGGCTGGTAACGAGGTCCTCGGACAAAAAACTGATCTCAGATCTCTACAAGTTTCTTCAATCTAAATACTCGCACATGTACCACGTGGGGCGGGCCCGATGGGAGAGGGAGCTTGGGCGCGATCTTAATCCTGAGGAGTGGGAGGGAGCCTGCTACAGGGCACGTCACACAGCAACACACGTCGGACTTACAGAAACTTTCACTAAATTGGTGTACCATTGGTATTACACCCCGGAGCGGCTCCACCAGGTCGACGCGACACTAAGCCCAGATTGCTGGTGTGGGTGTGGCAGGAGGGGCACTTTGGTCCATTTACTATGGGACTGTACTCATCTCCGGTCATACTGGACACATGTCCTGGATGAAGTAGACAAACATCTCGACACTGAAATCCCTAGATTTCCCGCATATGTTCTTTTGGGGGTGCCCAACCCACTCACGTATCCCCTTAAGGCCCGGAGAGGGAAGCAAATAGCCATCGCTCTAGGCTCAGCAGTTCAGAACATATTAATCCACTGGCGGTCCCCTCAGATTCCTACCCACACGGGCTGGTACCAACATTTATGGCACGTACTGGGAATGGAGAAGATTTCCCTCACCCTGGCAGGGAAGGGCTCTTCCTTCAGCGAGCTGTGGCAACCCTTTCTTACTTTACTTGCACAAGACTTTCGAGAGTTGGCCTGTCCACGGTATTTACGCCTCTTACGTCTCAACGCACCAGAACCCAATTTGTAGCCAGATAGCCCTTCAGCTCAGACAAGCTGCCTGCGCTAACGCTTTGTCACTAGCCTGGACCAGGGATGGGAGGGGGGTGGTTCTTTTCTTATTTCTTTTCCTCCTTTACTCTCTGGGTGGCGGGTGGGGGGGGGGAGATGTTTGCGTTTATTTTGCGATACAATTGAGTTGCCTCTATTACAGTTGGGCCCTGCGTGGCCCTGATGTCATGCCTTTCACTTTTGCAACTGTCAATAAAAAAGAGTTAAACCATAAAAAATAAATTTGCACTCTGCCCCTCAATCTGTCCTACATTGGATGACATAAAACACCTCACGCTCCTCTCCTGCGGGAGAGTTGTAGCCCACACTGGGTACCTTGCGGTCCCAGTGTGCAAGAGGGAGCCCAATGATGAAGCATGTCACCTTAGGGTAAGTGAGGGTTCTAGTCTTAACACATGTGGGCGTCTGTCCCTTCCCCACTCACTTGTTCCTTTAGTGAGTAGCTAGGATCCACCACCCGGTTACATTTTTGTGAGTTTATAAACAGAAAGTAGTCAGCCTCTATGTGATAATATCGCTTCCGCCTTTCAGGAGAAAGTGTTGGATATTTTTAATACCTTCTCCAGCACTGTAGGCCAAGCCCCAGCGTCCTCACTGGTGGCAATGTTCCAGTTTCGGGATATGCCTCCTCTCAGATCCCCACTATGTCACCATCCGTCTTCAGCCACCTGTCCCTTTCTTCCTTTTCTCCTCTGACGGTGGACTAAGTTCAGGATCTAATGCTCACTACCCGTTCCGGCTATCCCTTGGACCCCTGTCCACCAGAGACCCTACGTTTGGCTCCTGCCACTATAGCTGGCTATTTAACTACGATCTTTAATGAAATGTTTCAGCAAGGATACTTTCCAACAAATTGGAAGGGAGCATCAATTCTACCTTTGCTAAAGAAACCTCACCTCAATCCACTGATTGCGAGTAATTATCGTCCCATCTCCTGTATTCCTTTTCCATCTAAGATCGTGGAAAAGGCTATTAACAAGGAATTGACTCATTTCTTAGAATTTAAATCTTTTGGACTATTCACAATTTGTCTTTCTCAGCCAGCATAGGACTGAGTCTGCTCTGATTACAACCTCGGAGGAACTGAGAGCAATTCAGGATAACGGGAATCCTGCAGCACTGATCCTGCTGGATCTTTCGTCCGCTTTCAACACAGTCAGTCACAAGGTTCTGATTGATCGTGTCGAGTCTTTGGGAATAAGTGGCACTGCTCTTGCATTGCTGACATCCTTTCATTCTGAGAGAGAGCAATTTGTATCAATAGATGGCTTTCTTTCCAGCTCATTCTCTCTCCCTTGTGGGGTCCCACAGGGCTCATCATTGAGCCCTACCCTTTTCAATGTATATGTTACTCCTTTAGCCACTCTAATAAAAAATAAAACGGTCTTTCTGCCGACAGCTGTGCTGATGATACCCAAATTGTTGTTTCCATGTCTGAAAATCAGGAGGAGTCGGCCACTAATTTTCTCAGCTGTATACAGCATGACAACAACTGGATGCAAAACAATTGCCTAAAATGTAATTCAGACAAAACGGAAGTTCTGCTTTTAGACAATACAGTGTCCTTTTGGTCTCAAAATTGGTGGCCATCTGAGTTAGGCAAGGTTCCTCTACCAGCAGTCAAAGTGTAAATTTGAGGGTTGTCTTTGACAACCATCTGTCATTTGACAAGCAAGTGAACACAGTCACTCCTTTTTTTCCTTTTATTCCGATTGAATTGAGGGAATTAGTTGTAACTGCCTCATTCTTTCTAAAATGGATTATAGCATTGCCTTATATGTCAACCTACAGAAACGGCTACTGAATTAACTACAGAACCTGCAGAATTCCGCTGCCCAGTTGCTGCTTGGAAGCCATAGGCACCATTCTGACTCTAAGGCGTTGGTCCATCTTCACTGGCTGCCAGTACACAAACGCATCGATTTGAAGGCTTTGTGCAGTGCCTTCAAAGCCTTGCATGACGTGGGACCAGACTACTTTAAAAAAAGATTAATCTGGTATATTCCTCCTAGGCCATTGCGTTCCTCGTTAGCTTTTAATCTTACCGTTCCTAAATTTAAAAGAGTTTGCTAGAGGGGAAGAAGCTTCATTATGGGAAAACCAAACTTTGAAATGCTTTACCACTACTTCTGAAAATATGTACCTCTCTGTCTTTCTTTAGAAAGAATCTTAAAACTTTAGTAGCTGTTTCTTATTCTTCTTCTATCTCTCTGTTGTTGGACTAGCGGCAAGAAGCCCACAGGCATTCAAGTGCTTTATAACATTTATTTTCATTTAGTGAAAAGTGGAGCCAGATAGGCTTACATTGTAAATCTGTGAAATTAGTCTGCTTTCTATTTAAGGCTCCTGGAGTTTCCACTACCCATGATGCATTATTGTAGCAGTGCCTCTCAAAGTCAGCTCTTTGTTCTGGCTTGTGAGGAAGGATCCCAGAACACCTAGCGTTTTTCACACCGCTGTGTTTTTAAATCAATTTTTCTCAGAAACTTGTTTTTTTCCAGATTTGCTCAATGTCCTCAGCTACCATCTACTAAATACATGTGTTATACTTCATTTCCCAATAATTTTTCCTGTCAAAATTCCTTCAATATTCTTGAAGTGCCCTGCATGTAGCAGAAGGTTGGCAGGTTTAAACCTGCACAAAGTGTGGAGGTGGTGTCTACCATCATCCCATTCTTGCAAACAATGTGAATTCTGCCAGAAAATGTCCAAAAGGACTGTAAAGGACAGAGATTACACCAGGCTATGTAGGAAACATGAAGACCTGATGGCTAGGGAAGACATGAAGAGAAAGAGAAAACCAGAAAACACATTTAGCCATTCAACTTCGTAGGAGCTTGCATCTCAGAAAGACTCTTCCAGAGGGAGATCCGAAGGAAGGAGGATGGACAAGGGATGTCACAAAACATTGACATCAGTATTACATCTGATGTCACTTTCGTTCGATGTCAAAGATTGTCTTATCTCCATCAAGGGATACAACGCCAACATGCTTACCTGCAAAGGGTGGGTCATCGCCAGCAGGGCATCACCATCACAGGTCAACCACACCATTGTTCTCAAGACATTCTAGAACCTCCCTTTTTTCCTCAAGGTTGAAAGAACATAGATCAATGGTGACACATTCTGCATTGCAGCCGATGTCAAAGCAGTCAAGATTGCCTTTAACACAGACTCAGCCTCCATTGATGTTGAAGAAATACCAGTTGATTGCGATTCCATTTTCATTGACGTCGAAACCATTGATGATGTTCTGTATGCCGCCTACTCTTATTTCTACAATACATTCACCGATATTGGACTCCATCAGATTTTTTGATGTCGCCAAAGTTTTAAACATCTACCTACACAACAATTTCAAAGAAAAGATTGAGACTCTCTGAAAAATAGACCTCACATCCCTTGGGTGTACTACGGTTTCTTATTGCCCTGGAGGATCCCTGCAGACTCAACACTCCTCGGCTGCAACCTCGTACTTTGCCAACACCAATGCAGCCATTGGTTCTGCCAAAAATTGTTTTGAGATCACATTCAATGTTGCCATTGAGAAACATACCATTGCCATCTGTAAAGCCTTTGTCTCCAAGATCATAGGACACTCCCGTGCCTCCTCATAAGAGTGCTCGACTTCTGAAAGGCATAGAAAAAGTAGCTCCATGAAATCATCTACATGTCCTACTAGTGACTGTCATCAACTTCTTACACTTCAAACTTGCCTGCTGCCTCCTCTTCCAGGATTACGCAAATGGTTGTCATTACCACCTTTCACAACGTGCTTGTGTGGGAAGCAATAAGTTAAACTTTCAAATGGAAGCTATACAGACGTAATCCTTGAGACACTGCAACCAAGACTATCTCCAAAGCCTTTTCTTCCTTTAATGCCAAGCTTCCTAGAAATTGGGGAAGAGGCATTTATTCTGCCAGCTATAGTCAAAACCAATCTTTCCTCTGGTTTTGACGAAATGTAAACCTCCTCAACAATTCTTGAAATCTGACCCAAAATCAGACGTTAGGCATTAACACCAGAAACCATTGCTCCTCCTGGAAAATTTGCAATACTGCGGTCATTGATCTAAAGAATGTCAGCATTACGGGTTCCGAACAGCAGAAATATGTGGGGTGGAATGAGATCTTTCATAGTGGATCTCCAAAAGCACAGGCAAAATGACCTTGGAGAGATAATTAATTAAGGGTCTCTATTTGCCATTCAAGCGATAAGTGCAGCTGTGTACAGGGCAGAGCTGACAGCAACAGGCTACTGCTATGAATTCTCCATGCCTAGGTTATCCTGGTTGAGGTTGACTTCCTTAAACCCAGATGCACAATGGAAACTAATGAATCTTCCTTCTTGTAGCACAGCCTTGGGTTTTTTTCTGAGTTTTATATAGCGCAAACTTGACCTGAAGGTATAAGGTATCAGAGCGCTTTACATGAGCACCAGTTGCGTAACACAAGGACACATTTATTTTTTTGTTAGGCACGGGGAGATTAAGTGATTTGGCCAGAATCACAGGATGTTGAGTGTCATTGCAAAGACTCAAACCCGGTTGCCCAGATTTGAGCTCGACCGCCCTACCCGTTAGGCCACAACCACTCCCTTTGTTTGGTCATTACACAGAAGAGAAAATGAAGCAAGATGAAAAATAGGCCAAGACCCTATAAGTCTTGAGTCTGGGAGAAAATAAAAAAAATTTAGACACAAGAACAAGCCCAAACATGCCAGGCACTACCCTTGGAGGGTGCAATCCTGTTGTAATGAAGATAGGCAGTCCAGGTAGATTTCCATGTAGATTTATTATAAGTTAAGATCTTATGCAGAGCCCCACCAGGAGAAGCCTCCCTGCTGCTCAGCCCTTCCTCCAACTGACACTCTCTCTCATCCAACATTCCATAACCAGTTCTCACACCAACATTCCACTCCACAGACACACAGGCTGAGCAGCAGGTATAACAAATCCCCTTGCTGGCCATACCTGCAAAAACATCAGTAACAACAGGGCCAGAGATATCAGTACCAGAAAAAGTCCTCAAAACCTAAGTCTGTGCCATCAATTGTTATGTCTTGCTGAACAGAAATTGAAAGTCTTTGCGGACCCTGTCAAATGAAAACTGGAACCATGCATCTTTGCAGGCGCTTCTCAGTTCATTCTCGAAACACTTATATCAAACACAAGACTTTAGAGAAAAGAGTTATATTTAGCTTTAGGAGACGCTACTGTCTCTTGAGGCCAACCTTCTTTGAACAGTGAAAAACGGGAATAATGTTTGCAGCTGCTGCATTTATAATGTCTGGGACATCAAGTGTTCAGACGACAAAACAACATAGTTCTCAGTAAGAGGAAGTATAATGCTATTCTGAGTGTCTTACAAATACAAGTTTGTGGTATTCAGTTTCGTGGGTCATTGGAAGACGTGTCAGCACTGGTCTTTCTATATATAGACTTGAAGTCTGATCCTCCATGTAGCTCAGTATTCGAGGATCCATCTTTGTCATATTCTTAGTCCACTGCATCTTGTAAGAAATTGGATTATTATTTTTGGGGGGAGGGGGTGACTTCCCACATGAAGGAATAGTCACAGCCCTTGTCAGAATGAAACCTAAAGTCATTAAATTAGCCTGAGGTCCCCTCTGAGGTAGCTATGGCACAGAGCAGAAAGGCTTAACTTAGGGCAATGTGTAAAGTATTTCTGCAGTACCAAAACAGTAATAAAGATGAAATGCAAAACAATAAAAATCCCAAACCAAATTAGAAATATAGAGTATAATGTAATAAACAAAATAACAAAAAACCAGTAAGAGAAACCAGAGATATGAATTTCCAATGTTTTAAGTAGGATAGCGCGGAGAAGCATAAAGTGACAATGATATTTAACAGTCACGCTAGACCTGGGACCTAGGCGCAACTTGACGCAGATCGTGATGAAGTGTGGCTCGGATACACCAACCAGGTCCATCTGGGTCAAAGATTTTACTTTCTGACTTCAGTCCTTGAAGTCCCAATCCACCACAGGAGTACACTTCTAAAGCCCCCAGGACCTCAGGGGAGGCATGTAGAGACTCACAGGGTGTCAGAGGCTTAAGCAGGGTCCCGTCCAGGTCCAGTTGCCACTGGTCAGCCTAGCAGTTGCAGGATAAGGCTGGTTGCATCCGGTTGTGTCTCTGTAGCTTTAACAGGTCAACCGTATCACCTTTGGAGTCAACTTATTTTTACTGCGTGCAAGAGGGAGCACGTTGAGTCCTTTTGTGGTCTTCCTCAAGTCCACAAGTGCTCTGAAGCGGGTGTTCGGAGATGCCACATTTATGCCTGGCACAAGTTAGTTGGTGGGGATGACTCTTAGGCACACCCTAATTAATGGAGTCTTCTCTGCCCATTCAGGTCAAGCTCTTGTTTGCTCTTGGAAAGCATTTCACACCTTTTTCCACACCTATTCAAATGCTAATTACGGGCTGGCATAAGTGGGAGAGCAAATGTAAATTTAGGCTCCAGGAACTTCAGGCAGGGAAACGGTAACCTTCTAAAAGTTACTTTGTCTTAATACTTATTACAAACCCAACTTCATAATGAAATCGGATTTTTAAAATCTATTAAAAATAATTCTTTAATTATTTTTCTCTCCCAGGAGATCTCCATTGATAGTCATTAATCAATCAGACTTATAGAGTGCGGATAATCACCTGTGAAGTTATCCAGGCGCTGACGAAACCCTGCTGCTAGGGAGGTATCAGTTGAACAGCCAGGTTTTGAGTCCTTTTCTGAATTCTAGCAGAGAGGATGAGGTCCGGAGTTGAAGGGGGAGGTCGTTCCAGCACTTCTCAGCGAGGTAGGAAAGGGAGCGTCCTCCACTGTTCCTTCGGCGGATGCGAGGGGTGAGAGTGAGGGAGAGGGATGCGGAGCCCAGGTTTCTGGTGGGTTGGTGGAAATTCAGATCATGGTTGATGTAATGCCAGCAAAACTATCAAGTCCAGGAAAAAGGCAAAAAATAAGGGGTGACCACTTAGAAGAGGCGGGTTTCCTACACACCACATTCCCATATTTCTGCTATGTGTGATCTTGTTACAATTCTTGAATTGGGATTTTTCCTAATCTTTTCTTCTGAGTTCTGGTTGAATTATTGTGTTAGAGATTTGTTTATTTTTTCTTGCTGGTTTTTCTGAGAGTTTTTTCTGCAATATGTTTGACTTTTCCTCGCCTAGGCACCTCTTATTGCCTCTGCCATTATCTGTATTTTTTGGTGCCTTGCTTGGTGTCTCTTCAGTGAATCTAGAGAACAGTGTTGAGGCCTCTGAGGGGGGGGGGGTCATGCTTGTCATCCCTCTCTCAAGCAGAAGATGGTAAAACAAGTGCGACCTTGCCATTAACACAAAATATTCAGGAGGAAGACATTCCTCAAGGAATAGAAATTGCCAACCTCCTATTCCCATGTTTTTCCATTCCAATGGGGGGATCAGTATTGTCACCTGGGGGAAACAGCTATTGCCACGAAGTTTCTGCAACAAACTACAGTTACCACACATTTTTTACACTGTACTTGCTGTTTCTACGCAAGTCATTACAACACAAAGTTTTACCACGCAAATCCAGCAACTGCCAAACGGCTTGCATCACCTCCCTGAATCTGAGCTCATATTTCTGTATCTGTTGTGATTTAGGCCACTTTCTATTAGTGGATTCATTTTCTTTAGATTGTCAGCTCGTAAATGTCTGTTTTTATGCACATAAACCTCGTTGACAATCAACAATATTACTAAAACGTGCATGTGAAAATTGGAAATGTCAGCACATATTATACAGATCAGATGTTTTTGGGATGAGCTAAGCAGTATCTGAGGACTGCAGAATTTATTAGATAGAAGTTGAGTATTTGGTAAGTATTTTAGTCCTCATTTATGAGGCCACTCGCGCCGCAGGAACGTCACTCTTTGTGACGTTCCGTGGAGCAGAAGCCTGCACGATATTTATCAGGCAGCACTAAGCCACTTTTTTTGACTTAATGCTGCCTGATAAATATCGTTCCCTTTAACGCAGTTTTCTGCGTTAAAGGGGCGTGCAATGAGTGTTGCTGGGGGGTGTTCCCAGTAACAGCCATGGCTTTTTAATATTGCCCCAGATTTATGAGAAATCGTAAATCTGAGGCAGCGCCAAAAACGCACGAGGCACAACGAGGAGAAATATCTTTATTTCTCCTCGTTTTTCTTTTTTCTATGTATGCTGCATTCTGCAGCACAGCTAGAAAGAGGAAAAAGCTTCTTGTGAAGGTTTCCCTTTGTGCCCAAAAACAATCCTACCCTTAACGCAGGCACCCTTGCACCATGGTGCAAAGGTGGCTGCGTTGGTGCACGGCAGCCCATTGTGCCCCGATGCAGGGGAAAAGGACAGGAATGTGCCATATCTGATAGATACAGCACATTCCTTCCCTTTTCTTTTGACGCAGGGCAGCGCAGTAATAGGCCTGCAGCGCTGCCCTGCGGCAAAAGTGAATAATTGAGGTCCTTTGTGTTTAGTATGTTTACTAAAATTGGTAAACAGGTATTTAAGTTGGTTTTGGTTTTACTACTTATGTTCATCAGTAGTGGCAGTGTTACTTTGTATGTAAAATATAGCGTTAAAAGCGGAGGGGCCGATTCACAAAGGTAATCTGAGCCAAAAGTCTAACTTTACGACTTTTGGTATTCACAGAGGTCATTTACGAGTTGTATCTTTACATCTGCAGTCGGGCCGGAATATTCGCACCCGAGCCGTACCCTCCGCACCCGGGCCGTACTCTCCGGCTGGAGCCGTACTCTCCGGCTCGGGCCAGATGAAGTGTAATCAATGGCCCGGAATACAATTTTTTCCAAATAGGAACATTAGGAACGTGTGACAAATGGTAGAGGAGGTCATGAAAATCAGTTTGAGAAGGGGAAAGGGTGAGGCCGGACACTTCATCATATCCCAGAAAAGTAAGGCACTTTGCATCATGGTACATGCAGTCCATGATTTACGCTCCCCTCAGTGAACACACTGAGGGGAGTGCAAATCGTGGACTGCATGTACCATGCACACTGAGGGGAGCGCAAATCGTGGCCGTATGTACCATGATGCAAAGGAGCAAACTTTTCTGGGATATGATGTAGTGTCCGGCCACACCCTTTTCCCTGCCCAAACTGATTTTCATGACCTCCTCTACCATTTATCACATGTTTCTTAAGTTCCTTTTCGTAAAAAATTGTATTCCGGCCCATTGATTACACTTCATCCGGCCCCAGCCGGAGAGTACGGCCCCAGCCGGAGAGTACAGCCCGGGTGCGGAGAGTACGGCCCGGGTGCGGAGATTCAGGCCCGACTGAGGACGTAAAGATATGACTCGTAAATGACTTCTGTGAATACCAAAAGTCGTAAAGTTAGACTTTTGTCTCAGGATGCCTTTGTGAATTGGGCCCACTATCTTTACTTTTATCAACAGCGTTTTTAAAATGTTGAGGTCTAATCAACATTGCAAGTTTAAATAACGTATAAAAGTAATATTATTAAAAATCCGAAGTAATGGAATGCGTTGTGAACGTGTGCGTGCTAGCCATTTGCGTGGTATGTGTATTTTTAATGTAAGCGAATGTAAAAGCGTGGTCATGGTATGCGTGGTAAAACTACAATGTACAGACGTGCATGGTAATGTCATACAACTGGGAGATTGGGTCCTTCTAACAACGGAAGAATGGATACTGAATATTTTGAGTTGAGGATATTCAATCTTTCTAAGGGCCGAACCACCGGCTGCCGCCAGAACAAACATCAAAGCACCAAAATGCCATACTAAGTAGGGAAACCTAATTTCTGTTATAGAACTGTACAATGGAGCTATTTTCACTCAGGCAAAAAAGCAAGGAGTTTTCCAGACACTTCATGGTACAGAAAAAGAGTCCCAACTTGAAGCACAGACCAATATTACATTTACATTTGGTCAACAGATACATATGGAGAGGAACATTCAGAATGCTGTTGCTCCATCAACTATATTCTGACTTGAAACAAGAAGACTGGATGTGCGCAGTAGTCCTTCAAGATGCATAATTCCATATTCCAATAGCAAAACATCACAGAAGTTATCTGAGGTTTGTTGTTGGCAACTCAGGCTTCCAGAATATAGTTCTACCTTACCTTTCAGCACCATACATGTTCCCTAAAGGTATGGCAGTAGTAGAGGCTCATCTGAGAAATAAAGGAATATTTGTCTACTCCTATCTGGATGACTGGCTCATCAAATTCAGTCAGTCAAAAGTTAAGAAGGATTGTCAAAACACTGTTGCTAAGCAAATTGGAAGACCAAAAAAATCTACAGAAGTCAGTGTTCACTCCTGAACAGTTCATATTCTACCTAGGAGCTACCACAGGCAGTAAATATGGAATAGGAGAGCCTTATCCATCTGAAACAATTACCACCAACTGTTCAAAGCAACAATTCAGCGGATCGCTTCGCTACTTAGGTACACGGTGTCCTGTATCTACTTTGTCCCATATGCAAGGTTGCAGAAGGAGCCATTTCAGCAATACCTCATAGATCAATTGTTGCAGAGAAAAGACAATTGGGATGATAATTTATAACTGACTCTACAGTCAGAACAGAAACAATATCTAGCGTAATGGTGCAGACGGAGGAATCCTCTACAGGAAGTCCCTTTTCAACAGGAAGCAATGTTGTAAACAATTGTAACAGATGCATTGCTAGCAGGATAGGGATCACACCTGGAGAATGTATCAGTTCAATGTCAGTGGACAGGAAATGGAAGCTCCTACTATATCAGTAAGCAGTTCATCTACTGGTCCAGCCTTTCATTCCATCCCTGAAGACAAGCAACCTCCTAATTCAGACTGACAGCACAGTTATGATGCATTATGGTAACAAGCAAGGGGGCATGAGGTGAAGAAGACTCTCACTGGAAATGTATACATTTTAGCTATGGATGTTAGCCAGACATCTGACCTGGAAAGCAGTGCACATCCTCACTCAAGAAACAGATTTCCTCCGTTTATTTTACAACATTTTGCCAGGTTTATAATGTTCACAGTCCATAATGAGGTGATCTTTCTATCCTCCGAGTAGTCACTCTCTGGCTTGTTATCTCTCCCAGTTTCACGCAGTAGTCCCAGGCTAGCTGACTGGAAGGTGCAGTTTCCTCGAAAGGACAAAGTTAGAAGGGATTCAGAATGTGGCTCCGGTGGTACACCACCTCGCATACCTCACCCGGTGCTACTGTCACCCCTGTTATTGTGCCTTCTCTTGTGTCAAGCCCCTCGTGATCACATATAAGTTTTCCAACAGTTATTTGTGCATTCGTCCCCATGTTACCCACCAAAATGTGCCTTATAACTTGGAGAATTCACTTGTCTGAGGCCATGACCCCTCTCCTGGGCCATGGCATATGGAACCGCAGTGCCTTCTTCCTTCTGGCCACCAGGTCAATCGCGGTTAAACTCTGGTTCCTCCAGGTCTCCACAGCCCTGCCAAGTACCACGCATCAGGCGTTAGACTAACGCATTTCAGTGTGGTGATCCGCATCACCGCACTGAAATGCAAAGTCACGCATTTATAGTGCCTCCTCAGCTGTATGGAGTGCTCTTTACCACTGTGTGAGTACAGTGAGCAAGTTAGTGGCAGCGCGCGGTCTGTTCTACTTGGGGCAGGCTTGGGGGCTGGCTTAGCAGAGCTCTTTCTGGCTAGGCTACAATGTAACCTATTCACCCCACACCAGCGCAACATTAGCACTGACGTCAGGAGAGTCAGTTTTGATTTTGCCTAATAAGAGAGCAAGAACAGACTCGTGTCAATCAGAACCTCACCTGTAGGCGGGCTGCGCGAGAGCGAGGCACTGCAGTGCATACATTTTAAACTGCGCAGGCAGATCCTGCCGCTGCTCACATCGCGGCGTAATGGTACTACTGTTTTCGGACTCCACTCGCCGGAGTGGTGCCTCAACTGAGCCTGCACTGCTGTCAGGCAGTGCACAGCCATTATGCCATAGTGAGTGGAGTCCTGGCCCGTCCGCGGCCCGTGCACTACCCGGCCAGGGCCGGGGAAAGTCCATTGTCGCGGCTGGCTTGCCTATTCCTGGGGCTCGCACAGACAAGTAAATGTCACTCTCTCAAGTGAGTATGCAGCGTCTGCCTCAGTCTCTCCTTTGAGAGTAAAAACAAGGTAAAACACAGGAACATGCCGTGAATTACCATGCTGTAGAGGAGGCTTCGTCAATCGCTCAGGAGTAGGCCAGACACCTACTTTGGTCCTGCTCCACTTGCAGTCAGTGCACCTCCGCAGAGACCTGTAACCGAGCGCCGCCCTGCGCGCCCATCCCCTCGCTGTACCTGAAGGGGAGGAGGACACACCCTTCCCCGTCCCTTTCATGCCCACCTCATGGGAACTGCAAGGACAGAGCCACCCCTGTTGCCAGGCTGAGGCAGGGAGCAGGAGGCCTACTCCCGGAAAAGGTGACCTTTATTCATTTACTAAGTGAAAATAACTTTATTCTGAACGCCGTGCTGTGTGGTGCGTGCATGCACAGTAGGAGCATGACATAGCTGCCAAGTTCATCAACTGGCTTATGTTTCATATTTTACAAGTTTCAGCAAACGTGCGACACTTCAATCAATGTCTTATGTATGACACTTTGAAACTTTTTGCTCCATAGTTCATGATACCCTTCAGCCCGTGCTGGCTTTTATAGGGAATATAACATCGTATTCACGATTGTAGTTTTGCTTTTGATACTGTATGCTGGCTACAAACCCAATACGTGCTGAAACTGCATTTCAGATAAATAGCTTCAAGGCTCCATGAACGATCTATGGAAGAAACATATTTATTTATGCCTTGAACGAAAGGTGTATCGCTCGCATTTCACAACCATGCTTGATGCAATGCAGGGCAAAACGGCCAACAAAAGTTGATTAGATTAAAGGCAGGGTAGGACAAATTACATGCAAATTTGTTTTTTGGACAGGCCCAAAATTAACACGTGCTTTTAATGTGAGGGAGAGGGGTAAGGCTACTGGATGTGACTTGATTTTGTTGACCTACTAAAGAGAGCAATAAATGGAAAGTTTTTGAGGCTTTTAATAGAATGGTGCGACACGTTGTTTTTTGTTGCTCACATGGGTGTAGTTTCTGATATTTGTGTGTTTCCCTTGTCTTCATTGCTTGATTTTTGCTCGCGAGAAAGTGTCACTCATAGTCGTTCATTGTCACTCATAATTACACTGAAATTATGAAAATGTCACACATAGCAATCTGAAACCTTGGCAACTATGTCTCCAGGCTCCATTCCCTCCCAGCCATCTTCTCCTACCTTACACCGCTCAGCTCTACCGTACATTGGCTGACTGCTCCAACCACTCGTTTCTCCTTTGGGATCCTTCGCCTCTCTCCTCTCGACTTGCCTTCCGAATCCTTCCTCCTCTCTCTCCTGCTCTTGTCTGTCCTCCCTTTTGCTCCCGCTTACCCGCTCCTTCAACCTTCTTCTGACCTGGCCAATGACTAGACCACTCTAGGCGGCAATGTTGAAAGTCATATTATTATTGCGCTCCTCATTACAGGCATACAATGTAACCTTTAAAAACATCTTTCCACTATGGGGAATCTTTGGATCCTTTCGTGACAGCTCCAAACAAAATATGCTGAGATTTTGCAGCCATAGTGTAGTCAAAGGATCAGTGTGGAATGCCATTTTAAGAAATTGGTTGAGGAAATTAGTACATGCTTTTCCACAGATTCCCCTCATTTCAGCGGTGTAGTTGGAATTACGCATAACTCAACAATGATGCTGATAGCACCAGACTGACCAAGGCAATGGTGGTACCCAGACTTGATGCAGGTGTCAAGCAAACCTCGCAAGCAGTTGTCATACAAGCCAAACTTTCTCAGCAGACTTCAGCGGCAAGGGCAGATTTCGAATATAATGTCACTAAATTAGGCAGCATGACTCCAAAATTCTGACAGTATGGTCATTTTAATTTATCAGTTGCTTGTATGGAAATTTTAACCCTCTTGCTGCTAGTCCTTATCCCTCCCACTCCCCTTCCTCCCCAAACCATCCCCCCCACCACCACCCCCACTGGTAAGTTTGTTTTTGGCTGTTTAGAATAGTTTGTGCTTAGGCCTCCATAAGTTTTTCCACATAAGGTATCCACACCAATTCTACAACCTTTTTTTCCAACATCCTGGGGATTTCAATGGCACCCAGGGTTTGAGGATTCCCCTGGGGGGACTGAGAAATTAGCCAAAATATAGCTACATTTTGTTTTTTGGGGACAAATGCTGCAGAAGAAAGCGTCTGTTATTTTTCCCTACCAATGGCATCAACAAAAGGTTTGCAGTGCTAAAATCACCATCTCCCAGCTTTCAGGAACAGGCAGACTGGATGCAGAAAACAAAAATTTTTACCACAGTTTTGCCATTTTACTGGAAGATAGCCTATTTTTCCTATTTTTTGTGTTTTCAACCTCATTCCAATTTGTGGTAAAAACCAGTGTGAAACCCATGGTGGATCCTGGAAAGCTATACCTTTCTTAAAACTAGACACAATTCTGAATTCAGCAAAGGGTCATTAGTGTAGATGCTTCCAGGCTTTCCTATCGAAAGTGAAAGTTGAAAGAAAAAAAAAAGTAAATTGAGTTGAAAAAACCAGCCATTTGTGTCTACGTTTTCATCTGTAACTTCTTCTTACTAACATTTTTTACAGCAATGTACTGTTAAATCCACTGGCCCTTCTGGTTGTGGGGATATATAGGGTTGGTTTGTAGGCTCTCCAAGAACCTGAGGTACCCAGAGCCAACAATTGAGCTGCACCTTACAATGGTTTTTCATTGTGTTTTGACTGTACAGCAATTCATATGGTAAATTATTAAGAATGAAAAATGGGCGCCATCCCGAGAGAGCCAAGAACGTGAACGCCCGCCACCTGAGGGCTGATGGCGATAAAGGCCGCAGTGAGGGTCCCATATCGGTGAGGCAGGTAAAAGTGCACGCCTCCTGCGACCTGGAGAGCTGGGGGGCACTCGACACGTTGCAAAGACACTATGAACATCTCCGAGACTGTAAGTGGCTACGCTGGCTCCTACGGGCTGAACATCCACATGGCTTCAAGCGTCGGCCCGTGGGGGTTGGGGGAGGGGGAGAGGGTGTGTGCTAGTATTCACTCAAGGGGTGGGAATCCGACAGTCAGTTGTGCCAATTTCTGCGTGTTGTGGGCTTACGTTCCCTCATCTAGTTGGAATGGGATTATTTGGGCGACAGGCACTCTGCAAGTTTTCAAGGCGGGTGGTTGGGGGCCCACTTAGCAGGGAGGGGGGTGCGGATTGGGGGGGGCGGGATGGGGTTGAGGGTAAGTTCAAGTTCAGCTCATGTCAACCTATTTGTTTCAATGCCGTTGAATTGTTGTGGCACTACGCAGTGGCAGGTTGGGAATCCGTTGAGGTCGTGGACTCAAAGTGTGAATGGGGGATCAGGCTAAGATCAGAATATGGACATGGAATGTCAATGGGATGGGCAATAAGATTAAGAGAACGTTGGTATTGCAGCACTTGAAACGCCATTCCACAGACGTGGTGCTCTTGCAGGAAACCCACCTCCGTGGTAATAATTGCAGGGCCTTGGATAGGTTCGGGTACAAGATGGCAGCCCACTCAGGGTTCACGTCAGGCTCGAGGGGTGTGGGGATATTGGTCCGTAGGAGCCTGCCAGTGACCGTCTCGGGCTACTGGACGGAGGATTCTGGGTGCCTAGCGGCGGTGGCGGTGAGATGGGAAGGACGTATGGTGGTCCTTTGCTCCTGTTATATCCTGCCCGGCCTGCATGCCACACTCTACAAGAAACTGGGGACATACTTGGCGAACCTTCCAAGTGGCACTCTGGTCCTAGGGGGTGACACTAACGCGGTCATGAACGTCGAATTAGATCGGTCAGGACAGACGGGCTAGCGGAGGGGAGATGGGCCTGCGGGGCTTCACGGACGCAATGGGCCTCAGCGACATATGGCGAACATGGTTCCCAGCCCGGAGACTCTACACCTTCTACTCGGCCAGACATGGTTTCTTCTCGAGGTTGGACCACATTTTTACGCGGGGTGATCAATTGGGAGACTTCGTGGACCCGTGTATTATGGTGCGGGGTATATCGGACCACTCTCCGGTTGGTGTTCTCCTTAGGGGGACGGCGGTTGACAGGGCCGCATTCCCTCGGATAGATCTGTGGCGGTTAAAAGACAATTCGATCACTGACAAGCTTAGGGAGGGTTCCGAACACTATTTCTCCGACAATCAGGGGTCGGTTGCCTCCCAGCTAACGTTGTGGGAGGCATACAAGGCGGTCCTGAGAAGACAGGCCCAAGCTTTGATCGGCGCCCAGAAGAAAGAAGAATCGCTGCAGATTCAACAGTTGGAGCGCGAAATCGAGTCTCTGGAGCGAGAGGCCAGTGCGACGCCCTCGCCGGAGCGCAGCCATGCCCTGGCCCTGAAGCATAAGGAACTTCGCTCGTTAGCGGAGGGTGAGGCGCGCGCCTACTCCCTCGCCACGCAACATCGGATATACGACGCAGGAGACAAAAGTATGAGGCTTCTCGCGTGGCTTGAGCGTTGTGATAGGGAGCGTTCCTGGGTCACGGAGGTGCGGGATGGTTCGGGGGCCCTAGCTTCCACGAGTGCGGCCATAGCGGAGGCTTTTGCATCCTACTATGAGGGGGTATACACCCCGGTGTGCACTAGAACCGAGAGAGACTGCGAGGAATTCTTGCGGGACTTTGCGCTGCCCATGCTATCCCAGGAGCACACTGATCGTCTGGATGCAGACCTCACAAGAGCGGAGCTGGGAGAAGCCCTCAATGCCCTCCAGGGCGCAGGGACCCAATGGACTCCCGGTTGAAATCTTTAAGAAACAGGCGAGTGTGGTACTGGAGCCCATGCGACGCATGCTCCTTGAGGCGCGGGAGGTGGGTATGCTTTCACCCGACCAGCGAGAAGCCACAATTGTGGTTATCCATAAGGCCGGGAAACCGGCGGACTGCTGCTCCTCCTATCGGCCCATCTCGCTCCTGAATGTGGAGGCGAAGGTATTGGCCAAGGCCTTAGCGACAAGACTGCTATCCGTACTTCCCGATCTTGTGCATGTGGACCAGTCGGGTTTTATGCCCCACAGGAGCACTCGGCATAACCTGCGGAGGCTCTATGGTATTCTGCATATGACGAAGGACGTGGGCAGTGCGCAGACGGCATTGATGGCGCTGGACGCCTCAATGGCCTTCGATAGCATCGAATGGCCATACCTATTTATGGTACTGCAGAGACTGGGCCTGGGCCCGGTGTTCTGTAGCTGGGTGAGACTCCTTTACACGCAGCCGATGGCAAGGGTGAGGGTCAATGGGGTGATGTCCCGGGCTTTTCCCTTGCACAGGGGCACTAGGCAGGGTTGCCCCCTGTCTCCGCTCCTGTTTGCCCTGGCCCTGGAGCCGCTCGCCCATTGGATCAGAGGAGATAGGGCCTTCTGGGGCCTGGCACTCACGGATGAGTGGGAGGAGCGTATATCTTTATACGCAGATGATATTGTCCTCTATATGGCCAGACCCTACCACTCGATGGCACGGGCTCTCCACCTCTTCGCTCTCTTCGGCAGTTATTCTGGCTATTCGATCAATTGGGCCAAGTCAGTGGTTTATCCTCTGTCGGGTCCATCCCCTCGGATCCCGAGGGACTGCCCTGCATCGTTAGAGACCGCTGGATTCAGGTACCTGGGAGTGTACGTCACCAGAGACAGAGAGGAGTTTTTCGCCCGCAATCTGGAGCCTCAACTGACGAGGCTGGGGTTGGACATTGTTCACTGGAGGTCTCTGCCCCTTTCCTTGATGGGGCGCGTGGCGCTCTTCAAAATGCTGGCGCTGCCACGCCTTCTATATATCCTACAAAATACACCGTACCTGGTCCCGGCGGCGACGTTCAAGCGGATCTCCCGGGAGTTGCGGACGTTACTTTGGGACGGCGGCAACCCGAGGATTGCACTGCAGAAGCTTACGCGGGGGTGTACGACGGGGGCTGGCCCTCCCGGACGTCCAACTCTACTACTGGGCAGCGCAACTGCAGGTGGTCAACGATTGGGTCTATGCGCCAATCTCGGAGCCAGCTTATAGAATGGATAGGCATGCTATGCTTGGGGGAACTTGTGAGCCATATCTCTACTCCCGTAGGCAGAGTCGTGACTTGCCCGCGCATACCGGGGTAGTGCTCCACTGCTGGAGGGAGGCCAACAAATTCTTAGGCTGGGCGAATACCCTAACGGGACGGACCCCGCTTTGGACGGGTGACCAGTTAAAGGAGGTGACGGGACTATCAGGCTTTAAGGGGTGGAAACTGATTGGCATCGAGTATCTTGGCGATGTGTGTAAGGGGAGGGCCCCTGTCTCCTTTGCGGCTCTGAAAAAAGAATACCAACTTAATGACTCCCAACAGTACCATTACCTGCGCCTTGTACATGCATTGCGCGCCCACATACATTCTGACACCTCAATCCCGGAGTACTCCCCTATGGAAGACAGGCTCCTCCTCGACCCCATCCTAGCGAAGCCCACGTCAACGATCTACCGAAAACTCATAAACAATATGCCGGACCCCCTTGGTCCCCTACGGGTGAGATGGGAGGGCGACATTGGGACACTGGACGATGAAGACTAGCAGGATGCCCTGCAGAGCCCTCGTGAAGTTGCGATCCGGCCGCGATTCCGCTTCGTGCAGCTAAAAATACTTCACAGGGTCTATTATCCCCGCACCCACCTGTTCTCCTGGGGTAGGATTTTATCCCCCTTGTGCGTGAGGGGCTGTCAAGGGGAGGGCTCGTTCTACCACATTCTATGGGACTGCCCACTCATAATACCGTTCTGGACCAGGGTGGCGCAGACGATGGCAGTGGTGGTGGGATCTCCGGTCCCAATGGAGCCCAAGTGGCTCATACTCATGATTAAAGGAGCCACAGATTGGACACGGCATAATGAGACTTGGTTAGCGCTGGCAGCAGGGGTGGCGAAACGTAACATTGCCAGGTGCTGGGGTGCACAGGCGCCCCCTTCATGGGACCAGTGGCTCTGTGACTTGGATTGGTGTCAGAGGGCGGAGGAAACGGTCTACAAGTCTCGGGGTTGTGTGAACAAATGGAGGAAGGTGTGGGGTCCCTGGCAAAGGTTCCGAGCCTTACAGGGGGGGTTGGGATAAGGAGATTATTGCACTTAACCGTCCGTATTTCCACGCATGCAAAAACCACATGACGAACTGTGATCCCTATATTTGTATAATGAACTGCCGCTGTGTACTGTATTTGAACATGAGCAATGTTAATAAAAAGAATTTAAAAAAAAAAAAAAAAAAAAGAATGAAAAATGGGTATGGAGGAAAACTCTGTATCTCTGGAATGTATGCCAGATACTGAGTTTAGGAGCATGGTTGTTTGTACATCTCTGAATTTATGGGTACCCATACTGGTATGTGTTTCAGAGGGCATTTTGTAAAATGTCTTCTTTTTTACACACTTGCTTACATTTGAAAGGCACACACATAGAGATATTCAATGGTAATAACAAATGTTCTACTATTCTGTATTTCCACATTCCTCCCGATAAAAATGGTACCCCACTTGTATGGCTGGACCTTGGGCCTGCAACATAAAACACCCCAAAACGTGACCTAGGAGACATCATATTTCACACAGCTGAATCCATGTTTTTTTTCACAAGGTGGCTAGCTGTGGATTTTGGGCCCTAGCTCAGCCGGTACCTAAGAAAACATATGAAACCAGTACACCTTTGAAAACTAGATACCTGTGGGAGTCCAGGGTGGGGGGACTTGTGTGGCTCTCACCAAGTTTTTTTACCCAGAACCCCTTAAAAAATCTCAAACTTTCCCTAAAAAAACACATTTACCCTGCATTTATGTGAGGAAAACTCTTGGATTCTGCCGGGACACACAAATTTCCTGCCACCAAGTGTTCTCCCAAGTCTCTTGAGAAAAACATAATGCTGGGTGGTGGGAAAATTGTTAACATCAGGATAAAGAACCACTGACTTACAGCTCGTGAGCTGTAAAGCCATGTCAAGGCACCAACCACTTTACAGTCAATTCACGCTTGAGAGACAGAAAACCATTCATATTGCCACCTGCAGGCTAAATATAATACAACGCTTACAATTACAAACAGCGCTATTCGAGGGCACATCTCTCATACGCCAAGGACTAACACACCAATCACACCACCAAGCACCAAAATTTTAGACAACTTACAAACACATCTCAAGCTGGTCAATACACAAACTGACTACCAGCCACCAACACACATCAAGCCCACACACACAACACCAGCCAGATGTCAGTTCAGACACAACAATCCCACCGCATGGAAGCTGGTGGAATGTGTGGACTGGCGTTTTGGTGGTGGTATGTGTAGTGACTTGCTGCTGGTCACAACACACACACACTGGCAGCCAAAGGCCAGTCCACAAACAATGCCAGCCACACACTGCCAGCCAAATGCTAGTCCACACACACCAACAGCCAAGCGCCAGTCCATGTAGCCCGCCAGCCACTCACAGCGCCAGCCAAACGCCAGTCCACGCACACTGCCAGTTATGCGCCAGTCCACGCACACCACCAGCCAAGTGCCAGTCTATACACACTGCCAGCCAAGTGCCAGTCCACATACACCGCCATCACATTCTGTTTTACCAAACAAGAAAACACAAACCTATAAGATGAAAAACCAGCTATGACTACAAACACAACAGGTCTAAATAAATACATCAAACAACTGCCAACTGGGAAACTGAACAAAAAATATAAAACGATACAGACCAGCCAGTTCACTTTCACTCTCACGGTTGCCCCCAATACTTGAGTTGCGTGCGGTACGATTTAAAACATGCAGGCACACATAGACCAGTCTTAGAAGAACACTCGGGGCAGTACATATGACTCATTTCGCACCCCTCTTTTGACACAGACTCTACATCTCCTAGAGGGAAAGTTTTTTTTGGGTGTGGGAGGAATGTAATCAGGAAAGGGGCAATCTTTCAATCTAGCCACATCCTCCACCACTCCATCTCTAGGAACACTTGCGGGCTCCACTACAAGAAGGCTGCCTATTACAGAAACTGAACAAAACTCATTATTGAATATGGAGAACAATCCTTGAATATAACAAGAGCATTGAAGGTTGCCAAATGAAACAAATGAACAGCCAACTTCTTATACCAAATGTATGACTTACGTACAGCACTGTAAGGCTCCAACCTCAGATCTACTCTATCTACACCACCCATGTGCTTATTGTAGTCTAAAATGCACACAGGTTTGCGCACTTCATCAACCTGACCCCAATCACTGGTGAAGTACTTTCATCATGAATGTTTGTCAGATGTGGACATCTCTCCTGTCTGAAATTCACCGCTAGAGGTTCATCACTACGCAAGGCGCTGCACTGTCCCCTCTGAAATCTTTTACATACACGCTCTTTAGGGTAACCTTTATGGTTAGAGTGGATTGTGCCACATGCAACAGTATCCACTTGAAACAATTCCTTGAACAATTACACACCAGTGTAGAAGTTATCTATGTATAAATGGTGACCTTTATTAAAACGTCCTCTACCAAGTTCCTACACAATTTTCTCACTGACTCCAAAAGTGGACGGACAACCAGGGGGGGGCCAATAGAACAATCCTAACCAGTGTACACTCTGAAATTATAGACATATCCAGAACTACTCTCTGACAGCATATACAACTTAATTCCATAACGTGTCCTCTTGCTAGGATTGTACTGCCTAAAAACCAAACAGCCCTTGAGCAGGACCATTCCTTCCATGGAACATAGATCTCTGAAAAGCGATCTACAAAATGATCAGGAACAGGATGAATCTTGAAAAGGTCACTATCTGGGTGATCCTCTGGCAATGCTGAAGCATTATCAACAAAATGCAGCATTCGAAGCAGAAGCAAATACCAATCAGGGCTCATGGTTGCAGGAAATATAGCAGTTGCTATAAGTGGACTATCAGACCAATATGAAGACAGTGACAGCTCCCTTATCAATCCCATCAACAAATTGAAACCCCAGAACTTCTTCACCTCATCCAGATTTGTGGGAGTCCACCAGGTAGCTCTAGAGGGGGGCTTAAGTCTGACACTGTTGGCCCTCAAATACTGTTCAGCATACAAGTTATTCTAGTCAGCAATCTCATCCAAAAATACATCATCCATGAACAACTGAAAGACATTTTTAGGCAAACTTTTTCAGTATTTACCCTCCCCCTGCAAGGCCAATAACAGCAGGCAACATGTGCAGCACCATGTTTGGGGGCAACACAGAGTTCAGCACTTCCAATGGGAAGACTTCCAGTCCCAGGCTGCAATCCAGATCCGTCTTGCTGCACTATCAGCATATCAGTGTCCTCCTCTAAAATAGGCACTTCCTTCGCACTGATAGTGGCTTCATCATCAGATGATTCCTTTTGGACAGAAAATTATTTGCCAGAATCTTGGACTTCGTCCTCTGCCTGAGATGCAGAGTCAGTCTCAGAACCATGGTCAGAAGAAAATTAGAAATGCAAATCAACAACTTGCTGAATGGTCAACCTGCTGTTAGCCATAATCTTTGCTAATAAAAGTAATGCAACAAATAAGGCAACAATAACCAACACTGTGTAAAAATAAGTAAACAAACTGTGGCTTTATCAAACTGAAATTAAAACTACTGACATATAATAATCTGGAAGCAAAGGTCAATCAGTACAAAGCACACAAAGACCTATATACTCAAAGAGTTTACCACTCAATTGCCAGAGACAGCAAGACTCAGGATCAACTGCACCTACACTGCACAGACACAGCAAGCCACAAAGAAGCCCCACTGGAAAAGTAAAAAAACACATTACAGATATTGTACCACATTACACATATCAAGGTAGTATAGAACTTTCACAAATCAATACGTTACTTTGAAAGACAATCACATAAAAAGCTAAAGATTCAAACATTAGTGCAGCAGTCAAAATATTTTAAAAAAACAGGCAAGGGATACACTTTTGAGGAAAAGATTAAAAAATGTATTACTTACCAACCACAACTACACAAACTACAGATCTGCCAAAGCTACATCCACAAACAGGATTCACCAACACGACAAAGGAAACAATTGGCTCTGCAATAAAAAAGCAAAAATTAAAACACAAATAAAAATGATAACAAAATATCAATCAAAAGACAGTGATATTCCCCCGAAAGGAGACGTGACAAAGGTGAAAAAGCAGATTCCCCATCCCACACATAACCTTATTCGCAAATGACTCATGTTACCACTCACCTAGAGGTCTTAAAAATTGCTGATCTGCCCTCTGGGGAGGGGGGTGGAATACAAAAAAATAAAGGCCCCCAAGCGACCCTTCTACACACTATCCTGGGAGTCTAGTGGGCTTCCACCCCCCTGGCCCCCAGGAAAGATTGGCCTAAAAACGGCCAATCTGTCCAGAGGGGTGGCGGAATACAAAAATAGTTATACCTCAAAGGGAGTAACCCTTGCCCAAAGGGTTGCTTCCCCATCCAACAAAACAAGTCCTGGTGGTCTAGTGGGCTTCCACCCCCCCCCCCCCCACCAGAATGACAGCTCGGCCTAAAAATGGCCAATATGCCCTCTGGGGGGGGGGGGAGCAGAATACAAATAAAAAGACTCTCCAAAGGGAGCGACCCTTGCCTAAGGGTTTGCTTCCCCAACAACATAACAAGTCCTGGTGGTCCAGTGAGCTACCACCCCCGAGGGCAGATCGGCCTACAAACGGGGCAGAATTACCCCAAAAATTATCCCCAAGTGGAGCGACCCTTGCCCAAGAGGTTATTCCCAGCTATTATGCAAAGAAATTAAGCCCTGGCGTCTGGTGGGTTTCGACCCCCTCCCGGTGGCAGATCGGCAAAAGAAACCAGCCCAACTGGCCCCCAGGGGGACCAAAACGCACAACAATATTGCCCCCTTAGGAGAGTGACCCTTGCCCAAGGGACCGCTCCCCCAACAACAAAAAAGCCCTGGTGGGACAGTAATGTGGATTCCTGCTCAGCGATCATGACCCCACCCGTGATCGCGGAGCAGGAATCCACTACAGAGAGAAAGACACAGGGGGAAAGGAAAAACTCTTTCCTTTCCCCCTGTGTGTGTTCTGTAGCCAAACCCCCTGGAGAAGGATTTATAGAAGCGAGTCTTCTCTCTTGGATGCGCTGGAAGCAAATGCCTTCCAGCGCGTCGCAACACCTTCTGATGACCTTGGCACGCCGTGCTTGTGCTGATGTCATCAGATCGCAGGGGAGGGATCAGATGGGCAGCCAAAGCGCTTTGGCTGCCACCCTAATGGATCCATGTTATGGGGAGGGGCAGTGGGGGGGGGGAGCCAATGCTCCCAACACAGGTGGGTGCAAGTATGGTTTGCAGCCGTCCTCAGCACATGCCCACCATGGCTGAGGATGGCTCCAAGATGCCCTGAGCACCCAACAGGTTAGAGAAAGCAAAATACTCATCAACAAGACCAAGCAATGTGGCGTGGCTTCGCTAGCCACGATGGCAGACGCGACTCGCTAGAGCTCCGTGCGGGTGCCCGTCAAGCGGCATCCATCGACTGCAGCGAGGGCCCCAAACTGCACCGGAGCTCTTACGCTGCACTCCTGAACGACAGGGGCGTCAGCAGGAGCGGAGGTCCCGAAAAGAAAACGGAGAAAACGGAACATCTCTGGCGATCCACGCGGCGGGGGCCGCCTGACTTCAACATGGCGACCACCCGCGGACTCCCGAGGTCGATGGAGAGACCCTGAAGGACCGGGACTCCAGTACATGTGTGGGGCGGATCGGCCCCCGGAGGTGAACGAGGGGGCACCGGAACACGTTTGACAGTCGTGGAAGGTGGGACCCAGAGGTGGAAACAAGCTACGCCACCGGGAAGCGCCGCTGGATGCCTGACCGCGCTGTACGCCGGGAGGGACCCTGTGGCAGGCGCCATTAATGCCGGTGACCCCTGGACACTACCCGGCGGCCTCCTGGGCCCCAGGACGAGACCTCACACTCACTGCCATCTCGGACCCCAGGGGCTACCAGAGGAGGGGCTGTGGCCCATTGGGAGGCAGCAGGGAACACACAGGGACTGCGTGGGTGCGGAGGAAGAGAGGCTTGCACCAGCAACCAGGGGGGCGGGGAAGGAATCAGGCCACGGGCCGTGAAGACCCGACTGAAACCCCTCCTCTGCCACTACTACCGGACGAACTATGCCGAATGGAGGGGCTCCCCTCGTTTTCCCCCAGAAGGCATTTTTTGGGGCCTGGAGAAAGCCCGGGCCATGACTGCATTAACCTGTGAGGAGAGCTCCCCAAAGCGGGGCACCACCGAGTGAAGGTGCGGGCCGGGGAAAGGAGGAGTGGGCACGAGGGGCTCCAAGCCACCTTACACCTGAGGTCAGCGGGTGGAACACGGAGATAATGCCGCGGACATTTGAGAGGCAGAAGCCGTTCCTCCCTGACTATGGCTCGCTGACATGGCCATGAGGTGTACTCCCATAGAGGTGGTCTAAAGGAAAGAGGGCAGTGGTGAAAGAGGCACAGAACAGGGCGGAAGGCCTGGACAGTCGAGTCGGGGAGCGGTGCAGAAAGAGACGGGGGCTCCCCCTTTCTCCCCCCCATCCATAAACAATAAGTACACTGCGACATCCCTACTGACAGCCTCTCCAGGGGCCCAACAGCAGCAGCCACCATCCGCCTCTCTCACGAGTTGGTCGCAAGTAGGGCCATAGCCCCAGCCCGGATTGTCGAAGAGGGGGCCTTAACAAACTAGGCCGGAATCAGTCTGGACTCAGAGACCTGGTTGGGGCACCCACGGAAAAACTGAGGTGGAGGGGAGGCCGGTCCTGCCAGGAACCACCGCGGCGCAATACCCGAAGGCCCACCACCCCTCCGGGAGAGTGTTGCGAAAACGACAAGGCTTGGTGGGGGATTGGGACAGAGCGGATCCAGGACCGGAGTGTCATGGGCACAACCCCAGGACTGGCCCGACAAACAAGGTGGCTGGGCGCTCACATTGCTGGCCGCGAAAATGGGACGCCTCAAGACGACCGGGGGACCCCAGGCCCCTAGCCAGACAGGACCGGGGTCCCCAGCTCCAGCGGGTCAGAAGGCAAGCACAGACCCTAATGGCATCATGTCTGAAAAACTTGACAAGGTCCTAGCGGCCATAGAGCACTCATGCGTTACCATGGAGGAGCACTTCAGCACCTAGCCACGGACCTCAATCTGCTACGTGACGACCACAGGAAGCTGGCGGACAAGGTGGCAGATGGGGTAAAAACGCTGTCGGCAATGATACCTCAAACTAAAGCACAACAGGACTCCATAAAAGACTTACAGGCCCGTGTCGCGACTCTGGAGGACAGAACGGACGATCTGGAAGGGCGCTCCAGAAGAAGTAACTTGCGCATCCTGAACCTGCCGGAGGGAGTGGAGGGAAAAGACCCCGTTGACTACACAGAGACCTGGCTCCGGTCCTTTACACCGCGGGAGGAACTCACCTCTTACTTCTCATTCGAAAGGGCGCACAGGGTTCCGGCGCGACGACCGCCTCCGGGCTCGCCCCATGCTAGTAATGCTGCTCCACTTTCGGGACAGGGATGCCATATTACGAACCAGACAGAATGCTCCCATCACGGTAGAGGATAAACATGTCATGCTCTTCCCAGACTATTCCAGAGCGGTACAGCGGAAGCGAGCGTCATTTCTCGAGATAAAAAGACTACTACGGAGTCAAAACATCCAATATTCTCTGTTGTTCCCGGCACAGCTCAAAATAATTCATAACGATACTACTCTATTCTTCACAGATCCGCAGGAGGCAACGGACTGGATGGACCTGAACCTACAGAGTGGCCCAAATCAAAAGAGCGCCAGAGCATCGAGGCACAAGACAATCCAGGCCTCCAAGACGCGGAGTACGGAATACCAGGAGTCAAGCCGGAAAGCAACCACTTCATAAAACACTGGCATTACCAGGCGTGGCACAGATTATAGCGGAGCGCCGGCAATCCATACAAGCTGCGGCGGAAATGGGGGCAAATCTCTCAACCTCTGATCATGAAGACACTCCGCACATTTTCACACCCGAAGAAGAAGATCCCAACGACTCTAGTGACTCTAATGAGAACTCTGGGGCCCTGCCTACCGTCACGCCACAGACGGCCGACACACTTATATAAAGCCGGCTCACAGCTGTTGACACATTGCCCCCGAGCGCAAGAGTAGCCCAGCTCCTTAATTTCACGTAGCACACTAAGTGCCATGAAAGCGCTAGCCCCCAGCCACCACAGATGCGGGTGACCCTCACTAGTTACACACAGAACTACAAGGGACCCACCTGGCGCGAAGAGTCTCAGTGGTTTGCATGAGTCAAGCGAAACACCCCCCCACACGGTACGTTAGTGGGTACGCGGTTGTACCGGTTTGGGTGTGCTGTCTGTTGCAGCAGATCCCCTGTATTGGGTCTTCAACCCCAAAGAGTTCTAGTTCAACCCCTCGCCCTACCCTGACCTCATACCTATCCCATCACAAAGGGCTGAAACACTTGCTGGCACACTCACTCCTCACACCGGGCACCAACAAGCTCTCCATGGGGTCTTTAAGTGGGACCCCCGGGGCTTCCCTTCCTCACTGCGCGACCTATCAGCTACCATGAGCCCGTCGGCAGATGTTAAATTTCTCACTCTAAACGCACGGGGTATACATACAGCTCGGAAGCGCTACGCCATTTATGCTTATATTAAACGCCAGCAGGCGCGGTTATATTATTGCAGGAAACTCACCTCACAAAGGGGGAACTAGATAAGCTCCAAAAGCGATGGCGGGGAACCTTTTGTGCCACGACGTATTCAGCATATGCGCGAGGAGCCCTCATCTGGCTCAGGCGGGAGTCCCCTTCCTGGAGACTAATAGAAAGATAGATCCCGAAGGGAGATACGCCCTGCTAGAGGGGTTATTGGATGGACAGCCAATACTAATAGGCAGCATCTATGCCCCCAATGCAGAACAAACACTATTCTGGGAAACCCTATCACGCGGCTTGGCTCAATTCACATCTTCACCGTGGGTTTTGGGAGGGGATTACAATTGCACGTTGGATCTCAACTTAGATAGATCTTACCCACCCGCCCCAACATCGCAAACCCACGCGCAAACAGCTCGGCTCCAGGCCTGGGCAAACCACTGGTCGTTGACGAACGCATGTTGACATGCACATCCGACAACTAAACTCTATTCCTTCCATTCAATCCCCCACGACTTACGAGTGCGGCTGGACCGCTTCATGTGCACACGCACGATCCTCCCCCTAGCTCAACACTCGGACTATCTAGGTAGGGTGATATCAGATCATGATGCACACGTTCTGACTCTTAGATGGCGCCCACCCTCACCGCCAGTTCCCACCTGGCGGCTCCCACGAGACTGCTTAGAGGATCCAGTGTTCCAACATGAACAGAGGGAGAACATTCAGAACTACTTTTCTGAAAACGCACACTCCACGGGCTCTAGGACACTCGAATGGGACGCCTTCAAGGTGGTCATGAGGGGAGCATGCATCCGACAGATTGTGGGGGTACGGTAAACATTAGAGCAGGCGGTACAAGCGACGGAGCAACGCTTAGCGCAGCTATCTAAAGAGGCAGACACACAGGCGACTCTCCACACACAAATAGCAGAAGCCAAGACCAATTACGCAGAGGCCTGCGCAGATCTGCGTAGATACAATTTCCGTGCCTACGCAGCCAGAATTCACAGAGAGGGAAACCGAGCCGGAACCATGCTTGCATGGCTTGTCCAGCAGGACCTGAATACACAACCCATTACCAGTATCAGAAACACGGCAGGTGAGATCACTTACGCGCAGGCGGATATCATGTTTGCTTTCCATGAATATTACAGGGACCTGTACAGGGAACCGTTTCCGGACAGAGGTGAACACATCCAAAAAATACTACAATCCATTACTATAACACAGATAACGGAAGAAGACCAGACCTCACTAGACGAACAAATCACGACAGCAGAGATCAAACATGTGATCCATCATTTAGCCAAAAACAAAGCCCCAGGCCACGGCGGCTTCCCCATAGAATACTACCACACATTCTCCCAGAAACTAGCTCCACAGCTGGACATAGTGTATAGGGCAGCGCAAGAGGCGAAAACACTCCCCCAGTCCATGCGGGACTCAATACTAGTGACTTTCCCCAAACCAGATCGGGATCCTCTGCTTAGGTCATCATATCGGCCCATTACCCTGCTAACGGCAGACTGCAAAATATTTGGGAAGATCCTAGCAGACCGAGTAACGGGGGTGCTCCCGCGCCTGGTACACCCTGACCAGTGTGGGTTCGTGCCAGGGAGAAACACCTCTCAGAATATACGTCGGCTATTCCATATCCAAGATGGTGTACGGGGCCGGTTCCCATATGCCGCGTGCCTCATACTAGACTTAGAAAAGGCCTTTGACACCTTGGCGTGGCAGTATTTATTTGCGGTGCTGCAACGAGTGGGGATGGGACCCCAACTCCTAGCGTATATTAAATTGTTATACACCGGCCTCGCCACCTGGGTCCGAATAGGCCAACATATCTCTCCACCTATCCAGGTGTCCCGGGGTATGCGTCAGGGGTGTCCCCTTTCCCCGTTGCTCTTTGCCCTCGCGATGGAACCACTGGCGATCAGACTTAGAGAGGGGGGCGAACTTTGGGGTATACCACTCGAGGGGCAAACACATAGTGTATCTCTATACGCAGATGATCTCCTAATATATGTCAGAGACATCACAGCAGACCTCACACCTCTATGGGCCACACTTGACGACTTCGGGAGGGCGGCGGGCTTGAGGGTGAATTGGACCAAGTCCACTATCTATCCCCTTCACCCTGACGCCCCCCATTGGGAGATAAACGCGGGGGAAATCAAGTTGGCATGGAATGGGAATGCTCCTAGGTATCTGGGAATCAGGCTATACCATACTCCGAGGGATGTCCTCGAGGGCAACCACTTTCGGGCCCTACCAGGGATCAAGGCCCAGGTCACCTTCTGGTGAACGATTCCCTTGGCCCCCATAGGGACGGTGGCTTTATCAAAGATGATAATAGTACCCCGTCTCCTCTATTATTTTGCAAATGTCCCAGTGATCCCCCCACGGGCCATTTTCCGAGAACTAAACTCCTTACTACTGTCACTAATATGGGGTGGAGGCCGCCGTAGAGTAGCTATGACGACACTGCAGCTGCCACAAGACCGTTTCGGGTTGGGAGCCCCTTCCTTTGAGGCCTACTTCCTTGCAGCGCAACTGTAGTGGCTCTGGCGCTGGACAGCTGGGCGTAACCTAGAGGAAACGGAATCACCATCGAGGACACTGTTGACCCCAGAGATCACTCGAATGGACCAAACCTAACCCCTCCCACTCCATTTTGGTGAAGGTAGCCAGATCCTGCATGTTAAAGATTCACCGTCTTTCTCGATCGACGCCAATGTACTCCCCATTATTGCCACTAGCGGGTCTCCCTAGGCCACATGGCCACTATACATCTAGAGACTTACAAACCTGGACAGAATATGCACTCACGGAGGTGGAGACCCTGTTCACAGAGGGCCAGTTAACCTCTTTTAAAGGCCTAGCAGAGGGGAGTGGGCTCCCCGCAGGACAATTCCTACTTCACAGACAGCTCATAGCGGACTGTAGGAGGACATGGGACCTGACGGAGGGAGAACCCAAAACACACCCCACACTGCACGCGATATTAAATATGGGAGCAGGGAGACACCTTGTCACTTGGATATACAAATGAATCATAGACCTCACATGTGTGCCACTAACACAATTACGGCTTAAGTGGGAAGAGGAATTCGGCCGGGCGCTACATGATAAGGAATGGCTCGCTGCATTAGAGCATCATAAAAAAGTGTTGCGCAATCAACGCTTTAAAAACATCCAATTCAACATACTACATTGCGCGTACCTCACGCCGGAACGGCTCAAGCGCTTCTTCCCTGCAACGCACTTTGAATGCCCATGCTGCCACATACCTGAGGCTACATTTGTTCATATGCTATGGTCATGCCCCACCCTACAGCCTTACTGGGCAGGCGTGCACGTCGCGATATTGGTGGTCACGGGTCTGGCAGGCCTCGCCACCTGGGAGGCCAGTGCCCTGGGATCTTTAAACGGAAAAAGTAGAAAAAGGTGGAGACTCGCTTTGCGATACTGGACCTGCTCCTGGCTAAGCGTAGCATTACACTACACTGGCGTTCTCCAAACGGTCCCCCGATAGCAGCATGGAGGGGGGCGGTCAAAAAATGGGGTGCCGCCGAGGAGGACGCAATTAGGCTAGAGGAGGCGGGGGGAACACGACGACGCCACATATCCATGGAGTGGTATATGCTCCTACACAGCTTCAAACAGACACATAACACCCCTACGAATACCCCAGGCGCCACTCAGACGGAGCTTGATCCTGTAGCGCCCCGAGTAACACAGGAACCCCCCCCCGGGCAGGTCCCACCCCCCCTCATTTCAACTGGCACCCCATACGTGCCCCGGTGTGAGAGCAATACCTAGTGCCAATAGACCAGCAGCAGCCAATGCCCTTATTCCCAGCCCCCCTCCTTTCTATTCCTGAGTTATTCATCCCAGTTGGTTCAAACAGATGGATTCCTTTCAACCAACCATAAGAGCAGTAGGATGCACCAAATAGGCCCTGGTGTCTAACGAACCAGAATGAGACCCATCCTCACTAAGCATTCATGCATGTTAAGACACACTATGCATACCTGTACAAATAATGATTGTGATGTTAATATATCATAATGGTAATATAACTCACCGAATGTTACAGGACTGTCGTTGAAGTTATAAAATGTATACCCAATATGTACATGAGAAAACTAATAAAAAGGTTTACCAAAAAAAAAAACAACAAGACCATGCAATGTATTGAAGTGGAAGATATTCTGAATAAAGTACCAAAATACGTACATGGCCCAATTTCAAGAGGATGCCTTCATTCCATACTTCTTGCACTTGACCCAGTCATAATTACAATTGTCCTCAATAAAGGTCTGTCTTGCTGCAATTACTGCTTAAAAGATTGCCCACAAAGCAAGTGTCCTTCAAGGTTCCTGTAGTCAAGTAAATTTTTGAAGATCTAAATAAATTATTGCCCCCAATATAAACACCATCACTACTGTGGGAACTCTGTCTCGTCTTATCTAGATTATTGGGTCTTCCTTTTGAGCCAATTCACGAGGCTACGATTCAACATGCAAGATATGAAGAAAGATACGGGCCCTGCCTGCTGTACTGTCTTATACAATATTTCATGCAAATAATGTAGTTATTAGGATGCCCCCTCTTTTCTGCCTAAAGTAGTTTCAGAATTCCACATCAATCAGACGATCACTTTGCCTCTCTACTTTCTCAATCCATCAACGCCAGCCCCTGAATTTCTTGGATGTGAGGAGAGTACTGCAATTTTATCTATATCAAACAAAAACTCTTTCAAAATCCAGCCAATTATTTATTGTGCTTACATCCGTCAGGGTTTACCCACATCTAAACAGTCTATCTCTAGCTCGATTGTATCGTGTATTTCCTTTTCTTACTAATTAGCGGAGCAACCTTTCCCAGGTAGACCAAAGCTCAATCCACTAAGAGAAAAGCAACTTTTACAACTTTGATGAGAAATGTTCCCTACACAGATACCTGCTACTTAGAGATCAGTGCATACACTCACAATGCATTACAGCCTACATTTAATGCTAAAGTCGAATTAAAAAAATGTGTTTAGCAAGTAACAGGATATTAGCAATCAGACACAAAGATTTTCTTGTTTTCTGTTTTCTATGCCAAAGAGCCACATTAGTAAAATTGCTCTTAGCTTGCTGCTCTAGTCTAATGTCTATGACTATGAATGAAGATCATACGATGCAAAAGACTTATAGCCCTGGTACTGCAGCGTAGGGATCTTCATTAAAGTCATAGACAACCCACTCGTCCCTTGGCCTGGATTACCTTGGACATTCAAAACTCAATTACTACTCTGTCAAAGTATCTTTTTTCAAATGTCTCATCTTAAAAAGTCTAATACATAAATAGGGCAACCCACTAGTCCCCAAGGAACTGGGTATCATCAATAACAAAAGACAAATGTTCCTTGAGGAATCATTTAGATATAACTTAATATTTCAAATCGTCACCTATGTGAACAGAATAATCAACAATCAGGGAATTTCGCATAAATGAATGCTTTTTATATTTGATTCAATCAATTTTATCAAAAAATAGCAAAAAATATATATACATTTATTATTTTGTGTACGGCAACAAATTTGCTACTGACTCAGTATATATAAAATACACAGTAGTGACCAACACCTTTTGTTTTGAACAAACGTATGGACAGTACATCAAATCACCCATACAGTACAGCTTAATTAGTTGTTTGCATTAGTTTCATTATGCATTCAGCACACATAAATGAAAACAAAACGGTGTAGTAGCGTCGACGTTTCGGTCTCATTAACGGTCTATATGATCCACGAGACCATCTGCAGGACGATAACGTTGCACCATAAATCTAGTACAATGGAAACATCCAAAATCAACATAAGGAAAAACCCTGAGTTCAAAAATATATCATCTGCTCATTACTCAATTTGAAAAGAATTCCAACTCACCCTACGTGCATAAAAACACCACAAGTGCCAAGATAAAAATCACACCAAACCACCAATGTTTAAGTGTGTAAGCAAATAAAACCACTAATCAACCGAACTACCAATGAAATTAATTTGAAAACAATATCATTAACCGTGAATAGCAGTGCCCAAACCCGTACGACACATGGTCTTACTTGATAAAAACCAGATGGCTCTCGGTGATTCTTGAACCTACAATCAACATTAAATTCGTAAAAAGATGAAACTCATCAAAACAAACACTAACTTAATCACGAACATGGACCTCCTCTTACCTGTAACATACACAGTCTCCAAATCTAAAAACCAAAAACATATCGATATCATGTCTTAGACACAGTTATATTGGCACGCATGATATAACATGTTAGAGAATGCAGTACTCACAAAGCAGCCGCACGTGTGAATCCGCGACTTTGGCCTGGAAATGAAATGCCACAATACAATTTAGAAACTCCCCTTAGTGGAAACTCTCCGGATCTCTATAAAACACACCTCGGCATTTGTAATCGTTTTAAGCGCTGACTTACTTATTAAAGATCCGGAATTAATCCGGAATCGACGGTTTTTATCAAGTAAGACCATGTGTCGTACGGGTTTGGGCACTGCTATTCACGGTTAATGATATTGTTTTCAAATTAATTTCATTGGTAGTTCGGTTGATTAGTGGTTTTATTTGCTTACACACTTAAACATTGGTGGTTTGGTGTGATTTTCATCTTGGCACTTGTGGTGTTTTTATGCACGTAGGGTGAATTGGAATTCTTTTCAAATTGAGTAATGAGCAGACGATATATTTTTGAACTCAGGGTTTTTCCTTATGTTGATTTTGGATGTTTCCATTGTACTAGATTTATGGTGCAACGTTATCGTCCTGAAGATGGTCTCGTGGATCATATAGACCGTTAATGAGACCGAAACGTCGACGCTACTACACCGTTTTGTTTTCATTTATGTGTGCTGAATGCATAATGAAACTAATGCAAACAACTAATTAAGCTGTACTGTATGGGTGATTTGATGTACTGTCCATACGTTTGTTCAAAACAAAAGGTGTTGGTCACTACTGTGTATTTTATATATACTGAGTCAGTAGCAAATTTGTTGCCGTACACAAAATAATAAATGTATATATATTTTTTGCTATTTTTGATAAAATTGATTGAATCAAATATAAAAAGCATTCATTTATGCGAAATTCCCTGATTGTTGATTATTCTGTTCACATAGGTGACGATTTGAAATATTAAGTTATATCTAAATGATTCCTCAAGGAACATTTGTCTTTTGTTATTGATGATACCCAATTCCTTGGGGACTAGTGGGTTGCCCTATTTATGTATTAGACTGTAAGCGCAGACGCTGTTTGCAAGGGCCCTTTAAAAAAGTGGTTGGTTATGTTTATATTTGTCTGCATATGTGTTGTGCAATTTTGTGTTAATATATTGTTATTATTTTTTGTGCGTTTAGAATTATCAATGTCAGAACAGGAAACTCTTACATATACAGATGAGTATATTGCAAAAATAGCAGGTGGACCCTCACTCCTAGGACCTCAAACTAGTAATGTAAGCCATAATACACAACAGAATCTAGTACGTAACAACTTAGAAAGACTACGGATATAGAGAGCTTGTATACAAGCATACCCAAAACAGAAGCGCTTAGAGTTATTAAAGATGTTTTGGATGAGAGACCGAGCCCACACCAGGTTCCTACCGATTTTATTGTAGATTGTGCCAAAAGTGCTCTAGAACAAAATTATTTTAGGTTTAATGGGGAGTTTTTTGGCCAAGTAAAGGGTGTAGCTATGGGGGCAATTTTTGCACCTGATATAGCGAATTTGTTTGTTGCCTCTTTTGAGGATAAAGTGATCTTTAATAATAATCCCTTTCATTCCCACATAAAGAAATATCTGAGATACATCGATGATGTATGCTTAATATGGGAAGGCACTCTAACTAAGCTACATGAGTTTCATGTCTGGCTCAATGAGCAAGACTCCAATCTACAATTTACGATTGAATGTAACAAACTGTCAATCAGTTTTCTGGATTTAATCATTTGGAATGATGAGGGTCGGTTAGCTGTGAGCCTCTATACAAAACCTACAGCGAGGAATACGCTGTTAAAATACACGAGCCACCATCCACGCAACCTGCGGGATAATCTCCCTTTTGGGCAGTTTTTGCGTATCAAACGCAACTGTACCAGAAGGGAGGATTATTTTAAAGAGGCCAAAGTTCTACAATCCAAGTTGGTGATGAGAAACTATCCGTATAGATTAGTGAAACATTCGATGAAACGGGCTTGGTATTATGATCGACAGGCATTGCTACAGGTGAAAAATCATCAAGAAAAAGAATATGATTCGATCACTTGTGTTACAACTTTTGGAACTGAGTCCAACACAATAAAAAAGATCGTGTTAAAAAACTGGCACCTTATACAGAAAGTCGAACCGCAATTTAAACAACCCCGGTTCGCTTTTAAAAGGGCAAGAAATCTAAGGGACCATTTGGTTAAAGCATACACGGAACCCGCACCTGTAACTTTACAAAATATGTGGGGTCTGATGCCAGTAATAGGGCACTATCCATGTGGACATTGTGCAGCATGTGCAACCACATTGGTGGTAAAATCTTGTACCCTAAATGAAAAACAATGGATTTTACGACACCATTCAAATTGTCTGTCTAAGAATGTCATCTACTGCATAGAATGCCCTTGTTCCTTATTTTATATTGGGAAAACGAAACAAGAGGTGAAGAAACGTATTATGCAGCATCAATCGCGCATTCGTTGCAAAATTACAACTGCACCATTGGTCGAACATTATCTGAACAATTCACATACCCCTTCTGATATGAAATGGTTTGTACTGGAGATTGTTAAGAGTTCAAAGAGACGGCAGAATGTCGATCGTCTGCTCACACTCAAGGAGAACAGATGGATCTGGTCAGCCAAAACTGTGGAAAAGGGATTAAATTCGTTTGTTGAATGGCATACGTTGGCAACTCTATAGTGTCCTGGCTGAGGATAAGCATCTCTCAATACACTATCTGAATTTGGTGTTTTATATGAGATTCCATATGAATATAGATATATTATGATTCCATATCTAAGACTTGTATGACATTAAAGATGTATAGTATATTTATTATCTTGTAGTTCTATGTTTTTAATCCTGAAATTTATAGTTGGATATTGGATGCATATTCCATCTCGATGTAGTGGTTTGAAATAAATTTTGTTTAATTTAAGTTCACCGGAACTTTTTTATCGACATTGAGTGGATGTATTTATTACATCTAAGATGTCTGTTAAGGTTTCGATTTCTGATTTTGTATTTTGGATTTCTGACTGTCTAGTGATGATTTATTTCAGTGCTGACACTGTGGATATTGATACTTGTGTCCCAGTGTCGGTAATTTGTTATAATTTGTTATAGGTTCTAATGTGTATACAGTCTTAATCTATTTATGTTGCAGTACACTCGACATGACTGATACGTTTGGCTTTGAAACATGGCAGAGGTCTTGACTTGATCTTTTTATGGTATAATTGTATTCGGACCGGGAGGACGTTTTTAGTACTTCCAACATGGCCGACACGTTATGACGTTTGGGCGTGATACGTAGCAGAGGTTATAGGTCATCTGAGACTCTGCGTCCGCACTCGGTCTGTTAGTCGGGTGGAGAACGGATTAATTCCGGATCTTTAATAAGTAAGTCAGCGCTTAAAATGATTACAAATGCCGAGGTGTGTTTTATAGAGATCCGGAGAGTTTCCACTAAGGGGAGTTTCTAAATTGTATTGTGGCATTTCATTTCCAGGCCAAAGTCGCGGATTCACACGTGCGGCTGCTTTGTGAGTACTGCATTCTCTAACATGTTATATCATGCGTGCCAATATAACTGTGTCTAAGACATGATATCGATATGTTTTTGGTTTTTAGATTTGGAGACTGTGTATGTTACAGGTAAGAGGAGGTCCATGTTCGTGATTAAGTTAGTGTTTGTTTTGATGAGTTTCATCTTTTTACGAATTTAATGTTGATTGTAGGTTCAAGAATCACCGAGAGACATCTGGTTTTTATCAAGTAAGACCATGTGTCGTACGGGTTTGAGGCACTGCTATTCACGGTTAATGATATTGTTTTCAAATTAATTTCATTGGTAGTTCGGTTGATTAGTGGTTTTATTTGCTTACACACTTAAACATTGGTGGTTTGGTGTGATTTTTATCTTGGCACTTGTGGTGTTTTTATGCACGTAGGGTGAATTGGAATTCTTTTCAAATTGAGTAATGAGCAGACTATATATTTTTGAACTCAGGGTTTTTCCTTATGTTGATTTTGGATGTTTCCATTGTACTAGATTTATGGTGCAACGTTATCATCTTAAAAAGGGCAGAAAGGGAAGCAGCTGCCAATACAATGTATCATAAATAGTGGACACTCCTGCAGCCTTAAAGGAACACAGATTTACAATGTAAGCCTTTCATACTGCACTTTTCCCTCAATGATAGACCATTTGTTATCTTTCTACATTTCCAATACTGCAGTGTAGTTTTAAATTAGCCACTCTCTGTACTTCTATATATATTTTAAAAAAACTTTGCCTTAGATGCACTTTACTCTGTGGACATAATTCTATGGACAGATATTGAATTTGAAGTGTTCCGGGGAAGGGACAGTTTCTCCCTTGGGGCGTGAGGGCATTGCCCTGCACCTTCAGTGTGCTGCCACAACACATAGTTTTAATTTAATAGGAATCATACAAGTTTACAATGAGGTGTCCCCAGTGCCTTGCCTAATGTGTCGCTCTTTCTATTGTTCCGGGTCTGGTGTCTTTGAGGGTGGAGCCAATCCTGGCAGAAGCAAGAGACAAGTACTTTGTGGGGGCATGTGTAGTGTGCATGTCAGGTTGGACAGTTGCCCTGTTGTTTCCAGACCGACATGCACACTTGAGGCCTCCCTAATCCTGCTGTATTAAAAGCCGGGACATTAAAGACGCAGCACCCCAGTCTCCTATGGCGTGGAGGATTTGTCTTCACGTACCAGCCCTGGTACTTCTCTCATGTTGTTTGCTGTCTTAAACTACATGAGAGCAATGTCTGGATTGGTTCTTAAGGATGGCCTGTAGTCCAGTGCACATGAGGCAGCGCCGGGCGCACACGAATTACAGAACATGGCCAATCACTGTGTGGCTTCATTGTGAAGCCACACAATGATTGGCCATTTGTCTGTTACAGTCTGGTAGTATGCTCCTTCCATTTGTGCTGCACAGGTAACACCAGTGTACGTGAGGGAAGGAAGGTGAAAGCACTGTTACTGAGAGAGCTGCTTGTTTGTCTCTGGCTGTGGTATACACAGGGCAGGCTAAGTGAGGATTTCAGCGCTAATGTAAAGACGGGGTGAGGCGCAAAGCCCTTGTCAGTGCTGGCGGGAGGGGAAAAAGAAAGCACTGAGCTTGCAGGGATATGAAGAAGTGAAACAGTCCGTCTGAGAGAGAGAAAGAGAGAATGAAAATCATGATTTGCGCATTTTCCAGCCATGCCTATTTATCAAGAGGCATTCCCTTATCCAGCCATCCAAAATATGACTTCAATTATCTTTTCTCGAAAGGCATTATGAATAGTGAGGTTTCATCCCATTTCTGACTAAGCCCATTCTCCCCTGACATGTGAACTGCTGGGAAGTGTTAACGCATTTGAATTAAAGAGTTATATGCATATGGTGTGCGTGAAAGTGGTTTATTAGTAGTGATAAGTAGGGACCTACCAGTAGTAATAAGGCCACAAACACAATAAAAGTTTCAGTCAAGGTCTTAATAAATTGTTCCCATGCTTAACCTTTGGTAGCTGGCAACGAGCAGGCAGGCTTAACTTAGATACAGGTGTGTAAAGCATTTAAATACACCAATGCATTAAATAAGTAAGACACAACACACAGTAAAAGTCCAACACTAATTTATGAAAATAGTTTATATTTTTATGATTAAAGTGACACTAAAATGACAAAAATCCAATGTAAGGAACAAGAGACATGAATTTTTAAAGATTAAAAGTAAAACTAGCGCTTAGAAGCAAATAGCGCTCAAAGGGTTAAAAAAGGTCATGCTGGAACAGGACAAAGTCAAAAGTTCTTTACACTTACTTCCAGAAGTGTTTCTTGATGTAGGAAAGTGGTTCATGGCACCAGCAAACTGTTCAGATGCTCTGGTTTGCCTCCTGGGGTCTGGGGCTACAACTCCCACAAGTCACCTTATAGAGCTCCAAACCTCTGGAACTTTTTCCTGAAGTTCCTCTTGGGATTCCAAAGTGTCCACAACACGAATCCAAGTGTCTAGAAGCTCTGCAATGGTCCTTGGGATGTTGAATCTATATTTCCCAGAATGCACCTGGCCAGCTCCCTAAAAGTCCCCTGGACGCCTTCCAGCTGGGATCTTCTTGGTGGAAATGGTGCAGGTCGAGCACTTTTAACCTGTTGCTTTAAGGGAGTCCAGTCTTTCACTTCTTGAAGGAAGGCAAAGTCCTTAGGGCTGTAGTTCCAAGTGTGCAGCAGGTGCAGTCATTCAGAGTGTAATCCTTTGGGGTTCAGGTCAGGGTTCCAGCAGGGCAGTCCTTTTCCTCCTTGTAGTTTTAGGCACGGATCTCTTGTAGCTCTTTTGTACCTGTTGCGTTCAGGGAGTCCTTTCCTTAATCCTTTTGGAGCCTGGTAAAGTTCTCTTTGGGGAACCCCAAGGAGTGCAGCAGGTGCAGTCCTTATGAGTGCAGTCCTCCTGGGTGCAGACCAGGGGTTCAGCAGGGCAGTCCTTCTTCTTTTGCTTATTCCATGCAGGGATCTGAGTTGCTTGCCAACTTTTCCATATTTATTCAGAGTTCCTAGGCGTGAAGCAGAGGGGCACCCCTGACCAGTGGGGTGCAGGGTGTCACCCAGGTGTATGACTACTTCCTCAAACGTTGGCATATTTTGTCCCCAAACTTTCTTCTGAAAGGTTAGATCAGATTAAGCCATCCCGCTGGTGTGGCTAAGTTTCCCTAACACTCCCCTTCCAGCCCCCTCACTAATTTAATTACTGTTGCTCCTGTTTGGCTGAGGGTGCAGGATGTGGGGGTGAGGCTGTGTCCTGTCCAAATTCCCATTCCCTCTTTAAAGACCAGTTTGGCCTTTCTACCCCCTTCTTGCATTTTGCTCTGCAGCTTGCAGTTCTCCTCCTACAGGAAATCCTTTGTCTTTAGTCAGGCCACTTCAAACCTCATTAAGACAGTTTGGTTCAGCACTGCAGAGGCTGGCCAATCAGAGAAGGGCTGCTGGAAGGCTTGTTTTTCGGCTTACATAAAAGAAAGTTATATGACGTATTTACTGTATTAGTTATAACAAATCTACCAATGGCAAGTTGTTGGATTTATCATAACTATTTTTTAAGTCCTTGAATTACATTTTCAGCTCACTCATATCAATAGTTATACTTTCTAAAGTATTCCCATGTTAGCCTACGGAGCAAATGCATTACAATGGGGAAAAATGAAATTGACAGTTTTTTCCTCACCAGGGCATATAACACATATTCTATAATGTCCCTGCTTAAAGTTACAAGGCACCCTACCCCTGGGGCAAATAGGGGAGACCTTAGAGGTGACTTATATGAAAGAAATAAGGTAATTTACTACTTCGGAAGTACCTTGAATTCCAAAGTCGATGTTGCATATATTTCTACTTTCAAAGCAGTCTGCAAAGCAGGGCTGGCTTTTAAAATGACACAGGCACCACAGAAGTGCACACTCATGTGCATTAAATTTACTGGGCCTCTAAACCTACATGGCCTACCATATCCTAGGGGCTTACAGGTAAGTTATCAGTACCATTTGTAATTATACCTTATTGCCATGTACTCTTAATCAGAGCACATGTCCTGGGTCTGGTTAGCAGAGCCCAGGGCACAATCAAAGTCAGAAAACCAGCATCTATTAGTAGAAATCGGGGCAAAAAGGGAGGGGGGGGGGAAGGGGGGAGGGGGGCACTGAAAACAGGTCCTAGTTTTTCACATGGTGTAGCTAAAAAGGAGAAATAATTATTGGGTTCCTACCATGTATGTCATTGAAACGAAAAATGTAGAAATGTTATTGAAATTTTCTCTCTGTGGAGGAATAGCCACGTGGTACGCTGCCCTTGAGTCACGGGTGGACATGTGAGTTAATATTCACGGTTTTAAAAAGCACTTAATCCACACTGTTTTCTAAGCGCTTCCAGCATAGGATGGAATTGAGGCATATGGTCTTGCCGAGTGGCAGAGCCAAAATATGATGCATAAACACAGATACGCACATTATTTACAGAGTCCTGACAGTGCCAGGTAGTATACAGGTTTATTAATATGACTGATTTTCATATCATGGTATGATGATTGGGTGAGATCTGCCCTTTTCATCTGATACAACTTTCTGTGGCTGCAATATTTTGAAAATAGAATAGAGCCTTCCGGTTTTGGTTAAGGTTTAATATTTCCATTTAATGCTGTAAACGCTGGCCTTTGACTTTCCATGTTCCCCCGAAGTCGCAGACAGCAGTTATGTGACGAATGTATTGTTAATTATCAATAGATTCCTTCTAATTTTTTTTTTAGGCTAAACTCTGCCTTAACTTTTCTTAGATCCTGTATGCTGATTAAATAGATTCATTAAACAGTATCTTTTAAATACAATATTTAATAATATATCAAAGTTGTGGATTAATTAAGGTGAGGCAAATCTCACCGCTATCAGCCGTTATTAAACTATAGACTGCAACTAAGGTGTGGTGTTCGCCCTCAGTTTCCTTGAATATTGAATTGGGAGGCACCAAAAATGAGCACACCCCCACTCAATTTGAGGATTATTGTGTACCTTCGCTGCATTTACATCGCTTCAAAGCTGCACAACTGTTAGGAAGCATGTGTACAAAAAACAGTAGCTAGATAGGTTGTGAAGACTGGACGCAAGAATCCACACATTCTGATTACAAAAGATATGTCAAAATTACAACAAATACAGCCGTACCGCAGACTGACAGTTTCCAAGTTGCTGGGGTGCGTGAATCCCTCTTCAGAATTCGTTCTGTAAAGTGTAACCTCCTGTGTACTCAATTGTATTGACAGTTTGTCTGTTTTTAGTGGACCTGCAGCTGAGGATGACATTTTTTTCATGTTCTTTATTACTTCGTTTTCTAAGGCCCTACAACCTGGCTGAAGTCCTCCTCGCATGTTTTCTTGCAAAAGACCGGTTCAAAAAAGAAACATACACGCCTTCACATCACTGGAGACAATTTACAACGTTCTTTACTTTGTTGAAATAATCTTAATGAAATGAGTTTATCTGATCTCTCGCTCTGTTTTGGACATGGGGCCAAGGTCTGCACACAAAATTGTTTATATCTGCTGCATGATTTACCAAATTAATTTCATGGAAAAATATGCCACCGACAAGTGGTTGGGCTTTTTAAACCAATTCTTTATCAAATATGCTGAATAATGTATTATTTTGGCATATTTTTCAAATATTTTTCTAAGGAGAGAGCATTCCTTGGCCACTCGATTGGCAGGTGGACTCAAATGTATTGTTCACTCAATGACACTCATCAGCAACTTTTACGCCTCACCACTTTCAAAAGTCATTAGTCGCCACTGGTTTGGTTCCAGGGTAGAAGCACTCAGTCCGAATTATTCTAATGGCTATTTCTTCAATCAAGATTCTAAGATGTAGAACCAGCACTACAAGTAACTATTTCTTTCACATCAGTGTTTCAGTAATATCATTTAGTGTGCCCGAATGCCGTTGCCCCATTAAGTAGGAGCCGAAGCACTTTCTGTGAGCGTTGGGTTTGAGGAGAAGCAATCACGACCTTTTTCAGTACTCCGTTCAGGACTTTGTAAAAGAAGACAATTTTATATCCTTTTCTTAAAATGTTGTAGCTCTATTAAGTTTTATCTCTGTTTCTCACAGGGCTTGTACATCTTTTAAGGATGGATGCATTGTTTTTTTTTTTTCTTAGTTCACATATTTTGGGCTGCATTCTTAAATGTACATCAAAATGAAATTAAAACGAATAATATATAGAATATAGATTTAGAGTAAATAAAAAATGATAGCCTATTAGGTGCAGTTAGATCATTAATGTTTAATCCAGTTATAGTTAGTGTTAACAAGACTATTTTCAGTCCCTTGCAAAATAATGATCCATACATCTCCACACTGTGCTATTAACAACTGTATATATGATATATTTAAGAGCATAGAACCCAGACACCTCGTAATTCCATCTGCCTGCAGTGGCGGAGTTCATGACGTCACTCTCTTTCCAGGTTCTTGCAAGTTTTTGCTTATAGACTATTCAATTGATACAATGGTTGGATTAAGTTACATTCACTTTTCCTTGAATATATTCGGCCAAAACATCCACCACTGCAGAGCAATTTGCTTTGGCATATATAAACGAGTATATTGAGCATCACTTTTTAGACAATTTACTTGTAGTGGACGGCAAAATAGATTTTATATTACTGCACTCACATATTTTAATCAGTAAGCAACATGTTCACGTAGTCTATGGAATAAGATAGATGTTTTTGCTCCATTCTGTTTATTTTCTCTGGATTGTCCTGTTTGTTTTTTTATTAGTAATATGACCTTTCTCAAAATAGTGTGCCACTAGTTATGATTGCTTGATGTCAGTTCTTAAATATGCAAAATATTCCACATATGCTAAAAGGAGTATGGGAATTCACGTCTGAAATGTGCAAATATTTGGCGTTGTGCTACCAGAAAAAAATCAGGCTCCAAGCATACACATCGGCCCTTCATTTTTTCAAAATCGAGGGATCTTGGTACTAGTGATCCATTGCTCCTGCAAACAGTAGTTTAAGCAGGCTGTATTCATAAGCCAGCCATTATAGCTGGATATTGAGGTGTGCTAATCTATACACATTTCAACCTACAGAATAGTTGCTTTAATATCTATAGAGGTAGAGTCCCTAACTCAGCATTGAAAAATAGATAGAAAAGCGCCTGGCCCTGATAAGGTTCCTATTGATGTTTACAGACAGAATCCCACCTTCTGGGCGCCTTTGCTAACAAATGTCTTCTGTAACACGTTCAGAGGCAAGATTCCCAACTCCTGCAGGGAGTCGACCATAGTCCCCATCGACATCTGTTGTAACTTCTCTTGTGGGCTTAAAGCCATCCCCCTGCTTTCCATTTGTTTTGTTTGAGTGTCCTCTAAAAATCCTTGCTTGCTAGGTCAGTCCTGCCTCTTTGTCCCTACTTTTTCTCTTCCATCCCTCCCACTCAGCAGCGACTAAGTGCTGTCTCTTTCCATTATGGTTCTCTATCTGTTCTTTGGGGGACAATTTTTTTCTTGTTTTCCTGGTCTGTTACTGTTTGCCTGTGTTCAGCTTCGGTGCCATAGCTGCTTACACGTAAATATAATATTCCTCCCTCCCACCTTCTCTTAAAGCCACAGTTGTGTTAGAGCTGCGTCCACGCCGTGCCTACCGCTTCGTTGATTGTATTTTTTTTAGCCTTTTTGCACTTTTCAATGTCCGCCGTCAGTTTTTGTTTTTTGGTAGGCTATTTGTTTTGGGCTTCCTTTTAAGGAGGATTGGGCTTGTTAAAGTCTTGTTTGTAAGAAGCTATGAGGAATTATAGCCCCTCCCACTCATCCTTGTTAGGTCAAGCCTAAGCAGAGCTCGGGTTACTTGAAAGCATTGCGTCTGCTTTTGCACGCGCCCACTTGCTGTTTCTCCCTCCCTGCTCCATTGTTTGTTTATCTGTGTTTTGGGAGCCCAGGTTGGTCGTGCCTGATCTTAAAATGGCCGCCACTCTGAGACGCACATACCTCTGAATCAAACTGGGCAGGGCAGCTTGTGAACTTGTTCTTTGTATGGGCAGCATAAGCCACGCCCACTGACTGCTCTACGTGACTACCTCTTCTAATATTTCTCTCCTCTCTCCCTATTCGACCGTTTTCTCTTTCCCTCTTTTATCCTGTCTAAGTTAGCTATTGCTGCAGACTCTGAACAGAACCTATTTTACATACAATTGTAGATACTATCAAATGATGGTACCGAAGCTGCTTCGAATAATAATTTAATTTGTTTAATTTAGAATTATGGGAGGATGTTTTACATTGGGATTTGTTTGTACCCAGATAATATATTTTTTATTGCATTAACCTTATATGACGTTTTTATTTGTCTCTTGTCCTCTTTATGGTGCAAACTCTATCCATCTAGTGTATTAACGTGATCGTAGGATTTCAGCGGGTATACCATGGAATAAAGATATTTCTAGCTATCACGTCAAGAATTTTCAATTCTATTAAGGACACGGAGGCGAGGATTATGCTTTTTTTGCTTACGTAAAAACAGCAGCCAATCAAAACTTTATAAATGAAAAAAACACATTTCCCATAAGCCCCAGTAGTCCAGTCTCCACCAATCACTGGGGCATACATCATATAAAAATCCATACAACTATAACACTTCCTTTTCTTTAGCAATAATCTTCAAAATTCATTTCCGAAAGTTCTTGTCACTGCGAACTCCAAAACTTGAATACTCATGGAACACGGATTCGTACACCAAACTTGTCAACTTTATAAACTGTGAAGGGACAACTTCTCCGATTTTTAGTTTGAACTGAACCAAAAGGCACTCAAGTCTTCAGGTTGCTTTAGCCTCTGCACCTGTAACAAAAATAAAAAGCAGTAGTACAGCCTTCACTAGTTCTGAAAATCATCTCAAAGGGCGGGAAAATCACTTTCTAGGTAGAATTAAGTTAACATTAGAGATAACATAATGCAATTATCAAATATGAATAAACAGTCATGCATAAACAACCAACTTAGGGCCGGATAATTATCGCCTCCATGTCCTTAATAGAAGTGAAAATTCTTGACGTGATAACTAGAAATGTTTTTATTCTATGTCAGGAACCGCGGCTTCGGAGTATTCTAGTTTAAAGTTGTGCTACCTACAATATTAGAGGCAACATCGACCACTGGTTTGTGATAAAACACTTTAAAAGTTGAGCCAGAAGACCAGTCCACCGAGGTCATAATGTCCTCCAAACGAGAACCAGTGGAAAAGGCCTTGGAGGCCATGGCTTCCCTGACTGAATGTGCTCCAAAACGAGACACATCAGTTCCTGCTTCTGAGAGAATCCATCTGACCCAGCGGCCCAGGGTTGCAGAAGTGACCGGGCGGAAAGGTTTCTGTAAAGAAATAAGTAGCTGGCCTACTTGGTCCATTCTCAATTCACAAGTATGTTCTTCATAACATTTCAAACATTTTACTACACATAACTTTTGGTGATGAGGAAAAGCTGGGTAAACAATGCATTTCAAATCAGTCTTAGTACGTTTTGATGTGGAAAAAGACACCCCTGAAGAAGTAAACACTCTACCTGCTATGTCCAAGTCTGGAACATCCGACACCCTTCTGCAGGAGATAAGGTACAAGAATAAAGTACGTTTCGCCGATAACTGTTTCCGCTTAAGATTCTCATTAGCCGGCCAAGCCCTGAGAAACCACATCTATGTCCCATAAAGTAGAATATTTTGGTTGCGGGGGACACACCATCCTTATACCTCTTAGGACCTTGCACACCAGAGGATGTTCCCTCACTGGTCTACCATACAAATGAGGATGACCCGCTGAGATACCGTTCTATAGGCCAGTCCTTAAGTGGCCAAATCCGTTAAAAAATTCACAGTGATATGGATTCCCGATCCTACAGGATCCACCTTCCGTTCACTGACCCAAGCAACCCAGCAATACCAGGTTGATTCGTAACGCTAGTGAGTATAGGGAGCCCAAGATTGGGATAAGAAAAACAATGTGTCTTCCGAAACTTCTGGCATTTGGCAACGTCTCCTGAAAGTCGCCACACCATGAGGCACAAGAGTCCCTGACTCATAAAGGGATGAAGACGGCCCGCCAGAACCGTTAGGAGGTCCGGTCGTGACTGAATGGGAATCAGAAGGGTGCAGGATAACTCCATCGCCTCAGGGAACCACGACTGTGCCTTCCAAAGAGGAGTAACTAACACCAACTCCGCTATCTGCCTGCTCACCTGCGCCAGAACCCTCTGAATAATTGAAAATGGAGGGAAGGCGTATGACAGGTCCACTGACCAATCCTGTAGAAACGCATCCGAGCTCACTGCTCGAGGATCCGGTCTCCAACTGTAGAATTTTGGAAGCTGAGTGTTGAGTCGGGAGGCAAATAGGCCCATCGTGCATGGACCCATGTGCAAATTCAGATACTGAAACACTTGTGGATGCAACCTCCAATCGCTGGAGTCTCGGAGAAAACGGGAATTCCTATCCGGTCGTACATTGGACGAGCCCGGAATGTATTCTGCCATCACCGAAATTTGATTCTGAAGGCAATAATGCCAAAGTTCTTTGGCAATCTCCACCAAAAGCTGAGACCTCGTCCCACCTAAGAGGTTGATGTAACATACCGCTGATACATTGTCCATCCGCACGAAGATGCGTCTTGTGTGGTGACAATGTACGAATCGCAAAGGACCCCGCCAGTAATTCTAGGCACTTGATGTGGAGCGAGAGTTCCTCTAAGGACCACCTGCCCCCAATCCGCATTGTGCTCCCCAGCCCCAGCGGCTGGCATCCGACTCTATCACTACCTCTGGGATCGAAGCGAAGATGGCCCTGCCATTCCAGGCATCCATGTGCTCCAGCCACCAGGACATCTCTGTCCTGACCTCCTCTGTCAAGGAAATCTGATCGGAGTAAGACAGACCCCTGCGAAGATGGAGGAGTTTCAGACGCTTGAGTGCCCGATATTGTAACGGACCCAGAAAGATGGCCTGTATAGTTGAAGCCAGTAGTCCCACTAGACAAGCAAGGGTCCTCAAGGATATAGTCGGAGAGACAAGGGCTCTCCTCAACTCCTTCTTGATGGGCAACCATCTCCGTAATGGTAGGAGAAGTTGGGCTCGGATCGAGTCCACCTAGAAGCCCAGAAAATCCAATACCTGTGATGGCACCATGACTGACTTTTCCCTATTGAGGACAAAGCCCAGATCCTGGAGAAGTCGTCTTGTCCATGAGAGGTGAAGGAGGACTGTTTCCTTGTCCTGTGCCATAACGAGAATATCGTCCAAGTAAATGATCAATCGAACCCCTTGCTCCCGAAGGTACTGAACGACCGGACGTAGAAGCTTGGTGAAACACCAAGGGGCGGAAGAGAGACCGAATGGCATGGCGGTGAATTCGTACCACCGATGGCACCATTAGAACTGCAAGAATCTTCCATGAGGGGCAAAGATGGGCACTGCCAAATGCGCGTCTTTTAGATCTAAGCGAACCAGCCAGTCGCCTTCCTGTAGAAGATCTCGGAATAAGTGTATGCCCTCCATCTTGAAGTGGCGATACACAATCCAGGAGTTGAACTCCTTTAAGTTGAGAACTAGAGGAAAACCCTGGTCCTTCTTGGGAACCAAAAAGATCGTGCTGATGAAGCTCCTGGAATGTAAGGTTGTCGGAGTCACCGCCCCTTTGTTTATGAGGGACTGAACCTCTTCGTCTATGAAAGACGTCATGTGTGGACAAATGGAGAGGGAACGGTTGACTCCCCTGACAAGGAGTGGAATAAAACTCCAGATGAAACCCTTGTACTGTCTGTAATACCCAAGAGTCCTGTGAAATCGTCAACCAATTGTGATAAAATAATTGAATCCGACCCCCCACCATGACTTCTGACTGAGGAAGTAAGCTCACCTGTGTAAGAGGTATCCGCAGTGTTGTCTCCGCCTCGATAACCCCCACGACGGGCATGACCTCTGCTGCCTCCTTTAGGGACGTATCCGCGTGATGCCTGTTGAAAGCCCCGGCCTGGCCCTCTCAAAAAGGTCCCTGTTAAAAACCTTCTTCAAAGATGTCTGTGCTTTGTCTAGAGCTGAGAATGTGAACACATATTTTTCCAAATCTTTGACAAACATGTCGCCGAACATCAAGCCAGCTTTGCTGGAGGCCAAATCTGCCAGCTGCGGGTCGATACGCATAAGAACTGACTTGCGCCGTTCAGTGGACGATGCGCAATTGGCGGTACCCAGGAGACAAAGAGCCCTTTGGGCCCATTCCAGGACTTCGCCAGGATCCAACTGGGATTGGTTGTCCTTACCTTGCACCGCCAAATCCAAAATGTTTGTGATGGGACCGGAAATATCCAATACTTTGTCCTGGAAGCCCCTCCAGGTTCTGTCCAGACTCTTCTTGGGGTCTTTGGAGAACTTCTTTAGGAACATAGCCATGTTGGGGTCGAGTTCTGGTGTATCCACCACTTTCCCCAAAAGCAATGGACATGGGCATTCTGAGCGCAACGTATTACGCACTTCCCTCTCAAAGCCTTGACGCAAATTAGCTTGCACGTAGTGTGTCACCTCCATACAGGGAACCCATTCCGTAGACCAAGGATGGATAATTTCCTTAGGGTCAAACAATAGATTCTTGTTGGGTGGTAAATCAGGCTTCACATGTCGCACCTTGCGTTTACACTTGGGGGCTGGTTCAGAATCTTCTGGAAGTGCCTCCTTGTCTGAAGGGGAATCATAGGAGGAGGTGGAGGGGTCCGCCGTGACGATGGAACTCCTTGGAAAACAAGATGGTTCAGAATCATCAGTACTTCCGTATTCATGGTCCCGTAGGACTGATTGCGCCAACTTTGAGAGGGCCTCAGCCGGGGACCCCCTGGAGGAAGTACTGCGGGCAAAGCCCGCCTCATGCCAAGCCAGATCCCTTTTAGTCAAGCCCCTGCTTTGCCCATCAGTTCACGATGGCCATAACGAGCTAGGGGTTGGGAAAATGGTTGTAAGGCTTTAATTAGGGCTCGGTTCACCGAGCTCTGCACTTGAGTATCCAGTGCCTCAACTAGACGCTCCTCCATATCTTGTTCTAACTGGACTTCTGCGTATTCCAGATAGTCCTCACCCTCGTCTTCCTGATATGCCATTGTCACTACTTTGCTGAGGGTCAGAAGCAGGGGTGGCTGGTGACATTTGAAAGTGGTGGGGCGTAAAATGATTGGCATACTGCACCGTAGCGAGCGAGCGAGCCCGAACAACCTAAGGGGGGTTCGGGGGGGTTCTCCCCCCTAGAAAACTTTGAAAAAAAAGCGGAAAAATTGTGCATTTTCAAGCAAATTTGAGAAAGCAGGAAGGTTAATAAAGCAATTGTGAAAGTGCAGTTATTACATTAATAAAGAGATGTCATATAACATAGGTAGCTGCTTATTCAGTATAACCACAGAGCTTCATAACAGACTTCGAGATACAATCTATTTCTGAGTACCTCACAGATGTTTTTTATTGAACAACAACAACAACTAAACTGGTCGCAAAGTAGCTGCATTGAACATATTGTTTACTTTTTGTAAATGAAATCAGCACATCTCTCTTTAAGTGCAGCAAACTTTTCAATAATTTTAATGTTAAAGTCTGGTATTTTTTGAACTAGCTTGCTCTCTATAGAGAGCATTGCCAAAGCATTGGGTCTTTCCTCAAGCATGGTGTTTCTCAGGAAAGTCTTTATCTTCTTTAAGGTTGAAAAACATTGTTCTGACTCTGCTGTTGTCATAGGTGTAGTTATTACAATTTTTAGTAAAGCCACTGTCTCTGTAAGTTACTTTTCCATATTAAGTTTATGTATTAAAGCCAGCAAAGAAATGGCACCTTTGGCCTTCCGGTACACAGGCATTGCGTACAGTACAGTCAACTCAGTTCTCAGCTCCTCTTTTTGAGCATAGGATAAGCTTCCACAGCCTCATTCAGAGCACGCTCAGGGAAAGATTCATCATATTTTGCAAACTGTTCACTTTGCAATAATGTGGCACTCACCAAATGTTTGGTGAAAGAAAAACGTTCTTGTGCCTGCACAATTACAATGTCACATATCTCCTTTGCAATTCGGACCAGAGTGGTGATGTTTTTCCTGCGGTTTGAAAAAGTAGAATGCTCTGGCAGTTTGCTGTCTAAATTGTCAACCCCATCTCTCACTTTGCTTATGCTTTGTACAAACATAGTGGTATATTCTTGCACTTTGACAGTATCTATCTCTCGTGCTTGTAACTGATTGTATAACAGGTCGACAGCTACCATTATATCATGAAATAAAAACAGTAAGAACTGAAACTCTCTGTCTTGTAGTGTTCTAGCAAAGCCACGGGCTTCAGTCTGACTTTTGTAATCAAACTCATCATTGTCTTCTATGGCGGCAAAACATTTCTCAAGGTCCTCCCTATGTTCATAGATTAGGTTGACTGTATGGATGTTAAAGTTCCAACGAGTTGAGGATCCCCTTGGAACGCTTTTGTCCACAATCTCATGAAGTGCTTCCGTTCTTTTGGGGGAACGTGAGAAGAATGCTGCCATGCCTCCTACATCCTGAAAGAAAATTCGTGTCTCGGTGATCTTTGATACTGCCTATTGCATAATAAGATTAAGTTGGTGGGCGTAACAGTGCACATAATGAGCATTAGGGTACACATCTCGAATTCTTTTCTGTACTCCACGGAGGCTTCCACTCATTACGGACGCACCATCATAGCTTTGTGCGCTAAGTTTTTTTTTTTTTTGAGGCAGCTCTGGAAAAATTACGCTCAGTTGACGCAGTATAGCTGCAGTAATGGTTTCTGCACTAGAGTCTCTTAAATGTGCGAAACCATAGAACCTCTCCACAACTTGTCTGTCATTGTCAAGGTACCGAAACACTAATACGGACTGTGTTTTAGTGGCCACATCAGTGGTGTCATCAGCCTGAATAGCCACAAAGTCTGTGTTTTGCAACTCTTGCACAATATGGCTTCTCATAATTTCGAGCATACACTCAAGGAGTTCATTTTGTATTGTTTTAGAGGTGCCCTTAAAGACTGTAGCACTTGCTAAATGTGCTTCCATTTCCTTGTCTATGCTTGCTATTAAATCCATAAGGCCTCTGAATATTCCAGGTTTTGAGGAACTTTCTGATTCATCATGGCCTCGCAATGCCAGTTCGAAAGCACCACAGAAACGAATGCAATCAATTATTTTGGATAGAATCTGTCTGTTCCTATCAACTGCTTCATTGTGTTTCTGTATTGTTTTGCGTTAAGCATCGTTTATCTGCTGCTCAATCGGTGTGTCTTCCCCCAACATTCCCAGTCTCGTCAGGTTTTCCATATGCCTTCTTGTGTGTGCATGCTTCTTTATTTTCTCAGACAAATGCTTCAAGTCTGTTACTCCTTCATGTGTCCAAGGAAACTCACCACCAAACAGCAAGCAGGGGAAGCAGAACAGAGAATTTCTTAAAGGGCACCCTGTAAGCCAATCAGCTTTTGTGTACCAGGCGTTTGAGAATGTACGTGTGGACAATTTTCCTCTGTCCTGGGAAGTTTTCTGTAGTTTTATGTCAGGCCGATGAGGTCCTAATTGCTTTATATGTAGTTTCTCTTCAAGTGGCCGTGCCTGGAATGACCTTGTAATTAGCTGTTCTACTGTATTCATTATGCCGATGCTGGCCTTACCAATATGAAAGAAACCTGTCAATAATCAAAGTACAACGTATAAGGTGTGGTGCAATAATATCAAATTTCAGTATAAATAAATATATCTTGTGCAGTATCGCAATAAATCTCCAACAGCTCCCCTTTGCACAACATGACTGCTAAAAATACAGCCTTACTGCCTGCTGCCTCTGTGTGCCATAGTGGTTGCTGCTGAAGGCACTGAAACAGACACTGCTTGAGGGCCTTGAACAAGGCAAGGGATAGATAGTGGCTTTAACAACCGTTATTGCCCAAAGCACAGGGCTAAGGCTATTAGTAAATTCCATCCACTGTCTGAGGGTACAATGTTCAGAATGTGCACCCACCCCAACCACCATGTAGAGTGACCACATACATATAGCCCTACTAACTCCAATCTAAAAAAAAAATAGCATCAGTTTCCTTACCTTTAACACTGGTGTTTGCTGGGTCGTAGCCGGGATGAAAGAGCAGCAAAGGAGGTTGGGGCCCCTTGTTCTTCTTCCAAAAATTGCCCAAAAATTAGGTAATGGTTCACGTTGCTGAAAATAAAAATATAACAATTTATTTTTGAAAACGTTAGGGTAATCAAACAAAGACTGGGGGGGGGAAAACATAACGCTCCAATTTTTACCTTGCAGTTTGCATGCAGCTCTTAGATGACAGTTAATAGCTCACTGTTGTATGTTAGGATTTTAACTTACAAACTGCAAGCAACAAAAGGATCTCTCTGACAAAAGCAGTGACTCACTGACCTATTTACATCATGTGCATTTTGTGATCTGCATCAGGTACATGTTCTTTGCAGCAGGCACATTAACCTTCTGCGCTACCTTGGGGTAAGTCAACAGCAGTCAAAAAAAAAAATCACAGTCAACATTGAGGAGGAGGCAGGGAACACACTACTGCAGCTGCAGCATAGCCTTTTACCTTTTACCTCTTTGCAGACACACCACCTACCAGCTCACTCCGAATGCCAAACTGTAGTTAAGTTTGGACTTGGCACTGGCAGCCATCTTAGGTGTAAATTCACAGGGTGTCATGCTACATGGGACCGTCCCTGCTGATGGCACGTGAGGTATGAGGTGCAAATTTGAACATTGATTGGGACCCTAAGGTTGTGATCGAGGATGGAAGCCTCCCACCCTCCCCAATTTCAGCCCTTGCCAGTTTATTTGTTGGGTGGGTTGGGCAGGACAGAAGGAAAGAAAGGAAGAAGGGAGGATGGAAGGAAAGAAATGAGGCAAGAAGGAAGGAAAGAAGAAAAGACCAAAGGAAGGAGATAAGAAAGAAAGATGGAAACAAAGAAATAACAAAGGCAAAAAAAGGAAGGAAAAAAAGAAAAAAGGAAAAAAGAAAGCAAAAAGGAAAGAAAGAACGAAGGCTCAAAAAAGGAACCAAAAAGGAGAAAGTAAAAAGAAAGGAAAGAAAGAAAAAGGAAGATAGCAAGACAGAAAGTAAGAAAGAAAGAAAGAATGAAAGCCAGAAAGAAGGAAAAAGGAAAGAAAGGAAAGACTGCAAGAAAGAAAGAAGGACTAACTTAATACAGAAATCTACACAACCTATTATGCTGTGAAGTAGCTGAAGTCAGATAATGGGGATTTTTAGCCTCACTGAGGTTTTCACATTTTCCATCATTTTAATATTTCTAGCTCTTTACAGTTTAAAAAAGGACCCAGTCTGGGAATGAGAAAAACAAATGATTTTGCGCGAGCCTATGTACAGCTTGTATTCTTGCTTTTGTACATAGAGGGCAAATTATTTCTAAAAAGTTGTTTTTGGTGCTGTGTTCCTTTTTCGTATTGTCTTACTTTCTTTATTTTTTATGTGCTCTTAGACCTTCAACATACAATGCACTGTAAAGTTTGACTAAACATACTTTTTTTAGCAGTTTTACATAGCACGAACTCGGCATAAGTGTATTGGTGCGATTTACATGAGCACTAATAACCTTACTCAAGGTCAAATTCCTTTAAAAAAAAAAAAAATTCTCATTGTTACACTCTGTTCAACCCACATGTGTTCTTAAGCGGGTGCCATATTTGGCGTCAACGAGGTATGTGGCCGACATAATTCATGTAGAATCTACATTTGTAAGGATAAAGTCCAAGTCCACTGAATGATAAGTAATGAACTGAATCCACGCAAAAGCAGTTGGCAATGCCAGTAAGTCCTGCTATCGCTGTCCACAATTTGCATAAAACTGAGCTTTGCATCACCTGTAGAGTATGACAAGGCAGCCAGTTTATGACAGCGACAGCCTGTATCTCTCTCCTTAACAGTCTGCAGCCTTCAGCCAGATTCCAGGCCTGCCATAGAAACACAAACTTTGAACCACCATTAGAGATAAAAACCTGGCTGTAGCATGATCTATTTGCATTTCGTGCAAGTCATACTACTTGCTGAGTACGAGCACTCAACCCGGAAAGCAGGCATGGGAATAATGTCGAAAGGTATTGCCGGGAAACCACAGCCAGGCGAAGCCACCACTCCCTGTGAAACTCAAAACTGCTGGAATGAAAAATGGAACTTGGGCAGTCATCATAAATTAAATGCCGAATTCCAGGAGTCGGGCAGGGTTACCGAAAACACTACTTGCATTTCAGCTGCACTTTGATGGGCTTTCCTTGAAATCATTTCAAGGAAAGCCCATCAAAGTGCAGCTGAAATAAATCACAGAAAAATGTGTCCTGCGTTTAATTGTCTCACCCAGGCCCGGCTGCCCAGGCGCTGAACCAAAACGGCTGGGCAGGCTTCCACGGTACCAGAGGGGACTAACAGACGTCTGCTCACAACGGACTCAAACAGCACAGCAGCGTTGTGAAAGCCAGCAGCACCATCATTCAATTTGCGGCGCCGGCACCACCAGCAAAACGGCCAGCACGGAGGCGCGCACCTTGCTCAAAACTCCCGGCCCGCTATGTGATATCAGCGCTGCAGCGCACTTCAAAACTGGGGCCGCGCGCGCGCCGCGTGGCACTGGTTGCCCGTTGCGGCGGCCTTTATAATTTATTTGGGGACACTGACTTAGTGAGTGACCCCAAATAAATTATAAAGGCCGTCGCAACGGGCCACCAGTGCCGCGCGGCCGCCGCACTGTCCTCGCTCAAACGTCAAACCGACCCCAGGCCCAGGGGCCCCAATTTATTCTTACTTTTTTTAAAACAGAGATGGATCACAGCTCACTAGTGACACTAGTGGACTGGACAGCTGACGATGTTTGTAGTTTGTACTGTACAGTAGTACAGTACGCAGTCAGTCACCACGACGAGCGGAGCGGAGCAGGCGCAGCCAGATTCCAGAGAGTACACCGTCACACAGTACAGACAGTGCACACCTCACGTCACACGGCACCTCACGTCACGACGACGAGTCACGAGACAAAAGCCACCACACCACACAGCACAGTGATTGGCCATAGTTGCGCGGCAGCGGCGGCACCCAATGGTGCTTTGTTTGCAGGCTGCCCTGGCTGCACGGTGTCTCTCAGCCAATCCAGAGACTCTGCATTAGCAGCGCCTGTATTGGCTAGAGCTCGCCCATACGAGAGACCGGGGGCTGCTGCATGAAGCAACCCTCGGCCTCTCTGGTCCCCCTCCCTCCCTCTCCTACAGTAGTGGCTGGCTGGCTGAGACAGTGCGCATGTTCGGGCTGGTCATAAAAATGACCAAGCCAAACTCGAGCATGCGCAAATGTCACAAGCAACAACTTGAAGTTGTCAATCAAAACAGTGCTCGCCCCCGGCCCCACCCCCTTCATAGGCCCGCCGATTGCCTCGGGCGTGTCCCGACTCCCGGCCGCGCTGAGTGACTAAGTCAAGCTTGCGGTGAGCTGCGACTAAGGCTGAGCAATTAATTGCAATTCATTGCTTGCCTTGCAGCAGTTGCACCGCACCACACACGCACGGTTAGTGGGGCAACGCCCCAGCGCCCCAATGGACGCACCGCCGCTGGTCAGAAGGAAGTTCAAAGGGGGAGAGATAGCCCTGATCAGGTGCAGTCCGAGTTCAAAGAACTAATTTACTAGGGTCAAATAACCCCAAAAGTTGTGAAAAAGTCGATGTGGAGGGAGGCACCTGTCTCTCCTAAGCCAAAGCGCTTGTAATTAGTTTATTTTGACCTGTCGGGCGTTCTCCCGGACTTAAATGCTGAAGCGTCTCCCTCTGAGGCTGTGCATTAATTTTTTTCCAATTTCCGTCTCACCGCGCATGCCCGAGCAGCTGCAGTGAGAGAGGACTGGCTTCACCAGCGTGTACACCACGCGTCCTGCTCCCGCTCCACGCAACCGAATAACGGGTGGCAAAGCCCCCAAGTATGCATGCATTAAAATACTCACTATTTGTTTAACAATAACGTTATACAAGTCAAAGCAAATACATCGTAATACGCAATGAAATAAATGACTTAACTTCCGCTGCTGCAAAGAAAGAGGAAGTGTTATAGTTTCATGGGCTTTTATATGGTGTATGCCCCAGTGATTGGTGGAGACTGGGCTACTGGAGCTCATGGGAAATGTGTTTTTTCGTTTATAAAGTTTTGATTGGCTGTTGTTTTTACGTAAGCAAAGAAAGAGAAGCACAATCCAAAGCCTCCGTTCCTGACATAGAATTCAGCCACATAGTCTTTAAGTGGCCACGCCCTTTCTGGGTGTATGCTATCCTGCCCCACAGTGGGCCAGGAAGTAATACAGACCAGTGCCTGCCTTTAAAGCGTGGCAGTGGGATTTGCTTTGCGGATTAAGGGATGTGCTTTAGATGTACGGAAGTGTGTGCGAGTCAGAAGGGCGTTCCAACAGTTACAGTAGAATGTCCCATTTTCAATGATTTCCCCACTCCCTCTCAAAGTTAAATGCACTGAGTTACTTTATAGAAATGAATGCAGGCTGGATGTCACTGATCTTAGTTGATTCTGTTCATCTGTGTAGGTGCAGTGATTTGCATCCATCTTTGAGTGTTTGTAATCGTGACCACGTCGTTTCATCCACGTCAGTATATCCTTGCGAAACTCGATGGATGAGGCCATGTCTATGCTGCACACCTCAGACACAGTAGGCACATGCTTACATTACTTTCTCCTGGAGAATTCAACAATATCATTACAAGTGTAATCAGAGTAACTGCCACTGGCCTGATTTTGTTAAACTTTTTCATTCCACACTTTCGTGCTGCTGAAGTCAGTTGCCCTAAGTGGTGTTAGAGGCTGGAGCTATATTTAACCGATGCTGCGAGAAACATGTGTCTGGGGTTGTTTATGTTCCGAGCCGTGACCTAGCAGGCTATACTGGGCCTCTTTCTCTCTTTCGCTCTTTTTTCCTGTCTATCCTGCCTTTCTCGCCTCTCTCATTCATTATCTCCTTTTCTCCTGCACTATCTTGACTTCTGTGTCTTTTTCTGCAGTCATCCCTTGTTTCTTCCTTCCACTTTATTCCCTCCTGTCTTCCATCCTCCATCTGTATATATCCCAATCGCCAGCCTTACCTCTCTGCTATTCTCTTTTCTCTATCACCCTCTTTCTCGTACCTCTGTTTCTCTACTCTCCCTGCACCCAGAATGTGTCCACTTTCTTTCCTTTCGCTAATCTCCTCTTTTGCCTAATCTCTCACTAACCTTTCACCTGCCTTTCTCCCTGTTTCAACCCAGCATTTGCTTCTCTGTCCGCCTCTAACAATTTATTTTCTTTCTGACTTTCTACGTTTTGATGGAGCAAGGACTCACAAATGAGACTTGCTCGGATGCAATCTTCTCATAAGTATTAATGTATTAAACTTGTATTGTTCATACTAACAACTGCACACACAAATATAAGTAGCAAGGAAGCTTGCTTATGTGTTTTAACTAACAAGTAACGCTTGTCTATTCTAAAATGGCAGCTAAAGTGCGGGAACTTTACTGCGCATGTCTCAACCATATCACGTGGTGTGACGACTTTCTTTGCTTGGTGGGAAACTCTTACTTCTGCGCAGTGTGCATTAAAATGGCTGCTTCATGTTTTCACGTGCTACAGCTTGCTCTTGAGTTGTAATTAAACTGTGGTATTCTAATGCTACTAATGCGGGATAGAGTTTATAAATAAATGGGAATAGAGTAGAAAGAGTGGGTATACAGTGAAACATTTTATTTGTGATTTTAATATTTTCTTCTTTGACTTTTACTAGTTCGTAAAATGGGCCTGGGGTTGGTGAACTGAAAACTCGTGTGACAATGGTTCTGCGCATGCTCCCTGAATGGCTGCCCAGAAGAAAAGGATGAAGTCAACCTGGACGTCGTCCAAGGCCGTGACCTGATGGCCAATATTGCTGTACACATGAATGTCCCTACTAATATGCAACAATGTACATGAAGAATGTATAAACTTTGTCATGAGACGGGTGGAAAATAAAGCAAATGTATTAAATGTGATGGGCGGGATTTTAAACAATGAGCTTTAAGAAAAATGAATTAAATCAATATGGTGTGAGGATCAACCCCCTGTCCCTGTCCAATCAGAAATAGTGGGCCCATAATTCTGCAACATTTAGGGGAGGTACATGTGCGTATAAGGGTATAATAGCTATTTGCATTAGTCAATTAGTTAGACCAGGCTTTGGTGCTCGACGAGCTGATCGATTGCAGACTGAACCGCTGTCCAGAGAGGTCCTGAGGAGGGGGCGGCGGAGTCCATTAGAAGGAAGTCACGGGAGAATTCGAGGAGAAGTGAAGTACCAGAGAGGGGAACGACGCAGGCGTCGTTGATAGAGAGGTCATCGGTTCTGTCCTGATCCGGGAGGAGGTCTTTGCTCTTCATCCTTCCAGGGTCCTATCTTCCCAACTTCTTGGCCAAGGGGTTGGTTTCTCGCACTTTAGGTAAATATAAATGCAAACCTTAGTTGCGCTGCTATCTCTATCTTCTCCTTTCCTTTGGGACCGTCATTGATCGATAATTGATTATTATGCTTCATCCTTGATATGCGATTTAAGTATCATGTGGTTCTGTATTTTAGTCTGCTAAATCTTTAGATAAATATTTTAAAACTACTTGACTCAGTGATTATTTCAGAAATTATGAATTGTATGGAACGTCACTCATTTTAAACTTACCAATTAGCAAAGGATCCATTGGTAAGTCATTACTCTTCAATCAGAAAAGTAATTGGTAGCAGGGATTTTGATAAAGAGTACAACTGACCCACCAGCGGAAATTACTAGCGTAGTATGAATGTATGGGCCCAAGTGAGTATTTTGTGTATGAATGCTTGTTGCTAGTAACGCGCTGGATCAGTTTTCTGGTTATCAGAGGATGGTTGTGCTTTGTTAATCGGGTAATGAGAGTTTTATTTTTTATGAACTAACATCCGTGTGTTTAAAGTTTGTTTTATGTTGTCCAGAAATCCCCGGGGAAAATTGAATAGCGGATGGTAAGTGGAAGCCATACAGCAGTGAGGTTATCTGTCAGGCAGAAATAGTACTGAAAAGTTAAGCAGGGCTATCAGTACTTGTTAGGGACTCTATGCGTGTGAGTAATAGCAAAGGAATATGCTGGTAAAAATTTGATGTTATATCACCTAGAAAGGGTAACATTGAAGAAGTAGCAGGTATTTCTAAAGCTTATGTGAAGGGTAAACGGAAGGGTTTTACTAAGGGTGAGAGAAACTATTTTTTTTTAATTTAGAGAAACTGGCACGATAGCGAATGTTTTATGTTGTTACTGAATTTTTATAAAAGGAGTAGAGAAAATAAAGTTTTGCGTACGATTTTGTAAAGGGAGGGTCAGCTGCCGGAGAGGAAGCTGACGTCACAAAACGCCGTGCTGGGATTGGTTGAAACCGCGGGCGTAGAAGGACTCTTGTAAAGGAGGGGTCAGTAAGTCAGGAGTAGTACTGACGTCACAGGTTCCGCGCTGGGATTGGTTGAAACAGCGAGGGACAGAGAAGCGTAGATTGTTAAGGAGGGGTTGGCAGATAAAACGTCACTAAAAGGCCGCGCTAGGATTGGTTCAGAGTCAGAAGTTAGCCGAAATTTGATTGGTAGTCAACATAGAAGCTGAAATCTTAGTGGATAGCGGAAATTGTATGTAAAGGTGATCCGACTTTAATAGGAATTCGTCCGGATAGGAGATTCCTAGGCTTTGCAGAATATAATTTTATACATCGAGATTTACCCAGAATGTACGGAGAGAAGAGGAAAATGTCATTCCTACAAAAGATTAAGAATTATTTTAAAAAGGATAAACCAGTCAAAACTAGGGAAGGAATTATCATTCCACCAGCAAAAACGCCCGCTTCATTCATGATGATGGAGAGAGGTTATCACACTTGCGTATGGATAGAGAATTGGATGGAATATACCAAAAATGATGGAATATTAGCTTTTCCCGATAATGGTACTTTCAATGGGAGAATTCTTCAAAATTTGAGATTAAGAATGAATGACCTAGAACCCAGACCTAGATTAACTCAATACGAAGCCTTAGAAGAGTGGGAAACTGAGGCATTTGAACGTGACCGAACCAGAAGTAATAGGGGTTATCGGGGATTTTTCCCCAGATACCAAAACGAGTCAAGGGACGGTCAGATGAAACAGTGGAGAAGAGCAATGCTTACAGAGGGTCTGTATCCAATATTAATGGCAGAAGAATCATTAGGGAGTAAATGCACAGAAAAGACAAAACATTTGACTAGATTTGGAGATTCCGAAGATGAATTTATGGAAGATATATTAAAGAATCCGCCACCATATCAGGAAGGGACAAGTGGATGCACCCCAAGTGCACCCATGTTAAGAACACCTTTGGTACCCCAAGTATTGCATGATTCACCAGTTAGTAGAGTGCTTCACGATAAAGAAAAGGAACCGATAGATAAAAACAGAGCAGAATTAATCCAGAAAGTAACACAATTGAGTATTCATCCTGATTCATTGACCATACCTGTAACGATTGGCCCAGTGGTTCCCTTATATGGTGACAAAGTAACTTATCCCAAACCTCTAGTTATGCCTACACCTGTGAATGTTCCTAAACCTGAAGCAGTAGTAATGGTTGAGGATCACTTTAGTGATTGTGAGTCTATGATTTCATTAATGGACTTGCCCATTCGAGACTCTGTAAATAGTACTCCCAGAAGAGTAACACCTGGTTGCTCCAAAGATGTAAACATAATAACTTCATCAGGAACAAAAAGTGCCACTGTAGTTACCCCAGAAGACTTAGAAAGATGGGCACAAGGATCAGACAAACAGAACTCACCTCCAAAGATTATGGACATTTACAAATTAAAGGTCGAGTTAGAAGAAATGATAGCCGGAAATGTAGGGGTAGATCGCCTAAATACCTACGATGAAGAAGAATTATTGTTTGTATGCAGAAGCATCACAAGAAATGTAAAAATATTTCATGAAAAATTATCAGATTTAGCTCAACAGATGGGAATTGAAATCGGGAAATCAAAAGTATTACAAAAACCCTATAGGGCAGATTTTTCAGACAAAGACTTAGAAAATATGAATGCCTCTGGAAGAAAATTGCAAGTAAAAGAATTAATGACAGTTTTGCAGAAATGGGGAGAGCTAGATAAATGGAAAGTTAGATGGACAAAGAAAAAAGAAGAGGCCCGATACAGTAGAACAACTTCTGAATATTTAATGAAGGAAACAGGGAAAGGAGATCAAATGTACCCGATGCGAGAAGTTCCAGGAGGGGGATATGTACATGTCCCATGGAGCAGGCAGGATATTTTGTCATTTACGAATGATTTTCCAAAGTTGAGGGAAAAGCCAATTGAATGGTACAAGCAGGTTGAAAGGTTTGTGAAAGTATCAAAGGTATTGTTGAAAGACTTGGATGGTTTGTTCGACATAGTGGTACCTGCCGATTTGTGGACAGATTGCAAAATCACAGTTGATTGGCCCAGTGAAGAGTATCCTAGAGATCCAAAGACAGGTGCCCCGTCAAATGATGTAATGAAAAAGTATCAGCAGGTGATAACTTACCTGAAAGGGAAAATACCGCCAAAAGAAACAGACTGGGTGAAAATAGATAGAACCACCCAAGAAGCCAGTGAATCAGTACACGCCTACTATGAGCGTTTATTGCAGGTATTTAAGCAGTATAGTGTATTTGAGGATATTGGAGATAAAAACATGAGTCAGTTTGTCTACCGATTTGTTTATGGATTAAAACCAGAAATTTGTCAGATGATTAAGCAGCACATGTTGTGCTGGCAAGGGAAACCGATTGATGAGATTCTGAAATATGCGAAATACTGTGGAGATGTTATCGAGGATAGGCACAAGAAATTGCAAGAAAAAGTGATGTGGGCTCAGGTAAAAATGGCTGAGAAACAGGGAATTAATTTGGATAATCCAAATGAAAATCAAGGAAAAGATTCTGGAACGAATGGTGACACTGGGAATGGAGGAAAAGTGAGAGGACGAATGAGCAGAGAAGAGGCTAAAAAGAAGTTTCCTTGTCACGGGTGCGGAAAATTGGGGCATTGGAAGGATGAATGTAAAAAGATGCGGAATAATAATGGCCCAAATCAAAATTTAAATCCACAGACGCAGAATGACTCACAGCAGGGTGTAAATCCTCAGAGTCAGTTACCACCTGCACCTATACAGGGTAATGTAAGCAGAGCAAAGCACGGTACAGACGTCGGATATCAAGGAGGAAGTGGTAAGAATGATTATGTAACATCACAATTTCTTTTGCAGGATGACTTTTGTACCTATAGCCAATGACGGTGCCTAGGAGAGGGGAAGAAGGAGTGCGTACTTGGTGCATCCTTACCGGTAGATCAGTCAGGTCCATATGTTGAAGGGAATGTGAAAGGTAATGATATTACTTTCCTTTTGGATACTGGTGCTACCAGGTCTACTGTGAGAACAGGAGACATCCCAGACCTTCCTCTCTCTGGAGAAGCTATCCAAGTTGTGGGGGTGGCTAATCAGGAGATTAGAACACCTCTTACCGAACCAATGGAAGTAAAAATCGGAAACTGTAGAGAAATGCACCAATTTGTAGTATGTGATTCCAGTCCAGTAAATTTATTGGGCCGGGATTTGTTATGCAAAATGAATTGCACAATTTTCTGCACGCCGGATGTTGTGGCAGTTCAGACCCCAGATGAAGACCATGTGTATAAATTTATGATTGCAAAACAAGGTACAGAAGTAGATGAGATGTTTTCTTTAATAACAAAAGACGAGTTACCAGAAGAACTGAAAACTACAGTGAATTCCATAGTATGGGATTTCACGGGGAAGGAAGGAGGACTAATGGGAAAAATAGACCCAGTAAAAATTACCATAAAGGAAGGTGCAATTTTCCCAAATACCAGACAGTACAAAATGAGTGCAGAAGTAAAAGCAGGAGTCATTGAAGAAATAAACAGAATGGTAAATCAAGGAATACTAAAAGAAGTAATGAGTAGCCCTTGTAACTCACCAATCATGGGTCTGAAGAAATCTAGTGGAAAATATAGGATTGTTCAAGACCTACGCAAAATAAACAAGATTGTGGAACCTTGTTGTCCTATAGTGCCAAATCCTGCAGTGATTTTATACCAAATTCCTTGGAGTGCAGGATGGTTTACTGTGATTGATTTATGCCAAGCATTCTTTTCGATACCCTTGCATCCAGATAGCCAGTATCTATTTTCATTTAAATTTGAGAACAAGGTCTATGTATGGAATCGTGTTCCTCAGGGGTACACGGAAAGTCCTTCCATCTTTAATCAAATATTGAAAAAGTGCCTAGAGAAATTAGTGATGCCAGGAAGCTCAGTTTTAGTGCAGTACATAGACGACTTACTAGTGGCATCTAACACCAGAGAGGACTGTGTTGTTGACACCATTGCATTATTAAATCATTTAGCTGGAGAAGGGCATAAAGTTTCACCTGAAAAATTGCAGTTCTGTACAACAGCAGTTAAGTATCTAGGACACCAGATTGAGAGGGGCAAAAGGAGAATAACAGCTGAAAGAATAAAAATAATAAAGAAAAGGCAGATGCCTGTCTCTCAAAGAGAAGTAAGAATGTTCCTTGGAATAGTAGGGTATTGTCGACAATGGATACTAGGATTTTCACTGTTAGCAAAGCCCTTAATTCAAATGACGAAGAAGAAGGCAAAAGACCCAGTTGAGTGGGATGACGAGAGCGCAGGAGCTTTTGTAAAATTAAGAAATGCTTTATGTGCAGCACCTGCCCTAGGCATGCCTGATTATAAAAGAAAATTCGCATTATTCTGTCATGAAAGAGAAAATTGCGCACTTTCCGTCTTAACCCAGAGACATGGTTTAGACAGACGTCCTATAGCATATTTTTCTGCTACATTGGACCCAGTGGCAGCCGCATTGCCAGGCTGCTTAAAAGCAGTGGCGGCTACATGTTTGAGCATTGAACAAAGTGAATCAATTGTAATGGGACACCCTGTAAAAGTGTTTGTTCCACATGCGGTTGTGATTTTGTTGACAAGAACCCGAACTCAGCATCTTACTCCTAGTCGGTTGACTAAATATGAAAGAATAATACTGGGTGCTGAAAATGTAACCATTGTAAGGTGCACAATAGTAAATCCAGCTACCTTACTACCAGACCCATATCATGAAGAAGTTAAAGATGACGAAGAGGAACATGATTGTTTGCAAGTCACAGAGTTGTGCACGAAACCACGTCCTGATATTCAGGAACTACCCCTCAGGAAGCCAGACAGGGAGCTGTTTGTTGATGGTTCATGCCAAAGGCATGAAGATGGAAAACTAACCGCAGCATATGCAGTGTGTGAATTAACTGGAATAGTCGAAGCATCCTATTTACCGGGAGTCAAATCTGCACAAATAGCTGAATTGATTGCATTGATAAAGGCTTGCAAAATTGGGAGGAATCAAAAAGTAACTATATTTACAGATAGCCAATATGGTTACGGGGTTGTGCATGATTTTGGCCAACTATGGATGCAGAGGGATTTCATGACTTCTTCAGGATCCCCCATTAAAAATGGACAGTTCGTAAAAGAACTACTGGAAGCAATACAATCACCAAAAGAATTGGCTGTGGTGAAATGTGCCGCACACCAGTCAGGAGATGACTGGGTGGTAGTCGGCAACAGATACGCAGATCTGGTGGCGCAACATTGTGCTAAAAACAGATTGTCAGTAAATAAAAGGGTGGAGAGAATGGGAATCAGCTGCCAACTTATGCTGTATGCACCGCCTGAAACATGGAATGATGTAAAACAGTTGCAAGATGATGCTGATGAGAGTGAAAGAAGTACATGGATTAAAATGGGATGTTCTCCGAAGGCAGACGATGATGTATGGATTTGCACTGATGGCAGACCAGTCATGCCAGACTGTCTGTTTTCACAAATGGCTAGGATGTATCATGGAGACACACACGTAGGGAGAGATGCAATGATTAGACTCTTTAGACAAAATTGGTACAATCCAAAGTTTAGGGCGGTAGCAGAGAGTCTTTGTCAGAGATGTTTAGCTTGCCAAATGCATAATCCAGGAAGAAAAACAGTAATTGGATTTGGAAAAATTGGAAAGGCGGAGGGTCCATTTATGATATTGCAACTTGATTTCATTCAGTTACCACCATGTAGAGGGCTGAAATATGTACTAGTCATAGTGTGTCTGTTTTCAAAGTGGGTGGAGGCATACCCTACCAGGAGGAATGACAGTATTACAGTCGCAAAGTTGTTGCTACGTTTACTCATTCCTAGATTTGGGTTTCCAGTAACTTTGGAATCAGATAGAGGAAAGCATTTTAACAGTGAAGTGATTAAGATAATCTGTGAAGCATTCCAAATTGAGCAAAAATTGCACTGTGCATATCGTCCAGAGGCTTCTGGAGTGGTTGAACAAATGAATGGCACGATAAAATCCAGACTGGGAAAAATGTGTGCATCAACATCATTAGATTGGCCAGATGCATTGCCTCTTGTTTTAATGGGACTCAGAAGCATTCCTGATAGAAACACCGGATTGAGTCCGCACGAGATAATGATGGGAAGAGCAATGAGACAAGCACATGTTCCCACAAATAAACTGCTGAATATATCTGATGATATGGTTCTGGATTATTGCAAAGGATTGGCTGACCTAGTGCGTTCTGTCTCTCACCAGGTTGGAGAAGACGCAGTTTCCAGGCAGCCTGAACAAGAACATGATCTGAGTCCCGGAGACTGGGTGGTAGTGAAGAATCACACCAGAGAAACGTGTCTATCACCTAGGTGGGGCGAACCTTGTCAGGTCATACTGGTCACAAACACAGCAGTGAAGTGTGCAGGATTTCCTAATTGGATTCATGTAAGCCACACCAAAAGAGTACCAGACCCTGAAGAAGAAAGTCCTCAGACAGCATCGATAACTGAGGAAGCTGAAGGTTGCCCAGCTGAAGAATCTCAGGTCCGAGATTCGAGGGAAGCTGAAGAAGAACAACCGAGCACAAGTCAGGACTGGATACCGGTGGTGGAAATTCCTGAAGTTTACCACAGAACAAAAAGTCAAGTAAATTTAGAAGAAATCGAAGAAGATCAGATAGGTGAAGAAGAAGCAGCTCAGGAAGAAGAAGAAGAGATAATAAGAGAACCTGAGCAGGAACAGATAGGGAGAGGAAACTGGGCTCAAATTAAAGAAGAACAAACAGATTTTGAGCAGGGACATACAGGTTTAAAAGAACGCGGTCAGGCTGCAGAAGTACAAAGTGCAATAAGCCCTGATCAGAATCAGTTAGATCAAGAAAAGTACACAGAAGAAGAAGATCTTGAGAATCTCGAGCAGGAAAACGTAAATCAAGAACAAGATCAATTGCTAGAGACTCACAGTGGAGCAGCTGAAGAAAAACAAATCAGATCGGAAGAAGAACAAAAAATAGAAGAAACAGAAATTGAAGAACATCAAATTGTAACACAACCTGAAAATAAAAGAATTTCTGAAGAAGGAAATAAAGAGACAGTGCAAACAGAGAAAACAAGAAAAGGTGATCGTTGGCCGAGTGTCATTAAAAGAGTAAAATACCACATAACAACCAGAAGTGAAGATCCAGATCAAGTGAATGAAGTAACAAGCCAAACGGGACAAGAAAATAAAAGTGGAAAACGAAGAAGCAAAAGACTGAAACTTGTGAATAACCAATTTAAAGGTCCTGATTGGACTTATATCATCCTTGAAGATTACGAGAGCTCAGAATCAAGTGAAAGTGGTGACGAAGGAACCAGTGCGGAACTGACTTATGAAAAAGAAATAAAACCACCTTGAGAACGTAAAGAGACTTGAAGAATACGATAAGAAGAGCAATCTTCCTTGTCAAAAATGTCTGACGATAGAGTTACTGGGAGACCAAAGCAGAAAGGTTGTAAAAGATGTTGTGCTATATGCATATGCAATCTGGTAGTGATGCTTATAGTATGGTTAGTTGTGATCGTAGCAATTCCTTACCTTATGATAATAGATAAAAAGATTAACAACGAAACAAAGGAAAGGACAGATAACTTGAAAAGTAAAAGAGTAGAACTAAAGGCAGAAGATGAACCAGAATTTCATCATGAAGTAACAGATAATGACTCTAGTCTTAATGTTTTTACAAAGTTATTGTTTCAGTATGTAGATACCATGAAAGTTAGTAATTGTTATGTCTGTATGAAACTACCTGAATCAGTAGCAGAAGGGTTAACGTATCATCACTTGCCATTAACCTATGGCATATCATGTAGTGTACTGACTAGTTTATTTTATAGAACAGGGCGACTTCAGTATTATTATTCAAATATAGATGTGATATTTTCTGAGGTTCCGATTCGAAAGAATATGAATCCAGTGCTTAGTAGCAAAGATGCACAGTTTATGGGAGAATTTTTCTTAACAATGAAATCAATAGACATAACACATGCACATAGGCGCAATTTAACATGTTATTTACATGAAGAAGAAAAGATATTTTTGAATTTAGTAGAAAGTAGAAGACAAGATTTCCAAAAGAAAGCTTTTGAGCATAAGGCTCATTTGCCACCTTGGGCTGAGAAAGAAGGTAGTTACACACCTGGCAAGGCTCAAGCTGCTATGGCTCTAGATTTTGTAAAGACAGGGAAAATGTGTCTACATAGGTTAAAGACTGAGTATAACAATGTTTTCATCGGTACCAGTGAATGTGAACACAATTTCTTAATTCTGGGAGATTGGGGACTAAAAGGAGGAACAGATTCAGTTTTTCCTGGAATCTATTATGTGTGCGGGAATAAGGCTTACTTTAGGCTTCCTGCACGGTGGTATGGAAGTTGTTATTTTGGAATAGTATTTCCAAAAATATACCACGTAAAAAGAAACACTGGCAACAATGAAAATACTAGTGAATTAACACGTAGAAAAAGAGCTAGTTTTTCAGAAATTGTAGGTGATATATTTGGTGCATTGATACCTTCAGTGGGAATAATTCTGAACTCAAGGAAAATATGTAAATTATCTACAGTGGTTGATCGTTTATCAACTGACACTGCTGGAGGATTTCTAATGATTAACGCGGAGTTGGTTGCGATTAGGTCTATGGTTATGCAAAATCGACTTGCTCTTGATATAATACTGGCAAAAGAGGGCGGAGTCTGTAAATTATTGAAGACGAAACACTGTTGCACTTACATACCTGATAAAAGTGCAGAAATTGGAACGTATATACAGAATATAACTAAACGAGAAGGAACTAAAGCCACTGGAAGTTGATAGTGTATGGGAAAGATTGACCAATAGTATTAGGTCAATTGGTACCTGGTTTACTAATATAGGGAAAGGACTTATAGGTCAAATATTAGTACCCTTAGCAGGGATAGCAATAATAGTACTTTCAATAATAATATGGTGCAAATGTTGTAGAAGGAATGGATCGTACAATGTGACAGGAAAAGGAAAGAAGCGAAAGTTTGACGAAATTGAACTTGAAGATTTAAGAAGCGAATTATACAAGAAACTGAAAGGAGATGTGAAAAATAGAAAGTGTGAAAATGAAAGTGAAACTATATTATGCTAAAAGTTGGCATCTGGTTGTGGGTAGTAATTGATGGCTCAGAAACGCCATCAGAGAGGGGATTGATGGAGCAAGGACTCACAAGTGAGACTTGCTCGGATGCAATCTTCTCATAAGTATTAATGTATTAAACTTGTATTGTTCATACTAACAACTGCACACACAAATATAAGTAGCAAGGAAGCTTGCTTATGTGTTTTAACTAACAAGTAACGCTTGTCTATTCTAAAATTGCCGCTAAAGCGCGGGAACTTTACTGCGCATGTCTCAACCATATCACGTGGTGTGACGTCTTTCTTTGCTTGGTGGGAAACTCTTGCTTCTGCGCAGTGTGCATTAAAATGGCTGCTTCATGTTTTCACGTGCTACATCTTGCTCTTGAGTTGTAATTAAACTGTGGTATTCTAATGCTACTAATGCGGGATAGAGTTTATAAATAAATGGGAATAGAGTAGAAAGAGTGGGTATACAGTGAAACATTTTATTTGTGATTTTAATATTTTCTTCTTTGACTTTTACTAGTTCGTAAAATGGGCCTGGGGTTGGTGAACTGAAAACTCGTGTGACAATGGTTCTGCGCATGCTCCCTGAATGGCTGCCCAGAAGAAAAAGGATGAAGTCAACCTGGACGTCGTCCAAGGCCGTGACCTGATGGCCAATATTGCTGTACACATGAATGTCCCTACTAATATGCAACAATGTACATGAAGAATGTATAAACTTTGTCATGAGACGGGTGGGAAATAAAGCAAATGTATTAAATGTGATGGGCGGGATTTTAAACAATGAGCTTTAAGAAAAATGAATTAAATCAATATGGTGTGAGGATCAACCCCCTGTCCCTGTCCAATCAGAAATAGTGGGCCCATAATTCTGCAAAATTTAGGGGAGGTACATGGGCGTAGAAGGGTATAATAGCTATTAGCATTAGTCAATTAGTTAGACCAGGCTTTGGTGCTCGACGAGCTGATCGATTGCAGACTGAACCGCTGTCCCGAGAGGTCCTGAGAAGGGGGCGGTGGAGTCCATTAGAAGGAAGTCACGGGAGAATTCGAGGAGAAGTGAAGTACCAGAGAGGGGAACGACGCAGGCGTCGTTGATAGAGAGGTCATCGGTTCTGTCCTGATCCGGGAGGAGGTCTTTGCTCTTCATCCTTCCAGGGTCCTATCTTCCCAACTCCTTGGCCAAGGGGTTGGTTTCTCGCACTTTAGGTAAATATAAATGCAAACCTTAGTTGCGCTGCTGTCTCTATCTTCTCCTTTCCTTTGGGACCGTCATTGATCGATAATTGATTATTATGCTTCATCCTTGATATGCGATTTAAGTATCATGTGGTTCTGTATTTTAGTCTGCTAAATCTTTAGATAAATATTTTAAAACTACTTGACTCAGTGATTATTTCTGAAATTATGAATTGTATGGAACGTCACTCATTTTAAACTTCCCAATCAGCAAAGGATCCATTGGTAAGTCATTACTCTTCAATCAGAAAAGTAATTGGTAGCAGGGATTTTGATAAAGAGTACAACTGACCCACCAGCGGAAATTACTAGCGTAGTATGAATGTATGGGCCCAAGTGAGTATTTTGTGTATGAATGCTTGTTGCTAGTAACGCGCTGGATCAGTTTCATGGTCTTCTTCTCTGTGCATCTCTCCAGGCTGCCAACCCCTTGTTCTTTTTGTGTCTCACTCCCCACAGTCACTAACTGCCTCGGCTTTTTGTTGCCAAAACACAGTTTGCTCTTGAGTATCCATTTCCAACCTCGCATCCAGCAACACGCTGTACTAGAGTGACGTTTTATTATAAATCACGCAGTAATTCGTTTAAACAAACCGTGGGGAAATGGGTCACTAGCTCATCAATTTAAATTCCGGGCTGTGTGTTTATCCTGGCCACATTCAGTACTTTTATATGGCCTGTCCAGCTTCGCGGAGGTCCCCCCAAACAGCCCTTTCTTGCATTGGCTATGGGGAGTTTCTATATAGACATGCTTGATAAGCTATGAAGTGCACGTGATCTCTGGTGGGTCCTGTCTGCACTCTCTGCCTACATCACAAGGGTAGATGGTCTGTCTTTATATTTGCTTGACATGGTTTGCCTTCTCATTGGACACAGTGTAGCACATTTTTGCCTTTCTCCCAGTGGCATTTCTAGTAGACGACCCCCAAAGTGTACACTTTTCCCATGCACACAGCATTTTGGTGCCATCTTCTCATGGAGGTTTCTTTATTTATCTTTATTCAGTGGATAGCTTGTGATTTTAGATTCTAAGTTTGTTTGGCGTCGCTTGGATGCAAGTTACATAGAACAATATACATGAAAGTTTGGTTCTCTTTTATTATGCTCTGGTAAGTGTGATGCTGTGGATTCATGTAACTATTATTGAAGCATTCTGCTTGTGAAGCTGCTGGTTGTCAGGCCTCAGTTGTGGGCTATACAACGTGATGTGTTAAGGCAACTGTCTGGTGTTTATTATATGCCAGAGCCCCTTCAACCAAAACTTGAAATAAAAGCCAATTCAAATGCTAGTGAAGAATACATTTTTGTTTTCTGGAGGTCTATTAATGTCAGGGATACACCTTCAGACTCATCACGTCAATCCTTGGCCTGTGTCATCTGTTTACACACTCAGGGTCCTCACATTAATCATGTCGCAATATCACCAGGGTAGCTTGCATTCAAAAATGTATGTGTCGCTCATGTTGGCTTTACGCCCTTTATAAAATGAGACAAACTTTATTATGCTTTTATTTGTTTTCCCTATGGTAAATATATTTGTTGAGCTTATGGGTTTATAGTAATTACCCTTCTTAGCTTACAACGAGTTTGGGGCCGACTTCTGTGAATACATTCCCACGTGGCTATAGCACATTCCCGGTACACGTTTTGATAACGGCCGCTCCTGAAAGCTTATAAAAGCTGCGCCTCTGTTGATCTGCGCTTGGCTTTGTTTTACCGCGAGGAGCGTTTGGAGGCGTCTTTCGTCTGTGACTAACAGCAGCTGTTGCCATCGGATGAAGAGAGGATTCCAGCGAGCCGGCTCCAACCTTCCATTCTTCACAACGTGTCCTACGCAACTTCAATTCGGTGAATTCCTTCAGCAAAGAAGACGCCGCTCAGCTAAGTGACAGTTTCCTGCATATTCGTATGGCCTGATTTTAAGGAGCCATTTATACAAATAGAGAACGGATATTTGCCTATAGTTAATCTCTTTGGACATTTTTCTTTGAGACATTGATCTGCAAGAACTATTGTTATTTGTGCTTACAATTAACCCTGTCACACACCATAGTTATATTAGGTGAGAGAATAATTAAGCACGCAATATGCGGGTGCATAACGTAGGATGATACAGAATCAATCAGGCATTAATGTATGTTTTCTTGTCTCTTGTATTCCCTAAAGACACTTAATACTTATTCTTGTGAAGTGGTGAGAGAAGTAATCTACCACTATATAGAACTGTTCATAGTAAGACACGCCTTGGTGTTCCAGAAATACTCAACTGCAATAACTAACAAAGATTAGCGCAAGGTGATTAAACAAGACGTGCTTAGTTAAGAATTTATCTAGTTACTTGTACATGTACACACTCCATGTCCCCTGTATTAACATATGCCTTGTTGTCATTTAGATACAGATACTGCCACCCAGAATAAGAAACCCGGCTGGTCCAGGTGATAGAACGCAGCTGTGTCTTTTTGTTTCTTCTCATCCACTTCCACCTCAAAACACCTGCCAAGGTCTCCTGTTCCCCTCAGCAGCTTTGAGAGGTGTTTTGGGAGGTCAGGGAACTATTCATCGCTCCTGCAGACGGCCTGGTATTCAGGTGAGTGGTCAAGAGCTTACAATTAACATCATTGCTGGAACCATATACATCCACTCCATAATACATGGGTAAAAGACATTGTCATTTACAATGCCAATAGCTCTAACTCAAGCAAATGCGAGACCTATTGCATTTCCAATGCTTGTTTAAAAAGGCAACAGAAATCAGCCTTCTTGTTAGAGACCTATTTCCCTCCTGGACTCTTCCGTTCATATCTTAGGGTGGGTAATTCTCCAATTGCTGGTAGGATTGGGCTACCCACAATAGGTTCTTTTCGGAGGCCCAATAGGGTTTTCATCCAGGAGTTGGTACTGTCAAGCAAATACTGAACCTTCTTATGATTAATGGGAAATATGTCCATGCCGGGGGAGGGGGCCCGATTGGCCTTCATGGACCTTTCAAGTGCATTCGATTTGGTGGACAGGGACAAGTTATGGTCACTGATGGTGAAAGCAGGGATTGACCCTGACTTGATAGACCTATTAAAGCCCATGCACTGGGGAACCACGGCTCAGGTTCGTTACGATACAAATGGTGACTGTACCCCCTTCTTTTATTCAAATATGGGCGTAAGACAGGGTTGCATTTTAGCTCCATTTTTATTTCATTTTTATATAAATGCCCTTGAGAAGGAGCTAGCGTGTAGAGGAAAAGAGCACCATAGAATTGGGAACCGCGACGTCCCCATATTACTTTACGTGGATGACGAGGTTCTAATTGGCTTTACAGTTAATAGTCTCCAGTTACTCCAGTATTGGAACTTTCATAGATTCCCATGCTTGAATCATTCCCCGTCATCGAGATGGGAGTCCCCGGTAAATACAAATTAGCCATAGAAACCATTACAAAAGAAGAAACTAGGCCTAGGCCCATTCTAGTTCTGTAACCCATTCACCTCTTTTTGTAAAAGAGACCAAACAGAATGAACAACCAATCAGATCAGCCTCACCGTGTAGAACCTCCCTGAGAGAACCTCAGAGCCTCAGATTTTCTACCGCACGTTGTGCAAGGGAGTCTCCACTGAGCTCTGCTCAGTTTTTTCCTGTTTCTACAGTTTTTTCAGCTATTTTCTTCAAGACCTGCTTGGGATTTTTGTCAGAATGTCTGATAAGGAGAAGAAGGCCCTCAAAGCTTGTGCCACTTGTGCTAAGAAGAGGTTGTATGTGGAGGACAGGCATAAAGACTGTATTTACTGTCTGTACCCGGACCATAAGGCAACAGACTGCAAAATATGCCGCACTTTTTCCACAAAGACGCTGCGAGACCGTGAGGGGCGTCTCCTGACCTGGCTTCAGAAGCTCAAGTCAAGGAAGGAACCAGTCTCCAGTGACAGTGAGGAGTCGTCCTCTGCTACATCTTCCAGAAGGTCTGTGAAAAGGGGTAGGGCTTCCCCTTCACCTTCTAAGGAACGTCCTGGTAAGGCCTTAAAAAAGACCTCTCATAGGTCTGGAGGGCATAGTCCTGGTGAATCTCCTCACAACGGTGTAAAGGAGAGGGAAGGACTGTCAGCAGGAGCGGTATCCCAGAGGAAATCTAGCTCGGTTCCTCCACAGTCTCCTCCAGCGGCTCCAAAAACCTTCAGAAAGCCCTCATCTCTATCTTCTGAGGTAAAACCTGTAAAAGACACTCACTCGTCGACGACGTTGACCAAGACTCCGTCGACGAAATCTTCAAAGGTACACGTGAAATCGTTGCCTCCGTCGACGGGCTAGTCGACGGTGATTACTTCACCGCTGGCTTTGACCCTTCAAGATTCAGCGTCGACGACTACAACGCCAGTGGTCGCTGTATCGTCGTCGATGGCATCGATGACGTCGACGAAGATGTCGACGAGGATGGTGTCCACGGCTACCACGTCGACGACGACGTCGGCTGTGGTGACGACGGTCTCGTCGACGACCGTGTCGTCGACGCCCATTTCTTTATCGACGGTTTTCTCATTGTCGTCGACGCTCCCGCCACGACCTCGTCGGCGACGCTCCCATCTACGACCTCGTCGACGACGGAAAAAGTCACCATTTCAGTCAGAAAACGGCGCATTACACCTGACATGACTTCCCCTAGAAGGGTGACTCCTCTACCTCCTGCACTTCTACTCGAAGAAGGGGAATCTGAAGAAGATGAGGGGCCGTTAGGCTATGCGAATAGCCCCTCTCAACTACATGTCAAATGTCAGGACACGGACTCGGATCTCGAATATGTGGAAGAACAGCAATAGGATCCTTCCTCGGATTATCAGGGGGACTACCACCAGGAGATGGCCTCTATGCCGTCCTCCCTTCTGGCAGATTTGCAGTCTATGCTGGTGGACTATAGGAGGAGATTCTCAACACAGCCTCCAGCTCCAGCGGTGGTGCCACTTACAGCTGTTCCTCCTGCTCATCCTGTTACACCCCAGTTGCCACCGCCAGTGCCTCAACCTCTGCCGCTAGCCCCGGATGTACCACCTGTTGTGCCTCTCATTCAGGATGACACCTCTGATGAGGACCAAGGCAACGTCACTCTACCTGACCCAGACACAGAGTGGGATGACTATGTTGTTCCTGATCTGGTTTCTCCGTCGCCAGCACCGGTGGATTCCCCCCCCTGCAGATATAGGGGGTTTCCATAAGTTAATGGAGAGGGCCGCTAAGAGATTTGAGCTGCCCATGCCCACAGTGCAGTTGGAATGTTTTCTTTACGACTTCAAGGAACCTTACAAAAAAGCTGTTCGATCTATTCCGATTGTTGGTCACGTCTGGGATGAAGGATTGAAGGTGATGAAGAATCCTGCCACGGTAGTCCCGGTACTACCTCGGCTTGAGAAAAAGTATAAGGCTACGGAGGATAGCCCCGCCTCTTTGGTCAGTCAGCCTAAACCGGACTCGGTCATCTCTCAGACTGCCCAAAGAAAGTCTCGGAACCCCTCTGCTCCTCTCACAACACCTCCAGATAAAGAGGGCAGGCGCCTCGACAATGTGGGCAAGAGGTTCTCTTCCATGTCTAGCCTGTTGGTTCGGGTTGCGAATGCCTTGGCGATACTGGGTAGATACGATCGCCAGATGTGGTGCAACCTTTCCCCCTATCTGGACCAGTTACCGGAAGACGCAAAGACAGAGGCAAAGAAGATTTTGCAAGAAGGAGAGATGACATCGGCGGAAGTCATTGACTGTGCAATGGACATTGCAACGACTGCTTTCCGCTCCCTTGCGGGCGCTGCTGTCCTTTGTCGCCAGGGCTGGCTGCAAGCTACGTGGTTCCGTCCTGAGGTTCAGAACAAGATCCTGGATCTTCCCTTTGACGGTGAGGCGCTCTTTGGGAGACATATTGACGATGCGCTCCAGGATATTAAAAAGGATACAGAGACCGCAAGATCTTTAGGGACTCTGCAGTACCGCAAGGTCTCCTTCCGTGGAGCCACAGGGAGAGGTAATGCCACATACAGAGGAGGATACCAGCAACAACGGTATTCCTCATACGGATCAACCTCGCAATCGTACCGACCTAATTATAACCAGAGGCAAAATTAATCCTCCTCTTTCTCTAGGTCGAGTAACAGAGGGAAACAAGGTTGCCAGGGGAGGGACTCCTCTAAGCGGCAATAGCGGCTTGCTGGCTCTTCCTACTGTTCCTTCTCCTCCTGTTACATCAGTGGGAGGCAGGATATCAAAATACCTCCACAACCGGCAGCAAATAACATCGGACCGTTGGGTGCTCGACCTCATTCAATGCGGCCAATCTCTGGAATTTGTCCATGCTCCACCATCCAAGCCCCCTCGCGCCACTACGTCGAAACATCTACGTCTTCTTCGGTTGGAAGTCCATCAGATGCTCCTCAAAGGGGCGATAGAGCCGGTGCCTCTCAGCGGGGAGAGGGATTCTACTCCAGGTTCTTTCTGGTCAGGAAGACGTTAGAAAAGTGGCATCTCATCAAACAATCGTTTCGGATGGTGTCTCTGCAGGACATTCTTTGTCTTCTCAACTCAGGAGATTTTATGGCCACACTGGATCTGTAGGACGCATACTTTCATGTACCCATCCATCCATCCCACAGGAGGTTTCTACGCTTCACAGTAGCCAAGAGCCATTTTCAGTTCAAGGTCCTGCCTTTCGGACTCCGATCTGCTCCGCGGATCTTTACAAAGGTGTTAGCTCCAGTGGCAGCGTTTCTACGGAAGCAACAGCTTCAGGTTTTTCCCTACCTGGACGACTGGCTGCTAAAGGCTCCTACCAAGCACGCAGCGAAGGACGCAGTCAGAGTGTGCACGCGCCTTTTCGACAGTCTCGGTCTAACTCTCAACGCGGAAAAATCATCTCTCTGTCCATCCAGGACAGCTCGATTCCTGGGAGCCATCCTGGACATGTCCCTCAACAAGGCTTCTCCGACCCTCGAGAGGCAAAGGAAGCTAAAGTCCATGGCCCATCTGCTGTTAAGAAGACAGTATCTTTCAGTTCGCCTGTACAAGTCCCTCCTAGGGACAATTTCCTCTTGCATCCCTCTAATACCTCACTGCAGGTTGCGAATGCGTCCTCTCCAGGAGGAGCTGGACTTGCAGTGGCGCCAAGTCGACGGATCCTTCGAAGACAAGGTCGTCGTCACAAAATCCATGAGAGACGCCGCATCATGGTGGATAAACGAGGAGAATGTGTCTCAGGGTCTATCCTTCAGGGTCATTCCAGCTCCTCAGATAATAACTACGGACGCCTCGCTGGAAGGCTGGGGAGCGGTACTGCAAGACCTTCATGGGAGTGGCCGTTGGCTACCCCAACATCGTCTTCTACATATCAACCTTCTGGAACTCAGGGCTCTGGCATTACAGGCTTTTCTTCCGCGACTGCAGCAGTCTGCGGTTCTGGTCCGTACAGACAATATCACGACCATGCATTACATAAACAAGGAAGGCGGCACCAGATCTCGTCCTTTGTCGCAGGAAGCCCAGAGGATTTGGGAATGGGCTATCCAGCAGGGGATATCGCTGTAAGAAAGTGGCTCTGTATATACTGAACCAAAGTAAGGTTCAGTGTGCACAGAGTCCACAGTCCCCAGAGGTTTGGCAGAGGCTAAAGTTAGATATAACCTTACTCTCTAAAGTGGTAGCTTGGTCGAGCAGTAAGGCAGTATCAGAGGACAGTGTAAAGCATTTGTTGTACACACTCAGTCAGCAAATGGTCTCACACACTCAAGAACTGAACTCTAGGCCAATGGTTTGTATATAAAAATATATGCTTGTTTTATTTTAGAACCAACAATAGGTATCAAAATATACTTTCTCAGAATGAGATGCTTTAGATAAATACTTTCAATAGGCAATAGACTTTTGAATGCAATGGTTACAGTTGTTGCAATAGGCAACACAATTTCAAACACAATTTAACATTGAGCTCAATGGGAATTTCTAGTTAAATGCAAATGATTACTTTTGGATTACTTTTTCTTACCACAGGACTGGATCCTAGATTCAGTCCTGGGACATCTCCTGTAAACAGTTGAGTAAAAACGTTTTGGTTATAGTTGTGATTTTTAAGGAATATTATTGTATTTTAAAAGTTAGCACTTAGAAACTTTTTCACATAGAATCACCAATGTTATCCTATGGGAGGAAATTCACTTAGCAGGTAAGTAGTGTTATCGTTACTTTTTTCTTACTCAGTGTTGGATCCTGGATCCAGCACTGGTGCATCTCCTGTAAACAATTGAAAAAATGCGTTTATGTCACACAGGCGATTTTTAACGAATATTTGTAAGTTTGCAAAATCGACACTTAGAAACTTTTTTCGGCAAAAACCAGGCAATGTTATCCTATGGAAGGAAATTCAAGTTACCGGTAAGTACAGTTATGATTACTTTTCAGGGTCAGTGCTGGGCACCAAGATCCAACACTGGGATCTCTCCTGATAACAGGTGAGTAAATTCGTTTTCGTAATTCGGTTGATTTTAGATGAATATTTTAAAGTTTAAAAACTCCACACTTGGAAGAATTTCCAAGTGAAACCAGTCAATGTTACCCTATGGAAGAAAAGTTAGTTATCGGCTTTTGGGTAAGTACTCGACTGGCAGAGTTAAGGTTCTGGGCATAGACTCAGGGGTCCCCCAGGGTCAGGTAAGTACAGTTGTTACACCCTCAGCGGCACAAGGGCGGCCGGGTGCAGAGTGAGTAGGCCCAATGTTATCCTATGGACGGCAGGGGGCCTTGGGTTGCTGGCTGCTGGCAGGCAGACCACTCGGCTGTGGGAGCAAAGCTCCTGGTCACTTACTCAGGGCAAGTGGGGAAGTCGAACAGGGTAGTGGGTGCACCCTCAGCGGCACTGGGGCGGCCGGGTGCAGTGGGCTTTGGGCCGTCGGGCGCCCAATGGTTTTCAATGGGAAAGCTGCGTGACGAACAAAGGCTGCAAGCTCGGGACGGTGATTCTTCAGGTGTGACCACCACTTCGAGAGGTAAGTTGGGAAGCTGTAGGAAGGGTAGGCACCCAGGAGTTGGGCACAGGAGGCCGTGGGGCGTCGGGTGCAGGGGTGTCTTTAGGCGTCGGAAATCTTACCCTCGGCTGGTCGCGGTTGGAGGGGGCCCAGGTTCTGAGGCTGCAGGCGTCGTCAGGATCGTCGAGGGGGGTCCTTGGGTGCTGGATTCTGGGTCACAGTCGCCGGGAGGACGTCCTCGTGGTCTTTGTCCACTCAGGCACAGGCCGGGCTCGGCGGGTGCAGAGTGTGCTGGATTCGCGGTTTCTGGCTGGCACCAGGGGTAGGTTACTTGCTTTTGAGCAGTACCACTGCTCGTGGGAGTCCCAGGTAGTTAGAGTCACAAGGCAGTCAGGTCCTCCGGGGTTCTTGAGGTTGCTGACCACTGGAGACGCCGGGGTTTAGCAGGAGCAGGTTCGAGGGTCGACAGGCCGGTAGGGCTGGGGCCAAATCAGTTGGTGTCTTCCTCTTGTTAGCAGCTGCACGGCAGGTCTTCTTGTTTCTTGATCTTCTTTCTTGTTTCTGAATCTGGATCTAAGGAAGGAATGTTCAGGGTGCCCCTAAATACTAGATTTAGGGGCGTTACAGGTAGGTAAAGGGCAGGGACCAATGGGTCCCTTCCCTGGGGTGGGTACACCCCTATCCTGCCACTCTCCAGTGGGAGGGGGGCAGGAGCCTAGTCCTGATTGGGCAGGGCTCCCCATCTTCAAGATGGCGAGAGCCCGGAGATGTGCTTCACCTCGCCTCCCCCACCTGAGGGGTGGGGTTGGCAGAGGCTGGCACACCCCTCTCCTCCCTTGGTGTTTCCCGCCAGTCTTCCCGCCAGAGTGGGGGCTAGAACCAGTGGGGACCAGTTGCTGAGTACAGCAAGTGGTCTGGGGAAGCTCACAAAGGCGGAATGTCTTTGAAGCTTCCCCCTGCCCATCCTGGGGGAGGAGGCCTAGCACCTCGCCCAGGACGTGCATTGTTGCAGGCCGGGGAGAGCGGATGGCTCTCTACCCAGGGGTCCAGCAACATGTCTGGTGGGTGGCAGCCTAGGCAGCCCCTCAGACAGGACGTGGATTGTAGGTTAGGTTCAGGGGGCAACTCTAAGTTGCCCTCTGTCGTGCATTTTACATTAAATCCCACACTGGCATCAGTGTGGGTTTAATGTGCTGAGAAGTTTGATACCAAACTTCTCAGTCTTCAGTGTAGCCATTATGGTGCTGTGGAGTTCGTAATGACAACCTCCCAGCACCATATACTCTTAATGGCATCACTGCACTTACAGTGCCCAGGAATGGCCCTGGGTACTGTAGGGGCACAGGGCTCATGCACCTGTGCCCACACCACTGGCATAGTGCACCCAGCTAGAGGGGTGACTGAGGTATGCCAGGGGAGTGTGTTTGTGGGCATGGCACACAGGGATGTGTGCCATGTCGACTCTCTGTTTAGTTCTGCACCAAGATACTCAGCCTGCAAAGGCAGGGTGTGGGTGTAAGGGTACAGGGCCTCTAAGGGTGGCACAATAAGTGCTGCAGCCCTTAGGGGCCTTCTCTGGTCACAATGCCCTGGGTACCTAGGGTACCATTTACCAGAGGCTGACATGTGGCCAGAGGTGTCAATTGAGTTTAGGCTGTAATGCAGTTTTAGGGAAGGAACACAGGCCCTGGGCACCTGATTGGCAGGAGCCCAGGGCACACTCAGTCAAAGTACATCAGCAATTCAGCAAAATGTGGGGGGCATACCATGCAAGAAAGATGGCACTTTATCACAATCGCTCAAAGCGGAACACCTTCCAGGTGTTCTCAACGAGAAGGCGGACACGCTGAGCAGACTGAAATCAGTCAGCCACGAATGGGAACTGGACCAGTCCACTCTAGAAGAGGTTTTTCGCCTATGGGGCAGGCCCGCCATAGACCTCTTTGCCACTTCGGAGAACAGGAAATGCCGGTTTTATGCAAGCAGGCTTCACCATCCGGGATCACTGGGGAATGCGCTTTCGATGGCCTGGTCAGGCGCATTTGTTTACGCTTTTCCCCCCATTCCGCTAATTCCCAGGCTTCTCAGGAAACTCAAAGCGGAACCTTGCAAGATAATCTTGATAGCTCCGGCGTGGCCTCGACAGTTTTGGTTCACAGAGCTTCATCTCCTCTCCATGGACCTTCCACTGCGGCCGATTCCTTCGTTGCTCACAATGTCTCAGGGCCAGGTCTGGCACCCGGATCCTCAATCCCTGCAGTTGTCGGCATGGCTCCTGAGCACCGAGAGTTCCTTGGTTTAACCCTCTCAGAAGAATGTAGGGAGGTACTTTCTCGGGCTCAAGCCCCAAGTACAAACCAGACGTACCGGTTAAAATGGAAGCGCTTCTGCATTCGGTGCCAACAAGAAGGTATCGATCCTCTTTCTTCTCAGCCACATGAGGTTCATCCGTACATTCTGTCATTGGCTAAATCAGGGCTGGCTCACTCCTCCATCAAAGTCCATCTTGCTGCCATCTCTCGCTACAGACACACGTCTTCTGGGCCTTCCCTCTGGTCGGTAAGGATAGTTAAACAGTTTCTCAAAGGCCTTTTTAGAGTCTTCCCTCCTGTCAAGCCTCCGCCTCCTCTTTGGCACTTGAACTTGGTTCTCACCCAGCTCATGAAGTACCCCTTTGAGCCCGTTCACCGGGCGGACTTGAAATTCCTCTCCTGGAAAGTGGCTCTTCTGCTAGCTTTGACTTCGGCAAGGAGAGTGGGTGAATTGCAGGCTCTCACCATTCAGGAACCTTTTCTACAATTTAAAAAGGGGACAGTGATTCTCCGGACTAACCCAAAATTCATACCGAAAGTACCCTCAGACTTTCATTTGAATGAGCCGGTTATACTCAAGGCTTTTTTCCCTCAGCCTTCTACTCCGGCAGAAAAAGCACTTCACTCACTAGACATTCAGAGGTGCTTGAAGTTCTATCTTCAGCGTACTAAAGACTTCAGGAAGTCTCCTCAATTGTTTGTCTCTTTCAGCGCCCCCGTAAGGGTTTTCCCCTTTCCAAGCAGGGGATTGCTCGTTGGGTGGTCAGCGCTATCCAATATTGTCACAGAGCAGCGGGCAAGCCTCTTGAAGGTCGAGTCCGGGCTCACTCTACAAGGGCCATGGCTTCTTCAACAGCCCTCTTCGCCGGAGTTCCTATCCGGGATATCTGCAGGGCAGCGACCTGGAGCAGTACTCATACGTTTACAAGGCATTACTGCCTGGATTCTTCAACGCAGAGTGACACAGCTGTGGGCCAGGCAGTCCTGAGGAACCTCTTTCATTGAGTGGTGCGCTTTCCCTTTCTACCCTCCTGCTGTTGTTTCTTATTATTCTCTTTGCACATTTTGACTGTGTGTTTACTTGTTAACTCATGGCTATTCTTTAAGTGTACCAGAGTGTTATGGTTTCCTCTCACTTGTATGTTGATGCTTGTATTTCAAAAAAAAAAAAAGGAGACAAAATGTGCTCATAACTGCTAGCTACTCTGATTCAAGCATGGGAATCTATGAAAGTTCCAATACTGGAGTAAGAAAACAAGTTACTTACCTGTAACTTTGGTTCTCCAGCATTGGAAACTTTCATAGATTCCCATGCGACCCACCCTCCTCCCCTGGGAAAGCTCAGACTTCGGCAGCCTAGTATTCCTTTTACACCACGGCTACGAAAATCTGAGGTTCTCTCAGGGAGGTTCTACAGGGTGAGGCTGATCTGATTGGTTGTTCATTCTGTTTGGTCTCTTTTACAAAAAGAGGTGAATGGGTTACAGAACTAGAATGGGCCTAGGCCTAGTTTCTGCTTTTGTAATGGTTTCTATGGCTAATTTGTATTTACCGGGGACTCCCATCTCGACGACGGGTAATGATTTAAGCATGGGAATCTATGAAAGTTTCCAATACTGGAGAACCAAAGTTACAGGTAAGTAACTTGTTTTCTTATTACTTGGCATTTTTAATGATTTTATGGAGGAGCTTAACTTGAAAATTAGCCATCAGAAATCCCATATAATGATATGTGGTACTAAAAAGACCCACTGTCGCCCTCACAATATAGTAGGGATCCCTATTTCTAAAGAAGGAACTTTACCTACCTGGGGGTTCTGTTTAAATGCTTCTAAGACACAGAGCCTGTAAATTTGAGGAGACAATAGATGTAATTTTTAGGTTCTCCAAGAGGCTTAGACACAAGCCCATTAAAGAACTTATTACTCTGTACAAGAGTAAATGCCTTTCCCTGGGGACATATGGAGCCGTTGTCTGGGGCTACACTCCTACTGGTAGTCTCCAAATGATTCAAAATACATTTTTATGTAGGCTACTAGGAACACCTTGAAGTTAAGCTAGCCGTAATACCCACTTGGAAGCTGGCCTCTCTTTCCTGGAGGACACAGTCCAGGTTGCCCTCTGCTTCTGTGGCTTAAGATTTGGCTTTCACCTTATACTTCTTTTACCCAAATGGTTATCAAAGACTGCTTAAGAAAAGATCAAATAGCCTCTATTCTATGATTATTATATGTCTATAAGACACTTTTGGACCTTGGGCTGCCATTTACTTTCTTCACTCCGAATGAAATTGCTTGTAGTAAAAATATGGTGAAATCCCGTTTTCTATCCCATAGAAATGAAGCTAGATTTGTCAAATGCCAATCTATGACCACAGTTGCCATTATCTAGATCTAAAGCATAGGTCACAAATTCTGAACATAGATTCTTTTTTACGTGCTTTAGACGAGGCAATCTGCACTTTCTGGTAGCAAACTGATCCAGCGGTGTACTAACAGCAGATACTCCACTACCATATACTCACTTGGGCCCATATAACTATTTCCACTAAACAGCAAGTAGACCGCTGGAACTTTAGTTTGTGCTTTTCATACTTCAAGATCTAGTTATTTATTTTCCCTAACTAAACCTTTCACTGATCAATTAGTTCTTTCCTCTGGTCAATGGACCATTAGTTGGAACTAGTTGATGGTGATAATTAACATAACTTATTAAACATTTCTCGATTAAATGAAATAATCACAGACTCGGGAAGTTTTAAAACTTTATCTAAATTAATTGAGTGTGAACCATCTCAAACGTTTCAGTACAAACACCCTCATTCGCAAGAGTGTCAATTCAATCAAGTTTCAAATAGGCAATTTAGCAATTCAGATCCACACAATAACTATGCTCAGAAAGAAGAGGACAGAGAGAGAAGAACATCTATCAATGCAATATTTATATATTTACCAAGTATGGTGTGAAGACCAACCCCCTGGCCAAAGGGCTTGTAAGGGTCCCCCGGGATAGATCAGGAGACAAAGACTTCAGGAGAGGAATCAGGACAGGATACTTCACCTCTCTAAATACCGACGACTGCGTCGCACCCCTCTCTGACACTCTCTTCCTCCTCGTGGTTCTTCCGCGATCTTCTTTCTAACCCAATTAAATTAAATAGATGGTTCTGCATTCGATTTCTTCATCAGCGTCTCACAGCATCAGCACCACCCCCAGCACCGACAGCATCCCGAGCTCTGCTTCTGTGCTTCTTCTCCCGTGTCAATGCTAAAAACTAACTAACTAAAACTACCTCAATTATACCTTTCCATAACCATGTACCACCCATTAATGTTTCAATTTTACAAAATACTAACTCTGATTGGACAGGCGAGGGGGGATGATCGTCACACCATGCTTACATTTCACTTATTTCTTTAAACCATTGTATTCAAATCCCTCCCCTCAAACTTTATTAAATCATTTCTTTTCCCATACATCTCCAAACTTTATTAATACAAAATGTTGCAACGTTATGAATAAGCTCCTTCATATGAACTCTTCACCCTTATGTTCCAGGGCACATCTTCGCTGGCCTTGGACGCGTGACAAGTCCTTACTCATCTTTTCGTATTCTCTCCCTAGTACGCATGCGTAGGGTCAAGTCAGTCAGCTTGATTCAGACAAGTGTAGAGGGCCCAAATGCGCACTAATAATAAAGTCAAAAGAAGAAATGTTATTTTCAAAAATAAATGGTTTCACTGTACACCACCAACCTGTACTCTAACCCACTTCATTTATTATTACCCTTTCTGCATTTGCGTTAGTATAAAACTTATATTCTATTTCAGCTAAGCAGGTGCCATGCATGTGAGCTTTCAAGCGGCCATTTTATCGTCTATTGCGCAGGCGCAAGATTTTCCCTCCAAGCATTAGTACGTCATACTACGTAGATGTAGTAGACGCATGCGCAGTAAAGATCCCTTGTTAAAGTGCGTTTTAGTCCTTCGTTCATGTTATTGCCGTTAGTAAACACATAGGCAAGCTTCCTTGTCCTGCGTGTCTTTTTCTAAATGCGATTTATTAATTACAAACACGTCGTTAGTAATTCGTTAGTGAGTTAAAACGAAAGGATTGCTTCCGAGCAAGTCTCATTTACGAACCCTTGCTCCATCAATCCCCTCTCTGATGGCATCTTAAGCCATCACAAAAATTACCCATCCCATCCCAGATACCAACTTTAGCACTTCTCAGTTTTCTCTATTTCTCCTCTCAATTTTCCATCAATCAACTCGTTTCCTTCTAAATCTCTCATCTTCTTATATAATCTGCCTTTCATTTCTTCCAGCTGTATTTCATCATATTTTCTTTTTTGTTTCTGTCCCTTTCCTTTTCTTTCAAAATGTACTTTCTCTTTCCTACCTCTTCTACAACACTTATATGTAATCATTATTATCATCACTACTGTTATTATCATAACTAATGGTATTATTATTTGACCTAGAAAACCCTTCCCAAAACCAACAAACCATTTCCCTATTGATGTTATACTTTTTGTTAGTCTTCCCCACACACTGTCAACCTCCAGTTGGGTCAAATCTTTATGCATTCTTGTAATGTTTTCAATATATCCTTTAATTTCTCTGCTCTTGTCCGGAATATAAGTGCAGCAATGTTGAATTTTCAACATGCCACAGACTCCACCTTCTTTTGCTAACAATATATCAAGAGCAAGACGGTTCTGTAAAACCATAGACCTGATTGCAACCATCTCAGTGTTAATCATTAAGAATCCTCCTGCAGTGTCTGTAGAAAGACGATCAACTATGGTTGATAACTTACAAATTTTCTGTGAATTCAGAATGACTCCAACTGAGGGTATCAATGCACTAAAAATATCTCCTACAATTTCAGAAAAACTAGCTCTTCTTCTACGTGTTAGTCCATTAGAATTTCCACTGGTTCCACTGATTTTATCTACATGATAGATTTTTGGAAACACTATTCCAAAGTAGCAACTCCCGTACCATCTTGCAGGTAACCTATAATAGGCATTGCTCCCACAAACATAATACACTCCTGGAAATACAGGATCAGTTCCCCCTTTTAGTCCCAACCCTCCTAAAATTAGGAAGTTGTGTTCACATTCACTGGAACCAATGTAATTATTGTTATAATCTGTCTTTAATCTATGGAGGCAGCATTTTCCCCTTTTCACAAAATCTAGGGACATCGCAGCATGAGCCTTGCCACTTGCATAGATTCGCTCTTTCCCAACCCATGGAGGTACATGGGTTTTCTGTTCAGTTGCCTTCTTTATTAAATCCTGTCTCCTTTCTTCTACTGAATCCAAAAAATCTTTTTCTTCTTTTCTTAATGTACACGTTAGATTATCTTTACGTGCCTGAACTAAATCTATTGAACTCATTGTTATGAAAAATTCACCCATAAACTGTGCATTTTTACTACTAGCTACTGGATTCATTTTCTTTCTAATAGGTAATTCAGAAAATACTACATCTATATCTGAATAAAAATATTGAAGTTTCCCTGTAGCATAAAATAAACTTGACAAAATACTACATGACACACCATACGTTAAAGGTATATGGTGATACGTCATTCCTTCTGATACTGATGAGGGTAACTTCATACACACGTAGCAGTTATTAATCTCCATAGTACTAACATATTGAAATAACAATTTAATAAACACATTAGAAGACGTATTATAGTCTGATTCATTATGATAGTTTGCTTCATCTTCTACCCCTATTTCTATTTCAGTTTCTTTTATTCTATCCACCTTAACATTAGTATCTGTATTATTCTTGTCACTTGTTTTCATTAACAAAGGTACTCCTACTGTTAAGAATAAACATACTACCGCTGCTAATAAAATACTACAAAAACAAAATCTAAAACACTTTCTTTTTAATCCACGTTTTGGTTTCCTGGTAACTTCAATTTCTGCCATTTTTACTCCTGAGAAAATTTCTTTTCTCTTATCTTTTCTTTGTCAGTTTGATTTTTCTTTTCGTTTTTAAGGAGGCCTCAATTTTCTTTCATCAATCTGAACAATATGAATTTCTTCTGTTTCATCAGTCAGATCTAAGGATTCAAATTCCTCGAGTATGACGTACGTCCATTCAGGAGCCTTGTATCTCCTGTTTAAATTTCTCAATCTTGGACTTCTTCGAGTTATCTTTGCCAAAGTTTGTTTAGATTGTGTTTGACTTGTAACTTCGTTTACTTGTTCTGGTCTCTTTTCAGATTTTCTCAAGTGATATTTTAGTTTCTTTACTTCAGTTGGCCAATTGTCTCCCTTTCTGATTCTTTTGATTTGCACTGCGTTTTCACCTTCTTTATCTCCTTGTAAAGTTCTTTTTATTTAATTTATTCTAGGCACAATCTGTTCTGTTTTCTGTGCTTGTACCTTCTTTTACTTCCACCTGCTCAGGTCCTACCGTATTTTGTTCTTCTTCTTCCTGAGCTTGTTCTTCTAATTCTATCTGACCCTGTTCAGGTCTTAATTCAAACCTTTCTTCTTCTGCCTGAACCTGTTCTTCTAACTCTATCTGATCCTGTTCAGGTCTTAATTCAAACTTTTCTTCTTCCGCCTGAATGTGTTCATCTATTTTTCCCTCCTCAGGTTCGTGAAAGTCTTTTTTATTTTCCACCTGAGTGTGTTCTTCTTCTCCTGTCTCTTCCTGACTACTTTCCTGTCTTTTCAGTTCTGTTCTTCTTCTGGTTTTAATGACATCATCAATTATTTCAATCACTGGTATCCAGTCTTCCTGACTTGTACTTGGCTGTTCGTCATATGGTTGTGTTTCAGAATCTATTGCTCTAGATTCTTCAATTTCACAGTTTACAACTCCTGACGCTTCAGCCTGTTCAGTCAGTGGTTGCTCTTGTTGATCTGATGGGCTCGGAACTCTTCTGGTATGGCTGGCATGAATCCAGTTGGGCAAACCTGCACACTTCACTGCTGTGGTAGTGACTAGTATGACTTGCCGCGGTTTGTCCCACCTTGGTGCTAGGCACGACTTTCTTGCGTGTTTCTTCACTAGCACCCAATCTCCAGGATTCAAATCATGCGCTTGGTCTGGCTGTCTTTCGACTGCGTCTTCTCCAACCTGGTGAGAGATAGAACGCATCATTTCAGCCAATCCTTTGCAATAGTCCAATACCAGATCACCAGTTATACTCATTAGTTTATTTCCAGGAATAAATGCCTGTCTCATGGCTCTTCCCATGAGAATCTCATGTGGGCTCATTCCTGTTTTTCTGTCTGGAATACTTCTGAGACCCATCAATACAAGAGGTAATGCATCTGGCCATTTCAGCTTTGTGGATGCACACACCTTTCCCAATCTTGACTTGATTGTGCCATTCATTTGCTCAACAATTCCAGAAGCCTCTGGACGATAAGCACAGTGCAGTTTTTGTTCAATGTTAAATGCAGCACAGATTAATCGAATTATTTCATTATTAAAATGAGGGCCTCTATCTGATTCCAAAGTGACTGGGAAACCAAATCGCGGAACTAACTCGCTCAACAACAATTTTGCAACTGTAAGACTGTCATTTCTTCGAGTGGGATAGGCTTCCACCCATCTTGAGAAAAGGCATACTATGACAACTATATATTTCAGTCCATTGCATGGGGGCAATTCAATAAAATCTAACTGTAATCTAGTGAAGGGCCCTTCTGCCTTTCCAATCTTTCCCCAGCTTACCACTGTCTTTCTTCCTGGATTTTGCTGCTGACAGGTTAAGCATCTTTGGCAAAGGCTTTCTGCGACTACCCTGAATTTCGGATTGTACCAACTCTGTCTGAATAGCCTGATCATTGAATCTCTCCCTATGTGTGTTGCTCCATGATACACTCTTGCCATTTTTGAAAGTAAACAATCTGGCATGACTGGTCTTCCATCTAAATACACCCATACCTCATCATGTGGTCTTTTTGTACAGGCTGCCTTTATCCAAATTTCCTTTTCCTTTTCCTCCACTTCTTCCTGGAATTGTCTAATCTCATCCCATGTTTCTGGTACTGAGAAGAACATAAGTTGGTATCTGGTTTCACCCGTTTCAATTTTTCGGTTTATGGCCACTGTATTTTTGGCACAGTATTTGGCCACTTGGTCAGCATAATTATTGCCAGCAGTCACATAGTCATTTCCTGACCGATGTGCAGCACATTTTACAACTGCTATCTCTTTTGGCAATTGTAATGCTTCCAACAGATCCTTCACATTTTTGCTGTTTTTGATAGGGGATCCTGAAGAAGTCAGAAATCCCCTCTGCATCCAGAGCTGGCCGAAGTCATGCACAACCCGGAACCCATATTGACTGTCTGTAAATATGGTTACTCTCCAATTTTTCCCCTTTTTACATGCCATTGTTAAGGCAACCAATTCAGCTACTTGTGCAGACTTGACCCCCGGTAAACAGGATGCTTCAGTTACCCCAGATATTTTACAAACAGCATATGCAGCACTTAGTCCTCCTTCTTGTGTTCTGAGGCAGGAACCGTGTACAAATAACTCATGGTCAGCCTCTTTCAAAGGTGTCTCTTTTATGTCCGGCCGGGGCTTCGTGCATAACTCAGTCACGTCCAAACAATCATGATCACTCTCATCCCTCACTTCCTCATCGCAGGGGTCTGGCAATAGGGTAGCAGGGTTCATGATTGTACACCTTATCACAGTCACGTTCTCAGCTCCCAAAATTACTCTTTCATAATTTGTCAAACGACTAGGGGTGAGATGCTGTGTTCTCGTTCTTGTCAAAAGAATCTCAACTGAGTGTGGAACAAAAACTTTGACCGGATGTCCCATCACTATCGACTCACTTTGCTCCAGACTCATACAAGTAGCAGCTACTGCTTTTAAGCAGCCAGGCAATGCTGAAGCCACTGGGTCCAATGTAGCTGAAAAATATGCCACTGGACGTCGACTCAATCCATGTCTCTGTGTTAAGACTGAAAGTGCACAATTTTCTCTCTCACAACAGAGCAAAGCAAAGTCTTTTGAATAAACAGGCATGCCCAAAGCAGGAGCCTCACACAAACAGTTTCTTAGTTTCACAAATGCCTCTATGCAGTCATGATTCCAATCAATCGGATCTTTTGCTCTTTTCCGGATCATCTGTATTAATGGTGTTGCTAACATCGAAAAACCATTAATCCATTGCCTACAGTATCCAACCACTCCTAGAAACATTCTCATTTCTCTTTGGGTCTGTGGCAATTGCATTTCTTTGATTATTTTTATTCTTTCCGGTGTCACTTTTCTAACTCCTCTTTCTATTTTATGCCCTAAATATCTAACTTCTCGTTGACAGAATTGTAATTTTTCTGGAGACACCTTGTGTCCTCCTTCAGCCAAATGATTCAGCAATGCAATTGTGTCTGTGACACAATCTTCTCGTGTTTTTGATGCCACCAGTAGGTCATCAATGTACTGGACCAAAACAGATTTTCCAGGCATAACCAATGACTCTAGCCACTTTTTCAAAATCTGATTAAAAATTGAAGGACTCTCTGTGTACCCTTGAGGAACTCGACACCATGCGTAAATACGATCTTCAAACTTAAACGTAAAAAGATACTGGCTGTCTGGGTGCAAAGGATTAGAAAAGAACGCTTGGCATAAATCAATTACTGTAAACCAACCTGCATTCCAGGGTATCTGATAAAGGATCACTGCTGGGTTTGGCACTATTGGGCAACATGGCACTACAATTTTATTTATTTTCCGTAAATCCTGCACTATCCTGTACTTTCCGCTAGGCTTTTTCAGTCCCATTATTGGCGAATTGCAGGGACTACCCATCACTTCTTTTAAAATACCTTGTTTAACCATTCGTTCAATTTCTGGAATAATTCCTGCTTTTACTTCTGGACTCATTTTGTACTGTCGGGTATTTGGATACACTGCACCTTCCTTCACTGTCACTTTAACTGGGTCTATATTTGTCATTAGCCCAATGTCTTTTCCTGTAAAATCCCACACTTCTGGATTAACTGTGGTTCTCAACTCTTCTGGTAATTCATTCTCAGTTTTTAGTGAAAACATTTCATTTACTTCTGTTCCCTGTTTGGCCAGCATCATCTTGTATACCACGTCTTCATCAGGGGTTTGGAAAGCGACACCATCCGGTGTACAATAGATCGTGCAATTCATCTTGCACAAAAGATCTCTTCCCAACAGATTTACTGGACTGGAATCGCAAACTACAAACCGATGCATTTCTTTGAAGTTTCCAATGTGCACCTCCATTGGTTTCGTGATTGGGGTTCTAATCTGTTGGTTAGACACGTCTACAACTTGGATTGATTCTCCCGAGAGGGGTAGGTTTGGGGTGTCTGTTGTTCTCACAGTAGACCTGGTAGCACCAGTATCCAATAGGAAAGTAATGTCTTTACCTTCTACTCTCCCATCAACAAATGGACCTGACTGATCTACCGGCAAGGATGCGCCAAGCACGCACTCCTCTTCCTCCCCCCTCAGGCACTGTCATTGTGTGACATCTGAATGTTCTTCATCATTCTGTAAAAAATATTGTGTAATTGTTCTATTATTCTTACCACTTTCTCCTTGAAATCCGGTGTTCGCACTGAAACTTTGATGGTTCACAAAATTTGGCATAGGAGCTGGTGGCACCTGATATTGTGGAGTAACTACCTGCTGCTGCTGATTCATAAGTACTTCATTCTGCATCTGTGGGATTAAATTTTGATTTGGCCCATTATTATTATTATTATGAGTACTCTTTCACTTTTTTTTTTGCAGAGTTTTATATAGCGCGAACTTGACCCGAATCGGGTATCAGAGCGCTTTACATAGCACCAGTTACGTTACATTAGGACACACATTCATTTTTGTTAGGCACGGGGAGATTAAGTGATTTGCCTAGAATCACAGGATGTTCAGCGTCATTGCTGAGACTCGAACCCAGTTCCCCAGGTTCGAGGTCGGACGCCCTAGCCGTTAGGCCAACTCCTTTCCCCACTTGTTCTTCCAATGTCCTAGCTTTCCGCACGCATGACAAGGAAACTTCTTTTCGCTTCTCTGTCCATTCGGCCCCTATATTTATTACCATTCGCTCCTTGATTATTCTGACTCTGTACTTTCACTTGATTATTATTTTGGTCATTTGTTTTCTCTTCTTGCTGTTCTGCCAATTTAACTTGTGCCCACATCATTTTCTCCTTTAGCTTCCTACGCCTGACCTCAATGTCATCTCCGCAATATTTCGCGTACTTTAAAATCTCATCCACTGTCTTACTTTGCCAACACAACATGTGCTGCTGTATCATCTGACTGGTTTCAAACCATATACAAACCGATAGACAAAATGTCCCATATCCTTGTCACCGATATTCTCAAAACCACTATACTGCTTAAACACCTGTAACAACCTTTCATAATACGCATGTACAGATTCATTTGGTTCTTGTGTTGTTCTATCTATTTTTACCCACTGTGTTTCTTTAGGAGGAATTTTCCCTTTCAAATACATTATCACTTGGTGATACTTTTTCATCACCTCCTCCGAGGGTGCTCCTGTTTTTGCATCTCTAGCATACTCCTCATTAGGCCAGTCAATTGTAATTTTACATTCTGTCCATAAATCAGCAGGTACCACTATATCAAATAGACCATCCAAGTCTTTCAATAAAACCTTTGAAACCTTCAGAAATCTCTCTACCTGTTTGTACCATTCTACTGGTTTTTCTCTCAGTTTTGGAAAATCATTTGTAAATGACAAAATATCTTGTCTACTCCAAGGAACATGAACATATCCACCTCCAGGAACCTCTCTCATTGGACACAATGTTTCCACCTTGCTTGTTTCCCTTACTGGAAATGCAGCTGCTGCTTCTCTCGCTTGTACTTCCTCTTTCTTTCTTATCCATCTAATTCTCCATTTATCAATGTCTCCCCATTTTCGCAAAATGTTCATTAATTCCTTTATCTGTAGTCTCTTTCCAGAAGCATTTACACTTTCTAAATCTTTATCGGTAAAGTCCACCCGATATGGTTTCTGTAACAACTTTGATTTCCCTATGTCATTTCCAATCTCTGAAGCAACTTCAGTCAATCTCTCATGAAATACTCTTGCTCTCCTGGTTATACTCTTACATAAAAATAATAATTCCTCATCATTGTAAGCGTTCAATCTTTCTGTACCCACACATCCTGTCATCATCTCTTCCAATTCCACTCTCAATCTGCTGATATCTAAAATCCTTGGTGTTGGGTTCTGATTATCTCTTTCCTGAGCCCACCTTTCTATTTCTTCAGAGGTGACTACTGTTCCGCCCCAGTTCCAGCAGGAACCAAAGGTCTTCTTTCTCTCAAATTTATAGGCGTAACTCTCTTTGGAGTTTCGGTCAGAGGTTCCACATTAGGGAGATCCATTAATGAAGTAATTGACTCACTTTCGCTAACCTGATCATCTGTAATTATTATTTCTTTTCTAGGACTATTTAATGGAACTGTCACAAGTTGTGGTTTCTGGCAAATCTTATTATCTCCATACAATGGGATTGCCGGACCAATGGTCACTGGTACTGTCAAAGCTTCAGTATTCAAATGTAACTGACTTATCTTTTGAACTAGTCCTTCTCTAGTTTTATTCAGAGCTTCTCTTTCATTATCCTGCAACACTCTGTTATATGACGTTTCATGCAAAATCTGTGGGGTTAATGGCATCCCCATTACCGGTGCACTTGGGGTAACCTTACTAGCTGCTTCTTGATACGGTGGTGGATTTTTTATTAAAATACCCTCTAGCAACTCATCATCTGATTCAACATATCCTGCCGAATTCATATGTTTCGTTTTCTCCTTACACTTTCCTCCTGACTGTTCCTCAGCCATTAACACTTGCTATAACCCTTCTGATACCATAGCTCGCCTCTATTGTTTCATCTGCCCTTCGCGTGACTCATGCAAATGTCTCGGGAAAAATCCTCTATACCTTCCACCTCTGCATTTCTCTCGTTCATATGACTCAGTCTCCCATTCTTCCAAAGCCTCAAATTGAGTTAACCTAGGTTTAGGTTCCAAATCATTCATTTTCAATCTCAAATTCTGAAGAATCCTCCCATTAAACGTACCATCCTTAGGAAATGCTAACACACCATCATCCTTCGTATATTCTATCCAGTTTTCCAACCACACGCAAGTATGATATCCTCTTTCCATCATCATAAAAGATGCTGGTGTCTTCGGTGGCGGAATAGGAATTCCCTCTCTAGTCAACACAGGCTTATCCTTTACAAAGAAATTCTTAATATTCTTTAAAAATGACATCTTTCTTTTCTCTCCATACATCCTTGAAGAACGATGTAGGAAATTGTATTCTGCAAACCCTTGAAATCTCTTACCTGTGCGTCTTGCACTAACAGTCAAATCAAACTCCCGCATACAATCTTTCTCTTCACCAATCCTAGCGCGGCTTCTAACTAGCTATCCAATCAAATCAGGCTCACGCCCGTGATCTGACCAATGCCAGCGCGGCCTTTTCTTGACGTCAGTTCTGCTCCTTACTACTGACCCCTCCTTTACAAAGCTGCTCCTGTCACACGCCCGCTGTTTCTACCAATCCCAGCGTGGCTCACTGTGACGTCAGTACCACTCCGGCAACTGACCCTCCCTTCACAAGGTAATGCGAAAACTTTATTTCTCAATATTTTCTTAAAAATTCTTTGTTATTAACGACATAAAAACATTTGCTACTCTGGCTGTTCCACTAAATCAAAGGATAGTTTATTTATTTCTACTGCGAGTAAAACCTTCCGCTTACTCTTCACATAAGCTCCAGAGAACCTGCTACTCCTCCGATGTCACCCGTTTTGGGAAATTTGAGACCAAAGTTTCACCAGCGAACTCCTTTTGCTGTCCATCTAGCTTAGAAGAACCTGTTACTCCTTCAGGGTTACCCTTTCTAGGTGATATAACGCCTAAAGTTTCACTAGCGAACTCTTTGCTATCAATCACTCTGACTTTTACACAGAAAATAGTCCCTACTTTAACACTGCCAGCCCTATCTAGCTTCTCAGTGTTATTCCAACAGACGAGTAACCTCACTGCGGTGTGGTTTCTATCGCCACCCGCTATTCATTCCCCGGGAATTTTCCAGACGACATAAAACAAAGACACTAACTCTTTTTGTTAAACATAAATCAAATAATAAATAATCTATACTTATCACCAAACTAGTCAATAATAACCATAACTCTGCTACCAGAAAACTGATCCAGCGGTGTACTAACAGCAGATACTCCACTACCATATACTCACTTGGGCCCATATAACTATTTCCATTAAACAGCAAGTAGACCGCTGGAACTTTAGTTTGTGCTATTCATACTTCAAGATCTAGTTATTTCTTTTCCCTAACTAAGCCTTTCACTGATCAATTAGTTCTTTCCTCTGGTCAATGGACCATTAGTTGGAACTAGTTGATGGTGATAATTAACATAACTTATTAAACATTTCTCGATTAAATGAAATAATCAAAGACTCGGGAAGTTTTAAAACTTTATCTAAATTAATTGAGTGTGAACCATCTCAAACGTTTCAGTACAAACACCCTCATTCGCAAGAGTGTCAATTCAATCAAGTTTCAAATAGGCAATTTAGCAATTCAGATCCACACAATAACTATGCTCAGAAAGAAGAGGACAGAGAGAGAAGAACATCTATCAATGCGATATTTATATATTTACCAAGTATGGTGTGAAGACCAACCCCCTGGCAAAAGGGCTGGTAAGGGTCTCCCGGGATAGATCAGGAGACAAAGACTTCAGGACAGGATACTTCACCTCTCTAAATACTGACGACTGCGTCGCACCCCTCTCTGACACTCTCTTCCTCCTCGTGGTCCTTCCGCGATCTTCTTTCTAACCCAATTAAATTAAATAGATGGTTCTGCATTCGATTTCTTCATCAGCGTCTCACAGCATCAGCACCACCCCCAGCACCGACAGCATCCCGAGCTCTGCTTCTGTGCTTCTTCTCTCGTGTCAATGCTAAACTAACTAACTAAAACGACCTCAATTATACCTTTCCATAGACATGTACCACCCATTAATGTTTCAATTTTACAAAATACTAACTCTGATTGGACAGGCGAGGGGGGATGATCGTCACACCATGCTTACATTTCACTTATTTCTTTAAACCATTGTATTCAAATCCCTCCCCTCAAACTTTATTAAATCATTTCCTTTCCCATACATCTCCAAACTTTATTAATACAAAATGTTGCAACTTTATGAATAAGCTCCTTCATATGAACTCTTCACCCTTATGTTCCCAGGGCACATCTTCGCTGGCCTTGGACGCGTGACAAGTCCTTACTCATCTTTTCGTATTCTCTCTCTAGTACGCATGTGTAGGGTCAAGTCAGTCAGCTTGATTCAGACAAGTGTAGAGGGCCCAAATGCACACTAATAATAAAGTCAAAAGAAGAAATGTTATTTTCAAAAATAAATGGTTTCAATGTACACCACCAACCTCTACTCTAACCCACTTCATTTATTATTACCCTTTCTGCATTTGCGTTAGTATAAAACTTATATTCTATTTCAGCTAAGCAGGTGCCATGCATGTGAGCTTTCAAGCAGCTATTTTATCGTCTATTGCGCAGGCGCAAGATTTTCCCTCCAAGCATTAGTACGTCATACTACGTAGATGTAGTAGACGCATGCGCATTAAAGATCCCTTGTTAAAGTGCGTTTTAGTCCTTCGTTCATGTTATTGCCGTTAGTAAGCACATAGGCAAGCTTCCTTGTCCCGCGTGTCTTTTTCTAAATGCGATTTATTAATTACAAACATGTCGTTAGTAATTTGTTAGTGAGTTAAAACAAAAGGATTGCTTCCGAGCAAGTCTCATTTACGAGTCCTTGCTCCATCACTAATCCTCAGCAGGGGACCTGGTTACTTACCTTACCTCCATGTCCCTGCGACTGCACTTCCAAACAAACACTGGTCCATCGTATGTTCTTTTGTGGGTTTTTATACCAGGCAGAGGGGGCACTTTTTATGTCCTTTGTTGCACTACTTCGGTCATAGTTCTTTTACTGTTTGTTTGCATAGTCTTTAACTTTTACAGTCCGAACTATGCTGCTTATCTGTATTAGGCTTTGTCCCTCACGCTTTAATTATTAGAACTATATTTTAAATTTAAACTTTGAATTATACTAGTTGTAGGAAGGTAGGATCTGCTTTCATAGTTAGCCCCACTTTTTGCTTGGTGTCAATGTGTTTTTGATCTAGTCTGACTGGGATCCTGCTAGTCTGACACACCAGTCACTGTGCTTTCTCCCTAAATTGACCATATTAAGTACTTTTTTACATCCACAATGAAAAATGTCCTAGCTATCGTAACGGAAAGTTTCAATTCTATTAAGGACTCGGAGGCGAGGATTATGCCTTCTTTCTTCACTTTATTAGAATAGCAGCACATTAAGAAGATAACAAAAACTACGTTTCCCAAACACCCTAGGGAAAAAGTAGTTCAGAAAACACATAGCAACAGCCAATCCTGGCAATGTAACACTGTCCAATCAGGGGGCTCATAGCCCAACATAGTCCTCTGTCACTGCCCGTTTGCCCTCTTTCGTAGCGTGAAGCCAGCCGTCGGAGCACCCTCATGCATCCTGTTTGTTCGCATCAGACCCTGTGAAGACAGAGAGAACATTACCAACTGAGCCAAAACTACAAAGCCTGCAAAGATAAGCAGCCACATAGTTAGTGCATTACAGAAACTTTGATCCCCACCAAACCCTCGCAGTAAAAGCAAAATACTTACTGACATACGGGGAGGGCTGTCCTTCTTTGGACCCTAGGGTGGGATAATCCTCGCCTCCAAGTCCTTAATAGAATTGAAACTTTCCGTTACGATAGCTAGGAAATTTTTCATTCTATGTCAGGACTGGAGGCGAGGATTATGCTAGTTCAAAGCTTGCTCACAACGAGGTGAGCCATGTCCAGCACTGGCTTGAAATAAAACCGCTTAATCGTTGAGTCCGAAGACCAATCTGCCGCGTTGAGGATATGATCAAGGCGGGCACCCAAGCCGAATGCTTTAGAGGCCATAGCTCCCCGAGCCGAATGGGCACCAAAGTGAGCTAGGCTGATGCCTGCTTCATGCATCACCCACCTTACCCATCTAGCAATGGTAGGAGAAGAGACCGCTCTAAAGGGTTTCCGAAGGGCAATGAGCAGTTGACGTTCGCCCGGTGGAAGAAACTCCTCTGTCATCTCTTCATATGCTTTAAGGCATCTAACCACACACAATTTTGGGGAATCTGGAAACTCTGGGTAAGAAATAATCCTGGAATGACATTTCGTTCTTCTAAGGAGAGTGAATGTCACCCCATTCGGAGTAAACATTCTACTTGTGACATCCAAAGCTCTGACATCAGAGACCCGTCTACAAGAGATGAGGCATAGAAGCATAGCTAACTTAGCTGAAAGCTCCTTTCTGGAAAGGAAACGGTTTGGTTGCCAAGACAAGAATAGGTTAAGCACTTGGTTAACATCCCAAAGAGCGGAATAGCGAGGCTCAGGAGGTAGCGAGAGTCGGATACCCCGTAGCAGTCTGCAAACCAAAGGGTGTTCGCCCATAGATGTATCATCAACCGGTACATGACCGGAGGCAATAGCTGAGCGAAAGGTGTTTATCGACCTATACGCCATGCCCTTGGATGCCAACTGTGCCAAGAAATTGATGATGTGCACTACATCGGCGACCAGAGGATCGAAACCCCGTCGCAAACACCAACGAAACCATGTGCCCCAAGCTGATCTGTATCTCTTCACCCTACTGTCCGCCCACGCCTTGGATATAAACGATTCAGCCTCCTGCGAAAGTCCTGGGACCTCCCATTGTCCCCTGAAATCCGCCACGCCATGAGCCACAACGAGTTTGTCCGCACCAGAGGGTGAGGATCCCTGTCGGGGCTCAGAAGGAGAGTTGGAGACTGGGGGAGTAGGATTGGAGAATCCCAAGAAAGTTCCAGGAGAACTGGAAACCAGACTTGCGACCTCCAATAGGGGGTGATTATGACCAACTCCGCGTTCTGACGCCGAACTTGGGCCGTCGATCTTGTGATCATCGCAAACGGAGGGAATGCATACCCTTTCTCCAAACTCCAGTCCTGCAGGAAGGCATCCGTGGCCACTGCCAAGGGATCCGGTCTCCAACTGAAAAACCGGGGAAGCTGGTGGTCCAATCTCGAGTCAAACAGATCCACCGAGAAGGGGCCCCAGTGGTCGTTCAACATCGCGAATATGCTCGGCTCGAGCATCCAGAGGGTGGAATCCCCAAAATTGCGGGACTGAAAATCTGCCTCCTGGTTTTCCCGACCTGGCAAGTACTCTGCTGTTACCGCTACCTGACTGTCCAGGCAGTACTGCCAAAAGCTCGCGGCCAGGTCCGAAAGGGCTTTGGATCTGGTGCCCCCCAGATGGTTTATATACCGGACCGCCGAAATGTTTTCCATCTTGAGAAGGACGCATGAACGCACAGAGTCTTTCGTCCAACAGCGGACGGCAAAAGATCCCGCCAGAAGCTCTAAACAATTTACATGTAACTTCTGTTCATCGGAAGACCACAAACCTCCCGTAGAGAGGTCACCGCACCTGGCTCCCCATCCTAGCCTGCTGGCATTGGACTCTATTACCAGATCCGGCGTTGAGCCGAAAATCGCGCGGCCGTTCCACGCCTCCATGTGGTTTAACCACCACTGTATCTCTTCTCGAGCCTCTCTGGACAAGACTACTTTGTGCGAGTAAGGGAAACCTTTGTGAAGGAAATACGCCTTCAGGCGCTGCAGGGCCCGATAATGCAGCGGGCCCGGGAAAATAGCTTGAATCGATGCCGAGAGGAGGCCGACCACTCGAGCCAACTGGCAAAGGGAAACCTGTTGCCTGGAAAGGACACGTCAGAGTTCGTGTTGGATTTTTTTAAATCTTCCTGGACGGAAGGCTCAGAGTAGAGGCGGTGGAGTCTATAACGAAGCCTAAAAAGGTGACGGATTGAGAGGGCTGTAAAAGGGACTTTTTCTCGTTTATTACGAAACCCAGGCCTTGAAGAAGGTCCACTGCCATCTGAAGATGCGCTGATAACTGGCACGGGCAAGCCCCATAAGGAGGAGGTCGTCCAGATACACAATCATCCGTACGCCTCGAGCTCGCAGGAACTCCACCACTGGTTTGAGTACCTTTGTGAAGCACCAGGGAGCTGAGGACAGTCCGAATGGAAGAGCGGTGAACTCGAAAGTTTGCTGGCGCCAGACGAACTGGAGGAAACGTCTGTGTGGAGGGAAAATTGGAATTACCAGGTAGGCGTCTTTGAGGTCTAGACGCACCATCCAATCCTGGGGACGCAAAACATCCCGGAGGAGGTGAATACCCTCCATCTTGAAGTGGCGGCACACTCGTTGAATTCGCTTAGATTTATGACCGGCCTCTTGCCGCCATCGGTCTTGTCGACCAAGAATATATTGCTTATAAAACCTGCCGGGTGTGGGGAGACGGGAGAGATGGCGCCCTTGTTGAGAAGGGATGTTACTTCCTCGTCCACGAGGACGGTCTCCTGGAGAGAAAACTTTATGGGCTGGGGTCTGGACCTCTGGACAGGTTCCCCTAGAAAGTCTAAACGGAACCCCTGCACCGTCTGAAGGACCCAAGCATCCCTTGTGAGAGAAACCCACGCTGGGAAAAAATTCACCAGCCGCCCCCCTATTTTTAGGCGGGAAGAAGGGAATACACTCACCAGGGCTTGAGGTGGCCGCTGCTCCTCGGAGCCTCTGCCCTTGCCACGCCGTCCTCTTGTAGGATAAAAGTTCCCAAATCGGGACTGATCTTGGTACTGTCTGGAGCCTTGTCCTCTTTGAGTGTTCTGGTGGAACTGGCGGGCGGTCAAGCGGCCCCTACCTCGACCGGCTCTGTGAAAAACACGGGGAAACACTTTTTTAATTGTTGTCTGGGCCTTGTCAAGCGATGTGAAAGTGTTTACAAATTTGCCCAATTCTTTGATAAAAGGCTCTCCGAAGAGACCCCCTTGAGCCACAGCACCTGCCTCCGAGTCCGCCAGATCTCCCAATTTCGGATCAACCTTAATAAGAAGGGAGCGGCGGCGCTCGTTGGATAGTGCACAATTAGCATTGCCCAAGAAGACTACAGCTCTCTGGGCCCACCCTGACAAAGTGTCCGGGGAAATTAAGGAACCTGAAACTTTGGCCTCCTCCGCCATATCTAAGATCTTTGTAAGGGGCCCTAGGACATCTAGGAGCTTGTCCTGGCAAGGTCGCCATGACCTGTCAATCCCTTTTTTGGGATCCCGAACAAACTTGTGCAGGAAAGTGGCCATGCGGGGGTCAATATCTGGGGTAAGGGCCACTTTACCTTCGAGGGAGGGCCGGGGACACTCCACCCTGAGGCAATTACGGGCCTCTTTCTCTAAAGGCCTACGAATGCGCCCCGCTACGTAAGTAGCGACCTTGTCGGCCGGGGCCCATTCTGAGGAACGTGGATGGACAATCTCGTCAGGGTCTAGCATATCTGACGCATTCTTAGAAGACTGGGAGGGGCGGGAAGGGAGCCAAGGTCCTGGCTCGTCATCCGCGTCTCCTGTCGCACCTGGAGGATCTACCGGCGGAGAAGTAGGGGGCTTCCCTGCCGGAAGGGCAGGCTGGCTGTCAAGGAAGGCCTGCTTCAGCCTAGCGAAAGCGTCTAAATCCACCCCTGAGTCACGGGATTTCTTAGATGGAGGGGGCCCCAAATCCCATAGCAATGGCCCTTCAGGTGTTGAAGGGGGGGGGGCGCCCGAAGTGGAAGGTTGGGGGGCTAGGCGTTCAAAAGCCTAGGCAATCTGGCATGAGAGCCTCTCCTCTAACAGAGTCATGGCCTCCATCACCGCCTGATAAATAGACGTGTCCACAGCGTCATAAAAATCATCCCCCCCAAGGAAAACCAGCCAGAGGGTCTTCCTCCTGGTAATCATCCTGGAATTCCTGGTATTCCATGGTAAACTGCGGGGCCAGGACAAGGCCAATAGGAGTGCCTGGTTGTCAGAGCACTAGTCCTTACAATAGGGCCTACAATTGAGGGCTGGGTGTCAGCCTAAATAAGGAGCGAGCCACTCGCAAATTCACCGGGGTTAAAGCCCCTTGGGACACAGGCTGGTGCACTTAGGTATAAAGGAAAGGGTAGGAACCCTGTGAAAGGAGCTGGGGGGGGGGGCAGTGTCCCAAAAGAAAGGCCTTCATGCCAGTACAGACCCAGTAACACGGGCGTGGTAAATCTAAATATACAGACTCTGCTCCCAATCTCTCTGGGCAGCAGAGCGCTAAAGCAACTGACAAGCGGTCGGCTGCCTTCTCCCAACAGCCCGATCGCGTGCAGACCCACACGGGCGTAGAGCCTGCACCACCAGCGGACGCTCCAGGAATGCGCGCGAGGATCGGAATTCCAGGAATGCAAGGAATTCGAACCTCGCGCTGCACTCCGCGCCTCCTCCCACGCCCCCTGGCGGTGGGAGGTCGACACGACAAGCGCCAGCACCAGCACACCCCGTAAGAGCGAAACCGCTCCCGCGATGTGAACTTGACAAAGCAATTAGTACGTAATTAATGGAGCGCGACCAGCGCTTAACACACACAATGCTGCCGGAAACAAAGATTCAGTCACGATCTGAGGGAAGAAGCGGTAGCACGCGCATGGCAGCCATAAATAAAGCCATTCAAATACGTCAAGTACAACACTGAAAAGCGCTCAACAATGCCATACACAGCGCAATATAAACAATTTGAAAACACAGAGCTTCAGCACCAAACAGTAAGAACACTGGAGGGTACTTAGCTCGGCTGCGTAGCAGCGAAGAAAGAGGGCAAACGGCCAGTGACAGAGGACTATGTTGGGCTATAAGCCCCCTGATTGGACAGTGTTACATTGCCAGGATTGGCTGTTGCTATGTGTTTTCTGAACTACTTTTTCCCTAGGATGCTTGGGAAAAGTAGTTTTTGTTATCTTCTTAATGTGCTGCTATTCTAATAAAGTGAAGAAAGAAGGCATAATCCTCGCCTCCAGTCCTGACATAGAATTGACTACTGGTGTATCCTTGTAAGTTCCTAGTATATGGTACTAAGGTACCCAGGTCATAGGTAGCCCAGGGGTCTCCCATCGGCGGCAGCATGTATTGCAATAGCCTGGACATCTCCCAATCAGGATTCCGCAGCAACCACAGCACTGAGACCGCCCTACTCTCCACCACCGATGATATCCGCTCCCTCCTCGACCAGGGCGAAACGGCAGCCCTCATCCTCCTGGACCTCTCGGCTGCCTTCGACCGTCTCCCACTGCACCCTAGCCACCAATCTCCACAACGCTGGCATCCGCAGCAAGGCCCTTCGACTGGATATGCTCATTCCTCACCGGCAGAACTCAGCAGGTCAGACTCTCTCCCTACCTCTTGGAACGGACAGAGACCAACTGTGGTGTGCCCCAGGGCTCCCCCTCAGCCCCCCCTCTTCAACGTTTACATGGCCCCCCTCGCAACCATCATCAGGAACCACGGGCTCAACATCATCTCCTACGCCGACGACACCCAGCTCATCCTCTCCCTCACCAACGAACCCAAAATCAACAAACAAAAGCCATCTGGATGAAGAACAGCTGCCTGAAACTCAGCTCCAAGAAAACAGAAGTCCTCATCCTTGGCTCCACTCTCTCCACATGGGACGACTCCTGGTGGCCCCCCACCCTCGGAAATCCTTCCAACCAGACAGACCACGCACGAAACCTCAGCATCATACTAGACTCATCACTCACAATGAACCGCCAGATCAACGCCGTACCCTTGACCTGCTTCAACACCCTCCGCATTATTCGAAAGAAGTTCAGATGGATCCCATCCGAATCCAGAAAAACTGTCACGCACGCTCTCATCAGCAGCAAACTGGACTACGGCACCGCACTCTATGCCGGAATCAACAAGAAACTCCTGTGCAAACTCCAGACCGTCCAGAACACCGCAGCCAGACTGATCCTCGACATCCCCCGTCGCAGTCACATCACCCATCACCTCTGAGACCTCCACTGGCTCCCAGTCGAAAGAAGAATAACCTTCAAACTCCTCACCCACGCATACAAGGCCCTACACAACATCGGACCTATGTACCTGAACAACTGCCTCTCCTTCTACGCACCCAAAAGACACCTCCAATCAGCCGACCTTGCTCTGGCCTCCGTCCCACGCATCTACAAGACCAGAACGGGAGGGAAGTACTTCTCCTACCTCCCAGCCAAGGCCTGGAACAACCTCCCCCTCCACCTCTGGCAAGCCCCCACACTGCTCCAATTCAGTTAGGACCTAAAGATCTGCCTCTTCGGATGACCCCAGCACTCAACAGAGCCACCCCCCAGCACCTTGAGACCCTCACGGGTGAGTTGTTGCGCTTTACCAACCCCTGATTGATTGATTGATTTATTGATGGGAGTCCACTTAATCTGTGACTACAGGCCTGTCATCGCAGCCTGTGAGAGTTAGTGTTTGCACCTCTCACGACAGATATACTTTTCCTTATATCTGAGGTCACTGCACTTAAAACCTATAAGTCACCCCTATGGCAGGCTTTTCAGTCCTGAGGGCAGGGTGCTTGGTTATAAGTGTGAGGGTGCCCCTGCATGACCAGGACAGCCATCCAGACCGCATAGTTGATTCTCCAGACTTTATAAGTGAGGTCAGCCATTTAAATACATATAGTGGACATCAGTCATTACGAGATATCTAACTATATAGTGGCTGCACCAAACCTGGTCATGTTTAAGATCAAACATGTTGGAATCCTATCTAGTGTTGGAGATATGATCCCATGTAATGGCTGGCTCCTTTGGGGTACCCCCCCATACTCCCAATAACAGCCTTTTAGGGTCTGACAACAAGCTAGTGCTGTTGCCGATCACAGACACGATTCTGCCCTCCTGCTGCTGAGCCAGGTTTGAGCAGGGGAAGGTAGAACAATAGGTTTCTTGTCACAGGGATGTGTGACCACCTCCCCAACATTACTTAGTGTATTCGGCTGGGGTGGGGGCGCTTGCCAGAGCTACCAGACTTCTTTTTGGTGCCCTCCTTGCATGCTCCAGTTTGAGCCAGTTCCGGAGCCTTTGGCTGCCGCCCTGCGTGAAACTAGTCAAAGGACATGGGAGTATCCTCCCCTCTGTTCAGCCCCTCCTCTGGGAGGGACCCCTGAGTTGTTACAACCCTTTCCTTAGGGTACTTAAGGGCTTACCTGTTGGTGGGTCCTCAGATTCGTCGAGGGACAAGACTCAAGACTGAAACCACGTTACTCTTCGACTGTCTGGACACTTGGGCTTTGCCTGGAACCGAGACTTCACCAAGGAAGACTCCTGCTGCTCCTGGTCTCACAGCTCTGCAAGTTTTCTTTATTGTCTGTGCCTCTTCCAGGTTCTTTGACAGACCTGTGGGCATCAAGGACACCCGAAGTAGTCTCCCTTGGAGTGAAGGAGTCACTCCCTTACATCTGCAGGCACGGTAACAAAGCTGACCGGTCTGCTGCTCCTGTCGTCCTACGGACTTCCCAAAGCTCAGCAACACAGGTAGTGGTTCTGCAACTCCCACGAGGCCTGACCTGTTCTCTCTGCAATTTTGAGGCCAGTATTCCTCATCAGAACCGCTGGGACTGAACCCATGTGCACAGCATTGACTTGCCGTTGCCAGGGCTTGTTGGCTCTGCACTCCAGAGATCTTCGGGCTACAAGAAGCTCCAGCCTCCAGCATCTCTTCGCGCCAAGCTCAACGTCCTTACCGCATCCTCTGCACCGTAGGCCTTCATTCTTGGTGAGCTGCTCGAGGTCCTCTTGCGACTCCTGTGCCTTTGGCTTGTGGGTACTCCTGAGTATCTTCTACTGCTTCAGTAGGCTCCCTGCTTGCTCGGGGCTTGCTCTTACTCTCCTGCTGTTGGTGAGTCCCTTGGACCTTGCTGGTCCCAATGTTGCTCCTTCTTTGTTCTCCACATCAGTTGTGGCTCCCAAGGCTTGTTGATGCTCCCGCCGGACACTGACCACCTAGTCACCGACACCCGACTTGAGACAGCTCGTGCACTTCTCCTGGTCTTCCTCAACATTGCCTGGTCCTCACAGCTGCAGCAACAAGGTCACCGTCAACTCTTCTGAACCTCCCAACTTCGGTGGGCATTGTGTCTTCATGCCTCCTGGTCACGTCCGAGTGGCATAGATTTTGTCCCCTCAGCTTGCAGGTTATCCACTTCCAGAATCCACCGGACTTCTTCACCGTCTTCTCCAGAGGCATTTTCTTCTAAGTCTTCCATTGTTGTCTACGGAGGTTTCTGATGTCTCTTCACCCCTATGCACATGACTTCCCAGGTGTAGGTAACCTGGTTCCTGAGGCATCCACGGGTGGGGTGGCTGTCCAACCTTCTGTCCTCCAAGGAAATTCTTCGGGGTCCTCTGGGAAGGGTTCCTCAAAACTGCAACTGCAACATCTCCATTGACTTACATTTGGGCACGCAACTGTATTTCCACTCTGCACACAGCCTCCGTGGGGTTCCTGGGTACTTATCTTGGGTGGTTCCTTGTGTCCTCGGCTCCTCCAGGTCTCCTGGTCCAAGTCCAGTCTTCCTTTGCAGTTTGCATTCTATTTCATTAGTATATGGTTAGGTCTACCCCTGGAGACCGCTGTATTTTGTACTACTTACCTGATTGCATTTGAAGTACTCTTGAGTATTTTGTTGATATCTCCGGGTAGGAGATATACCAACGTGTTAGTGAGTGTTGTGTAATAAATAAAAGTATCTTTATATAAACACTATGTGGTTCTTTTTCATTTAACTTACACTATGAGATTAAGCGGGTCCGTCTGTAACGTAACTGGTGCTCATGTAAAGCGCTCTGATACCTTTGGGTCGAGTTCCCGCTATATAAAACTCAAAAAAAAAAAGAAAACTGGTAAAACAAGCTGCTGAACACTCTTTCAAGATAAGCCTGAAGCCTGCTGTCCACATCTACACTTTGAGAGCTTTCTATGGTTATCAAAGACCACTAAAATCACAATAAGGGTTGGCTGGATTAGTGCAAGGTGCATCACTTAAATAAGTGTGCACCATATACTAAGCCAGCCTCCTACACTAGTGTTTGACAGTCAAGTTGTAATCCTTTCACACATGCATTTAGGTCTCCAGTTTTTTTCAACTGAGTTATTGCAGAGCCATATAGAATGTGAAACCATGGTTGTAAGGTTGCATTGGGATTTTACTTATAAAGTGTATTTTGCAAGTTTTTTTATCTGTTTTTAGCAGTATGTATGTAACAAACATATTTAGTGTTATTTATCTTTTATGGCTCTTTGCCGAATCAATCTTTTTGACTGACTGAGATACTATTGTCATTTTGATCAGGTTACACTTGTCAGTAAGTGAAATCGGAAGATTGTGATTTCTTTTTGTGTGTTTTGCTTAGCATAGTTCTGTAGTTATGTCTAAATATCCTGTATTTTTCAAAGCTTATTTTCACCCCAGTGTAATAGTCCTCAATTTGGCACAGTGACCAGTTGCAGTCACTGTTCCAAGTTCGAATAATCATTATTTTAATTTAAGGCTGCCACACTCATTTCCAGAATTCATCAGCTATATTCTGGATTGTCACAATGGCTGCAAACAGATTAGTGTATTTGATAGTTACATAATCAACGTAGTGATGTATTGTAATTGATCACCCACATTGGGTCCTGATTGACTTCATGCCTTTATTCAAATCTACTTTGACAATATAGGGCTCCCTGTGTAAGGCAAGTTAAAGAAGTGGCAGTGGAATAAACAAATTCCTAGCAATCATAAAGGAAAGTTTCAATTGTGTTAGGGACACGGAGGTGAAGATTATGCATAACTTTCTTCTTTTAGTTTACTCCAGCATCTTCAAGAAACAAAGACAAAGTTCCCTAGAGTAGAGGGAAACCAAACTGCAGCATTTCAACCAATCAGTGTCCATTACAGTGTTGTAGAGATATGCTAGATTCCTGCCCCTCCTCTTTCTTTGCATGGCCTCCATCATCAAGTTGGGGACCCATCCAGACCGCATAGTTGATTCTCCAGACTTTATAAGTGAGGTCAGCCATTTAAATACATATAGTGGGCATCAGTCATTACGAGATATTTAACTATATAGTGTAGATTTCCTAATAAAGAGAGCAAACACTGTAAATATAGGCTAAATATTTTGTTAGTTGTCGAAAGAAAATGAATTTTTACTTTATTTCAAGCAGTTACCTTTGTCAATTTTAAGTATAAAAATCATACATACTTTTTAAGTGGCAAGTTCCATCGTCTGGTGTTCCTCACTAAGGGAGGGGCAGCTGAACTGATAGTTCTGAGAGGGGGGATAATCCTTGCCTCTGTGTCCTTAATAGAATTGAAATGTTCCTCTATGATTGCTAGGAAATTTTCCATTCTATGTGAGGACCGGAGGCGAGGATTATGCAATTTTAAAGCTTACCACCAACGAGGCTATATCCTCTATAGGTTTGAAGTGCAACTTTTAAAAGTGGATTCTGAGGATCAGTCTGCTGCATTCATAATGCCCTCTAGCCGTCTGCCCGCTGAGAAGGCTTTGGATGCCATAGTGCTCCTAGCGGTGTGGGCCCCCAAGGTAGAAGTATTGATGCTGGCCTTTTGCATGACCAATCAAACCCATCTGGCAATTGCTGGAGAGGAAACCGCTTTGAAAGGTTTCCTAAGGGCAATACGATGTTGATATTCACCCATGGGTCTAACCTCTTTAGTCGCACTCTCATATACTTTCAAGCATTCTAAAAGACACACACAATCAAACCCATCTGGCAATTGCTGGAGAGGAAACCGCTTTGAAAGGTTTCCTAAGGGCAATACGATGTTGATATTCACCCATGGGTCTAACCTCTTTAGTCGCACTCTCATATACTTTCAAGCATTCTAAAAGACACACACAACTTAGGACAATCATTAAAGGCAGGATGTGAAACCATTCTAGAATGAGCGTTGGTGCTTCTGCAAACACTGAAGGTGACCCCGCCTGGGGTATAGATCCTGCCGGCCCAGGGCCCTGACATCAGACACTCCCCTACATGACACCATGCACAGCAACATAGACAGCTTCCCAAACAGCTTCCTACTCAAGAATGTGTTCTCAGGACAAGACTAGATTAGGCATTGTGTTAACATCCCAAAAGCGTGGAATAGCTTTGTTCTGGGGCATATAATAACCAGTGTCCCTAAGAACTTTCCTAACCATGGGGTATTCACCCACTTGAAAGCCATCCACTGGTAAGTGCCCCGGCAAAATTGCAGTTCTGAAGGAGTTTACTGACAAGTAAGCCATACCCTGCAGGGCCAAGTCAGAGAGGAAGTTTACAATGTGTACGAGATCTGATTTCACAAAATCCAGGTAAGGTTGCATATAACATCACAACCATCGTCTCCAGGCTGACATATCTTTTGGTTATACTTTCGGGTTCAGCCCATGCTTTGTCGATGAGCTCCTGAGCGTGTTGCGAAAATCCTGGAATTTTCCATCTTTTCCTGTAATCCTCCACGACATCAGTTGTAGATTCCCTTTCAGCACTATCTGATGAGGGAGACCTTCTGGATTCATCAGAATCTGAGGATAAATGGGGAGTCAGATTGGGGAATCGCAGGAATGTCCCATAAGACCTGGAAACCACACTTGTGATCTACACATCTGAGTGACCATTACCGTATACGCCTTTGGTCTTCTCACCTGACCTGAAGCCCGCGTAATCATTGCGAATGGGGGACAGGCGTTCCCCATTTCCCTTTTACAGGCATGAAAGAAGGCATCCATTGCCACTGCATCCAGGTCCCGTTGCCAACTGAAGTACTTGGGCATCTGATGGTCTATTCCAGAGTGGTCTCCAAGGTGTGATCGAAACTTAGAACACTTCTGAGACCAGTTGCCACGACCTCAAGTCCCTGAGGTATCTGGAGTTCCAGTTCGCCACATTGCTGTCTGACCCAGGAAGGTACTCTGCCGTAACTGAGACCTGGTTGTCTAGGCAGTATTGCCATAAGGTCTGCGCAATAGATGGTTGATATATCTCACAGTGCATATGTTGTCCATTCGGAGAAGAACACAACACCTGGCTCTTTCTTAGGTCCAGCACATGATCACGAAGGACCCTACCAGGAGTTATAGGCAATTGATGTGAAAAAGTATTTTTTGTTCCGTCCAATTTCCTCTTGTAAATTACTCTTCACACTTGGCTCCATAGCCAAGTTGGCTAACGTCTTACTCGATTGATATCAGGATCTGAACTGAAGATCGCTCTCCCGTTCCATGCCTCCATGTGATTCAACCACCATCTGTTTTTCTCATTTGCCTCCACTGACAGTGGGACCATTTCTGAGTATTTTAATCCTCTCCTGAAATGAAAGGCTTTATGACTCTGTAGAGCCCTGTAGTGAAGGGGGCCAAGAAAGATTGCTTGTATGGAGGACAAGAGAAGGCCCACAATCTGTCTGAGTGAGGATTTCGGTTTTGCCAGGAGTCTCCTCAGTTCCTGTCTGATCTTGGCTATCTTTTTGTTGGGAAGACTCGGTGATGCCTGCACTGAGTCTATGACGAACCCCAGGGATTGCGTTGTCTGGGAGGGCAAAGTCTCTGACTTATCGTAATTAATGACAAAACCAAGCCCTCCAAGAGGGAGACTGCAGTTGTCAGGTGAAATAAGACAACCCGATTGCTTGGCCTCTTCTGCCATATCTAAGATTTCAGCTAGGGGTCCTGCCAGGTCCAGAGGTTTATCTTGACAGGACTGCCAAGAACAGTTTATACATTTTTTCGGATCCGTAATATACTTGGCCAGAAACATGAGCATTTTTGCATTAATCGTCAAGGTGAGAGATACTTTACCCTCTAGGTAAGGACAAGGGGACTCAGCCTTTAATCTTTTGCAGGCCTCTTTGTCCAAGCGCTTACGTAGTCTCCTGCCACGCAGACCGCCACCTCATCTGCTGGAACCTATTTGAATGGCAGGGGGTGATATATGTCATCTAGGTCTAGCATGTCCACTATCAGGGGGTACTCCAGTGGGGTCTGGTCAGGAGCTGTGCCTGGATTGTCAGTTTTGGGGCACCTTATAACCATCTGAGTCCAGCAGCAAGTCAATGGGATTATACTGCAGGGGGCAGATTGGTTATCAGCAAAGGGATCTGAGTTGTGTGGTTAGGTGGTGGGTGTAGGAAAGTGGGTTTCTGTTGCCGTACCTCCTCCCCCCTTTTTTTGCCTGACTCTGATGCAACTTTGACTAAATGTGCACTGTGTTCCTTCTAATCAGGTTCACTGTGTCTGTGTACTTTCCCAAAACTGTACCTTTGTTTCCACAATTGCCATACCTCTGGCACACATATAAGCCCCTTGTAAAAGGCAGCAGTGGCACCAAGGGCCTTGTGACCAGAGAAGGTCTCTAAGGGCTGCAGCATGTATTGTGCCACCCTGAGAGACCCCTCACCAAACACATACACACTGCCATTGCAGACTGTGTGTTTTGGTGCAGCTAAAACTGAAGAGTCAACATGGCACACATCCCTGTGTGCCATGCCTACAAAACACTGCCTGTGGCATAGGTAAGTTGCCTGTCTAGCAGGCCTGGCAGCCCTAAGGCAGGGTGCACTATACCACAGGTGAGGGCATAGCTGCATGAGCAATATGCCCCTACAGTGTCTGAGTCCATTCTCAGACATTGTAAGTACAGTGAAGCCATATTGAGTACATGGGCTGGGAGGTAGCCATTACAAACTCCACAGCTCCATGATGGCTTTACTGAATGCTAGGAAGTTTAGTATCAATTTTCTCAGCATATTACACCCACACTGATGCCAGTGTTGGACTTATTACAAACGGCACTCAGAGGGCATCTTAGAGATGCCCCCTGAAAAATGATCAACCCTCTAGTGTGTAGCTGTAGGAAAGTGCCTGTTATAGCATGGTTACCCCCTAACTTTTTTCCAGATACCTGATGCCAACTTGACTGAATGTGTGCTGGGATCCTGCTAACCAGGCCCCAGCACCTGTGTTCCTTTCCCAAAACTGTATCTTTGTACCCACAATTGGCCCATCTCTGGTCACAGGTAACTCTCGTCCAAAGGGCACTGTGACCAGGGAATGCCTCGAAGGGCTGCAGCACCTATTGTGCCACCCTTAGGGACCATGTACCATAATACCCACACACTGCCATTGCAGGCTGCATGTTTTGGTGTAGAGAAAAGTGAAAAGTCGGCATGGCACACATCCCTGTGTGCCATGCCTGCAATCCACTGCCTGTGGCCTAGATAAGCCACCCCTCTAGCAAGGTGCACTAGAACACAGGTGAGGGTACAGTTGCATAAGCCCTGTACCCCTACAGTGTCTAGGCCCATTCTTAGACATTGTAAGGGCAGTAAAGCCATAAAGAGTATGTGGTCTGGGAGTTGACCATTACAAACTCCACGTCTCCATAATGGCATTACTGAAACCTGGGAAGTTTGGTAGCGAACGTCTCAGCACAATAAACCCACACTGATGCCAGTGTGGGATTTAATGTAAGATGCACCCAGAGGGCATCTTAGAGATGCCCCCTGAAAAACGACCAACCCTGGTGTGGTTCATGAATGGCTACCCCCATTGGCCACCACAAGACAGGTTTCTGGACCCCTGGGTAGTGGGCCTCCACTCTCTGGGTCCAGAAACAAAGACCATCCTGGGCGGAGGTGTCATGCCTCCTCCCCCTGGATGGGCTGGGTCCACGAAGGGGAAGCTTCAAAGGTCTGCCGCCTTTGTTATCTGAACCTGCCTTTTTCTGCCCCCTGCGGGAGAATCGGTGGGAAAACCGAGTTAGGAAGAGAGGTGTGCCCACCTTGCCAACCCCATCCCTCAGGTGGGGGAGACGAGGTGAAGCACTCATCTCAGTCCCCTCCATCTTGAAGATGAGAGGACCCAGCCAACCAGAGAGAGGCTCCTGCCCCCCTCCCACTGGGGGGTGGCATAATATGGGGTGTACTCACCCCAAGGAAAGGACCTATTGGTTCCAACCTGCATACACCAGTAACGCCCCTAAATGTAGTATTTAGGGGCGACCCTGAACCTTGCCTCCTCAAGTTCAAGAAGAAGAAAGAAGAAGGACCGAAGAGCTGTGCTGAAAGAGGAAGAGGAGGACACCAACTGCTTTGTCCCTAGCTCTACCGGCCTGTCCTGACTTTGACCTACCAACAGCGAAACCCTGGCGTGTCCAGCAGCCATCCAGAAACCGTAGGACCTGCCCTACCTTCACCAAAAAGAGACTGATTCCAGTGAGCATCGGATTTGCTCAACCAAAGACTCCAACACAGACCCCGGATCCAGCCGGCTCAGTGGTTATGCACCACTCTGCACCAGACGCCCATGGCCTGAGTTCGAGTGGCCCAACACCACGAGAAGGTCTCCCCTGTGATCCTGACCTGGGATCCGGAGATCCCTGACCTGCCTCGACCTTCTACCCGACGCCTACAGCCTCAACCTGAGTGGTACCCCCGACCGCGACCGGAGCCGGTAAGAAAACCCGATGCCCAAACACACCCCTGCACCCGATGCCTCCCGGCCTTGGGTGACCCAACCGACGGTGTCCAGGCATCCTTCAACAATCCAACTTCTCTCTTGCCGGTGGTCGCCCTCAGGAAACCTCCTCAACCGAGCTTGCAGCACTTCTTGCGACCTGGAGATCTCCATTGGAAACAACAGGGCCTGACGTCTTCTTGGCACCCTGCATCCGGCTGCTTCCGTACCGCTGGTGGTGAGGCTCCTGTGCTGATTGTTGTCCCCTGCAGAGCTGATCTTAACCCCAGGAGCTTTGCTCCCACAACTCAGTGGCCTGCTCATGAGCTGCCCCTGACCAAAGTCCTCCTAGCACCATTGGCTAGCATTGGGCCTCTGCACTCTGCACCTGGCTGCCCTAGTGCCGATGGTGGTGCAACTCAGTTGCCTCCCTGAACCTTCAGGAACCTTGGTTCTAACACCAGACACCCAGAATTGTAAGTTGCTTACTTATCTGCAAACCGATAACATTCTTTTTCTCCATAGGAACCCATGTTGTGGTTTTTCCTCTGAAATGTTCTCTGTCGACCTGCTTTTTGTATGGAACAAAAGTAACTGTGCTTGGAAAAGTAAATTGCCTTACTTACCTTTGTATTGTATTGATATGTATTATATCTAGGCATATCACCCTGAGTAAAAAGTAACACAAATGTAATCCAAGGTAATTCCAATGTATTTTTAACTGTTTTGAAAGCAAATACAAACCTGTAACAACCCCAATTTCAACTGCAACTGCATTTCTGTGTGCAGCCTTGCATTTGAGAGTATATTTTACCTACCTGTACCAAGTTCTGCTTGGTTCAAGAAATTAAACACAAGTATACCTTTTTTATACTTGCCTAATTGGTCTGGATTTGGTCTCTGAGTGTGTGCCATCAGTTCTTGCCTGAGTGAATACAATAAATGCTTAACACACCCTCTGATTAGCCTAACTGCTCGACCGCACTACCACAAATAGAGCTGTTAGAGATTATCTAATTTAGCCTCTGCTATACCTTTGGTGATCCACTGGACTCTGTGCACACTGTAGCCTTCTTTGGTATAGTATATACAGAGCCAGCTTCCTACAGTAGCTGACTGGTCTGCACCAGCCTGCCAATTCCAGACATGTTTCTGACCCCCTGAGGTGGGAACCTTGCGCTCTCGTGGGTCAGAAACAAAGCCTGCTCTTGGTGGAGGTACTTCACAACTACCCCCAAGCAGGAACAGCATACAAGGCGGTGAGCCTCAAAGGCTTCCTTCCCATTGTTTTGCTTGCCAGGGCCTCTCCAGCTAGTGGAGATGCCCACCCCCCCTGACCAAGCTCCACTTTACTAATCAGGGGAGGTGTGTTCCCTCTCAGCCAGGTCCTTAGAAAATCCTCCATATTGAATGGAAGGAGTTTAGCCCATAGGATTAGGGGATGCCCCCTGTAGGAGCCAAACTCAGTATATATTGTACACCTATGGTGAGGCACTGTGTACTGAGTCCAGGCAACCCTTAGTGATAGTGTTTAGGTCCCTGAAAACCAAAGCTCTCAAGGTGTAGCTGTGGAGAGCAGCTAAGGCTTATCCTGGAGGGTGTAAAGCAATTGCATATACCACTTAGTCAGTCAGTAAGCTTTTCACACAAGAAAGAACCACACCAGGTGAGTAGGAAAGTATGTTATATTTTTTACTACACACTAGACACTAACTTGGTATATCTCCTACCCGGAGGTATCAATTACACACAAGAAATACTTAGAAGACAGGTAAATAGCATAGAAAAGTACATAGGGCACGGCTGGGGGGCAAAACTATATACTAAAATAGTGGAATGCGGAATAGGTACCAAAACGGGACTTGCACCCAAGGTTGAAGGACCTCAAGGGAAGCAAGGAACCACCCAAGGGGAGTAGCTAGGGACCGCAAGGCACCCGGGTGCAGAGTGGTTACACTGGATCAATGTTATGTTATGTTATTTGTATTTGTAGCGCGCACAGATACTCCGAGGAGTGTCCCGGCGCGAGCCTTGAGGAGAGAGGGGAAACCAATTAGATAAATAGGAATGTTTTCAGACTTATTTTGAAAGGAATGGGATCCTGAATGCTACGGAGAGCAAGAGGCAGCGAGTTCCAAGCCAGAGCTGCCTTCAAGGCAAGGGAACTGCCACCCATCCTTTGCAGTCGGTAACGGGGGACATGAGCCAAGAGTTGAGAAGCAGAGCGCAATTGTCTGGAAGGAGTATAAAAAGTAAAGCGCTTCCGCAAGTAAATTGGACCTGCGGCATGCAGGGCACGATGTGCTATGACCAAAGCTTTGAACTTAACTCGTTCGGCTACGGGCAGCCAGTGAAGAGCGCGCAGGTGTTGTCTCAGGCTGCTTCTGATAGGGATGTTGAAGAGAAGCCTGGCCGCCGCATTCTGGACTACCTGTAATTTATTAAGCAGGTATCCCGGGAGGCCAACGTACAAAGCATTGGCGTAATCGATTTGTGATAAAATTAGGGCTCCGGTAACCGTTTCTTTAGCAGCCCTGGGCAGAAGTGGAAGAAATTTCCTGAGAGTTTTGAGTAACCAGTTGCCGGCTAGTTTCTTGATCTGGGTCGAGAACGAAAGATTCTCCTCAAACCAGATCCCCAAATTCTTTGCGGGTTGCCCTGTTGAGGTTGGCATAGAGAAATCAGGCGGCCAAAGTGTTTCTCCAAACTGAGGGGGAAAGCTTCCATAAAGCAGGATTTCAGATTTCTCCTCGTTGCACTTGAGTTGGGCAGAGGCCAGCCAATGAAAAACTGTGGTCAGGCAATTTTTTGCAGAGGAGGTAGAACACTAATTTTTTCCCCACGTGAACAAGAGCTGGGTATCGTCAGCATAAGCAATAATTTTGGCCCCCAGATTCTCCGCCAGTTGAACCAAAGGAGTAACATAGATGTTAAAAAGGATGGGGCTCAAAGAGGACCCCTGAGGAACCCCTGTAGAGACCATCTGTGAAGAAGAAGCAGACGAGGGGAGCCATACCTGTTGCGTCCGGCCCTCCAGAAACGATTTGAGCCATCCCCAGGCAGTACCCGATATGCCAATGTCTGCAAGTCGGGCAAGCAGCATAGAGTGGGGAACAGTGTCGAATGCCGCCGAGAGGTCGAGCAAAATCAGAGCAGCCCTCCCGCCAGCATCCAAACAATCCCGGATGGCCTCGGAAACCTCCACTAGAGCTGACTCAGTGCTGTAGGAAGCCCTGCACCCAGATTGGGCTGGGTGTAGTAGGCCTGAGCTTTCGATAAACTCAGTGAGCTGTTTATTTACCACTTTTTCACAAACTTTTGCCTCACTTGGCAGAAGGGAAATGGGACGATAGCTCACTGGGCTCAGAGGGTCCAGTGTTGTTTTTTTAGTAATGGTAAGATCTTTGCCTGTTTCCAGGCTGCCAGAACAAGAGCCTCCTGAAGGGACATATTAATAAGTCTGTTGACTTCCGGGTTAACTGTCTCCGCTACTGCCGCCAGCAATCTGGCTGCGCAGGGATCCGACGCAGAGCCTGATTACAGGGCCTATAGGATTCTAAGAGAACTAGGCAGATCGATGGGTTCGAAGGCAGTCAGAGAATGGGGGAAGAAGCGGGCAAAGGCCCGGAAAGCAAGGGCACAGCCGTGTCCTTGCTACTGGAAGTAAAAGACGCCTGTTTAGCGCAGATTTTATCAATAAAAAAACTAGAGAGTTTTTCGCACCAGGCGTTCGAGGATGGTCCTTAGAACAACACAGGCAAGTAGCGGTTTGGATTTTAGAATTTTAGGACCCTTCCCAAAGGACCCCAGAGGAACCACTTGGAGGAAGGAAGGTTGGAGAGTCACCCCACCCGTGGATACCCAGAAGAGAGGGATACCTGCACCAGGGAACCCAGGTGCATAGGATGAAGTGATGTCGGAAACCTCCGTAGATGCCAATAGAGAGTCGTAGAAGTTTTGTAGCTACAGTGTCTCGTGGTCCAGTCGGGTGGAACCAGGATGAAGAATCCGGATGAGAAGAACCTGAAAGCAGAGGGGACAGAGTCCAAACCACCCGTAGGTGACCAGGAGGCACAGGACCACAATACCAGCCCTGGTTAAAAGTTCTTTCTGAAGTGCAGTGTGAGGAAAACAGCAGCTGTGGAGGCCAGGCAACGTTGCAGAAGACCAGGAGTCCTTCAAAAACTGTCCCACATCAGCCGACAAGTGCAGGAAGGTCAGTGGCCGGCAGGACCACCAACAAGCATTGGCAAATGCAAACAACAGTTCGTGGGGGAAGATGCAAGGATGTAGACCAACAAGGTCTGAAGGACTAACCCAGCAAGGGTAAGTCAGGACCAGCCCTCAGCACGATGGAAAGCCAGAAGGAATCCGTGAAGCCCCCTCGAGCACCCTCTTGCAGCAGGCACAGGAGGTCGCAAGGAAGCCCCAGAAGCACATAGAGAAGAGGCCTCACAATGCAAGGGATGCAGGCAGGACAACATGCTTGGAGCTGTGGAGTGCTGGAGGCAGGGGCTGCTTGGAGTATGAGGATCTTCTGTGGAGGGAGCCAACAAGCCTTGGCAAAGACAGACAGACGCGTTGCACAGGGAGGTGCTCACCGTTGTCTGGAGAGGGATTACATTCCCCCAACTTGCAGGGAAGACTGGTCAGGACTCCAGAGAACCACCAAACCACCACCTGTGTTGCAGAGCCAGAAGATGCTCGTGGGACAAGAGGATCAGCAAACTGGTCATCGACCTCAAGGTGCCTACGGATGCAGGGAAGTTACTCCTTCACTTCTAGGGAAATTCCTTAAGAATGTGATGCTGGCTGAGTCCTTGGTGACTCGGAGGATGCACGGCCACGGAGTTGCAGATCTTCGGAGAAGTACAGGGACGAAGATGACGTAGTATTCTTCCTATCGGGAGCAGTCTTGTCTTTGGTCCTGGCTTGAAGAACAGCAGAGTTCCAGTTTCCACCAGCAGAAGAGTCTTTGAACAATCTTCAGATGATGAGCAGTCGGTTCCCAAAGTTGTTGTTGGGAGGAATCTAAAGGCCTACCCTCAGGGAAGCCCTTAAGTAACCCCAAAAGGGGGAAGAACCTCTTCTGTGGCAACCCAACTATCAGAGGGGGTCAGGGACGCGACTCTGATGTTCTAGCCAGTCAGATGCTCACAGGGGCCAATATTCAACATGACGTAATCAAGTGACCACCTGGAAGAACTCTGGAGCACCTCCCTGGGTAGGAGCTAGACAGGGGGGTGGACACTCCCCTGTCCTTTGCGTGGTTTCATGCCAGAGCAGGAGCCAAGGACTCCTGGACTAGGTGAAACTGATATATGCAAGGAGGGCACCAAATGTGCCCTTCTTACAGTTTGGTGGCGCTCAGAAGTGCCCCACCCTACCTAATTCTAAAGGAGAGGTGGTCACACCTCTCTGTAGCAGGACATCCTTTGTTCAGCTTCCCCTGCCTGAGTTAGACTCATCAGCCCGGTGGCAGAACAGTGTGTGAAGCCAGCAGCAGCGCGGGCTGGCAGGCAGACTCTGAAAGGCTACACAGGAGTGTATGTGGGGGGCAGCCAGAACAACGCAGGCAGAGCTACGCATGCCGGAACAACGCAAGCGCAATCACGCTTGCCTGAACAACGCATCTGCCTTTACCATGCATATGCGTGGTTAAGGCAGATAGCGCTCTAGTGTTCAGGATGGGTAGTGAGAAGAAGAGGAAGGGTCAGAACAGGAAGCTCCGGACGTGGACAGGTCAGTGGCGCTGGGGCCGGATTTGGGGGTAGTTTTAGGAGTGGGGGTCCCTTTAAGGGCTCAGGGCGGGGTACTTTTGGGAAGTGGCAGGTTTTCAGGGCTCAGTGTGGGGTAGTTTTAAGAGCTGTGACAGGGGTTTGGGGGGAGTTTTTAGGAGTGGGGCGGTTTTAGGGCTCAGGGCGGGTGGGAATCTGGGTCGTTTTTTTTTTTATTGGAGGCAGGGTTTTAGGCCCCAGGGCAGTGGAAGGGGTTGGGGGAGTTTTATGGACAGTGCAGGGGTAAGTTGTAGGGCTCAGGACCGAGGGGGCTGGGGTCGGGGTCATTTATGATAGGGGGCAGGGTTTCAGGCATCAGGGTAGGCAAGGGGAAGGAGTAGTTTTAAGGGCAGGGCCAGTTTTAGGCCTCAGGGTGGGCGGGTGAGGTAGGGGGTTAGTATTTTAGGGCTTAGGGCAGGGGGGTCGGCGTAGTGGCAATCTTAACCACACATGCCCCCTTACCATTCATTCCTTTACAACAAAATTGTGGTTAAGGCATGCATGGTAAAGGAATTCGTGGTTAAGACGCATTCGTCATTCGGGCTGCATGGTAGAGGCACATGTGGTTTAGCCATGCATGCCACCATTTGGGTGTCCTCTAAAGAGCCCCCCAGTACATGGTATCATGCAACTAACCCTGCAATCGGTGTAGTGCATGATTCCAACATGTTTGATACTAAACCTAGCCAAGGTCAGGGTAGCCATTATGTAGCTGGAACTCTCGACATGCCAGTGTAACTAAATACGTTAAGATGGCTGCCCCACACTTACAAAGCCCAGAGAATGGAGTCTCGGTTTGTAGGGGTACCTTTGCTCATGCAGGGGTACCCACACACAGAGAACCATGCACCCTGCCCTTATACGAAGGACCCACCTTGGGGGTGACTTATAGGTTTTAAGTGCAGTGACCAGGATATAAGAGAAACCTTATATCTAAGGTTAAGGGTGCATGCACCCTGTCACGCAGAGTGCAATGGCAGCTCTGCAGACACAGTATGCATGGGCTCCCATGGGTGGCATAATACATGTTTCAGCCCATGGGGGACCCCTGGTGTTCTAATGCACTGGGTACCTCAGTACTATATACTATGGACTTACAATGGTACCCCAGTATGCCAATTGTGTGGTTTACAAGTGCTTACCAGCAAATTTAGAGGAGAGAGAGCACAGTCACTGGGGTCCTGATTAGCAGGATCCCAGTGAACTACAGTCAAAAAACACTGACAACAGGCAAAAAGTGGGGGATATCTATGCCAGAAAGATCGTACTTTCCTACATCCCCTCCCCAAAGGGAGGGGACATACAAAGGGTGTAGTCACCCTAAAGGTAAGTAGCCCCTTTGCTACTACCGGCCAGTACCTGTAACACCCCTAAATTGAGTATTTAGGGGCACCCCTGAACCTTGATCCTCAGATTCCTGCAACCTAAGAAGAAGGACAAAGAAGACGCTGTGCAGCCAAGCCTGAAGACGACTACTGATTTGGCCCCAGCCCTACCGGCCCGTCTCCCGCTTAAAGACTCTGCAAAGAAGACAACGCATGTCCTGCAGCCAGTGACTTCCAAAAACCCGAGGAAGACTGCCTGCTCTTCAACAAAGACCAGATCTCCCGAGGATAGCTGCCCTGTCCACAAGAAACCAACTCCAAGGCCTGCGGATCCAGCTAGAACCGCGACACCTGCCCACATTGCTCCTGACACCCACGGCCTCAGTCTGAGTGGCTCACCTGTCCTGTGAAGTCTCCCCAATGATCCTGACTCAAAACCATCTGTGGCCGACCTCTCCTGCACTCCACAAAGATGCCTGCAGCCTCATCAAGAAGGGTCTTCCTGACCACGACCGGCTCCGGTAAAGATCTTCCGACGCCTAAAGGCACACTTGCATCCTCAGCCCCCCAACTTTGAGGAGCCCTGCCGACAGTGCCTAGGCATCCACCAACATCCCAACTTACCTGCCCAGTCATTGGTCACCTTTGTACAGTCTCCTGTTCTGAGCCTACAGCCTCTTTGTGCAACCGATATGCCCCATTCGCCTGCATTGGGTGCCCAACGCTGATTTGCACCCTGCACCTGTGAACGCCCCTGTGCCGCTAGTGGTGTTGCCCTCCCCTGTGCTTGCCTAAACCCCCAGGGCCTGTGGGTACCTACCTGCAACCAGCACCTCCCTGGTTGCCCCCCTGTCCGATTGACTAACATTGGGCTCAGTGACCTCTGCACCCAGTCGTCCCAGCGCCACTGGTGATGCAGTACCTACCTTGATCTGACCCTTGGCCAGTGTTGGTCTAAACTCCGGGAGACTGGATGTGTAAGTCGAGTACTTACCTGTAAATGTACATAACTGTTTTCCTCCCATAGGATTGCATTGCATTTTTTGATATTGCACGAAGTGTCTATCTTTTACATTGCTGAGTTACTGCTACTGGGGAGAAGAGTGGACATCTCTAGTGGGACGGCGAGGGACGCACCTTGAGGCAAGTGTGACTACAGGGGTCCCTTTACCCTCTTCCCATGGGGCAATTAGGACCCTATTTTGGGGTATAAGGAACTCCAGCTCAGTTAGAGGATGACACAGGTCATCCTAACCTAGTGGTAACATTTGAACCATAGTGGTAAGATAGAAGCCCTATTTTCGGCCAGATGAATGCCAAGGACCCACTTGGGCCACCGGCAGAAACCTGTCAACGATAAGGGTGGTGATGGGGTAATAGTTCCCCTAATCCCCATATTTTACTTTTAACACCAAGTAGTACCCAGCGAATAAATGTATTTGGGTTATTCGCGGGCCCCCACTTAGATCATTAGAAGTGCCTCCCTGTCTCCAGGTGTAGGCCTGCTATCTAGTAAACGTGGTTTTTAGAGAGCGAGGACTGCCAATGATGAAGGATGAGACCTGGTGGTGTGTGAGGACAGTCCTTTACATTTTTTGAGATGCCCAGCCCTTTACTGAATTAGTGTTTTGTAAGGATATGGTTACATTTTGTTAATGACCAATTTTTCATTGTAGCTTCTTTTGTGTGTGCGTGATAGGTTTGGAGGTTAGCTTACCCTGAACACCCCGTAGCCTCTAGTTCCCTCCCTTGGCTAATCCCAAGGTTTTGTGTGTTCATATGGGGTAATTTTATGCCACTGTCTCCTATAGCTATGGGAGACATTTGAGTGGGTGATCTCCACCTTGGCCCCTAAAATTTGAAAGCCAATCAAGGAATGGTCTGACCATACTAGAGGGCAGGGAGCCTCCAAATGAATGTGCGGAGAGTTGGACAGGACGAGATCTAAAGTGTGTCCTGCCAAATGGGTTGGGCCTTTGTTGATCTTATCCAGTCCTATAGTAGTTTAGAGAGTCTTTGGCCAGAAAAGCCTTTTTACAGTAGTCAAAAGTGTCCTCAGCGTTGGAGTCTCTTGGAAACTTGGGACCATGTTTGGACTGCCTTAGAGGTTATGACCTGGAGGGTCCTGTGAGGTCTTTCCTTCTAGGGACGGGTTCTGGGGGTTCTGGGCTGGCAGCACCAGTTCAATTAGTTTCCTCTTCAGAGGCGCCAAGACCACTGTGAGGTTTTTTTACACTGAGGCATCTACGACCACCACAATCTGAGTGTCCCAAGGGACAAATTCCAGCTCCTCCATATAGTGTTCTTCCACATCATATATGATTAGGCCTTGTTAGGGCTGTATTTATAGCCTTGCGGCAGATAAGGGCGGGAGTACCACAGTAAATAACCTCAGTGAATATGGGGTTCTCTCGTAGGGGATCTACATTGATAGTCATAAGCGGTTGAATAGTTCCGCCCACGTGCGGGAATCCCAGAGCACTTCTTCATAGAATATCTTCTTAAGTGTAGTCGTTCGCCTTTCTTCAGGAAGGCCTACAGAAACACTTAAGAAAAACATAATGCACAGCCTAGAAAAGAGGCTACATTGGAGGAGAACCTCAGATTGTACTTACAAAAGGGTTAAATACTCCTGAATATGTATAATTTTGAAGTGATCATTTTATAAAACTGCTTAAATCTCTTCACAAACCCTTTTTTGTGAAGGTGGAAGATGGAGGATAGCAGGACAGTGAGATACATAGGCTTCCATTTCGTGAGTTTAAAGCAGTGTCTGCGCCTTTAAGAACTCAGAGACCACCAGTATCTCATCATGCCTAGCAGGTGGCAGTTGCCTCAGTTATTTTTTCCGGCACTTGGTGACAGGATCCTGGAGCCTTGAGCTCTGCCTTTTAGGCTTTCTTTCTTCAAAATTCACCTGTGGAATTTTGTTTTCTCTCACTATTTTAAGCCTTTTCTGACTGAATTTTGAGGCCTTTTGACAATTAATATGCCTTCTCTGATAAATGCCCTGCCTGTGGGAGGAAGAAGGCCAAGTCAAACCCTCACGACGTCTGTATAATCTGCCTTCCATCTACACATGCTCCAGAGCAGTGCTAACACTGCAGGGGGTTTTCGCGTCGCACCCTGAGGGAGAGAGAGAAAATTCACCCTCATGGCACGGAAGAACAGCGCAGGCAGTAAGTCTAGCCTCAAAGTGAGACCTCAGAGCGAGGAGAGGGTCAGTCCTCTACCAGGACTCTTACATCTGCCTCTGAGGCATGTGGAAGGTCCAAAAAGAGGGTGCCAGCCAGAAAACGACATGACTCCACATCGAGACCAGGTGTGACACCGACTTGCACACCGTCCAGGACTGGATCGCCATCAAGAAAATGACTCACATCAACGTCGAGGCTAGGTAGGCCTCATGCACAGTCGACGTGCACTGTAAGATCTACGTTGAGGTGAGGTGATCCATTGGCGCCGAGGAGCAGTTCGACTTCTAGGCGTCTGAGGAGATCACCGTCGAGGAGAAGGTATGCTTCTAGTCATCAACAGCAGTCGATGTCAAAATCCATCTCGACGTCAGAGACACAAGAAAAGAGGAGAAAAAGGATGCACATCTATTTGTCACCTGATTCAGACTACTCAAGGGCCTACTCTCCCTGTTCACTGATAGTACTACCAGATTCTCCACTTAATCTTCCTTCTCCTTCTACACCTACTTCCTCCACCACCACCAATGCCTCTTCCACCTCTGGTGCCTACTCCTCCAGTGCCAATGCCTCCTCCTGTAGCACCACCAAGGCCTAGATCTCACTCTAGAATGCGCCAGTGGTCATGCCCTCACAGGCATCATTCAAGGCATTCATCCTCCTTTAGGCTCTCTTGCCATTGCAGCCATGGATCACGGTCCAGGACACATACACCATCAAGACATCAATCAAGACACACAACATCCTCTTCTACATCAATTGGACGATATACGCAGACACTGTCCGATCTTCCACCACCTTGCATCTCTCAGGTGGATGACATCACCACATTCCAGGAGGTTCTGGGGAGAGGTGCTGCAAAACGTAATATTCAGATGTCGGTCCCCACATCTACCACATCTGTTATTTTTGAGACCCTACACCAACGGTCAGCTTGAAGACCTCTGCTTCCATTGGTTTCCGGTCTTTTGGAACCAGCGATGGAACGCTTGTTGACCCCAGCTTCAGCGAAAACAGCTCCTTCAAGGCTACAAAAAAATGTAGACCTCCTGAGCAAGATACTCTTTTCCTCAGATCGTATCCACCTCCTGACTCGGTGGTCATTATGGTAGTCAAGAAGCATCATGCTACCAGCCCTGCTTCTTCAGTTCCTCCTGATTTGGAGAGCAAAAAATTGGACTCTGTGGGACGCAAAGTTTGTAACAAGGATGCAACCACCATGAAAGCGGCCTGGGCTACTGCCCTCCTGGGGTAGATATGATAGAGCGCTCTGGGGCTCTATCCAGCAATTTCCAGACGATCTTCCCTGGGACAGAAAGGAAGATTTCCTGCAGATTGGTAATGAAGGCCTCATGGTGTTCAACCAAGTCATCAGCTTTGCATATGATTCTTCCCTATTAGAAGCACCTGAATATTGTCATGGCATTGCCTTAAGGCGCCATTCCTGGTTCCGCCTCACATCTCTTCAGTCTCAGTTGCTGCAGAGGATTTTAAATCTTCATTCTTTGTGGTCTATCCTCTTCGGCAGCCACACTGACGATGAGATGACTTGTATTAAGTCTGAAATGGAGACTCTTAAGGCTGTCGACCAAAAGAGCAAAGGAGTTCCTTCAGGTCTTACCAGCGCTGGTTTTACCCTCAGAGAGTTCAAACACCTCATTGGTATCAGGGTCGCCAACAGCCACAACAACAGTGGCCATAACATAAACAGCAGCAACAACAATGTAGAGGGCGTTCTTCCCAACAGCCCGCCCAAGGGAGTAAACCCACAAATGGCGCCAAACCTTGATTCTTCCCTTCCCCCTCTTCCACTACCAACTCTGGTAGAGGGAAGCATCTCACACTTTCTGGCAGAGTGGCAAAAAAATCAGAAAAGATGCCTGGGTTCTGAATATTGTTCAAAATGGCTATTGTCTCCGATTCACCAGTCCTCCCCAGACTGCCAGACTGTCCCACCAAAACCATCCAGCCATCATCTGCACTTGCTTAGGGAAAAAGTCAACATCTTTCTACAGAAGGGTGCGGTGGAGGACGTCCCCCTCAAACAACTGGGTTCAGGAAATTACTCCAGATACTTCCTGGTGAAGAAACAAGACAAGGACGAACTCAGACCCATTTTCAACTTAAGATTCGCCAACAAATGGATTAGGTGAGAAACGTTTTGGATGCTGGCATTACATCAGATCTCTCCCCAACTACACCAGGAGGATTGGCTCTGATCCATAGAAACATCACAGGTTCTTGAGGTTTGTAGTAGGGCAGGACCACTATCAATACCAGGTTCTTCCATTCGGCCTCAAGTCAGATCTCAAAACCTTCTTTGTTATGTTATGAAAATTTGTTAAGTGTGCGTATACCCAAAGGTGTCTTAGCGCTGACTTCACCTGAACAAGATTGGAAACCCTAGTTGTTAAAGAACCCTAATTGTTAAAAAGCCAAGTTTTGAGCTCCTTCCTGAAGGAGATCAGAGTGGGAAGACGCCCCCCCATCCCAGTTCATCTTTCGGAATCTGGAAACGACCATTTATTTGGACCCTGCAGACCGCATCTCCTGGGGGCGTACCACTCAAAAGAGTGCCTCGGGAACTCAGGGCCAGTATTATGTAGAGCCTTATGGGCAGTGCAGAGGGCTTTGAATTTGATACAGCTTCTCACTACGAGCCAATTCATTTTTTGAATTTCCTTAGAGACAGATTTTAATTTGGCAAGGCCTAAGAGGAGATTACCGAAGTTCAGCTTTTCGTTGATTTGTAATTCTAGGTTTTTGGCCTTGGTCACTAGGATGGGGAGAATTTCCTTAGAGACAGATTTTAATTTGGCAATGCCTAAGAGGAGATTACCGAAGTTCAGCTTTTCATTGATTTGTAATTCTAGGTTTTTGGCCTTGGTCACTAGGATGGGGAAATGGAAGTAGTTGCTGCTCATCTCAGGAGGCACTGAATCTTTGTCTATCCCTATCTAGACGATTGGTTAATCAAGGCGTTAACTTCACAGGAAGCCGAGCGGCATTTCATCTGGGCATGCAATGTCCTTCAATGGTTAGGCCTTCACATCAACCACAACAAGTCAATCTCCACCTCGGCTCAGACTCTGCAATACTTTGGGGCCAACCCACAAGCGAATTTGGACGGAGTTAGCTTCACCCAAGTCCTCTCTGGCAGAACCCTGCCAACAGTATATACTAGTGAAACTAAAACACTGGTTACCTTTGTTTGCAGCACAATGTTGCGACTGAGCTCAGTGTGTAGTAAAATCAAGTCTGTTAATGCATCTCTCCTTTTCTTCTTGTTCTTTTTCCATCCAAGTGCAAGGCTAATGCCGAATGTTCTTTGCAGTAAGGTCGAAGCGGGAGGATCAAGGGAGCTGGCAAAACAGAGTCCTGGAAGCCATGAAAACAGGTATGTGGCGGGCAAAGAGGCTAAGCGAAGGGGAGGAGTGTGGACGGTCTTTAAATAAGACTGCTTTTGAAAGTTTATGAAGGTCGCATTCCAATTGTTTGTAACAATGAACAGGTGCAGATAATTAACTTGATGAGTCTGCCTTCTAGAAGGTGCTTTAGAATGTTCACCAAGGTCGTGTTCTAATTGCTTATAGCAAGGAACATGTGCAGATGATTAGTTTGATGAGGCTGTTTTCTAGTAGGTGTTTTAGAATGTTCACAAAGGTCGGGTTCTAATTGCTTATAGCAAGGAACAGGTGCAGGGGATTAATTTGATGAGGGCTGTCTTCCGGAAGGTTCATGGTGAGGTCATCTATGCCGGTTGCCTGATGCTTATTCTGGTGGATTTTCTGGATGAGATGGGAGTCCCTGGTACCTTATAAAAGCAATGTCACAATAGACATATAGCATAGAGGCCCAAAGCCTTTTGTTTGGTAACATAACACTGTCTTTAATAAAAAAGGACCTCAGATTCTCTACCGCACGTCGTGCTAGGGAGTCTTCACTGAGCTCTGCTCAGTTTTTTCCAGTAAGAACTACCTGAAGAAGATTTTCACAGCATTGTTTCTCTACATTGGTAGTTTTCCTCTACAGCTACCTGTACTTGTTATTTTGGTGCTTCAAACTGACTTCCACCATGCCAGAGACACCACAAAAGGGGCTCTTCAGATCCTGTGGTATCGATGACCCTCATTAAGTCTGTATATACTGTATCCAGAGCACAAACAGAGGGACTGTAAGGTATATCACACGTTTTCTAATAAGACCTTAAAAGATAAAAGGACGTCTCCTTCGATGGCTGCAGCGACTCAAATCCAGAGACAAACCACTTTCTGATGCAGAAAGCGGCACCTTGTCTATGTCCTCTTCCAAAATGCCAGTTAAAAGAGATAGAGAGGATCACTACCCCATACCTCTCAGGAACCTCTACAAAAGGCATTGAAAAAGTCTTCTGAGGGTGCTCATAAGCACAGAAGCCCCTCTAAGACAACTCAGAAACATGCCTTTCCTCCACCAAAAAAGGAGAAAAAGAAGTCAGACTTTTCTTCAAAATCGCTTCAGAAGTCAACTTCAGAGCCCCAGACACTTCCACCTGCGATACAGCATGTATTAAAAAAACGTCAGCACCGCCGACGGATGGGTCGTCGACGGCATTTCCGCCAGCAAAGATATCGACGACGCCCTCCCCAACATCTTCAGTGGCGTCTACAGTCACCACCATCACTGTGTCCACAGCGTCGTCGTCATCGTTGACGGCTGCAGCACAAGTGCCGTCAACAGAGAACTTTTTGTCATCGTCGACACTGCCGTCGACAGCAGACCCGCCATCCATGGAGCGCCTATCGATGACCAATCAACCAACGACGGCGCCTTTCACCACGGGTAAGCTCTTGTCCACAGACTCTAATCTGTCAATGACAATTCCAGCGTTGACAAGAGGCCATCTACGTTGCCTCTTTCCTCGTCGACGAGCCAACAAAAGTTAAAAAAACAAAAACGGATAACTCCATCTCTTACCTCCCCGAGTAAGGTGCCCTCACAACTTCCATCCCACCTCCTGGACCATGAAGACTCTGAGCAAGAGAGTTTTACGGAGCAGCTCAGAGTCCTTCTGTGCTTTATGTAAAATGTCAGGAGTATTCTGATGAAGAGGAATATTATGAACCCGAGTATTACTCACAGAACCCTCAACTATACCAACGACAAATGGTATGTGTAATGTACACTCTCTTGATGGATTTGCAGGCTATGTTAACTGTCTACAAGACACGCTTCCCTCCAGTGTCTGCTCCAGTGCACCATGCTCCAGTCTCCACGGCTCCTGTGCCTTCTCAAATGTTCACTCCTCAGCCATCCGAGACTCTGCCTCCTCCTATACCATTGCAGCACTCTCCACTAGTAGTGCCTGTAGGAAGGTAGGATCCTTCTAGCATGGTTACCCCCACCTTTTGCTTGGTGTCTGTACGTTTTTGACTAGTCTGAATGGGATCCTGCTAATCAGGATCCCAGTCACTGTGCTGTCTCCTTAAATTGACCACGGTAAGTACTTCTGTACATCCACAATTGGCTACTGATGTACCCTTGTAAGTCCCAAGTATGTTATGTTATGTTATGTTAACTTGGATTTGTATAGCGCATAATCACCGGCAGGTCTCTTAGCGCTTTGGGAAGGTAGCCAGACCCACCAGCGTTACAGATGCAATGCTTAGAGGGATTTTTATGCTGTGTCCAGAGCCTCCCTAAACAGCAGAGTTTTGAGTTGTTTCCTGGAAGGGAGGAGTGCGGGTTCCTTGCTGAGCTTTTCGGGCAAACGATTCCATAGTTGGGGAATTAAAACAGAAAAGGCTCTATCGCCTCTGGTAGTGGATTTGAATCAATGATGGACCAGAAGGCCTGCCTCGGACGATCAAAGAATACGTCCTGGCACATAGTACCCTAGGCGCTCCTTGATGTAAACTGGAGCCTGGCCGTGAACAGCTTTGTGAGCGATGCAGAGGCCTTTGAACTTAGCTCTCTGTTTGATGGGGAGCTTGTGAAGTTGTTGCAGCAGGGGAGTAGCGTGGGCTCGTCTAGGGAGCCTGAAGATCAGCCTAGCTGCGTCATTCATGGTCACCTGTAGTTTCTTGATAAGTTTCTCTGGGAGACCAATATATGTGGCATTGCCGTAGTCTAGCCTGGACACGATCATAGCCGACACGACCATCTGTAGTGTGGCTGAAGAGAGGAGAAGGGCAAGTCTCCGCAGCTGTCTCAGTAAGCCAACACAAGTACCGACCACGGCAGAAACTTGATTAGCCATGGAGAGGTTGGCTTTTTACAACCGAGACAGGCGAAGGGGTGGTGCCCAGCTCTTGTGGCCAGAAGACGTCACTCCAGGGGTTGTTTTTGGAGGGCATTACAAGCACCTCAGTTTTGTCAGGGTTAATTTTTAGCGAGTTGGCTGTCATCCAGCTGACCGTGTATCTGAGAATGTTTTGCACACAGGCGTGGGCTTGAGGGGAGTTATCTATCTGGAGGATCTGTCGAGTGTCGTCCGCATAGTTAAATACTTGGCATTCCATGCGCATCAGTGCGGCCACGAGTGGCTGGAGGTAGATGTTGAACAGGAGAGGCGACAGAGCTGAGCCCTGGGGGACACCACAAGTGAGTGCGCCAATGTTCGATACCTGTTCGCCCATTTGGACCCTTTGAGAGTGACCGGATAGAAAAGATTCTAGCCATTGGTGTGCCAGCCCACGGATGCCCAGATCGAAGAGCCGTGCCAAAAGCTGAGGGTGACCGACTGTGTTGAATGCCGCAGACAGATCCAATAGGACCAGGGCACTCGGCTTTCTATTATCGGCCCTGAGCCTAAGTTCTTCCAGGACTGACAACATCACCAGTTCTGTGCTATGATGGGCCCTAAAGCCAGCCTGCCGTACCTGCAGTAGCTGTTGTTCCTCAATAAACAGCTAAAGTGTTTTGAGGACATGTTGTTCCACTACTTTCGCCGGGAGCTGGGAGATGGGCCTGTAGTTCTTTAAAGTAGCTACATCCGCCCCTGGTTTTTTTATTGGGGGAATGACCCTAGCTTCCTTCAAGCTGGCTGGCAAACAGCCTGTTGCTAGGGAACGATTGAGTAGATCAAGAATCTCCCTCTCTATCCCAGGAACGGCCATTCGGAATACCCTTGGGGGGCAGGGGTCCGCCGGGGAACCAGATTTAACACGTGTCATGAGGAGTGACAGGGAGGCAGGGTCTAGGCAAGGCAAGGAAGTGAGTTGCTTGCCGGGGGTGCGGGGTGCTGGATCCCCTTCCAGGGGGCACTGGTGGGTTTGAATGTTGCCAATATCTTCTAAAATGTCCTTGACTTTTTGAAGAAAGAAGGCCTGAAACTTGTTACAGTCTGCTGTCTTGGGTATGGGTTTCTGGTCTGATTTCTGACTGAGTTCTTTCAGGATGCTGAAAGTTTCTTTCTGTTTATATGTGGCTTCTGTGATTCTTGCCTCATAGTTTTCGGCCTTCCTGGCCTTGATAGCTTTTTTGTAAGTGGCTAGCATAACTTTGTAGCTTGCGAGCGCGGCTAGGTCATAAGATTTGCGCCAGTGCCTCTCTGATTGGCGAAGGGCTTGCTTCCTTCCCCTCAGATCCTCCTTAAACCAAGGGGCCCCTCTGCCCTTGTTCCTAACTCTTTCCCTTTGAGCCGGTGCCACCTGATGTATGGCCTCTCTTAAGGTTTCTGAGAGGGCCTCGCTCTCCTGGTCGAGGTTACCTTTAACATAATTTTTTGGCGAGATATTGAGCAGGGTACCTACTAAGTTGCCTGCCTCGATTTTATTCCAGCCGCACACCACTCTCCACTCTGGGGGTGGTTGTGTTGGTTGGCTGGCCAGCGGAACCCAGCAGCTGATAAGTGAGTGGTCTGACCATGCGCATGTGCTGATCTCTATTAGTTTTGCCGAACGATGAGTGGTCCAAATGAGGTCGAGGATATGCCCCTTGATATGGGTAGGGAAGTTGACCAGTTGGTGGAGCCCCATCGAGCTCAAAGCTTCGTCAAATTGGTTGGCAAGAAAATCTCTTGGTGCTTTATCCCAGTGGTAATTAAAATCCCCCACAACCAGGAGTCGTTGGTACCGCGAGCATAGATCACTGGTGATTTCCGTGAATAGCTCAATGAACTTGGGGGTTGATCTAGGGGGGCGATACGCCACTAGGAGTGTCAAGCAGGAGGATTTGGAGCCAATTTTTACCCCCAAAATGTCTTCACTATCCTGGCTTTCTGCCACTATCTTCTCTACCGCTAGACGTTTATTATAAAATATAGCTACTCCCCCTCCTCTAGTCTTCCCTTGTCTGTTGTGCCATAGGACATCGAAATCCCCGGAGAGGGCCGCCATGACGTCCGGGGTTGAGGAATCCTCAAGCCAGGTTTCAGTGACCGCCAGGATATCCATAGCCCCATCCTGGAGGAGCGAGAAGATTTCAAGGCTATGTTTCTGCAATGAGCGTGTATTTAAAACTGCCAACTTAAGTCCAAACGGGTTACCAGACTCTGTATTTATGTGGGGAGGTGGTCGTGGGATTGTACATCCGCCACCCCTTTGTTTCCCAATATATGTTCAGACCTCAGAGGGTTTTCTAGTCTTTTGTCCAAGGTGTGGTTCCCATGGGCTAACGCCCATAGATCTTCCGCTGAATAGGTCACCAATTGGCCAGGGGTCCTGGACCCGGTCGGGCGCAGACGGGCTTGCCATTGGCACGCCGCTGGCGCGCCCGCTGCGCATCGGCGCCATCAGCCGGTTTTGTAGCTGAAGTTGAGTAACTGGAGGGAGAGCTAGAGCGTCTCTCCTCCAATATGGCGGCGTTAATGTGGCACACCGGAAGTGAGTGTTCCGGTGGAAAGACCTCCTGTTGGAACCTCCCGCCACTCAAACAGCAGTCAGCTGTTGCGGTGGACTGGGTAGGAGAAAACTGTGTGGTGCGCGCTGCAGGGTAAGTGTTACCCGGTTAAAAGCAAGTTAAAAATGCCCCAAACCAAAGTACCTCTAATAAAAGCAAAACTAATAGCAGCAAGGATGTTTAAAACAAGTTAAAACGGGTATATGGTACGGAGGTACCCAAGGCATAGGTACACCAGGGGCCGTATTTCACCAAATGCCTTGGGGGCGCAACAGGCGTTTGCGCCTGTTTTGTGTGCGCCCCGAGGCACTTTGGTATTACAGAAGGGGCCGCAAAGACTTGTGCGGCCCCTTATGTAATACTGAAAGCGCTGGGGCACATACAGCGCCTTCTCAGGAGGGCGTTCCCTCATTTGCATGGGGGCGTGACCCATGCAAATGAGGGAATCCCTTTGCCTCTGCACCTGTGCTGTATTATAGACGCAGGCGCAGAGGCAGAGAAGCTTTCAGGAGGCAGAATAACAGTGCGCTACCTAAAAGGTGATGCACTGTCAGTGCACCCCCTGATGATAGCCCTCTGGAGGGGAGAATGGGGGTCCCATGGAGCCCCCAGACATCCCCTTGCAGGTGGATGCAGTCACTCACTCAAGGGGATCTCTAATCCCCTTTAAAAATGCAGGCGGGTTGCTGCCTGCACAGTGGAACACGGAACGACTGCTTCAAAGCTGCTCCGTATTTCAGTGAAATGAGCTGCACGAGTTTGCGGCTGCCCTATAGGTAGCACATTCTATGTAATAGGGCGCACTTTCTCTGTTTGCACTCGGAGCACCTGTTTTAAGGTGCGCCAAGGTGCAAACAGGGAAAGTGCGCCCTATACATAATAGGGCCCCAGGGGTCTCCCATGGGCTAAAGCATGTATTGTGCCACCCATGGGAGTCCGCTTAAACTGTGACTACAGGCCTGTGTGAGTTTGTGCTTGCACCTTTCACGACAGATATACGTTTCCTTATATCTGGGGTCACTGCACTTAAAACCTATAAGTTACCCCCATGGCAGGCTCTTCAGTCCTGAGGGCAGGATGCTTCGTTATAAGTGTGAGGGTGCCCCTGCATGAGCAAGACACCCCTACAGACCCTGGAGTCGAATCTCCAGGCTTTGTAAGTGCAGACAGCCATTTTAATACTTATAGTAGACATCAGTCATTGCGAGATGTCTAACTATATAGTGGTTGCACCGAACAAGGTCATGTTTGGTATCAAACATGTTGGAATCATACCCGAAACCAATTCCAGTGTTGGAAGTATGATCCCAGTACTGGGGGCTCCCTTGGGGTACCTACCTGTACTCCCGGTAACAGCCTTTCAGGGTATGACAGTAAGCTAGTGCTGCTGCCGACCACAGACATGAATCTGCCCTCCTACTGTTGAGCCAAGCTCGAGCAGGGGAAAGTAGAACAATAGAATTCCTGTTAGAGGGAGGTGTGACCACCTCCCAGACAGGACTTTGTGTATTGGGCTGGGGTGGGGCCGCTTGCCAGCGCTGCCAGACTGCTTTGAAGGGCACATTTGGTGCCCTTCTTGCATACTCCGGTTTGAGCGAGTTCAGGGAGCCCTTGGTTCCCACTCTGGCATGAAACTGGAGAAAGAACATGGAAATATCCTCCCCTCTGTCTGGCCCCTCCTCTGGGAGGGACCCTTGAGTCGTTCCAACCCTTTCCCTAGGGTAGTTAAGGGCTTACCTGTGGGTGGTGCCTTAGATTCATTGTGGGACAAGACTCAAGCCTGAAACCACGTCACTCTTCGACTGTCTGGACACTTGGACTTTGCTGGACTTCGCCTGGTACGAGACTGCACCAAGGAAGACTCCTGCTGCTCCATCTCGCTGTTCTGCAAGTCTTCTTTGTCGTCTGTGTCTGTGCTTCTTCCAAGATCTTCATCAGACCTGTGGGCATCAAGGACACCTGAAGTAATCTCCCTTGGAGTGAAGGAGTCACTCCCCTGTATCTGCAGGCACCACAACTAAGCTGACTGGTCTGCTGCTCCTGACGTCCCACAGACTTCGAAAGGCTCTGCAACACAGGTTGTGGTTCTGCAACTCCCTCGAGGCCTGATCTGTCCTTTCTGCAATTTTGAGACCAGGATCCCTCGTCAGAACCTCTGAGACCAAACCCCTGTGCACTGTGTCGCTTTGCTGTTGCCAAAGCTTGTTGGCTCTGCACTCCAGAGATCTTCGGGCTACAAGAAGCTACAGCCTCCAGCATCTCTTCCTGCCAAGTTCAGTGTCCTCATCACATACTCTGCACCGTGGGCCTTCCTTCTTGGTGAGCTGCTCAAGGTCCTCTTGCGACTCCTGTGCCTTCGACCTGTGGGTCCTCCTGAGGGTCTTCTCCTCCTTCAGTGGGATCCCCTGCTTGCTTGGGGCCTTCTCTGACTCTCCTGCTTGTGGTGAGTCCCTTGGACCTTGCTGGTCCCAATGTTTCTCCTTCTTTATTCTCCACGCCAGTTGCAGCTACTAAGGCTTGTTAGTGCTCCTGCCGGACACCGACCCCCTGGTCACTGACATCCGACGTGGGACAGCTCGTGCATGGCTCCTGGTCTCCTTCAGCATCACCTGGTCCTCACAGCTGCAACAACAAGGTCACTGTCAACTTGTCTGAACCGTCCGACATCTGTGGGCATTGCTCTTCCTTGCCTCCTGGTCACTCCTGAGTGGCATGGACGCTTCCCCTCTGCTTGCAGGTTCTTCACTTCCAGAATCCACCCTTTGATTCCACCGGACTTTTTCACCTTTTTCTCCAGAGGCACTTTTCTCCAAGTATCCTATTGTCGTCTACTGAGGTTTCTGACGTCTCTCCACCCCTATGCACCTGGCTTCCCTGGTGTAGGTAACCTGGTCTCCGGGGCATCCATGCATGGGGTAGCTCTCCAACTTCCGTCCTCCAAGGGAATTCTTCGAGGTCCTCTGGGAAGGGTGCTTCTTCTGCAAAACTGCAACCGCGTTTTCTCCATTGACTTCCAATGGGCACGCGGCTGTGTTCCCACTCTGCACACAGCCACTGTGGGGTTCCTGGCAACTTACCTTTGGTGGTCCCTCTGGGTCTTCTGGTCCAAGTTCCCTCCTCTCCTGCAGTTCGCATTCCACTTTCTTAATATATGGTTTGGTCTCCACCTGGAGACCACTGTTTTATATGCTTGTTACCTTATTGCAATTGAAGTATTGTTGTGTATTTGTGTTGATGTCTACGGGTAGGAGATATACCAAAGCGTTAGTAAGTGTGCAATAAACATATTTTTATATATACACTGTGTGGTTCTTTTTCGTTTAACCTACACTACATAATTAAACTGGTAAAACAAGCTGCTTAACAGTCCTTCAAGATAAGCCTGAAGGCTGCTCTCCACAGCTACCACTAAAATCACCATAAGGGTTGCCTGGATTAGAGCAAGGTGTATCACTTAAATAAGTATGCATAATATACTAAGCCAGCCTCCTACAGTGCCTGTGCAGGATCCTACTATCAGACGAAGGGATAGAAGAAGGTGAGCTGCCAGATCACCATGATGAGGTGGCCGATTATGTCCTGCCGGCACCAGCATCTCCATCACCTTCCATTATTGACTCACCTTAGTAGGACATAGGGGGTTTTCAAAGCCTCTTGGACAGGGCGGCCACTCGCTTTGACATGCATATGCCTACCACACAGCAGGACTGTTTCCTGTATGATTTTAAGGAGCCTTTTACAAAACAGTCAAGACTATTCCCGTCATTGATTATGTATGGAGTCAGGGCCTAAAGATTATACGCAACCTGGCAACAGTACCAGCCATACTGCCCAAGCTGGACAAAAAGTATAAGGCCACAGAAGATGCACCAGCCTGCCTCACGGCCCAACCTAAACCGGACTTAGTCATCTCCCAGGGCACACAACGAAGATCACAGAATCCTACCACAGCCCTGGCAGCACCTCCAGACAAGGATGGTAGGCGTCTGGATAACATTGGCAAACGTTTTTCGTCCATGTCTGCCCCCACAGTAAGGGCTGCAACTTCTCTAGCCCTCCTTGGCCGCTATGACCTACAAATGTGGTCTGATATAGTTCCCTTTTATGGAATAGCTTCCTGAGCATGTTAAAGATGAAGCAAAGAAAGTGTTGCTGGAAGGTCAACGTTCCTCCTCCGAGATAATAGACTGTGCCATGGACATTGCCTCCACAGGTTTTCGGCAGCTCACGGGCACAGCGATTCTACACTGTCAGGGATGGCTTAAGGTGATCAATTTCTCTCTGTAAGTCCAAACTAAAATATTATATTTGCCATACGATGGTGAGCAGTAGCGGCTCCTCGAGGGAGTGCTGCAGTGGGGTGGGACGGGGCGGGGGAGGGGCAGGGTAGTAAACTACGGCATACGGCTGAACAGAGTTGAGTAAATAAATAAATAAAACGAATTACAATGCGCGTGCTGCATCGCCAAATGGCAATGCTGCGCGCGCAATGTAATTCGTTTTATTTATTTATTTACTCAACTCTGTTCGGCCGTATGCTGTAGTTTACTACCCCCCACCCTGCCCCTCCCCGCCTCACTGCCCTGCAGCACTCCCTCGAGGAGCCGCTACTGATGGTGAGCCTTTGGTTGGAAAGCACGTTGATGAGGCATTACAAGCCATCAAAACAGACACCGATACTGCCAAATTGTTAGGAGCTCTACAGTATAAAAGGAGCCCTGTCATGGCACCCGAGGAAGAGGCCAGCCTTCCTTTCATGGAGGGTATCAGCAATATCGTTATCCAACATATTCACAAATAATCAACAATTCCGATCTCAATATCAGTAGCAACATCCACTGTCAGCTGCATATCACCGCCGTCCTGTCAGAGAAAAGTCCGGACGACAGGGCAAAGACATCAATCGTAGACAATGACTACAGTCAGGCTCCAGCTGCTTCCTATTTTCTTCTACCCCAGGTAGCAACAAGAATTACCAAACACCAACAACGTTGGAGAGAGATCACAACTAATCAATGGGTCCTAGACCTATTGCAATTCGGACACATTTTGGAATTTATACAAATCCCTTCCTCAACACCACCTCATCCATGCATCCAAAAGCATTTACCTGTCCTCAAATCAGAGGTCAAAACTATGCTGCAAATAGGGGCGATAGAAAGAGCTCCCCATTCCTAGAGAGGAAAATGTTTCTACTCCCGTTTCTTCTTAATCCGCAAGAAGTTAAGACAGTGGAGACCCATTCTCAATTTGAGGTATCTCAACAAATATCTCAAGAAACATTAATTGTGCATGATTACGCTCCAAGACATATTGCAACAAGGGACATTACATGTCATCCCTTGATCTCCAAGACTCCTACTTTCATGTACCCATCCATTCCAAACGTCAAAAATTCGTCAGGTTCACTGTAGCCGGAAGCCACTTTCAGTTCCAGGTGTTACCATTTGGTCTCAAATCTGCCCCCTGCATTTTGACAAAATGCCTGGCACCCGTTGCAACTTACCTCAAACAGAAGCGACATCAGGTCTGCCCATATCTCGACGACTGGTTGGTTCAAGCTCATACCAACCAGTCTGCAAAGGCATCCACTAAAGCTTGCTTATGCCTCCTCAACGAGCTAGTACTCTCAATCCTCCAGCCGTCGCAGTGGATAATCTTCTTAGGAGCCATACTAGACACATACCTCAATATGGCATATCCTATAATCGAGAGGCAACGGAAGTTAATATCTCTGGCACGTCTGGTATTAAAAAGAAAGTTACTTTCAGTTCACCTCTACAAGTCTCTCTTAGGTATGATGTCCTCTTGCATCCATCTCATACCGTACTGCCGTCTCCACATGCGTCCACTACAGGAAACATTGGACGCCCAATGGTCTCAGGCGGCAGGGTTATTGGAAGACATCATTCACGTCACTACGCTCATGATCAAGCCGCTCAACTGGTGAATTTACCCTGTAAATCTCTCTGCAGCTCTCCCACTTCTTCCTCAACCATATCCACTGGTAAGTACAACAGATGCCTCCCTGGACGGTTGGGGAGCTTACCTCCAGGACCTTCAGGTCAGTGACAAATAGCCTCTACACATCGCAGCCAACAAATCAATCTTTTCGAATTAAGAGCAGTATACCTCGCTCTACAGGCTTCCTTCCCAGGATTCAAGAATTGTCAGTGCTCGTGTGAACAGACAACACAACAACGATGCACGACATAAACAAACAAGGGGGCACCAGATCTTGCCTCCTGTCCGATGAAGCCCAGCAAATCTGGCACCTAATGACGAAACCTGAACGCCATAACAGACACCTTAAGCAGGTTCAAGACTTACTGCCACGAGTGGGAGTTAGACCAGCACACACTGGATCACATCTTTCTCCAGTGAGGCAAACCAAAGCTGGATCTCTCTGCGACCCCCCACAGTGCCAAGGGCCAGTTCGTCGCAAGTTGGCAATCTCATCAGGGGTCGTAGGGGAATGCCCTTTCGATTGCATGGTAAGACATATTTGCCTACGCCTTTCCACCAATTCCCCTCCTTCCAAAGGTCATCAGGAAGATGAAGATCGAACCCTGTCAGATCATCCTGATAGCCCCTGCATGGCCGCGTCAGCATTGTACACAGAGCTTCTCCTACTTGCATGGCGACCTCCCATTCGACTCGAGCCAATCCCATCACTGCTGACAATGAGCCAGGGACAAGTTCTCCATCCGGACCCCAACTCTCTCAAATTGTCAGCTTGGCTCCTGAGTTCTGAGAAATTGGTCATTTGAACATTCCTTCAAATTGCAGGGAAATACTTGCTAAAACAAGGGTGGACCGCACGAATAAAACCTACTCCTTAAAATGTAAGAGATTCTGCATATGTTGTCTGTCGGAAAGTGCCCCTTTTTCATGGTTTCCCCCCACGTTTTGCTTATCTGATGCACTTTGACTGAATGTGCACTGGGTCCCTGCCAATCAGGTTCCCAGTGCCTGTATTCTTTTCCAAAACTGTACCTTTGTTTTCACAATTGGCACACCTCTGGCCCACATATAAGCCCGGACATTGTAAAAGGTACCACTGGTACCAAGGGCCTTGTGACCAGAGAGGGTCTCTATAGGCCGCAGCCTGTATTGTGCCACCCTCATAGGCCCCTTACCTAAGACAAACAAACTGCCATTGCAGACTGTGTGTTGTGGTGCAGTTAAAACTTAAAAGTTGACATGGCACACATCCCTGTGTGCCCTGCCCACCAATACTGCCTGTGGCATAGGTAAGTCACCCCTCTAGAAGGCCTCACAGCCCTAAAGCAGGGTGCACTATCCCACAGGCGAGGGCATGGCTGTATGAGCAATATGCCCCTACAGTGTCCAAGTCCATTCTTAGACACTGTAAGTGTAGCGAAGCAATATTGAGTACATGGGCTGGGAGTTAGTCATTACGAACTCCATAGCTCAATGATAGCTTTAATGAATGCTAAGAAGTTTGGTATCAAACTTTTCAGCACAATAAACCCACATTGATGCCAGTGTGTTATTTATTGGAAAATGCACTCAGAGGGCATCTTAGAGATGCCCCCTGAAAAACGACCAACTCCCCAGTGTCCAGCTGACTGGTCTGTACCAGCCTGCCGCACACACACATGTTTCTGACCCCCTGAGGTGGGAGCCCTTGTGCTGTCGTGGGTCAGAAACAAAGCCTGCTTGGAGTGGAGGTGCTGCTCACCTACCCCCAAGCAGGATCAGTATTCAGGGCAATGAGCCTCAAAGGCTTCCTGCCCTTTGTTATGCTAGGCAGGGCCTCTCCAGCTAGTAGAGATGCCTGCCCCCTGGACTAAGCCCCACTTCTGGCAGCAAGGTCAGCGGGAAAATTAGTAGTCAGGAGAGGTGTGCCCCCTCTCACCCAGGAGGACCCCCAAGGTGCCTTGAGCTGTAGTAACCCCCTCCTTAGACAATCCTCCATATTAGATGTAAGGATTCTAGCCAATCAGGTTAGAGGATGCCTCATCCGCAAAGGGAGGGGACATACAAAGGGTTTAGTCACCCTAAAGGTAAGTAGCCCATTGGCTACTACCTGCCAGTCCCTGTAGTGCCTCTAAATTTAGTATTTAGAGGCACCCCTGAACCTTGATCTTCAGATTCCTGCAACATACGAAGAAGAAGGACGAAGAAGACGCTGTGCAGCAAAGCTGGAAGATGACTGTTGACTTGGCCCCAGCCCTACCGGCCTGTCTCCTGCTTAAAGACCCTGCAAGGAAGACGTCTGTTCTGCAGTCAGCAACTTCCAGAAACCAGAGGAGGACTACCTGCTCTTCAACAAAGACCAGATCTCCCGAGGAAAGCGACCCTGTCCAGAAAAATCCAACTACAAGGACTCCGGATATATAGCTGGAACCGACACGCCTGCCCATTCTGCACCCTACGTCCATGGCCCGAGTCTAAGTGACCTACCTTTCCAGTGAAATCTCCCCATTGATACTGACCTCCAATCCGGCGTTGGCTGACCTCTCCTGGATTCCACGAAGACGCTTGCAGCCTCATCACGAAAGGTCCATCTGACCACAATCGGCTCCGGTAAAGAAAATCTGACACCTAAAGGCACCCCTGCATCCTCAGACCCCCACCTTTTGGGAGCCCAGCCGACAGTGTCCAGACTTACTCAGACATCTCAACTTACCTGCCCAGCCAGTGGTCACTTTCGTCCAGCCTCCTGGTCCTAGCCTGCAGCCTCTTTGTGCGACAGAGATTCCCATTTACTTGCATTTGGTGCCTGATTATTATTACATTTATAGAGCGCATGGCTACCCTCGGGCATCCCAGCGCTAAGTAACTGAGTAGAGAAACCGATAAGTTTAAGCAGCTATTTGCTGGAATAGCCATGTTTTTAAAAGCTTCCGGAATGGTAGGATGTGCATTTCAGCGCAGAGGTGTAATGGAAGCATGTTCCACAGTTTCGCCACATTATAGGCAAAGGATCTTCCTCCGCTTCTTGTCCGCCTGATTTTGGGAACAACTGCGAGGTTAAGGTTAAGCGATCGCAGATTCCTCTTAGGGCGATACAAAGTGATGAGAGGTTTGTTGATTGCCGGGCCTGTTCCCCACATATTCTTGTGGGCGATGCACAAGGCCTTAAATTTTATTCTCTCGATGATCGGCAGCCAATGAAGGGTTTTTAAGGCTGGTTTGGCTGACTGGGTTTTTGGGATTCCAAGTAGCATCCTTGCTGCGCAATTTTGAGCGACTTGAAGCTTTCTTAATGTTGCCATGGGTGCTCCCAAATAGAGGGAGTTACCATAGTCCAGACGTGACAAAACCAACGCCTGGATAAGAATTCTCCTTGCAGCCATTGGGAGCAGTGGGAGGATTTTCCGGAGAGATCTGAGAGTACCAAATCAAGCCCCTGTTACCTTCATTGCTTGATGGTCAAACTTGAGCGAGTTGTCTAACCAGACACCCAGACTCTTTATCTTGGTTTTGGGAGTAGGGGGCGGGCCTAGGCACTTAGGCCAGGTTTGGATGGGGCCAACACTGGGGTGGTTACCTAGGAACATCAACTCAGTTTTTCCTCCGTTGAGTCTAAGGCAAGAGTGCTCCATCCACGAGGCGACTTTCTCTACACATAATTCAAAGTCCGACGGGAGGCTGCCGGCCCCATTAAGAGTTATGACCAGCTGTGTGTCATCCGCGTAGGTCACAATCTTAATTCTATGAGGCAGAATGATATCGGCCAATGACCGCATATATACGTTAAAGAGAGTAGGGCTCAACGAGGATCCCTGTGGGACTCCACAGTTGAGCTCGAGTCTCTGAGAGGTGGCATCTCCTGAAAAGACTTGAAAGGTTCTTTTGTCTAGGTAAGATTGTATCCAGGAGATAGCGTTATCTTGTATCCCCAGTCTCCTAAGTCTCTCTACTAGAATGGAGAGGTTAACAGTGTCAAAGGCAGAGCTTAGATCAAGGAGGATGATGGCAACTGCTCCTCCCTGATCCAGGATCTGTTTGGCATCCTCCACCACAGCAAGAAGGGCAGTCTCGGTACCATGGTTAGGACGAAACCCCGTCTGGGTGGCATGTAGAAGATCATGGGTCTTTAAGAAATTGGAGAGCAGAGTGTTCACATATTTCTCCAAAATTTTTACAGTTACCGGCAGCAGTGAAATTGGGCGATAATTTCCTAGGTCGCTTGGGTCTAGGCTAGGTTTTTTCAATAAAGCCTTGACCATCACATGCTTCCAGGGACCTGGAAGAAATCCTGTGGACAAGGAAAGATTTATCATTTCCAGGAGGCTTGGGAGAATCACCTTCCCTTCTTTATGTAAAATATGTGGAGGAGCGGGCTCTAAAGGGGAGCCTGATTTAATTTGTGGAAAGATTTCTGTCAGCTTGTCCAAATTCATGGCTGCAAATTCTTTAAGTACATGCTCTATATGGTGTACGGGCAGCTCAGTATCTGCGAGATCAATAGGGCAAGGGGGCTTAGGGAATGTGTTATAAAGCTTATTAACTTTTCCCTGGAAGAACTCTGCAAGTGCATTACACCGTTCTGGGGTGGCCTCAATGGATATATCATTTGTTGGGAGCTCTAGGAGATCCTGTGCGACCCGGAAGATTTCCCTGGGAGTATTGTTAGCTGATGTAATCTTTCCATAGTAGGTTGCTTGCACTACTTTTATTTCTTTTTGATAGATTTTTACTGCTTCTTTATATTTCCGTGTACTTATATCCTGGAAATCCTTCCTTCCTTCCCTCTCGAGTCTTTTACATATCTGTTTTAGTTCTCTCAGTTCGGGGGAATACCACGGGGTCTTTTTTCTCTAGCTTTGTGGCTGGGTTTAGTTGGGATGACCGTGTCTAATGAAGACTCAATCCAGCATGTAAAGTTTTCCGAGGCTTCGGTCAGATTTGAGTTAGATTCGCGTTTAAGTGTATTAAGTGCTGAGGTCCAGGCTTCTATCGAAAGTTGGGCCCAGGGTCGTACTTTCCTTTTCCTTATTTTAATACTGGGAGTTTGCGTTCCGGATGTTATATGGAAAGGAATCAGAAAGTGGTCAGACCAAAAGATGGGTCTAGGCTCGCTGACCGATATTCCAGGGTAGTTACTAAAAATCAGATCTAAAGTATGGCCCTTTATATGTGTGGGGCCTGACACTTTTTGTGAAAGTTGTATCGCTGAAAGATCATGAATGAGCTCCACTGCGTCCACCTTATTGGGCTCATCAAAGTGGAGGTTGAAAGTGGGTGCTGATTTGCACCCTGCACCCGGCTGCCCCTGTGCCGCTTGTGGGGTGTGGTTGGTGTTGCCTTGTGGCCCCCTGGGATTGCTTAAACCCCCGGGGCCTGTGCCCTGAAACCGCTGGTATTTACCTGCAACCTGCACCTCTTGTGGGTGCCCCCAGTGTCCATTGACTAACATTGGGTCCACTGACCTCTGCACCTGGCCGCCCCAGTGCCGCTGGGGGTGCAGTACCTACCTTGATCTAACTCTTGCCCAGTGTTGGTCTAAACCCCCGAAGACTGGATGAGAATGTCGAGTACTTCCCTGTAAATGTGTATCAGTGTTTACCTTCGATAGGATTGCATTGCATTTCTTCATATTTTGCACTGTCTATCTTTTGCATTTGCTAAGTTCTATTACTGTTTATTGACACTAGAAAGTATTTTCAGTACTACTGTAGAGCATTTTCATTGCTTTTGCAAACACAATTTACTTTAACAGAAAAGTATTTCTATTTTAGAACTGGTACTTACCTGCAACTGAGTTTCTCTTGGTTCTAGAAATAAAAGTAACAAAGTAATATTTTTATACAAGAACAATTGGTCTTGGATTACATTTTTGAGTGTGTGTAATCATTTCTTGCCTGAGTGTGTACAACAAATGCTTAACACAGCCCTCTGATAAGCCTGATTGGTCAACCACACTACCACAAAAGAGAGTAAGGTATTAACTACTTTAACCTCTGAAAAACCTCTGGGGATTCACTGGACTCTGTGCACACTATACCTTACTTTTACAGAGCCAGCTTCGTACAGAGTCAAACTGCTAAGGTGCATCCCATCTCATCTTCTCTGGAACAGATTTTGGCATATTTTCTGCACCTCACACAGTCAAGTTAGCTCACGCCTCTATTAAGGTGCATCTTGCCGCCATCTCTTGTTTTTGGAGATCATCCAATGTGCCATCTTTGTGGTCGGTAAGGTTCATTAAACAGTTCCTCAAGGGATTGTTTAGAGCATTTCTGCCAATTAGACCCCCTCCTCCTAAGTGGGAGCTCAACACAGTATTGGGACAATTAATGAAACCTTCTTTCAAACCAATCTATAAAGCAGATATTAAATATCTCTCCTGGAAGGTGGCCCTCCTTCTCTCTCTCACCTCTGCACGTAGAGTAAATGAGATTCAAGCATTTTCCATCCAAGAGCCATTTCTTCAGTTCAGAGGGATGGGGTTATCTTACCCAAACTTAATTCCTAAAGTGCCATCAGACTTTCATCTAAATGAACCTGTGCTTCTCAGAAATTGTTTTGTAAACCCTCAAACATCAGCCGAGGTCGCGCTTCACTCGCTAGACATCAAGAGGTGCTTAAAGATATAACTCAGACAGAAGTAAGGCTTTTTGAAAAACCAACCAGCTTTTTGTTGCCTACGGTGCACCAGAGAAAGGTTTTCCTCTAACGAAGCAGAGCATAACTAGATAGATATCCAGAGTCATTCTTTTCTGTCATCAAAAGTCATTCCACAAGAGCCATATCCACTTCCATGGCATTGTTTGCGGGGGTGTCATTGCCAGATATCTGCCATGCATCAACCTGATAAAGTGCTCACACCTTCACGCAACATTACTGTATGTATTTAGACGTCCTCAGTGACGCAGCAGTGGGACAAGCGGCTCTATGACATCTTTTTCAATAATGGTGAGCTATCTCATTCTTCCCACCATCCGCTTAAACTGTTTACGCACATTTTCACTGCTGTGTCTGAGTTTTTAGGTCTCGCCTACGCAGCGCGCTTGCGGTGCATAGGAGAGACCTTTAGAAATCGGCACAGCTTTCCCTGCAAAAACGTGCACGCGTTGCATTGCTTCCAATGGCAACGCGTGCACGTCTGGCGATTCACTTGCGGGAGCGAGCAGCTGGCGCCATATGTTAATTATCGCGCCTTGCCGCTCGCTCCCGCAAGGGAATTGCGCTGGCCCCCTCCTTTCGCCCCTCCCTCTGCTGACGCGCGAGGCGCGCGCTTGTGCTTGTTTTATTTGCTGCCTGTGCTCCGACATGTTTCCATGGAGTGCTGCCAAGCACTTGAGCCATTGCACCCCCTCCCACTCCCTGTTTATTCTGGCACCCAGCCTCAGGCAGCGCAGCCAGGACCCCTGCTGATTATTTCAATAGGTTTGTCCAATCTGCCAGGAGATGCCGCTGGTTTGGTCTGGCTCCGGGCCCTCCGCGCTCATAACGTCCTTTCTTTGGCCTTTCGCATAAACTCGCATGTGTGTGAGGAAAGATGCGGGCGAAAAAAAAGCAAAATGGAAGCGAAAAGTTATTTTTCTCTACAAATTGTGCCGACCTGTGGAAGAGGATGGTTTGTCCCTTGCAGACGCGCGCACTGTCTGCAGCTTTGGCTGTAAACATCAGATAGTATGTTTTCAGGCTGTCTGCAGAGCACATCTGTCAGCTGCGTGGACCAGGAACACTGCACATTGAATCAAGGCCGAGGCACAGCATGCTGTAAACTTGTGCCAGGTCGAGCAGCAGCTGCTGCAGCCAATGGTCCCCACTCCTGGCTGGCTGTAGTTGCGGCAAGCAGTCGTGCTGTGAAGGGAGTCCTGTGTGGGGGTGCGGGTGTAGTTTCACTGTGTTCTCAACATCTACTTAGTAGGCCATCAATCACCCGTCAGCCCAAGCTGCTTTCTTGTGCACTCAATACAAAGAAATTGTGCTCCAGACACCTGACCGTTTACCACATATTAAAATTCAAACAGGAGGCACAGCAGGAAGACCATTGTGGAACGATTGGGACCGAGGCTAATGCGGTCTTTAATACAATTAACAAGAGCCAAGAGACCGGCACCTTCCATTGCGCGTCCGTTATCTGGTCACAGTGAAATCTTTGTTATACAAGGTGCTATTTAGGCAACCGAACTCCCGCTACACACGTCAGATAAACTTCCACAGCAATGGACCAAAAGTCATGTTGTCCTCAGCACTGCTGCGCTACAGATGTTGTGGACTGGAGGATCACTTCTTTTGAAATTAAAGTTCTAGATGGATTGCCCAAAGAAAGTAGCATCTAACAGGGCTGGTCTTCACACTCACAAGGAGATGATTATTGAAAGTGGCTTCTGTGGAACATATGCTTTGCTAGAAGGAAAAGTGCCATGGGTATTTTTTTAGAAATGCGCTTGTGCTTACACAGTGTTTCAACACTAAAAACGGAAGTACCGCCACGGATTTGCCCGTGACAGTTGCTTTAACTCTGCACATTACAATACTCTGATATGAGCCCGCTCTATTGCATCTATATTCCTCTAAACTACTATAATGCCAAATTGCAATCTGAGCTGCAACGAGCAAATGGAGTGCTTTCAGAGTGGGGTGTGTGCTCCCTTTCTTTGCAGCGAGACAGTTTCTTTCCAGATTCCTTTTTGGCGGACCCTTCACTATTGTAGTCATTTCCCTGCTATAATGACGTCAGCCTGTTGAATAGACTGCAGCAGTGGGTATTTAGGGTAAACTGTAAATTAGAGCTCCAAGCCATGCTGAAAAAACGTGGCCAAATGAATCCACATGTGGCTCTGCTGAAGCACAGATCACCTGGCTAGCATTTTCGCCAGAGGTGGAGCCAGGTTGACACAAAAGCCATGGGTCGTACCAAGTAGTACAAGCTGCCGCCATTAAGCCTTTGTAGAGCCATGGCTACAGGCCAGCAACAGTAGCAAGGCGTATGGCAGAGCTTTGCAAACCTAGAAAGAATAAACATGCTAGTATACATCTGATATGCATTTTAAGGGACCTGGCGGAGGGCTGCCATCATGTACTCGCACCTGGCCGAGAGGCTGTCGTTTTGTAAAGATCTAATTAAATATTTATCACAATGGATTCCAAGTTCTACAAGTGTCCATGTTTTACTGACGAGCTAAGACATACTGTAGTGGACTGAATGTTTAAAAACAACACGTTTTTCTGTGTAATCATGGTTCTGTGCAGCAACCGCAGACTGCCTGAACTGTTCACACCATCTCTTGAGTTCACTTCGATAACACACCCCATGTTTACTTCAGTACTACACTTCGAAATACGAGTAAGGGTAGCAGACGACTCGAGGGCAGTCTGAGGGTTTCATGCTTCAAGTAGAAACCTTCAGGGGAACAGGATGAAATTTAGACACATACAAAGGAAACATAATCCGACTTCGAGGTCTAGCTCGCAGTAAAATCAGTTATAACATTGAACATTTAGACAGTACGCACTACTAAATGAACTAATTTGTCCTGAAAAAAAGATGTTAGTATTCCCTACGTCAAGTCACTTAATCCCCTGTACATGTGCCCTTGTGTAATGTAACTGGTGCTCCGTGGAAAACGCTCCAATTCAGGTTGAATATGCCTATATAAAACTCTGAAAAAAGGAGGAAATTATCATAAAAGCCTGTATATTAGGTTTGAATTTACGACCTTCTTATTACTTACAGATTTCTAGGGAAGAAACCCTCTAACTGTCTACGTTCCCCATTTAGGACCGGACTACATGTGATGCGGGATCCCTCAGTGGTGAATTATTGCATTACATATACATTTCCATAAAGAAATGTTTACCATAATCATTTTGCTTATCCGAGTGCACCAAGTATCAGTCCCACAAGTCACACCCTTGCATTTATTTGTAAACCCATCTCATGCAAGGGTAGCAAACACCACTAATCTTTATTTGTCCAAACATTTTTACTGATTTTTAAAATGCCTCCTCTTTGTATTAAAATGTACATTGATAATTCTTTTGTGCTACATGGATAAACACTTATAAGGTCCCAAAGGCGAGACCTGTTGGCTATGCCATTGCTTGTTTCTATGTATTATGGTTTTCACCCTCATGATGTATCTATACCAAATGTGCTTGTTACTGCTTTCTACTCTGATTCAAGCATTTGAATCTATGAAAGTTCTAATACTGGAGTAAGAAAATAAGTTACTTACCTGTAACTATAGTTCTTCAGTATTGGAATCTGTCATAGATTCACATGCAACTCACCCCCCCAGAGAAGCTTGCCTTTATTTCTCTCAGTCTGATACTAAGTGTACGCACTAGTGCTTTGAAAATCTGAGGCTCTGCAGCTTCTCTCAGGAAGCTTCTAGGGGGTGGTATGTTCTGATTGGTTAACTTTTAAGTTTGGTTCTTTTTTAATAAGGATAGTGAAATGTTTCCAAACATAAGGCCTTAGCCCTCTATACAATATGTCTATTGTTACATTGCTTTTATAAGTTACCGAGGACTACCAGCTCGATGACGAGGAATGTTTCATGCCTGTGAATCTATGAAAGATTCCAATACTAGAGAACTACAGTTACAGTAAAGTAACTTTTTTTCTTTTCCCTTCTATTAGGCGCCCTTCCACTCCTGGGAGCTTAACATAGTCCTTTCACATCTTATGCAGGCTCCTTTTCTTTTAAAGTATCTTTTTTAACTTGAGGCAGTAAAAATAAACAAACAACACACCACTGTTGTGAATAGTATGACAAAGAGCATGACAGTACATCATTACATATTATCAGATCGTTTAACTTCAAGCAGGGAACTCTCCCACCCTCGCATCCTCTGGGGCCCCGGTTAATCTTCTTCTTCATGTATCAAGGAATGTAACAAACTTCCCATGGGTGCACTACATGGATTCCCCCTGTAGGTATTCTATTTGTCCCACACTCTTCCCCATTTCTTAGGGCACCCTCTGCGTACATAAATTGCTTTTTCCGCCACCGTACACCAATCCATGTCATTCTTCTAGTCCCGAAGGGTTGGTGGGGCATCCTTCCCTCAATTGCGCGCTATGTTGAGCTTCGATAGCATCAGGGTTAGTGTAACCCATGTTTGGTCTGCTGTTCCCAGGTCTGTAGCCTCCCAAACATTGAGGAGACACCATTTGACCACGATAGATAGTTTCTTTCCGCATACCTCTGAAATGCAGGATACCACGTCTTCCCAATACACTTGAATTTTCGGGCAGGACCACAGAATGTGATAAAACGACCCTTCCTCCCCACACTGTCTGTTACAAAAAGGATCTGTCCTCCTGCCCATTTTGACCAGTGTATTACAGGAGATGTAGGTTCTGTGTAGTATTTTGAGTTGGGCCAATCTAAAGCGAGCTCTGATGGCCACCTCGTTAGGGGATGCCAATGTTTCTGGCCAGTCCTCTTCATACTATATCGCTTTCTCAGCGTTCCCTAAGGAGCATGAGGGTGTCAGGAGCGTTATTGATGAGTTTCTGATATCTGAGCGAGACTGTCTTGCAGGTTAAGTGTTCTTCTAGGAGTCTACATTCTAATGGTGATATCTCTGGTACAATTGTCCCACTGGGTATCACTGTCTGTATCAAATGACAAATCTGTAGGTATCAGAAGGTTTCTGTGGGGGCCAGGTCATAGGTTCTCTGTAGCTCTGTGAATGGTACTATGTCTGTCCCAGCGTGAAGGTATCCCACACGTGAGATCCCAATCAATTCTCACTTATCAATCCCATTTCTTACGCACATTGCGCTCAGCTGCTCAGACTCCCATAGGGACGTTGCCCTGGTAATTTTGTTCTTCCATCCTAACTTAGAGATGGTCGTGTGCCATAGATGGATTGTTAAAGCTGTGGGACCCTCCAGAGGAGGCGTCGGGGATCGGTATATAAAGCTTGGAGGTATCCTCTCGTTGGAGAACCAATCGACTGATAGGCCGGTTCAGACATAGGTTGGTGTACCCATTGATTTATAGTTGCCAATTGTGCCGCTCCATAGTATGTTTGGACGTCGGGCAGTGCAATCCCCCGTCATACCAACTCCTTGTCAATTTTTTAAGCACGATCTGCGGGGACCCCGATCCCATAGGAGGGTCCGGACCACACTCTCTATTGTTTTAAAATATGTATCCGGAATTTGGAATGGCGTATTTTGCATTAGGTGGAGGATTCTCGGCAATGCCATCATTTTGAATAATGCCGCTCTTCCCAAGAGGGAGAGGCGGAGCGATCACCAGTGTTGTACATCAGTCTTGAGTCGGGTCAGGGTGGGTTGCAAATTATGAGTATGAAATAGATCCGGGTCTGTGGTTACAAAGATGCCTAGATATCGAAACCCATCAACAGCTATCTGTGCCTCGCACCCTGCCGGTAGATGGAGCATTGGACCATGAAGGACAAATATGACCGATTTGGACCAATTAATTGTGAACCCAGAGTACCTGCGGAAGGTCGCAAAAATATTCAGAACCCTGGCAACAGAGGACCGGGGAGATGCCACATAAAGAAGGATATCGTCTGAGTAAAATGGTATTTTGTCTTCCAGGTCACGTGACCAACGAAGGTCTTGAATCAGTGGATCCCCCCGAATCTAGGTCACCAGAGGCTCCAACATTAAGGTGAATATGAGGGGAGACAGGGGGCATCCCTGCCTCGTTCCTCATTGCAAGGGAAAGACTTGGGACGTTTCCCCATTTACCACCACTTGCGCTAAAGGCACTACATATAAGAGGCAGAGCTAGGCAAAAAAGTGTGGTCCACAACCCACGTGGTTCAGTACCGCAAAGAGATATGGCCACTCAATAGTATCAAAAGCCATGCGCGCATCTAGGGATAATACTATTGCGTCTTATTGGATCCTGTGAGTTCATCCTAGCAAGCCATGAAGGAGTCTTAAATTCAGTGCTGTATTGTGCCCTGGCATAAAGCCAGATTGGTCTGTGTGGACTAAGCCCGAGAGAATCGGAAGAAGATGTAGGGCTAAAAGCTTAGCTAGAATTTTTGGTTCCGCGTTGAGCAATGAAATGGGTCGGTAAGAAGTGCATTGTTCTACTGGCTTCCCCTCTTTATGGATAACGACTATGGTTGCAAGTCTCTGATCGGTGGGGAGTTTGCCTCGGTCTCTACTTTCTTCAAACATTTTCAACGACTCGATGAGACTGTAAACTTGTATAGTTCTACTGGGATACCGTTGGGTCCCCATGCTTTACCCGAGTTAAGGGCCCTGACTGCCTGTGTCACTTCATCATCTGTGAGGTCACTCTCCAGAAAATGTATGCCCTCTGTGGTCATGGACAGGAGTGGGATATCCGCTAATATCTCCATAGAGTCCTGTTCCGAATATACCGACTCCTTGGAGTAAATCTGGGCATAGTAGTCTGCGAAAACCTCTGCGATTGCGTGGGGATCTCGGAGGGGCTCCCCTCTTTGAACATATATTCACAACCCAACATTTCGCTCTCTGCGCTGGTTGAACCATGCAGGAATTTTTCCTATTTTATCGCCGAGCTAATACACCCTGTGCAGAGCTGCTATTGCAGTAGTCCTGGCCTCCTTTGTCACTAAATCCTTATATTCCCTTTGTTTCAGATGTATTATGTGTCTAGTGTTCTCATTGTCATTTTCCACTAATTGGGTTTCCAGGTCCAATATCTCCTGTTCGAGTCACGCTACCTTTGCTCTCTTGTCTCGTCTGTGTCCTGTTATTAAAGGAGGGCCTATCGCCTGACAACTGTTTTATATGCCTCCCAAATAGTCATCGACGATGTAACTGAGTGTATATTCTCTAGAAAGTAATGACTAGTGGCTTCAACAAGCCCTTTTCTAATGACTGCCATTTTGATATGGTAGGGATTGATAGGGATTGGTCCAGTACGACGTGAGTAGCCCATCCTCTATCTTGCTTAAAGTGGGGAATGATCGGCGATACCTCTTGCCAGGTGTCTCACATCCGTAAAATGTGGGAGATGTGGCGCCAGAGATATTAGGAAGTCGATTCTCGAGCGACTCCCATGTGCCCCAGACTGGAAGGTGTACTCCTGTGTCTTAGGATTTAGGGCTCTGCATACATCAATTAAAGCCAACACAGAGAAAAACTCTGCAAGGTGGGTTTGGGAGGGGTGTGGCGCCCTGGGTGGCCACCTATCTAAATGATCATATCCTGCCATATTAAAGTCGCCTCCCGTCAGGAGGCGGCCCGTCTGGAGTTCAAGCATAAGGGTTCACAAGTCGGCAATAGTCAAATCTGTTACGGTCGGGGGGACATAGATCGACCGAATATTGATCGCCTCCCCTGCCCATGTCCCGTAAATTGCTGCATATCTAGCCAGTCTATCAGACCATACCTTTTCAACTATGAGGGAAAATCTCTTTTTCATAAGGATCCCAGTTCCCCTCTATCCAGATGTATACCCTGTGTGTACGCGCATTTCGTATCCACATCGGTCTAAGGCTTTGCACATATTGCCCATTTGAGGAGTTTCCTGTAGTAATACAATGTCAGGGAGTGTCTTTTCATAAAATGAAGTACTATTCGCGTTTAATTTTGTCCCCCAACCCATTTACATTCCAGGTCATTAGTCGGAGCGCAGGGAGGGATTGCTCTGTCATAGGGGGAATAGTGGTATACGTGCTGTGACCTTGGCTACCTGCCATCCCGGATTCCACGCCCTATGAGTCATTATTGTGCATGCGACAGTGGTCATGGTAAGAGAAGTATAATGGTGTACAATTACTGCCTGTTTCTTAAGACTTATGAGAAAGCAAAAAACATCGATAAAAACATTGGAAAATTCCTAACTTTGTCCCCTCTTACTCTTATTAAGTCTAGCCCCCACCCCGCATCCCTGCTTGATGGACTCCCAACTGCCCGACCCCTCAACTCAGCAGAGTGCCTGTCTACCCGACCCAACCTAACAAACGTGGGGAGCGTGGGCTTCCCACCCATCTCTCCCTCCCTCCCTTTTTTAGCCCCAACTCTTAATAATTATGTATACAGTAAGCAACTGGAGCAGTAGTAGACTTTTAGATCTATGGTGACCGTAACCTCAGTCAGTGTGAGCCATTAAAGAGAATTAGTTGAGGTACAAGTCCTGTCATAACTCAGCAATACCAGTGACTGACCCATGGAGGTCGAAGTACCTTGTGTCTGGGATCTCTCAAACGAGTTTAAGAGAACAAGAAAGAACCCCCTCCACCCACTCTCCATCAGCCTCAAACAGTAAATTGTTGAAGGGCGAAACTATGCCTCCTCTCCCTGGGAGGTATCAGTGGGCAAGTTATCATCAGATCTCGCCGTTACTTTCCTTTGTCGCCCACAGCGCGCCTTGGCACTGGGGCTGTCCACTGTCCTCCAACCTTTAAGCCATTCCCATGCAGATTCAGGTGTTGTAAAGAACCAAACCTTACCCTCCGATTTTATTGGTAGTCGTGCTGGGAACAGCATCGTGTATTTCACCCCCTTATCTCTCAGTGTTTTCTACACTTCCAGGAAACTGCGTCTCAGTCTCTGTGTCTTTAAGGTAAAGTCGGGGAAGAAGGTGATTTGCACATTTTTATATAGGACTGGAGGAGCTGTGCAGGCAGTTAGTAATATCACGTTGTGATCTCGATAATTGAAGAGACGAGCAAGGATCGGTCTATGCAGGGCCCCGGAGAGGAAGACCTCCTGGCACTCAGTGGCCCCTTTCCACTGAGAAAAACTTAGAGAGTCCCTTTGGTTGAAGATGTTTAAGGATGAGATCCTTGACAAACAGGTCAGCTGCTGGTCCCTCTGCTCTTTCAGGGACTCTCAAAATATGGACGTTGTTGCGTCTCAACCTTCCTTCCTGGTCCTCCAGTTTGGCCTTGAGGTTAGAGTTGGTTGTATGCATTTCGATCATTTGAGCCTTAAGGACCTTATTGTCTTGAAGTAGAGTTGTAGCTGAGTCCTCCACTTCTCATACTATTGCCCTAATATTGCGCAGGTCTGCCTGTATCAGCGAAACCTCTGATGTGACCAATCAATCATGGGTTTGTTGAGCGCGACTACTCACCCGTAAGGGTTTCAAGGCGCTGGTGGGGGAGGCGCAGGGTCCTGTCCATCAAGGAGGAGGTCTATCGAAGAGCCATGTTTTGAGGTCCCTCGTGAAGTTGGGGAGTGATGTCGTCTGTCTGAGGTGGAGCGGGAGGGCGTTCCAGGCTCTGGCTGCGAGGAAGGATAAGGAGCGGCCTCCCGATCTGGACTTTCTGTACGAGGGACCACGGCCTTGGAGAGCTGGGCTGATTGTAGGGTCCTTTGGGGTGCGTGGAATGTGAGTCGGCTATTCAGGTATGCTGGTCCGGTGTTGTGGAGGGCTGTGTGTGTGGGTGAGAATCTTGAAGGTGATTCTTGCCTCGATGGGGGCCAGTGGAGTGTGCGCAGGTGCTGGGTGATGTGCGAGGCGCGCGCTTGTGCTTGTTTTATTTGCTGCCTGTGCTCCGACATGTTTCCATGGAGTGCTGCCAAGCACTTGAGCCATTGCACCCCCTCCCACTCCCTGTTTATTCTGGCACCCAGCCTCAGGCAGCGCAGCCAGGACCCCTGCTGATTATTTCAATAGGTTTGTCCAATCTGCCAGGAGATGCCGCTGGTTTGGTCTGGCTCTGGGCCCCTCCGCGCTCATAACGTCCTTTCTTTGGCCTTTCGCATAAGCTCGCATGTGTGTGAGGAAAGATGCGGGCGAAAAAAAAAGCAAAATGGAAGCGAAAAGTTATTTTTCTCTACAAATTGTGCCGACCTGTGGAAGAGGATGGTTTGTCCCTTGCAGACGCGCGCACTGTCTGCAGCTTTGGCTGTAAACATCAGATAGTATGTTTTCAGGCTGTCTGCAGAGCACATCTGTCAGCTGCGTGGACCAGGAACACTGCACATTGAATCAAGGCCGAGGCACAGCATGCTGTAAACTTCTGCCAGGTCGAGCAGCAGCTGCTGCAGCCAATGGTCCCCACTCCTGGCTGGCTGTAGTTGCGGCAAGCAGTCGTGCTGTGAAGGGAGTCCTGTGTGGGGGTGCGGGTGTAGTTTCACTGTGTTCTCAACATCTACTTAGTAGGCCATCAATCACCCGTCAGCCCAAGCTGCTTTCTTGTGCTCTCAATACAAAGAAATTGTGCTCCAGACACCTGACCGTTTACCACATATTAAAATTCAAACAGGAGGCACAGCAGGAAGACCATTGTGGAACGATTGGGACCGAGGCTAATGCGGTCTTTAATACAATTAACAAGAGCCAAGAGACCGGCACCTTCCATTGCGCGTCCGTTATCTGGTCACAGTGAAATCTTTGTTATACAAGGTGCTATTTAGGCAACCGAACTCCCGCTACACACGTCAGATAAACTTCCACAGCAATGGACCAAAAAGTCATGTTGTCCTCAGCACTGCTGCGCTACAGATGTTGTGGACTGGAGGATCACTTCTTTTGAAATTAAAGTTCTAGATGGATGGCCCAAAGAAAGTAGCATCTAACAGGGCTGGTCTTCACACTCACAAGGAGATGATTATTGAAAGTGGCTTCGGTGGAACATATGCTTTGCTAGAAGGAAAAGTGCCATGGGTATTTTTTTAGAAATGCGCTTGTGCTTACACAGTGTTTCAACACTAAAAACGGAAGTACCGCCACGGATTTGCCCGTGACAGTTGCTTTAACTCTGCACATTACAATACTCTGATATGAGCCCGCTCTATTGCATCTATATTCCTCTAAACTACTATAATGCCAAATTGCAATCTGAGCTGCAACGAGCAAATGGAGTGCTTTCAGAGTGGGGTGTGTGCTCCTTTCTTTGCAGCGAGACAGTTTCTTTCCAGATTCCTTTTTGGCGGACCCTTCACTATTGTAGTCATTTCCCTGCTATAATGACGTCAGCCTGTTGAATAGACTGCAGCAGTGGGTATTTAGGGTAAACTGTAAATTAGAGCTCCAAGCCATGCTGAAAAAACGTGGCCAAATGAATCCACATGTGGCTCTGCTGAAGCACAGATCACCTGGCTAGCATTTTCGCCAGAGGTGGAGCCAGGTTGACACAAAAGCCATGGGTCGTACCAAGTAGTACAAGCTGCCGCCATTAAGCCTTTGTAGAGCCATGGCTACAGGCCAGCAACAGTAGCAAGGCGTATGGCAGAGCTTTGCAAACCTAGAAAGAATAAACATGCTAGTATACATCTGATATGCATTTTAAGGGACCTGGCGGAGGGCTGCCACCATGTACTCGCACCTGGCCGAGAGGCTGTCGTTTTGTAAAGATCTAATTAAATATTTATCACAATGGATTCCAAGTTCTACAAGTGTCCATGTTTTACTGACGAGCTAAGACATACTGTAGTGGACTGAATATTTAAAAACAACACGTTTTTCTGTGTAATCATGGTTCTGTGCAGCAACCGCAGACTGCCTGAACTGTTCACACCATCTCTTGAGTTCACTTCGATAACACACCCCATGTTTACTTCAGTACTACACTTCGAAATACGAGTAAGGGTAGCAGACGACTCGAGGGCAGTCTGAGGGTTTCATGCTTCAAGTAGAAACCTTCAGGGGAACAGGATGAAATTTAGACACATACAAAGGAAACATAATCCGACTTCGAGGTCTAGCTCGCAGTAAAATCAGTTATAACATTGAACATTTAGACAGTACGCACTACTAAATGAACTAATTTGTCCTGAAAAAAAGATGTTAGTATTCCCTACGTCAAGTCACTTAATCCCCTGTACATATGCCCTTGTGTAATGTAACTGGTGCTCTGTGGAAAACGCTCCAATTCAGGTTGAATATGCCTATATAAAACTCTGAAAAAAGGAGGAAATTATCATAAAAGCCTGTATATTAGGTTTGAATTTACGACCTTCTTATTACTTACAGATTTCTAGGGAAGAAACCCTCTAACTGTCTACGTTCTCCATTTAGGACCGGACTACATGTGATGCGGGATCCCTCAGTGGTGAATTATTGCATTACATATACATTTCCATAAAGAAATGTTTACCATAATCATTTTGCTTATCCGAGTGCACCAAGTATCAGTCCCACAAGTCACACCCTTGCATTTATTTGTAAACCCATCTCATGCAAGGGTAGCAAACACCACTAATCTTTATTTGTCCACACATTTTTACTGATTTTAAAATGCCTCCTCATTGTATTAAAATGTACATTGATAATTCTTTTGTGCTACATGGATAAACACTTATAAGGTCCCAAAGGCGAGACCTGTTGGCTATGCCAATGCTTGTTTCTATGTATTATGGTTTTCACCCTCATGATGTATCTATACCAAATGTGCTTGTTACTGCTTTCTACTCTGATTCAAGCATTTGAATCTATGAAAGTTCTAATACTGGAGTAAGAAAATAAGTTACTTACCTGTAACTATAGTTCTTCAGTATTGGAATCTGTCATAGATTCACATGCAACCCACCCACCCCCCAGAGAAGCTTGCCTTTATTTCTCTCAGTCTGATACTAAGTGTACGCACTAGTGCTTTGAAAATCTGAGGCTCTGCAGCTTCTCTCAGGAAGCTTCTAGGGGGTGGTATGTTCTGATTGGTTAACTTTTAAGTTTGGTTCTTTTTTAATAAGGATAGTGAAATGTTTCCAAACATAAGGCCTTAGCCCTCTATACAATATGTCTATTGTTACATTGCTTTTATAAGTTACCGAGGACTACCAGCTCGATGACGAGGAATGTTTCATGCCTGTGAATCTATGAAAGATTCCAATACTAGAGAACTACAGTTATAGTAAAGTAACTTTTTTTCTTTTCCCTTCTATTAGGCGCCCTTCCACTCCCTGGGAGCTTAACATAGTCCTTTCACATCTTATGCAGGCTCCTTTTCTTTTAAAGTATCTTTTTTTAACTTGAGGCAGTAAAAATAAACAAACAACACACCACTGTTGTGAATAGTATGACAAAGAGCATGACAGTACATCATTACATATTATCAGATCGTTTAACTTCAAGCAGGGAACTCTCCCACCCTCGCATCCTCTGGGGCCCCGGTTAATCTTCTTCTTCATGTATCAAGGAATGTAACAAACTTCCCATGGGTGCACTACATGGATTCCCCCTGTAGGTATTCTATTTGTCCCACACTCTTCCCCATTTCTTAGGGCACCCTCTGCGTACATAAATTGCTTTTTCCGCCACCGTACACCAATCCATGTCATTCTTCTAGTCCCGAAGGGTTGGTGGGAGCATCCTTCCCTCAATTGCGCGCTATGTTGAGCTTCGATAGCATCAGGGTTAGTGTAACCCATGTTTGGTCTGCTGTTCCCAGGTCTGTAGCCTCCCAAACATTGAGGAGACACCATTTGACCACGATAGATAGTTTCTTTCCGCATACCTCTGAAATGCAGGATACCACGTCTTCCCAATACACTTGAATTTTCGGGCAGGACCACAGAATGTGATAAAACGACCCTTCCTCCCCACACTGTCTGTTACAAAAAGGATCTGTCCTCCTGCCCATTTTGACCAGTGTATTACAGGAGATGTAGGTTCTGTGTAGTATTTTGAGTTGGGCCAATCTAAAGCGAGCTCTGATGGCCACCTCGTTAGGGGATGCCAATGTTTCTGGCCAGTCCTCTTCATACTATATCGCTTTCTCAGCGTTCCCTAAGGAGCATGAGGGTGTCAGGAGCGTTATTGATGAGTTTCTGATATCTGAGCGAGACTGTCTTGCAGGTTAAGTGTTCTTCTAGGAGTCTACATTCTAATGGTGATATCTCTGGTACAATTGTCCCACTGGGTATCACTGTCTGTATCAAATGACAAATCTGTAGGTATCAGAAGGTTTCTGTGGGGGCCAGGTCATAGGTTCTCTGTAGCTCTGTGAATGGTACTATGTCTGTCCCAGAGTGAAGGTATCCCACACGTGAGATCCCAATCAATTCTCACTTATCAATCCCATTTCTTACGCACATTGCGCTCAGCTGCTCAGACTCCCATAGGGACGTTGCCCTGGTAATTTTGTTCTTCCATCCTAACTTAGAGATGGTCGTGTGCCATAGATGGATTGTTAAAGCTGTGGGACCCTCCAGAGGGAGGCGTCGGGGATCGGTATATAAAGCTTGGAGGTATCCTCTCGTTGGAGAACCAATCGACTGATAGGCCGGTTCAGACATAGGTTGGTGTACCCATTGATTTATAGTTGCCAATTGTGCCGCTCCATAGTATGTTTGGACGTCGGGCAGTGCAATCCCCCCGTCATACCAACTCCTTGTCAATTTTTTAAGCACGATCTGCGGGGACCCCCGATCCCATAGGAGGGTCCGGACCACACTCTCTATTGTTTTAAAATATGTATCCGGAATTTGGAATGGCGTATTTTGCATTAGGTGGAGGATTCTCGGCAATGCCATCATTTTGAATAATGCCGCTCTTCCCAAGAGGGAGAGGCGGAGCGATCACCAGTGTTGTACATCAGTCTTGAGTCGGGTCAGGGTGGGTTGCAAATTATGAGTATGAAATAGATCCGGGTCTGTGGTTACAAAGATGCCTAGATATCGAAACCCATCAACAGCTATCTGTGCCTCGCACCCTGCCGGTAGATGGAGCATTGGACCATGAAGGACAAATATGACCGATTTGGACCAATTAATTGTGAACCCAGAGTACCTGCGGAAGGTCGCAAAAATATTCAGAACCCTGGCAACAGAGGACCGGGGAGATGCCACATAAAGAAGGATATCGTCTGAGTAAAATGGTATTTTGTCTTCCAGGTCACGTGACCAACGAAGGTCTTGAATCAGTGGATCCCCCCGAATCTAGGTCACCAGAGGCTCCAACATTAAGGTGAATATGAGGGGAGACAGGGGGCATCCCTGCCTCGTTCCTCATTGCAGGGGAAAGACTTGGGACGTTTCCCCATTTACCACCACTTGCGCTAAAGGCACTACATATAAGAGGCAGAGCTAGGCAAAAAAGCGTGGTCCACAACCCACGTGGTTCAGTACCGCAAAGAGATATGGCCACTCAATAGTATCAAAAGCCATGCGCGCATCTAGGGATAATACTATTGCGTCTTATTGGATCCTGTGAGTTCATCCTAGCAAGCCATGAAGGAGTCTTAAATTCAGTGCTGTATTGCGCCCTGGCATAAAGCCAGATTGGTCTGTGTGGACTAAGCCCGAGAGAATCGGAAGAAGAAGTAGGGCTAAAAGCTTAGCTAGAATTTTTGGTTCCACGTTGAGCAATGAAATGGGTCGGTAAGAAGTGCATTGTTCTACTGGCTTCCCCTCTTTATGGATAACGACTATGGTTGCAAGTCTCTGATCGGTGGGGAGTTTGCCTCGGTCTCTACTTTCTTCAAACATTTTCAACGACTCGATGAGACTGTAAACTTGTATAGTTCTACTGGGATACCGTAGGGTCCCCATGCTTTACCCGAGTTAAGGGCCCTGATTGCCTGTGTCACTTCATCATCTGTGAGGTCACTCTCCAGAAAATGTATGCCCTCTGTGGTCATGGACAGGAGTGGGATATCCGCTAATATCTCCATAGAGTCCTGTTCCGAATATACCGACTCCTTGGAGTAAATCTGGGCATAGTAGTCTGCGAAAACCTCTGCGATTGCGTGGGGATCTCGGAGGGGCTCCCCCTCTTTTGAACATATATTCACAACCCAACATTTTGCTCTCTCGCGCTGGTTGAACCATGCAGGAATTTTTCCTATTTTATCGCCGAGCTAATACACCCTGTGCAGAGCTGCTATTGAAGTAGTCCTGGCCTCCTTTGTCACTAAATCCTTATATTCCCTTTGTTTCAGATTTATTATGTGTCTAGTGTTCTCATTGTCATTTTCCACTAATTGGGTTTCCAGGTCCAATATCTCCTGTTCGAGTCACGCTACCTTTGCTCTCTTGTCTCGTCTGTGTCCTGTTATTAAAGGAGGGCCTATCGCCTGACAACTGTTTTATATGCCTCCCAAATAGTCATCGACGATGTAACTGAGTGTATATTCTCTAGAAAGTAATGACTAGTGGCTTCAACAAGCCCTTTTCTAATGACTGCCATTTTCATATGGTAGGGATTGATAGGGATTGGTCCAGAACGACGTGAGTAGCCCATCCTCTATCTTGCTTAAAGTGGGGAATGATCGGCGATACCTCTTGCCAGGTGTCTCACATCCGTAAAATGTGGGAGATGTGGCGCCAGAGATATTAGGAAGTCGATTCTCGAGCGACTCCCATGTGCCCCAGACTGGAAGGTGTACTCCTGTGTCTTAGGATTTAGGGCTCTGCATACATCAATTAAAGCCAACGCAGAGAAAAACTCTGCAAGGTGGGTTTGGGAGGGGTGTGGCGCCCTGGGTGGCCACCTATCTAAATGATCACATCCTGCCATATTAAAGTCGCCTCCCGTCAGGAGGCGGCCCGTCTGGAGTTCAAGCATAAGGGTTCACAAGTCGGCAATAGTCAAATCTGTTAGGGTCGGGGGGACATAGATCGACCGAATATTGATCGCCTCCCCTGCCCATGTCCCGTAAATTGCTGCATATCTAGCCAGTCTATCAGACCATACCTTTTCAACTATGAGGGAAAATCTCTTTTTCATAAGGATCCCAGTTCCCCTCTATCCAGATGTATACCCTGTGTGTACGCGCATTTCGTATCCACATCGGTCTAAGGCTTTGCACATATTGCCCATTTGAGGAGTTTCCTGTAGTAATACAATGTCAGGGGAGTGTCTTTTCATAAAATGAAGTACTATTCCGCGTTTAATTTTGTCCCCCAACCCATTTACATTCCAGGTCATTAGTCGGAGCGCAGGGAGGGATTGCTCTGTCATAGGGGGAATAGTGGTATACGTGCTGTGACCTTGGCTACCTGCCATCCCGGATTCCACGCCCTATGAGTCATTATTGTGCATGCGACAGTGGTCATGGTAAGAGAAGTATAATGGTGTACAATTACTGCCTGTTTCTTAAGACTTATGAGAAAGCAAAAAACATCGATAAAAACATTGGAAAATTCCTAACTTTGTCCCCTCTTACTCTTATTAAGTCTAGCCCCCACCCCGCATCCCTGCTTGATGGACTCCCAACTGCCCGACCCCTCAACTCAGCAGAGTGCTTGTCTACCCGACCCAACCTAACAAACGTGGGGAGCGTGGGCTTCCCACCCATCTCTCCCTCCCTCCCTTTTTTAGCCCCAACTCTTAATAATTATGTATACAGTAAGCAACTGGAGCAGTAGTAGACTTTTAGATCTATGGTGACCGTAACCTCAGTCAGTGTGAGCCATTAAAGAGAATTAGTTGAGGTACAAGTCCCGTCATAACTCGGCAATACCAGTGACTGACCCATGGAGGTCGAAGTACCTTGTGTCTGGGATCTCTCAAACGAGTTTAAGAGAACAAGAAAGAACCCCCTCCACCCACTCTCCATCAGCCTCAAACAGTAAATTGTTGAAGGGCGAAACTATGCCTCCTCTCCCTGGGAGGTATCAGTGGGCAAGTTATCATCAGATCTCGCCGTTACTTTCCTTTGTCGCCCACAGCGCGCCTTGGCACTGGGGCTGTCCACTGTCCTCCAACCTTTAAGCCATTCCCATGCAGATTCAGGTGTTGTAAAGAACCAAACCTTACCCTCCGATTTTATTGGTAGTCGTGCTGGGAACAGCATCGTGTATTTCACCCCCTTATCTCTCAGTGTTTTCTACACTTCCAGGAAACTGCGTCTCAGTCTCTGTGTCTTTAAGGTAAAGTCGGGGAAGAAGGTGATTTGCACATTTTTATATAGGACTGGAGGAGCTGTGCAGGCAGTTAGTAATATCACGTTGTGATCTCGATAATTGAAGAGACGAGCAAGGATCGGTCTATGCAGGGCCCCGGAGAGGAAGACCTCCTGGCACTCAGTGGCCCCTTTCCACTGAGAAAAACTTAGAGAGTCCCTTTGGTTGAAGATGTTTAAGGATGAGATCCTTGACAAACAGGTCAGCTGCTGGTCCCTCTGCTCTTTCAGGGACTCTCAAAATATGGACGTTGTTGCGTCTCAACCTTCCTTCCTGGTCCTCCAGTTTGGCCTTGAGGTTAGAGTTGGTTGTATGCATTTCGATCATTTGAGCCTTAAGGACCTTATTGTCTTGAAGTAGAGTTGTAGCTGAGTCCTCCACTTCTCATACTATTGCCCTAATATTGCGCAGGTCTGCCTGTATCAGCGAAACCTCTGATGTGACCAATCAATCATGGGTTTGTTGAGCGCGACTACTCACCCGTAAGGGTTTCAAGGCGCTGGTGGGGGAGGCGCAGGGTCCTGTCCATCAAGGAGGAGGTCTATCGAAGAGCCATGTTTTGAGGTCCCTCGTGAAGTTGGGGAGTGATGTCGTCTGTCTGAGGTGGAGCGGGAGGGCGTTCCAGGCTCTGGCCGCGAGGAAGGAGAAGGAGCGGCCTCCCGATCTGGACTTTCTGTACGAGGGACCACGGCCTTGGAGAGCTGGGCTGATTGTAGGGTCCTTTGGGGTGCGTGGAATGTGAGTCGGCTATTCAGGTATGCTGGTCCGGTGTTGTGGAGGGCTGTGTGTGTGGGTGAGAATCTTGAAGGTGATTCTTGTCTCGATGGGGGCCAGTGGAGTGTGCGCAGGTGCTGGGTGATGTGGCAGTGTCGTGGCAGGTTGAGGATTAGTCTGGCGGCAGTGTTCTGGATGTTTTGAAGTTTGCGGGTGAGGTTTTTGTTGATTCCGGCGTAGAGTGCGTTGCCGTAGTCAAGTCTGCTGGTGACGAGGGCGTGTGTGATGGTCTTTCTGTGTTCGAGGGGGATCCATTTGAAGGTCTTGCGCAGGAGGCGGAGGGTGTGGAAGCAGGAAGATGCAACAGTTGATCTGGCGGTCCATTTTGAGTTCGGAGTCCAGGATGATTCCGAGGTTGCGTGCGTGGTCCGTGGGGGTAGGCGGGCTTCCGAGGGCGGGGGGCCACCAGGTGTCGTTCTAGGCATCGGGGTGTGGGCCCATGGTGAGTACTTCTGTTTTGTCCGTGTTGAGTTGTAGACAGCTGCTCTTCATCCGTTTGGCAACTGCTTCCATGAGTTCTTGAAAGTTGTGTTTGGCTGCGTTGGGTTCGTTGGATAGGGAGAGGATGAGTTGGGTGTCCATGCGACACTCCAAAGCCGTACGAACCCCATGTATGGCTGCCATGATGTCATGAAGAGATAGCGTGGCCTCGCCGGCGGTCGATGGGGCATTAGGGGATAAACGCTCTTGGGAGCCCTCCTGGGCCTCTGCTCCTTTCGGGAGCGTGAATTTGTTGAGCTTTGTTTGATGGCTTCCTCTCATGATCTTCCGTGGGTGAGTATCTTGAAAGTTACTCTTTTCTCGACGGGGAGCCAGTGAAGGTTACGCAGGTGCTGGGTGATGTGTTCATGTCGAGGGATGCTGAGGACGAGTCTGGCTGCGGTGTTCTGTATGGTCTGGAGTTTGCGGGGCAGAGACTTGTTGATCTCGGCGTTGAGGCGGTTCCGTAGTCCAGTCTGCTGGTTATGAGTGCGTGGGTGTCGGTCTTCCTTGCTTCGGGGGGATCCATTTGAAGGTCTTTCGGAGGATGCGGAGGGTGTTGAAGCAGGTGGAGGCGACAGCGTTGACCTGTCGGGTCATGGAGAGGGAGGAGTCGAGTACGAAGCTGATGTTTCGGGCATGGTCCGTGAGGATGGGGGGGCTGCCGAGGGCAGTGGGCCACCAAGAGTTGTCCCATGCAGAGGGGGAGGGTCGGAGGACGAGGACCTCTGTCTTCTCTGAGTTGAGCTTCAGGCAGTTGCTGCTCATCCAGAATGCGACAGATGTCTTTCATTCCTTCCTGGAAGTTGAGTCTGGTGGTGTTGGGGTCCTTGGTGAGGGAGAGGATGATCTGGGTGTCGTCGGCGTAGGATACTATGCTGAGTCCGTGCTGTCTGACGATGGCGGCGAGGGGGGCCATGTAGATGTTGAAGAGCGTGGGGCTGAGCGGCGACCCACGGGGTACTCCGCAGTTGATTTCCGTGGGTTTGGAGAGGAAGGGTGGAAGTCTGATTCTTTGGGTTATGCTGGCGAGGAAGGAGCGGAGCCAGTCGAGAGCGGTTCCCTGTATGCCGGCTTTGTGGAGTCTGGCGGTGAGTGTGCGGTGGGAGATGGTGTCGAAGGCTGCAGAGAGGTCGAGTAGGATCAGGGCTGCGGTGTGTCCTTGGTCGAGGAGGGTGCGGATGTCGTCTGTGGCGGCGAGTAGTTGTTGCTGCGGAATCCGGATTGGGAGGGGTCGAGGATGGAGTTTTCTTCAATGAATTTCGTTAGTTGGATGTTGACGGTCTTCTCTGTGACTTTTGCTGCAAAGGGGAGGAGGGAGATGGGTCAGTAGTTCTTGAGGTCCTTGGGATTTGCTGAGGGCTTCTTGAGTAGGGGTCTGACTTCTGCACGTTTCCAGTCGTCGGGAAAGATGCCGGTTTCAAAGGTGGCATTGACGGTGCGTCGTAGTTCTGGAGCGATGGCAGCGGCGGCTCTGTGGAAAGTGTGCGGGGGCAGGGGTCCGTGGGGGCTCCTGAGTGGATGCCTTTCATGGTCGATGCGGTGTCTTCGGTGGTGACTGGGGTCCAGGAGGAGATGGTGGGCTGGCTGGCGTTGCTGGAGGATGGAGTGGTTTCGGAGTCAGGTGTCTGGTCGTTGAAGTTGTCGTAGAGGCCCTTGTTCTTCAGATGGAATTAGGAGCCGAGCGTGTTGCAGAGGTCCTGGGAAGGGGTGATGTCTGTGGTTTCGCTGGGGGGTTTGTTGAATTCCTGGATGATGCTGAAGAGTTCTTTGGAGTTGCTGGAGTTGGTGAGGATCTTGTTCTGGATGAAGGTCCTTTTGGTGGATCTGATGCGTTGGTGGTATTCTGTTATGGCGTTCTTGTAGGTTGTACGGTCTTCCGAGGATTTGCTGTTTATCCTGTTCTTCACGAGACGTCTGCAGGTGCGTCTGGATTCTTGGAGTTCGGTGGTGAACCAGGTGGCCTTCCTGGGGCGCTGTCGGGGTTACGTAGGGGTGCAAGCTCGTCTGCGCAGTTGGAGATCCATTTGTGGAGTGCTTGGCTGCCAGGTTGGCGTCGTTCGAGGTGGGGGGGCAACGCGGTTGAGGGTGGAGTTGAGCTGCTCCTCGGTGATCTTGCTCAAGTTTCTTCGTGGGGGGTTAGTTGTTTCAGTCCGAGGTTGTCCAGGAGGGTGGTGGAGTTGGGGTCGCAGAGGTTGTCGAGGTGGAAGTTGAGGTCTCCAATGAGTATGTAGTCCATGGAGGTGATGGCGCTATGAGGTCAGCGATGGTGGAGGTGAACGCAGTTCGAGGTCCAGGAGGTCTGTAGGTGAGGGTGCCCCTTAGGGTCGTTCTGGGGCTGGTCTGGTATTGGAAGTGGAGGTGTTCTGTTGTGGGTCGGCTGTTGCTCGAGCTGGAGGGAGCTCTTGTGTGCGATGGCAAGTCCTCCTTCTGGGTGGTTGGAGCGGTCCTTCCCCTGGATCTTGTATCCGTCGGGGATGGTGGTGGAGTTGGTCCACGTTTCTGTGAAGAAGGCGAAGTCTGGTGAGAGGGTGTCGAGGAGTTCCCAGATCTCTACGGCGTGTCTGTGCAGGGAGCGCTTGTTGAGGAGGATGCACCTCAGGGCTTCGGAGATGTTGGGGTTCGGCGTGGGGGCGGTGGCCGTAGGGGGTGCGGAGGTGGTGAAGGTCTGGCGGCAGTGCTTGCAGGAGAACTGGCCGTGGGTGGTGCTCGACGTGGATAGCTGGAAATTGTTGTTCCTTCCTGGGTTGAGTGTGAGGAGGGCAGCTGAGTCGTAGCGGAGTGTGGTTGGAGCCTCTGGCACGCCGGCGGCGCGGCCACGCAGCAGCCGCCATTAAATAAGGAATGGGGAAGGGAAGCGCAGCTGGGAGGCGGGAGCGGGGACCGGCAGGGAGGATAAGGCAACGGGCAAGTGGACACAACAGGCCAAAAACAGAACACAACAGGCCAAAAACAGAACAAGGCACAAAACAAATACCAGAACAGATCCAGAAATAGCAGAAAACAAGGCGCAAAAGCCAGAAACAGACAGCAGAAAAAACGGGCACAATACAGAACCTGGACAACAGCGGCCTCAAACACCTACCAGGTGGAGGTGAGCGGGGTCAGCGCACGGCAGCGGCACAGACAGCGGAGCTGCTGGGGAGAGAGCAGGTCTCAGACCAGGTCACACATTCACCAAGTACTACTGTTTGGATTCGGATGCTCGAGCAGATGCTCAAGTAGTACAGACTTCCCTCAGAAATGTATTTTCTTAATTCAAGCCTATTGTCATTCCACTGTTGTTTTCTACTGCCCTTGGTGGGGATGGGCTTACTATTCTATTTAAACGTTTGTGACTATCAATCGAGATCCCCTACGAGAGAAGGGTTAGTTTCTTACGTGTAACTCCAGTTCTCTCATAGGGGAATCTCCACTGAAGTTGTAAGCAACCCACCCGCCTCCACGGTGGACATAACAGAGGACATTATTGGGACTACCTATCACTATCGCATTCCTTCAAAAAGAAATGAGGCAACTGCCACATGCTAGGCATGATGGGATACTGGTGGTCTCCGAGTCCTTAAAGGTACAGACACTGTTTTAAACCCACATAATAACAGCCTATGGGACTACACTTTCCTGCAGTATTCATCTTTTACCTTTACAAAAAAGGGTTTGTGAAAGAGATTTAAGCTGTTTTATAAAATTTTCACTTCATAATTATACATATTCAGGGGTATTTTAACCTTTTTGTAAGTACAATATGAAGTATTCCTCCAATGTAGCCTGTTTTCTAGCCTGCACATTATGTTGTTTATTAAGTGCTTCTGGAGGCGATCCTGAAGAAAAGTGAACGTCTACACTTAAGAAGATATTCTATGAGAAGTGCTCCGAGATTCCTGCATGTGGGCTGAACTACTTAAACGCTTATGACTTCAATGGAGATTCACCTACAGGAGAACTGGAGTTACAGTTAAGAAACTATTCCTTATGTCACAGCGGGCCTCAATAGAACATGGCTGAGCCAAGTGGGGACAATAGGGGTGACGCCCAGCACTTTAGTCTCAAGAGCAGAGCCTGTGCAACCCCGTAAATGTACTCCATTACAATTACAGGCCCCTGTTCGGGGCATCACGCTCTAGGCTGGGGCCGGGGCCTGGGATATCAATGAGAAAGCTGCCTGCTGGTCTTTAACCGGGAAGTAGAGAGGCGTTTGCTATGCGTTTGCAAAGCTGCGAGGAAAACTCAAAGTTCATGCGGCACTCAATGAAGTCACAAGCCCCATGAGGGGGTGTGAGCCCCTTGGCGGACGGAGGACTGCAGCACCGAAGCGTGGCACCTGCGCTAATAAACTGCTGCGCAGGGAAGCGATCCCACGGTGAGAACCAGAGAAGGGGCAACCTCAATAATTTGAGAAATATGTAGTGGATTAACTAAAGAAATACATAGATACCTCACCACCAAAGCAAATTATGTATAGAATAAATCAGAGAGTTCTTATCTACTTCTAGAGCAGCGAAGAAAGAGGAGGAGCAGGAAGCTATCATACCTCTTCAACACTAATGGACACTGTTTGGTTCAAATGTTGCATTTTAGTTTCCCTCTGCTATTGGGTAATGTAGTTTTTCTTTGTTTCTTGAAGCTGCTGTAGTATAATAAAAGAAGAACGTTATGCATAATCCACACCTCCAGTCCTGACATAGAAACCCTTGTATGTCCCTCACTTCTGAGAGGGATGACAGGATAGCTTTCACACTGTATGAGGCTTTGTGAGCATCATATTGGCTCTTATAAATATCTTGGTCTCTGGCTTCATAATAATGGATTCTTCTCAAAACAAAATGAGGAACTGAAATTTAAAGCATGCAACTTGATATGTGCCCTGCTAAAACAATCGAAACAACTTAACAGAGCTGCCTCTGAAGCCTTTACTGGACATGATCAAAGACAAATTCATGCCTGCACTAAGATATGGCTGCAAAGTTTTCCAAGTATCACTGATTAGGCTATTTAAAATAGAGCACTGTAATCTGTCCAGGCTCTTTTTACTTTTCCATCATACTTATCTCAAGCCCAAATCTACCTGGAATTCAACCTGACAAACAAGACTGCTTACCGTGTTGAACACATTTTAGGCAAAATAGCACTTAGGTCTAAGATATGGGCTGAAGTTTGGTCTTGCAAATAAATAATGCAAAACCACCTTAATGCCATGACTTAGGGCCCGATTTAATAATTGGCGGACAGACTAATCTCTGTTGGCTTGGCGGAGGACTTAACGTTCGCCAGGCCGAGACTACTCTGGCCACCAAATTTAGAAATGACTGCCAAGCTCTCAGTCATTTCTAAAGCATTGGTGAGAACTGCAGTCACACCAGTTCCTGTCAATGATGTTTACAGTTTGGTGCAGGGTTGCATCTACATGACATAGCCCTGCACCAAACTGTTTTGTTTTTTTTTAATTAAAAAAAAAAAAGTACCGAAGTCGGATTTTATTTTGCAAAAGAAAAAAGAAAATGGTCCCTTTGCCATGTGAGTCTTCTCCATGGTGTGGGGAGCATTTAATAGTAGTCTGCTGTGATTAAGCTGAAGTTTCACTTGCATCTAGATTTGGTTGGCGGACCATTATCATGGCAGTATAGATACAAATTGGGCCCTAAATCTCTGGAACTTTTGAAGATAACCGCCCTTTGGGATCTCTTCACATCAAGGCGCCATTTTAAGTTCATCGTGACAAAACAGCCGCATCTTTGATCCTTCAGTTTAGACATGGGAAACGGCCACTACAACGCGGCCGTTTCCACGCATAACTTAACCACGCATGCATTACAACGCATGCGTGGTTACAACGAATAGCCTTTAGCACGCATACCTTTACAACGAGATATGTAGTAAAGGCATGTGTGTTAAAGGCTAAAAAAGCGTGAAAAAAAACAGGGGGCTTGGGGGGGTTTCCCCCCCAATAAAAAACGCACCTGTTGAAGATTCTATGTGGAGGGAATCGGGAGGCAATCGGCGTCGTTAGAGGAAACGGAAAGACACTTCCGTTTCCTCTTAACGACGTGCGACGTCAACACGGAAGAACATTGAGAAGAGACGACATGGAGAGGTAAGGGGAATATTAGATTTAAGAGGAAAAAAAAGCAGGGGTCCGATTTAAGGCTTAAGGGCAGGGGAGGGGTATTTGTAAGAAGGGTTTAGGGGTTGGGGAATAACCTTTACCAAGAGTATGCCCTTACCATGCATGAATTTACAACGAAAATCGTTGTAAAAGTATGCGTGGTAAAGGAATATTCGTGGTAAAGGTTATGCGTGGAAAAGGAATTCCGTTGTAACGCATGCGTGGAAAAGGCATGTGTTACAACGGAATGCGTTGTAACATCATACAACCTTTAGACATATCAGCATATTCCCTAACAAAGCACATTGTCATTTTATTGAATCCACATGGCCAAAATGAAATATTACCTTCCCTGCTTGCAGCACTCTCATTTAGAATGAAACAAGACCTTACGAGACTGAGATTAGGCCTGTTTGAGATGGGCGAGATGAAGCAATAATGGAAATACATCCGCCACTCAACAAACCGCCATTTGTGTTTCTTGTGTTTCTTTTGAAAGGAATCGCACCCCACATAATGTGCTGTCATGGCTTTTCAACAGAATGATCTAAATTTTGACTTCCATCCAACGGCTACGCAATTGGCCAGTGGTTTAAAAAAGAATTCAATGTAGTTATGTCCAAACTACCATAAATTCGCTAACCCCTAGTCATGAATTTACATTTTTTAATTTGTCTTTTGATAAAATTGCACATCTCCATGATTTTTAATAACCTGCATAAGAAGTACCTCCTTATTAAAATGTTTACTGATTTTACAATTGTTTTGAATTGTTAGATATCTATTTGTCTGTAACAGTTTTTATTAACCATACAACAAATTTGATTTTGCAAGATAAACTAGTTGCTGGGAGGAATCCTTGTCTCAAGGAGCAGAACCTTCTTCAGTGTAAATGCAGCAGGTCTGTGTGCATAAACTTGCCAAATAACGGTATCATTAAGAAACTGAGGGGCATATTATCAAGGGCTTTATCGCCGCTTTAGCGGCACTTTTGCCGCTAAAGCGGCGATAATTTTATCGCCCTATTAGCAAGCTGTCGCTAACAGGCGTTAGCGACAGCTTTCAGGCGTTAGAGGCCGCGTTTACCATCGCCTTGCATGTCAGCGATAATTATCGCTAATGACATGCAAGGAAGGCGTTCCCTACTAAAAGCGACTGAAAACAGTCGCTAATCCCACTACCCCTATTAGCAAGACAGGCGAGCGATATAATAATCGCGCTAAGTGCGTTTATCGCTAGATTCTAACACCTGCTAGTGAGGCCGACTTACCTGTTTAAAGTATAGGAGGTGGATTCTAATGCTGAATCCACCTTAGCGTTAATGCGAGAATATCGCTGGTTTTCCAGCGATATTCTCGCTTTTTGCCGCTATCGCTGGAAATATTATCGCTAGGGTGTTATCTCAGCGGTAATTTCCAGTGATAGGCGGCGTTAACAAAACACGCGCTAAGCGCGGTTAGCGATAAATATCGCTAATCCTTGAAAATATGCCCCTGAGAACTTAAGAGCTAAAAACAGAGACATGCAACAACAATACTCTCCCTAGGTAAACACTGAAAATGGGGTTCAGTATTCTGCTATGGGAACTGTGAAAGAAGAACCAGGCGGTAGACTCAGAACTAGGCATCTCTGGCACCTATTATGGAATTTAAGAACTTTCTGGAGGACAAATACCTAGTTCCAAGCTGTGACTAATGAAGGCTCTTTGTCATTGGATACAATGAACAGGTAGTTTTTTACCCATTTACATGAGCAGAGGGAGGTGGTGCAAGAGAACCATAGGCTAGAATTTTCTCTGCCTCCACACTGCCAACACACCAGCACCAAGTTTTGGCGCCTGCTCCTGAATTTAGTGAGGGTTTGGGCCAGCGGCCTAAAAGGAAGTATTCTGCAGAAAAATGAAAACCACCCCTTCTGACCCGCTGGACCTGTTGCAGCCCTTTGTCTTCACTTACAGGTTCAGTGAGAGACAGCAGCAGAAATACTCCAGTGACCAGAATTCTTTACTCTATCAAATAGTTTGGCGTCGACAGAATAAATCCTGTCTTCCGAACTCTAAATCAGGCACTCTTGGTTTGAGTGAGTTATGGAACTGTTGATTTCGATCCGGGCGTGGTCATCCATGAACAAAGATGGGTGGACTGCTTCTCTGCTGTTTGAGGCTTTACCAACTTGGACGCTTCCTCTCCTCCACCCGAGTCCCTGAGGCTTGCTCCAGAAGAATTTAGCTCTCATTTGAGGAAGTTCAGCAGGCTTTGTTGAATTGTCCCTAAGATAAAAGTCCTGGCCCAAATTTTTTCACTCTTCACTTGTACAAGGCTAATGGCCGCCTATCTAACCCAGGACTTTGAAATACCGGTGCTTCACCATAGTCTGATTTTCAAGATGGAGGATTGGGCAAGCATGTGTTGTCGTCCCATCTGCCTATTAGTCCCCTAAGTTAAGTTCTTCAGGAGGTTGGTTAAAGAGAATAACATCATTATTCATTTACTGTTTTCACTTGGAATTAGTGCTTGAACGTGCAGCTTCTCCTAAGCAAGTATGCCACTCTCAAACATTGAGTTGTGTAAGTGGCTTTTACGGACCTCTGCTCTGCTTTTGATGTGATGGACAGGTCCACACATTGAGATTCCCTGCTAACTTGGAGCGTTGATTCGAATTCGGTAATCCTGTTGCAGCAGGTTCACGATAATTTAGAGGTTACAGTGAGGTTTGGGTAACATGAGAAGTGCCTTTTCATTCTGTTAAGAGCACAAGCATGGGTGATTTTTGGCATCCGTCCTATTCACTCTGCGTATTGTCAAACTGAAATGCTTACAAATGTTTCTGATTCCTCCATAGTTACTGCTTAAGTTCAGCAGTTACTCTATGCTGACAACACATTCTTGATTTCCCTGTTGAGTACACAATACAGTACAACATTAGTTGAAGTGTACTTCTTTATTGTCTGGAGCCTTCAGTAACAACGTCCTGCTTCTCTGCTCTGTCCTTCTCCTAGTGACGCTACTCGAGCACTAGGTTCCAACATCGAATCTCCATGTTGCCAAGCAACATGTAAAATAAGAACACAACACATCCCCGTTCTTATAAAACAAACAAAACTAATACATAATAAAACAATGTCCTAACAAAACAATGGAACAATTTTTACATGAAAGTTATACATAAGAAAAACAATAAGAATGACGGATTATTCACATACCCAAGTATTCACACCATCACGTACATAATTCTCCAACCATTTAGGAGGTTTCCTAGTTCTACCCATTGTATTTCCTTCAGCATCTTCTGAAACAACATTCTGTTCCATAGAACAATTCTCACCAATTTCCACATCTCGTTCAGGAACAATATTCTGTTCCACAGCATGTCTCTCATCACTTTCCACACTTACATTGCAGGGCTGTGCGTCCACACTACTCCCTTCACTCTCCTCTCGCACACCGTTCCCTTCTCCATCTTTTCCTTCATTATCAGAATCAACATCCAACCAATCATAATTTGGCATTGAACCTTCATCACCAGGAAACTTAGAGGATAAGGCAATCCGATGCATATTCCACACTTTGCCACTCCTGACTCTGACAGCATTGTTCAACACTTCGACAACTTCCTCCGGCTCAAAAAACTGGCTCTCACCTTTCCTGACTTTGCCAGGCTTCCTTATGCGGACCAAATCTCCAATATCTATTCTAGCAGGTTTCACTCTTTGTTTACCATCATAATAATTTTTTATTTTGGTTTGACGCTCCATTAATCTGCTGCGAACAGATGCTAAAGACCAGTGACAGATGTTCGAATTATGCACCCACACCGGATTATACTTAGACCTGGGTTTGCGCCCTCTCATCATCACAAATGGAGAAAGTCCGGTGCAATCACTTTTAGTAACTCTGTACGCCCAAACTGCTTTATGCAATTGAGTCACCCAATCAAGTCTGCTGTTACATGCTGATTGTATGACTCCTTTTATCACTCGATTAAACCTCTCCACAGCACCGTTTCCACTTTGATTGTACAATGCTGTAGTTTTATGAATGATACCTACTTTCTTAAAATACTCCTTAGCTGCAACTGATAAAAACTGTACACCATTATCACTTAAAATGGTCCTGGGTAACCCTTCAGACACAAAGGTTTTATCCAAAAATTCCAAAACAGCAGACGTGTTAATAGCTTCCACAACTTCTACCACAGGCCACCTAGAAAAAAGATCCAGTAATACAATGACATATTTTTGATCGGTACCAACAGGTCCAAACAAATCAATAGCGACAGAATCCCAAGGACACTCAGGAGGACACATTTCCAACATTGGAGGGTGCAAGGTTTTCAGAGTTTTGTCAGCTGTACTACAATTCCTAAAATTCCTCACATATCTCTCCACATCAGCATCCACTCCTGGCCACAGAATAAGTCTCTAACTACATTCTTAGTTCTTACAATTCCAAAATGACCATCATGACATAACTGAATAATCATTTTGCGTAAACCAATAGGTGTTACAATTCTTTCACCCCTCAGAACTGTATTATTTTCAATACTCAAATGCGACCTGACTTCCCAAAAAGGTCTTAGCTTCTCATCACACTTAGATTTATTGGCCCAATTATTCTGGATGCATTCTATAATCTGTTTGAGTACTTCATCCTTCCCACACTCTAACAACCATTCCTCCTTGCTCACTGCACAATCACCAGTGCCATGTACAAATGCCACTTGGAAACTGTCACATGCATCCTCAACACATTCTTCTAATTTAAGTGGTAGCCTAGACAAGCAATCAGCAAGTACATTATCCTTGCCAGGTAAGTATACAACCTTGTGGATAAAGTCTTGCATGCGCATAGACAGTCTGGCAATTCTTGCAGAGGCTCCCACAGTGCCTTCGGTTGTCAACAACTTAACTAATGGTTTGTGGTCGCAATAAATTGTAACAGGTTTACCCAACACAAAGGCTCTAAAATGATTAAGTGCCCAAGCAAGTGCTTCCCTTTCTATTGCAGGATATTTTTCTTCCGTGGGAGCTAAGGCTCTAGAGGCAAAGGAAACTATTAACTCTTTACCACTTTTATCCTTCTGCGAAAGTACAGCTCCTAAACCTTTTCCACTTGCATCAGTGGTAATGCAACAATCCAAATTTGGATCAAACCCTTCCAAAGCCTGAACCTTGTCAATGGTTGAAGTGAGTGATTAAAATTCTTCTTGGCATGCGGTTGACCACTCAAATTTTGCACGATTTTTTAACAATTGCCTCATATTAAAACTTCTAGATGCGGGGCGTGGCTTGCCGTGCTGCGGAATGGCCGCTTGTTAAGCGAGCTCCGCCGGCCGGGAATTAATCCTGTAATTTATCCGTGCATAGAGGGAGCATCCACAGTACAATTTCAAGCCCGGAGTGTTACCGTGCGCTGGAGGTGCCGTTTGGTTGGTCCGAGGCTCGCGTTGCTCCGTTTGCAGTGAGGAGCGAGCTGGTGGAGAGCCGAGCGGGCCGGGGTGACTCCTGCCCTCTGGAGGGCGGCGCAGCAGCGACCTATACTTGAGGCCTTGGTCCCCGCTAGGTGGAAGGCCGTGGCTAGCTGTTGTGGTGGCGCAGCGGGTCCTTGGAGGTGAATTTGCTGCGGACCCTATTGTGCGGCGGAGCCGACACAGGGAGTGAGTCTCGGCTCCTCCGACATCGCCCCGGAGCCCGGGAGGAGGCTCTAGCAGGTAGCGGAGGACGCGGGACGTCAGCGGCGGCTCCGGCGTCTCCCCGGCGGCCGGGCCTAGCAGCCGCAGCGCCCTCCTTGTTTCTCCCATCGGCGCGGGCCTTCTGGCGCGCTGGCTCGGCCTTGCTGAAGTTGGAGCGGGGAGACGGACTTGGCGGGATTGCTGACAACATTGGTGATCTGGCGGTAGGTGTGGGCCTACTCGGGAGCTCTGGGCGCCATTTTGTGTTTGGCCGCGTGGGCTCCAACTGAGCGGCGGCCGGCGAGATCCTGTGCCTGAAGCTGGCATCGATCTGTGGTGCGCACCTTTAAGGATCCCAGCGGAGCGCTGAGGTGGCAAGCTGCGGGGTTTTCTGGCTGGCCGCACCCGACTGTGTTGTGCGCGCCCTTGGCAGCATTGCTAATCCTTTCGGTGCCCCTCAAGACCCCTGGGCTGGACTGAGAAGCCGACGTGACAAGGACTTACCTGGTGAATCCTCATTGTCCCCCTGACCGGGCCTTCTGCTTACTGGTGGTGGAGGCTGCATGGGCAGAGGTCCTGGCTGCATCGCTTCAATTGGAGTAGCCGGTGAGTGGAAGTGGAAGCTACGGCGATAGAGATGTTTGGCTGCGGCACGGGGGGAGACTGAGACGCCGTGCGGTGCTCCTGCAGTGAGGGAGGCCGCGCGTGGCTTGAAGACTCCTTTGCTTCTGGGGTGCTGTGTGAAGTGGACCCGCTGGCAGACGAGACGTTTGTGTGGTGGGCTGCGGTCCTTTGGAATGTGTTTGACGCCCATCTCTGGCGCTTGGCGCTTCCCGAGAAGTTGCTGCCTGACCAGTGCTGTTCGTGGCCCGAGTGGGCCCAATCATTGAGATATGGGCAAACAAGACGCCAAGCAGCCCAAGCTGACTTTTGAAAATAAGAGATCCACGCGATATGCTGAACTAGACCCTGAGACCAGCACGGGTCGACTGCCAGATGCACAGACTGAGGATCAAGGGGAAGATTTGCGCACCCTCATGTTAGAGATGCGGTCCAGTCTTTGCAATATAGATACCAAGTTGGACACTCTCACCTCCCAACTAGATGCGGTCAAGCAGCAAGTAGGGGCACATGAAACACGTCTGGACGTGTTGGAAAATCGCCAATCGGATTTTCATGATTTCCAGGTAGAAACCAAAGAACAATTGCTCCACATGGACAGAGTTCTGGGTATCATTCGTGCCAAAAACGAGGACCTGGAAGCGAGGTCTCGCAGAAATAATTTGCGTATCACCGGGATACCAGAAACTACAGCCATTCCCAAGATGGAAACCTACATTGCGGAACTGCTCCACGAACTCTTTGATCCTCACCTTTCCCCTGTCTTTGCGGTGGAGAGGGCCCACCGCTCCTTGGGTCCAAAACCACCGGTTGGTGCAACACCCAGGCCCATTCTAGCCAAAATATTGAATTATCAAGATCGCGACCTCATCCTACGCCTAGCCCGTGAGAGGGGGTCAATTGCACACAAAGGGAACAACATCTCCTTTTATCCCGACTTTACTCCAGCTGTTCAGGCGGCACAGCGCGAATTCCTGCCAGCAAAGCGTATTTTGCTCCAGGCCCAGATTCCATATTCTCTGCTTTACCCTGCAAAGCTTAAAGTGACACACGACGGCACATCCCACTTCTTCACGGATGCGAAATCAGCCTTGAAGTTTGCCAAACACGTCGGGGGCAGGAGGCGTAAGCAGTCCGACGGCTCTACAGAGACACAAACTGACCGCCTCAGTGACAACGACTGATTTGGGCATGGTGATTTCCTCACTGTTTTTGCACCTCTAGCTACTACACAGGGAGAGTTCCGGGCATTTTACATCAGTTTGGACTGGCCCACGGTTAATTAAGGGGGGTGGTGTGAGGCTGGGTAACGGGTTGTCCCTAATTGTTGGGTTTGGTTCTATGCATAATTGTGGTGTTCTCCTACGTACTCTCGGCCACCCTGTTTCACTACGGGGGAGGAAGCCGGCGACATCACGCCCTCATGGGTGAACTCCCTTCAGAGACGCTACGTACTTTGTGTCTTTCTTTGTTTTTCTGGGTGGGTATTCTACAACCTGATTGGGGGGTTGGAGTGGGTGGGGTATGTCGTTCTGTTTTTCGCCAGTATGTCATTTCGTCAATTGTCTGCATGCAATCAGCTAATTGCAGTTGTTGGGAGTAGCACTCTCGCCCTAATCACATGTACATGGTTAGTCACCACGCAGCCACTTTGAATTTGTTAACATGGATAATACGGGGTCTGCACGATGGCAGAAAGTCCAGACTTGTCCAGGCATATTTGGTGCGACACAATATTGATATTTGTATGTTGCAGGAGACACATCTTAATGTTACACCTTCCCCCAGGCTTAGACATAACCGCTGGAGTCAGATATACTCCTCTATATACTCTAACTATTCCCGCGGGGTTGCTGTATTGATTAGAAGGGGCCTGGAATGGAAGGAAGGGGCTATACATACCGATCCGGAGTTGCGTTTCATTATTCTCTTGGGAACACTGAGAGGCACCGCAGTCGCTATTGTTACACTTTACGGCCCCAATGTGGACACTCCAAGTTTCTTTCAGGATATCTGGGCTAGAATTAAAGCAACCGGTTGTGAAACTATCATATGGGGGGTGATTTTAATGTGGTACTAAATGATGACTTAGACAGAAAGGGGGCATCCCGTACCTCGCACCCGACTTCCAGCGCAGCGCTAAACGCCATATTAGCAGACGGTAATTTGGTTGATGTTTGGAGATGCAGACACCCAGGGGTTCGAGAGGGGACTTGTATATCGGAGTATCATGGGGCCTGGTCGAGGTTGGATTTCTGGCTTGTGTCGCGCGATGTTGCCACTTGGGCCTTGGAGGTATCGCACTTGCCCAGGTCCCTGTCTGATCATGCCCCTTGTCTTCTGCGCCTGGCGCTCCCTGACTCTCCTCCACGTATGTTTACGTGGCGGTTACCACCGCATGCGCTCCTAGATGACGCATTTAAAGAAGAGATCAGGGCAGATGTCATAGAATATTTCACCCTCAATTCCGGTTCGGTGGACTCAGTAGCAACCCTTTGGGAGGCTTTTAAGGTTTATATTAGGGGTCAATGCATAGCTCGACAGGCGGGGTTGTTGAAGGCTATTCGCAGTACACTCGCCTCCCTGGAAAAGGAAATTAGGGATCTTGAAACAAGTTTTTATGCCTCCGACGACTCTGCCGCACTGGCCCTCCTGAAATCCAAACTTCTAGACTTTGAGGAGGAGGCACAACGCGAGGTCAAGTTTTTGGGCAAATACGCCGAGGCCAGACGATATGGAGAGGGAGATCGACCGGGGAGGACACTGGCGGCAATGATCCGAGCCCCTCGTTCCACTGCTTACATCCCTGAGCTGGCCAGTGGACCTGATAGGGTTATTAGAGGGCAGAAGGCTATCCTTGACGAATTCTCCCTTTTTTATTCCACCCTCTATACTGCCACCCAATTGGAATGTCCCGAAGGTATGCACTCCTTTCTGGATTCCCTCGAGCTCATATGGTTTAGCCAGCGGTATAGAGACTATTTAGATTTTCCCTTTACGGTGGACGATGTTGCTCAGGTGATCAGAGCCCTGCCGCTTGATAAAGCCCCCGGGTCCGACGGGCTAACTACTGCTTTCTATAAAGCCTATGCGGACGAACTTGCACCGCATCTATTAGCGGTGTACGAGGAGGCCCAGACTGACGGCATCCTTCCACCCTCCATGCGGGAAGCAATAATCATTACGTTACTGAAACGTGGGAAGCTCGACACTGAGATTGACTCCTATAGGCCGCTATCCTTAATCAACGTAGATGTCAAGATCCTAGCTAAATTGATTGCGAACAGGCTACAACCTCTCCTTCCGTTAATCGCAAGTCCCGATCAGTCGGGGTTTATTCCTGGGCGGGCAACTTCCCAGAATCTCAGGACGGTTTTCTCGGTCTTACACTACTTACACCCAGATGTACAAACGGCGGCGGTGTTCCTCGACGCTACTAAAGCGTTTGACACGCTTGAATGGCCATACCTTTTTGCCATTCTCGGTCGCATGGGCTTCAGCCCGCTCTTCATGAATCTCATCCGCTTACTTTATACCCAACCGATGGCTAGGATCCGTGTGAATGGCCTCCTATCTGAGCCTTTCACTATATCGCGTGGCACCCGGCAGGGCTGCCCTCTGTCCCCCCTGCTATTTGCGGTCACTATGGAGCCGCTCGCGGCGCGTATAAAACAACATCATACGGCCCGGGGGATTGGGTTCAGTACCAGGAGTCTCCTTATCTCACTATATGCGGATGATGTCACCTTGTATGTACTTGACCCTGCCGAAAATCTTGACCCTCTCCTTCGGGAATTCATCAGGTTCGGCGGCATTTCTGGCATCTTTATTAACTGGGCCAAGTCAGTTATATTCCCCTTGACAGATAACACCGTCCCGGTTGTCTCCGAATTCCCTCTTAAGTGGGAGGGAGACTCTGTCAAATACCTGGGCATCTGGCTCAGTAGAGACCTGCAGGAGGTGTGGAACTTAAACTATGGGCGTGCCATCACATGGTTGTAGGATAAGGTCGCACTGTGGGCCAGACTTCCCCTCTCTCTGGCGGGGAAAATAGCCCTCGCTAAAATGATAGTCTTGCCTAAATTTATTTATTTATTTACCAATATTCCGATCCCACTCGCAGGCCTTTTTCCGTACTCTTAAAACACTGCTGATCTCGCTGGTGTGGGCGGGTGGGCAGGCTCGGGTGTCCTGGGATCTTCTAACACGCCCGCTGGGCCAGGGCGGTCTGGGTGCTCCAGATATGCAATTATATGCCTGGTGTGCGCAGGCTCAGTTCTTGCATTATTGGGTTCACCCGACCCCTTTTCAGCCTCATGTGGCCATTGAGACTGATGTAGCAGCACCTGTCCCGCTGCGTGTTGCCCTGTATCAGCACTATCGCCGCCCAAGGGAAGACATTGACACTGTGGAAGCTCTTCGCTGGGCTTGGAACGAGCTACGGAAAAGAGCAGGTCTCCCCGTCTTCTATGCCCCTTCCATGCCGCTGGCGCATAACCCCCTGTTGACTCACCTCGGGGATAATATTGGCGGGTTTGCGGCTCAAAAGTTGAATCTCCGAACCTTCGCAGATCTCTACCCAAATGGCCATTTCCGTCCTCCACCAGTTGCGGAGGGGAACCGGTCAGTGCCTTTCACGGAGCTATTTTTATATCATAAGCTCAAGGCCGACTGTAGATCCCTACACGAAAGTTTCCCAAGCTCCCTGACGCCTATGGCAGCCTTGGAAAATTTGCTGAAGTCACCATCGCCCGTAAACTTGTTACACGTTTGTATACACATATGCAAAACACGGCACCTTTGACACAGCCGAGGGCACTTCAGGCGTGGAACAACGACCTCCAAGAACCGCTTACTGAGGAACAGTGGTCGTACTGTTGCCGCCAACATTCCGAGCTCTCTCCGAACTACAAACTACGTTTAATTCACTTTAAGTTCCTTCACCGCTATTACAGAACTCCTATGAGTCTACACCGTATGGGACTTCGGGATGACGAGGGCTATTGGCGCTGCCTCTTTAGCCCTGCCGACTTTTTCCAGACGGTCCTAGGATGCTTGATTCCGGTCCAGGGAAGACATGGCTTGGCAGTTCGGTCTGGACTGTTCCCATGAGGCACAGGGTCAAGACTGATTTGCATATGGCCATGTCTGAACTGGGGTGGCGTGGTGAAGCAAAATAACGATGGATTAAACCCAGATCTGTGACTGGGGGTGAATGTTTGCCATTGTGCAACATTCCGTCCATCATCTTGTGTGTTTTGCAATTCGCCCCAAGTGGGAAGGGTATGCCCAGACGTGGGTCCCGTGCTCACTGCGCCACTGGAGTCAGGCTATCCTGGCTGATGAGGGCTGAATGCCCGAAACCGGTCCTAGGATGCTTGATTCCGGTCCAGGGAAGACATGGCTTGGCAGTTCGGTCTGGACTGTTCCCATGAGGCACAGGGTCAAGACTGATTTGCATATGGCCATGTCTGAACTGGGGTGGCGTGGTGAAGCAAAATAACGATGGATTAAACCCAGATCTGTGACTGGGGGTGAATGTTTGCCATTGTGCAACATTCCGTCCATCATCTTGTGTGTTTTGCAATTCGCCCCAAGTGGGAAGGGTATGCCCAGACGTGGGTCCCGTGCTCACTGCGCCACTGGAGTCAGGCTATCCTGGCTGATGAGGGCTGAATGCCCGAAACCGGTCCTAGGATGCTTGATTCCGGTCCAGGGAAGACATGGCTTGGCAGTTCGGTCTGGACTGTTCCCATGAGGCACAGGGTCAAGACTGATTTGCATATGGCCATGTCTGAACTGGGGTGGCGTGGTGAAGCAAAATAACGATGGATTAAACCCAGATCTGTGACTGGGGGTGAATGTTTGCCATTGTGCAACATTCCGTCCATCATCTTGTGTGTTTTGCAATTCGCCCCAAGTGGGAAGGGTATGCCCAGACGTGGGTCCCGTGCTCACTGCGCCACTGGAGTCAGGCTATCCTGGCTGATGAGGGCTGAATGCCCGAAACCGGTCCTAGGATGCTTGATTCCGGTCCAGGGAAGACATGGCTTGGCAGTTCGGTCTGGACTGTTCCCATGAGGCACAGGGTCAAGACTGATTTGCATATGGCCATGTCTGAACTGGGGTGGCGTGGTGAAGCAAAATAACGATGGATTAAACCCAGATCTGTGACTGGGGGTGAATGTTTGCCATTGTGCAACATTCCGTCCATCATCTTGTGTGTTTTGCAATTCGCCCCAAGTGGGAAGGGTATGCCCAGACGTGGGTCCCGTGCTCACTGCGCCACTGGAGTCAGGCTATCCTGGCTGATGAGGGCTGAATGCCCGAAACCGGTCCTAGGATGCTTGATTCCGGTCCAGGGAAGACATGGCTTGGCAGTTCGGTCTGGACTGTTCCCATGAGGCACAGGGTCAAGACTGATTTGCATATGGCCATGTCTGAACTGGGGTGGCGTGGTGAAGCAAAATAACGATGGATTAAACCCAGATCTGTGACTGGGGGTGAATGTTTGCCATTGTGCAACATTCCGTCCATCATCTTGTGTGTTTTGCAATTCGCCCCAAGTGGGAAGGGTATGCCCAGACGTGGGTCCCGTGCTCACTGCGCCACTGGAGTCAGGCTATCCTGGCTGATGAGGGCTGAATGCCCGAAACCGGTCCTAGGATGCTTGATTCCGGTCCAGGGAAGACATGGCTTGGCAGTTCGGTCTGGACTGTTCCCATGAGGCACAGGGTCAAGACTGATTTGCATATGGCCATGTCTGAACTGGGGTGGCGTGGTGAAGCAAAATAACGATGGATTAAACCCAGATCTGTGACTGGGGGTGAATGTTTGCCATTGTGCAACATTCCGTCCATCATCTTGTGTGTTTTGCAATTCGCCCCAAGTGGGAAGGGTATGCCCAGACGTGGGTCCCGTGCTCACTGCGCCACTGGAGTCAGGCTATCCTGGCTGATGAGGGCTGAATGCCCGAAACCGGTCCTAGGATGCTTGATTCCGGTCCAGGGAAGACATGGCTTGGCAGTTCGGTCTGGACTGTTCCCATGAGGCACAGGGTCAAGACTGATTTGCATATGGCCATGTCTGAACTGGGGTGGCGTGGTGAAGCAAAATAACGATGGATTAAACCCAGATCTGTGACTGGGGGTGAATGTTTGCCATTGTGCAACATTCCGTCCATCATCTTGTGTGTTTTGCAATTCGCCCCAAGTGGGAAGGGTATGCCCAGACGTGGGTCCCGTGCTCACTGCGCCACTGGAGTCAGGCTATCCTGGCTGATGAGGGCTGAATGCCCGAAACCGGTCCTAGGATGCTTGATTCCGGTCCAGGGAAGACATGGCTTGGCAGTTCGGTCTGGACTGTTCCCATGAGGCACAGGGTCAAGACTGATTTGCATATGGCCATGTCTGAACTGGGGTGGCGTGGTGAAGCAAAATAACGATGGATTAAACCCAGATCTGTGACTGGGGGTGAATGTTTGCCATTGTGCAACATTCCGTCCATCATCTTGTGTGTTTTGCAATTCGCCCCAAGTGGGAAGGGTATGCCCAGACGTGGGTCCCGTGCTCACTGCGCCACTGGAGTCAGGCTATCCTGGCTGATGAGGGCTGAATGCCCGAAACCGGTCCTAGGATGCTTGATTCCGGTCCAGGGAAGACATGGCTTGGCAGTTCGGTCTGGACTGTTCCCATGAGGCACAGGGTCAAGACTGATTTGCATATGGCCATGTCTGAACTGGGGTGGCGTGGTGAAGCAAAATAACGATGGATTAAACCCAGATCTGTGACTGGGGGTGAATGTTTGCCATTGTGCAACATTCCGTCCATCATCTTGTGTGTTTTGCAATTCGCCCCAAGTGGGAAGGGTATGCCCAGACGTGGGTCCCGTGCTCACTGCGCCACTGGAGTCAGGCTATCCTGGCTGATGAGGGCTGAATGCCCGAAACCGGTCCTAGGATGCTTGATTCCGGTCCAGGAAGACATGGCTTGGCAGTTCGGTCTGGACTGTTCCCATGAGGCACAGGGTCAAGACTGATTTGCATATGGCCATGTCTGAACTGGGGTGGCGTGGTGAAGCAAAATAACGATGGATTAAACCCAGATCTGTGACTGGGGGTGAATGTTTGCCATTGTGCAACATTCCGTCCATCATCTTGTGTGTTTTGCAATTCGCCCCAAGTGGGAAGGGTATGCCCAGACGTGGGTCCCGTGCTCACTGCGCCACTGGAGTCAGGCTATCCTGGCTGATGAGGGCTGAATGCCCGAAACCGGTCCTAGGATGCTTGATTCCGGTCCAGGGAAGACATGGCTTGGCAGTTCGGTCTGGACTGTTCCCATGAGGCACAGGGTCAAGACTGATTTGCATATGGCCATGTCTGAACTGGGGTGGCGTGGTGAAGCAAAATAACGATGGATTAAACCCAGATCTGTGACTGGGGGTGAATGTTTGCCATTGTGCAACATTCCGTCCATCATCTTGTGTGTTTTGCAATTCGCCCCAAGTGGGAAGGGTATGCCCAGACGTGGGTCCCGTGCTCACTGCGCCACTGGAGTCAGGCTATCCTGGCTGATGAGGGCTGAATGCCCGAAACCGGTCCTAGGATGCTTGATTCCGGTCCAGGGAAGACATGGCTTGGCAGTTCGGTCTGGACTGTTCCCATGAGGCACAGGGTCAAGACTGATTTGCATATGGCCATGTCTGAACTGGGGTGGCGTGGTGAAGCAAAATAACGATGGATTAAACCCAGATCTGTGACTGGGGGTGAATGTTTGCCATTGTGCAACATTCCGTCCATCATCTTGTGTGTTTTGCAATTCGCCCCAAGTGGGAAGGGTATGCCCAGACGTGGGTCCCGTGCTCACTGCGCCACTGGAGTCAGGCTATCCTGGCTGATGAGGGCTGAATGCCCGAAACCGGTCCTAGGATGCTTGATTCCGGTCCAGGGAAGACATGGCTTGGCAGTTCGGTCTGGACTGTTCCCATGAGGCACAGGGTCAAGACTGATTTGCATATGGCCATGTCTGAACTGGGGTGGCGTGGTGAAGCAAAATAACGATGGATTAAACCCAGATCTGTGACTGGGGGTGAATGTTTGCCATTGTGCAACATTCCGTCCATCATCTTGTGTGTTTTGCAATTCGCCCCAAGTGGGAAGGGTATGCCCAGACGTGGGTCCCGTGCTCACTGCGCCACTGGAGTCAGGCTATCCTGGCTGATGAGGGCTGAATGCCCGAAACCGGTCCTAGGATGCTTGATTCCGGTCCAGGGAAGACATGGCTTGGCAGTTCGGTCTGGACTGTTCCCATGAGGCACAGGGTCAAGACTGATTTGCATATGGCCATGTCTGAACTGGGGTGGCGTGGTGAAGCAAAATAACGATGGATTAAACCCAGATCTGTGACTGGGGGTGAATGTTTGCCATTGTGCAACATTCCGTCCATCATCTTGTGTGTTTTGCAATTCGCCCCAAGTGGGAAGGGTATGCCCAGACGTGGGTCCCGTGCTCACTGCGCCACTGGAGTCAGGCTATCCTGGCTGATGAGGGCTGAATGCCCGAAACCGGTCCTAGGATGCTTGATTCCGGTCCAGGGAAGACATGGCTTGGCAGTTCGGTCTGGACTGTTCCCATGAGGCACAGGGTCAAGACTGATTTGCATATGGCCATGTCTGAACTGGGGTGGCGTGGTGAAGCAAAATAACGATGGATTAAACCCAGATCTGTGACTGGGGGTGAATGTTTGCCATTGTGCAACATTCCGTCCATCATCTTGTGTGTTTTGCAATTCGCCCCAAGTGGGAAGGGTATGCCCAGACGTGGGTCCCGTGCTCACTGCGCCACTGGAGTCAGGCTATCCTGGCTGATGAGGGCTGAATGCCCGAAACCGGTCCTAGGATGCTTGATTCCGGTCCAGGGAAGACATGGCTTGGCAGTTCGGTCTGGACTGTTCCCATGAGGCACAGGGTCAAGACTGATTTGCATATGGCCATGTCTGAACTGGGGTGGCGTGGTGAAGCAAAATAACGATGGATTAAACCCAGATCTGTGACTGGGGGTGAATGTTTGCCATTGTGCAACATTCCGTCCATCATCTTGTGTGTTTTGCAATTCGCCCCAAGTGGGAAGGGTATGCCCAGACGTGGGTCCCGTGCTCACTGCGCCACTGGAGTCAGGCTATCCTGGCTGATGAGGGCTGAATGCCCGAAACCGGTCCTAGGATGCTTGATTCCGGTCCAGGGAAGACATGGCTTGGCAGTTCGGTCTGGACTGTTCCCATGAGGCACAGGGTCAAGACTGATTTGCATATGGCCATGTCTGAACTGGGGTGGCGTGGTGAAGCAAAATAACGATGGATTAAACCCAGATCTGTGACTGGGGGTGAATGTTTGCCATTGTGCAACATTCCGTCCATCATCTTGTGTGTTTTGCAATTCGCCCCAAGTGGGAAGGGTATGCCCAGACGTGGGTCCCGTGCTCACTGCGCCACTGGAGTCAGGCTATCCTGGCTGATGAGGGCTGAATGCCCGAAACCGGTCCTAGGATGCTTGATTCCGGTCCAGGGAAGACATGGCTTGGCAGTTCGGTCTGGACTGTTCCCATGAGGCACAGGGTCAAGACTGATTTGCATATGGCCATGTCTGAACTGGGGTGGCGTGGTGAAGCAAAATAACGATGGATTAAACCCAGATCTGTGACTGGGGGTGAATGTTTGCCATTGTGCAACATTCCGTCCATCATCTTGTGTGTTTTGCAATTCGCCCCAAGTGGGAAGGGTATGCCCAGACGTGGGTCCCGTGCTCACTGCGCCACTGGAGTCAGGCTATCCTGGCTGATGAGGGCTGAATGCCCGAAACCGGTCCTAGGATGCTTGATTCCGGTCCAGGGAAGACATGGCTTGGCAGTTCGGTCTGGACTGTTCCCATGAGGCACAGGGTCAAGACTGATTTGCATATGGCCATGTCTGAACTGGGGTGGCGTGGTGAAGCAAAATAACGATGGATTAAACCCAGATCTGTGACTGGGGGTGAATGTTTGCCATTGTGCAACATTCCGTCCATCATCTTGTGTGTTTTGCAATTCGCCCCAAGTGGGAAGGGTATGCCCAGACGTGGGTCCCGTGCTCACTGCGCCACTGGAGTCAGGCTATCCTGGCTGATGAGGGCTGAATGCCCGAAACCGGTCCTAGGATGCTTGATTCCGGTCCAGGGAAGACATGGCTTGGCAGTTCGGTCTGGACTGTTCCCATGAGGCACAGGGTCAAGACTGATTTGCATATGGCCATGTCTGAACTGGGGTGGCGTGGTGAAGCAAAATAACGATGGATTAAACCCAGATCTGTGACTGGGGGTGAATGTTTGCCATTGTGCAACATTCCGTCCATCATCTTGTGTGTTTTGCAATTCGCCCCAAGTGGGAAGGGTATGCCCAGACGTGGGTCCCGTGCTCACTGCGCCACTGGAGTCAGGCTATCCTGGCTGATGAGGGCTGAATGCCCGAAACCGGTCCTAGGATGCTTGATTCCGGTCCAGGGAAGACATGGCTTGGCAGTTCGGTCTGGACTGTTCCCATGAGGCACAGGGTCAAGACTGATTTGCATATGGCCATGTCTGAACTGGGGTGGCGTGGTGAAGCAAAATAACGATGGATTAAACCCAGATCTGTGACTGGGGGTGAATGTTTGCCATTGTGCAACATTCCGTCCATCATCTTGTGTGTTTTGCAATTCGCCCCAAGTGGGAAGGGTATGCCCAGACGTGGGTCCCGTGCTCACTGCGCCACTGGAGTCAGGCTATCCTGGCTGATGAGGGCTGAATGCCCGAAACCGGTCCTAGGATGCTTGATTCCGGTCCAGGGAAGACATGGCTTGGCAGTTCGGTCTGGACTGTTCCCATGAGGCACAGGGTCAAGACTGATTTGCATATGGCCATGTCTGAACTGGGGTGGCGTGGTGAAGCAAAATAACGATGGATTAAACCCAGATCTGTGACTGGGGGTGAATGTTTGCCATTGTGCAACATTCCGTCCATCATCTTGTGTGTTTTGCAATTCGCCCCAAGTGGGAAGGGTATGCCCAGACGTGGGTCCCGTGCTCACTGCGCCACTGGAGTCAGGCTATCCTGGCTGATGAGGGCTGAATGCCCGAAACCGGTCCTAGGATGCTTGATTCCGGTCCAGGGAAGACATGGCTTGGCAGTTCGGTCTGGACTGTTCCCATGAGGCACAGGGTCAAGACTGATTTGCATATGGCCATGTCTGAACTGGGGTGGCGTGGTGAAGCAAAATAACGATGGATTAAACCCAGATCTGTGACTGGGGGTGAATGTTTGCCATTGTGCAACATTCCGTCCATCATCTTGTGTGTTTTGCAATTCGCCCCAAGTGGGAAGGGTATGCCCAGACGTGGGTCCCGTGCTCACTGCGCCACTGGAGTCAGGCTATCCTGGCTGATGAGGGCTGAATGCCCGAAACCGGTCCTAGGATGCTTGATTCCGGTCCAGGGAAGACATGGCTTGGCAGTTCGGTCTGGACTGTTCCCATGAGGCACAGGGTCAAGACTGATTTGCATATGGCCATGTCTGAACTGGGGTGGCGTGGTGAAGCAAAATAACGATGGATTAAACCCAGATCTGTGACTGGGGGTGAATGTTTGCCATTGTGCAACATTCCGTCCATCATCTTGTGTGTTTTGCAATTCGCCCCAAGTGGGAAGGGTATGCCCAGACGTGGGTCCCGTGCTCACTGCGCCACTGGAGTCAGGCTATCCTGGCTGATGAGGGCTGAATGCCCGAAACCGGTCCTAGGATGCTTGATTCCGGTCCAGGGAAGACATGGCTTGGCAGTTCGGTCTGGACTGTTCCCATGAGGCACAGGGTCAAGACTGATTTGCATATGGCCATGTCTGAACTGGGGTGGCGTGGTGAAGCAAAATAACGATGGATTAAACCCAGATCTGTGACTGGGGGTGAATGTTTGCCATTGTGCAACATTCCGTCCATCATCTTGTGTGTTTTGCAATTCGCCCCAAGTGGGAAGGGTATGCCCAGACGTGGGTCCCGTGCTCACTGCGCCACTGGAGTCAGGCTATCCTGGCTGATGAGGGCTGAATGCCCGAAACCGGTCCTAGGATGCTTGATTCCGGTCCAGGGAAGACATGGCTTGGCAGTTCGGTCTGGACTGTTCCCATGAGGCACAGGGTCAAGACTGATTTGCATATGGCCATGTCTGAACTGGGGTGGCGTGGTGAAGCAAAATAACGATGGATTAAACCCAGATCTGTGACTGGGGGTGAATGTTTGCCATTGTGCAACATTCCGTCCATCATCTTGTGTGTTTTGCAATTCGCCCCAAGTGGGAAGGGTATGCCCAGACGTGGGTCCCGTGCTCACTGCGCCACTGGAGTCAGGCTATCCTGGCTGATGAGGGCTGAATGCCCGAAACCGGTCCTAGGATGCTTGATTCCGGTCCAGGGAAGACATGGCTTGGCAGTTCGGTCTGGACTGTTCCCATGAGGCACAGGGTCAAGACTGATTTGCATATGGCCATGTCTGAACTGGGGTGGCGTGGTGAAGCAAAATAACGATGGATTAAACCCAGATCTGTGACTGGGGGTGAATGTTTGCCATTGTGCAACATTCCGTCCATCATCTTGTGTGTTTTGCAATTCGCCCCAAGTGGGAAGGGTATGCCCAGACGTGGGTCCCGTGCTCACTGCGCCACTGGAGTCAGGCTATCCTGGCTGATGAGGGCTGAATGCCCGAAACCGGTCCTAGGATGCTTGATTCCGGTCCAGGGAAGACATGGCTTGGCAGTTCGGTCTGGACTGTTCCCATGAGGCACAGGGTCAAGACTGATTTGCATATGGCCATGTCTGAACTGGGGTGGCGTGGTGAAGCAAAATAACGATGGATTAAACCCAGATCTGTGACTGGGGGTGAATGTTTGCCATTGTGCAACATTCCGTCCATCATCTTGTGTGTTTTGCAATTCGCCCCAAGTGGGAAGGGTATGCCCAGACGTGGGTCCCGTGCTCACTGCGCCACTGGAGTCAGGCTATCCTGGCTGATGAGGGCTGAATGCCCGAAACCGGTCCTAGGATGCTTGATTCCGGTCCAGGGAAGACATGGCTTGGCAGTTCGGTCTGGACTGTTCCCATGAGGCACAGGGTCAAGACTGATTTGCATATGGCCATGTCTGAACTGGGGTGGCGTGGTGAAGCAAAATAACGATGGATTAAACCCAGATCTGTGACTGGGGGTGAATGTTTGCCATTGTGCAACATTCCGTCCATCATCTTGTGTGTTTTGCAATTCGCCCCAAGTGGGAAGGGTATGCCCAGACGTGGGTCCCGTGCTCACTGCGCCACTGGAGTCAGGCTATCCTGGCTGATGAGGGCTGAATGCCCGAAACCGGTCCTAGGATGCTTGATTCCGGTCCAGGGAAGACATGGCTTGGCAGTTCGGTCTGGACTGTTCCCATGAGGCACAGGGTCAAGACTGATTTGCATATGGCCATGTCTGAACTGGGGTGGCGTGGTGAAGCAAAATAACGATGGATTAAACCCAGATCTGTGACTGGGGGTGAATGTTTGCCATTGTGCAACATTCCGTCCATCATCTTGTGTGTTTTGCAATTCGCCCCAAGTGGGAAGGGTATGCCCAGACGTGGGTCCCGTGCTCACTGCGCCACTGGAGTCAGGCTATCCTGGCTGATGAGGGCTGAATGCCCGAAACCGGTCCTAGGATGCTTGATTCCGGTCCAGGGAAGACATGGCTTGGCAGTTCGGTCTGGACTGTTCCCATGAGGCACAGGGTCAAGACTGATTTGCATTTGGCCATGTCTGAACTGGGGTGGCGTGGTGAAGCAAAATAACGATGGATTAAACCCAGATCTGTGACTGGGGGTGAATGTTTGCCATTGTGCAACATTCCGTCCATCATCTTGTGTGTTTTGCAATTCGCCCCAAGTGGGAAGGGTATGCCCAGACGTGGGTCCCGTGCTCACTGCGCCACTGGAGTCAGGCTATCCTGGCTGATGAGGGCTGAATGCCCGAAACCGGTCCTAGGATGCTTGATTCCGGTCCAGGGAAGACATGGCTTGGCAGTTCGGTCTGGACTGTTCCCATGAGGCACAGGGTCAAGACTGATTTGCATATGGCCATGTCTGAACTGGGGTGGCGTGGTGAAGCAAAATAACGATGGATTAAACCCAGATCTGTGACTGGGGGTGAATGTTTGCCATTGTGCAACATTCCGTCCATCATCTTGTGTGTTTTGCAATTCGCCCCAAGTGGGAAGGGTATGCCCAGACGTGGGTCCCGTGCTCACTGCGCCACTGGAGTCAGGCTATCCTGGCTGATGAGGGCTGAATGCCCGAAACCGGTCCTAGGATGCTTGATTCCGGTCCAGGGAAGACATGGCTTGGCAGTTCGGTCTGGACTGTTCCCATGAGGCACAGGGTCAAGACTGATTTGCATATGGCCATGTCTGAACTGGGGTGGCGTGGTGAAGCAAAATAACGATGGATTAAACCCAGATCTGTGACTGGGGGTGAATGTTTGCCATTGTGCAACATTCCGTCCATCATCTTGTGTGTTTTGCAATTCGCCCCAAGTGGGAAGGGTATGCCCAGACGTGGGTCCCGTGCTCACTGCGCCACTGGAGTCAGGCTATCCTGGCTGATGAGGGCTGAATGCCCGAAACCGGTCCTAGGATGCTTGATTCCGGTCCAGGGAAGACATGGCTTGGCAGTTCGGTCTGGACTGTTCCCATGAGGCACAGGGTCAAGACTGATTTGCATATGGCCATGTCTGAACTGGGGTGGCGTGGTGAAGCAAAATAACGATGGATTAAACCCAGATCTGTGACTGGGGGTGAATGTTTGCCATTGTGCAACATTCCGTCCATCATCTTGTGTGTTTTGCAATTCGCCCCAAGTGGGAAGGGTATGCCCAGACGTGGGTCCCGTGCTCACTGCGCCACTGGAGTCAGGCTATCCTGGCTGATGAGGGCTGAATGCCCGAAACCGGTCCTAGGATGCTTGATTCCGGTCCAGGGAAGACATGGCTTGGCAGTTCGGTCTGGACTGTTCCCATGAGGCACAGGGTCAAGACTGATTTGCATATGGCCATGTCTGAACTGGGGTGGCGTGGTGAAGCAAAATAACGATGGATTAAACCCAGATCTGTGACTGGGGGTGAATGTTTGCCATTGTGCAACATTCCGTCCATCATCTTGTGTGTTTTGGACTTTTTCCATATGGCATGGGACTGCCCGAAGCTGTCACCATTCTGGGCCACGATTTTCACACTGATGCATCAGATCACTGGCGCACCTGGAACTCCATCTCCCCAACTAGGTCTGTTGGGCTATGTAAAAGACACTCCTGTTAAAGTTCGTAAATTGCATGCTTTACTTCTCCTGTTCGCTAAACGCCTGGTGGCTGTACCCTGGGGTAGAAAGAGGGTGCCTTCCATCAAGGAGTGGATCAGGGGCGTTACGTATGGGCATTCACAGCTAACTACCTTTTGGGAACTGATGCCTCCCAAATCACGTCCCCGTGACATTTAGGAACCTTTCCTTAATTGGGCCCGGGAGAGACAGGCTGCTGAAGAGAACACACAGGCTGCCTAGGGATGGGGGGCTGGATGGTTGGGGGGATGGGATTCTTCCCCTTTTTAACGATTTCATAGTCGGACCAATGGCATTGGTTACTTCACTGGACCACATGTTTCTTGGACATCACAGGCGCCGCTCTCAGTTGGTGTCATTACTGGTTGCTCGTATGAATTCCTAGGTTTCCATTTACATGCTGCTACTGTACTCTGTGAATTTTTTTTATCTGATGGGGGAGGAGTGGGTTGTGGGCGAAATGTAATTTGTACATGATTAATGATGCGACTATTGCTTTGATTTTACAAGATGCGACTACTGGCTGTTTGTAACTGATGTTATTGTTTCTATTTTGAAAATGATAAAAATAAAAATAAAAAAAACTTCTAGATGCAAAGTGAGGAATACATTTTGAGCAATATTCAACTAATCCTAAGAAGGACCTTAACTCATCTTTGCAACTAGGGGCAGGAGCTTCCTTGATGGCATTCACTAAGGAAAGTTTGGGTTTCACTCCCTCAGGACTAATTTCATGTCCCAAATATGATACTTTCTCTTCGGCAAATTTGCACTTAGATAACTCCACGGTCAGTCCATTTTCTTTCAAAATGCTCATGACGTGAATCTCCTTGTTCTCGCCAAAAATAAGGATGTCATCCTGAAAAAATCTAGTGCCCTCAATCTTACCGAATAAATTGAACATCAACCTTTGGAATACCGCAGCGGCTGATGCCAACCCAAATGGCATTCTCTTAAATTGAAAGCATCCAATAGGCGTAATAAAAGCAGTTAATTTCTTGGAATCAGATGACAGAGAAATCTGGTGATAAGCTGATGATAAATCGATTGTAGAAAAAAGTTTAGCCCCCTTTAAACTACTAACCATCTCATTTATTTTTGGAAGTGGAAAGCGATCAATTATGATGTTGTCATTCAAATGGCGAAGATCCACACACAAACAAATTTTACCTTTATTACGTCGTGCAACCACTAAGGGAGAAATCCATTCCGAACCATCAATTGGCTCTATGACTTTAGCAGCTACTAATTTGTTTAGTTCATTAGACACTTCTTCTCTGAGCATGATGGGAATGTTCCTGACCATATGAATTTTAGGAGTAGCATTCTCCTTCAAAACTATGCGATGTTCAAACATTTTCAAATTCCCTAAAACATTACTAAACACTTCAGGAAATAAATTGAACATTCTGCTAGCCATAAGGGTTCCATCATCTACCACTTTAACCTGCTCCTCGCTATTTGGGTCCAAAATAATGTGCAATTTCTCTTCCAGGGGATCCTCATCAATAGTCATAAGCACTGAATATTCCCGCCCACGTGCGGGGACCCCGGAAATATAAAAATTATATATGGAAATCACATATATACAGCTCTACATATATGCATATACATATATCATTTTTTCTCATACCAATGCAGCTCTCAATAGGAGGCTAAACAATGTAATTACACACATAAAAAACTACCTTTGCCAATATATAAAAACACCAGAGGACAATTAGTACTTGAACTCTGTTTTTTAATGAGCAAAATACTCATAAAGAGTAAAAACTGCAAAATAAGTAGACATTGTTAGCCTACAGGCTGCATTGTAAACCAATAGCATAGAAAATGAAAACATTTTCAACAAAAAACTGGCACCGTGCCTTTAAGGCAGCCATGACCCCTAGCTTCCCATCATGCCTCAGGGGTGACAGTTAGGTCAGTTGTTCTTTCCGGCTCCTTCAATCAGGACCCTGGATTTTCAGCTCTTGCTTTTTTGACTTTCTGTCAAAAAATATCTATAAAGATCTAGTTTTTTCTACTTTCACTCGACGTCTTTTGGTCCTAGAGTGCAAGTAGCACCTTTTTGTGTTTCAGAAAAGGTTTATTTTTGGAAATGCCTTCTTTATTCGATCCTTGCCCGTCATGTGGCAAGAAGAAGGCCAGAACAGATACACATCCTGTGTGTATTCTCTGCCTCCCTGAGTCCCACTCTTCTGACAACTGCCAGCATTGTAAGAAGTTATCAAGAAGGACTATCAAGGAGAGGGACAGGATCCGTCTCTATGGCCTCTCTGAAAGAGGTAGGTCTCCTGTGAGGCAGAAGAAGAGGAGAACTCGGTCGACGTCGAGAGGAAAAGTCCCGACCTGTTCTCCGTCGGCGTCGGTATCGACGTCGAAGAAATCGGCGACGAAGAAATCGGCGTTGAAGACTTCGGTGATGCCGGCGCATCATCATTCGACTACGAAATCTTCGTCGACGAAGGTAACAGGTCCTCCGTTGACGTCAACCAGGCGGCGCTCAACGTCGAGAGACAGGTCTCCGTCGGCGCCGGGTGGGCGTACGACGTCGAGGCACAGCGCTCCGTCGTCGCAGGCGCGATCGACGTCGAGGCACAGCGCTCCGTCGTCGCAGGTGCGATCGACGTCGAGGCACAGCGCTCCGTCGTCGCCTCATCAACGGCGATCGACGTCGAAGCACATCTCCCCGTCTCGTCAGCGGCGATCGACGTCGAGGCGCATCTCTCCGTCGTCGCCTCCTCATCGGCGATCGACGTCGAGACACAGATCTCCGCCGGGATCAAAGCAACGATCTTCGGCGTCGAGACACAGGACACCTCCTTCGGCGTCGAAGCAGACGATCCATCATTCCACGCCGTCGAGGCGGATGACTCCGCCGAGTGGATTTTCGGCGTCGAGACCAAGACCTCCGTCGCCGGCAGTCCAACGCCGGTCGACGTCGACACAGCAATCTCCTGAAAGGGTGCAGGGAGTGTCAAAGCAGGACACTGCACCAGTGTTGGAGAGACGTTCGTCGCCGAGAAGTCCACTTTCTAAGAGAAGAAAGTCAACGTCGAGACATACGTCTCCGTTGAGAGGGCAGTCGACGCTTAGACGCTCCAGGTCAACGTCAAAGCGCCCTTCTGGAAACACCTCACCTCCAGTGAGCCTGTCTTCGTCACCTTCAGGTTCGTCCAGATCCCCGGAGGTGGTTATCTCGACGTCCAACAGCCCAGTGTCAGGGGGTCACCAAGATTCTCCAACAAGGCATGAAGAGCTGAGCTTCACACCTCCTGCTCAGTCTCCTAAGGAAAGAGAGAGCCACAGATCGCCTTCCATCCATTTATCGCCACGATGGCACAGGCCTCTACATCACTGGGCTACGGACAGGAATTACTCGAGCCATCAGAACAGATCCCCGTTGGCTCGTTTAACTCAGGATAAAGAGCGATCTCCTTCAAGAACAAGAGCTCGCAGCCGCACACCGGTGCACTCACACAGGAGGAGGTCTAGATCAAGAAGCAGGAGGAGAGCACACAGATCGCCTACTCCGTCCTCTTCTTCCACTCATACATCCCATAGAGACTATTCGCCTACTTTGACGAACAGTCCACCGTCGAGGGTCTCTCCGGTGGACGACATCTACACTTTTCAGGACATTCTTGGCAGAGGAGCTGTAAAGCTGGGTATCCCTATGCCAACTCGTCAAAGCAAGTCCTCGGTGATTTTTGAGACTCTACACCAAAGAGCAGCAGCTAAACCTCTGCTTCCCTTGGTACCAGGCATCATAGAGCCAGTGATGGATATCTTTCTCACGCCAGCGAGTGTTAAGACCGCCCCAGCGAGGATCTTAAAAAGTACCGTTCACCAGAGGACGATCCGCTCTTCCTCAGGGCTGACCCTCCTCCGGATTCAGTCGTAATTGCGGCGGCAAAGAAGACTCATGCGGTGGCATCCTCCTCTACTGTCCCACCAGACAAGGAGAGCAAGGTGCAGGATTCCTGGGGAAGGAAGGTTTGTGGCACTTCGGCCTCCATGTTGAAGGTCTCCAATGCAGCGGCACTCCTGGGCCGCTACGACAGATCTCTGTGGGACTCACTACAGAGATTCACTGAAAAGTTGCCACAGGAAGACCGTAAAGATTTTGAAGAAATCTTAACAGAGGGCAGTCAGGTGTCTAACCAGGTCATCAGTGCTGCGGCGGATGGAGCTACCCTTTCGGCACATGCTTATGCTCATGGGGTATGCGCAAGGAGAACATCATGGCTACGTCTTACAGCACTCAGGCCAGAAGCGCAGTCACGCATCCTCAATCTTCCGTTCTCTGGTTCCTCTTTGTTCGGGACTCACACGGATGAAGAGATGACGCGGATGAAAACGGAACTGGACACGCTTAAAGCGGTGGGCCTGGAGAAAAGAAAGGAATTCCGTAAGAGATTCCGTCCTTACAATAGACGATCCTCCCAACAGAGGGTTCAAACCCCTCATTGGCAGAAAAATCAGGATCAGCAAGGCCAGCAAAAAACGCAGTATCGGGGCAGACGCTCCTCCAGAGGAGGAAGAAACCAGCAACAAGGCAACAATTCCGCCAAGACGCAGTCGAAACAATGAACACTCACTTCCCCTGTCGCCGTTCACCACTCCAGTGGGGGAAGTATCGCAGATCATCTCGAAGAGTGGCGAGCTATCACAAAGGATCGGTGGGTACTAGCCACGTTGCAGAATGGGTACTCTCTACGTTTTCAACATCGCCCACCATCAATCCCTCCAGTTCCTCCGTCGTGTCACCAGTTAAAACTCTTGCAGAAAGAGGTTGCCACCCTTCTCAGAAAGTCAGCCATCGAGAGGGTGCCAGTATCTCAAAGAGGAAAAGGGGTTTACTCAAGATATTTTTTGGTGAAGAAAAAAGGCCAAAAAGCAGAGTACAGACCCATTCTGGACTTGCGGTCACTCAACCTATCCATAAAAAAGGAAAAGTTTCGCATGTTGGCTCTCCATCAAATATATCCACATCTCAGGCAGGGGGATTGGATGTGCTCGCTGGATCTGCAAGATGCATATTTTCACGTTCCGATCAATCAGTATCACAGACAGTACCTGCGATTCCTAGTGGGATCCGCTCATTACCAGTTCAAGGTTCTACCCTTCGGGTTGAAGTCAGCCCCCAGAGTGTTCACGAAGTGCATGGCGGTGGTGGCAGCCGCACTGCGCCGCAGGGGCGTCTTCGTATACCCGTACTTGGACGACTGGCTGTTGAAAGGTCCTTCCCCAGACAGTGTGAGGATTCATTTCTTGAGCTGTCTCGAGCTGTGTCACCGGCTGGGCCTGCATGTGAATTTCGTCAAATCAACTTCACAGCCAACACAGAAAATACATTTTTTAGGAGCTCTGCTAGACTCCACGGTAGGAAAAGTGTTTCCTTCGGAGGAGAGACAGTGTTCCCTCATACAGAAATGCCAGCTGGTTCTGCGCAACAGAAAACTACCTGTGCGTCGGATTGCCTCCCTGCTAGGGTCGATGGCATCCTGCATCTTCCTGGTTCCCAATGCCAGACTACGAATGCGTCCTCTTCAGCAGGATCTGGAGGACAAGTGGGACCAGCAGACCGCTCGTTGGGACGAAAAAATAAGTCCATCAAACGCGGCTCGAGCTTCCATACCTTGGTGGATGAGAAAACAAAATTTGCAAGTCGGAGTTCCTTTCCATCAACCTCCGCCTGCTCAGACACTGATCACGGACGCCTCGCTGCAGGGTTGGGGAGCCCACATGGGTTCTCTCCAGACTCAAGGACTGTGGTCTCCAAAGGAGCGATCCTATCACATCAACATGCTAGAGCTGAGAGCAGTACACCTAGCCCTCAAAGCTTTCCTCCCCTCGATTCAGGCAACCTCAGTGTTAGTACAGACGGACAACACCACCACCATGTACTACCTGAACAAACAGGGGGGAACTCGCTCACGCACACTTTCCCTGGAAGCTCAAGCACTCTGGCATTGGCTCTTGGCTCGGAATCTGGCAGTCACAGCAGTCCACCTGCCAGGAGAACAGAACGTGAGAGCGGATGCACTCAGCCGTCACTTCGAAGACAGAGAAGACTGGGTGCTCAACGACGAGGTCGTCGAAGACATCTTCCAGACATGGGGTCGTCCCACCATCGACCTCTTCGCGGACGACGAAAATGCCAAATGCCGAGACTTCGCCTCACGGTTCTACCGACCAGGATCGAAAGGGAATGCCCTTTTGATAGACTGGTCAGGGGCATTTGTGTACGCCTTTCCACCCCTTCCGCTGATCCCGAAGGTGGTGACCAAGCTGTCCCATTCGTGCACGAGGATGATACTAATTGCCCCGGACTGGCCGAGACAATGGTGGTACCCGGACCTTCTGCACCTATCAGAGTGTCCTCACAAGAGGCTGCCGTGCAGACCGGACCTGCTGTCCAAGATGAACGGGAGGATTCATCATCCCAACCTTCCCTCACTGAACTTGGCGGCATGGCTCCTGAGGTCCTCCAGTATGGCCACTTAGGACTACCGCAGGACTGCATGTCCATCTTGAAGGAAGCAAGAAGACCGTCCACGAGGCATTCGTATGCATGCAAGTGGAAACGGTTTTACATGTGGTGTATGCAGAACAATTGTAACCCAATCAAAGGTCAGGAAGAGGTCATCCTTCCTTACCTACTTTATCTGGCGAAAGCAGGTTTGAAGTTTTCTTCCATTAAGGTACATTTAGCAGCTATAACTGCATATAGGCGTTCAGCTTCTCAACCTTCCTTCTTCCAGTTACAGGCTGTTAAGGATTTTTTGCAGGGTTTAAAGAAGGTCTATCCTCCGGTACGGCCTCCTTCACCACCCTGGGAGCTTAACCTGGTGCTATCAAAATTGATGGGTCCGCCTTTTGAACCCATACACAAAGCAACCTTACAGCATCTTTCTTGGAAGGCGGCTTTCTTGGTAGCGATCACGTCAGCTCGCAGAGTGAGTGAAATACAGGCGCTCTGCTCCAAAGAACCCTATACAGTCTTCCATCTTAACAGGGTTGTGATGAGGACGCACCCCTCTTTCCTTCCAAAGGTGGTGTCGGATTTTCATGTGAATCAGACCATCTCTCTACCCACCTTTTTTCCCAATCCCGCCACTCCTGCTGAGAGGGCTTTGCATTCTCTGGACCTCAAAAGGGTTTTAAAATTCTATCTGGATCGGTCCAAATCTATAAGAAAATCTGATCAACTATTTGTTAACTATGGGTCGATCAGATCTGGGTTCGCAGCTTCAAAGCGCTCCATCTCCAGATGGATAGTTTCATGTATCAAGCTTGCTTATCAATTAGCGCAGAAGCTCCTGGAGTTTACTCCCAGAGCGCATTCTACTAGAGGGAAAGCGGCTACTACTGCTTTTCTTCAAAATGTGCCCATGTCTGAAATCTGTAAGGCGGCAACTTGGAGGTCCGTCCATACATTTACGAGGCACTACTGTCTGGAATCAGACACCAGAGCAGACACCCAAGTAGGCCAGGCCTCCTTGAGGAATCTGTTCAACAGCTGATTTCGGCTGTTATGTTTCTTTGTGTTGGGTCACTTTACTCATTTACCTGCAGGTGGTTGATGGGCTTGCTATTCTATTCAGTGCTTATGACTATTGATGAGGATCCCCTGGAAGAGAAGGATAAGTTACTTACCTGTAATCCTAGTTCTCTTCCAGGGGTATCCTCATCAAAGTCATAAGCAACCCACCCGCCTCCCCAGGTAAATGAGAGATTTCTAAAGTGTTAAAGGATATCTTTGTGCCCTGACCTTCAGGGTTATGCAAAGAACAACTGACCTAACTGTCACCCCTGAGGCATGATGGGAAGCTAGGGGTCATGGCTGCCTTAAAGGCACGGTGCCAGTTTTTTGTTGAAAATGTTTTCATTTTCTATGCTATTGGTTTACAATGCAGCCTGTAGGCTAACAATGTCTACTTATTTTGCAGTTTTTACTCTTTATGAGTATTTTGCTCATTAAAAAACAGAGTTCAAGTACTAATTGTCCTCTGGTGTTTTTATATATTGGCAAAGGTAGTTTTTTATGTGTGTAATTACATTGTTTAGCCTCCTATTGAGAGCTGCATTGGTATGAGAAAAAATGATATATGTATATGCATATATGTAGAGCTGTATATATGTGATTTCCATATATAATTTTTATATTTCCGGGGTCCCCGCACGTGGGCGGGAATATTCAGTGCTTATGACTTTGATGAGGATACCCCTGGAAGAGAACTAGGATTACAGGTAAGTAACTTATCCTTACCTTGGTCCATCCAACCTAAAACTGGTGGACCTTTCTTGGCAATGTACAGTTTAGCACGTGTGCTTCTCCCTTTAAACTTGAATGTAAACTACCTGTAACCTAACATTTCAATTGTTTCTCCAGAATATCCCTGAGGATGTATATCAGAATCATGTAAACTGTCACCCACTTTGCCAACAAACTTATTTTTCCATAATTCCTCATTTATGATAGTGTATGGTGAACCGGAATCGGCAAAGATTTTGATTTCCACCCCACCAACACTTAACATGCATTCAGGTTTATTCATGGTGACGTTGTCATCTACATTAAGGATCAACTTGCTGGAAAGATTCATAATATTATTAACATTACCATCCTCAAATTCTTGACAATCATCGGAATTTCCCTCTTCTAGCACACATTTCACGCCAACTCTTTTCTTTCTGCACACTTTGGTATAATGTCCGAATATGCCACAATTTCTGCACCTCTGTTTAATGGCAGGACATAACTTACTATGGGCTAAATGATCCTTGCCATCACACCTGTAAGTTCCTACAGTACCTCTTCCTGCAGTATTTGTTCTCATATGGGGGCTTATACTGTGTAGGCATAATTTTGCTGTTAACTTTAGCAATCGTTTCATTACTCTTGTTTTTTTCAGTTAATTCTTTTGCACACCTACCAGACATTTCCCCTTTACGTACAATATTAATTATATCAAGCAAAGGAGAATCTCCATTCACCCATAATCTATCTTGAACAGCTTGATTATTTGTATGCTTAACCAGTTGATCCCTGATAAAATCATCCAATAGATTACCAAATTTACAATCCAAGGCAAGTTTCCTCAATTCAGACACATACTGGTCGACAGATTCTCCCTCCAGCTGTTTACGCTGAAAGAATTTATATCTAATTATGCCTATACATACTTTAGGGGCGAAGTAACAGTCAAGCTCTTTCAAAGCTGCAAGAAAAACATTAGCATCCCCCACGACAGGTGCCTTAGACATTTGGTTATACATTTTTAAACCATAAGGGCCTAATGAATGTAGCAACATTCTTTTCTTTTGGGCAGCTGGCATTTTTTCTGATTCATCAATTGCTTCAATGTAATTCAAGAAGTAGTCTTTCCATTCACTCCATTTTAGTGTAGGTTCTGCTCCGGACGGCCAGAAAGCATGAGGAGTTGAAATGGAAAAACGTTTGAGTTGCCATTGTTCCAAATAGCAGAATAATAACACAAAAATATGGCGTGCAGTTTTAATTAAAATTGAATGTACCTGTTTCGCACTTTATTGCCTTTCAAATTCACACATCAAATGCAGCCAGTATTCCAGTGAGCTGTATCGGATTCCGATTAATTACTTCCACTGAAGAGTCGTAAAAATCCTGAGGAACAATTCAGTGAAGTGACGGTGCGTTAGGGCACGCCCATTGACCTCACGTACGTATGTGTTGACGAGCTTGAACACCTCAGAAGGAGACTGTGACGGACGGAAAAGTTCCAGCTCCCGCTCCGACTGGAACTCAGCGTCTTAGACCAGGAAGGTTCGATGAAAATGGTTCCAACTGTGAATAAACGTTGGACACCCAGCGACGGTTCAACTTCAAAGGTAAACACGTCCTTGATGGCAGTAATCTCAATGTTAAAAAAATAAATAAATAAATAAATAAATAAAAGACACTTTTAAGGAATTACTCGCATTGAAAATCCGTAAGAGTACACAGCAGAGTCCGTCGTAATGCCGAATTTAGTATGAGGTTGCTTCCATTGTATTTGTAATGCAACTGCAGAGAATAACGTTGTCTTTAAGAACTGCAACAACAGGAATCACTTGTCTTGACTTTTCCTTAAACAATCAAGATATCGGTGCGTGATGCAGTAGTGCAGAACTTCTTTTAGTAATCCATATGTAAAACGTTGAGCCAAAAGTAGTACGACAAAAAAAAAGTTCATCAAAAGCGAACGAAAACGTCGGTATCCAGGCTTTACGTGGGTCCTGCTCCAGACAACTCGTCGCCATTTGTTGAGTACACAATACAGTACAACATTAGTTGAAGTGTACTTCTTTATTGTCTGGAGCCTTCAGTAACAACGTCCTGCTTCTCTGCTCTGTCCTTCTCCTAGTGACGCTACTCGAGCACTAGGTTCCAACATCGAATCTCCATGTTGCCAAGCAACATGTAAAACAAGAACACAACATTCCCACAACCCAACTGGCATGGAAAGAATTTTTTTTGTTTAAATATGTTGACTTTATAAATTCCATGGAGCTCCAAATATAATGTTATATCTGGTGGCAGACGTTTGCCACAGTTTGATTGAATCTCCGTGAAACTTTGCAGACCTATTGCTTTTTCTACATTGGTAGACGATGCAATGTTTTGCTGAGATTTGTCAAGTGGATGCAAATAAGAAAGGGGGTCCCAAAACACATTTTCCCACCAATGCGTTTTCCATAGACTTTTAATACATACGTAGCGCGAAAATGGGCAGTCGGATTTGAATGAAATTTGGCAGGTATATAGTTTATGGTGTGTAGATGATCGTCTCTAGTACAGGTAAGTAGGGTAAATACTTTTAAAGTTATAAGGCTTTAAAACTTAGTGATATATCAGAACATTGTAATTTCTTAAAATACTGCGGTACTTGCCAATGACAATATGATTAGCTAATGGCTGCCTTTTTCAAAAGTAAAAGGCAGCCATGTTGTTTTTGCATACTTTACCGATGTTCTGGTTATAGGCCTTAGAGAAAGGTAAGTAGTAGGCTTTTCCCTACCTATTACCATTTTATACAAGTGGTAATAGGTAGGGAAAATTAATTATAAGTTTCTATATATTTTATCATGGAGTACTGCGGTACCACCTAGGAAGTACCGCAGTGCTTAAGAAAAAAGTTGGAAAAAGAGTTATGTAAAAAGTTAAAAATACACTGTACTATTTCACAAATATACTGTACTACAGTGTATTTTCCATTTTTTACTTAAAAAAAAAATAATTACTAATGCAGAACCACAGTAACCACGGTACTACCTAGAAAGTAATGTGCTGTGTAGATTTTTTTTTAAATAAAAATGAATGTGTTAAAAAAAAAAGCTCTAATACACTGAGGGGCATATTCACAAGGATTCAACTCAGATTTATCGCCACCTTAACGCAACAAAAGTGGAGATAGATTTAACACACCATTCACAAGCTGGTGCAAACTGCAGACAACGCCAGTATTCCCGCGATAACTGCCCCAAAATCTAACACCACGGCGGACACCACCAACTAACCCTAATGAGATGCAGAGTAGGCGTTCCCGTGCAAAAACACACGAAAAAACAACAACACCACTTTCACAACGAACTGACAGAACTGCGAAGCGAACCAAAAACAGGCGACAAGCCGCGGTAGCCGCAGGTATTTAACACCTGCCTCAAGCAGGTGTAAAGACGGACGCTCTACCTGCAGTAGGCAACGGAGTCCCGCACACAGCCATACCCGAAGAACAAACGACGCCATGGAGCTACTCTACATGCAGCTCGGAGCCCCAACAGGGCCACAACACCCACCGCCACCACACCCAGGACCGCCACCACCCCCAGGACCCAGACCCGCCCCCGGACCACCACCGAGGCAGCGTAGAGTAAGACAGCGGACCTACCGAAACGCACCACTCTCACAGACCTAACGCCCACGGAAGTCATTGCCCACTACAGGCTCAAAAGGACAACCATCCTCCGCATCCTGACCCACATCGCCCACAGGCTGACGGTCCCAACACAGCGGAGAACAAACATCCCTCTGCAGACAAAGCTGCTGGCAGAGCTGCACCTGTTGGCCTCTGGGACCTTCCAACCAACAACTGCTAGAGTCGGAGGGGTCTCACAGCCAGCCCTATCAAAGTTCATCACACCTGTCCTGGATGCCATCATCAGCTTCATATCCCAGTACCTTCACTTCCCCAACACTGCGCAGGAACAGCTGGAGACTAAGCAAGGCTTCTACGCCATAGCCGGATTCCCGGCCGTGTTGGGGGCAATTGACTGCACACATGTCCCACTTGTGCCCCCTGCGGATACTGCACACCACTACCGCAACAGGAAGCACACGCATTCCATCAATGTGCAGGCAATAGTGGACCACCGGGGACTCTTCACCAATGTCGTCGCCAACTACCCAGGCAGTGTGCATGATTCCTTCATCTTCCGACAGTCCATCATCAACCAGCGCTTCCAGGATGGCACATATGGAACGGGACTGCTCGTTGGTAAGTACCAAATCAACACACCACACATCCCACAGCCACCAACGCACAAAGCACAACTGTGGGGATGCACACGTGACCTAACCACATCCGACATGTCAAACTACACGACCACCTACCAGACACGACTACACCACTCCATGGTCATCCTGGGCTACCCCTGCACCCAATACAGACTTCACATGGCACCACAGCCACACAACAGCTGAACGTGTGGAGATGCGGAATGCAGCCATGACACATGTGAGGCACTGCTCTGCCCTCATGACCCTACCCCAGTCTCCCGCAGGTCAGCGTCCCGTGGTGGTGGGCCTGTGTCGGCCGCTGTGCATCCGGGGCGACTAGCCCTGTGCGACTCGAGTCATCCCCCTTGTAGTTCTGACATTGCATGTCTGGGTGCCTGATGACTGTTGGTGTAGTTGCCAGCACAAGCTACTCCCTGAGGCCTGCTTACACTCACCCCACACACAGCCAGCACAGGCGTCACTGAATTGGTGGGCCTGCCACCAGATCCTGCCGAACCAAGTATTGACTCTTTTCTCCCTGCACTGTCACAGGTGATCAAGGATATGCACTCTGCCCTTGGATGATGACACCCCTCCGGGACCCGAACACCCCCCCACATACGCACCAGGGGCATTGTTGAACGCACATTTGGCGTGTTGAAGTCACGTTTCAGGTGCCTGGACGGCACTGGTGGGAAGCTCCTGTACAGCCCGGACGTCGTGTGCAAGATGATCGTTGCATGTTGTGTGTTGCACAACATCTGTGTTCGCACCAGGGCCCCATGGATCCCAGTTCCAGAGGTACCGGACGATGATGGTGGTGATGGGGCAGGTGGCCCACATCCCACTGCAGCTGCGGCAGGAATGGCCCGTAGGGACTCCATCATTGCCACTTACTTCTCATGAGCACATCACATTGTGACCGTCCGTGGCATTCATGGGACAGTAGTAGATGTCCAATTGCACTGCATGTGTGAATAAAACATATTTGCAGGTTACAGGTTGGAATTGTACATTGTCATGTTACATATCCCTGGAGTTTCAGATGTGATTTGCTATGTTGTGCACATTTTCCGAACCAGTTGTGTCCTGTGTTCAGTTGTTGCTGTTTGTACCGGGATGTTGTCAATGTCGGGGTGCACTTCTGCTTATGTGCGTATGCTGCACGGTGGGTGTGTCGCTCCTGCGGCTCTGATTTTTCTTCCACTGGTCTCTTTCATGAGGTGTGCCTGTAGGTTCTGTTCTTCCACGGTGCTTGGATGTTGTGGTGTGCATGTTGTCCTCTGCAGTTGGCCAGGGTGCATCCGTGGTACTCCGCTGTTGATGTATTTTGTTCTGTGGCATTTTCCGTATGCTGTTCTTGTGGTTTTTCCCGCATTGCGCGTGAGTATTGCTGCCCTCGCACTGGTTGTCACTGTTTTCTTATCGCGCTTTGGCCCATCGCAGCTTTTTTCGCGTTGTGGTTTGTGTTTTTATCTCCGTCGAGGTGGTTGTATCGCGAGCATTGGCCGCGGTGTCGGCCAACTATCGCATGCTACCGCCGTGTTGTGAATTCCACGTTGTCACGCGGTTATTTTCCCGCGATAGGCTGCGATGCTGAAAGTTGCGTTGCGCTACTCTTGCGGTAATTATCACACGTTCTTGTGAATATACCCCTGTATTTCACAAGCATAGTGTAATGCAGTGCATTTTTTATTTTCATGTAAATACTGCGCTACTTTGTAAGTACTAGCTCGGTACTGTGTAATCATTTTTAAAGAATAGGTAGAAAAATAATAATTAATTTCCCTACCTATTAACAGTGGAAATAGGTAGGGAACAAGAATAAAACCTACTACTTACCCCATCTGAGGCCCTAACCCCTAAAATAGAACACAGTGTGGTAAAAACTATATGGGTGCATTACTTTTGTAAAAGCAGTCATTAGCCATTCATATACTGCCTTTTGATCGGCATGTACCGCGTTATACCGCAAAATTACCACGGCACAACATAAAACTAAGGGGGTCAATACGATGCCGGTCTGACTGCCTTCCGTAGTACTGTAAGGAGGTGGACGAACCACCGCGTTCATGTCGAAAGCTGTCACTCCGGCCACTGGATTACAATGCATACAAATGCACAGAAATCCGGCCGCCGTGGACCATCCGTCTCCGAGTATTTCGACGGTGATGGTATCGGAACGGACCAATGGAGGCGGTCGGAGAGCGCAGCTGCGTATCGACCGCCCTCCCAATTCCGATGCATCATTCAGAGGAGCTGAGATTAGCGGTCCAACCACCTCATAAAAGCAGGCAGAAAGGGAGGGAGAAACACACTACAAGCACCCTCACGCAGTTGTCCATTTCCTACGCCGACATGGAGCCCATGTTACACTTCATGCCTGTTTGCTCACGGACCAAATCTGATTCAACGTGGACGCCACCGCCGGTAAGTGACACATCACCCTCACATATATGCTCCACAACCAATAACAGTGTCTGCCATTTCAGAGCAGCCCTGTAGTGTCGCTTATTGGAGAGGGGGAGGGGGTGCACGGGCAACATGTCAGTTAATGTACACTGGCTGACGTTTACTCAATCAAAATATTTTGGAGCACTCAAACATGCGGGCCAGAAGGGACCTTTCAAAGAATGACTATTGGCATACACAGGGCCTTACGTGGTCAGGCTCCTGCCGCGGCAGCAGTTCTAAATATCAGGTGCTGAGACGGGTCTGCCTTTCCATTCCTGCCCTCACCCTCAGGGTGAAAAATAAACATTAACTCTGCAGCTGTACCACCCTTAACTGCCTCTGATGTAACGTCAAAGACACTCTTTCTAGTTCTTTCACAGTCTCATTTCTGAAATGAACCCTTTTCAATATCATATACAACAAAGCCATAGTTTTTGTTTATTTCTCTCATGCAGCTAACAATCATCGACCAAGCCAATAGTCCTGGCTTGTTGTAGGCAGGGCCCGATCTAGAGGGAGGTCCAGGTGGGCGATGGCCTCCCAAGGTAGCCCCATGGCCTACTCAAGGTCCCATTTACAATTAGAACAGCTTTTGTTCATTCACTTAATGACTTACCTGGGCCTGCAGACTCCCTTCATCGTCTAAATAGTTTAGCTTCAATAAATGGCATCAATGCCGTGGGCTACTTGTAGTGCCTGGGACAAGTGTGAAGTCAATTGGAAATGTGACTGTCATCACGCATGTGTGAATAACAGGGGTACCTGTGACACTCCCAATACATCAAAAGAGACTGAGCCAAGCTCCCACGACACTGTATTAAAGAGAAGCCACTCAACAAAAACAATCTGATAGCATTTTGCCATCCCAAGAAAAGTAGTTGAACATGTATATACAAACATACAAATATCTTGAGTCTGACAATATATTTTCAGGGAATGTAAGGCACAAACACTACACTTTGCTTACATTGGGCTTTTTATTTCCCAAAACATTATTTCACAAAAATTTCTCAGTTTTGAATATATGAGCGGCTAGAAATGCATTTTAGCTCTGCTATAACAGGTCCCAAACAGATAAGATCAGATAGTGGGCTAACGCACTTGCTACTGAATGTTCCTACAACTAGAATCTTTCAGGAAGTGAACGTCCTACTATATGTGAATGACATCCTAGTCCTACTTTCACACCTGCAAACCTCGAGCTACACGGTCATGTCCATTATTCATGTTTTCTCTAAGGTCAACATTATCTGGACTGAGTGTCAAGTGTCACCCATGTCCAGTGGCATCACTATTGTTTGCACACAAGGCAACAGCATGAAATATACACCTGAGGTACTCCACGACTTGGGGGTGTAAATCAACAGAAGGCTGTCCCATATGGTGGAGCATAACATTCTCCCCATGATAGACAGAACTAAACAGGCCTGCGCAAAGTGGAGGCATGTTGACCTGTCACTCTGGTGTAATGTGCAAATAATCTAGATGTCAGTTGCCCCTTGACACAATTGAATATTTTGCAGCTCCTACCCAGAATTGAGGTCTACATCACTGTATATATCTGGAGCTGGCACAAACCTCAGCTCAGGGCATCTTACCCTCTGGGTGGGCACCATGGCTGGGTGCTGAAGGCTGCCTTACATCTCATTATCCTGTCTGGCTTTTCAACTCTCATTACCTTCCCTCTACATGCGGGCTCTGAGAGAGGCGCCACTATGGGTGTGGCTGGACTGCAAAGAAACCTTCTGGGATGTACAGATATCTCCCTTCAGGTTTACCAGGACACCGCTGTTTGTGCTATCACTACTAATCTGATTCTGGCTGCTATGGCGATAGCCTGGCAAGTGGTCCTTAAGTTATAAAATATCCCCCTCCTACATCCTAAGGCCCCACTGTAGCACAATGTGTAGCTGGGTATAGCTGGTGGGGCACTCAACTATGGGGTATATTCACAAGAACGTGTGATAACTACCGCAAGAGTAGCGTAACGCAAGTTTCAATAACGCAGCCTATCACGGGAAAATAACCCCATGTCAACGTGGAATTCACAACAAGGCGTTAGCATGCGATAGTCACCAGATAACGCGTCAAATGCCAGCGTGCAAATCAACACCACGACCAAAAAATACGAAACGTGAGAAATCATGCGATGAGGCCAATCGCGGTACAAAAAGCTGCGAAAAATCAGCCTCAGGCCTGCAACTCCCACGCGTCTGGCGGGCAATTGCACCATAAAAACCACAGGCATATCACACCAGAAACAAGCCAAAGCACGTAGCAACATCCATGCACCCTGACCCAGCGCAGAGGGCAACGCGAACACCACAACCCCCACAGACCACCAGCAAGGAACAACGGGGTCGGGGAAGGCCAAGGAGAAAAGGGAGAGGAAGACTGGGTGCAGACCGCAGGAAAACCAGACCAAGGCTACGGAGGCGACAGAACACTACCAGCAAATGACCCACAAGCAGACCACCTGGAATGCAGTCGGAGTGGCCAGGAGGCCAATCCAGGAGGCCAAGAGGCGTCGGCAGGACGTGACAACCTAAACCAGGTACAAACCCGCTGCCAACAGGAAGGCAGCAACGGCGACAGGAGGTGGCAGTCCAGCTCCACAGGAGGAGCAGGAGGAAACCCAGGCCACAGTCATCAGTGTGGAGAGGGTGCAAGGAGTAGGGAGTAAGGACACAGCTCGACAGGACCTGACACAACAACAACAGGGTGAGGATCCAACAGGGACTGGGGGACGGGGGTGATTGGCACAATGCCACACATGCACAATGAGGTGTGGCACACTGCACACCCACAATTACCCAGGGACATGTCCCCCATCCCCGTGGCACACTGCAGCACACACACATAGCAATCACAGCACATACCATGACAATGTGGCACAAAGTGCAACACCCACACTGCAGAACAAGGGACACAACTGGGTCCACCCAGGCGCAGAAACAGAACAATCAGATTGGACAGAGCAGGGAACTGTGAGATGCACATCTACCCCTACAACCCCACATCAGCCATGTAGGCCAAATGTACACTGTCCCAACTAAAATAGCCACCACCGCCCAAACAGTCACAATGTACATTGTCACACAGTCTGCATGTCGACAAGAACAAGGCGCCAACACAATGCCAACATGCACCTCCCCTTCACAATGCAGAGGGACAAACAACACCTCCCGCAGGTCAGAACAGACAACCCATCAGTGATGCCCGAGACGAACACCACAGGCCAGACACCGAAGCCCTACAACAGCCCATGGACATCCCACACAACCCACCACCAGGACCAGGGCAGACAAGCTACTCAGAGGAGAACCCAGACCCTGCAACAGACCACACAGCATGAAGTACCCGCAATCACGGCTGGCTCACAACACTTCACCCACCCACACATGGCATCCCAATGCCAGGTGGCAGAACGCCAAAAGGAGGTGGCCCAACAGGTGAGGGTGTTGCCAAACCCATGGAATGCGAACTAGAACACATACGTGGGTGTCCAATACCCTTCAGAGACCCCCCACACCCCACAAAGTAGACCCACACCTCCACAGAGACACATGCACATATCATGTTGAACTGGCTACGGGCACGTGCGCCCGGCCCCTTTATTGGCAGGGCCACATGTACAGTGACGCCTGTGCTGGATGTGTGTGGGGTGAGTATAAGCAAGCCCGCACGGAGTGCTTGGTGCTGCCAACAACCTGAACAGTGGACACCAGTGTAATGGAAACAGAAAACACCAGCATAACAGAGTCAAATGCAGAGCAACATGGAGGGATCCGGAGTAAGGACAGAGGTCACCCAATATTCAGTCTGGAGGTTCCGTGAGTTGCAGTGCACTGAGGTAGGGGCACTAGAGAAGAGCGCGCTCATGTGAAGAAATTTCTAGGATTGTGTCCCTTCGTGTTAGTCCTGATGCAGATCCAGTGGGGTGTTTTTCACCTGCATCAACTTCCTCATCAACGACACAGGTCTCCCACACTGCCTGAGGTGAAAGTTGCGTCCGCAGTCCACAGCGCAATACCCAGTAATAGATCCGGGTGTGTAGCTTGACTACCACCACCAGTCTGCATTCCTGCCTTGGGGCTGTTGCCTCCTGCCCTTCCATTGTCTGTGCCTTCTCCCGTCCGCACACTTGACACATCTTCCTCATCATAGTCCCAGGTGTACCCCACTGCATGAGGTGACATTGCTGCGCAACCCCACAACAGCACAAAACACAATCAGTAACGGACAATGGCTTGCGGTGCACTGAGTCACTGGCACCTGGAGTGCTGAGCAGGGTATCAGGCCGATGATGGCATCCACGACAGGTCTGAGCAACTCCGTAGGTCGGTCAGGACCACCCTTTCGACTCTGGCAGATGGCGGTGTTCCTTGCGGTGGTGGCGTGTGCCTCCTGCGGTGATGCGACGTCCGGGCCGGTGAAGACTCGATGCTATGTGTGGGCCATGGTGGCCCGCAGTTGAGGCCTGAGGATGCGGACAGCGCAGGGCCACAGACACATGGCGTTGATGACCCCAAGACCATCGCTGCAGAGGCCATTCAATGTCTCAGAAGAAGGTGTCCCAGACCTGACCAGCACAGAGTTAGTGGCCCCGGATGCACTGCGGCCGGCACAGGCACCCAGCCACGGGACGGTGACATGGGGTGCAGTCTGATGGGCCATGCGACCTGAGCGGGTCCCCATCAATGTCCGAGGTGTATGTTGCAGAGGGTTCCGGGGGACAGTGGAAGGTGTCCTCCAGGGCATGATGCGGAAGGTCTGATGTCATCTGGAAGCAGCAAATGGAGGAGTGGAAAGCGCAACCCTCGTTTGCACAAACAATTCGGGATCAGCTACATGAGGATGAAAACTAGCCCCTAGTCCACAGACTCAAACACCACCAATGTACGACCAGTGAGTGTCCATGTATGTCAGGGAACAAACTTAGTGGCACAGGTGCTGTGAGGGGATGCAGTCTGCGATGATGCCTGTACACAGATGTGAACTCCAACATTGCCAAATCAAGACTCTGTGACCTACTGGACCGCAGTGTAGGCCAAAGGCAGCGGTCAGCATGGTCCCACAGACACGTCTTGTGTGCTTGTGATGCATTTGTTTGCTTCACTGAGAGCAGGGAGATTAGTGATATCACCTCTGCAGTAGACATCCGGTCACTGCCATGGTGTAATCAAGACTCAGTTCCAAATGTGTGACTTACCTGACCGTGGTGTAGGCCTGAGGCAGCGGTCAGCACGGCCCATTCACCTAGTGTCGCCGGCATAGTTTGGATGGCCCCTCCGGCCTGCGTAGTTCAGGTTCAGTGGCACCACGTGTAGCCGGCTGGCGTTGAACAGGGTTAGTGGCACCACGTGTCGCAAGATGCCCATATGGAACTATGCCTCACTGATCGGGGGGTCTGGTGCTGTGGCCGCTGGCCCGGATATGGGGTCACTGCCATTCATGACTCAAGACAGTTCCACATGTGGGACCTACTGGTCCGAAGAGTAGGCCAGGGGCGGCTGTGGAGTACGTCAACGAAAAGGGAATAAAGCGGGCCGGTGTCGTGGAGGCCTTGATGGTCTGAGGTGGCTGCCAAGGTCTCGGGCCTCGGGCTTATGGCTTGCGCAGGCACGTGGTGGGCCCTCCTTGAAACACGCCGGTGTCGGAAGATGATCAGTGTGGCCTGGCTGCGCAGGGGCTGGCCTGACAGGTTCGTGGTCCAGCGTGCCGGGGTCCGGCAGGCGCATGGCATCGCAGGCAACTCCGCACACGAGGATGGAGTCGGCCTCGTGTCGAGGTGGGAAGCGCCGCCCTGGCAGAGACGTGGGTCTTTCTGGAAGGGGACCACGCCCAGGCCTACGTGGTTTTTATTCACACCCCTATGCTGGCGTGGCGTACGCCGGGCCATCCCACTCCGCTGACGCTTAGGGGGCGTAACAGGCAACATTTCCGCGAGGTCCACAACTGGCTGTGGTGACATGGTGGCGTCCACTGTCCACTACACACGCAAGCGGTGTATGTCGCCATGGATATGGGTGTGTTCTGCATACTGCGAGGTGTCCAGCACATCTCCGGCACTGTCGGCATTGTGTACTTTCCCAATCATGGTTCTACTGCATCCTTCACACATGCCTGGTTGCCACCTCTCCCCACATTCGGCTAGTATGTGGCTGAGGTGCCATGCCGTTGCTGGCTCATTTTCAGGGCTTGCCCATGTGGACATTGTAAGTTGTTCTGTCGTGTCTGGTGGGTGGGCATATTGTTGTGCCTGTTGTATGTGATTTTGTGACGTGTGCATTGCCAGAGTTGTGAGTTGCATGGTTGTGGTGTTGAGGTGTGTGGGGTGTTCATTTGTATATTGCCAAGGGGCTGTACATTTGCCTTGTTGCCATCCTGGGAACGCTGGTTGATGATGGACTGTCGGAGGATGAAGGTATCATGCACACTGGCTGTGTATTTGAAGGCGACATTGTTGGGTGTTCCACGGTGTTCTGTTGTTGCCTGCACATTGGTGTGAGACGTGTGCTTCCTATTGCGGTGATTGTGTGCTGTGTCACCAGCGGGCACAGGTAGTACATGTGTGCTGTGTGTTGCCCCCAACACGTGCGTGCATTCTGCTTGGGCGTATGGTCTTTGCTTGGTCTCCAGTGGATCCTGCGCATTGTGTTGTACGTATAGGGACTGGGGTACCAGGGTGATGGTGATGTCCAGGACAGGTGTGGGGACTTGGATGTGGCTGGCTGTGGGACTCCTCCGACTCTGGCGGGTGTTGGATGGGGGTCTCAGGGGCCAACAGGTGCAGCCACGCCATCAGCTTTGTGTGGGGTGGGATGTTGGTTGTCCGCTGTGTTGTTGCCGTAGGCCTGTTAGGCGATGATGGTCAGGATGCGTAGGTTGGTTGTCCCTTTCAGCCTGGAGTGGAAGGTGACATTGTCAGATGTTGGGTCTGTGCGGCTGGTACGTTTCCTGGGGTTCCGCTGTCTTTGTCTGCGCTGCGTCTGTGTTTGTCCGGGGGGGGGGGGGGGAGGAGGAGGTTCCGGGTGTGGGATGGGGTCCTGGGGTGGTGGGGGTGGGTGTTGTGGCCCTCTTGGGTGTCCGGGCTGCATGATGTGTGGCTCCATGGCATCTGTTGCCCTTCGGTTGTGGCCCTGGGCTGTGCTCCCTTTTGTGGTGCTGGCTGCCGTCCGACTTTACACCAGGTCAGAGCAGGTGTAGATTTCCTGGTGCTAACGCGCCTTATCGCCTGTTTTGAGTTTTTATCGCGGATGTGGCTGGTCGTTGTGAATGTTGAGGTGAGCTGTTGTCTCGGCTTTTGTCACGGGAACGCCTACTCTGCATCTCATTAGCGATATTTGCAAAGGTCCTCTGTGGCGATGTTTTTGGCGGCTGCTATCGCGGGTAAACTGGTGCTGTGGGCTGTTAACACCGGCTTGTGAATGGGGGGGTACATTTATCACGACTTTGGCTGCGATAAAGTGCCGTTAATTCGGCGATAGCTCCTTGTGAATATGCCCCTATGTATCCTGGTATGAGACGAGCATAAAACAAGTGGAACAACTTCTTAGTAATGGGTCCCTCAGAATGTTCACACACGTACAAATGGAGTTTGGCATGCAGGATGCAGACTAATGGCAATATTGTCTGCGGTCTCACTGCCTGCACACAGTTGGGACCACCGCACATAGATCCCTTAACCCTCCCAGTGCTTCAATATTCAGCACATGCCATTTAGAACTCAGTAGTAACTCCACATACCAATGTAAGTAACACCCAAAGGCCACATTGAATCACTGAATGGCTGTAGATGCAAAGTAATAAAACTCCACAGATACCTTGATGTTGTGCAATGGCAGAATACATATATGTACTTTTGAGTGATTTAAAAAGTAAAATACATATGTCCAGCGCACGTGTTTTGTAAGGCACTTCCTCTAGGACCAGACCCATGCATATGAAAGTGTAACCCCAGAACCAGTAGCGGCTGGCAGGGAACGGCAGTGGAGTGGCGGGCGGGAGAGAAAATAAAATAAAATACCACTTACCTTTTCTCCGGCCGCCGCCTCTCCTACTTCTTGTTCAGCTTCCTTCTTCCTGCAATCCCGGCAGCAGGAAACACCCGGCTTCCTGAGCCAATCACAACGATGCAATGCAGTGTTGTGATTGGTCTGAGAGCCGTGGTTCGGCGCTCAGACAGGGACAGGGAGGCTTTGCATGTTCCTCACCAGGCTGTGTAATGCAGCCTGTCGGGGAACATGCAAAGTGCGCATGACTGGTCAGCCCAAGAGGGCCGGCCAAACAGTCATGTGCACTTAGGGATTGTGCAAACCATACCTCCCCCTGTGCCATCAGCCCCGCGCCCCCATCCCACTTCTGCAGCTACAAAAAATAAAATAACGACATTACTATCATTTTATTTTTGCTACTGTGCTCTGAGAGCAGTGGGCACCTCTGAATCATTGGGGTGGGTGCTGTTTGGTTGGGGTGGGCTGGTTTGGGCAGGGAGAGGATAAGTTTGGGTTGCGGTGGGTGTGGTAGGCGGGTGGGTGGCAGTGATGGGCTCAATATTGGGTGGTGTGCTTACTGGTGTGGGAGAGGGCACATCAGGATTGGGAGGGCTGGGTTGGAGTATTTTGGGATAGGGAGGGTGAGCACTGTTTTGTTTTTTTGTGGGCCGATGAACTGGGGTAGGTAGGGGAAGAGGATCTTTTGGTTTATGGGGAGGGGGCAGATTCAGGTTGTTTCCTTTTCCTCTTCATGCTTTTGGAGGGAGGTATTTCTGAGGTACCAGAGTGGCCCCCTTTGTGGGTGTTGATGTTGAAGGGTACGGTATGGGAGGTAATCCAGACTTTTGGGTTTTGGTGGGGGTGCAGGTGTTGTAGGGAAAAGGTCAAGGGCACACTGCGTAAGCATTTTGCGACTCTAGGAAAGAGGAATGATGGGGGTTTGGTTTCAGAGGTAGAGGTATGGGACATTTGAGATGTGGATGCATGTGCGGTGTGTGTCTGTTTCTGGGTGTGCGGTGTATGTTTTGCTGTTGTTGTGGATGTGGTGTCTATCTGGCTGATGGGGGTTGTGTCTGTAGCTGATGTTGTGGCCTCTGTGGGTGTTGAGATAGAGTCTGTGGTTGTTGTAGTGCTGTCTGTCTGGCTGATGGGGGCTGTGTCTGGTGTTGTGGATGTGGCCTCTGTGTGTGTAGGGATAGAGTATGTGGCTGTTGTGGGTGTGGTGTATGTCTGGCTGATGGGGGTTGTGTCTGTGGCTGGTGTTGTGGATGCGCTCACTGTGTGTGTAGTTGTGGAAGTGGTGGTGAGCGTTGGCACTGCATGATGATTGGGTGTGCTGGTTTTAGCAAACTTATGTTTGTCCTTGCGTGTGCTCTGTGTGTCTGTTGATGTGCTAGCATGATGTTTGTGTGTGCTATGGACAGTTGGGGGATAGGTATAATAGTTGGGGAAGGGGTAGGAGGTGGGCCGGAAAAATATGAATGTATATTGGAAGGCTGCCATGAGTGTGGAAGCCAGAGCCTGAAGAGATCTATGTAAGCCAGACATGTCAGCATGAATTCCTTCCAGGTACGACACCATCATGTTTTGTTGGGATGTTTGCAAATGGAGGGCATTCAGCACTGCTGTCTGGCCCACAGAGATCTGCCTCAGGAGGTCAGCAGCCTCCACACTCATGGCAGCAGGGGATACAGAAGCAGGGGGTGAGGTGCCTGGGTTAAAGGAGACTCTTCCCTGCTTAGGGGAGCAGGGCCTGACAGCTGGTTGGGGAGTAGCAGGGAGGATGAGATAGTAGGGGTGTGGTGGATACAGATGTAGCAGATGGAGGTCCAGGCAAGTTCACCACCACCACTGGGTAATATTTACTGGAGCCAGATGAAGATGTTGATGAGTCATCCTGTAGCTACTCTGTGACACTCCCACCGTTCGCCGGGCCACTAGTTCCCTCAGTGTCACTTGGCAGTATGGTACCACTTTGGCCAGCTCCATCCCCACCTGTCTCGCCCCTGTCTCCTTCACTGCCCTGGATTGATGCTGAAACAAGAAGATACAATTGTAATTTGAAACAGCCTGACCACACTACACAAGCATGTCATCACACACCAAATCACATTTTAGCTGCTAAGTGAGATTATTAAGCTATAAATAGTTGGCCCCAACAGTGCCATTGGGACTTAGATAAATGGAGATTGAGGTGTACACAGAGCCAAATAAAATTGTCATCACCACTGTCACCTCAAACTACAGGTGTCGCCACATCCATTTTCCAGCCACAAAACAAATGTTGTCCTCAATCTGTATACATAGGTCCTTATCTCATACCAATGGTAAGAAATGTCATTGAATGGTATGCAGCTATTGAAATCTAAAATACACATTGTAACAAGGGCCTAAATTCATCTCCAGCTCAAGTTTCTGTGACACAGTACATGTACAAAAGATGGGTCCCTGCTACAGAGAAGTAGCAGTATCTTCAGAGTATCTACATCAATATGAACTGCACATCATATATGTTTGGCATTTCAAATGTGAAAATTTATATCAGACTCAAAGAGAGATGTTGCCATTGATAGATTTATCAGAGTACGCTACGTAGTGCCAAAATGTAGCACATGAGATCCAAATTTTGACCCTGGCTTGACAATTTGTAGTTATTTTGCATGGTAAATGACCATTGTACTTCAGTCTGTTTTTGAACTTACATTGTCCACATAGACACATTTGTGCCTACAAACTTAACAACGTTGTTAAATGTCAAATTTTCATCGTAATTTATGTTAAACATGGGGGTGGATGATGTTGCATTCACAAAGCAGGATCCCTCAAGTCGAAAAGGGAGTCTATTTCCATGCTAAGTAATGGATAGCTAACACATGCACCTATGTATTACTGAATGGTGAAAAACACATGAGCACAAAATGTCAGCACACCACTCCCTGAGATAACTCACCAGATACATAATGGACATACACAGATGCACATGTGCATTCATCCTGACTGCATACGCTTTTCAATGTACTGCAGTGTATCCTAGATTAAAAATTTACTTTCCAGCATGGAGAAGCATGTGTCTCGATACTTCCATTATTGACATGTGTAATGATGGAAGTCAATGTTGATATGTGGCTTAAAAACCCATGTCTTCATGCTCCAGTACGTGCTGACATACTCTCTATGCCCTTCAATTATTCACATTGTCATGTACACATTGCAGAACGCATGAAATAATGTTGAGAATTGTGAGCACTATGTGGACATCCTCTTCAGCATGTATGGAGCTGTGCTACATATGGCAGTGCAACGTAGGACTTCATACATTCCTACATGCTAGCTACAACATTTAGGCATACGTTTTGTTGTATTCCACATCTTGTTACTCAAGATTGGCCTCGTAACAAGTAAGATTTGTGCTCAGTGTCTGCATACACAGTGTAATATTATCACTTGCCATAAGCGAGGGGTCCAACATCAAGATACACACAGTAGTGTGTCAGCAAGACTCCAGGCACAAGGCTGTTAAGGTTGCTGCCTGGGGTCAATGTAAGGAATTCCTACCAACAATGATGTGGTAAATGTCTGCATATAGCCAGACATGTTGAAGTTCAAGATTGGACAGCCATTTCTGACTTCTGCTTGCTAAATCATGATGATTTGTAAAGTATCTTTAACTAACTACATGGTCCTGCATGCATACATACACATACAAACAGGTCCTCCTTGAGTGTAACATGAGTATATATTACCCGAAAATGTGACATAGCTGCTTGTAAGTGAAAAACAAGTCATGGCCATGTATGACATCTCACTGAGGAAAAAACTCACCCCCTCTTAGCTGCTGTTGTGCTTGCCACTGCCCATCAAGGTTGGGGTATGCCCAGTGGCGGCTCGCATAGGGCGTGCTGCGGGGCGGGGGAGGGGCAGGGTGGGGGTTTAGTAAACTTGGACATACGACGGAACGGAGGTACGTAATAATTACTTTCCTCCGTTCCGTCGTATGTCTGAGTTTACTACCCCCCCCACCCTGCCCCTCCCCCACACCGCCCTGCAGCACGCCCTATGCGAGCCGCCACTGGGTATGCCGCCGACAGTATGCGGGCCATTAGGGGGGGTCCGGTTTGGCAAGCGCCCCTTCTGCCGGGGCAGGACAGGCCCAGCTTGAACTTGGCGATCTTTTTGGGTCCATCTTCTAAGGTCCTCCCACCTCTTCTTGCAGTGAGCACTGTGCCGACGAGCGAACCCCAGGGACCGCACCCTCTGGGCGCTGGCTTTCTACTTCTTCACCTTTAGATGGGCCTTGACCTGTATGGTTGCAAAAGATGTAGATACTGAGTGAACATGGCACTTATGAAGTCATAAGCTATGGTGACACAGAGCTACAACACATTAACAATGGACTATATTGGATACATAACATCTTTGATATACACATGCTGACCTACTGACAACACATTCCTGTAAACTATATCACTCATTCTGTGTACTACCATCAATCTCAAAATTGTCTAAACGTACCGCACCACAGCCCTGACATGACATACCCTTGGACATCTACACATGTGTCATGAAATTCAAATTTCAAGATTGGAATACACTAATGTGACCTCCTGGAGGCTACACTTGTATATCTCCTAGGTACCGAAACCTGTACAGGGTAGATACATGTTTTCTAAATGCATGTGGTCAAAATGGTAAAACCCACATTGCACTTAATGGCCTTTTTATGTTTGCGAAAATAACAATAACCCTGCCATGCGCGTGTATGTAATTGTAAGAATGTAGATCAATGGACATGCAGATTCCTGAAGTGACCCTCTGACAGACTCTGCATGTGTCTGTGTGTACATGATTGAGAACAAGGCTTACACTGTGTGCCATATGTGGCAAGATATTTTGGGCACAACATCAACATGGCATTGTAAATGCAGCACATTTGCACTATCTCACACCGGTGGAGATGTTGTTTTAAACTACCAAGCCGAATTGACAAAATCTCTGTTTAAAGGTATAGTTTAAATGTGCTTTTTTACTGTATGTTTGTAGGTACAACCTATTTTTCATTTGAAATCTGAAGCCTGTATGAGTTAAGGGCCTGTGCTGAAGCAATTACTAACACTGAGCCCATTAGAAACATCACCAGTAGTCTCAGATGTGTATCCATCATCTATGTGTAAATAGTACATATAAGGTTGTGCTGTACTCACCTGCTCCTCTGGTGTGCCATAGATCTGGTGGTACAGGGAAGGACCCTTTCTACCAGTGTTTCGAGCTCCTCTGGAGTGAAGGGAGCAGCCCTCTTCCCTGTACACATGACATGTTGGCTCCCAGAAATGGCAAACAGCAGCTACAGGTGTTGATGGATTATTCGCAGCAGTGTCTTGAGGCAGTGTGTAAAATATGAGCATCAGCTACCTTTATATCTCGAGCATAGGCGGTCTTTACAGTAGACAGTCACGTACATTGGCCCTTAGCGGTCGCATTTTCAACCTTGATCCAATGGCTGTGACCGCATTGTTCGGACGCGCCTAACGCACGCTGCAAATCAGCCGGCGGACAACGAATGGGCATATCCTATACATGTACAGCACAAATGGGGCCGCTCCCAGTTAAGTGACCTAGGTACTACAGTTTTTGTTTTGTGAGTGCAGGCATCTCACAAAAGTGAAGGACTGGTCTCACACACCACCTGGTGTCATGCTTCATCATTGACCAGTCCTCGCCCTCTAAAAACTTGGTTTGATAGAGGGCGGGCATACACCTGACAGGGATGCACTTCTAAACTAAGTGGGGCCCTTACAGACAAAAAGTGAGTTTAAAAGGCCATTATAGATGTCGACCACACTGACCACGGTGGGGGACAATAGAATCCCCAGCACACCGATCACTTATTTTAATCACTATATAGATGCCAGCTATATTAAAATTAATTTGACATCTATAATGGCCTTTTAAACTCACTTTTTGTCTGTAAGGGCCCCCACTTAGTTTAGAAGTGCATCCCTGTCGTCAGGTGTATGCCCGCCCTCAATCAAACCAATTTTTTAGAGGGCGAGGACTGGTCAATGATGAAGCATGACACCAGGTGGTGTGTGAGACCAGTCCTTCACTTTTTGTGAGATGCCTGCACTCACAAAACAAAAACTGTAGTACCTAGGTCACTTAACTGGGAGCGGCCCCATTTGTGCTCAACATTATATGGCGGAGGCTGCCTGCTCCTAGCACCCCGTGCCTCTGGTTCCCTTCCCCAGATCTTCTCTGGGGTTTCTGGTGGTTACACATATGTTATACATGCCTCACCTCAAGCAGTCCGTGTTGTCGGTCAAGGCAAAACATCTTAACACGGCGATCACATTTTACAACTTAATCCAATGGCTGTGACCGCATTGTTAAGACACGCCTACCCTGCAGTTCAAATCAGTCGGCGTACAAAGAATGGGCATATCCAATACATGCCTCACCTCATGCGGTCTGTGATGTCGGTCAAGGCAAAACATCTGAGCACAGCGGTCACATTTTCCTTCTTAATCCAATGGCTGTTACCGCATTGTTCAGACACGCCTACCGCGAAGTTCAAATATGGAGAGGTTGCGTGTCCTGTAATTTGATAATGTAATCGCCATTGCCCCTGTTGACATATTTACACCGGTTTACTGCATTTCAAATCAAATTTGATTTCTTTGTATGTATGTAGTGAGTGGCACAGGTGATAAATGTTGAAGGTATCCTGGTGTAATGCATCACATTCTCTTACATCTAACTTACAGCATCCTTCAATGAAAGTAATCAGTAGTCCATGATGTGAAGAGCAGTGTATGTGTTAACTTGTAAATCATTGTGACTTCACATCCTTTGTGTGGGTTTCTTGCTGAATGTATCCTTGACATTGTAAGTTTTATCCATGTATCTCCATTCCACATATAGGTTACATGGCAGAGGTAGGAGACCACAGCCTCCAGTATACTGACCTTTCCCAGACCTACATGCTATGCAAGAACGAGATGTAATCATGAAGTACTGTCTTGATACTCAGACAATAGAGCATCTATGTGCACAGTTGGAACCAGATTTACGTGCTCGTCAAAACTATCCCATGGCTCTGACACCAATGGTTAAAGTAATAGCAGCACTACATTTTTTTGCTACAGGTTCCTTTCAGTATACTGTGGCCACATTAGGAGGTATGTCACAACCTATATTTCTCCAGTATTGGGGTATCTTTCATAGATTCACATGCTTGAATCATTCCCCGTCGGAGTGGGAGTCCCACGGTACATAAAAATAGCAATATATATATATATATATATATATATATATATATATATACCATATCCTAGGTAAATTAGAACCAGGAAGTAAGGTAGCCAGAAATCAAAGGAAAAAAATCCTCCACTTTCATGACTCGTCCAAGTCATTATATATAGTCCAAAGTCCAGCCAATCAGGCGACAGCACCACCCAGAATGTTCTCCTCAGAGGCTCAGGCTCTCAGATTTTCTACCGCACGTCGTGTGAAGGGAGTCTCCCTGAGCTCTGCTCAGTTTTTCTTCTCAGTTCTTTGGATTATATTCTTCTTAGGATGTCTTCTTCAAAGAAGTCTCTTTTTCGCCCTTGTGACTCTTGTGGGAAGCTCCGGCTGTTTTCAGAAGATCCCCACAAGAAGTGCATTTATTGCTTATATCCTGACCATCAGGTGAGAGACTGCAAGATCTGCAGAACTTTTCCCCAAAAGACTGAGGGACAGAGAGGGGCGTCTACTTCTGTGGCTACAGAAGATGAAAGACCAGGATAATCCCTTATCTGATGTGGGGAGTATTGCCTCTGTTCAGTCTACGTCCTCCAGAAAGAGGATTGCTGACACAAATTTATCTTCTCCTGGGGCTAAGGTGTCGAAGAAACAACCCTCCAGCAGTGCTGAGTTGCCTTCTACTTCAAAAAGACTCTTCCACCTTCTAAGCCTAGATCTATAGCTTCTACGCCCCGAGAAAGTCTAAAAAGTCTCTCTCTTCTAAGCAAGTTTCTGACAAGGATTTGCCTCAGAAACGGAGTTCCTCGTCGACGGGCTCGTCGGCGACTCCTTCGTTGACGAGCTCTTACATTGCAACTACGACGTCGACGGCAACATTCTCATCGCCGAAGGCACAAATGATCATGTCGTCGGCGTCTTCGCCGTCGACGCTGGTATCCGTCTCAGTCAGACCAGTTCCGTCGACGAAGGTGTTGGTATCTACCGTCGACGCTCCGACGACGAAGAGTAAAGGAGTATCGTCGTCGACTACCTCGTCGACGACCATCCCGTCGACGAAGGTCCCGTCGACGAAGTCCGTCCCGTCGACGAAGCCCGTCTCGTCGACGAAGCCCGTCTCGTCGACGAAGCCCATCTCGTCGACGAAGCCCATCTCGTCGACGAAGTCCATCTCGTCGACGATACTTCCGTCGACGCCTGCCCCGACGACGACTACTTCGTCGACGGTTTCCTTGTCGACGTTACCACTAGCCTCATGCACGGCTCTGCAGGTTTGGTCTTCGTCGACGCCTGCAGTAGAGATTACGCCGTCTACGTTGCCTCCGTTGACAACGACGTCTTCTTTATTACAAAGACGTGCATCTTCTTTAAATGTACGTTCTCCGCTCACAATCTCTCCTCCTAAGGTTCACCTTAGACTACCTGACCAATTGCTAACCTCTGATGAAGACGATGAACAATCAGAAGAAGGTGATATGTTCCGTACCGCCAGGAGCCCTTCAGAGCTCCTCATTAAATATCAAGATGAGGATCCAGAGGATGACGTCTGTCAGGAAACGGTTCCTTTACCTCCAGATTCACTGCCTACGGCCCAAATGCCTTTGGCTCTTTTGAACAATCTACAATACATGTTAGATGATTACTATCGCCGTTTCCCTCCATCAGAATCGGTTTCTTCTATGCCGCCCACACCTGTGCCTCAAACTTCATCAGCTTTAAGGTCACCCAGGCCACATTCTCCTGTACTGTCGCAGCACTCTCAGGGCGCCCACACCTCTGACGACGATAGAGAGGAAGGAGAATTAGATGACAGATCTTTACTCACGGAATGGGATGAGTATCAGATTCAAACTCCATCGCCTTTAACTCCTGCTCCTGTCGATTCTCCTCCTGCTGACGTTGGAGGTTTTCACCTTCTTATGGAGAGAGCTACAAAGCGTTTTCTACTTTCTATGGAAACAAAACAGGATGATTGCTTCCTCTATGATTTTAAGGATCAACCAAGGAGACAAATACGATCCATTCCCATTATTGACTTCATTTGGCAAGAGGGATTGAAGGTTATGAAAGCTCCGGCCTCTATTCCTGCGGTCATGCCCCGCCTTGATAAAAAATACAAGGGGCCGGACAACTCGCCTGCATGCTTGATTGGTCAACCAAAGGCAGATTCAGTTATAGCACAGGCAGCACAACGACGAGCGCGGAATCCCTCCTCTCCGCCCCCCCCAGATCGGGACGGTAGACGTTTGGACGCTATTGGGAAGAAGGTGTCCACTATGGCAGCGACAACAGTTCGGGCAGCTAATTCACTGGCTATCTTAGGACGCTATGATAGACAAATGTGGTCGGACATTGCTCCCTACATTAACATGTTGTCTGAGCCTTCTAAATCAGAGGCGCCTAAAATCCTTCAGGAAGGGGAACGAATCTCGGCTGAGATTATAGATTCATCAGTGGATGTTGCCTCTACAGGTTTTCGGCAAATGGCAGGTGCTGCAGTCTTGCGGAGGCAAGGCTGGTTAAGATCAACTTCATTTCGCCAGGAGGTTCAGGCTAAGATATTGGACATGCCCTTTGATGGCGAGACTCTTTTGGGAACCATGTTGATGAGGCCATACAGACCATTAAAAAAGATACTGAGACAGCAAGTTCTCTCGGAACACTTCAGTTTCGTAAACCGCCCTTTCGGGGTGCGAGGGGCGTGGATCCTTTTCTACTAGAGGAGGATATAATCAACAGAGACAATATCAGCCCTATCAAAGTAATCAGCGCTTCTCTTCCCAGCGCCAACAACAATTCAGGCAACAATCAGCGACCTCTTATTCGCAAAATAGAAGGAAGTCTACCTTCCGAGGACGTGATACCTCTAAAAGCAGTGACAACTGCCACCTGCTCGACCACTTACCCCTTTACAAGTTAGAGGAAGAATCTCCCGTTATTACTCAAACTGGTCGAAAATAACAACAGACAAATGGGTCTTGGACATTGTGGCCAAAGGCCACGTTCTAGAATTCATAAAATTTCCTCCAAATTTTCCCCCAAAGGCCCACCTCCAGCTCACCTCTCAGAGCTCTTTGCCCAAATAAATTTGATGCTGCGAAAGGGAGCCATCGAAGTAGTCCCTCGACTGCAAAGAGGAACGGGTTTCTATTCCAGATTTTTTCTCATAAAAAAGAAATCGGGAGAATGGCGTCCCATTTTAGATCTTCGCTCCCTCAACAAATCTCAAGAAATTATCATTCCGGATGCTAACTCTGCAAGAAATTCTTCCTCTCCTTACTGCGGGGGATTACATGACCACCCTCGACCTCCAAGATGCTTATTTTCATGTGCCAATTCTACCCAGACACAGAAAGTTCTTGAGGTTCAGAGTGGCTGGCAGGGACTTTCAGTTCAAAGTCCTCCCTTTGGGCCTACGTTCCGCACCCCGGGTCTTTACCAAGGTCTTAGCACCGGTGGCTGCACACCTTCGACTGGAGGGAATTCAGATTTTTCCCTATTTGGACGACTGCCTTATCAAGGCGAATTCCTTCAACAGCGCAAACATCCATACTCAGAGATGTCTATCCCTGTTCCAATCTCTGGGCCTCTCCATCAATTTCGACAAATCTCACCTCCTCCCATCGCAGGAGAGAACGTTCTTGGGAGCCACCATAGACACGTTGCGAACAGAAGTCTTTGTGTCAACCGAAAGACAAATGAAACTTTGCAATCTTGCACAGCTACTAAGATCAAAAGAGTACGTTTCAGTTCGACGGTTCAAGTCGCTTCTGGGGATGCTTTCATCTTGCATTCCTCTGGTCCCCAATTGCCGTTTCAGAATGAGACCCTTGCAAGAGGAACTCAACAAACAGTGGCTGCAAGTCTCGGGATCATTCGACGATCTCATTCGCATCACTTCACAGATAAGGGACACTCTACGATGGTGGACTTCAAAGACAAATGTAGCAGCAGGCTGCTCATTCCTCATGAAACCTCCAAGCTTCGTCATCACCACGGATGCCTCCCTAGAAGGATGGGGAGCCCATCTGCAGGGACTGACAGCAAGCGGAAGATGGGATGCTCAGCAAAAGACTTGTCATATCAACCTTTTGGAATTGCTGGCGATCTTTCTAGCCCTGAAGTCTTTTCGCACCATCATTCTCGGAGCATCAGTGTTGATTCGGACGGACAACACAACAAGTATGCATTACTTGAACAAACAAGGAGGAACAAGGTCCACACTGTTGTCTCAACAAGCCCAGGAAATGTGGGATTGGGCGATCAAACATCAGATAACTCTGACAGCAGTCCATGTCCCGGGAGTGTCCAACGTTCTTGCGGATTCCCTCAGCCGCTTGACAACTTCCAATCACGAGTGGGAGCTCCATCAGCCAACGTTGAATCGAATTTTTCAGGAGTGGGGTCAGCCCAACCTGGACTTGTTTGCAACCAGTCTGAACCGCAAATGCCCATTCTTCGCAAGTTGGCGTCCCCACAACGAATCATGCGGAAATGCCTTTTTGATGAACTGGTCGCAGATTTATGCCTAAGCTTTTCCACCGATACCGTTGGTTCCCAGGGTTCTCTGGAAAATGAAGAAGGAACCTTGTCGCCTAATACTCATAGCTCCCAGGTGGCCTCGCCAGTTCTGGTTTACCGAACTACTCCTTCTCTCCGAATGCCATCCCATTCAGTTGAGACCAATACCGAACCTTCTATCCATTCAGAACGGTCAGATCTGCCATCCGGATCCTGCATCCCTGCACTTAGCAGCCTGGCGCCTGAGCACCTTGAATTCGCCCACTTAGATATTCCTTCTAACTGTAGAGAAGTTCTGGCCAATGCTAGGGCGTCTTCCACAATAAAGACATACACGCTTAAATGGAAACGATTTTGCCTGTGGTGTCAAGCCAACAACATACATCCAGTACATGCAAAGCCGGAACAAATTTTACCTTTCTTCCTGCATCTGGCAAGATCAGGCCTTTCTCATTCTACGCTTAAAGTATTCTTAGCAGCTATCTCAAGATTTAGGCAGGATGGTTCCAACTCTCTCTATTCCTCTAGGATCATTCGACAGTTCTTTAAAGGGTTGTTTCGTATGTTTCCACCTATTCGCCATCCACCTCCAACCTGGCATCTTAACGTTGTGCTCTCACAACTTATGCGACACCCCTTGAACCTATTCATCGGACAGAATTGAAGTTTCTTTCATGGAAGGTGTCTTTACTATTAGCCCTCACATCTGCTAGGCGGGTCAGTGACATTCAAGCCTTCACTATAAAACCGCCGTACCTTCAATTCACAAGAGATTCCGTAGTGTTACGCACTAACCCCGTTTTTATGCCTAAAGTACCTTCGGACTTCCATCTCAACGAACCGGTCATTTTAAAAACTTTTTTTCCCAATCCTCAATCACCTGCGGAAAGGGCTTTACATACTCTTGATCTCAAAAGGTGTCTCAAATTCTATTTGCAAAGGACATTTTCCATACGGAAATCTGATCAGCTATTTATAGCTTATGGAAAAATGCGTACAGGACACCCAATATCAAAACAGTCCATTGCCCGTTGGATCTCTGCTGCGATTGGTTTCTGTCATCAGCTGGCAGGCAGACCTTTACAGACAACTCCAAGAGCACATTCTACGAGAGCAATCTCTTCCTCTACCGCTCTCTTTGCTGGTGTGCCTATTCATCAAATCTGCAGAGCTGCTACGTGGTCCAACAGGCACACCTTTACAAGGCACTACTGTTTGGAAGCTGCCAATGATGCAGACACGTCTGTGGGACAGGCGGTTCTCCGTAATCTTTTTGAATAAGGTGAGCCTCTGTTTTTCCCTCCTCCTCTTACTATTGTTTTAACATGGATTTATACATATATATCTTTATATGTGAATAGATATATAACAATAAGCTATATGTTTGTGATTACACTTTGACTGTGTTATGCATATGCTTATGTTGTGGTGATAAGGTCACTAGTATTGTTCTGCAGTCACTGCTATCTACTCTGATTCAAGCATGTGAATCTATGAAAGATACCCCAATACTGGAGAAGAACAAAAGTTACTTACCTGTAATCTGTGGTTCTCCAGTATTAGTATCTTTCATAGATTCACATGCAACTCCGCCCACCTCCCCTCAGAGGCTCTTTTGCTATGCTCTGTTTCATTCTGGATCACACTTGTGCTGGAAAATCTGAGAGCCTGAGCCTCTGAGGAGAACATTCTGGGTGGTGCTGTCGCCTGATTGGCTGGACTTTGGACTATATATAATGACTTGGACGAGTCATGAAAGTGGAGGATTTTTTTCCTTTGATTTCTGGCTACCTTACTTCCTGGTTCTAATTTACCTAGGATATGGTATATATATATATATATATATATATATATATATATTGCTATTTTTATGTACCGTGGGACTCCCACTCCGACGACGGGGAATGATTCAAGCATGTGAATCTATGAAAGATACTAATACTGGAGAACCACAGATTACAGGTAAGTAACTTTTGTTCTTAGTCGTATACGTGAGGTACTTGGAGCCATGTTGAAACAAATGGACAGCTATATCCAGTTTCCAAGGCGTCAGGATTTGCCCAATGTGAAGGGAGACTTTTATGGATTGACTCAGTTTCCACATCTCATTGGATCAATAGATGGTACACATGTTGGTTTGGTGGCACCCTCAAGGCAATGAACAGGTGTATAGGAACAGGAAGCACACCCAGCCAGTATTCCAGTGAGCTGTATCGGATTCCGATTAATTACTTCCACTGAAGAGTCGTAAAAATCCTGAGGAACAATTCAGTGAAGTGACGGTGCGTTAGGGGCACGCCCATTGACCTCACGTACGTATGTGTTGACGAGCTTGAACACCTCAGAAGGAGACTGTGACGGACGGAAAAGTTCCAGCTCCCGCTCCGACTGGAACTCAGCGTCTTAGACCAGGAAGGTTCGATGAAAATGGTTCCAACTGTGAATAAACGTTGGACACCCAGCGACGGTTCAACTTCAAAGGTAAACACGTCCTTGATGGCAGTAATCTCAATGTTAAAAAAATAAATAAATAAATAAATAAAAAAAAGACACTTTTAAGGAATTACTCGCATTGAAAATCCGTAAGAGTACACAGCAGAGTCCGTCGTAATGCCGAATTTAGTATGAGGTTGCTTCCATTGTATTTGTAATGCAACTGCAGAGAATAACGTTGTCTTTAAGAACTGCAACAACAGGAATCACTTGTCTTGACTTTTCCTTAAACAATCAAGATATCGGTGCGTGATGCAGTAGTGCAGAACTTCTTTTAGTAATCCATATGTAAAACGTTGAGCCAAAAGTAGTACGACAAAAAAAAAGTTCATCAAAAGCGAACGAAAACGTCGGTATCCAGGCTTTACGTGGGTCCTGCTCCAGACAACTCGTCGCCATTTGTTGAGTACACAATACAGTACAACATTAGTTGAAGTGTACTTCTTTATTGTCTGGAGCCTTCAGTAACAACGTCCTGCTTCTCTGCTCTGTCCTTCTCCTAGTGACGCTACTCGAGCACTAGGTTCCAACATCGAATCTCCATGTTGCCAAGCAACATGTAAAACAAGAACACAACATTCCCACAACCCAACTGGCATGGAAAGAATTTTTTTTGTTTAAATATGTTGACTTTATAAATTCCATGGAGCTCCAAATATAATGTTATATCTGGTGGCAGACGTTTGCCACAGTTTGATTGAATCTCCGTGAAACTTTGCAGACCTATTGCTTTTTCTACATTGGTAGACGATGCAATGTTTTGCTGAGATTTGTCAAGTGGATGCAAATAAGAAAGGGGGGTCCCAAAACACATTTTCCCACCAATGCGTTTTCCATAGACTTTTAATACATACGTAGCGCGAAAATGGGCAGTCGGATTTGAATGAAATTTGGCAGGTATATAGTTTATGGTGTGTAGATGATCGTCTCTAGTACAGGTAAGTAGGGTAAATACTTTTAAAGTTATAAGGCTTTAAAACTTAGTGATATATCAGAACATTGTAATTTCTTAAAATACTGCGGTACTTGCCAATGACAATATGATTAGCTAATGGCTGCCTTTTTCAAAAGTAAAAGGCAGCCATGTTGTTTTTGCATACTTTACCGATGTTCTGGTTATAGGCCTTAGAGAAAGGTAAGTAGTAGGCTTTTCCCTACCTATTACCATTTTATACAAGTGGTAATAGGTAGGGAAAATTAATTATAAGTTTCTATATATTTTATCATGGAGTACTGCGGTACCACCTAGGAAGTACACGCAGTGCTTAAGAAAAAAGTTGGAAAAAGAGTTATGTAAAAAAGTTAAAAATACACTGTACTATTTCACAAATATACTGTACTACAGTGTATTTTCCATTTTTTACTTAAAAAAAAAATAATTACTAATGCAGAACCACAGTAACCACGGTACTACCTAGAAAGTAATGTGCTGTGTAGATTTTTTTTAAATAAAAATGAATGTGTTAAAAAAAAGCTCTAATACACTGAGGGGCATATTCACAAGGATTCAACTCAGATGTATCGCCACCTTAACGCAACAAAAGTGGAGATAGATTTAACACACCATTCACAAGCTGGTGCAAACTGCAGACAACGCCAGTATTCCCGCGATAACTGCCTCAAAATCTAACACCACTGCGGACACCACCAACTAACCCTAATGAGATGCAGAGTAGGCGTTCCCGTGCAAAAACACACGAAAAACAACAACACCACTTTCACAACGAACTGACAGAACTGCGAAGCGAACCAAAAACAGGCGACAAGCCGCGGTAGCCGCAGGTATTTAACACCTGCCTCAAGCAGGTGTAAAGACGGACGTCTACCTGCAGTAGGCAACGGAGTCCCGCACACAGCCATACCCGAAGAACAAACGACGCCATGGAGCTACTCTACATGCAGCTCGGAGCCCCAACAGGGCCACAACACCCACCGCCACCACACCCAGGACCGCCACCACCCCCAGGACCCAGACCCGCCCCCCCCCGGACCACCACCGAGGCAGCGTAGAGTAAGACAGCGGACCTACCGAAAACGCACCACTCTCACAGACCTAACGCCCACGGAAGTCATTGCCCACTACAGGCTCAAAAGGACAACCATCCTCCGCATCCTGACCCACATCGCCCACAGGCTGACGGTCCCAACACAGCGGAGAACAAACATCCCTCTGCAGACAAAGCTGCTGGCAGAGCTGCACCTGTTGGCCTCTGGGACCTTCCAACCAACAACTGCTAGAGTCGGAGGGGTCTCACAGCCAGCCCTATCAAAGTTCATCACACCTGTCCTGGATGCCATCATCAGCTTCATATCCCAGTACCTTCACTTCCCCAACACTGCGCAGGAACAGCTGGAGACTAAGCAAGGCTTCTACGCCATAGCCGGATTCCCGGCCGTGTTGGGGGCAATTGACTGCACACATGTCCCACTTGTGCCCCCTGCGGATACTGCACACCACTACCGCAACAGGAAGCACACGCATTCCATCAATGTGCAGGCAATAGTGGACCACCGGGGACTCTTCACCAATGTCGTCGCCAACTACCCAGGCAGTGTGCATGATTCCTTCATCTTCCGACAGTCCATCATCAACCAGCGCTTCCAGGATGGCACATATGGAACGGGACTGCTCGTTGGTAAGTACCAAAACAACACACCACACATCCCACAGCCACCAACGCACAAAGCACAACTGTGGGGATGCACACGTGACCTAACCACATCCGACATGTCAAACTACACGACCACCTACCAGACACGACTACACCACTCCATGGTCATCCTGGGCTACCCCTGCACCCAATACAGACTTCACATGGCACCACAGCCACACAACAGCTGAACGTGTGGAGATGCGGAATGCAGCCATGACACATGTGAGGCACTGCTCTGCCCTCATGACCCTACCCCAGTCTCCCGCAGGTCAGCGTCCCGTGGTGGTGGGCCTGTGTCGGCCGCTGTGCATCCGGGGCGACTAGCCCTGTGCGACTCGAGTCATCCCCCTTGTAGTTCTGACATTGCATGTCTGGGTGCCTGATGACTGTTGGTGTAGTTGCCAGCACAAGCTACTCCCTGAGGCCTGCTTACACTCACCCCACACACAGCCAGCACAGGCGTCACTGAATTGGTGGGCCTGCCACCAGATCCTGCCGAACCAAGTATTGACTCTTTTCTCCCTGCACTGTCACAGGTGATCAAGGATATGCACTCTGCCCTTGGATGATGACACCCCTCCGGGACCCGAACACCCCCCCCCACATACGCACCAGGGGCATTGTTGAACGCACATTTGGCGTGTTGAAGTCACGTTTCAGGTGCCTGGACGGCACTGGTGGGAAGCTCCTGTACAGCCCGGACGTCGTGTGCAAGATGATCGTTGCATGTTGTGTGTTGCACAACATCTGTGTTCGCACCAGGGCCCCATGGATCCCAGTTCCAGAGGTACCAGACGATGATGGTGGTGATGGGGCAGGTGGCCCACATCCCACTGCAGCTGCGGCAGGAATGGCCCGTAGGGACTCCATCATTGCCACTTACTTCTCATGAGCACATCACATTGTGACCGTCCGTGGCATTCATGGGACAGTAGTAGATGTCCAATTGCACTGCATGTGTGAATAAAACATATTTGCAGGTTACAGGTTGGAATTGTACATTGTCATGTTACATATCCCTGGAGTTTCAGATGTGATTTGCTATGTTGTGCACATTTTCCGAACCAGTTGTGTCCTGTGTTCAGTTGTTGCTGTTTGTACCGGGATGTTGTCAATGTCGGGTGCACTTCTGCTTATGTGCGTATGCTGCACGGTGGGTGTGTCGCTCCTGCGGCTCTGATTTGTCTTCCACTGGTCTCTTTCATGAGGTGTGCCTGTAGGTTCTGTTCTTCCACGGTGCTTGGATGTTGTGGTGTGCATGTTGTCCTCTGCAGTTGGCCAGGGTGCATCCGTGGTACTCCGCTGTTGATGTATTTTGTTCTGTGGCATTTTCCGTATGCTGTTCTTGTGGTTTTTCCCGCATTGCGCGTGAGTATTGCTGCCCTCGCACTGGTTGTCACTGTTTTCTTATCGCGCTTTGGCCCATCGCAGCTTTTTTCGCGTTGTGGTTTGTGTTTTTATCTCCGTCGAGGTGGTTGTATCGCGAGCATTGGCCGCGGTGTCGGCCAACTATCGCATGCTACCGCCGTGTTGTGAATTCCACGTTGTCACGCGGTTATTTTCCCGCGATAGGCTGCGATGCTGAAAGTTGCGTTGCGCTACTCTTGCGGTAATTATCACACGTTCTTGTGAATATACCCCTGTATTTCACAAGCATAGTGTAATGCAGTGCATTTTTTATTTTCATGTAAATACTGCGCTACTTTGTAAGTACTAGCTCGGTACTGTGTAATCATTTTTAAAGAATAGGTAGAAAAATAATAATTAATTTCCCTACCTATTAACAGTGGAAATAGGTAGGGAACAAGAATAAAACCTACTACTTACCCCATCTGAGGCCCTAACCCCTAAAATAGAACACAGTGTGGTAAAAAATATATATGGGTGCATTACTTTTGTAAAAGCAGTCATTAGCCATTCATATACTGCCTTTTGATCGGCATGTACCGCGTTATACCGCAAAATTACCACGGCACAACATAAAACTAAGGGGGTCAATACGATGCCGGTCTGACTGCCTTCCGTAGTACTGTAAGGAGCTGGACGAACCACCGCGTTCATGTCGAAAGCTGTCACTCCGGCCACTGGATTACAATGCATACAAATGCACAGAAATCCGGCCGCCGTGGACCATCCGTCTCCGAGTATTTCGACGGTGATGGTATCGGAACGGACCAATGGAGGCGGTCGGAGAGCGCAGCTGCGTATCGACCGCCCTCCCAATTCCGATGCATCATTCAGAGGAGCTGAGATTAGCGGTCCAACCACCTCATAAAAGCAGGCAGAAAGGGAGGGAGAAACACACTACAAGCACCCTCACGCAGTTGTCCATTTCCTACGCCGACATGGAGCCCATGTTACACTTCATGCCTGTTTGCTCACGGACCAAATCTGATTCAACGTGGACGCCACCGCCGGTAAGTGACACATCACCCTCACATATATGCTCCACAACCAATAACAGTGTCTGCCATTTCAGAGCAGCCCTGTAGTGTCGCTTATTGGAGAGGGGAGGGGGGTGCACGGGCAACATGTCAGTTAATGTACACTGGCTGACGTTTACTCAATCAAAATATTTTGGAGCACTCAAACATGCGGGCCAGAAGGGACCTTTCAAAGAATGACTATTGGCATACACAGGGCCTTACGTGGTCAGGCTCCTGCCGCGGCAGCAGTTCTAAATATCAGGTGCTGAGACGGGTCTGCCTTTCCATTCCTGCCCTCACCCTCAGGGTGAAAAATAAACATTAACTCTGCAGCTGTACCACCCTTAACTGCCTCTGATGTAACGTCAAAGACACTCTTTCTAGTTCTTTCACAGTCTCATTTCTGAAATGAACCCTTTTCAATATCATATACAACAAAGCCATAGTTTTTGTTTATTTCTCTCATGCAGCTAACAATCATCGACCAAGCCAATAGTCCTGGCTTGTTGTAGGCAGGGCCCGATCTAGAGGGAGGTCCAGGTGGGCGATGGCCTCCCAAGGTAGCCCCATGGCCTACTCAAGGTCCCATTTACAATTAGAACAGCTTTTGTTCATTCACTTAATGACTTACCTGGGCCTGCAGACTCCTTCATCGTCTAAATAGTTTAGCTTCAATAAATGGCATCAATGCCGTGGGCTACTTGTAGTGCCTGGGACAAGTGTGAAGTCAATTGGAAATGTGACTGTCATCACGCATGTGTGAATAACAGGGGTACCTGTGACACTCCCAATACATCAAAAGAGACTGAGCCAAGCTCCCACGACACTGTATTAAAGAGAAGCCACTCAACAAAAACAATCTGATAGCATTTTGCCATCCCAAGAAAAGTAGTTGAACATGTATATACAAACATACAAATATCTTGAGTCTGACAATATATTTTCAGGGAATGTAAGGCACAAACACTACACTTTGCTTACATTGGGCTTTTTATTTCCCAAAACATTATTTCACAAAAATTTCTCAGTTTTGAATATATGAGCGGCTAGAAATGCATTTTAGCTCTGCTATAACAGGTCCCAAACAGATAAGATCAGATAGTGGGCTAACGCACTTGCTACTGAATGTTCCTACAACTAGAATCTTTCAGGAAGTGAACGTCCTACTATATGTGAATGACATCCTAGTCCTACTTTCACACCTGCAAACCTCGAGCTACACGGTCATGTCCATTATTCATGTTTTCTCTAAGGTCAACATTATCTGGACTGAGTGTCAAGTGTCACCCATGTCCAGTGGCATCACTATTGTTTGCACACAAGGCAACAGCATGAAATATACACCTGAGGTACTCCACGACTTGGGGGTGTAAATCAACAGAAGGCTGTCCCATATGGTGGAGCATAACATTCTCCCCATGATAGACAGAACTAAACAGGCCTGCGCAAAGTGGAGGCATGTTGACCTGTCACTCTGGTGTAATGTGCAAATAATCTAGATGTCAGTTGCCCCTTGACACAATTGAATATTTTGCAGCTCCTACCCAGAATTGAGGTCTACATCACTGTATATATCTGGAGCTGGCACAAACCTCAGCTCAGGGCATCTTACCCTCTGGGTGGGCACCATGGCTGGGTGCTGAAGGCTGCCTTACATCTCATTATCCTGTCTGGCTTTTCAACTCTCATTACCTTCCCTCTACATGCGGGCTCTGAGAGAGGCGCCACTATGGGTGTGGCTGGACTGCAAAGAAACCTTCTGGGATGTACAGATATCTCCCTTCAGGTTTACCAGGACACCGCTGTTTGTGCTATCACTACTAATCTGATTCTGGCTGCTATGGCGATAGCCTGGCAAGTGGTCCTTAAGTTATAAAATATCCCCCTCCTACATCCTAAGGCCCCACTGTAGCACAATGTGTAGCTGGGTATAGCTGGTGGGGCACTCAACTATGGGGTATATTCACAAGAACGTGTGATAACTACCGCAAGAGTAGCGTAACGCAAGTTTCAATAACGCAGCCTATCACGGGAAAATAACCCCATGTCAACGTGGAATTCACAACAAGGCGTTAGCATGCGATAGTCACCAGATAACGCGTCAAATGCCAGCGTGCAAATCAACACCACGACCAAAAAATGCGAAACGTGAGAAATCATGCGATGAGGCCAATCGCGGTACAAAAGCTGCGAAAAATCAGCCTCAGGCCTGCAACTCCCACGCGTCTGGCGGGCAATTGCACCATAAAAACCACAGGCATATCACACCAGAAACAAGCCAAAGCACGTAGCAACATCCATGCACCCTGACCCAGCGCAGAGGGCAACGCGAACACCACAACCCCCACAGACCACCAGCAAGGAACAACGGGGTCGGGAAGGCCAAGGAGAAAAGGGAGAGGAAGACTGGGTGCAGACCGCAGGAAAACCAGACCAAGGCTACGGAGGCGACAGAACACTACCAGCAAATGACCCACAAGCAGACCACCTGGAATGCAGTCGGAGTGGCCAGGAGGCCAATCCAGGAGGCCAAGAGGCGTCGGCAGGACGTGACAACCTAAACCAGGTACAAACCCGCTGCCAACAGGAAGGCAGCAACGGCGACAGGAGGTGGCAGTCCAGCTCCACAGGAGGAGCAGGAGGAAACCCAGGCCACAGTCATCAGTGTGGAGAGGGTGCAAGGAGTAGGGAGTAAGGACACAGCTCGACAGGACCTGACACAACAACAACAGGGTGAGGATCCAACAGGGACTGGGGGACGGGGGTGATTGGCACAATGCCACACATGCACAATGAGGTGTGGCACACTGCACACCCACAATTACCCAGGGACATGTCCCCCATCCCCGTGGCACACTGCAGCACACACACATAGCAATCACAGCACATACCATGACAATGTGGCACAAAGTGCAACACCCACACTGCAGAACAAGGGACACAACTGGGTCCACCCAGGCGCAGAAACAGAACAATCAGATTGGACAGAGCAGGGAACTGTGAGATGCACATCTACCCCTACAACCCCACATCAGCCATGTAGGCCAAATGTACACTGTCCCAACTAAAATAGCCACCACCGCCCAAACAGTCACAATGTACATTGTCACACAGTCTGCATGTCGACAAGAACAAGGCGCCAACACAATGCCAACATGCACCTCCCCTTCACAATGCAGAGGGACAAACAACACCTCCCGCAGGTCAGAACAGACAACCCATCAGTGATGCCCGAGACGAACACCACAGGCCAGACACCGAAGCCCTACAACAGCCCATGGACATCCCACACAACCCACCACCAGGACCAGGGCAGACAAGCTACTCAGAGGAGAACCCAGACCCTGCAACAGACCACACAGCATGAAGTACCCGCAATCACGGCTGGCTCACAACACTTCACCCACTCCACACATGGCATCCCAATGCCAGGTGGCAGAACGCCAAAAGGAGGTGGCCCAACAGGTGAGGGTGTTGCCAAACCCATGGAATGCGAACTAGAACACATACGTGGGTGTCCAATACCCTTCAGAGACCCCCCACACCCCACAAAGTAGACCCACACCTCCACAGAGACACATGCACATATCATGTTGAACTGGCTACGGGCACGTGCGCCCGGCCCCTTTATTGGCAGGGCCACATGTACAGTGACGCCTGTGCTGGATGTGTGTGGGGTGAGTATAAGCAAGCCCGCACGGAGTGCTTGGTGCTGCCAACAACCTGAACAGTGGACACCAGTGTAATGGAAACAGAAAACACCAGCATAACAGAGTCAAATGCAGAGCAACATGGAGGGATCCGGAGTAAGGACAGAGGTCACCCAATATTCAGTCTGGAGGTTCCGTGAGTTGCAGTGCACTGAGGTAGGGGCACTAGGGAAGAGCGCGCTCATGTGAAGACATTTCTAGGATTGTGTCCCTTCGTGTTAGTCCTGATGCAGATCCAGTGGGGTGTTTTTCACCTGCATCAACTTCCTCATCAACGACACAGGTCTCCCACACTGCCTGAGGTGAAAGTTGCGTCCGCAGTCCACAGCGCAATACCCAGTAATAGATCCGGGTGTGTAGCTTGACTACCACCACCAGTCTGCATTCCTGCCTTGGGGCTGTTGCCTCCTGCCCTTCCATTGTCTGTGCCTTCTCCCGTCCGCACACTTGACACATCTTCCTCATCATAGTCCCAGGTGTACCCCACTGCATGAGGTGACATTGCTGCGCAACCCCACAACAGCACAAAACACAATCAGTAACGGACAATGGCTTGCGGTGCACTGAGTCACTGGCACCTGGAGTGCTGAGCAGGGTATCAGGCCGATGATGGCATCCACGACAGGTCTGAGCAACTCCGTAGGTCGGTCAGGACCACCCTTTTGACTGGGGGTGAGTGTTTGATTGGCTCATACGTTCCGTCCATCATCCCCTTTTGTATCGCTTTGTTCGCCCTAAGTTGGCGGGGGTATGCCCAGACGTGGGTCCCTTGCTCACTTTGCCACTGGATTCAAGCAAGCCTGGCTGATGACGGCTGGAATGCCAGAAACCGGTCCTAGGATGCTTGTTTCCGGTCCAGGGAAGACATGGCTTGGCAGTTCGGGCTGGACTGTTCCCATGAGGCACAGGGTCAGACTGATTTGCATATGGCCATGTCTGAACTGGGGTGGTGGAGTGAGCTAAAGAATGATGATGGATTAAACCCAGATCAGTTGACTGGGGGTGAGTGTTTGATTGGCTCATACGTTCCGTCCATCATCCCCTTTTGTATCGCTTTGTTCGCCCTAAGTTGGCGGGGGTATGCCCAGACGTGGGTCCCTTGCTCACTTTGCCACTGGATTCAAGCAAGCCTGGCTGATGACGGCTGGAATGCCAGAAACCGGTCCTAGGATGCTTGTTTCCGGTCCAGGGAAGACATGGCTTGGCAGTTCGGGCTGGACTGTTCCCATGAGGCACAGGGTCAGACTGATTTGCATATGGCCATGTCTGAACTGGGGTGGTGGATTAAACCCAGATCAGTTGACTGGGGGTGAGTGTTTGATTGGCTCATACGTTCCGTCCATCATCCCCTTTTGTATCGCTTTGTTCGCCCTAAGTTGGCGGGGGTATGCCCAGACGTGGGTCCCTTGCTCACTTTGCCACTGGATTCAAGCAAGCCTGGCTGATGACGGCTGGAATGCCAGAAACCGGTCCTAGGATGCTTGTTTCCGGTCCAGGGAAGACATGGCTTGGCAGTTCGGGCTGGACTGTTCCCATGAGGCACAGGGTCAAACTGATTTGCATATGGCCATGTCTGAACTGGGGTGGTGGAGTGAGCTAAAGAATGATGATGGATTAAACCCAGATCAGTTGACTGGGGGTGAGTGTTTGATTGGCTCATACGTTCCGTCCATCATCCCCTTTGTATCGCTTTGTTCGCCCTAAGTTGGCGGGGGTATGCCCAGACGTGGGTCCCTTGCTCACTTTGCCACTGGATTCAAGCAAGCCTGGCTGATGACGGCTGGAATGCCAGAAACCGGTCCTAGGATGCTTGTTTCCGGTCCAGGGAAGACATGGCTTGGCAGTTCGGGCTGGACTGTTCCCATGAGGCACAGGGTCAGACTGATTTGCATATGGCCATGTCTGAACTGGGGTGGTGGAGTGAGCTAAAGAATGATGATGGATTAAACCCAGATCAGTTGACTGGGGGTGAGTGTTTGATTGGCTCATACGTTCCGTCCATCATCCCCTTTTGTATCGCTTTGTTCGCCCTAAGTTGGCGGGGGTATGCCCAGACGTGGGTCCCTTGCTCACTTTGCCACTGGATTCAAGCAAGCCTGGCTGATGACGGCTGGAATGCCAGAAACCGGTCCTAGGATGCTTGTTTCCGGTCCAGGGAAGACATGGCTTGGCAGTTCGGGCTGGACTGTTCCCATGAGGCACAGGGTCAGACTGATTTGCATATGGCCATGTCTGAACTGGGGTGGTGGAGTGAGCTAAAGAATGATGATGGATTAAACCCAGATCAGTTGACTGGGGGTGAGTGTTTGATTGGCTCATACGTTCCGTCCATCATCCCCTTTTGTATCGCTTTGTTCGCCCTAAGTTGGCGGGGGTATGCCCAGACGTGGGTCCCTTGCTCACTTTGCCACTGGATTCAAGCAAGCCTGGCTGATGACGGCTGGAATGCCAGAAACCGGTCCTAGGATGCTTGTTTCCGGTCCAGGGAAGACATGGCTTGGCAGTTCGGGCTGGACTGTTCCCATGAGGCACAGGGTCAGACTGATTTGCATATGGCCATGTCTGAACTGGGGTGGTGGAGTGAGCTAAAGAATGATGATGGATTAAACCCAGATCAGTTGACTGGGGGTGAGTGTTTGATTGGCTCATACGTTCCGTCCATCATCCCCTTTGTATCGCTTTGTTCGCCCTAAGTTGGCGGGGGTATGCCCAGACGTGGGTCCCTTGCTCACTTTGCCACTGGATTCAAGCAAGCCTGGCTGATGACGGCTGGAATGCCAGAAACCGGTCCTAGGATGCTTGTTTCCGGTCCAGGGAAGACATGGCTTGGCAGTTCGGGCTGGACTGTTCCCATGAGGCACAGGGTCAGACTGATTTGCATATGGCCATGTCTGAACTGGGGTGGTGGAGTGAGCTAAAGAATGATGATGGATTAAACCCAGATCAGTTGACTGGGGGTGAGTGTTTGATTGGCTCATACGTTCCGTCCATCATCCCCTTTTGTATCGCTTTGTTCGCCCTAAGTTGGCGGGGGTATGCCCAGACGTGGGTCCCTTGCTCACTTTGCCACTGGATTCAAGCAAGCCTGGCTGATGACGGCTGGAATGCCAGAAACCGGTCCTAGGATGCTTGTTTCCGGTCCAGGGAAGACATGGCTTGGCAGTTCGGGCTGGACTGTTCCCATGAGGCACAGGGTCAGACTGATTTGCATATGGCCATGTCTGAACTGGGGTGGTGGAGTGAGCTAAAGAATGATGATGGATTAAACCCAGATCAGTTGACTGGGGGTGAGTGTTTGATTGGCTCATACGTTCCGTCCATCATCCCCTTTTGTATCGCTTTGTTCGCCCTAAGTTGGCGGGGGTATGCCCAGACGTGGGTCCCTTGCTCACTTTGCCACTGGATTCAAGCAAGCCTGGCTGATGACGGCTGGAATGCCAGAAACCGGTCCTAGGATGCTTGTTTCCGGTCCAGGGAAGACATGGCTTGGCAGTTCGGGCTGGACTGTTCCCATGAGGCACAGGGTCAGACTGATTTGCATATGGCCATGTCTGAACTGGGGTGGTGGAGTGAGCTAAAGAATGATGATGGATTAAACCCAGATCAGTTGACTGGGGGTGAGTGTTTGATTGGCTCATACGTTCCGTCCATCATCCCCTTTTGTATCGCTTTGTTCGCCCTAAGTTGGCGGGGGTATGCCCAGACGTGGGTCCCTTGCTCACTTTGCCACTGGATTCAAGCAAGCCTGGCTGATGACGGCTGGAATGCCAGAAACCGGTCCTAGGATGCTTGTTTCCGGTCCAGGGAAGACATGGCTTGGCAGTTCGGGCTGGACTGTTCCCATGAGGCACAGGGTCAGACTGATTTGCATATGGCCATGTCTGAACTGGGGTGGTGGAGTGAGCTAAAGAATGATGATGGATTAAACCCAGATCAGTTGACTGGGGGTGAGTGTTTGATTGGCTCATACGTTCCGTCCATCATCCCCTTTTGTATCGCTTTGTTCGCCCTAAGTTGGCGGGGGTATGCCCAGACGTGGGTCCCTTGCTCACTTTGCCACTGGATTCAAGCAAGCCTGGCTGATGACGGCTGGAATGCCAGAAACCGGTCCTAGGATGCTTGTTTCCGGTCCAGGGAAGACATGGCTTGGCAGTTCGGGCTGGACTGTTCCCATGAGGCACAGGGTCAGACTGATTTGCATATGGCCATGTCTGAACTGGGGTGGTGGAGTGAGCTAAAGAATGATGATGGATTAAACCCAGATCAGTTGACTGGGGGTGAGTGTTTGATTGGCTCATACGTTCCGTCCATCATCCCCTTTTGTATCGCTTTGTTCGCCCTAAGTTGGCGGGGGTATGCCCAGACGTGGGTCCCTTGCTCACTTTGCCACTGGATTCAAGCAAGCCTGGCTGATGACGGCTGGAATGCCAGAAACCGGTCCTAGGATGCTTGTTTCCGGTCCAGGGAAGACATGGCTTGGCAGTTCGGGCTGGACTGTTCCCATGAGGCACAGGGTCAGACTGATTTGCATATGGCCATGTCTGAACTGGGGTGGTGGAGTGAGCTAAAGAATGATGATGGATTAAACCCAGATCAGTTGACTGGGGGTGAGTGTTTGATTGGCTCATACGTTCCGTCCATCATCCCCTTTTGTATCGCTTTGTTCGCCCTAAGTTGGCGGGGGTATGCCCAGACGTGGGTCCCTTGCTCACTTTGCCACTGGATTCAAGCAAGCCTGGCTGATGACGGCTGGAATGCCAGAAACCGGTCCTAGGATGCTTGTTTCCGGTCCAGGGAAGACATGGCTTGGCAGTTCGGGCTGGACTGTTCCCATGAGGCACAGGGTCAGACTGATTTGCATATGGCCATGTCTGAACTGGGGTGGTGGAGTGAGCTAAAGAATGATGATGGATTAAACCCAGATCAGTTGACTGGGGGTGAGTGTTTGATTGGCTCATACGTTCCGTCCATCATCCCCTTTTGTATCGCTTTGTTCGCCCTAAGTTGGCGGGGGTATGCCCAGACGTGGGTCCCTTGCTCACTTTGCCACTGGATTCAAGCAAGCCTGGCTGATGACGACTGGAATGCCAGAAACCGGTCCTAGGATGCTTGTTTCCGGTCCAGGGAAGACCTGGCTTGGCAGTTCGGGCTGGACTGTTCCCATGAGGCACAGGGTCAGACTGATTTGCATATGGCCATGTCTGAACTGGGGTGGTGGAGTGAGCTAAAGAATGATGATGGATTAAACCCAGATCAGTTGACTGGGGGTGAGTGTTTGATTGGCTCATACGTTCCGTCCATCATCCCCTTTTGTATCGCTTTGTTCGCCCTAAGTTGGCGGGGGTATGCCCAGACGTGGGTCCCTTGCTCACTTTGCCACTGGATTCAAGCAAGCCTGGCTGATGACGGCTGGAATGCCAGAAACCGGTCCTAGGATGCTTGTTTCCGGTCCAGGGAAGACATGGCTTGGCAGTTCGGGCTGGACTGTTCCCATGAGGCACAGGGTCAGACTGATTTGCATATGGCCATGTCTGAACTGGGGTGGTGGAGTGAGCTAAAGAATGATGATGGATTAAACCCAGATCAGTTGACTGGGGGTGAGTGTTTGATTGGCTCATACGTTCCGTCCATCATCCCCTTTGTATCGCTTTGTTCGCCCTAAGTTGGCGGGGGTATGCCCAGACGTGGGTCCCTTGCTCACTTTGCCACTGGATTCAAGCAAGCCTGGCTGATGACGGCTGGAATGCCAGAAACCGGTCCTAGGATGCTTGTTTCCGGTCCAGGGAAGACATGGCTTGGCAGTTCGGGCTGGACTGTTCCCATGAGGCACAGGGTCAGACTGATTTGCATATGGCCATGTCTGAACTGGGGTGGTGGAGTGAGCTAAAGAATGATGATGGATTAAACCCAGATCAGTTGACTGGGGGTGAGTGTTTGATTGGCTCATACGTTCCGTCCATCATCCCCTTTTGTATCGCTTTGTTCGCCCTAAGTTGGCGGGGGTATGCCCAGACGTGGGTCCCTTGCTCACTTTGCCACTGGATTCAAGCAAGCCTGGCTGATGACGGCTGGAATGCCAGAAACCGGTCCTAGGATGCTTGTTTCCGGTCCAGGGAAGACATGGCTTGGCAGTTCGGGCTGGACTGTTCCCATGAGGCACAGGGTCAGACTGATTTGCATATGGCCATGTCTGAACTGGGGTGGTGGAGTGAGCTAAAGAATGATGATGGATTAAACCCAGATCAGTTGACTGGGGGTGAGTGTTTGATTGGCTCATACGTTCCGTCCATCATCCCCTTTTGTACCACCCTTTCGACTCTGGCAGATGGCGGTGTTCCTTGCGGTGGTGGCGTGTGCCTCCTGCGGTGATGCGACGTCCGGGCCGGTGAAGACTCGATGCTATGTGTGGGCCATGGTGGCCCGCAGTTGAGGCCTGAGGATGCGGACAGCGCAGGGCCACAGACACATGGCGTTGATGACCCCAAGACCATCGCTGCAGAGGCCATTCAATGTCTCAGAAGAAGGTGTCCCAGACCTGACCAGCACAGAGTTAGTGGCCCCGGATGCACTGCGGCCGGCACAGGCACCCAGCCACGGGACGGTGACATGGGGTGCAGTCTGATGGGCCATGCGACCTGAGCGGGTCCCCATCAATGTCCGAGGTGTATGTTGCAGAGGGTTCCGGGGGACAGTGGAAGGTGTCCTCCAGGGCATGATGCGGAAGGTCTGATGTCATCTGGAAGCAGCAAATGGAGGAGTGGAAAGCGCAACCCTCGTTTGCACAAACAATTCGGGATCAGCTACATGAGGATGAAAACTAGCCCCTAGTCCACAGACTCAAACACCACCAATGTACGACCAGTGAGTGTCCATGTATGTCAGGGAACAAACTTAGTGGCACAGGTGCTGTGAGGGGATGCAGTCTGCGATGATGCCTGTACACAGATGTGAACTCCAACATTGCCAAATCAAGACTCTGTGACCTACTGGACCGCAGTGTAGGCCAAAGGCAGCGGTCAGCATGGTCCCACAGACACGTCTTGTGTGCTTGTGATGCATTTGTTTGCTTCACTGAGAGCAGGGAGATTAGTGATATCACCTCTGCAGTAGACATCCGGTCACTGCCATGGTGTAATCAAGACTCAGTTCCAAATGTGTGACTTACCTGACCGTGGTGTAGGCCTGAGGCAGCGGTCAGCACGGCCCATTCACCTAGTGTCGCCGGCATAGTTTGGATGGCCCCTCCGGCCTGCGTAGTTCAGGTTCAGTGGCACCACGTGTAGCCGGCTGGCGTTGAACAGGGTTAGTGGCACCACGTGTCGCAAGATGCCCATATGGAACTATGCCTCACTGATCGGGGGGTCTGGTGCTGTGGCCGCTGGCCCGGATATGGGGTCACTGCCATTCATGACTCAAGACAGTTCCACATGTGGGACCTACTGGTCCGAAGAGTAGGCCAGGGGCGGCTGTGGAGTACGTCAACGAAAAGGGAATAAAGCGGGCCGGTGTCGTGGAGGCCTTGATGGTCTGAGGTGGCTGCCAAGGTCTCGGGCCTCGGGCTTATGGCTTGCGCAGGCACGTGGTGGGCCCTCCTTGAAACACGCCGGTGTCGGAAGGTGATCAGTGTGGCCTGGCTGCGCAGGGGCTGGCCTGACAGGTTCGTGGTCCAGCGTGCCGGGGTCCGGCAGGCGCATGGCATCGCAGGCAACTCCGCACACGAGGATGGAGTCGGCCTCGTGTCGAGGTGGGAAGCGCCGCCCTGGCAGAGACGTGGGTCTTTCTGGAAGGGGACCACGCCCAGGCCTACGTGGTTTTTATTCACACCCCTATGCTGGCGTGGCGTACGCCGGGCCATCCCACTCCGCTGACGCTTAGGGGGCGTAACAGGCAACATTTCCGCGAGGTCCACAACTGGCTGTGGTGACATGGTGGCGTCCACTGTCCACTACACACGCAAGCGGTGTATGTCGCCATGGATATGGGTGTGTTCTGCATACTGCGAGGTGTCCAGCACATCTCCGGCACTGTCGGCATTGTGTACTTTCCCAATCATGGTTCTACTGCATCCTTCACACATGCCTGGTTGCCACCTCTCCCCACATTCGGCTAGTATGTGGCTGAGGTGCCATGCCGTTGCTGGCTCATTTTCAGGGCTTGCCCATGTGGACATTGTAAGTTGTTCTGTCGTGTCTGGTGGGTGGGCATATTGTTGTGCCTGTTGTATGTGATTTTGTGACGTGTGCATTGCCAGAGTTGTGAGTTGCATGGTTGTGGTGTTGAGGTGTGTGGGGTGTTCATTTGTATATTGCCAAGGGGCTGTACATTTGCCTTGTTGCCATCCTGGGAACGCTGGTTGATGATGGACTGTCGGAGGATGAAGGTATCATGCACACTGGCTGTGTATTTGAAGGCGACATTGTTGGGTGTTCCACGGTGTTCTGTTGTTGCCTGCACATTGGTGTGAGACGTGTGCTTCCTATTGCGGTGATTGTGTGCTGTGTCACCAGCGGGCACAGGTAGTACATGTGTGCTGTGTGTTGCCCCCAACACGTGCGTGCATTCTGCTTGGGCGTATGGTCTTTGCTTGGTCTCCAGTGGATCCTGCGCATTGTGTTGTACGTATAGGGACTGGGGTACCAGGGTGATGGTGATGTCCAGGACAGGTGTGGGGACTTGGATGTGGCTGGCTGTGGGACTCCTCCGACTCTGGCGGGTGTTGGATGGGGGTCTCAGGGGCCAACAGGTGCAGCCACGCCATCAGCTTTGTGTGGGGTGGGATGTTGGTTGTCCGCTGTGTTGTTGCCGTAGGCCTGTTAGGCGATGATGGTCAGGATGCGTAGGTTGGTTGTCCCTTTCAGCCTGGAGTGGAAGGTGACATTGTCAGATGTTGGGTCTGTGCGGCTGGTACGTTTCCTGGGGTTCCGCTGTCTTTGTCTGCGCTGCGTCTGTGTTTGTCCGGGGGGAGGGGAGGAGGTTCCGGGTGTGGGATGGGGTCCTGGGGTGGTGGGGGTGGGTGTTGTGGCCCTCTTGGGTGTCCGGGCTGCATGATGTGTGGCTCCATGGCATCTGTTGCCCTTCGGTTGTGGCCCTGGGCTGTGCTCCCTTTTGTGGTGCTGGCTGCCGTCCGACTTTACACCAGGTCAGAGCAGGTGTAGATTTCCTGGTGCTAACGCGCCTTATCGCCTGTTTTGAGTTTTTATCGCGGATGTGGCTGGTCGTTGTGAATGTTGAGGTGAGCTGTTGTCTCGGCTTTTGTCACGGGAACGCCTACTCTGCATCTCATTAGCGATATTTGCAAGGGTCCTCTGTGGCGATGTTTTTGGCGGCTGCTATCGCGGGTAAACTGGTGCTGTGGGCTGTTAACACCGGCTTGTGAATGGGGGGGTACATTTATCACGACTTTGGCTGCGATAAAGTGCCGTTAATTCGGCGATAGCTCCTTGTGAATATGCCCCTATGTATCCTGGTATGAGACGAGCATAAAACAAGTGGAACAACTTCTTAGTAATGGGTCCCTCAGAATGTTCACACACGTACAAATGGAGTTTGGCATGCAGGATGCAGACTAATGGCAATATTGTCTGCGGTCTCACTGCCTGCACACAGTTGGGACCACCGCACATAGATCCCTTAACCCTCCCAGTGCTTCAATATTCAGCACATGCCATTTAGAACTCAGTAGTAACTCCACATACCAATGTAAGTAACACCCAAAGGCCACATTGAATCACTGAATGGCTGTAGATGCAAAGTAATAAAACTCCACAGATACCTTGATGTTGTGCAATGGCAGAATACATATATGTACTTTTGAGTGATTTAAAAAGTAAAATACATATGTCCAGCGCACGTGTTTTGTAAGGCACTTCCTCTAGGACCAGACCCATGCATATGAAAGTGTAACCCCAGAACCAGTAGCGGCTGGCAGGGAACGGCAGTGGAGTGGCGGGCGGGAGAGAAAATAAAATAAAATACCACTTACCTTTTCTCCGGCCGCCGCCTCTCCTACTTCTTGTTCAGCTTCCTTCTTCCTGCAATCCCGGCAGCAGGAAACACCCGGCTCCCCTGAGCCAATCACAACGATGCAATGCAGTGTTGTGATTGGTCTGAGAGCCGTGGTTCGGCGCTCAGACAGGGACAGGGAGGCTTTGCATGTTCCTCACCAGGCTGTGTAATGCAGCCTGTCGGGGAACATGCAAAGTGCGCATGACTGGTCAGCCCAAGAGGGCCGGCCAAACAGTCATGTGCACTTAGGGATTGTGCAAACCATACCTCCCCTGTGCCATCAGCCCCGCGCCCCCATCCCACTTCTGCAGCTACAAAAAATAAAATAACGACATTACTATCATTTTATTTTTGCTACTGTGCTCTGAGAGCAGTGGGCACCTCTGAATCATTGGGGTGGGTGCTGTTTGGTTGGGGTGGGCTGGTTTGGGCAGGGAGAGGATAAGTTTGGGTTGCGGTGGGTGTGGTAGGCGGGTGGGTGGCAGTGATGGGCTCAATATTGGGTGGTGTGCTTACTGGTGTGGGAGAGGGCACATCAGGATTGGGAGGGCTGGGTTGGAGTATTTTGGGATAGGGAGGGTGAGCACTGTTTTGTTTTTTTGTGGGCCGATGAACTGGGGTAGGTAGGGGAAGAGGATCTTTTGGTTTATGGGGAGGGGGCAGATTCAGGTTGTTTCCTTTTCCTCTTCATGCTTTTGGAGGGAGGTATTTCTGAGGTACCAGAGTGGCCCCCTTTGTGGGTGTTGATGTTGAAGGGTACGGTATGGGAGGTAATCCAGACTTTTGGGTTTTGGTGGGGGTGCAGGTGTTGTAGGGAAAAGGTCAAGGGCACACTGCGTAAGCATTTTGCGACTCTAGGAAAGAGGAATGATGGGGGTTTGGTTTCAGAGGTAGAGGTATGGGACATTTGAGATGTGGATGCATGTGCGGTGTGTGTCTGTTTCTGGGTGTGCGGTGTATGTTTTGCTGTTGTTGTGGATGTGGTGTCTATCTGGCTGATGGGGGTTGTGTCTGTAGCTGATGTTGTGGCCTCTGTGGGTGTTGAGATAGAGTCTGTGGTTGTTGTAGTGCTGTCTGTCTGGCTGATGGGGGCTGTGTCTGGTGTTGTGGATGTGGCCTCTGTGTGTGTAGGGATAGAGTATGTGGCTGTTGTGGGTGTGGTGTATGTCTGGCTGATGGGGGTTGTGTCTGTGGCTGGTGTTGTGGATGCGCTCACTGTGTGTGTAGTTGTGGAAGTGGTGGTGAGCGTTGGCACTGCATGATGATTGGGTGTGCTGGTTTTAGCAAACTTATGTTTGTCCTTGCGTGTGCTCTGTGTGTCTGTTGATGTGCTAGCATGATGTTTGTGTGTGCTATGGACAGTTGGGGGATAGGTATAATAGTTGGGGAAGGGGTAGGAGGTGGGCCGGAAAAATATGAATGTATATTGGAAGGCTGCCATGAGTGTGGAAGCCAGAGCCTGAAGAGATCTATGTAAGCCAGACATGTCAGCATGAATTCCTTCCAGGTACGACACCATCATGTTTTGTTGGGATGTTTGCAAATGGAGGGCATTCAGCACTGCTGTCTGGCCCACAGAGATCTGCCTCAGGAGGTCAGCAGCCTCCACACTCAGGGCAGCAGGGGATACAGAAGCAGGGGGTGAGGTGCCTGGGTTGAAGGAGACTCTTCCCTGCTTAGGGGAGCAGGGCCTGACAGCTGGTTGGGGAGTAGCAGGGAGGATGAGATAGTAGGGGTGTGGTGGATACAGATGTAGCAGATGGAGGTCCAGGCAAGTTCACCACCACCACTGGGTAATATTTACTGGAGCCAGATGAAGATGTTGATGAGTCATCCTGTAGCTACTCTGTGACACTCCCACCGTTCGCCGGGCCACTAGTTCCCTCAGTGTCACTTGGCAGTATGGTACCACTTTGGCCAGCTCCATCCCCACCTGTCTCGCCCCTGTCTCCTTCACTGCCCTGGATTGATGCTGAAACAAGAAGATACAATTGTAATTTGAAACAGCCTGACCACACTACACAAGCATGTCATCACACACCAAATCACATTTTAGCTGCTAAGTGAGATTATTAAGCTATAAATAGTTGGCCCCAACAGTGCCATTGGGACTTAGATAAATGGAGATTGAGGTGTACACAGAGCCAAATAAAATTGTCATCACCACTGTCACCTCAAACTACAGGTGTCGCCACATCCATTTTCCAGCCACAAAACAAATGTTGTCCTCAATCTGTATACATAGGTCCTTATCTCATACCAATGGTAAGAAATGTCATTGAATGGTATGCAGCTATTGAAATCTAAAATACACATTGTAACAAGGGCCTAAATTCATCTCCAGCTCAAGTTTCTGTGACACAGTACATGTACAAAAGATGGGTCCCTGCTACAGAGAAGTAGCAGTATCTTCAGAGTATCTACATCAATATGAACTGCACATCATATATGTTTGGCATTTCAAATGTGAAAATTTATATCAGACTCAAAGAGAGATGTTGCCATTGATAGATTTATCAGAGTACGCCACGTAGTGCCAAAATGTAGCACATGAGATCCAAATTTTGACCCTGGCTTGACAATTTGTAGTTATTTTGCATGGTAAATGACCATTGTACTTCAGTCTGTTTTTGAACTTACATTGTCCACATAGACACATTTGTGCCTACAAACTTAACAACGTTGTTAAATGTCAAATTTTCATCGTAATTTATGTTAAACATGGGGGTGGATGATGTTGCATTCACAAAGCAGGATCCCTCAAGTCGAAAAGGGGAGTATATTTCCATGCTAAGTAATGGATAGCTAACACATGCACCTATGTATTACTGAATGGTGAAAAACACATGAGCACAAAATGTCAGCACACCACTCCCTGAGATAACTCACCAGATACATAATGGACATACACAGATGCACATGTGCATTCATCCTGACTGCATACGCTTTTCAATGTACTGCAGTGTATCCTAGATTAAAAAATTTACTTTCCAGCATGGAGAAGCATGTGTCTCGATACTTCCATTATTGACATGTGTAATGATGGAAGTCAATGTTGATATGTGGCTTAAAAACCCATGTCTTCATGCTCCAGTACGTGCTGACATACTCGCTATGCCCTTCAATTATTCACATTGTCATGTACACATTGCAGAACGCATGAAATAATGTTGAGAATTGTGAGCACTATGTGGACATCCTCTTCAGCATGTATGGAGCTGTGCTACATATGGCAGTGCAACGTAGGACTTCATACATTCCTACATGCTAGCTACAACATTTAGGCATACGTTTTGTTGTATTCCACATCTTGTTACTCAAGATTGGCCTCGTAACAAGTAAGATTTGTGCTCAGTGTCTGCATACACAGTGTAATATTATCACTTGCCATAAGCGTAGGGTCCAACATCAAGATACACACAGTAGTGTGTCAGCAAGACTCCAGGCACAAGGCTGTTAAGGTTGCTGCCTGGGGTCAATGTAAGGAATTCCTACCAACAATGATGTGGTAAATGTCTGCATATAGCCAGACATGTTGAAGTTCAAGATTGGACAGCCATTTCTGACTTCTGCTTGCTAAATCATGATGATTTGTAAAGTATCTTTAACTAACTACATGGTCCTGCATGCATACATACACATACAAACAGGTCCTCCTTGAGTGTAACATGAGTATATATTACCCGAAAATGTGACATAGCTGCTTGTAAGTGAAAAACAAGTCATGGCCATGTATGACATCTCACTGAGGAAAAACTCACCCCCTCTTAGCTGCTGTTGTGCTTGCCACTGCCCATCAAGGTTGGGGTATGCCCAGTGGCGGCTCGCATAGGGCGTGCTGCGGGCGGGGGAGGGGCAGGGTGGGGTTTAGTAAACTTGGACATACGACGGAACGGAGGTACGTAACAATTACTTTCCTCCGTTCCGTCGTATGTCTGAGTTTACTACCCCCCCACCCTGCCCCTCCCCCACACCGCCCTGCAGCACGCCCTATGCGAGCCGCCACTGGGTATGCCGCCGACAGTATGCGGGCCATTAGGGGGTCCGGTTTGGCAAGCGCCCCTTCTGCCGGGGCAGGACAGGCCCAGCTTGAACTTGGCGATCTTTTTGGGTCCATCTTCTAAGGTCCTCCCACCTCTTCTTGCAGTGAGCACTGTGCCGACGAGCGAACCCCAGGGACCGCACCCTCTGGGCGCTGGCTTTCTACTTCTTCACCTTTAGATGGGCCTTGACCTGTATGGTTGCAAAAGATGTAGATACTGAGTGAACATGGCACTTATGAAGTCATAAGCTATGGTGACACAGAGCTACAACACATTAACAATGGACTATATTGGATACATAACATCTTTGATTTACACATGCTGACCTACTGACAACACATTCCTGTAAACTATATCACTCATTCTGTGTACTACCATCAATCTCAAAATTGTCTAAACGTACCGCACCACAGCCCTGACATGACATACCCTTGGACATCTACACATGTGTCATGAAATTCAAATTTCAAGATTGGAATACACTAATGTGACCTCCTGGAGGCTACACTTGTATATCTCCTAGGTACCGACACCTGTACAGGGTAGATACATGTTTTCTAAATGCATGTGGTCAAAATGGTAAAACCCACATTGCACTTAATGGCCTTTTTATGTTTGCGAAAATAACAATAACCCTGCCATGCGCGTGTATGTAATTGTAAGAATGTAGATCAATGGACATGCAGATTCCTGAAGTGACCCTCTGACAGACTCTGCATGTGTCTGTGTGTACATGATTGAGAACAAGGCTTACACTGTGTGCCATATGTGGCAAGATATTTTGGGCACAACATCAACATGGCATTGTAAATGCAGCACATTTGCACTATCTCACACCGGTGGAGATGTTGTTTTAAACTACCAAGCCGAATTGACAAAATCTCTGTTTAAAGGTATAGTTTAAATGTGCTTTTTTACTGTATGTTTGTAGGTACAACCTATTTTTCATTTGTAATCTGAAGCCTGTATGAGTTAAGGGCCTGTGCTGAAGCAATTACTAACACTGAGCCCATTAGAAACATCACCAGTAGTCTCAGATGTGTATCCATCATCTATGTGTAAATAGTACATATAAGGTTGTGCTGTACTCACCTGCTCCTCTGGTGTGCCATAGATCTGGTGGTACAGGGGAAGGACCCTTTCTACCAGTGTTTCGAGCTCCTCTGGAGTGAAGGGAGCGGCCCTCTTCCCTGTACACATGACATGTTGGCTCCCAGAAATGGCAAACAGCAGCTACAGGTGTTGATGGATTATTCGCAGCAGTGTCTTGAGGCAGTGTGTAAAATATGAGCATCAGCTACCTTTATATCTCGAACATAGGCGGTCTTTACAGTAGACAGTCACGTACATTGGCCCTTAGCGGTCGCATTTTCAACCTTGATCCAATGGCTGTGACCGCATTGTTCGGACGCGCCTAACGCACGCTGCAAATCAGCCGGCGGACAACGAATGGGCATATCCTATACATGTACAGCACAAATGGGGCCGCTCCCAGTTAAGTGACCTAGGTACTACAGTTTTTGTTTTGTGAGTGCAGGCATCTCACAAAAGTGAAGGACTGGTCTCACACACCACCTGGTGTCATGCTTCATCATTGACCAGTCCTCGCCCTCTAAAAACTTGGTTTGATAGAGGGCGGGCATACACCTGACAGGGATGCACTTCTAAACTAAGTGGGGCCCTTACAGACAAAAAGTGAGTTTAAAAGGCCATTATAGATGTCGACCACACTGACCACGGTGGGGGACAATAGAATCCCCAGCACACCGATCACTTATTTTAATCACTATATAGATGCCAGCTATATTAAAATTAATTTGACATCTATAATGGCCTTTTAAACTCACTTTTTGTCTGTAAGGGCCCCCACTTAGTTTAGAAGTGCATCCCTGTCGTCAGGTGTATGCCCGCCCTCAATCAAACCAATTTTTTAGAGGGCGAGGACTGGTCAATGATGAAGCATGACACCAGGTGGTGTGTGAGACCAGTCCTTCACTTTTGTGAGATGCCTGCATTCACAAAACAAAAACTGTAGTACCTAGGTCACTTAACTGGGAGCGGCCCCATTTGTGCTCAACATTATATGGCGGAGGCTGCCTGCTCCTAGCACCCCGTGCCTCTGGTTCCCTTCCCCAGATCTTCTCTGGGGTTTCTGGTGGTTACACATATGCTATACATGCCTCACCTCAAGCAGTCCGTGATGTTGGTCAAGGCAAAACATCTTAACACGGCGATCACATTTTACAACTTAATCCAATGGCTGTGACCGCATTGTTAAGACACGCCTACCCTGCAGTTCAAATCAGTCGGCGTACAAAGAATGGGCATATCCAATACATGCCTCACCTCATGCGGTCTGTGATGTCGGTCAAGGCAAAACATCTGAGCACAGCGGTCACATTTTCCTTCTTAATCCAATGGCTGTTACCGCATTGTTCAGACACGCCTACCGCGAAGTTCAAATATGGAGAGGTTGCGTGTCCTGTAATTTGATAATGTAATCGCCATTGCCCCTGTTGACATATTTACACCGGTTTACTGCATTTCAAATCAAATTTGATTTCTTTGTATGTATGTAGTGAGTGGCACAGGTGATAAATGTTGAAGGTATCCTGGTGTAATGCATCACATTCTCTTACATCTAACTTACAGCATCCTTCAATGAAAGTAATCAGTAGTCCATGATGTGAAGAGCAGTGTATGTGTTAACTTGTAAATCATTGTGACTTCACATCCTTTGTGTGGGTTTCTTGCTGAATGTATCCTTGACATTGTAAGTTTTATCCATGTATCTCCATTCCACATATAGGTTACATGGCAGAGGTAGGAGACCACAGCCTCCAGTATACTGACCTTTCCCAGACCTACATGCTATGCAAGAACGAGATGTAATCATGAAGTACTGTCTTGATACTCAGACAATAGAGCATCTATGTGCACAGTTGGAACCAGATTTACGTGCTCGTCAAAACTATCCCATGGCTCTGACACCAATGGTTAAAGTAATAGCAGCACTACATTTTTTTGCTACAGGTTCCTTTCAGTATACTGTGGCCACATTAGGAGGTATGTCACAACCTATATTTCTCCAGTATTGGGGTATCTTTCATAGATTCACATGCTTGAATCATTCCCCGTCGGAGTGGGAGTCCCACGGTACATAAAAATAGCAATATATATATATATATATATATATATATATATATATACCATATCCTAGGTAAATTAGAACCAGGAAGTAAGGTAGCCAGAAATCAAAGGAAAAAAATCCTCCACTTTCATGACTCGTCCAAGTCATTATATATAGTCCAAAGTCCAGCCAATCAGGCGACAGCACCACCCAGAATGTTCTCCTCAGAGGCTCAGGCTCTCAGATTTTCTACCGCACGTCGTGTGAAGGGAGTCTCCCTGAGCTCTGCTCAGTTTTTCTTCTCAGTTCTTTGGATTATATTCTTCTTAGGATGTCTTTTTCAAAGAAGTCTCTTTTTCGCCCTTGTGACTCTTGTGGGAAGCTCCGGCTGTTTTCAGAAGATCCCCACAAGAAGTGCATTTATTGCTTATATCCTGACCATCAGGTGAGAGACTGCAAGATTTGCAGAACTTTTCCCCAAAAGACTGAGGGACAGAGAGGGGCGTCTACTTCTGTGGCTACAGAAGATGAAAGACCAGGATAATCCCTTATCTGATGTGGGGAGTATTGCCTCTGTTCAGTCTACGTCCTCCAGAAAGAGGATTGCTGACACAAATTTATCTTCTCCTGGGGCTAAGGTGTCGAAGAAACAACCCTCCAGCAGTGCTGAGTTGCCTTCTACTTCAAAAAGACTCTTCCACCTTCTAAGCCTAGATCTATAGCTTCTACGCCCCGAGAAAGTCTAAAAAGTCTCTCTCTTCTAAGCAAGTTTCTGACAAGGATTTGCCTCAGAAACGGAGTTCCTCGTCGACGGGCTTGTCGGCGACTCCTTCGTTGACGAGCTCTTACATTGCAACTACGACGTCGACGGCAACATTCTCATCGCCGAAGGCACAAATGATCATGTCGTCGGCGTCTTCGCCGTCGACGCTGGTATCCGTCTCCAGTCAGACCAGTTCCGTCGACGAAGGTGTTGGTATCTACCGCCGACGCTCCGACGACGAAGAGTAAAGGAGTATCGTCGTCGACTACCTCGTCGACGACCATCCCGTCGACGAAGGTCCCGTCGACGAAGTCCGTCCCGTCGACAAAGCCCGCCTCGTCGACGAAGCCCGCCTCGCCGACGAAGCCCATCTCGTCGACGAAGCCCATCTCGTCGACGAAGTCCATCTCGTCGACGATACTTCCGTCGACGCCTGCCCCGACGACGACTACTTCGTCGACGGTTTCCTTGTCGACGTTACCACTAGCCTCATGCACGGCTCTGCAGGTTTGGTCTTCGTCGACGCCTGCAGTAGAGATTACGCCGTCTACGTTGCCTCCGTTGACAACGACGTCTTCTTTATTACAAAGACGTGCATCTTCTTTAAATGTACGTTCTCCGCTCACAATCTCTCCTCCTAAGGTTCACCTTAGACTACCTGACCAATTGCTAACCTCTGATGAAGACGATGAACAATCAGAAGAAGGTGATATGTTCCGTACCGCCAGGAGCCCTTCAGAGCTCCTCATTAAATATCAAGATGAGGATCCAGAGGATGACGTCTGTCAGGAAACGGTTCCTTTACCTCCAGATTCACTGCCTACGGCCCAAATGCCTTTGGCTCTTTTGAACAATCTACAATACATGTTAGATGATTACTATCGCCGTTTCCCTCCATCAGAATCGGTTTCTTCTATGCCGCCCACACCTGTGCCTCAAACTTCATCAGCTTTAAGGTCACCCAGGCCACATTCTCCTGTACTGTCGCAGCACTCTCAGGGCGCCCACACCTCTGACGACGATAGAGAGGAAGGAGAATTAGATGACAGATCTTTACTCACGGAATGGGATGAGTATCAGATTCAAACTCCATCGCCTTTAACTCCTGCTCCTGTCGATTCTCCTCCTGCTGACGTTGGAGGTTTTCACCTTCTTATGGAGAGAGCTACAAAGCGTTTTCTACTTTCTATGGAAACAAAACAGGATGATTGCTTCCTCTATGATTTTAAGGATCAACCAAGGAGACAAATACGATCCATTCCCATTATTGACTTCATTTGGCAAGAGGGATTGAAGGTTATGAAAGCTCCGGCCTCTATTCCTGCGGTCATGCCCCGCCTTGATAAAAATACAAGGGCCGGACAACTCGCCTGCATGCTTGATTGGTCAACCAAAGGCAGATTCAGTTATAGCACAGGCAGCACAACGACGAGCGCGGAATCCCTCCTCTCCGCCCCCAGATCGGGACGGTAGACGTTTGGACGCTATTGGGAAGAAGGTGTCCACTATGGCAGCGACAACAGTTCGGGCAGCTAATTCACTGGCTATCTTAGGACGCTATGATAGACAAATGTGGTCGGACATTGCTCCCTACATTAACATGTTGTCTGAGCCTTCTAAATCAGAGGCGCCTAAAATCCTTCAGGAAGGGGAACGAATCTCGGCTGAGATTATAGATTCATCAGTGGATGTTGCCTCTACAGGTTTTCGGCAAATGGCAGGTGCTGCAGTCTTGCGGAGGCAAGGCTGGTTAAGATCAACTTCATTTCGCCAGGAGGTTCAGGCTAAGATATTGGACATGCCCTTTGATGGCGAGTCTCTTTTTGGGAACCATGTTGATGAGGCCCTACAGACCATTAAAAAAGATACTGAGACAGCAAGTTCTCTCGGAACACTTCAGTTTCGTAAACCGCCCTTTCGGGTGCGAGGGGCGTGGATCCTTTTCTACTAGAGGAGGATATAATCAACAGAGACAATATCAGCCCTATCAAAGTAATCAGCGCTTCTCTTCCCAGCGCCAACAACAATTCAGGCAACAATCAGCGACCTCTTACTCGCAAAATAGAAGGAAGTCTACCTTCCGAGGACGTGATACCTCTAAAAAGCAGTGACAACTGCCACCTGCTCGACCACTTACCCCTTTACAAGTTAGAGGAAGAATCTCCCGTTATTACTCAAACTGGTCGAAAATAACAACAGACAAATGGGTCTTGGACATTGTGGCCAAAGGCCACGTTCTAGAATTCATAAAATTTCCTCCAAATTTTCCCCCAAAGGCCCACCTCCAGCTCACCTCTCAGAGCTCTTTGCCCAAATAAATTTGATGCTGCGAAAGGGAGCCATCGAAGTAGTCCCTCGACTGCAAAGAGGAACGGGTTTCTATTCCAGATTTTTTCTCATAAAAAAGAAATCGGGAGAATGGCGTCCCATTTTAGATCTTCGCTCCCTCAACAAATCTCAAGAAATTATCATTCCGGATGCTAACTCTGCAAGAAATTCTTCCTCTCCTTACTGCGGGGATTACATGACCACCCTCGACCTCCAAGATGCTTATTTTCATGTGCCAATTCTACCCAGACACAGAAAGTTCTTGAGGTTCAGAGTGTCTGGCAGGGACTTTCAGTTCAAAGTCCTCCCTTTCGGACTACGTTCCGCACCCCGGGTCTTTACCAAGGTCTTAGCACCGGTGGCTGCACACCTTCGACTGGAGGGAATTCAGATTTTTCCCTATTTGGACGACTGCCTTATCAAGGCGAATTCCTTCAACAGCGCAAACATCCATACTCAGAGATGTCTATCCCTGTTCCAATCTCTGGGCCTCTCCATCAATTTCGACAAATCTCACCTCCTCCCATCGCAGGAGAGAACGTTCTTGGGAGCCACCATAGACACGTTGCGAACAGAAGTCTTTGTGTCAACCGAAAGACAAATGAAACTTTGCAATCTTGCACAGCTACTAAGATCAAAAGAGTACGTTTCAGTTCGACGGTTCAAGTCGCTTCTGGGGATGCTTTCATCTTGCATTCCTCTGGTCCCCAATTGCCTTTTCAGAATGAGACCCTTGCAAGAGGAACTCAACAAACAGTGGCTGCAAGTCTCGGGATCATTCGACGATCTCATTCGCATCACTTCACAGATAAGGGACACTCTACGATGGTGGACTTCAAAGACAAATGTAGCAGCAGGCTGCTCATTCCTCATGAAACCTCCAAGCTTCGTCATCACCACGGATGCCTCCCTAGAAGGATGGGGAGCCCATCTGCAGGGACTGACAGCAAGCGGAAGATGGGATGCTCAGCAAAAGACTTGTCATATCAACCTTTTGGAATTGCTGGCGATCTTTCTAGCCCTGAAGTCTTTTCGCACCATCATTCTCGGAGCATCAGTGTTGATTCGGACGGACAACACAACAAGTATGCATTACTTGAACAAACAAGGAGGAACAAGGTCCACACTGTTGTCTCAACAAGCCCAGGAAATGTGGGATTGGGCGATCAAACATCAGATAACTCTGACAGCAGTCCATGTCCCGGGAGTGTCCAACGTTCTTGCGGATTCCCTCAGCCGCTTGACAACTTCCAATCACGAGTGGGAGCTCCATCAGCCAACGTTGAATCGAATTTTTCAGGAGTGGGGTCAGCCCAACCTGGACTTGTTTGCAACCAGTCTGAAACGCAAATGCCCATTCTTCGCAAGTTGGCGTCCCCACAACGAATCATGCGGAAATGCCTTTTTGATGAACTGGTCGCAGATTTATGCCTAAGCTTTTCCACCGATACCGTTGGTTCCCAGGGTTCTCTGGAAAATGAAGAAGGAACCTTGTCGCCTAATACTCATAGCTCCCAGGTGGCCTCGCCAGTTCTGGTTTACCGAACTACTCCTTCTCTCCGAATGCCATCCCATTCAGTTGAGACCAATACCGAACCTTCTATCCATTCAGAACGGTCAGATCTGCCATCCGGATCCTGCATCCCTGCACTTAGCAGCCTGGCGCCTGAGCACCTTGAATTCGCCCACTTAGATATTCCTTCTAACTGTAGAGAAGTTCTGGCCAATGCTAGGGCGTCTTCCACAATAAAGACATACACGCTTAAATGGAAACGATTTTGCCTGTGGTGTCAAGCCAACAACATACATCCAGTACATGCAAAGCCGGAACAAATTTTACCTTTCTTCCTGCATCTGGCAAGATCAGGCCTTTCTCATTCTACGCTTAAAGTATTCTTAGCAGCTATCTCAAGATTTAGGCAGGATGGTTCCAACTCTCTCTATTCCTCTAGGATCATTCGACAGTTCTTTAAAGGGTTGTTTCGTATGTTTCCACCTATTCGCCATCCACCTCCAACCTGGCATCTTAACGTTGTGCTCTCACAACTTATGCGACACCCCTTTGAACCTATTCATCGGACAGAATTGAAGTTTCTTTCATGGAAGGTGTCTTTACTATTAGCCCTCACATCTGCTAGGCGGGTCAGTGACATTCAAGCCTTCACTATAAAACCGCCGTACCTTCAATTCACAAGAGATTCCGTAGTGTTACGCACTAACCCCGTTTTTATGCCTAAAGTACCTTCGGACTTCCATCTCAATGAACCGGTCATTTTAAAAACTTTTTTTCCCAATCCTCAATCACCTGCGGAAAGGGCTTTACATACTCTTGATCTCAAAAGGTGTCTCAAATTCTATTTGCAAAGGACATTTTCCATACGGAAATCTGATCAGCTATTTATAGCTTATGGAAAAATGCGTACAGGACACCCAATATCAAAACAGTCCATTGCCCGTTGGATCTCTGCTGCGATTGGTTTCTGTCATCAGCTGGCAGGCAGACCTTTACAGACAACTCCAAGAGCACATTCTACGAGAGCAATCTCTTCCTCTACCGCTCTCTTTGCTGGTGTGCCTATTCATCAAATCTGCAGAGCTGCTACGTGGTCCAACAGGCACACCTTTACAAGGCACTACTGTTTGGAAGCTGCCAATGATGCAGACACGTCTGTGGGACAGGCGGTTCTCCGTAATCTTTTTGAATAAGGTGAGCCTCTGTTTTTCCCTCCTCCTCTTACTATTGTTTTAACATGGATTTATACATATATATCTTTATATGTGAATAGATATATAACAATAAGCTATATGTTTGTGATTACACTTTGACTGTGTTATGCATATGCTTATGTTGTGGTGATAAGGTCACTAGTATTGTTCTGCAGTCACTGCTATCTACTCTGATTCAAGCATGTGAATCTATGAAAGATACCCCAATACTGGAGAAGAACAAAAGTTACTTACCTGTAATCTGTGGTTCTCCAGTATTAGTATCTTTCATAGATTCACATGCAACTCCGCCCACCTCCCCTCAGAGGCTCTTTTGCTATGCTCTGTTTCATTCTGGATCACACTTGTGCTGGAAAATCTGAGAGCCTGAGCCTCTGAGGAGAACATTCTGGGTGGTGCTGTCGCCTGATTGGCTGGACTTTGGACTATATATAATGACTTGGACGAGTCATGAAAGTGGAGGATTTTTTTCCTTTGATTTCTGGCTACCTTACTTCCTGGTTCTAATTTACCTAGGATATGATATATATATATATATATATATATATATATATATATATATATATATATATATTGCTATTTTTATGTACCGTGGGACTCCCACTCCGACGACGGGGAATGATTCAAGCATGTGAATCTATGAAAGATACTAATACTGGAGAACCACAGATTACAGGTAAGTAACTTTTGTTCTTAGTCGTATACGTGAGGTACTTGGAGCCATGTTGAAACAAATGGACAGCTATATCCAGTTTCCAAGGCGTCAGGATTTGCCCAATGTGAAGGGAGACTTTTATGGATTGACTCAGTTTCCACATCTCATTGGATCAATAGATGGTACACATGTTGGTTTGGTGGCACCTCAAGGCAATGAACAGGTGTATAGGAACAGGAAGCACACCCATTCCATCAACATGCAAGTGGTTTGTTTAGCTGATTTATACATATCGCATGTCTGTGCCAGATTCCCTGGTTCTGCACATGACTCCTTCATACTGCGTAACAGCAACGTCCGCCAACTTATGTCACGACTATTACCGGAGAGGGCCTGGTTTATTGGTGAGTATGACATGCCCAGGCCTTTGCGTGTGTGGGTGATGCCATGTAGCATGATGAGTTATCGTGTGACACATTGATAACACTAATGTCTGTCTTCCATTTAGGAAACTCAGCATATTTCAACCACCCATGGTTATTCACACCACTGAGAAACCCAATAACACCAGGGGAAGTACGGTTCAATGACGCCCATGGAAGAACAAGGAGGACAGTGGAGCAGACGTTTGGGCTCCTGTAGGCCAGGTTCAGATGTCTGGACCGGCCTGGGGGGCCCTACTCTACACACCTGGGAAGGTCTGTCAGATTACCGTTGCATGCTGTATGCTCCACAACCTTGCTTTGAAACACAACATCCCTCTCAAAGAAGAGGATGAAGAGCAGCAGGTGCCGCCAGTTGAGGAACCAAAAATGCCTAATGAAGATGAAAATGGTGAAGAGGGAGGAGTTGACATGCGTCAGTGGGTCTTCAACAACTTCTTCTCATGAGTGTAAGTATGATGTGTGTTGTAATTACTTATACTGTTACAGTGACAGCAGGTGTGGTGATGTGAGGATAATGGTACTGGGTATATGTGTGATATGTACTGATGTTGAACACTGTTTGCATATGATGTTTGTAGAGCTTGCTCATGACAACTGTTGGCTTGAAATTTGTTATTGGGTGTATCATGATTTTGATGTGATACTGTGTTCTAGACAGCTGCAGTGTTTGGTTAAGAAGGTATGAGTCAAACACCTATCACCATGTATTTATATGTCATAGGTACCTTCAACAGGTCATCCGTTAATGGGCATTTTTGAGTTGTGACATCTGCAAGTATGGGAGGCTGTTACAAAGAAATAAATGGACATGGACTATTCCTGGAGATGTTTGCCGCAGACATATGACAAATAAACTGATTCCAAACCTACTTGCACTGTGTTAGGTTGGGAGTTCAATAAATCCATTGTGCTTGGTTCAGAGTTGTGTGCTGCTTATATTGCCATATGTGTGTCATCTTGTGCTCCACAAAATTGGGGTAGTAGAACCGGAACATGGCTTTCTCTCTTCACACTAGCCAAGTCATCTATGTGTATGGACTGGATGTAGCTTAAGAGGTCTATGATCATTGTAAGACAAAGTGCATGTGGTACACCACTGATAATTTTTAGGGAGACATCTTTCCAGAGGATGCTACCCAGATTATAATGCAACCTGTGCTGATAGACATGCATTTCTAATGTTTGAACTTTTATTTGACCTCTCTGATGTTTGATTTCAAGTGCGAGTGAAACCCTATGTCCCTGGCTGTATACATTACCTAACTGATATGTAGCTAAATGTGGTATCATTGTGAGATGTATCGCCTCCTATCGTTTTGTCCAGTTCTCAACATGAGCCTTGTTGTGAATGACACTAGTCATTTCACACTTTCCTGTTTATGGATCTGTAACAGACATGATGGATGTAAATTCTTTTTTTTTTATCTATCATAACATTACAACGACCCAACTGTTAGACTTAAAATGTGATTTGGCTAGCAAAATTCATCAATGACACTATGGTTTTGAACCTGTAGTGAACATTGGGTATGTGGGATTACATTGCCCATAAAGCCCCTGGCACACTACTCATACATAGTTGACAAGTGGTTCTGGACAGACAGCAGTGTGTCATTTAGTTTGGTGTTTGGATCAGATGGCCTGCTGTGAGATGTAGTGACTTCTGTTCCCCTGACCCACCCACCTCCCTCACCCCACCTTAAGCAATGGCTACCTGCATGTGAGTTGGAGTTCAGTTACAAGATGGCTGAAAGGGGGGTCTGGAGGGAGGTGAGTGTGTCATTTGGTTTGGTGTTTAGACCATAAGGCCTGCAGGGAGATGTAGTGACTTCTCTTCCCTTGACCCACCCACCTCCCTCCCCCCCCTTAAGCAATGTCTACCTGCATGTGATTTAGAGTTCAGCTACAAGATGGCTGAAAGGTGGGTCTGGAGGGAGGTGAGTGTGTCATTTGGTTTGGTGTTTGGAGCAGAGGGCCTGCTAGGAGAGGTTGTGACTTCTGTTCCCCTGATCCACCCCCCTAAGCAATGGCTACCTGCATGTGAGTTGGAGTCCAGCTACAAGATGGCTGAAAGGTGGGTCTGGAGGGAGGTGAGTGGGTCATTTGGTTTGGTGTTTGGACCAAAGGGCCTGCTGGGCATTGTAGTGACTTCTGTTCCCCTGACCCACCCACCTCCCCCCCCTTAAGCAATGGCTACCCGAATGTGATTTGGATTTCAGCTACAAGATGGCTGAAAGGTGGGTCTGAGGGGATGTGTGTGTGTTATTTAGTGTTTGGACCAGAGGGCCTGCAGGGAGATGTAGTGACTTCTGTTCTCCTGAACCACCCACACCCCAACATGAACAGTTGCACATTGCAATTAAAATGGCTGCAATTAGTGCCTTTACAGAGTGTACATTATGGTGATTTGTTTACTGTTACTTGCCAGTCTCCAATCTCCCAGTTATTCCGAACAAGCCCTCAGACTGAAGGATGGCATACACCTTTTCCTTCCAGGCAGTGAGTTGCAAAGGCGGATCAGGAGGACCACCGCCAGTCTTGAGGGTCGCGAGGTGGCGCTTGGAGGCCAGTTTCTTTACTCGCATCTTCAGGTCATGACACCTCTTTCTCATGTCCTCCTTAGTCCATACAGTACTCCCCACAACATTCACCTTTGTGGAAATCCTGTCCCACATTGCATTAAATCGAGTTAGTAAAGTCTTTTGGACTAGGGATCCAAAGATTTGTGGCTCCACTCTGATGATTTCAGTTCAGTTCATAATCTTTATTTCTATCGCACAGATCATAAAAGACATTCACAATATTACATTAAAAGAAGAACCGTTTTGTTAAAAATAAGACATCCATTTTGACCTCAGCACTTATCAATATACAAATAACATAAAAAGAGGTGTCAATGCAAGATCATAAAAGGTTTAAAAATTGTTAATAAAACAGGAACCCAGAAAACCATTATATACTTTATCTTCACTTATTTCTATAAAAATGTACAGATATCTCAGTTTTGTATAAAGTGTTGTGATGATAAGAAGAGGTGGTACTCAGGCCAGTAGGACGAGGGAAAGGGTACATATATGGATCTATGTGACCATAACTATCAAATGCATATATTCCTATACAGGACTAAGTCACTATTGTTAGCCATTGCTACAGCTATCCTATTCATAATTTGGGCTAGGCAATAATCCAACTTTAGCCAGTTGGTGTCTTAGGCCTATCAGAGCAGTGCCAACTTCATCTTACTGTAGGCTACTAATTTGGGTTACCACCAACATCTTTAGCATTTTGTCGCGAATTAGCCACGTCCAACCTAGAAATTTGGCGATGGATATCACACATAGCTCATTAGTGTTGGACTTCAATATTCTTAGCGCTGTGGCGCTGGACCTTGTGCCCAGATTATTGCATAAAGGTTTAAGCCATTTATCCCGAGGGGCCTTGTAAGCAGGACATGCAAAAAGGATGTGTGGGACTGTCTCCTCCTGCTCTATGCAAAGATGGCATCTGCTGTATTTGGTATTGTGCCATTTATAAGTAAAAGATTTAACAGGGAGCGTGCCAACCCGGAATTGGAAGAATTGTCTCCGATCTCTAGGCTTGGTTATGACATCCCAGTAAGGTGCGTACATAGGATTGGGCTTGCACTCTATGAAGATGCCAGACAATGTAGTGTTCTCGATGGTACGTGTACTATTTGTGATGACCATGGACCAATAAAGCTCCTTTATTTCTCTTTTGGAAGGGAACCGATGGCCTGCTGGATCTTCCCATAAGTGGCTCAAGCCCATATTGGCCAATGTGCTCTTCACCTTTTGTAGCCAAGTTATCTTGCAGGAGGTGTCGGCTTCTCTAACATCCATTAGTGCTTTGGCATAATGTGATAGCTCTGGAGTGGACCATAATCTACACCAAAATGCTATTGGTCGAAACCTTGCTATCTCATCCAAGCGGTTGCATCTTAGATCATGATATAAGGGCTTTAGTGGGGTGTTTTGCGGAAGACCTGTGAGGCCTCTCACGAATTTGTTCTAGGCTAGGACTACCGGTGTCAGGTTGTCGAAGCCCCATCGTTCAGCACCATAAAGTGTCGAGGCAGTAACTTTGGTATTATAGATCTGCAACGCTGGGCCTATGGGCTTGGTTTGCGAGGACTTATGTTCTCTCAGCAGTGCACCTGCTAATTGGCGATGTTTTGAGCCATAGTTTCAATCTGGGGTTTCCAGTTTAGTTTTTTTCCAAGGGTGATCCCTAGGTAATTAAAAATATCTGTCTGTTCGAGATATTCCTTGTTTAAATTTACCCTGCCCTTTATTGCTCTGTGTTTATGAAGGACCATAAATTTTGTTTTGTTTGCATTTATCACAAGGCCACGGTCTATGCAGAAATCTTCAAAGCGCGTTAGCGCTCTCTGCAGCCCACTCTGGGTTTTCGAAATGACAAGCGTATCATCTGCAAACATAAGTATCGGTACTTTGGTACCTGCTAGGGAGGGAGCATCTGTCGGGTAGGAGGAAAAGTAGTTGACGACCCCATTTAAAAATAGTGAGAATAGTGTTGGAGCCATAACACACCCTTGGCGGACCCCTTTAGATACGGGGAACCGATCTGTGTTGTTACCCTGTGTGCCCCAGCGCACTTGGGCATAGTTGTCCTTGTGTAATCTCACGACGATGGATAGTCGTGAGATTGGTCAAGTGGCATCCCTAGATCCTTTAGAAACACCCACAGTTTATTCAGAGGAACCATATCGAAAGCGGACTTAAGGTCCACGAAGGCGGCATAGATGGTACCTCCTGCTATCATTACAACCCGCCAATAGATTAAAATGAAGCGGAAAACCTGATCGATAGTGCTCACATGGGCACTGAATCCGGCCTGAAGCAGAGTTAATATGTCATTTTCTGCAATCCAATCCTGTATTCTACTCAGCACTAACCTTGCCATTATCTTTTGTATTGAGTCTATAAGACTGATTGGCCTATAGTTGCTGGGGCTGGATCGATCACCTTTTTTGTAGATGGGTAGGATTTCTGCACCCCGCCAGGATTCGGGTATTGAAGCTCCACTAGCTATTGCGTTTGCTAGCTGCTGTATGTACCTTTGCCAGATATCACTGTCATACAGGAATAGGTCTGCCAGTATACTATCAGGACCCGGGGCTCTTCCTCCAGGTATTGCTCTCAATGCTGATGCAACCTCCCCAATATCAAAAAACAAGGCCGTGTCAGGTTGGGGGACTTGAAACAGTTTGTCAGTTCGCCCCTCTTCTTCTACAGCGAATTGTGCCTCGAAATATGTGACCCACAAATCCGGTGCTACATGGTTTTGTGGTATTGGTGCCTGCCCTCCGCTCCCCCATTTAACCAATTGCCAGAACTTTTGTGGGTTTTTCTCTTTACTGGCCTGATAGAGATCGAGCCATCTTTGTTCGTCCCAGACTTTTTTGGCTTTTAGCTGTGTGGCTCTATAACTCATTCGTGCATGTTTAATTTTACCCATATCTTTTGATTTGATTGCTGCGGCCAGAGACTTGTAGGCATCTCTACATGCCTTGTTATACCAGTTAGCGTGCTTTATTTTGGCCTTGCTATGATGTCTATGGGGCTTTAGGAAGTAGGTCTTTATTTTGCCAAATATATCTTCGTGGGCTCGAATTATAATCTCATTTAGTTTTGCCTGTGTGGTAACGGATTGGAGCTCTGCTAAAGTGCGAACAACATCTGCCCTTATTAATGCGAGCAATTGGTCATTTTCCACGATCCTGTCCCATTTGACCCGCCTCATATCATTACAAATCAGGACATTTGCTGTTGTGTACTGCGTTACCTGTGGCAGAGCCATTGCAAAGCCTGGGGCTAACATAAGGGGGTTATGGTCACTTTCTACTCTCTCTCTCGTACCTCCATATCAATGAGGAACTGCCAATGTTCCAAATTGATAAGGATGTAATCAATGCGACTCTTTCTCTGGCTGTTACAGAATGTGTGGGAGCCTAATCTATCTAAGGGGGTTCTCCCGTTGACTGCCCTGATGCCCCTCTCCATGCACAATTCTTTAAGTTATAATGCTGCCTCCGTCCATTTCTTGATCGGGGGCAGCTCTAAAGAGGGGATGTTCCATTGTGCATCTTCCTCGTCGCTAAGATTACTATTGTCTTGGTCGAGGGGCTCAAAGGTGGTGTTAAAGTCTCCTGCTATTACAAAGTTACATGATCCGCTTCTGCTATCCAGAAGGTCGTCTAAAAGAGAGACTGTGTTAGACTGTCTACCACCTGTAAGACCTCTTGCATACACGTTGAATACAATTATTTGTGTGTGAGAATTCGATCGTAGACGGATGGCCATTATATCAAGACTATCAATGTGGACTTCCTCAATCCTATAGCAAAGACACTGCCTTACCCAGATTGTTAGCCCACCTAATGGTCTACCCCTCTGACCACCGATTGCGGGTTTATAAAAATTAAGGTAACCTGGACGATGGATAGGATTATTAGACCATGTTTCCTGGAATATACAAGTATCCTGGGCTTCGATTAATTCTGACCATTCTAGAGATGTTGTTTTGGACTGCAAGGCCGCGATATTCCATGAAACATATGCAAGCTGGGCTTATTCCTGCGGATTTGTGGAGCGGGATAAATCACCAGGGGACATTCCTTTCTTCCAGTGACCGTGTGGACCGTTGCTTGATCAAGGATACTGCTAGTAAGGGAGGGTAACAAACAACCTGAGGCTTCACGTATGGCTTCTTTTGATTGAAGCAGTTGGGGGGGGCGTTCCATAACCTTCAATCTGTCTCATGTAATATAGAACCCTCTGTGCAATATGGAACAGTATTGCGCATTCTCGAGTTGATTAGTGGATCTGGGGGGTTATACTTCATCCTAATTTTTGTGGGGTTCATATGTGAGCTCCGAATATCAAAAGCCACTAAGTTGTCTACCAGATCAGTGTTGACTAATGTTAGACAAACATATTCCAAATCAGAACCAGTTACAGAAAATCTTTTGGCTGAGAGTATGTCTTCCCTAATGATTGATCTGCACTTCCTCACGTGTCTAAACCACTGTGTGCATTTGTTTATAAGGGAGTGTTCATCTTCTTTGATTAGGCTAGGGATTTGTTTGGGAACATTAGTTAAAAAGATTTGTCGTTTTGGATTATGCACCATTGGCTTCTCATTACAAGATTGTGCTTCCAGTATCCTTCTCCCTGCCGGATGGTTTATTCTGGGAAGGGTGGAATAGTCGTCTCCAACTTCTAGGCGCTGGGACCCTGAACCACAGAACCTATCTTGATTACAATTAAAGAGTGATGGAGTGTGGTCTTTTCCTTTTTGTGACGGGAAACAGACCTCTCTAGATAGTTGAGAATCAGCTAAGTTGTTGTATGTGGCCCTGCTGTTCAAGTCTGTACTGCCATTATGCTGTTCTTTGGTCTTCGGCTGCTGAAGCATAGACAATCTATCCTTTATGCGTGATGTATCTTGTGTCAATAGTTTTAGGGAGTCTGTTAACGTACCAACTACTACCTTGAGAGCGCAAACCTCCTCCGTTAGTTTACTAGTCTGTGTTTTTAGGGCCACAATATTACTACTAAGCTGATAAGAGCACTGGTTCTTACACCCGTGATGAAAAACTGGTGCAAGTACTGGTTCGCCTAACCCTTCCGGAGACTGTTGATCCAATGTATCGTCAATCAGGTCAGAAAGGGGGACAAATCTGTTGGTGCACACAGGTGCGGGCTCAGGCTGGCTTAAATGGTATGTGATGGAGCTTGGGGTGGCAAATGGACTCTCACAGTATGAGGCGTTTCCCCCGGTTTGCTCCGAAAAAGCCCCTTGGCTGGTAATCTTCTAAACATGTCCGGGATGGAAGGTGGGCCACTGGGGCTGGTGAGACTGGGGAAAGATTGCCTACCGGCAGAGCATGGATCGGGCCCTGGTGGGCCTACTAAAATGTCTTCCCATTCACTTATCAGGCAATCAATGCGGCCCATAACGCAATTGTTGCCTGTTTGCTTCAGCGGTTTGGTGGACTTTTTTGCCTTCTTGCCCTTCCCGACTGCCCCTCCCCCCTGCACCACCCACCTCGTACCCTCAGTGGCTTTCCTTTTCCCCATTCCTCTCTAGCACAGAAAAGTAACACTTTCTTTTCCAAATCAGGTCGAATATTACATAAATAATATCTTGGGGGAATAGTTAAGAGTGCTTAGACAGCAGGGATTTGGATGTCACCAAGGAACTAGGGCCCACCAATATAGCAGTGTGAACAAAAAGCACTTCAGGGCGCACACAGTGGGAGGAGAGGAAAGATGACAGCCAAAGTGCAAGCAGGTTGTAAATAGATCGATTCAGTTAGTCAAATGTCCAGGGAGGGGCAGAGAACAAACTCAGTGTCCGACCAAGGAGTCCGTATCAAATCACCACTTGCGGGGCTGATGAAATTTAGCCATGGACCAGCAAAGAAACAGAGAGAGAAGTAACTGTACCTTGCAAGTTAAGACGTGGCTCCTCACCCAGCTGTTCTGGACCAAACGCAAGGGAGGTGGCCCTGCTCTGCCTCTTCCTGGCAATGACGGGCCCGCCCTTGGCCCGGGCGCGTCCCGTGTCGCGGGAGTACAGACGCGCTTACAAGCGCCTAGCAGCTGCCCTTGGCCCCTCCTTCTGGGGAGTGAGACCTGGGACAGGGAGTCCCTCTCTGGCTGGATGCGGCTGGAGGTGAGCCCGTCCTGCGGCGTCCCGCGTCGCGGGAGTACAGACGCGCTTACAAGCGCCCAGTAGCTGCCCTTGGCCCCTCCTTCTGGGGCAGTGAGTCCTGGGACTGGGAGTCCCTATCTGGCTGGATGCGGCTGGCGGTGAGCAAGTCCTGCCGCGTCCCGCATCGCGGGAGTACAGACGCGCTTACAAGCGCCTAGCAGCTGCCCTTGGCCCCTCCTTCTGGGGCAGTGAGTCCTGGGACAGGGAGTCCCTCTCTGGCTGGATACAGCTGGCGGTGAGCAAGTCCTGCGGCAACCATTACTCCTAACTCTGTGTCAGAATTTTTTTTTTTTTTTTACAGGTGACATATTGGAAGTTAACTGATAAGGTGGGTGATAGTGGTTGGAAAAAGAAATGGTGCTGTAGACAAGGATTTAAATGGAGCTGAAATTGGTAAAAGTGTGTGGAGTGTGTATAGAAATAGTGTACAAGCTTGGAATCAATCTCTTTATGATATCTGGCAGTTGGGGCATGTAGGAGCAAAGGATCATGGTCTGGGATAAGGTGTGTTTGTAATCGTGGGTGGAATATGTGTTCACTTTTTTCAAAGACATCAGCTGTTTTTGAGTTTGAATCATCCAATGGACAAGCTTTGCGGGCACCGTGGTGCATGTGCTGAACTTTGCAACCGCCTCAATCCATGCCAGGTATTCTTCGACTGCCGTGCACCATGCCGGGCATTTTTGCACTCCACAGTGAGAGGTACTGAGACCTGAGAGGATTGTGGCAGCTTTCTCAGCAACCCCAGATGAATTTCGTTTTTTATCTCTACTGATGAAGCATTATATCCAGAAACACATGTGTCTAGAGATCTACAGTGCTAACCTGCACCAACTTTGGTGAAAAACTTCAGCTAAAATCCAAGTAAGCATTTACTGTGAACTACATTTACCAAGATGCCAAGGGGCGAACTGTGCTGGGAGGTGAGGCAGTGTGCTCCCATTCCCCTTCTGTTTGAAAAGGCACGCTTGAGCCATTGAGCTGACGAGCTTTTGGAGATGTACCTGCATGTCAGTGAGAGGTACTGAGACCTGAGAGGATTGTGGCAGCTTTCTCAGCAACCCCAGATGAATTTCGTTTTTTCCTCTACTGATAAAGGATTATATCCAGAAACACGTGTCTAGAGATCTACAGCACTAAGCTGCACCAACTTTGGTGAAACACTTCAGCTAAAATTCAAGTAAGCATTTACTGTGAACTGCATTTACCAAGAATCTAAGGGGTGAACTGTGCTGGGAGGTGAGGCAGTATGCTTCAATCCCCCTTCTGTAAAACGGAGTGTCCTCTGCTGTTGTTTCAGCAGATCTACGTCTTTGCGTCTATGTGTCTGCGAGTAACAGGGAGGTGGATCGTAGGTGTCTTGTGGGTTGGTGGAAGGTCAAGTGTTTATTGATTATGCCGGTCCTTAGTTGTGCAGTGCGTTGTATCTGTGGGTCAACATCTTGAACTGGCATCTCTTCTGGATCGGGAGCCAGTGTAGTTTTTTGAGGTGCGGTGTGATGTGGGTCTGTCTGAAGAGATCGAGGGTGAGTCTTGTCACAGAGTTTTGTATTGTCTGTAGTCTCTTCAGGAGGCTACGTAGAGCGCGTTCCTGTAGTCCAGCCTGCTGGTCATGAGAGCCAGTGTGACAGTCCTTCTGGTGCTGACTGGAGCCACCTGAAGATTTTGCGGAGCCTGCAACTGGAATGGAAGTAGGCGGATGAGACTGCGTTCACCTGTTTCTTCATAGAATTCTTGCTGTCCAAGATGATGCTTAGGTTGCAGGCGTGGTCTGTTGGGGCGGGGGATGGGCTGAGTTCAGCCGGCCACCATGCATCGTTCCGTAGCGAGGTGTTGTTCCCAAAGATGAGGACTTCCATCTTGTCAGTGTTGAGCTTGAGACAGTTGTCCTTCATCCAGTCGGCAACGTTCATCATACATCTGTGGAAGTTGGCTCTGGTGGCGTAGGGGTCTTCTGACAGTGAGAGGATGAGCTGGGTGTCGTCAGCGTAGGAGATGATGTTGAGTCCGTGCGATCTGATGGTGTTGGCAGAGGGGTATTCAGACAAAATATCGAAAACAAATATCGCCATACCTTAATATCGTGTCCAAAATATGGTGATATGGAAATATTGTCAGCAAGAATATCGTTGTCAAGAATATCGATTTTAAGGTGAGTAATATCGATTTTTGAAATATCGAAGTCATTAATATCATTTGCAAAGATATAGGGGCCCAGTATGATGTTGGTTGAACGAGTGTCCGACGGACATCGTAGGGGAAACGGGACCGGCCAACACAGAGTCGGCGGTCCTGCACCATTATTATGATGCGACCGCCTTCACGGTGGTCAGAAAGTGTATTTTTTTCTATTGCTGCTTGTGCTGCTGCAGCACAAGCCGCAATAGAAAAAGTACACTTTTTAAAACATCCATGCACTGTGTGGCAGGCACCATGGAGGCTGCTATGGGCAGGGGCCCCAAAGTCACTTTCCGACAGCCTTTCCATGTTGGAAAGGCCGACATGGAAAAGCTATTGGAAACCGACATTATAATTAAGGCTCCCTGTTTTCCGTTTTTACTGATTCTTACAGATAAATACAGACAGAAAACAATGTGTTTTCTGTCTGCATTTATTTTTTAAAGTGGATAAATACAGAAAATTGTGCTTCTTTTAAGTGACTCTCAGAGCTGTCTTTCATGAATTGTAGCCTAACAGCTGAGCAGATGGACAGCATGGGAAATTAAAAAACGGGATGAAATGTCTTTAAATAATGGTATATGTCAACATACATTAGCAGTATAATGCTAATATTTAGTGGATATATTGTTACGTAATATTTGCTTAAATACCTAAATCATGACAGACATCAAAGTATGACTGAGTGTCCTATCAGTTAAATAAATATGGAAATGTACAGTTTTACAACTTCATTTATACACAAAATACAAAATAAATATGGATAAATACAGATAAAATGGGCAAAAAATGAATATGGATAAACACAGACGGAAATGTAAAAAATATAAATACCATAAAACCGGGAGCCCTAATTATAATCCCGACAGCAGTGCCTGAGCAGGCACCGCCACCATTTGGGGATTATCTGTCTGACCGACACCCGACAGGATTTCTAATCCTGTTGGAGGCGTCGATCTTTCCTCTAGGCCGATTGTCGGACGGGCGCCACCTACAGACTTTGGTGGTGATCCACCCAGCGTCGTAATGGGCCCCATTCTTGTTTAAAATATAGGGGCCTATTACCAACAGCGTGCGTTAATTAACGCAAACCACAGTTAGCGTCGTTTTTTTTATCGCTGGATTCGTTTGCGGAGATAACGCGTTATTAGCAACGTTTTATCTCCAATGCGAAACAAATCCAGCGATAGCGGCGATTCCCAGCATTAGCACGAGAATTCCTTGCGATAAATTCCTATCGCTAAGGAAAAACTCGCTAATAGGCAGGTGGGGACTTAACCGTAGAATCCACCTCCCATAGACTATAATGGCTAAGTCAGGTTTCTAGCAGGTGTTAAAATCCAGCGCTAATCGGGGTTAACGCACATTTTTTTATCGCTTCGCGGGCCTTGCTAATAGTGTGAAGTTGTGTTTGCGACTGTCTGCGTGTATTTTTAGTGAGGAACGCCCACTTTGCATGTCATTAGCGATAAATATCGCTGACATGCAAAGCGGTAAAAAACGGGCGCTAATGCCCGAAAACTGTCGCTAACTGCTGTTAGAGACAGTTTGCTGATAGGGCGATAAAAATATCGCCGCTTTAGCGGCAAAAAGTGCCGCTAAAGCGGCGATAGTGCCCTTGCTAATATGCCCCATAGTTTTTAAATTATTGTTAAATTTTTAGTAGTTATTAAATTTAATTAAATTAATTTTTGTGATTTTTAGTGCCATAGCGGATTGTGGGTTTTTAGGGGTATAGGGTGGGAAGTAATTTAATTATAGTACATTAATGATTATTTTATATTTAATATTATTTTTTAAATTAATATTTAATTATGTAAATTGTGCTATTAATTTTTTAATGTAAATTTTATGTGTGGGTTGTAGAGTTCATTTGGGAAAAGGGTAGGAAGTAATTTATTTTTTATTCATTTATAATTATTAGTTCATTAATATTAATTGATTCATTGATAATTATATTAATTGTGTATTTTTTAGGTGCAGGTTGTGGGGTTTATGGGGTAAAGGGTGGGAAGTGATTTATTTTTAATTAATTAATAATTAGTTGTTAATATTAATGAATTGATAATTATTTATGTTAATTGTGTAATTATTATTTTTTTAAGTTTAATTTTAGCTGTGGGTTGTGGGGTTTGTAGGGGCATGGGGTGGGAAGTTAATTCATTTTAATGACTTAATAATTATTTTAAAATTGATATTAATTAATAAATAGATAATTAATTGTTTTAACTGTGTAAATAATTTTCTGTTACATTTTATGAGTGTGTTGTGTGTTTTGTGGGGGTATATTTTGGGAAGTAAATTAATTAATAATTAATATTTAATTAATGATAATTAGTTTGTTAATAAATATTTATATTAACAATGTAAATATTTTGCCTTTTAAAGTTAAGTTTTAGGTGAAGGTTGTGTGTTTTGTGGGGTTATAGGATGAATAGTAACTAAACTAAATGTATGTAATAAATATTTTTTGTTAATAAATAATTTCTAAATAAAAATATTTGTATGAAAATTATTTTTGTATTTATTTATAATAATATTTTTAGTTATTCTTGATATGTAGTTAACGTTTTTTTGTACATATTTATATTTTTCTTTATTTACTTTGTTTTTTAAATTTTATTTTGTTCAAGATATATATATATATATTTTTTTTTAAACTTTATTTATAACTGTTGGCAATTTACAGGAATCCAACACATTTATATAGGCAGAGCAGTTACAGCAAGGACGCACGTGCATTACACATCATGATAGGCAACAGCAGTATATACGCAGAACAGTAATTCTCAGCGCTGTTCAACAGGAAGATTCACGAATTGAAGATGGTTTCTGGTGGCGAATATAGTTTATGTATGGTTCCCAAATGTCTCGGGGCGGGATCTAGGCGGCATCAAATCCCAGTAATTGGACAATTGTTCATGGCAATAAGAAATGTATTTGACCCAGTCTTGTGTCTTTGGTGCCAATATACTGCACCAGCACTTTGCGACTCTGCACTTGGCAAGGAGAAACATTATGGTGGCGAGTTTGCAAGAGCCGCTGGCTATCTCTGCCACATATCCCAGCAGACCCATCAGAGGCGAGGGGGGCAGTGGAGTTTGTATGATTTCCCCTATCACCCCGAATACCTCCGCCCAATATGCTGCAACAGCAGGGCAGTGTCAGGCAAGGTGAATAAAGTCTGCAGAAGTGACATGACATCGTGTGCATTGGGAATCTGGGGATATGCCAATTCGGTGCAGCAGTGCTGAGTGCGGTAGGTGCGATGTAGGAAATTAAAATGAAGGAGACGTAGCATGTAATTAAGGGAGAGTAGTTTGAGCTGACCACAGCAAAAGGTCCATTGTGCGTCTGTGAGTGGAAGGGCGAGGTCTTCTCCCCAGGCCTCTCTGGCAGATGTGCGTGCTGCGGGTGCGGTGTGTTGCATGGTGTTGTATAGTGATGTAATCATTTTGCGGGGAGAAGTGGTTGTGTACATGTATTCTAAGGCTGTGTGAGTCTCTGGGGGTGCTGGGAATGTTTTGAATTGTTCACGGCACGTCGCTCGTAGCTGATAGTAAAGGAAAGTGTCTAGCGTACGCAAGCGCCATGAGACCTTTGGGTGATATGTTGCGCTCAACAAATGTTCTTGATTTGATTTGATTTGGATGAGGGCTGTGGGATCGGGGGGCCACGAAATTGATCCCCTGGGAAAAGATCTGCGAAGGTGTGCATGTGAAGCCTGTTTGCGCGGTTGCAGGCGCCACCGTCATGTAACGGAGGTATAAGTGGGTGTCTGTTATATTCCATATAGGTACCCAATATAGGCGCAGGTAACACTGCAACCTTTCACCTATATCCTTCCCTACATTTCATACATAACGGTTCATAGGGACTGACCTTTTACCTAGATACAACACTGCATTCAGAATGCGGGTTTTTCCCTGGTTCAATACTCATACATTATGCATGAGGCTTCTTGGAAGCACAGCAGGACCGAACATCTCCTGTATAATATCTATGTTAAAGTTCAGGCCTGACGTAATCCTTTAGGCCGACACAGTAACGCAGCAAGGTAGGACCCCTGGGGAGACCTATGGGTATATATACATCATGTCTTGCTTAGACAGACAGAGGAGACCGTGACTTCCCAGCTGACACACTGACCAGCTAGGTACATTTAGTTAGGGAGGCTTCGTAGGAGTACGCACTTTTATCATGTGTTTTATGTACATGTATATATTCATGATTTCTGCAAGATGGTAGAGCTATACCATCCTTTTACTTTCATAGTATTGCTAATCATATATCTTTGCTTCTGTCTAATGGTTGTTGCAGCTCATATATTTTACACTAGAATAACAACTGTTCAATAAATACTTATTGAAACGCCCAGACTGTTTATTCTGTATATCTCTCTGAGACAAACTAAGTAAGCACGAGTGACTGAGCGAAAGGTAGTATATTGTTTCCACGATCCTGGGGGATCAGGGTTGTCATGTTCTGAGGTTGCCAGAACTATTCTCTCCCCGATAAGAGGAGACTCTAGTGGCACTGTGAGCTAGCTAATACAAACAGGCTAACGTATCCGGTGGGAGTGCACGGAATCCGTCCGCCACCAAACCCACAGTTTATGTTATCCGAACGCGCAGATCCTGTATAGGTAATATAGGAACTACATGACATTGCGCCGCCAACGTTGGTTGGGTACTTATTTAACAGTAGAATCTGAGTAGTTCAGTCATGCTATTCTCAGAGACCCCTACTCACAAAACACCAGAGACGTCTGGAGTGGGTGGGCACAAACTCCGCCACAGCTGAGTAGGCAAGAAATCCTATTTATTGGCTGTTGGTTAATCAAGCTTGAAGGACACAGTGTTCCTAAAATTGTGCATAAAACCTTATCTTAGTTCCCTTGAACAAACTTCTTTACAAAAATGACTGAGACAAAAGATAACGTAGTAGTAGAACTACACCTCTCAGGAGGAGAAGATGAAGACGCAATTCTGATTGCAGAAAAATTCAGACATACAATCACCCTGAAACTGTTAGCTAATGGTTTATCAGCTAGGGGTGGCTTAGTAGTTTTCGTGATTGAGGCACACAAATCAAACAAAACAGAGGTAGTTTATTCGTGGGTTACATTCCCAGCAGCAAATGCAAGAACACAGACATTTCACTCTTACACAGAAGGAGATGCACCAGTGGAATATTGTCCGTTCGAGGACATAGAGGTTCCACTCACGTACCTGGAACACTTATACTGGTTCAAAGGTGCCCTACCCCACATAAGAAGAAGAGTAAGATTAGGCCCGCTCGGAGGAGAAGGGGCAACATGGCCCATATTAGCGGCCTACACACCACATCCTGACATTGAAACAATGCCACCAGGAGACTTACTCATACAACATAAAGATTTAATTAAATCTATAGGAACATGACGCAATTCGTCATGAGGACATTCACTGTCCAACCAGCAATAGTTGCAACTAATGGAACTCAAGTACAGGGTACAGCAACTAAAATCACACCACAAACATTACACGCAGTGATGGGTAAAATGCCCTCTAAACGTGAACAAATACCATTCTGGGTAGCTCAGAAAATCACACAGCTTGAGGCAGTATTCCCAAATACTACCCCGTATGAAAAACACAGAATGCTAACAATCTGCTTGCCCATGGGGATAACACCACAAGTAGAAGATTGTACCACTTGGTGTACAGTCTTTGCTGCCATTTATACCAGGACTCATGGTATTCCTTCGTTAGCGGTGGTACCAGACGTATTGAGACAGATACAGAACGAGTATGGAGCAGAGCCTGCCCTAAACTTAGGGATGAACTTACTAGGTAACTATGCCCAGGTATCAGCCATAATACTAGCTAACATTAAGGGGGAAGCAGCCTCAGTGGCCATCCGCCAATGCCTGAGGGAGTTCGATCCTTTAGAACAGGAACACGAACTACCCAAAATAATTGAAACTGCGTATGCAGAATTAGGCAGAGACAGTTTGGGTGGGAAAGCTTTAAAACCACAACTGATGGGCAGTTCTGAAAAGGACACTTCCAAGCAGACACCTGCTTCTTCTAAAAAGAAGTGGGTTAATAAAAAACAAAACTTTAAAGGAAATAGATCTCAATCCCGAGGTAGATCTCCTCCACAGGAGCCCTCCAAAAAGAGGTATAATCTCAGAAATAGGGATAACATTAGGAAACCTGACAGGTATCAGGATACCGATACACGTTCCTCTCGTTCCTTTCAGGGTTCATCGAAAAACTCTGAGAGGGAAGGACGGTCAGAAAGACAAGAAGAGCGTACAAAGTCCAGAGACAAGCAGCACGCTCAAGATTACACTTCTAAAAAAGAAGAAAAGCCAAAGCAAAAGCCACAGTTCAAAAAGAAGAAAGTTGCAGGTCTAAAGATCAGACATGCCCAGAATTCTGAGGACTCGACTACTGAACGGGGAATGTGCTCTGACGATGCTAGACAGTGCGGCTGAAGTAACAATAGCTCGCCAGAACCTGAAGGAATTTCTGGTGACAGCGGACTTGAATGATTATATCACGGTAGAAACACCTGATACTAGAGTAAGTGTCCCACATAAAGTATATGAAATAACACTCCAGATGGAGGGGGACAAGAGTAGGAAAGTGAGAGGTCTCTTTCGGGAGAACCTAACGTTTGGCTATAACATTTTGTTAGCTGAACAAGATTGGCCGCCAGCATTCTTCATGGACTGTCCTAAAGGAGAAACGGTAATTATGCCGTCATTCTCAGACGATATTCCCAGGCATTTGCAACACACATATGCGAAGGAGTGGGCAGTAGTCAGGCATTATACAAAAACCATTTTGGATGGGATGAGGATTCAACCCACCACATTATTCCTATAAAAAATACTCCAACTGCACAGAAGCAGTATCCAATAAAACAAGAAGCTAAAAAACAGGTCAGGGAGATCTTAGATCAACTTGAATACCAAGGGGTGATCGGAAATTGCACCTCACCAATGAACAATCCTTTGTTTCCTGTCATGAAACCTGATAATACATATCGTCTAGTTTTAGATTACAGACACTTAAACACTTGCACTAAGACATTTGCAGTCCAAAATGCACACAGTGCCGCATTAATGAATAACATTGTGCGGAAAAAATATAAAACGACACTTGATATCTCAAATGGATTTTTCTGCCAAAATATAGCGCCTGAAAGCAGGTATCTAACAGCCTTCTCAGCGCTAGGGGCCCAGCATCAATTTCGGCGACTCCCCCAAGGGTATAAGAACAGCCTGGGGTTGTTTTCTGCCAGAGTAACTGAGTTACTTCAAAAATTGGACAAAGAGGCATTGTCCTATGTGGATGATATTTATCTGACGGACGATGACCTGGAGGAACACTTGAACAGAGTAAATACCATAATTTTGGGATTTGCATCTGAGGGCTACAAATTTAACTTTAAAAAATCAAAAATTGCCCACCTCAGTGTCCTGTTTTTAGATACGAGCTTTCAAGTAAAGGAAAGAGCCTGGCAGCCAATTTTTTTGAAAAATGTGCGCTGTTCCAACCTCCGAAATCATTGAAAAATTTACAATCAATACTGGGATTCCTAAATTTTGGTCAAACATACATTTTGGATTACGCAGAAAGAGTAAAACCTTTCTACGACTTAATTAAACCTGATTTCTCAGCCAGAAATTGGACACAGGAACACACAGATACACTTCGTTCCTTACAAGCTGACATGATAGCTTCCAAACACTTACAGACACGCGTAAATGTACGCAACCTGGTGATCCGTATAGTTTTTTATTTTTTTAAAATTTTTATTCATTACTTTCAAGGCAAATCATACAATCAAGATTGCAAAACTGTGAATGACGGATCGATCATATACAACCCCACAAAAACTCCCCCCATCCACCCCCCCGTCTCCCAGGCAAACCAGCTATACCATAATCGCTACTTCTCCTTGATATAACAATACATTTTCTACATGTCATAGAAAGAAGCAAATAGGAAGTGCAGACCCTGAGGCAGCTACTTGAAGGTCAGGCAGCTAGTGGACGTATGAGTAAGAACAGTCTGGTGTAGGGCCATCGCAATTCGGATAGAAGCCCCAGCACAGTGGGCAATACATTTAAAATATGTCAGGGTGAGATATCAGATAAGATGTAACTGGGGCCCAAATATCCTTAGGGCGGGAGGACTCCGGTAGCTCCTCTTCATAAACTTGCAGTTGATCCCTACAATAAACCAACTCTCGAAGCCACTCCTTTACGGTAGGGGCAGACCTGGAGCCCCAGCGTTGCGCCACCGCCCTTTTTGCAAACAGGGTGGAGATCGCAACAATACGTCTACTAGCCGGTTTCAGGCACTTAACATAACCAAGGAGGCATAGCTCAGGTGTACAACCCACCGGCTCCGACACCACATCCGTCAAAATGCGAGCCACTTCAGTCCAGAAAGCATACACGCCACCACACAGCCATGCAACATGATAAAAATCTGCATTAGCAGCACCACACCGCACACAATCCGCAGTCTCTCTCAGGCCGTATTTATATAACCTCCGAGGGGAGTAGTATACCTGATGTAGGTTTTTAAAATGTATAATTCTGAGGTTACAATTGGCTGTGAGACGACCCCGTCCAGACCTCCAGCGTAATAGGATTGCCTATCGCAGCTTGCCAGCGCAGGCATGATGGATGCTCCTCATGTTCTCGTTCCCGCAGGGAGGAGTTGTAAAGCTTAGTAATGAGCCCCCTGCGACTTTCCCCTGACAACAAAGCCTGCAGTGCACGCAGCGCGGTAGGCTCCGCAGGAAACTCCGGATACACAGCACGGATAGCCTGAAGAACTCGAACATATGTAAAATTGAACATAAAACTACGGTTTACGTCATTCTGGGCCTCGCGCAGCGTTTTAAAACGGCCCTCAATATATAGATCCCCCACTATGATAATGCCCGCACCCGACAGCTCTCTCAGGGCAGAGGACTCCCGCGCCGCAGATATATCCAGATGAGATGCTATAGGCAACAGTGGAGCATATAAATAAGACAACTGAGCTTTGGACGCCAGTGCCCGCCATGCCCATGACGTGCATAACGGAGGATTTATCTCTGCCCGGGGCCCACCCGAGCCGCCCGAGAGGACCATCGCCTGCAATGGAACGGGAAGAACCGCGTCAGCTTCAATAGCCACGTGAGGCTGGAAGCGCTGCGGGAAATGCCAGTAATGGGCGAAGTGTGCTTGTGCGCATAGATAATAGAGACGTAGATCTGGAGCCTCAAAACCCCCCCCGATCAAATGGCTGTACTAATAAATCCCATCTACATCTGGGCTGTTTCCCTCCCCACACAAAGGTTAATAGGGCAGATTGCAGTGTGCGGAACAGCGCTATATTCAATTTTATGGGTATGTTGACAAAGAAATATAGCATCTTAGGCAGGAAAACCATTTTTACCACCGCAATCCTATCTGCTAACGATAGGGGGAGATGTGACCACCGTTCGGCCCGCTCAGAAATGCGTGCAATGGAACGCCCGTAATTCTCAGAGAGCACCACAGCGGGGTCCCGGTGTATCCACACTCCCAGATATTTCACGGGGTCGGAGGTCCAGGATAGTGGAAAGTCCAGTTCTATTTCTTTGGTATGTGCAGTAAGTGGGAAAACCACCGATTTGGACCAGTTAATTCTGAGTCCCGAGAACCTTTCAAACTGGACATACTCCCTAAGTAGCGGGGACAGATACACAGAGGGCTCACGGACATAAAGCATCATGTCGTCTGCATATAAGGAGACAATCAATGGTCGCTGTCGAAACCTCAACGCAGCAGCCGAATGCATCTGGCGCAACTTACATGCCAGAGGCTCTAGAGCTAGGGAAAAAAGCATGGGCGACAGGGGGCAGCCCTGACGCGTGCCCCTCTCTATAGGAAATAAGGACGACACCCTACCATTGACTCGCACCCGAGCAACCGGCCCGCTGTAGAGGACCCTAAGCCACTGCACGAAGAAAGGAGTGAATCCCATCCTGCTCAGTACAGTAAACATGTAAGACCAGTGCACAGAGTCAAAGGCTTTTGCTGCATCGAGCAGCACAGCAACCGCTTGGAAATCAGGTTCAAAATAGTGCAGTGTGGAAAACAGCGTGCGCAGGTTATGAGTTGTGGAGTGTTCCATGACAAAGCCAGATTGATCCGGCAGTACTAAGAGGGGTATCAGAGGCTGTAGCCTAGTGGCAATCATTTTAGCCAAGATCTTCGTGTCAATGTTAATAATTGAGAGAGGACGATACGACCCGCACTGATTGGGGGGTTTGTCTGGCTTTAGTAAGATGACAAGGAGGGCCTCCCGAAGGGAGGGTGGAAGGATCCCAGTTTCATAAGCCTCTGCGTACACTGCCAACAACCTAGGAGCCAGGGTTGCCGCATACGCTTTATAGAATTCGCTCGGCAAGCCATCTGGACCAGCGGCTTTGCAAGTTGGCAGGGACATAATAGCTTCCCTCACATCCTCCTCATCGAAGGGCTGCACCAAATATTCACGATGTACAGTGGATAGCCATCCCAAAGCCACATCGTCGAGATAATCATGTGTCTCCTCAGCAGGGGGGGATTCCCATATAAATCCGTATAGAATTTCAGGACAATGTCACATAGATCCTCCGTCGAGTGGCGGGGCTCACCATTGCCATCAATAAGCTCGGTGATAGCTTCCTGGCATCGTGGCTCTGTGAGTTTTTGAGCAAGAGAGCGGCTAGGTCGACCTCCCTCACCATAATATCTAGCTATTCTGCGCCGCGAGCAATGCAGCAGCACCTGGTCCACAGTTTCATTGTGCTCCGTAACAAGTTCTCTTATTTCTGCTAATTTGGCGGCGGAGGGGTCCAAGTCAAAGGCGCGCTCCTGTTTTGAAATGTCGGTCGCCAGTTTCCTTATCCTACGCCGGATGTCTCTCAGAACACCAGACTGTATCCCGATACAGGCGCCTCGGATGGTGACCTTGAAGGCCTCCCAGAGCACACCAGCGCTATCCACAGTGCCTTCATTTTCTATGAAGTAATTTCTGATCGCCTCCGCTATGGTCTGCTTAAATACCGGATCCTTAAGCTCAGAGGGTTGAAGCCGCCACGCAAAAGGTGGTGACTGATACTCCGGAAGCCGCATCTCAAGGAGTACGGGAGAGTGATCTGATAGGGAGCGGGCCTCGTGCGATACCTTCATTGTCCAGGTACAGACCACCTCCGAGGTCAGCCAGAAATCGATGCGGGACCAAGAGCCATGCACCGCCGAGGCATACGTGCTCTCCCGGGCAGCGGGATGACGTTGGCGCCACACATCATGCAAGTGGCCTGCGTCTATGAGTCCCAGTAACATATCTGCCGCACGTTTGGACCGGACCTCACTTGCTCCATGCCTATCCATAGTGACATCCAAACACAAATTGAAATCCCCTCCCCAAATAATTGCCGCAGGTGGAAACGATGAGATTCTGCACCACACTTCAGAAAAGAACGAGGGGTCATCAATATTGGGTCCATATATATTTACCAGCATCACACTCTCACCACCCAATCGGCCATGCAAAATCACAATCCGGCCACCATCATCCACCTCCGTTCTGATCGCCGTAAAGGGGACCCCCTTTTTCACCAAGGTCAACACCCCCGTAGCATAGGATGAGTAGGAAGATGACGCTTTCACACTCGCCCACCGCGCACCTATGTTTTTTACCGACTCCGTGGTTAAATGGGTTTCCTGAAGAAGGGCGACATGCACTCCCATACGATCCAGGCACGCAAACATCATCCTGATCTTTTTTGGCGTGTTAAGGCCGCGTATATTCCATGTGAGAAACTTAATACCGTTACTCATTACAGGGCATCAATAGAAGTAGATACTTGACAAGAGATCGTGAACAGAGTAATATCAAGCAGTGGCTAATGACATACACACTTATTATGTGCCTGGGAGAGAACCATGAACATTCCCCTATCCCCACCCCGAACCCCTCCATCCCCCCACCCACTTCAGCACCCCAACCATGCCAAAGCCATCCCAACACCCATCTTAACCCCTCCCCCCTACAGTAGCAAAACAAATTCGGGGTACACCCATATGCGGGGGGCACAGATACGCAAACCTCCCACATAATAGGAGTCGACCGAGCAAACAATGTTATGGCATCACATCCCAGTACCAATAGTCCATCACTTCGCTGAGAGAGAGCACACAGTACCTTAGGAGAAACCAACAGCACTAAATGTTGCAATGTAAAGGCACAATAAAATCATGTACCATAAGCGGAACCCTGTATAAACGCTAACAAGGCTGGCAGCTAAGAGGGTGGCAGTTGATCTATCTATAAAGGAAAAAGAGGCTGCAGATCCAGTCCATAGGCCACAGTTATACTAAATGTGAGCAACCCTCAGTACATATTCCATAAGTACAACAGTGAGTGAGCCGGAGGACAATGTGAACATGCTGACATCAGATCGTGAGCAAGAGGCCAAATAGAAAAAAAAACAAAATGTCATCAGAGTGTTTGCAGATAGCAAATCGCCCCACTACTCATCATCTTCGGGCGCTTCCGTAGAGTCCCGCCTCCCACGCTTCAATTTTTTAGCATGCTCCATTGCGGCCTTTGGGGAGGAAAAAATCTTGTTGTCTTCCGCAGCACCTACGCGAAGCCGGGCCGGGTACAACATAGCATAGGGGACCCCCCTCATTCCGCAAGAAGTGTTTCACATTGCTAAATTCCCTCCTAGCAGCCTGGACAGCGACTGTAAAGTCAGGAAAAAAGGCCAATGTATTGCCCTGATGCACAATAGTGCCCTTCTCCCTAGCCAAAGCGATACCAAAGGGGATGATGGACGGAACGTTTGAGCAAATCAAACACTCACCCCCAGTCAACTGATCTGGGTTTAATCCATCATCATTCTTTAGCTCACTCCACCACCCCAGTTCAGACATGGCCATATGCAAATCAGTCTGACCCTGTGCCTCATGGGAACAGTCCAGCCCGAACTGCCAAGCCATGTCTTCCCTGGACCGGAAACAAGCATCCTAGGACCGGTTTCTGGCTATTCAGCCATCATCAGCCAGGCTAGCTTGGATCCAGTGGCAAAGTGAGCAAGGGACCCACGTCTGGGCATACCCTGCCAACTTAGGGCGAACAAAGCGATACCAAAGGGGATGATGTACGGAACGTTTGAGCAAATCAAACACTCACCCCCAGTCAACTGATCTGGGTTTAATCCATCATCATTCTTTAGCTCACTCCACCACCCCAGTTCAGACATGGCCATATGCAAATCAGTCTGACCCTGTGCCTCATGGGAACAGTCCAGCCCGAACTGCCAAGCCATGTCTTCCCTGGACCGGAAACAAGCATCCTAGGACCGGTTTCTGGCTATTCAGCCGTCATCAGCCAGGCTAGCTTGGATCCAGTGGCAAAGTGAGCAAGGGACCCACGTCTGGGCATACCCTGCCAACTTAGGGCGAACAAAGCGATACCAAAGGGGATGATGGACGGAACGTTTGAGCAAATCAAACACTCACCCCCAGTCAACTGATCTGGGTTTAATCCATCATCATTCTTTAGCTCACTCCACCACCCCAGTTCAGACATGGCCATATGCAAATCAGTCTGACCCTGTGCCTCATGGGAACAGTCCAGCCCGAACTGCCAAGCCATGTCTTCCCTGGACACGAAACAAGCATCCTAGGACCGGTTTCTGGCTATTCAGCCGTCATCAGCCAGGCTAGCTTGGATCCAGTGGCAAAGTGAGCAAGGGACCCACGTCTGGGCATACCCTGCCAACTTAGGGCGAACAAAGCGATACCAAAGGGGATGATGGACGGAACGTTTGAGCAAATCAAACACTCACCCCCAGTCAACTGATCTGGGTTTAATCCATCATCATTCTTTAGCTCACTCCACCACCCCAGTTGAGACATGGCCATATGCAAATCAGTCTGACCCTGTGCCTCATGGGAACAGTCCAGCTCGAACTGCCAAGCCATGTCTTCCCTGGACCGGAAACAAGCATCCTAGGACCGGTTTCTGGCTATTCAGCCGTCATCAGCCAGGCTAGCTTGGATCCAGTGGCAAAGTGAGCAAGGGACCCACGTCTGGGCATACCCTGCCAACTTAGGGCGAACAAAGCGATACCAAAGGGGATGATGGACGGAACGTTTGAGCAAATCAAACACTCACCCCCAGTCAACTGATCTGGGTTTAATCCATCATCATTCTTTAGCTCACTCCACCACCCCAGTTCAGACATGGCCATATGCAAATCAGTCTGACCCTGTGCCTCATGGGAACAGTCCAGCCCGAACTGCCAAGCCATGTCTTCCCTGGACCGGAAACAAGCATCCTAGGACCGGTTTCTGGCTATTCAGCCGTCATCAGCCAGGCTAGCTTGGATCCAGTGGCAAAGTGAGCAAGGGACCCACGTCTGGGCATACCCTGCCAACTTAGGGCGAACAAAGCGATACCAAAGGGGATGATGGACGGAACGTTTGAGCAAATCAAACACTCACCCCCAGTCAACTGATCTGGGTTTAATCCATCATCATTCTTTAGCTCACTCCACCACCCCAGTTCAGACATGGCCATATGCAAATCAGTCTGACCCTGTGCCTCATGGGAACAGTCCAGCCCGAACTGCCAAGCCATGTCTTCCCTGGACCGGAAACAAGCATCCTAGGACCGGTTTCTGGCTATTCAGCCGTCATCAGCCAGGCTAGCTTGGATCCAGTGGCAAAGTGAGCAAGGGACCCACGTCTGGGCATACCCTGCCAACTTAGGGCGAACAAAGCGATACCAAAGGGGATGATGGACGGAACGTTTGAGCAAATCAAACACTCACCCCCAGTCAACTGATCTGGGTTTAATCCATCATCATTCTTTAGCTCACTCCACCACCCCAGTTCAGACATGGCCATATGCAAATCAGTCTGACCCTGTGCCTCATGGGAACAGTCCAGCCCGAACTGCCAAGCCATGTCTTCCCTGGACCGGAAACAAGCATCCTAGGACCGGTTTCTGGCTATTCAGCCGTCATCAGCCAGGCTAGCTTGGATCCAGTGGCAAAGTGAGCAAGGGACCCACGTCTGGGCATACCCTGCCAACTTAGGGCGAACAAAGCGATACCAAAGGGGATGATGGACGGAACGTTTGAGCAAATCAAACACTCACCCCCAGTCAACTGATCTGGGTTTAATCCATCATCATTCTTTAGCTCACTCCACCACCCCAGTTGAGACATGGCCATATGCAAATCAGTCTGACCCTGTGCCTCATGGGAACAGTCCAGCTCGAACTGCCAAGCCATGTCTTCCCTGGACCGGAAACAAGCATCCTAGGACCGGTTTCTGGCTATTCAGCCGTCAACAGCCAGGCTAGCTTGGATCCAGTGGCAAAGTGAGCAAGGGACCCACGTCTGGGCATACCCTGCCAACTTAGGGCGAACAAAGCGATACCAAAGGGGATGATGGACGGAACGTTTGAGCAAATCAAACACTCACCCCCAGTCAACTGATCTGGGTTTAATCCATCATCATTCTTTAGCTCACTCCACCACCCCAGTTCAGACATGGCCATATGCAAATCAGTCTGACCCTGTGCCTCATGGGAACAGTCCAGCCCGAACTGCCAAGCCATGTCTTCCCTGGACCGGAAACAAGCATCCTAGGACCGGTTTCTGGCTATTCAGCCGTCATCAGCTAGGCTAGCTTGGATCCAGTGGCAAAGTGAGCAAGGGACCCACGTCTGGGCATACCCTGCCAACTTAGGGCGAACAAAGCGATACCAAAGGGGATGATGGACGGAACGTTTGAGCAAATCAAACACTCACCCCCAGTCAACTGATCTGGGTTTAATCCATCATCATTCTTTAGCTCACTCCACCACCCCAGTTCAGACATGGCCATATGCAAATCAGTCTGACCCTGTGCCTCATGGGAAGAGTCCAGCCCGAACTGCTAAGCCAATTCTTCCCTGGACCGGAAACAAGCATCCTAGGACCGGTTTCTGGCTATTCAGCCGTCATCAGCCAGGCTAGCTTGGATCCAGTGGCAAAGTTTGCAAGGGACCCACGTCTGGGCATACCCTGCCAACTTAGGGCGAACAAAGCGATACCAAAGGGGATGATGGACGGAACGTTTGAGCAAATCAAACACTCACCCCCAGTCAACTGATCTGGGTTTAATCCATCATCATTCTTTAGCTCACTCCACCACCCCAGTTCAGACATGGCCATATGCAAATCAGTCTGACCCTGTGCCTCATGGGAACAGTCCAGCCCGAACTGCCAAGCCATGTCTTCCCTGGACCGGAAACAAGCATCCTAGGACCGGTTTCTGGCTATTCAGCCGTCATCAGCCAGGCTAGCTTGGATCCAGTGGCAAAGTGAGCAAGGGACCCACGTCTGGGCATACCCTGCCAACTTAGGGCGAACAAAGCGATACCAAAGGGGATGATGGACGGAACGTTTGAGCAAATCAAACACTCACCCCCAGTCAACTGATCTGGGTTTAATCCATCATCATTCTTTAGCTCACTCCACCACCCCAGTTCAGACATGGCCATATGCAAATCAGTCTGACCCTGTGCCTCATGGGAACAGTCCAGCCCGAACTGCCAAGCCATGTCTTCCCTGGACCGGAAACAAGCATCCTAGGACCGGTTTCTGGCTATTCAGCCGTCATCAGCCAGGCTAGCTTGGATCCAGTGGCAAAGTGAGCAAGGGACCCACGTCTGGGCATACCCTGCCAACTTAGGGCGAACAAAGCGATACCAAAGGGGATGATGGACGGAACGTTTGAGCAAATCAAACACTCACCCCCAGTCAACTGATCTGGGTTTAATCCATCATCATTCTTTAGCTCACTCCACCACCCCAGTTCAGACATGGCCATATGCAAATCAGTCTGACCCTGTGCCTCATGGGAACAGTCCAGCCCGAACTGCCAAGCCATGTCTTCCCTGGACCGGAAACAAGCATCCTAGGACCGGTTTCTGGCTATTCAGCCGTCATCAGCCAGGCTAGCTTGGATCCAGTGGCAAAGTGAGCAAGGGACCCACGTCTGGGCATACCCTTCCAACTTAGGGCGAACAAAGCGATACCAAAGGGGATGATGGACGGAACGTTTGAGCAAATCAAACACTCACCCCCAGTCAACTGATCTGGGTTTAATCCATCATCATTCTTTAGCTCACTCCACCACCCCAGTTCAGACATGGCCATATGCAAATCAGTCTGACCCTGTGCCTCATGGGAACAGCCCGAACTGCCAAGCCATGTCTTCCCTGGACCGGAAACAAGCATCCTAGGACCGGTTTCTGGCTATTCAGCCATCATCAGCCAGGCTAGCTTGGATCCAGTGGCAAAGTGAGCAAGGGACCCACGTCTGGGCATACCCTGCCAACTTAGGGCGAACAAAGCGATACCAAAGGGGATGGTGGACGGAACGTTTGAGCAAATCAAACACTCACCCCCAGTCAACTGATCTGGGTTTAATCCATCATCATTCTTTAGCTCACTCCACCACCCCAGTTCAGACATGGCCATATGCAAATCAGTCTGACCCTGTGCCTCATGGGAACAGTCCAGCCCGAACTGCCAAGCCATGTCTTCCCTGGACCGGAAACAAGCATCCTAGGACCGGTTTCTGGCTATTCAGCCGTCATCAGCCAGGCTAGCTTGGATCCAGTGGCAAAGTGAGCAAGGGACCCACGTCTGGGCATACCCTGCCAACTTAGGGCGAACAAAGCGATACCAAAGGGGATGATGGACGGAACGTTTGAGCAAATCAAACACTCACCCCCAGTCAACTGATCTGGGTTTAATCCATCATCATTCTTTAGCTCACTCCACCACCCCAGTTCAGACATGGCCATATGCAAATCAGTCTGACCCTGTGCCTCATGGGAACAGTCCAGCCCGAACTGCCAAGCCATGTCTTCCCTGGACCGGAAACAAGCATCCTAGGACCGGTTTCTGGCTATTCAGCCGTCATCAGCCAGGCTAGCTTGGATCCAGTGGCAAAGTGAGCAAGGGACCCACGTCTGGGCATACCCTGCCAACTTAGGGCGAACAAAGCGATACCAAAGGGGATGATGGACGGAACGTTTGAGCAAATCAAACACTCACCCCCAGTCAACTGATCTGGGTTTAATCCATCATCATTCTTTAGCTCACTCCACCACCCCAGTTCAGACATGGCCATATGCAAATCAGTCTGACCCTGTGCCTCATGGGAACAGTCCAGCTCGAACTGCCAAGCCATGTCTTCCCTGGACCGGAAACAAGCATCCTAGGACCGGTTTCTGGCTATTCAGCCGTCATCAGCCAGGCTAGCTTGGATCCAGTGGCAAAGTGAGCAAGGGACCCACGTCTGGGCATACCCTGCCAACTTAGGGCGAACAAAGCGATACCAAAGGGGATGATGGACGGAACGTTTGAGCAAATCAAACACTCACCCCCAGTCAACTGATCTGGGTTTAATCCATCATCATTCTTTAGCTCACTCCACCACCCCAGTTCAGACATGGCCATATGCAAATCAGTCTGAGCCTGTGCCTCATGGGAACAGTCCAGCCCGAACTGCCAAGCCATGTCTTCCCTGGACCGGAAACAAGCATCCTAGGACCGGTTTCTGGCTATTAAGCCGTCATCAGCCAGGCTAGCTTGGATCCAGTGGCAAAGTTTGCAAGGGACCCACGTCTGGGCATACCCTGCCAACTTAGGGCGAACAAAGCGATACCAAAGGGGATGATGGACGGAACGTTTGAGCAAATCAAACACTCACCCCAGTCAACTGATCTGGGTTTAATCCATCATCATTCTTTAGCTCACTCCACCACCCCAGTTCAGACATGGCCATATGCAAATCAGTCTGACCCTGTGCCTCATGGGAACAGTCCAGCCCGAACTGCCAAGCCATGTCTTCCCTGGACCGGAAACAAGCATCCTAGGACCGGTTTCTGGCTATTCAGCCGTCATCAGCCAGGCTAGCTTGGATCCAGTGGCAAAGTGAGCAAGGGACCCACGTCTGGGCATACCCTGCCAACTTAGGGCGAACAAAGCGATACCAAAGGGGATGATGGACGGAACGTTTGAGCAAATCAAACACTCACCCCAGTCAACTGATCTGGGTTTAATCCATCATCATTCTTTAGCTCACTCCACCACCCCAGTTCAGACATGGCCATATGCAAATCAGTCTGACCCTGTGCCTCATGGGAACAGTCCAGCCCGAACTGCCAAGCCATGTCTTCCCTGGACCGGAAACAAGCATCCTAGGACCGGTTTCTGGCTATTCAGCCGTCATCAGCCAGGCTAGCTTGGATCCAGTGGCAAAATGAGCAAGGGACCCACGTCTGGGCATACCCTGCCAACTTAGGGCGAACAAAGCGATACCAAAGGGGATGATGGACGGAACGTTTGAGCAAATCAAACACTCACCCCCAGTCAACTGATCTGGGTTTAATCCATCATCATTCTTTAGCTCACTCCACCACCCCAGTTCAGACATGGCCATATGCAAATCAGTCTGAGCCTGTGCCTCATGGGAACAGTCCAGCCCGAACTGCCAAGCCATGTCTTCCCTGGACCGGAAACAAGCATCCTAGGACCGGTTTCTGGCTATTCAGCCGTCATCAGCCAGGCTAGCTTGGATCCAGTGGCAAAGTGAGCAAGGGACCCACGTCTGGGCATACCCTGCCAACTTAGGGCGAACAAAGCGATACCAAAGGGGATGATGGACGGAACGTTTGAGCAAATCAAACACTCACCCCCAGTCAACTGATCTGGGTTTAATCCATCATCATTCTTTAGCTCACTCCACCACCCCAGTTCAGACATGGCCATATGCAAATCAGTCTGACCCTGTGCCTCATGGGAACAGTCCAGCCCGAACTGCCAAGCCATGTCTTCCCTGGACCGGAAACAAGCATCCTAGGACCGGTTTCTGGCTATTCAGCCGTCATCAGCCAGGCTAGCTTGGATCCAGTGGCAAAGTGAGCTAGGGACCCATGTCTGGGCATACCCTGCCAACTTAGGGCGAACAAGGCGATACCAAAGGGGATGATGGACGGAACGTTTGAGCAAATCAAACACTCACACACAGTCAACTGATCTGGGTTTAATCCATCATCATTCTTTAACTCACTCCACCACCCCAGTTCAGACATGGCCATATGCAAATCAGTCTGACCCTGTGCCTCATGGGAACAGTCCAGCCCGAACTGCCAAGCCATGTCTTCCCTAGACCGGAAACAAGCATCCTAGGACCGGTTTCTGGCTATTCAGCCGTCATCAGCCAGGCTAGCTTGGATCCAGTGGCAAAGTGAGCAAGGGACCCACGTCTGGGCATACCCTGCCAACTTAGGGCGAACAAAGCGATACCAAAGGGGATGATGGACGGAACGTTTGAGCAAATCAAACACTCACCCCCAGTCAACTGATCTGGGTTTAATCCATCATCATTCTTTAGCTCACTCCACCACCCCAGTTCAGACATGGCCATATGCAAATCAGTCTGACCCTGTGCCTCATGGGAACAGCCCGAACTGCCAAGCCATGTCTTCCCTGGACCGGAAACAAGCATCCTAGGACCGGTTTCTGGCTACTCAGCCGTCATCAGCCAGGCTAGCTTGGATCCAGTGGCAAAGTGAGCAAAGGACCCACGTCTGGGCATACCCTGCCAACTTAGGGCGAACAAAGCGATACCAAAGGGGATGATGGACGGAACGTTTGAGCAAATCAAACACTCACCCCCAGTCAACTGATCTGGGTTTAATCCATCATCATTCTTTAGCTCACTCCACCACCCCAGTTCAGACATGGCCATATGCAAATCAGTCTGACCCTGTGCCTCATGGGAACAGTCCAGCCCGAACTGCCAAGCCATGTCTTCCCTGGACCGGAAACAAGCATCCTAGGACCGGTTTCTGGCTATTCAGCCGTCATCAGCCAGGCTAGCTTGGATCCAGTGGCAAAGTGAGCAAGGGACCCACGTCTGGGCATACCCTGCCAACTTAGGGCGAACAAAGCGATACCAAAGGGGATGATGGACGGAACGTTTGAGCAAATCAAACACTCACCCCCAGTCAACTGATCTGGGTTTAATCCATCATCATTCTTTAGCTCACTCCACCACCCCAGTTCAGACATGGCCATATGCAAATCAGTCTGACCCTGTGCCTCATGGGAACAGTCCAGCCCGAACTGCCAAGCCATGTCTTCCCTGGACCGGAAACAAGCATCCTAGGACCGGTTTCTGGCTATTCAGCCGTCATCAGCCAGGCTAGCTTGGATCCAGTGGCAAAGTGAGCAAGGGACCCACGTCTGGGCATACCCTGCCAACTTAGGGCGAACAAAGCGATACCAAAGGGGATGATGGACGGAACGTTTGAGCAAATCAAACACTCACCCCCAGTCAACTGATCTGGGTTTAATCCATCATCATTCTTTAGCTCACTCCACCACCCCAGTTCAGACATAGCCATATGCAAATCAGTCTGACCCTGTGCCTCATGGGAACAGTCCAGCTCGAACTGCCAAGCCATGTCTTCCCTGGACCGGAAACAAGCATCCTAGGACCGGTTTCTGGCTATTCAGCCGTCATCAGCCAGGCTAGCTTGGATCCAGTGGCAAAGTGAGCAAGGGACCCACGTCTGGGCATACCCTGCCAACTTAGGGCGAACAAAGCGATACCAAAGGGGATGATGGACGGAACGTTTGGGCAAATCAAACACTCACCCCCAGTCAACTGATCTGGGTTTAATCCATCATCATTCTTTAGCTCACTCCACCACCCCAGTTCAGACATGGCCATATGCAAATCAGTCTGACCCTGTGCCTCATGGGAACAGTCCAGCCCGAACTGCCAAGCCATGTCTTCCCTGGACCGGAAACAAGCATCCTAGGACCGGTTTCTGGCTATTCAGCCGTCATCAGCTAGGCTAGCTTGGATCCAGTGGCAAAGTGAGCAAGGGACCCACGTCTGGGCATACCCTGCCAACTTAGGGCGAACAAAGCGATACCAAAGGGGATGATGGACGGAACGTTTGAGCAAATCAAACACTCACCCCCAGTCAACTGATCTGGGTTTAATCCATCATCATTCTTTAGCTCACTCCACCACCCCAGTTCAGACATGGCCATATGCAAATCAGTCTGACCCTGTGCCTCATGGGAACAGTCCAGCCCGAACTGCTAAGCCAATTCTTCCCTGGACCGGAAACAAGCATCCTAGGACCGGTTTCTGGCTATTCAGCCGTCATCAGCCAGGCTAGCTTGGATCCAGTGGCAAAGTGAGCAAGGGACCCACGTCTGGGCATACCCTGCCAACTTAGGGCGAACAAAGCGATACCAAAGGGGATGATGGACGGAACGTTTGAGCAAATCAAACACTCACCCCCAGTCAACTGATCTGGGTTTAATCCATCATCATTCTTTAGCTCACTCCACCACCCCAGTTCAGACATGGCCATATGCAAATCAGTCTGACCCTGTGCCTCATGGGAACAGCCCGAACTGCCAAGCCATGTCTTCCCTGGACCGGAAACAAGCATCCTAGGACCGGTTTCTGGCTATTCAGCCGTCATCAGCTAGGCTAGCTTGGATCCAGTGGCAAAGTGAGCAAGGGACCCACGTCTGGGCATACCCTGCCAATTTAGGGCGAACAAAGCGATACCAAAGGGGATGATGGACGGAACGTTTGAGCAAATCAAACACTCACCCCCAGTCAACTGATCTGGGTTTAATCCATCATCATTCTTTAGCTCACTCCACCACCCCAGTTCAGACATGGCCATATGCAAATCAGTCTGACCCTGTGCCTCATGGGAACAGTCCAGCCCGAACTGCTAAGCCAATTCTTCCCTGGACCGGAAACAAGCATCCTAGGACCGGTTTCTGGCTATTCAGCCGTCATCAGCCAGGCTAGCTTGGATCCAGTGGCAAAGTGAGCAAGGGACCCACGTCTGGGCATACCCTGCCAACTTAGGGCGAACAAAGCGATACCAAAGGGGATGATGGACGGAACGTTTGAGCAAATCAAACACTCACCCCCAGTCAACTGATCTGGGTTTAATCCATCATCATTCTTTAGCTCACTCCACCACCCCAGTTCAGACATGGCCATATGCAAATCAGTCTGACCCTGTGTCTCATGGGAACAGTCCAGCCCGAACTGCCAAGCCATGTCTTCCCTGGACCGGAAACAAGCATCCTAGGACCGGTTTCTGGCTATTCAGCCGTCATCAGCCAGGCTAGCTTGGATCCAGTGGCAAAGTGAGCAAGGGACCCACGTCTGGGCATACCCTGCCAACTTAGGACGAACAAAGCGATACCAAAGGGGATGATGGACGGAACGTTTGAGCAAATCAAACACTCACCCCCAGTCAACTGATCTGGGTTTAATCCATCATCATTCTTTAGCTCACTCCACCACCCCAGTTCAGACATGGCCATATGCAAATCAGTCTGACCCTGTGCCTCATGGGAACAGTCCAGCCCGAACTGCCAAGCCATGTCTTCCCTGGACCGGAAACAAGCATCCTAGGACCGGTTTCTGGCTATTCAGCCGTCATCAGCCAGGCTAGCTTGGATCCAGTGGCAAAGTGAGCAAGGGACCCACGTCTGGGCATACCCTGCCAACTTAGGGCGAACAAAGCGATACCAAAGGGGATGATGGACGGAACGTTTGAGCAAATCAAACACTCACCCCCAGTCAACTGATCTGGGTTTAATCCATCATCATTCTTTAGCTCACTCCACCACCCCAGTTCAGACATGGCCATATGCAAATCAGTCTGACCCTGTGCCTCATGGGAACAGTCCAGCCCGAACTGCCAAGCCGTGTTCTCCCTGGACTGAAAACAAGCATCCTAGGACCGGTTTCGGGGTTTCACCCCTCTTCAGCCAGGATAGCTTGATTCCAGTGGCATGGAGAGCACGGGTTCCGACGTCTGGGCATACCCGTCCCACTCGGGGTGTCAAATGCAAAAACAACAGTTGATGGACAGAATGCAGAACAATGTCATACATTCACCCCAGTACAGAGATCTGGGCCTAAATCCATCGTTTTTGCTCACCATGCCATTCCAGTTTGAACCCAGCCATATGCAAATCAGTCTTGACCCTGTGCCTCATGGGAACAGTCCAGCCCGAACTGCCAAGCCAGGTTCTCCCTGGACTGAAAACAAGCATCCTAGGACCGGTTTCGGGGTCTCACCCCTCTTCAGCCAGGATAGCTTGATTCCAGTGGCATGGAGAGCACGGGACCCACGTCTGGGCATACCCGTCCCACTCGGGGTGTCAAATGCAAAAACAACAGTTGATGGACAGAATGCAGAACAATGTCATACATTCACCCCAGTACAGAGATCTGGGCCTAAATCCATCGTTTTTTTGCTCACCATGCCATTCCAGTTTGAACCCAGCCATATGCAAATCAGTCTTGACCCTGTGCCTCATGGGAACAGTCCAGCCCGAACTGCCAAGCCAGGTTCTCCCTGGACTGAAAACAAGCATCCTAGGACCGGTTTCGGGGTTTCACCCCTCTTCAGCCAGGATAGCTTGGATCCAGTGACAAAGTGAGCACGGGACCCACGTCTGGGCATACCCGTCCCACTCGGGGTGTCAAATGCAAAAACAACAGTTGATGGACAGAATGCAGAACAATGTCATACATTCACCCCAGTACAGAGATCTGGGCCTAAATCCATCGTTTTTTTGCTCACCATGCCATTCCAGTTTGAACCCAGCCATATGCAAATCAGTCTTGACCCTGTGCATATTGCCATGTCTGAACTGGGGTGGTGGAGTGAGCTAAAGAATGATGATGGATTAAACCCAGATCAGTTGACTGGGGGTGAGTGTTTGATTTGCTCAAACGTTCCGTCCATCATCCCCTTTGGTATCGCTTTGTTCGCCCTAAGTTGGCAGGGTATGCCCAGACGTGGGTCCCTTGCTCACTTTGCCACTGCATCCAAGCTAGCCTGGCTGATGACGGCTGAATAGCCAGAAACCGGTCCTAGGAAGCTTGTTTCCGGTCCAGGGAAGACATGGCTTGGCAGTTCGGGCTGGACTGTTCCCATGAGGCACAGGGTCAGACTGATTTGCATATGGCCATGTCTGAACTGGGGTGGTGGAGTGAGCTAAAGAATGATGATGGATTAAACCCAGATCAGTTGACTGGGGGTGAGTGTTTGATTTGCTCAAACGTTCCGTCCATCATCCCCTTTGGTATCGCTTTGTTCGCCCTAAGTTGGCAGGGTATGCCCAGACGTGGGTCCCTTGCTCACTTTGCCACTGGATCCAAGCTAGCCTGGCTGATGACGGCTGAATAGCCAGAAACCGGTCCTAGGATGCTTGTTTCCGGTCCAGGGAAGACATGGCTTGGCAGTTCGGGCTGGACTGTTCCCATGAGGCACAGGGTCAGACTGATTTGCATATGGCCATGTCTGAACTGGGGTGGTGGAGTGAGCTAAAGAATGATGATGGATTAAACCCAGATCAGTATAAAATAAATGGTTTTAATAAATTACAATCATTACCTTATGAACAATAGGTGTTTGTGCCAATACATTGTAGCCACCAGTTGAGCGGTGACCTTTATGAATGGTGAGTGTGTGTATGGAGTCAGGGTTTGGTATATGAAAGAAGGTGCGAATGAAATAATATACTAAAACTATCCCAGAGGACGCAATTTTTAACCTTTTGTCTTAACCCTAGTCCTTTGGGTGTCCAAGGGTTCCTCTCTTTTTTTGAAAGACACTACATTCTGACCAGGGCCCTGCGTTTAGCTCTCTGGCTTACAAGGAGGCAATGGGAAGTTTGGGTGTAGCATTGCGGTACTCATCTCCGTACCATCCCCAGGGAAATTTGGTAGTGGAGAGAAAAAACCGCGACTTAAAACAATCTTTAACAGCTAGAGTATTAGGCACGGGTGAAAGTTGGGTAAAGCATCTGTATGGAGTTCAGCGTGCCCTTAACAACATGCCAAGAAGTTCTCTAGGGGGTGTCACTCCATATGAGGTCCTATTTGGGACAAGAATGTGGGTACCTGATCTTGATTGTGAAGGCGCATTGGCGGATGAAAAACCTTTTGACTTCCATGATCGTTTGGCTGTTTTACAGGATCTAAATGAATCCAGGACACAACAAAGTAACGTCCACCTGAAACAGACCGCCACTGGAGAAGTCAAATCAGTCACGGCAAGACCTGTCTGGATCCCAAAAGTCATGGATCTGGTCAGAGAGAAAATAGCGGACAAGAAAGAATTTGGGCCATCCTACAGAAAACCTGTACCGGTCCTAGCAATTGAAGGAACAAGAACTGTACTTCTACCACCTCTTGCCGGAAAAAAGGAGAAAAGATTTGTCTCAATTGACCTAATCAAACCACACTATGTGGCCGATACTAAGCAGTAGGCCACGTGGACTCCAAAGTAGCAGACGCCCTCCTCTCGCTACAATACAAGAAGTTCAAACGGAAAGACTCATCACGTTCGAAGAGCCTCCAACACGGAATGAAGTACTAAGCAACAATGCTATGGAACTAGTTCCTCTTGAACCTGAAGTTCAACTTCAAAATCAAACTCAAAATCAAATCGCTATTCGACCAAATACAGATGTCTACGTCAACATGCCTCGACAAGAGCAAACCACGATTTCTACAAATCCTGATGCAATTCCAACAATTGATCGAACTGCTTCTAGCTACTTCATAAACTTTGATACTTTTTCTTTGGATCCAAGTGAACCTGAAACGACGCCAGCCCAAAATTCACGCAAGCAGCAAGTTAAAGACTTTATGAACTTTCTTAGAAAGACTTACCTGGTATCACCATGGGTAGAAATATGGGTAACTTCCGGGATTCTTTTCTTTCTTTTCTGGTTAGGTTTAGTTATAGTTTTAGTATGCTTATTAATGGGAAATACATTCGGCAAAGCTCTGCTGCCCAAGAAGTGAACTTACTTTTAAAACCACACCAATCATCTCATCGAGAACAAAGAGAATTGTCATCAGTGAACATTACAGCAGTTCCTATACCTGATGGTATAGTGTGGGACAAGGTTGATTTCGATATATTTGGTCCGACTGAAATTTTAAAAATTCCACATTTATTTAAAATATCATTAAGTGATATCATTACCTCAAGTACATTTTCCGATGATTGGGATTTTGAAACTGTTAATAACATGTTGTCTGATTTGGAAACATCCGCGGTGTTTTCCAATAGTGAAACATTGGAAGACACATCAGACTATGAATCAATGTATTGTTATCAGCATTATGGTCATCATTTTCGAATCACTGACAAAATATCGACCTCAAAAATATCGAGGTACAAAAATATCGTGACAAAAATATTGAAGTCAAGAATATCGACATCCTATCTACATCATGGTAAGTACAAAAATATTGAAAAAAAATATTGATGTCAAAAATATCGTAAAAATATCGTTTTTTTTAAATGTTAAAAAAATAATCTAAAATAAAGTAAATAATACATATAATTAAAAGAAACATAGTTAAAATTATTTAAAAATGTTTAAAAATAAAAACTGATACATATAATGTTAAAATAAATTAAACATACATATAAAATATAATATATATACTTACTTAATAATATTCATAAATAATTATTTTAATAACTTATAAATTGTTAAAAATATTTTATAAGTTATAAATACAGACATACACATACAAAAATAATATTATTAAAAAATTTAAAAATATATTTAACAAATTAAAAAAATTACAATATTTTTAATTTTTGTAATTTAAATTATACACAACATTAAGTAAAACAATACAGAAAAATATTGGATAGCGGAGGGAAAAAAATTACTATTCCCACTCCAAAGAGTGCAACAGTAGGGAAAGTGTTGGATAGCGTAGGGGTAAAAATTACTATTCCCACTCCAAAGAGTGCAACAGTAGGGAGAATATAGGATAGCGTAGGGGTAAAAATTATTATTCCAACTCCAGAGAGTGCAACAGGAGGGAAAGTGTTGGATAGCGTAGGGGAAAAAATTACTATTCCAACTCCAGAGAGTGCAACAGTAGGGAAAGTGTTGGATAGCGTATGGGTAAAAATTATTCCCACTCCAGAGAGTGCAACAGTAGGGAAAGTGTTGGATAGCGTAGGGGTTAAAAATAAAATACTTATCAATTAAATAATTGTTTTAATGAAATAATGATTCATTAATAAATTAACAATAAATTTATAAATACCAATAAATGAAAATTAATAATTACTTTAATAACATTATATTTCTTCCCACCCTATTCCCCAATAAACACAAAACCCACTCCACATAAAATTTAACACAATTAATATAATTATCAATAAAAAAAAATGAATTGACAAATAATAATTAATTAAAAATAAAATAATTATCAATACCAATAAATAATAATTAATAAAAAATAATTACCAATTAATAACTAATTAGCAATACATTATCAATACCAATAAATATTAATAAATAATTACTTAATTATAGTAAATTACTTCCTCCCTATAAACACACAACCCGCTCCTAAACTAAATTAACACAATTAATATATTTATCAATTAATTAATTAATAACAATTAATTACCAATTAATAAACAAATTAATTATCAATACCAAAAAATAAAAATTATTAATTACTTTATTATAATTTATTTACTTCCCACCCTATTCCCCTATAAACCCATAACCCGCTCCAATAAAATTTTTATACAATTAATATAATTATCAATTAATAAAAATTAATTACCAATTAATAATTAATTAACAGTAAATTAAATATCAATAACAATAAATACAAATTTATAACTACTTAATTACAATTAAATTACTTCCCACCCTATTCCCCTATAAACCCACAACCCGCTACAGAACTAAAATGCAAAATTTAATTAAAAATAATTAATAATTTCTAAAAATTATGAATTAATTTACTGTAATTAAATTACTTCCCACCCTATTCCCCTATAAACCCACAACCCGCTACGGTACTAAAACGCAAAATTTACTTTAAAAAAAATGACTAACTTCTAAACAATTAATACATATATTTAAAAAAATAATACAATACATAACAAAACATGTGGAATTCATACATATAAAATACATACTAAAATACATAACACTAACATAAACATCAATATTATTAATATCGATATTTTTACTATCGATATTAATAACTTCGATATTAACAAAAACGATATTTCTTACCTTCAGGTCGATATTCTGGTCACCGATATTCTTGATGTCGATATTCTGTCCCTACGATATTTAAAACTCGATATTAATGTAGGTCGATATTTAAAAATCGATATTTTGTCTGTGCACCATCATTTTCTGCATAAATCTGCAAATCCTAGAAATGTGTTCACATACCACCAGTGGGAACATTGTCCAACACCGCCTAAAGGCAGTTCAAAAACATTTGCACAGAAATTTCCATATTTTTCACGGTTTAATATGTCTGACCCAGCCAAATACTATAATAAGCTGGCACCAACATCAGCACAGAAAAATATGTTGACAAACACCAAACAGATTTACTCTGCATCCTTTATTGTCCAGTTGTCTGAACAAGGTTACGACTTATGGAAAGACACCATAGACTTAAAATCAGTCTGGGGTACTAGAGAATGGCAGGTGCAGGAGTTAGAAGCTTTGTTTAGAGCATGTCTCATCCCTCAGCAGATCATGTTGTTGAACGAGACAGTGCAACAGACGTCCTGCCTTGGACTAGCCAAGACAAAGACTTGAACAAACTACGAGTGCCTACTCCATCGAACACCCAGGCAAACGAAACATCACAAACAGGGATCACTTTATATGACATCATACAATACAATAGATCAGACCCCGATTGGAAGAAATGGTTGATTTGGCCCACAGACACAAATGGTTGTCAGGAAAGATTCATGGGTAAAACCGAAGGGTTCACAGTCCATAGGCCAGATCCGCGCTATGTACAGAGACAACATCCAGGGGTAGTGACGTCATACAGTGTTGGGAAGCTGTGCCTTAATTGGCTAGAAACCTCAACACTCACAGAGGTGAAACAACACTTATCCTTACTCACACAAGACATGGATCTTAGGGATTTTTTACTATGTCCCAGGAAACCACGCCAAAAACGCTTCATACATGCTGGCATTTATGCTGCCTACAATGAAAATGGGAAAATATCCCAACAAGAGGCAGCAGAAAGAATACGGGAAATAGACCGTATTAACTTAGAAGGTCATTACGATGGCGGGCGGACAAAGTCCGCCCGCCACCGCAAAGGCAAACGGGACCGCCCGCAAGAGGTGCGGCGGTCCCGCCATGGGTATTAGGATGCTACCTCAACGGTGGCATCCCGTATTGTTCACATTGCGGCGGGCGGTGCTGTCAGCAGCACCCGCCGCAATGCGAAAAACGCATGTTGTGCATTTGAATGCACAACGTGACAGGCACCGCGCGCTGCCTGCCACCTTGTGCATTCAAATGTAGGGGGTACCATAGGTACCCCCCATGTGCACCCCCCACACCCTCAAAACCCTGGGGGCCCGCAACGGGCCCCCAGAAGCAAAGACCACATGCCTTTCCATGGCGGCAACAGCGCCATGGAAAGGCTGCTTTCCGCCACCATCCTAATATGGATGGCGGTGTCTTGCAGACACCGCCACCATGTTAGAGCACTTTTCCCGACCGGCGGAAAAGCGGCGGACGGTCTTTCCGTCCGCCTGGGTCCCCACCGCCATCGTAATATGGCAAGGAGGAAATGCTATGCGGGCGGACGAGAATGGCGAGCGGATTGCCACCGCCATACGGGCGGCGGCGATCCGCCAGACATCATAATGACCCTCTTAGAGAAATCTCTAGCAGTGGTAGACAATGGGTTAACAACATTGACCTCCAGGATATATTCCATAGGCAACATTGTATCTTCTGCGATAGACATTCTAGAACAAGATTTGGCCATATTACAACACGGACATTCTCAGTTACGTTCTATAATGTTATTGAGCTGGACGCTGCAATCTTTGCGTGCAGGCTATGTGCCTTGGCGTTTTAGCAACAGTACATCTCTGTTTTCTGAATACAATCTAACAGATAAACAGATAGAAATGGCACAAAGGGGAGCAAAATATACAATGCTGCGTATCGAAAAACTGGATAGATTACCATTCACAGTGGCGGAATCGGCGTCTACAGAATGGCTAATCCATGGCCACATAACTCTACCGGTCACTACTTTTCAATTTCAATATTGCCTCGAACAAAAGCAGGCAGGCAAATATGAAAAAATGGGTAAGGAGTACATTAAGGAATCTTGGGAATTACCATACAGATTTCGATGCCGGAGTGGGGATCGAGAAGTGTTTCTCAGTGGTACAAACTGTGAGAGCGCTTTAAGTGGATCACTCATATGCCAGGATATAATGTTGCACGGAGCTTGTAATGGTTCTTTAGCAAACCTGTCCTGTCATTTGAAGGGTGCCCCAGCTGCAGTGATTACTCCAGCATTCAGGCTACTTTCAAATGGGAGTTACTTGATGCTGAACGGTCAAGGCTGCTGTGGCATGCTCCCGGGCATCGCATATCTGGTAACCGTGAGCTCCAGGGTTACTTGTTGTATGCACGTATTGTTTCCACCGACACATACAGTCAGGGAGTCGCCGTTATGGCCTTTACTGAATGTTTCCTTAATACGGTTTGATACTCTAAGCAGAATGAAAGCCATGCGTCTACAGAAGTCTGTGCCCTTAACCTCCACTCGAGAGACTTTTGATCTCCAGATCGCATGGTCTTCAGCTGAGACACAGGCGCTTATTAATGCTAACTGCCCTTTCCATTTCGTAGAAATGATGAATCGTATCTTTAACATGTCTGATACAACCGGCATTGTCCACCTATTTAAGACCATAGGTTCTGGACTTCTAAGCACCTTTCAGACGGTACTTGGAGTTATACCAAACTTCATACACTCTGTATTCGGAAGCATCTTTGGAGGACTTCCGCTGATCCTGTTTCTAATAGCAGGTATCCTGATTGTTATTTTTCTGCTACGCAATGGACGTCCCAGTCACCAAGGAGATGGAAAGAGCGCTCCTGGAGCAGAAATACCGTGACCGAATGGTACAACACCTAGGCACGCCTCGCCTGAGAGAACTCATTCCTTGAGCCACCACAGGTTGTAACTACACCTGTTGGTATGAACACCGGCTCCTCCACTGGCACCCAGGCTTTGGACGGCGCACAGGCTGCCCCATCGCCGGCTGCAGACAGCGCAGAAGATCATCTGTGCTCAATTGACATTCTTTGCGAGGTGTTACAGGGGCCGTCTACTGTGGAAGCAAGCAACGGAAATGTTGCATCTACCAGCCAGGACACATAAACATTTTGACTCATTTTGGCTCGTCGTGTGCTGGATAAAAATTTGCCCTTTTTAATAACAAGCTCAATTTGGAACTCAGATACAAAATTGACATTCCTTTTCATTTATTTGGGCATGAATGGCTTTCTAAGGCTTATAGTGTGTCAGACTATAACTACGGACACTTTTAGAGCTATAGTTTGCAAGCATTTTTTTTCGTTACACATTTTAAGGTTTTTTTAGACTTTTTTAGACGTTTTTAAACATTTTAGCAAAATAAATGTTTTTACTTTAGTGCGTACCAATGTCTACTTAGAATGGTAATACACTTATAAGTTACATATGTCGTCCAGTCGGAAGAGGAGTGGGTGTTATATTCCATATAGGTACCCTATATAGGCGCAGGTAACACTGCAACCTTTCACCTATATCCTTCCCTACATTTCATACATAACGGTTCATAGGGACTGACCTTTTACCTAGATACGACACTGCATTCAGAACGCGGGTTTTTCCCTGGTTCAATACTCATACATTATGCATGAGGCTTCTTGGAAGCACAGCAGGACGAACATCTCCTGTATAATATCTATGTTAAAGTTCAGGCCTGACGTCATCCTTTAGGCCGACACAGTAACGCAGCAAGGTAGGACCCCTGGGGAGACCTATGGGTATATATACATCATGTCTTGCTTAGACAGACAGAGGAGACCGTGACTTCCCGGCTGACACACTGACCAGAGACGCTGAGGTTCCTGCATGCAGGCGCTCCAGCTAGCAGTGGTCTAACATCCCTCGCGGGGTGTCCAACTCGAGACCAGGACGGGGTCCCATAATCTCTACCTCTCAGGTAATGGGGTGGACTAGATCCTAGAGGGATTCTTGGTGTAACACCTACATAGATGCTAGGTACATTTCCGCACATCTAGTTAGGGAGGCATCGTAGGAGTACTCACTTTTATCATGTGTTTTATGTACATGTATATATTCATGATTTCTGCAAGATGGTAGAGCTATACCATCCTTTTACTTTCATAGTATTGCTAATTATATATCTCTGCTACTGTCTAATGGTTGTTGCAGCTCATATATTTTACACTAGAATAACAACTGTTCAATAAATACTATTGAAACGCCCAGACTGTTTATTCTGTATATCTCTCTGAGACAAACTAAGTAAGCACGAGTGACTGAGCAAAAGGTAGTATATTGTTTCCACGATCCTGGGGGATCAGGGTTGTCATGTTCTGAGGTTGCCAGAACTATTCTCTCCCAGATAAGAGGAGTCTCTAGTGGCACTGTGAACTAGCTAATACAAACAGGCTAACGTATCCGGTGGGGGTGCACGGAATCCGTCCGCCACCAAACCCACAGTTTATGTTATCCGAACGCGCAGATCCTGTATATGTAATATAGGAAGGAAGGAGAGGATTACCTGCACGGCGCCCCAGCCCATGCCCATCTCAGGCATTGCAGAGTATCTATTTTAGCTATAGGTCGTTTATAGGGAGCGAAGAGGGCTGTCGAGAGTGGCCAAGGTGAGACCGCGTCTATCTCCACTGCGACCTGCGGTTGAAATGGTGTTGGATGTGTCCAGTAGTGCAGAAAGTGTGCCTGAGTGCAATGCGCGCAGAGTTGTAGATCAGGCGCGCCTAACCCTCCCTGAGTTTGCGGCAAGGTCAGCAATTCGTACCTGACCCGAGGTTGTTGAACGGCCCAGACCAGCTTGACAAGATTAGACGTTTGAAGAAAGCCTGCATGATCGGGGTGGGAATATTTACAAATAAATATAGAAATTTTGGTAGGGCTATCATCTTAGCTATGGAGATTCGGCCCGCCAGTGATAGCGGGAGCTTCGTCCATATGGGGATGCGGTCTTCAAGCCAGGCTATCGCTCTGCCGAAGTTAGCCTGCCATAGTTCGGCCATGTCCCTGCTTATGTAAATGTCCAGATGTTTAACAGGTCCTACGGCCCATTGCAGGGGATACTCAACGGGAAATGGAGTCGTAGCGTCGGTTAATGGGAGAAGTATTGATTTGGCCCAATTAATTTGGACCCCGGAGAAGCCTCCAAAGCGGATGAGTTCGCAAATCAGTGGGGAGAGATTTTGCTCCGGCCGGCTGACAAAGAGAGTGATGTCGTCCGCATATAGGGACACAGTGAGGCTTTGGGTCGTGAGTCCTATCCCCCGATTTGTGTGATGTTGGCGGATTTGCGTGGCTAGAGGCTCCATCGCGATGGCGAAAAGTAGGGGTGAAAGGGGGCACCCCTGCCGTGTGCCCCTGCTGATGGGGAAGGGCTCCAATATCTGCCCGTTGAGGCGCACCCGGGCGGTGGGAGACGTGTAAAGGAGGCGAATCTGTGCAAGGAAGATGGAGCCGAGGCCCATTCTACAGAGGAGCGGAAACAGGAAGCCCCATTCCAGCGTGTCGAAGGCCTTGGTCGCATCAAGCAAGGCTGCCAGGGCTGTGGTGTGAGGGTGTAAGTAGTGCAGTACCCCAAACATGGTCCGGAGATTGTGCACAGTGGAGCGGCCTAGTACAAAACCGGATTGATCTGGCCTGATCATTACCGGTAACAAGAGCTGCAGCCTATTCGCTAGCACTTTTGCGAGGATCCATGTTGATAAGTGATAGGGGCCATGTTGATAAGTCCATGTTAATAAGTGATAGGGGCCTATACGAGTCGCATAGGTTAGCCGGTTTGTCTGGTTTAAGGAGCGTGAAAATTATGGCCTCCCGCATTGAGGGGGGAGCATGCCCACCTCCAGTGCGTCGCGGTAGACCTCAAGCAGTGGGGGATTGAGAATGTCAGAATATTCTTTATAGAAGGCTGCTGTCAGCCCATCTGTGCCGGGGGCCTTGTCTGGGGGGGATGCTGGCTATTGCTTGCCGAATTTCCTCGGCAGTGATGGGGGAGTCCAGAAATTCCCGGTGTGCGTTGGAAAGCCATACCAGCTCAATGGAGTCAAAGTATGCCTGCAGGTCCGAGGGGGGAGCTATTCGAGAGGCAGAGTAGAGTTGGGTAAAGAAGTCAACCATGATACGGAGCAAGTCGGGGGCGTGGGAGTGGCACTTGCCTTCAGGGTCGAGCAGGCCTGAGATGTAAGATGAAGCACGTGGTTTTTGAAGCATCCTAGCTAGTGTCCTGCCGGGGCAGTCACCTTCGCCGTATCTACGCGCCTGTGTTTCCTTGCCCAGAAAGTTAACCTCTCTACTCACTTCTTCCTGATAAGCTGTCATTTTCTTGCGAATGTCGGCTAAGAGAACGGGGTTGCTGGTGTGGTGGAATTGGATCTCAAGTGCGGAGATGTCCACTTCAAGAGCGGAAAGTGTTCCGCAGTTAGCCCTGAGCACCCCGTGCTGCTTGGCTATGCATACCCCTCAGATAATCACCTTAAAGGCGTCCCAAAGTGTGGCGAGGGAGCTGACTGACCCAGTGTTAAGCTCAAAATATCCCTGGATGGCTGCACGTACCTCTTCTCTAAAAACTTGATCCCTAAGCGCGTTTGGGGGTAACCGCCAGGAGAATGCGGGTGATGGGGCACGTGGTGGCCTGAGGACCAATTGAATTGGTGCGTGGTCCGAAAGGGTGTGGGGTAGGTGAGTAGCTTCGGGCCGCCAGGGTAGTATGGTCCTGGAGGCCAGCCAGTAGTCTATTCTGGACCATGCCCCGTGATGCAGGGAAAAACAGGTGCCTACGCGTGCGCTGGGGTGCATGTTGTGCCATATGTCTATGAGGTGGTTGTCGGAAATGATTGAAGCAAGTGTCAAGGCAGCCTGGGGATGGGGACGTCTAGAACTCCCTGCCCTGTCCAAAGCATGTACCAGCGGGACATTAAAGTCGCCAATCCAAAGTACGGTCTGCGGGTCAGAGCTAGCAATATGGTGCCAAACACCAGTGAAAAAGGCCGGATCATCCACGTTGGGGCCATAGACTGCGGCTAAAGTTATGGAGTGATTATGAAGTTTGCTAGTCAGGATAATAAAGCGCCCTTCATCGTCACATACAGAATGTTCCGTAGTCCAGGCCAAACCCCTCCATATGAGGACGCAGACTCCCCTGGCGTAGTTGGAATATGAGGAGGTGTATGTTAATCCCCAGCTTTTGGCAAGTAGGGGCGGAAGGGTATTGCCGGGGAGGTGGGTTTCCTGAAGTAGGCAAATGTCTATGGCGTGTCTGTTCAGATACGCCTGAACTAGGCGTATTTTCCTGCCGTCATTTAGCCCCCGCACATTCCATGTGAGCAGTCTAATCGAGGCTGTCTTATCCATGCATATTGGAAGGGGCTCTGAGGCGGCGAATGTTCGTGCAGTGTGCTCGTGCGCCTCTGCCAGCTGTGTGAGGACGTGTGCATGGGTGTGCCAACGTGCCAACATTTTTCATACAAACAGCAAAACTAAAATAACTAACCCTCAACAATTCCCCCCTCCCCATGACTACCCCCACCCACTCCAACCCCCCAATTAGGTTGAGACATCCCCCCCATAACTGAAACTTCTGGGAATCATCCCAGGGGTTGTGGAGACTCCGAAGGGTCTACCCGCCGTGAGGCAGGGTGGCTCAGCATGAATGTGGAGCGGGAATCACACCCCCGAGCCAGGGCCACTGTGTAGTAATGTCTTGGGTGACTTAGCTGGTTGAAGGTGCCCCCCGAGAGTACCTGTAAAGGGGGTAGCAACGTGAGTCAGTGAGCCAAAATTGAGCAGTGCCTCAAATTATCAAATGTTGTAGGCTGGAGTTAGTCATTGTCGCTCAGTCTTGCTCCGGCAGAGGGTGAGCTTGTAGGATCGTCCCGGGGACGTTCTTTCTTTGCCTGTTGTTTAGCAAATTTGAGGGCCAGTTTCGGGTCCGTGAAGTGGGTCGTTTTGCCATCCAGGGTGATCTTAAGTTTAGCCGATAGAGCATGGCGTATTTGATGTTGGCTTTCTGCAGGAGTTGCTTGGCCGGTAGGAATTCGCGGCGGGCTGATTGAACCGTTAGGGTGAAATCCGGAAAAAAGGATATGGAGTCCCCCTTATATTGGATGTATCCCCGTTCCCTGACTTGCCGGAGAACAGTGTTGCGGTCTTTATAATTCAGCAGGCGTGCCACAATTGGACACGGGGGGTCTCAGCCCCAATGATCGATGCGCTCTTTCAACGATAAAAACCGGTGATATGTCCGAGCCAAAAAAGGTCCCGCAGCATGGTTTCTACAAATTCCTCCGTCCTGGAAATGGCTGTGGACTCGGGAACACCCACCACGGGGAGGTTGTTGCGCCTCGAGCGGGCTTCAAGGTCTTCGTTCTTCTGTTTGATGAGGTCTAGCACTTTGTCCATCCGTAGGAGGCGTTCAGAAGCGGCGGCTTGGTTATCGTCTGTTTCGGACACTCTTGTCTCCAGATGGTCAAACTGGGCGTCGTGATCGTCGACCCTGTTCTTTACCTTGTCCATGCGGGAGGTAAGGAGGTCCAGCTTAGCGTAGTTGTTGCGGAGGTTGGATTTCACCTCTAGCAGTATTGCTTTTATGTCTAGATCCTGATCTTCCGGGGTGTCGTCTTCCGGGGAGTGGTAAACATCGGTATTCCCTGCCTCAGAGTCGGTATGTTTAGTGCTGCGTTTTTTCTCAAAAGTGAGCCTGGTTTGTCTGCCATCTGGTTTCCCCATGGCCACAAGTGGTGAGAGGCAGTGGGGACCAGATCGCTGTGTAGTCCAGGAGGAATGTGTACCACGTCTCAGATTTGCGAGTGAGGCCGGACGGACAGCCCAGCACAGTGTCTCTGGATACGCGCTGTGGTGAAGAGCCTCTGTTGCTCGTGGCAGGCGATAGGCTCGTTGGGGAGTCCGGCCCAGGTTGGAATCCGGGCCGCGGGATGCACAGCGGGTGGCGTGTTGCAGGCCTGGGTCTGGGGGTCACTGCCCCTAGTCGCGTGGTGCTGCGAGTGTTGTGGGCCGCGTTCAGTGGGGCAGGTGCATGAGAGGAGCTGCCGGCGGTTGGGTGCCCCCACAGGCCAGGGCGTCGCAGCAGGAGATCAGCTGGAGGGCCAGGGGGGCGATGGAGCGCGCCCGGGCAGCGGGCAGCCCCCCGGCTGCGCCACTCACCGCCTCCGATGACTCCGATGTTCACGTGGACGGCGCAGGCGGCCTCCGCTCCTCGCCCCTCTGTCCACGATGGTCGGGTCAAATGGCGCCGCGGCCGAGCGGCGTCCCGGGTCCGGCCCCCGCCACACCCCAGGGCAGATAGTTCCCGGATTGAGCAGCAGAATCGGTAGTTGCAGCGGGTCTCCGGCAACCCCGGGCCCGCTCCGCCCCACGGCTCGCAGATAGCACGTCCAATCAATCAATCACAGAATTTGTAAAGCGCACTACTTACCCGCGAGGGTCTCAAGGCGCTGGGGAAAAAAAAGGGGGGGGGTGCTGCTACTGGTCGAACAACCAGGTCTTGAGTAGACTCCTGAAGGTCAGCAGGTCTTGGGTCTGTCGTAGGCTTAGTGGAAGGGTGTTCCAGGTCTTGGCGGCGAGGTGGGAGAAGGATCTGCCGCCGGTGGTGGTTCTTCGAATGCGAGGGACGGTGGCGAGGGAGAGGTCGGCGGAGCGGAGTTGGCGGTTGGGGACGTAGAAGAGGAGTCGTCTGTTGAGGTAGGCTGGGCCAGTCTTGTGGAGTGCCTTGTGTGCGTGGATGAGGAGTTTGAAGGAGATTCTCCTGTCGACGGGGAGCCAGTGCAGGTTCCTCAGGTGGGGGGTGATGTGGCTGTGGCGTGGTACATCGAGGATCAGGCGTGCGGAGGCGTTTTGTATGCGTTGCAGTCGCTTGATGAGCTTGGCCGGGCTCCCGCGTAGAGGGCGTTCCCATAGTCAAGTCTGCTGCTGACGAGGGCCTGGGTGACTGTTCTTCTCGTGTCTGTCGGGATCCACCTGTAGATCTTGCGAAGCATGCGGAGGGTGTTGAAGCAGGAGGATGAGACTGCGTTGACTTGCTTGGCCATGGAGAGCGTTGAGTCGAGGATGACTCCCAGGTTGCGTGCGTGGTCGGTGGGTGTCGGGGCTGCTCCCAGCGTCGTTGGCCACCAGGAGTCGTCCCAGGCTGAGGGGTTGGAGCCGAGGATGAGGACCTCTGTCTTCTCCGTGTTCAGTTTTAGTCGGCTGATCTTCATCCAATCGGCGACGGCCTTCATCCCTTCATGGAGGTTGGATTTGGCGGCGAGGGGGTCCTTGGTGAGGGAGAGGATCAGTTGAGTGTCGTCGGCGTAGGAGATTATGTTGAGGTCGTGCTGTCTGGCGATGCGTGCGAGCGGGGCCATGTAGATGTTGAACAGTGTTGGGCTGAGGGACGATCCCTGGGGTACGCCGCAGATGATCTCGGAGGCTTCGGATCGGAATGGTGGGAGGCGGACTCTCTGGGTTCTGCCGGCGAGGAAGGAGGTGGCCCATTCCAGGGCCTTGTCTCGGATCCCTGCGTCGTGGAGGCGTGCGCGTAGAGTGCGGTGGCAGACAGTGTTGAAGGCGGCGGAGAGGTCCAGCAGGATGAGGGCTGCGGTCTCACCGTTGTCCAGCAGGATCCTGATGTCGTCGGTGGCGGCGATGAGGGCAGTCTCAGTGCTGTGGTTGCTGCGGAACCCCGATTGGGATGGGTCCAGGATGCTGTTTTCTTCGAGGTATCGGGTTAGCTGTTTGTTGAAGATCTTCTCGATGACCTTGGCTGGGAACGGAAGCAGGGAGATGGGCCGGAAGTTCTTGAGGTCTCTCGGGTCCGCCTTGGGTTTTTGAGTAGGGCGTTGATCTCTGCGTGTTTCCAGCTCTCTGGGAAGGTCGCGGTCTCGAAGGAGAGATTGATGATGTTGCACAGGTGGGGTGCGATGGAGCTGCTGGCTTTGTTGAAGATGTGGTGTGGGAAAGGGTCTGACGGGGAGCCGGAGTGTATTGTGCTCATGGTCTTGATGGTGTCCTCGATGTTCACGCTGGCCCAGGCTGGCAGGGGGTCGTGGTCGATGGTGTGCGGCGGGTCTGGTGCATCGATCTTAGTTGGGGCTGTCTGGGTGTTGAAGCTGTCGTGGATGTCGGCGATCTTGCGGTGGAAGAAGGTGGCGAGGGAATCGCACAGGGGTTGCGACGGCGGGATGTCGTTGGTGTTGGAGCTGGGGTTGGAGAGTTCCTTCACGATGTTGAAAAGCTCCTTGCTGTTGTGTGCGTTGTTGTCGAGGCGGTCTTTGAAGGAGATTCTCTTGGCGGACTTGATGAGGTGGTGGTGGTTACGGATGGCGTCTTTGTGGGCTGCGTGGCTGTCCGGTGTCTTATCACTGTGCCATTTCTTCTCTAGTTTCCGGCAGGTACGCTTGGAAGCTAGGAGTTCCGAGGTGAACCAGCTGGCTCTTTTGGTGGTGTCACCGTAGGTGAGTTTTTTCAGCGGGGCGAGGGTGTTGGCACAGTCGTCCATCCATCGTCTGAGGTTGCAGGCAGCGTCGTCGGTGTTGGATGGGTCGGAGGGAGGGCTGAGAGCGAGGGTTGCCCGTAGTTGGTCTTCGGTGACTTTGCTCCAGCAGCGGCGTGGGATCTGTTGGGTGCGGTGGTGTGTGGTGGGGATCTGGAAGGTGAAATGGATGCAGCGGTGGTCGGTCCAGAGGAGTTCCGTGGTGTGGCTGAAGGAGACGTGGGAGCTTGAGGAGAAGATGGGGTCGAGCGTGTGGCCGGCGGAATGGGTCGGTGTTGTGACGAGCTGGCTCAGACCGAGGTTGGCGAGGTTGTCGATCAGGGTGGTGGAGTTGCTGTCGTTGTTGTTCTCCAGGTGAAAATTCAGGTCTCCAAGGAGGATGTAGTCGGTAGAGGTCAGGGCGTGCGTGCTGATGAAGTCGGCGATGGAGTCGCTGAACTGGGGTCGGGGCCCAGGGGGTCTGTAGACAAGGGTGCCTCTAAGGGTGGTGTTGGGGTCCGTGTGGATCTGGAAGTGCATGTATTCGGCGGTGCTGAGAGTGTTGTCGGTGCTGGTCGAGACCCTGATGGTGTTCTTGTGGACGATGGCGATTCCTCCTCCTACTGCGTTGACGCGGTCTCTGCGGGTGATCTTATAGCCGTCTGGGATGGCTATTGCGATGTCGGGGGCGGAGGAGTCGTTCATCCAGGTCTCTGTCAGGAAGGCGACGTCTGGTGATGATGTGTCGAGCAGGTCCCAGAGCTCGACGGCGTGTTTGCGTGCGGAGCGGGTGTTCAGTAGGATGCATCGGAGGTGGCTGCGGTCCTTCTTGCCGGGCGCCTCGGTGGCTCTGAGGCTGGTGTAGCTGCAGTTCCGGCAGGTGAAGGGACCATGGGTGCGTTTCGGGGCGGCCTTGAAGCAGTTGTGCGTCCGTCCGGGGTTGAGAGCGTGGAGTGTGGTGGCATCGTATCGGCGTCGGTCCTCGAGGCTGGTGCGGGGGGCGCACGGCCCAGGGGTTCTGGCGCTGGGCGCGGTCCAGGCACGGACAGGCGCAGACGGGCTTGCCTTAGGCGCGCCAGCGGCGCGCCAGCGGCGCGGCCGCGCAGCGGCCGCCATATATGGGGAGGTGGGAGGGAGGAGCAGCTGGGAGGCAGGGGCAGCGAATGGGCAGTCAGGGGGGCGGGGCCGCAGGGGACGCAGCGGCGGGAGTGGAGAGAGGCAGCGAGGGGTACAGAAGGCAAGAAGGACACAGGGAAATGGGGGCAACGAGGGAAACAGAGAGAAAAATGGACACAATACAGTGGGGGCAGCGAGGGAGACAGACGGAAAACGGGCACAAAAGCAATGGGGGCAGCGAGGGAACAGAAGAAAAATGGACACAATGCAGTGGGGGCAGCGAGGGAAACAGACGGAAAACGGGCACAAAGCAATGGGGGCAGCGAGGGAACAGAAGAAAAAAATGGACACAATGCAGTGGGGGCAGCGAGGGAAACAGACGGAAAAACGGGCACAAAAGCAATGGGGGCAGCGAGGGAACAGAAGAAAATGGACACAATGCAGTGGGGGCAGCGAGGGAAACAGACGGAAAACGGGCACAAAGCAATGGGGGCAGCGAGGGAACAGAAGAAAAAATGGACACAATGCAGTGGGGGCAGCGAGGGAAACAGGGAGAAAAATGGACACAATACAGTGGGGGCAGCGAGGGAAACAGAAAGAGAATGGACACAATACAGTGGGGGCAGCGAGGGAAACAGATGGAAAACGGGCACCGAGGCCACAAGCAGAGGGCGAGCTTACCAGCAGCAGCAGCGGGCAGGACACCACAGGCGGAGATGTGTGGCGGGGGAGCGACCTACCTGGTAAGGTCAAGGGTCGCTCTCCTCACCGCGCAGCGGCCGCCATATATGGGGAGGTGGGAGGGAGGAGCAGCTGGGAGGCAGGGGCAGCGAATGGGCAGTCAGGGGGCGGGGCCGCAGGGGACGCAGCGGCGGGAGTGGAGAGAGGCAGCGAGGGGTACAGAAGGCAAGAAGGACACAGGGAAATGGGGGCAACGAGGGAAACAGAGAGAAAAATGGACACAATACAGTGGGGGCAACGAGGGAGACAGACGGAAAACGGGCACAAAAGCAATGGGGGCAGCGAGGGAACAGAAGAAAAATGGACACAATGCAGTGGGGGCAGCGAGGAAACAGACGGAAAACGTGCACAAAGCAATGGGGGCAGCGAGGGAACAGAAGAAAAAATGGACACAATGCAGTGGGGGCAGCGAGGGAAACAGGCCTCGGCTGTCCCTGGGCTCCTCGGCAGCAGCAGTTGCGCCTGTCTGCGCATCGATATTAGGTCTCCGTCACCTCAGCGGCACCGCTGGAGACTGGAGAGTGCTGGGGCTCGATGGCTCGGGCAGATGGCCCCGATTACAGCCGGATCGTGCAGGATATTGGGCTCAGCCGGCAGTTTGCCTAAGGTGCGGCCATCTTGCACCGCGGCGAAGCCACGCCCCCTATTTTGTATGTTTTTAATGTTGCACTGACTAGAGAGGGAATAGTAAAATGTACCCCTCCGCAATCAAACACTTTCTCTACTGTTGTACTGACTAGAATGGGAATAGTACATTTTATCCCTCTGCTATCCAACACTTTATCTACTGTTGTATTGCCTGGAGTGGGAATAGTAAGATTTACCTCTCTGCTATCCAACACTTTCTCTACTGCTGTATTGCCTGGAGTGGGAACAATAAATTTTACCCCTCTGCAATCCAACACTTTCCCTACTGTTTTACTGACTGGAGTGGGAATAGTCAATTTTACCACTCCGCTATCCAACGCTTTCCCTACTGTTGTACTGACTGGAGTGGGAATAGTAAATGTTACCCCTCCGCTAACTAACGCTTTCGCTACTGTTGTACTGACTGGAGTTGGAATAGTAAATGTTACCCCTCCACACTCCAACCCTGTCCCTACTGTTGTACTGACTGGAGTGGGAATAGTAAATTTTACCCCTTTGCAATCCAACACTTTCCCTACTGTTGCACTCATTGGAGTGGGAAAAGTAAGTTTTACCCCTCCGCAATCCAACACTTTCCCTACTGTTGTACTGACTAGAGTGGGAATAGTAAATTTTACCCATCCGCTATCCAACACTTTCCCTACTGTTGTACTGACTAGAGTGGGAATAGTAAATTTTACCCCTCCGCAATCGAGCACTTTCCCTATAGTTGTACTAACTGGAGTGGGAATAGTACATTTTACCCCTCCACAATCAAACACTTTCCCTACTGTTGCACTCACTGGAGTGGGAATAGTAATTTTTACACCTCCGCTATCCAACACTTTCCCTACTGTTGTGCTAACTGGAGTGGTAATAGAACTTTTACCCGTCCGCAATCCAACACTTACTCTACTGTTACACTCATTGGAGTGGGTATAGTAAATTTTACCCCTCCGCAATCCAACACTTTCCCTATTGTTGTACTGACTGGAGTGGGAATAGTACATTTTACCCCTCCGCAATCCAACACTTTCCCTACTGTTGTGCTGGCTGGAGTGGGAATAGTAAATTTTACTCCTCCGCAATCCAGTTCTTTCCCTACTGTTATACTGGCTGGAGTGGGAATAGTATATTTTACCCCTCTGCAATCCAACACTTTCCCTAATGTTGTACTGACTGGAGTGGAAATAGTACATTTTACCCCTCCGCAATCCAACACTTTCCCTATTGTTGCAGTTATTGGAGTAGGAATAGTAAATTTTATCCCTCCACAATCCAACACTTTCCGTACTGTTGTGCAGGCTGGAGTGGGAATAGTAAATTTTACTCCTACGCAATCCAGTCATTTCCCTACTGTTGTACTGGCTGGAGTGGGAATAGTAAATTTTACCTATCCGCAATCCAACACTTTCACTACAGGTGCATTTAGTGGAGGGAGATTTGTAAATTTTACCCAGTTTTATTATTTTTGCGTTGGGTGACGTGAGAGTGGTACATTTTTTATATATTTACTATAATAGTTTGCTTAGTTTTGTATAAATTGTAGTGGGAATAGTATATGTATTACATTTGATATTTTATTATTTATTTTATATTGTTATAATTTATATTAATATGCTTCTGTTTATTTAAAATTATAAAATTCATAATTAATATTGTTTTTAATGTGGAAAATATTGTTACTACATTTTAAATTGTTTACTTTTTTAAATTTAATAAGAATAGTTGTTTTTTTAGGTTTAACTGTGTTTTATTGGCATTTCAGTAAGATTGTACATTCAATAATCAAGATAAGCATAAGTACCTCGTTGCTCCCATGTCCATATGCAAGGCCCGGCCCATCTGATGAATGTCACTCTGCAATCATGGCCTCTAAGTGCCCTTCTCATACCCTCAGATCAGCAGATTTGACTGGGTCCATCAATTACGTGGAATAATGCAATGCCTTTTGCGAAACAAAAATTAACAGTACCCCGATTCCCCCCCCCCGGAACAACTCCCCCCTCCCCCCGAGCCGGTGTATCGCCAAAATCTTAGTGAGGTGTCGCATATGGGGTGTAAGTCAGTGAGCGTCCTCTATTCTTCCCGTCTGGTCGTCCGAGCTGGTAAGTCGGAGCAGTCTAAGATATTTGGGGCATGTGATCTCATTCATATCTTGAGCTAACAGAGAGAGCAGTGGCTGCCAGGAGTCCGTGAAGCTGGCTAGAGTGTGAGATAGAGAGGCGTGTATGCGTTCCATGCCAATAGTATACCACAATCTGTGAAGTCACCCCAGACGTGTCGGTTTCGAAGAGGAGCCCCATAGTGATAAGATGTTCTGGGTGGCTGCTCCTAGTGCTAAACCCATTTGTCTTCCCCGTTGCGATCGAAGTGGGTATGTCAGGGGGTTAGGTAAGCCCAGCACAGTGTACACCGGGAAGCGTGGTATCGCCGTGTCAAATTGACGATCAATGTCCTCGAGGATAGAACTCCAATACTCTTGTAGTGCAGGGCAATCCCAAAGTAGGTGCACCAAGTTACCCTCTTCACCACAGTCCCGCCAGCAGAGTGGACTCCGCTCCTCATTTCCTCTGTGCAAGCGAGCCGGGGTCAGATGCCAGTACATGGCTACTTTAACTGCGGCCTCCCTGCTAGCCGTATTACGGGCAGTGTGGTTCGCTCGATAGTAGATGTCTGACCATTCTTTGCTCGTTAATTCCCTCCCCAATTCCTTCTCCCATCTCCGCTGGCCCGCAGTGGATTCTGTAGGGACCTTGGGTTGAAGCATATCATAGAGTTCCGAGATAATTTACTTGTCGGTTTCTTTGGTGTATAGCCATTTCTCAAACCGAGTGAGCTTTCTCCCCACTTTGGGATGGATCTCAGTGTGAAGAAGCCAATGTCGGAGTTGGAGGTAACGAAAGTGCTCTGCTTTGGGGAGCCCATATTCCACTCGCAGATCGTGGAAGGGTAGCACGCCCTCCAAATCGAAAAAGTGGCCAGCCAATGTGCACGCGGACTTCCTCCAGAGTGAGAAAGCCCTTGCTTCCGCGCCTGGAGGGAATTCCTTGTTGTCGAATAAGGGTGTCATGGGGGAAGGAAATGTTGTCAAGCCCCGCCGCTCCGCCACCCCATCCCAGGCCCTCAGGACAGTCCGTATAATGGGAGAGCCCCGTAGATTAGGAGGTCTATCCGGTCGCTTAAGAAAGGGAACCTTCCGTAGCTCTAATTTAGCTAGTGCCCTGTCCTGGAATAACCATCTTTTCTCCGATTCAGATCTTTGCCACTCCACTAAGTAGCGCAATTGCGCCGCCCGGAAGTATTCTAGGAGATTAGGGATGCCCAGACCCCCCTCGTCCGGCCTCAAGTAGCTCAAGTCTTTGCGTAGCCGGGGTCTCTCCCCCCCCCATATAAATTGATTGATGTCCCTTTGTAGCGTCTGTATAACTCCCGCAGGCGGCCAGAGCGGAATAGTCTGAAAGAGGTATAGTGCCCTAGAGAGAAGGGACATCTTAACCGCTGCTACCCTCCCCAGCAATGAGAGCGAGTGGCGTTTCCAGTCGTTTAGGTTTTGGGTGCATTGCCTAAGTAGTTTAGAGTAATTAAGATGTAGTGTCTGGGTCGTGGATGCTGCCAGCTCAATGCCCAAGTAGGGGATAGAGGGATATGTCGGTGTTCCCGCATATGTTGTACTGTGCGGGGGGGACGGGTTTCCTGGGGCTTGGAGTGGTAGGATTGACGACTTCCCTACATTGACTCGGAGGCCCGAGACACGGCCGAAAACCTCCAATTCCCTCAAAAAAGCAGGGACCGAGCGTGCTGGAGATACCAAGGAGGCGATAATATCATCGGCATAGAGGCTGATAGTATGTTGTTCTCCCCCAAATGGGATACCCTCTATGTCCGGGTTGTCTCGAATTCTTTGGGCCAGCGGTTCAACATATAAAGCAAACAGGAGGGGTGACAACGGGCATCCCTGCCGGGTCCCCCGCTGTATCTCAAAAGGTGCGGAGGTAGCCCCGTTCACTCTGATAGTGGCCGTTGGTTTAGTATAGCAGCTGAGGACCCACGCTCTAAACCGCTCCCCCAGACCGAAGTGCAGCAAGGTTTTGTCCAGGAAGCACCAGTCCACCCGGTCGAACGCCTTTTCGGCGTCCAACGAGAGGAGAAGGGCATCCATTTTGGTGCGGTGCGCTTTGTCGATGAGGTGGAGTATACGTTTAGTGTTGTCACTGCTTTGCCGGGATTGGATAAATCCTGCCTGGTCCAGCTCTATTATACCGCGCATGAGGGGTCCCAGCCGGGCCGCCAAGATGCCCGTAAATAGCTTTAGATCGACATTGAGCAGCGATATCGGCCGATAAGAGCTGCATTTAGCGGTGTCCTTGCCCGGTTTGGGCAGTACCACTATCAATGCTGTGAGCATCTCTGGAGGTATCGTACCTGGGCCGGTGAAGGAGTTAAAAAGCCTGGTGAGTATTGGCGCTATAGCTGTGCAAAAGACTTTGTAGAACCCGGCTGAGAATCCATCCGGGCCCGGCGCTTTCAAAGGTTTAAGGCGAGAGATTGCTCCTATAACCTCCTCAATTCGAATAGGACTATCGAGAGTCTCAGCGTTGTGCTGATTGAGCGCCGTGGTATGCGCGCCCTGAAGGTAGGTGTCCACCTGTGGGACAGCTGGTGGGTCCCCCGCATATAGGTCTGCGTAGTAGTCTCTGAAGGCCCTTGCTATCTCCGCATCTCCTTCGATTTTAATACCCTGCGGCCCCGCAAGCTCTGTCACCTTTGCCTGTATTGTCCGCGCTCGCAAGCGGCTAGCCAGCAGTCGGCCCGCCTTATCCCCCCGTGTAGTAGGAATGCTTAAGTCGGAGAGCCGCATATTCTGCTCTATCTAAGTCCAGCCCCGCCAGCAGGGCGCACGCGCTTTTCAATTGCCGCCATATTCTCGGCGCTCCCGTCCGACTATGAGCTTTCTCCAATGCCAGCACTTGAGCCGTGAGTTCCTCCCGCTTCGCTCTTCGCTCCCTATTCTCTGCAGCTGCTATGGCTATGAGGTCTCCCCTCACTACCGCCTTAAGTGCCCCCCATATCGTAGCTATGGAGACCTCCGGCGTGTCATTAATCTCCAAGTACTCTTTAATGCGATCAAGGAGTTGCTTCCTCACTTCTGGTTTATGTATCATAGCTTCCCGCAGTCGCCACCCACCCGCAGGCCTCGCCACCCGGGGGACCTCTAATGTCACCACTACCTCGTCATGGTCTGACAGTGCCGCCGCTGTGATATAAACATCTTTTACCTGTGCCTGGATTTCTGTGGAGCCTAAGAAATGGTCAAGCCTGGCATACGTGTGGTGGACGTGTGAGTAATAGGAGAATTGTGAGGACTGGGGGTGTGCTGAGCACCATAAATCCATGAGCCCCCGTTCCTGCAACCATCGCTTGCCTTCCAAGGAGATCTCCCCCGTCTGGGAATACCGACTGCCAGTCCTATCCATGTGGGTATCCATAACTAAATTTAAGTTCCCCCCTACCAAAATGAATCTATCCTGCGTCTCCAGAGCCGCGGACAAGGCAGTTCTGATGAAGGCCTCTTGACCCGTGTTTGGTGCGTAGACAACCCCCACTGTGAGAGCTAACCCATTAATCCAAAACCGATGTATGAGCAGCCTTCCCTTGATTTCTGCTACCTTGTCCCCCACTGTTCCTTTAAAGCGTCTGGACACTAATATTGCCACCCCCGCTTTCTTATCCTGTGTGGAGGAATAATATTGGTGGGGGAATGCTCTAGCCTTCATTCTGTGCCAGTCGCGTGCCAGTAAATGCGTTTCCTGCAACAAGCATATGTCCGCCCCAGAGTTTTCTAAGTAAGACAATATTGAGCGGCGCTTATTGGGGCTATTCAGGCCTTTAACGTTTAGGGTGAGGATGGTTAACTTCGATTCTGCCATATCAAAGGAGTATTGTCAAGCCGTTCCTGCGCTCGTGGCCTGGAGCCAAAAGATAGAGCCTCACCCTCTCCCCTGTAACCCCACTCCTTCCACTCTCTGTCCCCCCTTGGACACACCAGCTTCCCCCCCCCCTCCCCACCCTAACCCCAACTGTAACGTTATTCCCCCCCCTCCACAAGTGTCCCGAGCCCACTGGAAAAAGGCAGTGTGCCCGTGGTAGAAAAGGGTGTCTCAGGGCATCGTGTGGCATGAGTGGTTGCGCAGGGCTCCTCGCCCCCCCCGCCCGCCGCCCGAGCCCCAAAAAAGTACACTGCTCCGCCCTTTGCCTCAAACACCATCTTGGGAGGATGTATCGCGGACCACTGTGGCAAGCGCTTCTCTACGTTCCTGCGCCATGGCCTCTGAGTCAGGACCCCGGGGAGCCCCAGTAGATCGCCTGCTCCGCACCGTCTGCCAGCCCGCAGGGGACCGGCGCTGGCTCGCTAGACTCTCCGCTTCCAGGGGAGGTGTTGGTAACCCCAACAGCTTGCAGGCCTCTGTGAGCGAGCGGAGTTGCTGAAGTGCGCCGTTCCATTTGAATATGATGCGGAAGGGATGCCCCCAGGAATATGCCACCCCCTTCTCCCTCAAATGTGCCGTAACGTCCTTAAAGTCTCTCCGTTTCTGTAATGTGCTGGTTGCAAGGTCCTGATACAAAGTGATGAGGTGGCCCTGGTAGCGGACAGGGTGTCGTAGGCGAGCTTCTCTGACGATGCGCTCCTTCAAGGGATAGTCCGGGAGGAAGGCCAATATATCCGGTGGCGGAGCCCTAGGTCCGCGACGCGGGCCCACCCTGTGGGCTCTGTCTATGCGTATCTCCAGTTCTGGCGGGCCTGCCAGGATCTCGCGAAACAGGCCCTGTAGGTACTGGGTAATGTCCGACCCCTCTGTGTCAGGAGGCGCTCCACGGACGCGGATGTTATTCCGCCGAGAGCGGTTTTCGAGGTCTTCAGCGTGGGCCTGCAGGTCCAGTTGTTGATCCTGCAGGCGGAGCACCTCCTGTTGCAATTGCGAGACCTCCTCACATTGGGCATGTTCCTGGTCCTCAATGGCTGCCACCCTGTCGCCCAAGGAGTCTACCTCTCGCCGGAGCTCACGAACCTCCCCCGCCACCTCACTTTTCAGAGTCTGGAAATCCTCCCGTAGAGTGTTAAATAGGGTCTCTAAGAAGGATTTAGTGATGGGGGCATCAACTTCGTCCGGGTCAACGTTGACCGGGGATGGTTTAGTCAGCATTTCCTTCAAAGTACGTTCCTTCTTGCCTCTTTGCGTGGACATGGCTTCCAGCAGGCTTCTACCGGGCTGGCCCCTCCAGGAGAGTCCGGCAGGCTGACCACAGCGTCGAATGAGGTCCCTCCCAAGCCTGCGGCGTCAGCGCGGCGCTCCACAAGCTCCCTGCTGCTGCGGTACTGTGGGAAGCGGCGGGGAGCACCGGCCCGAACAGGGCCGCCCTGGTTGTCCCTCTCCGGACCCCTCCACTAGCCGAGCAGCGGATGGAGACGACGACTGCAGCGGGGCCCCGCTCCACAGCCCGGGGAAATGGTATCACACCGCTCTCCACAAGGCCCCGGAAGCCTCCCTCCACTCCCGCCGCCTCTCTTCTGTGTTGGCCGATAGCTGCCCCGTGAAGGAAGGGGTCGCACTCTTAGTGTCCTCCGGGCACCGAGTGTCTCACTACGCAGAGGTGCCACCGGGGTCGAGGAGGCCCCCCGGGCCGGTCACGCGGCACCCCCCCAGGTCCGCAGTCTACCGCGCTGGGCGCGCCCAGTAGCTACCTCCAGATCAAGTCTACCAGGCCCAGGCTTGTAGGTGTTATCGGGGCTCGTCAGGGAGAGGGCCCAGGACTCCGCACCGCCGGCGCTCTCCTCACTCCTCTGCCCGCCTCCTCGGCAGCTCTCAGGCTCTATCACCGCTCTGTCAGCCCAGCCCGGGCCGCAAATACCGAGCAAAGTTCAGTCTATGAGGGAGGGCCCCACCGAAGGCCGCCAGACCTCTCTCCGCTCTCTCCCCCCCGCCTCAGCGGGTCCCACGATGGCACGGCAGTCCAAGCCAGCCGAGTGCTCTGGCCGAAGTCTGCTCCCACCGCTCAGCCCCCGTATGCGCGAGGCGCCCCTTACCGCTACTCACGTCCGCCGATGCGTCATGCTCCGCCGCTCTCTGCACCACAGACGCCGCCACCGCAGAGGGGGGTTGAGTGCTCCGGGGCTCGCCGCCGGTCCTTCCACGACACACCACCTTGCCTCGCGGCCGTCGCTCCGTGGTGCGCCGCCGGCAATCTTCTCCCGGCAGCGGCCTCGTTGTGTGCCCCAGGCCGCTCCTCCGCCTCCTCACCTTCTGGCCCACGGGCGGGTGGATTCTCCCTGTACGCCCGGGGGGGCCCCCTAGAGCACTAAAGACAGGCGCTCACCCGTCAGCTTTTGCCACGCCTCCGGTGGCACTGGCAGGATCAGCCGCCAGCGTTGCCCGTCAGGTGCCAGCCTCAGCCGCCATCAGGGTCCGGGCACCATTTTCTTCCACCCTCGGCGGTCCGCTGCCTCGCACCGCTCAAGAGGGGCGTACGTTCCCCAGCCTCAATTTCTCGTCTACAAAGCGGCAGACATGCTGGGGAGCAATTCCTCTACTCCCGACGCTCTTCTTAGGCGTGAATATCGCGGTCTCAGGGCAATTCGGGCATCGACGAGCGGGGAGACGAAGCAACACACGTATTACCCGCTCGCCATCTTGGCCACGCCCCAATAGTTGGTTTTTTAAAGATTTTGGGCCTGATTACGATGCAGGTTGGAATGACCGTCTGACCCACATGGCAGCAGTGAGATTCTGACCGACTAAACCGCGAGGTCTCAGTCCGCCATATTATGATGTCTACCATGCAATTTTCCGACTGCGTCGGTCGGTTGCGAGTCCAACACGATCGGATAGGTCGAAAACGAGTCCAACATGACCACGTTGGTTGAAACGAGCCTGACACGACTGCGTCTGTCGGAATTGCTGTTCTATAGGGATTCAGAATCCGCAAATGCATCAGTTGTACCGCTGAGCCGATTATGATGCATCCGACGTGGCCTCTTGTCTGCCACATAGCAAGTGTAAATCAAAGAAACTCACCCCAACTAGCGCAACACCAACCATAGGATGCCTTCACAAATCTACATAGCTGATGTCAATTCAAAGAGTAGAGACACCTAGCAATCCACCTAAAACATTTTTTTACCAGACTATGGTCCTTTGCTATCACAATCTTGCAGAGTCTGATGGAGCACATTGCTGTTTCCTGTTACACTGCAGCCAGCCCTTCGCACATTCACACACAGCAATTGCATCACTCACTGCACATTTCACATTTTTTGGATTCTTTCTTATCTTGTACACCCCTTCAATCTCACACTCACACATTCACAATGACCAAAAAGAGGCAGACTCGTTTTTCAGATGAGGAGTTGACAGTGCTTGTGGATGAATTTCTCAGAGTTGAGCCACAGTTATTTGGGACCCAAGTCCAACAAATTTCCATCACCCAGAAAAACCAGATGTGGGACAGGATAGTCAACAAGTTAAACGCAGTAGCCAGCACCCTGTGTACAATGGAGGATATCAGGAAGAGGTGGTACGAAGTCAGGAGGAGGGTCAAGATGATCATAGCCAACAGAAATCACTGGGTCGCATAACGGACTGGTGGTGGCCCTCCCGTGCTACCCGTACCCTTTACTGCCTGAGATGAGAAGGTGCATGCCATCCTGCCGCAGGAGAGTTTGTTTAGAATACCTGAAGGAATAAAGTCTGGTAAGTCACCACCAAACATCAGCCACAAGTCATGCATGACACCTTAGCACACATAATTGCAATAGTCCAAGCTTTGTAATTATGATTTTTTAAATGAAGCAGTAGCTAAAGTATTGTAGATGTGTATCTAATGCTGGCAATCAGTATAACTGCAGTGAACATCCAAAATTACCTGAACAATCACATTTATAAATGTCTACATGTAGGCTGTCAGTATATACCCATTAACTCATGGCACCAACAACAACATCAGTCATCATTCCCAAAAAATGGTCCTTAACTAGAGTAAGTAGTTACCAGGTATGTAATCCAACCACTTCATCAAGTAATTAGATCTCCCAAAAGGAAAGGACTATGCCTACCATCAGCCACTCACACTCTACCTAAGAACAACAGCCTCCTGTGTCAACCATCTCTGATCGCACTTCCCCTCACTGGCAGGAAGCAATGGGCCCAGGTGGGCTGGCTGTGCTGGGTGGGAGGATGATTCACTGCACTGAGCACACATCCCAGCAGTCCTTGTACTCCAAACTACAGGCACCTGGGTCAGCCATCTCTCTATCTTCACTCTCCCTCATTGGCAGGGAGCAATAGGCCCAGGTGGGCTGGGTGTGCTAGGTGGGAGGAGGACTCACTGCACTGACCACACATCCCAGCAGGCCTTGTACTCCAACCTACAGGCACTTGGGTCAGCCATCTCTCTATCTTCCTCTCCCTCACTAGCGGGAAGCAATAGGTCCAGGTGGGTTGGGTGTGTTGGGTGGGAGGAGGACTCACTGCACTGACCATACATCCCAGCAGGCCTTGTACTCCAAACTACAGGCACCTCTGTCAGCCATCTAACTACTACACTCCCCCTCACTGGCAGAAAGTCATTAGTCAAGTAGGGGGAGGGAGGAGTGTTAGAAATAACCACAAATCCCAGCATGCCATCTACTCCAAACTACAGCCACCTCTGTCAGCCATCTTGCTACTGCACTCCCCCTCACTGGCAGGAAGCAATAGGCCCAGGTGGGCTGAGTGTGCTAGGTGGGAGGAGGACTCACTGCACTGACCACACATCCCAGCAGGCCTTCTATCACAAGCTCACAGAAACAGTCACCAGCTTTGATTAATTCCCACTCCCTCCCAAAAGATGTTAATAATAAACATGACCTACTGTGTGACGAAAACCCTGACGCTCGGTTTGTAACCGAAACCTGGCTTACAGATTCCTCGAGCCCGGATATCTGGTCGGCAGTTCCTAAAGGTTTTAACATTGTGAGGAAAGATTGAGACAAGGGCAGAGGGGGAGGACTTGCTATCATTTATAAGGAGTGCTACACCCTGACCCAGCTGCCCCTAATGGAATTAGAAGGTGCAGAGATTTTAGGGTTTACGCTCTCCCTTTTATCTAAGCAATCTATATCTGGGGCACTTATGTACAGACCTCCTGGTCCCTCCGGAGGGTTAGTATCCTCTATATGTGAAGTCCTTGCCCCTCTAACCCTCAGATATGCGCATTGCATCCTGCTGGGGGATTTTAACTTACACATGGATTGCGAATCTGTTACAGAAAGCTTAAAGCTCCTGGAGAATTTAGCGGCTATGGATCTTACTCAAACTATTTTTGCCCCTACTCATCTGGCTGGACATACGCTAGACCAAATCTTCACTTCCTTACCCCTTGAAGTTGATTCTCTTACTCCGCTGGTGTGGTCTGACCACTATTCGCTCAGGTTTAAATGGGCAAAGCGTAGAAACACCCTTCCTAATAAAGTCAACTTATCCCGTACTGTAAGAGCCGTTCATAAAATTCAACTGGAAACTTTATGTAATAGACTTGAAGCGGGTAAGCCCTCTCTTGCCGGCAATATCAATGAGGATGTCTGTCAGATTGATAGCTGGATTGAGTCCGCTATCCTAGCCTTAGCACCAGAAAGAAGGACCCAACAATGTCGCACCATAGTGTCCAGTCCTTGGTACACCCTTTCCCTCAAAACAATAAAGCTAGAATGTAAACCTAAAGAGAGGCCATGGATGGCGAGCTATTGCCAAAAAGCAAAAGCAGATTATAAAGCAGAACCAGGGAAGTACTAGAAAGAAATGAAATTAGCAAGAAAAGCTTACTTTGAGGCCAAAGTTTTAAATGCAGGTAACCACTGCAAAGAAATTTTTAAAATTGTTAAATCCTTTTCCTCTCCTGAAGTTGGTACCAACCATAAACCTCCTTCAGCAGAATGGTGTGAGTCACTCGCTCTTTGCTTTCAGGAAATAATAGATACTATTCAGGCCAGCCTCCCACCTCCCAGAGCTGGAAGTAGTATATTGGGCCCTTGCACAGAGGTAGTAGTCCAAAATGAGATAGAAAATCAGGTAGAGTCTTGCTATTATCCTTTCCTTCCTGTCTCCATCATTAAAGCTGAAGCTAGCTCTCTGAATTCCTTCTCTCCCATCTCTCTGGATGAATCTCTGCAAGCCTTAAGATGCTTCAAATCGGGTTCCCCTTCGGACCCGGCCCCTCTTTGTTCTTGCTCGGGGGCAGAGGCTATCAACCCGTTGGTGAATCAGTTATTGAATATCTCACTCTTGTCAGCTACTGTACCTATAAAATTAAAACAAGCAAAGGTTATTCCGCCGCTTAAAAAAACCCAGGCTGACCCGACTAACTACAGGCCGATCTCTCTCCTCCCTGCCTTCTCTAAGGTGCTGGAGAAACATGTAAACCATCAGATATAGTCAAATCTGGAAAAGAATAGCCTACTGCATGCTAGCAAATCTGGTTTTTGCCCTATTTATAGTACCGAAACAGCTTTGCTGGAGGTTGTTGACTCCATCCGACTTAGGGGCCGATTCCGATTCAGGCCGGAAAACGTACCGACCGACTTGGTACGGGAATATTGTCCGACCGACACGTACCGGCGCTGCCCGACCCGCGTAGTACGATGCAATGCATGTGAATCACGACCGACTCGCACGGAACACAAGCCGAACGACCGAACCGCACGGAAAACAGCTATCCGGCCGGAAAACCACGCGAATCGAACCGACCGACACGCACCAGGAATGAACCCGACCAAAACGTACCCGCGAACACCGACCCGCGCAGTACGATGCAATGCCTGGAAAATCAGACCGAGTCGCACGGAGCTCAAGCCGTACGACCGACACGCATACAAAACCGAGCCGAAGCAACCCAATACTCCGCGACCGACGCGTACGCCGCACATGAAACACAGCAGAAACACAGCTTGAAAGACTCGTAGAAGCTCGCACGAGCCAACTGCAGAGTCCTACTCGGTCAGAAGAACGTCTCCTACATGCCCAAAAACTACAAAGGAAAAAATACAAAAAAATAGGCCAAACAAGCAATGACAGTCAATAAATACTGGGGGGAAAAAACATGGAACAAAGACACACCCACAACTCCACCCATATAAAGCCCACAAATCCCTACCATGATCCTTTGCAAATTCCACTGACCTGCCAGCACAGAACACCATCAGACAGCAACCACAGACACACTCACAACTCATCCATCACACAAGCCACACACCATTAGCACCTCACAAATAGCACCCTCACATACACCCAGCAAAACCTACACTCACCCACCCTCACTTGCACACTCACACACACATCAATCCCCACCACCACCCATCACTATGCCCCCAAAGAAGAATCCAAAGTTCCTAGACAGTGAATTGGAAGTGCTGGTAGATGAAATCCTCAGTGTAGAGCCACACTTGTTTGGTACATTGGTCCAACAGACCCCCATGTCGCAGAAAACCAAGATGTGAGAGAGGATCGTCGACAGGGTGAACGCACAATCACCATGTTTGCGCACAAAAGAAGACATCCAGAACAGGTGGTATGATGTGCGCAGGAGGGTCAAGGAACTACTAAAGAAGGATTACGCCTTGAGTCACCGCACCGGCAGTGGCCCTCCTGCCAAACCAGTATACCTCAGGCCCTGGGAGGAGAAGGTGCAGGCCATCCTACCACCAGTGAGCGTACATGGACTATCAAACATCCCAGAGCCTGGTGAGTACACAGCAAATATACACAATATTGTGTGACAATACACACACATCACTGTCAAGGGGATAGTCAAACCATGCACCCTTAGCAAATCCACAGCAACCAAAAGATAATCATCCCAAGATGTGTATGTCAGTCAGATAAACACAATACATGCCATCTCATAGTGATATGTAACTGTGTCATGACATGTACAAACCTAACAACAAATACAGCTAGGCAGTGGCACAAATCTAACCAACAAACACAGTCAGATATTTTGCCAACACTAGAACACCACCTCACAGGGAAGCTCACTGAAAGGAAGGAATTCTGTGTATGCTGGTGAAGTCAGTGTAGCCAATAGCATGATGGGAGTTGTAGTCACAGATATTGCTCACCCTCACAATTCGCCCATCAACACCACTCTGAACCATGCTCACATCACAGGGAGTGGAAAACAACTGACAAGATGGCTGACACTGGGTACTGCTGTGGGGAGCACAAGGCCCTGCTGGGAACTGGGCACCAACAAACAACAGGACCACACTGTCAGCCATCTTGCAATTGCTGTCACACTCACATACAGTGAAGTCCACTCAAAAGGAAGGAAGTATGGGCATGCTGGGAAGGGGGGTGTAGGCAATAGCATGATGGGAGTGGTAGTCACAGATATTGCTCACCCTCACAATTGGCCCATCAACACCACTCTGAACCATGCTCACATCACAGGGAGTGGAAAACAACTGACAAGATGGCTGACACTGGGTACTGCTGTGGGGAGCACAAGGCCCTGCTGGGAACTGGGCACCAACAAACAACAGGACCACACTGTCAGCCATCTTGCAATTGCTGTCACACTCACATACAGTGAAGTCCACTCAAAAGGAAGTAAGTATGGGCATGCTGGGAAGGGGGGTGTAGGCAATAGCATGATGGGAGTGGTAGTCACAGATATTGCTCACCCTCACAATTGGCCCATCAACACCACTCTGAACCATGCTCACATCACAGGGAGTGGAAAACAACTGACAAGATGGCTGACACTGGGTACTGCTGTGTGGAGCACAAGGCCCTGCTGGGAACTGTGCACCAACCAACAGCAGGACACCACTGACTGACATCCTGAAAGACAACTTGCACTCCCTGCAATGGAAGCACGTTCCATGGTGGGAGATCTGGCTGGGTGGGAAGGAGGACTGACAGCTCTGACCATAGTCACCAGCAGCTTTTCTCACACACCCCTCAACACAAACTCCACACAACTCACCTGGGAGAATAAATTGCCTCACACTCTAATTGATTATCCCACAAAGAACAACCACACTGGGTCATGCTGTGTGAAGCACAGGGACACTTTTGGGACTTGTAGCCAAACAAACGCCAGGACAACACTGTCAGCCATCCTGTCAGCACAGGCACACTACCCCACAGGGAAGCAGAGTCAAAAGGAAGGAAGTATGGGCATGCTGGGAAGGGGGGTGTAGGCAATAGCATGATGGGAGTGGTAGTCACAGCTCAACATCCCCCACCCGCATGGCCCAGCAAGCTAACACTGAAGCATGCACACCTCACAGGGAGTGAAAAGCCACTTCAAAGATGTCTGACAATGGTGCTCTGTTGTGGGGAGCACAAGGCCCTGCTGGGAACTGGGCACCAACCAACAGCAGGACACCACTGACTGACATCCTGAGAGTCAACCTGCACCCACTGCAAGGGTGGCATGCTTCATGGTGGGATAACTGGGCTGGGGGAGAAGGAGAGCCGGATGTCAACCAAATACCACCAATGCTGGCCCTGCACACACCTCAACATTCACATTGAAATGCTTCAGGTTGGACAGAGGTAGAAATCCAAAATGAGATAGAAAATCGGGTAGAGTCTTGCTATTATCCTTTCCTTCCTGTCTCCATCATTAAAGCTGAAGCTAGCTCTCTGAATTCCTTCTCTCCCATCTCTCTGGATGAATCTCTGCAAGCCTTAAGATGCTTCAAATCGGGTTCCCCTTCGGACCCGGCCCCCTCTTTTGTTCTTGCTCGGGGGCAGAGGCTATCAACCCGTTGGTGAATCAGTTATTGAATATCTCACTCTTGTCAGCTACTGTACCTATAAAATTAAAACAAGCAAAGGTTATTCCGCCGCTTAAAAAAACCCAGGCTGACCCGACTAACTACAGGCCGATCTCTCTCCTCCCTGCCTTCTCTAAGGTGCTGGAGAAACATGTAAACCATCAGATATACCAAGGTCAAATAACAATCCTTTTGGGAACAGATATTCAACCACACACACTACTTTTATACATATACCAACAGCACTTCTCATTCAAACAGGGTGGACCATACTCCAAGGTGTAGATAACATGAACCAAGAAAATCAAATCAGTACACAAAATATAGATATCATACAAATTCTCGAGATTTATTAAAATAATGTATCTGCATATACTGTAAATTTACAAAATGTTTAAAATCATAGATATCAAAAGTAGATTTGATATCCAAATATATCATTCAATTTAAAAACAAATCACACAGAAAATATAAATACAGATAAAAAACCACAATCAAAAGTGGGACACAAATAGCTGCAAGAAACAATATTTTCTAATCAGGAAAACATCACGAAAGTCAAACAACCAATCAAATAAAATTTAGATGCACACAACTAGAACAGCAAATTCCTGTCAAAAAATTAATCATGAAGTGTAGAAAAAGTCATTGATCCGTGATGTGTTCAGAGACAGGGCATCGACGCGTTTCGGTGGGTCCAATCTTATATATCCCCCACCTTCTTCAGGAAAGCAAAAATTCTTCCCACATCAATTCAATAATTCTAGAAAAAATATACAAAATAAAGCACATATGTATACATTTCAAAAGCCATTTCAAACTAATTTGATTCAAAAGGATCACAACAACACTTTAAGCAGGTACACACCCTAAAAAAACTCACAAACATCCACACCTTTTTTTAAAAATAAAACCCCAGGCCAATACCTTGACCTGGCACATATTGCACGTATTCTTCATTCTTGATATAATTAAACCACAAGGAACCTTCATTAATCTAGGTATCCTAATGCGGGCTATACATAGCTTCGCAAACACATTCTTATAAATGGAAAAAACATTCCACCCTGATGGCATGAATGACCTAAAAATCTATCATCAATCACCACTTCAAGCTGGTTCACTAACTTATTAATTGGGAGATCAAAGAATTTTTTTCTTTAATACCTCCAAGTGAACGTATTCCCAGAACAGGTACGTTAGAGAGGCGTAGAATATAGTCCTCACCATCCACAACTATATGGAAAAAGGAAATATGATAAAACACAATTCCATTCGCCAGCGGATTCTTATTGTCAAAAATGAGTAATTAGTAGATTATGCCTTTACCTTTGTTAAAAGATACAGAGTTTCCTCTCACTGTAATCAATAACAGAACAGCACCTTTCCAAAAAAGATGTGCTTACTGATTTATGTTGAGCCAGAGACAAGGGATATATATTGCCAATCTACATGGACACAAACAACACAAGAATTAATATTTACATATTGCTCCTCTATTGAAGTCATATTATTGACCATAAACCTCCTGAAAAGTACCTTTTGTTTAAAGAATTGTCTTCAAAGAGCTGTCATCATATTTTCAAATTTAAAGGAGGAAAGACACAATCTCACATCATGTGGTATAGCTAAAATAAATAAAAACGAAAGTAAGGGTGAAATATAATTCATCGTCACTACTATCCTCATCCAAAGAGTGTATGCCCGCTATATTGTACTTACCCACAAGGCAATGAAATACGTAGCCTATACTACTAATATGCAACCCAGAACCACTATTCAACACAAAAAACTCAAACGAGTCTCTCTTCCCCATTTTTATTAATTTAAAGACCCCAAGTGAGCCCTACACAAACTACGTAGTACTGCTTAAAAAAAGGGGAGAAAGAACTCCTTAAAACAAGGGCCCCGGTTACACCTAAACACCACTTCCAGCTTACCTCTAAATCAGGAAACGCGTTCCTTGTATCAGGGAATCCGACCGGGGAACTCAGCCTCCGTGTACGTATCTATTCCATGGCGTCAACACCTCTCTATTTAAACTCAAAAAGCCCGCGACTCGATGGTAAATTACCCTATCATTCGCAGCTGTGATAGAAGGTCACGTGGTGTAAGGGATTGAATGGAGGCGCCATCTTAGAGTAAGTGTCCACAAACGAAAACATCTATCGTTAAACTTAATAGTGACAACCCAAGTTGCCAAATTCATAAAACCCACTTTTACCTAACATACTTTTACCTAAAATACACAAGAAAAACTTAAACAACCGAGCTGTGCCGGATAAAACAACTCTAGGAGTGAGAGTGGCACATACTAAACAAAAGTACAGTGACGCCATCTTAAGATGGGAGACCACATCACTCGTATTCAATAGCGATAGAACGCCGATTTAACACTCGACCACATTTTTACATGACCGATAGGTTTTATATAAATCGACCAAATATAACAGTATCAATGCAAGGTCAAAGTAAACATGTTACTACAGTTGAATAAACTAAATCCAACTATAGTGTGTTAAATTAACGCGGTAGTAACCAAGGGCAGAATATGTTGCTATCAACCTGTAATAATAACAACCAGAAACCAACCCATCCACAGAGTAGCCAACTTAGTATGGGCCCACCAGACGTTCCCATTCTTCTTTCAAATTAAGGCCTTTGCGTCTGGAGAGTCTCCGTTTGGAGTTGGTTAGAGCTCGGTTGAGCCTATGGAACAATTTAAAACATTTAGTTTTAGTGAAGATCAGTATAATCGGATCATTAATGCTAAGAATAGTAATAAGGTAGTAGTGATTAATGGAAAAGGTGAAAGTTGGGGAAAACTAGTTAACCTTAAGAAAAACTTATCCGCACAGAGGCCCATGCGGACTTTCTTATAGAATATGTGAAATCGGGTACGATACCAATAGGGCTCCAGGTGCGGAATGAACCAGGGCTTTTTGTAGAGAATCGAAAATTTTTAGAAACATGGACCTTGATATCAAATAGATGTAGTAGGGATTGGATCCTTCTGATTATTGAAACAGCTCAGGAACTTGTTATTATTGAGAAAGAAGCTATAGAAAAATTAGAAATAGAACTGAAAGGGAGTCTAGTGTTGGAAGAAGCCAAAAAGAAATTGGATGACATCAATAGAGATGTGGAAGGATACAGGGATTATCTCATCAATAAAAAAACGAATAAACTCAAAAGAGATATCGAAAGATTTAATCAGGAAATAACGTATCCATTTTTGAAAGAGAATTATTATCAACAAAGACAAGAACCAGGATGGGAGAGACCAGTAAATAGACCTATGTATAACAGAGGTGGCAAAAAACAGATTACTTTCTCGGACACCTCTGGTTCCAGTAGCGAGGAAGAGTGTGAGAATAGAGATGATACTAATAAAAGAAACAATCCTAATGAATATGGGGCTTTTTTAGAGACACGCCCCCGGAGAGGTCAGGGATACAACAGGAACCCAGGGAGGGGACAGCAGAATCGAGGTCCCCTCCATCCACCTCAAGAGTACATCCGTACACGCAAACAAAGTTATTGGCGCTAGATGCAGCCCCTGTAATTAATTTATCGGATGTGGTTCTCAAGGAAATAGAAATTAGGGTTCTAGGGAAAGGTTTCAGTTTTGTTCCCTCTACTAAAGTGAATAAATTTGAACTTGAGAAGGATTTACGGGCCTTCTTTCGTAAAATCCGTTTAAATAGGTTTTTTGAAAATCGACCACCTAGGGATGTGGTCAACCATTCTGGCTTGAAACCAAAGTCCTTCTTCACTCCCTCTCTAGGAATGGTGGGTAAAAATTTAGAGGTGTTTGAAAAAGCAGTAGAAAGTGATATACAAAGGATCTTGAATGAAAGCAACCAATTTTTTCCTTATAATATAAGGAAAGAGGAAAGAGAAGCCATCAATGCCCTGAAAAATAATGTTAGGTTGACGATCAAACCAGCTGATAAGGGCGGAGGAGTAGTAGTTTTTAATACCTCTGATTATAATGAGAGGATGACTAGGATGTTGAGTGTGGCCGAGCACTATGAATCCGCCCAGAGTAGTTCTCTTACCAGGTTATCTAGAGACTGTTTACGATTATTGAATGAAGCAAAAGATAGTGATTTCATATGTGAAGAAGAATTTAAGTTTTTGAATAATTTGGAACCTAAGATCCCCGCATTATATGGCCTACCTAAGGTGCATAAAAATCCTGATAATCCGCCGATGAGGCCTATAGTTAGTAGTATTGATTCACTGTTAGAACCCCTCAGTAAGTATGTGGACTGTTTTTTGCGTCCACTGGTGATGAACCTTAAATCCTATGTGAAGGATTCTGCACACATCATCTCGTTGTTGGAGGGAAAATCGTTTTGTGGAGAGACTCAGTGCCTGGTTACTCTTGACATTGAGTCTCTCTACACAAATATCCCCCAAAATGATACCATAGAAATGGTGCGTGTATTATTAAGTGAGGCTGACCTGGAAGGGGTCAACAAAAACTTCATTGTTGAATGTGTGAAAATGATTTTAAAAAATAACATTTTTCTCTTTGGTGATCAACTCTTCAAACAAAAGAAGGGTACCAGTATGGGGGCTACTTGCGCCCCAAGTCTGGCTTGCCTCTATGTGGGAGAATTTGAAAAGAGACACATCTTCAATGATGTTGCTCCCTTTTGAGAATGTAGCGGGTTGGTACCGCTACATTGACGATATATTCTTCATCTGGGATGGTGATTGTGATCTCCTTGATGAATTCCTGATTTGGCTTAATTTGGGAGACCCCAATCTAAAGTTTACATCTCAGATTAGTAAAACCAGTGTGGATTTTCTTGATATCACGATTAAATGTGTTAATGATATTCTTGAAGTGGAGTTGTTCACGAAGCCGATGGACAAGAACACTCTTTTACACTATTCTAGTTATCATCCCAAGTCCCAGAAGGACAATATCCCTTTAGTCAATTTCTCCGTTTACGGAGAAATTGTTCAAATTTGGGTGATTTCTATAAACACTCTGAAATTTTGAAGAAAAAATTCAAAGATAGGGGATATCCGAAAAAATTGATCTCTCATTCTTTTAAAAGAGCAAGGTTCTACAATAGAGAGGCTTTGTTTGAGAAAGTTGATAAAGATAAGAACAACAGAAGCAATAACAAATTGGTTTTTGTAAGCAAGTACTCAAATATGAGCAATAGAATTAAGAACGCTGTGAACAAGAACTGGCATATTCTCAACCATGAAGAAGAATATATACTAGAGAAACCTTTGTTTGCATATAAACGTAATAAGAATCTTAGAAATGAGTTGGTACATACGTACCGTGAGTACTGTAGAGAGACCCAAAGTACTCTTGATAATACTAGAGCCATTGGCAATGTAAAATGCGGCTCATGCAATATATGTGCCATGTGCATACAATCAAAAGATCTAGAATTTAATGGACTCCATCTAGGATCAAGAACCCTTAATAATTGCAAAAGTAAATGTGTTATATATCTGCTGCTCTGCCCTTGTGGCTTAGGCTACGTGGGTGAAACAAGCAGAGAATTACGGGTGAGGATTCAGGAGCATAGATCAGCGATAAAAACAAGAAAGGAGAATGCCCCATTAGTATCCCACTTCATCGAAATGGGACATAAGGAGATTGATATGAGATGGTTTATATTGGAAAAAATAACCGTGGGTAGACGAGGTGGAAACCTTGAGAACAAAAGAAAATCCCGGGAACAATGGTATATCTCTCTTCTTAACACCAGACGCAAAGGCCTTAATTTGAAAGAAGAATGGGAACGTCTGGTGGGCCCATACTAAGTTGGCTACTCTGTGGATGGGTTGGTTTCTGGTTGTTATTATTACAGGTTGATAGCAACATATTCTGCCCTTGGTTACTACCGCGTTAATTTAACACACTATAGTTGGATTTAGTTTATTCAACTGTAGTAACATGTTTACTTTGACCTTGCATTGATACTGTTATATTTGGTCGATTTATATAAAACCTATCGGTCATGTAAAAATGTGGTCGAGTGTTAAATCGGCGTTCTATCGCTATTGAATACGAGTGATGTGGTCTCCCATCTTAAGATGGCGTCACTGTACTTTTGTTTAGTATGTGCCACTCTCACTCCTAGAGTTGTTTTATCCGGCACAGCTCGGTTGTTTAAGTTTTTCTTGTGTATTTTAGGTAAAAGTATGTTAGGTAAAAGTGGGTTTTATGAATTTGGCAACTTGGGTTGTCACTATTAAGTTTAACGATAGATGTTTTCGTTTGTGGACACTTACTCTAAGATGGCGCCTCCATTCAATCCCTTACACCACGTGACCTTCTATCACAGCTGCGAATGATAGGGTAATTTACCATCGAGTCGCGGGCTTTTTGAGTTTAAATAGAGAGGTGTTGACGCCATGGAATAGATACGTACACGGAGGCTGAGTTCCCCGGTCGGATTCCCTGATACAAGGAACGCGTTTCCTGATTTAGAGGTAAGCTGGAAGTGGTGTTTAGGTGTAACCGGGGCCCTTGTTTTAAGGAGTTCTTTCTCCCCTTTTTTTAAGCAGTACTACGTAGTTTGTGTAGGGCTCACTTGGGGTCTTTAAATTAATAAAAATGGGGAAGAGAGACTCGTTTGAGTTTTTTGTGTTGAATAGTGGTTCTGGGTTGCATATTAGTAGTATAGGCTACGTATTTCATTGCCTTGTGGGTAAGTACAATATAGCGGGCATACACTCTTTGGATGAGGATAGTAGTGACGATGAATTATATTTCACCCTTACTTTCGTTTTTATTTATTTTAGCTATACCACATGATGTGAGATTGTGTCTTTCCTCCTTTAAATTTGAAAATATGATGACAGCTCTTTGAAGACAATTCTTTAAACAAAAGGTACTTTTCAGGAGGTTTATGGTCAATAATATGACTTCAATAGAGGAGCAATATGTAAATATTAATTCTTGTGTTGTTTGTGTCCATGTAGATTGGCAATATATATCCCTTGTCTCTGGCTCAACATAAATCAGTAAGCACATCTTTTTTGGAAAGGTGCTGTTCTGTTATTGATTACAGTGAGAGGAAACTCTGTATCTTTTAACAAAGGTAAAGGCATAATTTACTAATTACTCATTTTTGACAATAAGAATCCGCTGGCGAATGGAATTGTGTTTTATCATATTTCCTTTTTTCCATATAGTTGTGGATGGTGAGGACTATATTCTACGCCTCTCTAACGTACCTGTTCTGGGAATACGTTCACTTGGAGGTATTAAAGAAAAAAAATTCTTTGATCTCCCAATTAATAAGTTAGTGAACCAGCTTGAAGTGGTGATTGATGATAGATTTTTTAGGTCATTCATGCCATCAGGGTGGAATGTTTTTTTCCATTTATAAGAATGTGTTTGCGAAGCTATGTATAGCCCGCATTAGGATACCTAGATTAATGAAGGTTCCTTGTGGTTTAATTATATCAAGAATGAAGAATACGTGCAATATGTGCCAGGTCAAGGTATTGGCCTGGGGTTTTATTTTTAAAAAAAAGGTGTGGATGTTTGTGAGTTTTTTAGGGTGTGTACCTGCTTAAAGTGTTGGTGTGATCCTTTTGAATCAAATCAGTTTGAAATGGCTTTTGAAATGTATACATATGTGCTTTATTTTGTATATTTCTTTCTAGAATTATTGAATTGATGTGGGAAGAATTTTTGCTTTCCTGAAGAAGGTGGGGGATATATAAGATTGGACCCACCGAAACGCGTCGATGCCCTGTCTCTGAACACATCACGGATCAATGACTTTTGCTACACTTCATGATTAATTTTTTGACAGGAATTTGCTGTTCTAGTTGTGTGCATCTAAATTTTATTTGATTGGTTGTTTGACTTTCGTGATGTTTTCCTGATTAGAAAATATTGTTTCTTGCAGCTATTTGTGTCCCACTTTTGATTGTGGTTTTTTATCTGTATTTATATTTTCTGTGTGATTTGTTTTTAAATTGAATGATATATTTGGATATCAAATCTACTTTTGATATCTATGATTTTAAACATTTTGTAAATTTACAGTATATGCAGATACATTATTTTAATAAATCTCGAGAATTTGTATGATATCTATATTTTGTGTACTGATTTGATTTTCTTGGTTCATGTTATCTACACCTTGGAGTAAGGTCCACCCTGTTTGAATGAGAAGTGCTGTTGGTATATGTATAAAAGTAGTGTGTGTGGTTGAATATCTGTTCCCAAAAGGATTGTTATTTGACCTTGGTCTATTGGTACCCTACTCCTTTTGGTGTTATAGGGTCCCTCTCTCTTTTTCTAAACACTTGGCACAGTCCGTTGGGACTGGAGAGTCTCCGTTTGGAGTTGGTTAGAGCTCGGTTGAGCCTATGGAACAATTTAAAACATTTAGTTTTAGTGAAGATCAGTATAATCGGATCATTAATGCTAAGAATAGTAATAAGGTAGTAGTGATTAATGGAAAAGGTGAAAGTTGGGGAAAACTAGTTAACCTTAAGAAAAACTTATCCGCACAGAGGCCCATGCGGACTTTCTTATAGAATATGTGAAATCGGGTACGATACCAATAGGGCTCCAGGTGCGGAATGAACCAGGGCTTTTTGTAGAGAATCGAAAATTTTTAGAAACATGGACCTTGATATCAAATAGATGTAGTAGGGATTGGATCCTTCTGATTATTGAAACAGCTCAGGAACTTGTTATTATTGAGAAAGAAGCTATAGAAAAATTAGAAATAGAACTGAAAGGGAGTCTAGTGTTGGAAGAAGCCAAAAAGAAATTGGATGACATCAATAGAGATGTGAAAGGATACAGGGATTATCTCATCAATAAAAAACGAATAAACTCAAAAGAGATATCGAAAGATTTAATCAGGAAATAACGTATCCATTTTTGAAAGAGAATTATTATCAACAAAGACAAGAACCAGGATGGGAGAGACCAGTAAATAGACCTATGTATAACAGAGGTGGCAAAAAACAGATTACTTTCTCGGACACCTCTGGTTCCAGTAGCGAGGAAGAGTGTGAGAATAGAGATGATACTAATAAAAGAAACAATCCTAATGAATATGGGGCTTTTTTAGAGACACGCCCCCGGAGAATTCAGGGATACAACAGGAACCCAGGGAGGGGACAGCAGAATCGAGGTCCCCTCCATCCACCTCAAGAGTACATCCGTACACGCAAACAAAGTTATTGGCGCTAGATGCAGCCCCTGTAATTAATTTATCGGATGTGGTTCTCAAGGAAATAGAAATTAGGGTTCTAGGGAAAGGTTTCAGTTTTGTTCCCTCTACTAAAGTGAATAAATTTGAACTTGAGAAGGATTTACGGGCCTTCTTTCGTAAAATCCGTTTAAATAGGTTTTTGAAAATCGACCACCTAGGGATGTGGTCAACCATTCTGGCTTGAAACCAAAGTCCTTCTTCACTCCCTCTCTAGGAATGGTGGGTAAAAATTTAGAGGTGTTTGAAAAAGCAGTAGAAAGTGATATACAAAGGATCTTGAATGAAAGCAACCAATTTTTTCCTTATAATATAAGGAAAGAGGAAAGAGAAGCCATCAATGCCCTGAAAAATAATGTTAGGTTGACGATCAAACCAGCTGATAAGGGCGGAGGAGTAGTAGTTTTTAATACCTCTGATTATAATGAGAGGATGACTAGGATGTTGAGTGTGGCCGAGCACTATGAATCCGCCCAGAGTAGTTCTCTTACCAGGTTATCTAGAGACTGTTTACGATTATTGAATGAAGCAAAAGATAGTGATTTCATATGTGAAGAAGAATTTAAGTTTTTGAATAATTTGGAACCTAAGATCCCCGCATTATATGGCCTACCTAAGGTGCATAAAAATCCTGATAATCCGCCGATGAGGCCTATAGTTAGTAGTATTGATTCACTGTTAGAACCCCTCAGTAAGTATGTGGACTGTTTTTTGCGTCCACTGGTGATGAACCTTAAATCCTATGTGAAGGATTCTGCACACATCATCTCGTTGTTGGAGGGAAAATCGTTTTGTGGAGAGACTCAGTGCCTGGTTACTCTTGACATTGAGTCTCTCTACACAAATATCCCCCAAAATGATACCATAGAAATGGTGCGTGTATTATTAAGTGAGGCTGACCTGGAAGGGGTCAACAAAAACTTCATTGTTGAATGTGTGAAAATGATTTTAAAAATAACATTTTTCTCTTTGGTGATCAACTCTTCAAACAAAAGAAGGGTACCAGTATGGGGGCTACTTGCGCCCCAAGTCTGGCTTGCCTCTATGTGGGAGAATTTGAAAAGAGACACATCTTCAATGATGTTGCTCCCTTTTGAGAATGTAGCGGGTTGGTACCGCTACATTGACGATATATTCTTCATCTGGGATGGTGATTGTGATCTCCTTGATGAATTCCTGATTTGGCTTAATTTGGGAGACCCCAATCTAAAGTTTACATCTCAGATTAGTAAAACCAGTGTGGATTTTCTTGATATCACGATTAAATGTGTTAATGATATTCTTGAAGTGGAGTTGTTCACGAAGCCGATGGACAAGAACACTCTTTACACTATTCTAGTTATCATCCCAAGTCCCAGAAGGACAATATCCCTTTAGTCAATTTCTCCGTTTACGGAGAAATTGTTCAAATTTGGGTGATTTCTATAAACACTCTGAAATTTTGAAGAAAAAATTCAAAGATAGGGGATATCCGAAAAAATTGATCTCTCATTCTTTTAAAAGAGCAAGGTTCTACAATAGAGAGGCTTTGTTTGAGAAAGTTGATAAAGATAAGAACAACAGAAGCAATAACAAATTGGTTTTTGTAAGCAAGTACTCAAATATGAGCAATAGAATTAAGAACGCTGTGAACAAGAACTGGCATATTCTCAACCATGAAGAAGAATATATACTAGAGAAACCTTTGTTTGCATATAAACGTAATAAGAATCTTAGAAATGAGTTGGTACATACGTACCGTGAGTACTGTAGAGAGACCCAAAGTACTCTTGATAATACTAGAGCCATTGGCAATGTAAAATGCGGCTCATGCAATATATGTGCCATGTGCATACAATCAAAAGATCTAGAATTTAATGGACTCCATCTAGGATCAAGAACCCTTAATAATTGCAAAAGTAAATGTGTTATATATCTGCTGCTCTGCCCTTGTGGCTTAGGCTACGTGGGTGAAACAAGCAGAGAATTACGGGTGAGGATTCAGGAGCATAGATCAGCGATAAAAACAAGAAAGGAGAATGCCCCATTAGTATCCCACTTCATCGAAATGGGACATAAGGAGATTGATATGAGATGGTTTATATTGGAAAAAATAACCGTGGGTAGACGAGGTGGAAACCTTGAGAACAAAAGAAAATCCCGGGAACAATGGTATATCTCTCTTCTTAACACCAGACGCAAAGGCCTTAATTTGAAAGAAGAATGGGAACGTCTGGTGGGCCCATACTAAGTTGGCTACTCTGTGGATGGGTTGGTTTCTGGTTGTTATTATTACAGGTTGATAGCAACATATTCTGCCCTTGGTTACTACCGCGTTAATTTAACACACTATAGTTGGATTTAGTTTATTCAACTGTAGTAACATGTTTACTTTGACCTTGCATTGATACTGTTATATTTGGTCGATTTATATAAAACCTATCGGTCATGTAAAAATGTGGTCGAGTGTTAAATCGGCGTTCTATCGCTATTGAATACGAGTGATGTGGTCTCCCATCTTAAGATGGCGTCACTGTACTTTTGTTTAGTATGTGCCACTCTCACTCCTAGAGTTGTTTTATCCGGCACAGCTCGGTTGTTTAAGTTTTTCTTGTGTATTTTAGGTAAAAGTATGTTAGGTAAAAGTGGGTTTTATGAATTTGGCAACTTGGGTTGTCACTATTAAGTTTAACGATAGATGTTTTCGTTTGTGGACACTTACTCTAAGATGGCGCCTCCATTCAATCCCTTACACCACGTGACCTTCTATCACAGCTGCGAATGATAGGGTAATTTACCATCGAGTCGCGGGCTTTTTGAGTTTAAATAGAGAGGTGTTGACGCCATGGAATAGATACGTACACGGAGGCTGAGTTCCCCGGTCGGATTCCCTGATACAAGGAACGCGTTTCCTGATTTAGAGGTAAGCTGGAAGTGGTGTTTAGGTGTAACCGGGGCCCTTGTTTTAAGGAGTTCTTTCTCCCCTTTTTTAAGCAGTACTACGTAGTTTGTGTAGGGCTCACTTGGGGTCTTTAAATTAATAAAAATGGGGAAGAGAGACTCGTTTGAGTTTTTTGTGTTGAATAGTGGTTCTGGGTTGCATATTAGTAGTATAGGCTACGTATTTCATTGCCTTGTGGGTAAGTACAATATAGCGGGCATACACTCTTTGGATGAGGATAGTAGTGACGATGAATTATATTTCACCCTTACTTTCGTTTTTATTTATTTTAGCTATACCACATGATGTGAGATTGTGTCTTTCCTCCTTTAAATTTGAAAATATGATGACAGCTCTTTGAAGACAATTCTTTAAACAAAAGGTACTTTTCAGGAGGTTTATGGTCAATAATATGACTTCAATAGAGGAGCAATATGTAAATATTAATTCTTGTGTTGTTTGTGTCCATGTAGATTGGCAATATATATCCCTTGTCTCTGGCTCAACATAAATCAGTAAGCACATCTTTTTTGGAAAGGTGCTGTTCTGTTATTGATTACAGTGAGAGGAAACTCTGTATCTTTTAACAAAGGTAAAGGCATAATCTACTAATTACTCATTTTTGACAATAAGAATCCGCTGGCGAATGGAATTGTGTTTTATCATATTTCCTTTTTTCCATATAGTTGTGGATGGTGAGGACTATATTCTACGCCTCTCTAACGTACCTGTTCTGGGAATACGTTCACTTGGAGGTATTAAAGAAAAAAATTTCTTTGATCTCCCAATTAATAAGTTAGTGAACCAGCTTGAAGTGGTGATTGATGATAGATTTTTAGGTCATTCATGCCATCAGGGTGGAATGTTTTTTTCCATTTATAAGAATGTGTTTGCGAAGCTATGTATAGCCCGCATTAGGATACCTAGATTAATGAAGGTTCCTTGTGGTTTAATTATATCAAGAATGAAGAATACGTGCAATATGTGCCAGGTCAAGGTATTGGCCTGGGGTTTTATTTTTAAAAAAAGGTGTGGATGTTTGTGAGTTTTTTAGGGTGTGTACCTGCTTAAAGTGTTGTTGTGATCCTTTTGAATCAAATTAGTTTGAAATGGCTTTTGAAATGTATACATATGTGCTTTATTTTGTATATTTTTTTCTAGAATTATTGAATTGATGTGGGAAGAATTTTTGCTTTCCTGAAGAAGGTGGGGGATATATAAGATTGGACCCACCGAAACGCGTCGATGCCCTGTCTCTGAACACATCACGGATCAATGACTTTTGCTACACTTCATGATTAATTTTTTGACAGGAATTTGCTGTTCTAGTTGTGTGCATCTAAATTTTATTTGATTGGTTGTTTGACTTTCGTGATGTTTTCCTGATTAGAAAATATTGTTTCTTGCAGCTATTTGTGTCCCACTTTTGATTGTGGTTTTTTATCTGTATTTATATTTTCTGTGTGATTTGTTTTTAAATTGAATGATATATTTGGATATCAAATCTACTTTTGATATCTATGATTTTAAACATTTTGTAAATTTACAGTATATGCAGATACATTATTTTAATAAATCTCGAGAATTTGTATGATATCTATATTTTGTGTACTGATTTGATTTTCTTGGTTCATGTTATCTACACCTTGGAGTATGGTCCACCCTGTTTGAATGAGAAGTGCTGTTGGTATATGTATAAAAGTAGTGTGTGTGGTTGAATATCTGTTCCCAAAAGGATTGTTATTTGACCTTGGTCTATTGGTACCCTACTCCTTTTGGTGTTATAGGGTCCCTCTCTCTTTTTTCTAAACCATCAGATATAGTCATATCTGGAAAAGAATAGCCTACTGCATGCTAGCAAATCTGGTTTTTGCCCTATTTATAGTACCGAAACAGCTTTGCTGGAGGTTGTTGACTCCATCTGACTTAGGGGCCGATTCCGATTCAGGCCGGAAAACGTACCGACCGACTTGGTACGGGAATATTGTCCGACCGACACGTACCGGCGCTGCCCGACCCGCGTAGTACGCTGCAATGCATGTGAATGACGACCGACTCGCACGGAACACAAGCCGAACGACCGAACCGCCCGGAAAACAGCTATCCGGCCGGAAAACCACGCGAATCGAACCGACCGACACGCACCAGGAATGAACCCGACCAAAACGTACCCGCGAACACCGACCCGCGCAGTACGATGCAATGCCTGGAAAATCAGACCGAGTCGCACGGAGCTCAAGCCGTACGACCGACACGCATACAAAACCGAGCCGAAGCAACCCAATACTCCGCGACCGACGCGTACGCCGCACATGAAACACAGCAGAAACACAGCTTGAAAGACTCGTAGAAGCTCGCACGAGCCAACTGCAGCGTCCTACTCGGTCAGAAGAACGTCTACTACATGCCCAAAAACTACAAAGGAAAAAATAAAAAAAAATAGGCCAAACAAGCAATGACAGTCAATAAATACTGGGGGGAAAAAACATGGAACAAAGACACACCCACAACTCCACCCATATAAAGCCCACAAATCCCTACCATGATCCTTTGCAAATTCCACTGACTTGCCAGCACAGAACACCATCAGACAGCAACCACAGACACACTCACAACTCATCCATCACACAAGCCACACACCATTAGCACCTCACAAATAGCACCCTCACATACACCCAGCAAAACCTACACTCACCCACCCTCACTTGCACACTCACACACACATCAATCCCCACCACCACCCATCACTATGCCCCCAAAGAAGAATCCAAAGTTCCTAGACAGTGAATTGGAAGTGCTGGTAGATGAAATCCTCAGTGTAGAGCCACACTTGTTTGGTACATTGGTCCAACAGACCCCCATGTCGCAGAAAACCAAGATGTGGGAGAGGATCGTCGACAGGGTGAACGCACAATCACCATGTTTGCGCACAAAGGAAGACATCCAGAACAGGTGGTATGATGTGCGCAGGAGGGTCAAGGAACTACTAAAGAAGGATTACGCCTTGAGTCACCGCACCGGCAGTGGCCCTCCTGCCAAACCAGTATACCTCAGGCCCTGGGAGGAGAAGGTGCGGGCCATCCTACCACCAGTGAGCGTACATGGACTATCAAACATCCCAGAGCCTGGTGAGTACACAACAAATATACACAATATTGTGTGACAATACACACACATCACTGTCAAGGGGATAGTCAAACCATGCACCCTTAGCAAATCCACAGCAACCAAAAGATAATCATCCCAAGATTTGTATGTCAGTCAGATAAACACAATACATGCCATCTCATAGTGATATGTAACTGTGTCATGACATGTACAAACCTAACAACAAATACAGCTAGGCAGTGGCACAAATCTAACCAACAAACACAGTCAGATATATTTACCAACACTAGAACACCACCTCACAGGGAAGCTCACTGAAAGGAAGGAATTCTGTGTATGCTGGTGAAGTCAGTGTAGCCAATAGCATGATGGGAGTTGTAGTCACAGATATTGCTCACCCTCACAATTCGCCCATCAACTCCACTCTGAACCATGCTCACATCACAGGGAGTGGAAAACAACTGACAAGATGGCTGACACTGGGTACTGCTGTGGGGAGCACAAGGCCCTGCTGGGAACTGGGCACCAACAAACAACAGGACCACACTGTCAGCCATCTTGCAATTGCTGTCACACTCACATACAGTGAAGTCCACTCAAAAGGAAGGAAGTATGGGCATGCTGGGAAGGGGGTGTAGGCAATAGCATGATGGGAGTGGTAGTCACAGATATTGCTCACCCTCACAATTGGCCCATCAACACCACTCTGAACCATGCTCACATCACAGGGAGTGGAAAACAACTGACAAGATGGCTGACACTGGGTACTGCTGTGGGGAGCACAAGGCCCTGCTGGGAACTGGGCACCAACAAACAACAGGACCACACTGTCAGCCATCTTGCAATTGCTGTCACACTCACATACAGTGAAGTCCACTCAAAAGGAAGTAAGTATGGGCATGCTGGGAAGGGGGTGTAGGCAATAGCATGATGGGAGTGGTAGTCACAGATATTGCTCACCCTCACAATTGGCCCATCAACACCACTCTGAACCATGCTCACATCACAGGGAGTGGAAAACAACTGACAAGATGGCTGACACTGGGTACTGCTGTGGGGAGCACAAGGCCCTGCTGGGAACTGTGCACCAACCAACAGCAGGACACCACTGACTGACATCCTGAAAGACAACTTGCACTCCCTGCAATGGAAGCACGTTCCATGGTGGGACATCTGGCTGGGTGGGAAGGAGGACTGACAGCTCTGACCATAGTCACCAGCAGCTTTTCTCACACACCCCCTCAACACAAACTCCACACAACTCACCTGGGAGAATAAATTGCCTCACACTCTAATTGATTATCCCACAAAGAACAACCACACTGGGTCATGCTGTGTGAAGCACAGGGACACTTTTGGGACTTGTAGCCAAACAAATGCCAGGACAACACTGTCAGCCATCCTGTCAGCACAGGCACACTACCCCACAGGGAAGCAGAGTCAAAAGGAAGGAAGTATGGGCATGCTGGGAAGGGGGTGTAGGCAATAGCATGATGGGAGTGGTAGTCACAGCTCAACATCCCCCACCCGCATGGCCCAGCAAGCTCACACTGAAGCATGCACACCTCACAGGGAGTGAAAAGCCACTTCAAAGATGTCTGACAATGGTGCTCTGTTGTGGGGAGCACAAGGCCCTGCTGGGAACTGGGCACCAACCAACAGCAGGACACCACTGACTGACATCCTGAGAGTCAACCTGCACCCACTGCAAGGGTGGCATGCTTCATGGTGGGATAACTGGGCTGGGGGAGAAGGAGAGCCGGATGTCAACCAAATACCACCAATGCTGGCCCTGCACACACCTCAACATTCACATTGAAATGCTTCAGGTTGGCAGGACAATGTGCTACACCAATATCAACCTCTCTGACAACTTAGGACAATGCAATGTACAGGCCCGCATCCAGAGGTACAGTCACAACTGTCAGGTGTTTGAACCATTGATGCCTGTAGAAACATTACATACATTGTGTGTCTCTTCCAAAAACAGGTGATGATGGGGACACAGCAGCAGATGAGGAGTCCCTGTCCCAGGCTCCGGGGGACATTGAGCTCACTGGTGTGGAACAGCCTCTGCCCTCCTCGGATGGCGAAGACCTACCTGGCCCCTCCGGTGTGAGTCATTATGCAGCACCAGCAGGACCAACATCTGCACCCCCTGCACCCACCCCTCCAACAACTGCCAACACACAGACCACCCCCCACCCTCACGGACAGACCAAGGACCACCGATGACAACAGCACAGGGACCCAGGCCCACCGTGGAGCAACGGACGACAACCCCAGTACCAACACTCAAGGGGGCCTAGGGTCACCTGTGCGTGCCACCGCAGGTCCTGCACGTGTGGCCAGGGGTGGTGGTAGGGGTGGTAGGCAGAGGTCGCTGTTTGCAGAGGGGTCTGGACTGCATGATGACCCACAACTGGTACGCATTGCTGATGCGTGCCAGAATAGCACCGGAGAGGTCAGCCAGGTAGTGGGGATCCTCAAGGAAATTCAACAGCAGCAGGCTGCCCATCATGCCCGCTTGGACTCCCACATGTCCCGTGTGGAGACACACATGTCTGGCATGGAGTCCAAGTGGGACACATTGCAAGAACTGACAGGGGTGCATAGGGACATATTGACATGCCTCCGCCAGATTAGCACCAACATGGCCACACCTCCCTGTGTGCCCACAACATCTGGTGCTGAAACAACTGCAACTGCCACAGGGAGGGAGGATGACTCTGGCGGAGAGTCCTCTGCACCGCAGCAGCCTGCAACTGAGGGTCCCCCCCAAAGAAGAGGGGTCGTCCTTGGAAGGAAAACTGAGAGGCCGATGGCCATGCACATCCCCCAGGAACCCAACACCTGTTCTGGAACTTTTCCTTTGTGTGCAAACTGTTCACCCTGTCGAATGCAACACAACTCCCCCACATGACATGGGGAGTTTAAGTTGGACCAATGTATCACATGACTGTGGACTCTACTCAGGACATTTCTGCTACCAACACTTCCAACTCATCTGGGAACTTTGGATTCCAATCCCAATGTACAGCAACCACCATCCTGTGCACTATCCTCACACATGTATGTAAATAAACTCACTAATACACCATACTTGCCTCTGTTGTGATTCCAACGTTGTTTTTGTCATGGAGATGATGATCTGCTAAATGACACTGTGCATGCTAACTGCTACAGCAAGTTCAACACCCTCATGTGAGTGATGGCGACGTGACACATATGAGGGAGACACACCACTAGGGCTACACAACACATACACACCAGGGCCATCTGACTCATCGCCTACACTGATGTTGCCAGGAAATACAGTGGAATGCACAGACACCACACCTATTCAGAGTCTGTGCTAACTAGCCCACAGGTGCAGTAAGCAAATGTCAGTCAGATGTGTGACCACAGACAACGGACATCCCAAATTGAAGCACAGGTTTATTACACATTTGCAACATGTTGTTTCCACTACAGATGCAAGGTAATCCCACGTGGCAGTGGCCAGGTGTATAAGAAATAAAGTCAAGGGTGTGTGGCACATCACCTGCAGGGAAACGACTGCTTCCACCCTGGAAGTTGAATCAAGGTGTCGGGGGATCCGAGTTGACCAAACAACTCTGAAAGTACCCTGTGAAGGACAGACATGACACACAGTCAAAAGCACTGAAGAACAGGACAGAACTGCAATACTCATGCCCAATACATGTCACAAGATACCTACACAAAACCAAGTTAGCATGTCAACACTGTTGGGGAGTACAGACTACCTGTAAGGACACATCGCTGCACGCATACAGTCAAGTAGCACATGGCCACACTCAAACAGCAACAGAGCACCACCAACACATATCATGCAAACTCAAATCATTGACATACCAACTCTGTATACTCACATTCAGCTGAAGAAGTTGGTGATGAGCTGTGTGCGGACATCCCCCTTATCATCATCATCATCACTGGCATCGTGGCCTAGGCCAGGATCCTCCACAGGTGGCGGATGTTGGTCATCGTCATCAAGGATGAGAGGCAACTCCTTCCGCACTGCCAGGTTGTGTAGCATGCAGCAGACGATGACAATCTTGCACACCTTTGCAGGGGCATATGGGAGGGCCCCCCCTGTCTTGTCCAGGCAGCGAAAGCGGCTCTTCAGGAGCCCATATGTCCGCTCGATCACTCTCCTGGTCCGACCATGTGTCTCATTGTAGCGCATCTGGGCTGGTGTCACAGGGTTCCTGAGGGGTGTCAGCAACCACGGCATGTTGGGGTATCCGGAGTCACCTACATACAGACAATTGCACATTAGCTGAGTTGGAAAAGAGGGTGGAATACAACATCGCAGAACACACACAATGGTACAAAGTCAGTACACACCGACAAGCCAGGCACGCTGGTTCTGCATCTGTGACATCATCCTCGGGATGCGACTACTCCTCATCACGTAGGCATTGTGTGCAGAACCGGGGAAACGTGCACACACATGTGAAATGCACATATCTGCAAGACATACCACCAGGGCATTGATAGAATGGTAATGTTTCCTGTTCCTGTATGCCTGCTCATGTGCCTGTGGTGGTACCAAAGCCACATGTGTCCCATCAATGGAGCCGATGACATGTGGCATCCTCCCCAGGGCATAGAAGTCACTCTTGACGTCAGTGAGTTGTTGACGTTTAGGGAAATAGATGTACTGGTTCAAGTATCTTAACATAGCCTCCAAAACATCGCATAGCACACGGCTGAACATGGTCTGTGACATCCCACCAGCAGACGCCACAGTGTGTTGAAAGGTACCGGTGGCAAAGAAGTGTAGGGCTGCCATCACCTTCACCTTGGGGGTCAGCGCTGCAGGGTATGGCCGGCCAGGTTGGAAATGTGGGGCCAACTGCCCCGCCAATACCTCAATAAGCGGCCTGTTGAAGCGGTACCGTCGGATGCAGTCACGTTCAACCATGGTTGCAAGGTCAGGGAATGGTCTATGGACAGCTGGTGCCCTGCAGTGCATAGGTGAACAAAGAAAGATTGTCAGTCACCCCACATATGTGGCATTGACCATACTCAATATCACATGATACATCATTACGAGACACAAGTACTTGATGTGTGTGCCGTACTGTATGGACATATATGGCACCTACATGGCCAACATCTAACATCTCAGTTCAACATGTGTTGACAACAAGTTCCAGGTTGTGCTATGGGAAATCATTCGGCTGTGTCACAGTACCCATGTACTGCTGTCACGTTCCAAACACACACCACAGTGACAAGTGAGGACAGATGTGCCCCAGGCATCACAGCTCTTTGACAGGTAGATTCGCAGGGACCCTGTATTGCCACATGGACACTGGCATGACATGGCGTATCATGTACACGCCAGCAAAACAACCATGACTCCCAGAGGTAGTGGCCCCTGTTGCCTCTGCAGGCCAGACATGGACGTCTGTGACACACACACGCACAACATCAAAGTCGATGCACAAACAACGTGGATGTGGAGACTGTCTCCCATTGTGCACATTGAATCAGAGACATCTGAAACACAACATGCACAGACTGTGGAGGGCCATCACTATTGTGGCAATGGGTCACCCTGTGACGTACATACCTTCCCACATGGGACTCAGGGTGTATGTGACATGACATACACATACACAACCTGGAAATTTGACCATGCCACATGCCCTGAACTGAACAGTTGCACATCACAGTGGTCATGTGCACAACACACAAAGGATTCTGTCCCCATGAACACGTGCACAGCCTGGGAGTGGCTGCTCCCAAGTGCCACCAAAAAAAACACATGTTGACCCCCATACACACACAGGTAATGCAGCCTTACATGCCTTAGGATACAGTGTGGACAGGCTGTGGTGTTGTAGGTGTGCCCCTGAGTCCCTGGCAAGTAATTGTGGTTGGCATACGTTCACCAGTGACAACCATGGTGACATATGCGAGTGATTTGTACAGGGACGCGTTGTACAGCAATGGACCGATCGGTGCGCACGCATTGGCCATTGCATATGATGTGGACGGATGCGTGTTGTCATCCGATATACGCGTTGTACAGCAATGGACCGATCTGTGCGCACGCATTGGCCATTGCATATGATGTGGACGGATGCGTGTTGTCATCCGATATACGCGTTGTACAGCAATGGACCGATCGGTGCGCACGCATTGGCCATTGCATATGATGTGGACGGAAATACGCGTTGTACAGCAATGGACCGATCGGTGCGCACGCATTGGCCATTGCATATGATGTGGACAGAAATACGCGTTGTACAGCAATGGACCGATCGGTGTGCACGCATTGGCCATTGCATATGATGTGTATCGAAATACACGTTGTATAGCAATGGACCGATCGGTGCGCACGCATTGGCCATTGCATATGATGTGGACAGAAATACGTGTTGTACAGCAATGGACCGATCGGTGTGCACGCATTGGCCATTGCATATGATGTGTATCGAAATACGCGTTGTACAGCAATGGACCGATCGGTGCGCACGCATTGGCCATTGCATATGATGTGGACAGAAATACGCGTTGTACAGCAATGGACCGATCGGTGCGCAAGCATTGGCCATTGCATATGATGTGGACGGATGCGTGTTGTTTTTCGAAATACGAGTTGTACAGCAATGGACCGATCGGTGCGCACGCATTGGCTATGGCCTGGCATGGCAACGGACGCGTTTTCGAAGCTTTAACGAGTCTGATGCAGTGAATTCAGTTGGCCACCCACAACAATGTTGCAAATTCATGGGTGTCATGAAGTTGAACTTTTGAAGGATGCTGTGGGCGTGTATAAGTGGTGCAATTCCATGGATTGGCCAGATTCAGAAGATGCAAACGACTTAGACCTATCACTTTGGACACATGGGACAGTATCTGCCTCTGCAGCACACATATAATGCTGGCTGTTCCCCTGAGAGCTCACTTGCCTGCACTACATGCTCCAGGACGACATCTGCCACCACCACTGCTGCTGTCTCTGCATCCTCTGGCTACTGCAATGGCACGCACTGTGGAGAGAGCCCCAGCCTTCAGCACTTAGGAGAACCAGGCCCTGCTGGACAGCCAAACACACAAGATGGCCCTGCTGGACAGCCTCCTTCCACAGTACAGCAAGCTGTATGGGAAAGCAGGGGAGCAGGTGAGTGTGCTGTCCACTGCCTTACTAATTGTGCATGTTGTCTGACTAGCAAGACTTACAGTGTGCACACCACTGGCTAGCATGCTCACTGAGTAGTTATCAGCCCCCAAAGTGTGTAGTTACATGCACTGAACAGGTATAGTGCAGTAACAGTGCATTCCAACAAGGTTTGACTTCCCAGGCAATGATACCATGTGGTAACTGCTGGCAAACTGTCCATAGCCATAGTTGCACTGCCTGTGTACATCATATGCCCCTGTGATTGAGACATGTATATCCAACTGTGTGATGCACGGAAATGTTGCATGTGTAGTAATGGCCATTTCACTTTGTCATCCTCACAGGTTGATGCCCACCAGAAGCAGGAAATCTGGCTGACCATCGCCCGGGCAGTAAGATCCGTGGGGGTCTACAAGCGCCGGATCCGCAACTGCCAGAAGAGGTGGCAGGACCTTCGGGGCTGGACCCGGAGGATCGCACGGGTCCAGCTGAAGCTGTCGCCTCCTCGCAGGAGGGGCGGACACCGGACCCTGACCCCTCACATGCTCAGGATTCTGGCGGTAGTCTTCCCGGACCTGGATGGGCAGCTGAAGGCCAGACAGCAGCAAGGAGGGGGTGAGTCCATGACTGCACTGTGAACTTTGTCTGACATGCTATGTGCCCTCCTCTGGCCTGGTTAAACTTCCACAGTACATCAGTCTTGTGGTCCAGGACTCATGTCCCTCAATTGTGACATGCCCATTTCTCATCTGATGCCCAGGTGTGGCCCTTGCAGTCAGGAAATTGTGTCACTTGGGTACTGTGTCCTTGCATTTTGCTTAGCTCAAGGTGGGGGACAGCATTTGTCCCCGTAACTTTGTGGTGGTCTTCATGGGTGGGTCAATTGCTTACACAATGCCGGAGTTCTGACATGTAATCTGCGTGTAACTTTGATATGTGGTCCAATTGCTGATCTGACTCACCACATGTGCCTGGGGTATTTGGCACACACCCATGCTGCGGGTGGGAACAATGTTTGGGCCTCAGGAGTATGTATATCAAGTGTGTCACACATGCTTAGCCACCTGCCTACTGTCCAGGGCTCATCCCTCTTTCACGTGGAGCAGGACAGTCATGCCTACTCCAGGGCATACAATACACTCTGTACTCCCACTCCCGTGTATCAGCTGACACGTTGTGCTCAGTGAAATGTTCCCTCAGGTGTCTGCCTCTGTGTCATTGTGCTGTGGCTTCGTTGTCAGGTCTACTGGGGTGTTTATCGGTTAGGGCTCAGCATGCCATCTGAGATGTGACCATAGGAGACGATACTTGTGTGACATATAGGTGTTTGATCACTTTACTGTGCAGACTGGTGTATGCGACTGTGAAGTTCAGGCAGCTGTTTTTCATTCACAGCAGACTGTGAGGTGCTCAGGTTCAGAGAGTTGTGTTTCATGTCTCCCATATGTCCAATTGGTATGACGTGGACAAATAAGAGTTCAGATGATGTGGTTTGTGGGGGATGGACATGTGCACTTGTCAGCTACAGAACTTGCATTCCCCATGACCTAGGATTGTGACAAAGTGCAGACTGTTGTTGGCTGGCTGCCCTGCCCATGTGACTGGAGACAGTGATGTATGACTTGGCAGGCATGCCTGTGCCATGGCATTAAACTTCCTAAGAGTGATCCTGCAGGGGAGTGACATGTGCTACATGCACCCCATTGTGGCATTGACTATCAGGACATGGGTGCATCATGGTGTCTGGTGCTGGTATGCATCACAAGCATTTCAAATTAGACTCTGGCCATCCCTTTATCCGGACACCTGTACTGACTCAGTGGCAAGAGTTGTGATGTGTGCATGTTCACATACTTCACTGTGTTCTCTGCACTGTCCAACTACTGTGTAGGTGGTGCATGTGTCCACACTGGGGTATTACCATCCGACAGGCACTAGACAGATGGGTGCAAGGCCAGGAGGGATGTGAGTGCCATGGTTGACCATCAGACTGACAATTGGCTTCACCTAATCTGTGTGAGCACTTTTGGCAATGTTCAACTAAGGATGCCAGGGCTTGCTCTGTAATGTGCTGTACTTACTGTGGTGTGTGCGGTCAGTGCAGGTGACTGATGTTTGTCTGTTTCCCTAATTGTTTGCAGATACATCCACGGCCACAGGAGGGGACAGCTCCACGGACCAGGAGGAGCCGCAGAGCCAGACTGGGTCAGCAGCCGATGAGTGGTCGGAGGGACCCAGTGGCACGGAGGGCGAGGGGAGCCACACCGAGGAGTCCTCAGCAGCATCCACCTCAGCTGAGGACCACAGCAGCTCAGAGGATGACTCCCTTGTGGAGGCGGGTGTCAGCAGCCACCACACCCCAGCTAGTATTGCTGTCCCCACCACCACCACCACCACCGCCCTCCCATCGGCTCCCATTCCAGAGGTCCGTGGAGGCTCCCGTGTTCGGGAGCGTGTCTCCTTCGTGCCAGGCACCGCACCCCCTGCCCCTGTGTCCCCTGCTGCCCTGAGTGAGGAGTCTGTGTACTTACTTCGCCAGCTCCATGTAGGGCAGACAGCAATGCTGAGTGTCCTCCATGCACACACCACTCTGTTGACACAGCTGGTGTCGTTCATGGAGGGCATCTCATCGGGCATGTCTGCCCTACAGAGGAGCAAAAAGTCCATGGACTCCTCCCTGACGGCAGCAGTGTCCCTCCTCCAACAGTCCCTCACCGCTCCTACCTCTGCCCCATCCACACTTCCTGGCACCCTACCTGTCCCAAGCACATGCACACCTGCACATTCACCCAAACACACAGACACGAGCAGCACAGAAACACCCAAAACAAAGACAAAACGTGCACACAAGCATCCTCAGGGGACTGATACCACACCCACAGGGGATGGGGAACAGACACACACACAGGCACCCACAGTCACTCCGCAGTCCTCCGATACCTCTCCCTCCAAGGCCCCTTCCCTTGCCTCACCTGCAACCCCACCTACAAAGCAGCTCTTCCTCTGTGACCTCGGCCTCTTCCCCTCTGATCCAGCTGATCCAGCATACAGGGGGAAGAGGAAGTCCACCCACACAGAGGGGAGTGCCCCTCACCCCCGGACACCCTCCCCCAGGCACAGACAAACTGAGACCCCCACCCGCAAGTCCCCCCGGACCCGGAAGAGCAAGACCCCGCCACCGCCCTGCAGCTCAACCACAGAGGCTCCTTCCTCCATCCCTCAGGCCCCCACTACACAGGTTCCCCCACCACACCCTGCCCCAGGTTCCCCCAACCACAGATACACCATCCCCAAAATGATCCGGCCTTCTCCCCCTACCACTTGCTCTTCCAGCACCACACCCCCCGCTGCGCATGTTTGTGCCACTGGTGTGGAGGCCGTGTCCTCCCCCTCTGTCCTGCCCACCTTACCTGAACCCCATTCTACTCCCCTGGAGATAGGCACTGCAGTGGAGTCCACTACCACCCCGTCTGACTTGGGCACTGCAGTGGGGAACCTGTCCACTCCATCTGCCCAACCCACTGCAGTCGTGCCGGCACCCACACCATCTGACTCATGCCCCCCAGTTGTGCCGGCACACACCATGTCAGACACCTCCACTGCAGTTGTCAGTGACTCTCCAGCACCCACCACCCCTTCCCTGCCTCCTCTTGGTGAGCCCTGATCCTGTCCCTGCGGTGCCTGGCCTGCCCCCCTGTATGCCCCTCTGAGGGGAATGTCCCTGGTCCGTAGCAGTGCAGGCAAGCAAAGGGTGACATCTGCCACTGTCACCCTGTTCGGACTTTCCTAATGGACTGGCCATTGGCCTTTGTGTTTTTTCTGGACTTTCAATTTCAAACCCCCATATGCTGAATAAAGCTACTTTCTGTTCTCTAGTGGTTTTGCTTCAGATGTACATGATGTTGATGATGCTAACCATGCCCTTGCTGCAGTGATGGTGATTTTTGATCTCAGGAAAATGGAGTGTTACTGTGCAGGACCCCATGTGGTCCAGGGGGAATGTGTCCTATCCTGGTGTGTATCCATGTCATCTTTTGCAGCAATATGAGGGTGTCATGTTTTCAAGATTTGGCAATGGGATTTCCTACTTTTATTTGCAATATCACATCTGTGGCTTACACCCCTGCACATGTGTTGTGCTTGCCTTTGTTCAATTTGTCTATTTCCCTGACCGTGTGACCATCCCCACTGGACATGCAAGTTTGGGCATCAATGGGGAAGGACTCATCTGTGTTATCAGTGCAACTTGCTATACATGTGTGTTGGATCTGTGCAGATGATTTCGGTGACACTCCCATGACCAGGCTGATGTGACGGGAGCCTTCCTTTTGGGCTAATTGTTGACTGAGTGACCAAGTGTTCTGCTGACATGATGGAGCCCTGCAGAGACAACGTATGGCACAGCTTTCCTTACACAGGAGTGGAGTCCCCTCATGGCAGTGTGTAATTCCGTGACATTGCCTGAGCCCAAGGTGTGTGTTGTGTGAGCATGTCTGTGTGTGTTCACTTCCATTTTGCTACACAGGCTGGGATCCCTAGTGATGTTCCTGTTTGTGATGCTTGCTAAGTTGACCTATGTTCCCCCAAAATCTTCGCCCTGGGTTCTCTGGGATGTGGGTGCATGGCACATTACTGGTCATCAGGGTGTCATCCATAGGTGTGTTTGCTGTCAGGGCTGAGTTTGTGGGCAAATGCAGATGAGACACAGTCAGGATTCCCCTTGGCACTTGTTGGTTACACAAGTCATGTAATTTACAGTTTGTGGTAGCTTTCAGTGATTGTGACACGTTGTGTGTGTGACTGCTGCCACTCCTCAGGGTCAGAGCTGCAATGTTGGAAGTTGTCTATGTGTGTTCTTTGTGGGTGACCTTGGCTTCTTCCTTGGTGTGTGACTGTGGCCGGGATCCCATTGCTTGGGGTGGATTTGACGTCATGCCCATGTACGGCGTACTGTGCAGTGTGTCAGACATTCACGAGTCTTGTTGGCTGGCCATGTGTGATGGGTTTCTGCACCTTAGTTCCCACCACCACCCCTGGGATTGTCATGGGTGCATGTGCAATGTCACCAGTCCATGTGAGCTACACTGCTGCACATTGGTGGAGATCAAGGTGTGTGGTGTTGAGTGTGTGCAAATGTGAGTTGTTGCACGGCTAGACCCCTACCTCCATATTGGCCTTGGATGACAGGCCGTGCTGATTGATTTGTGCTTGTGTAGGAGTGATGGTAGTTTGTTGCTCAGGACACATGACTGTGGTTCACAGTGTGAACGACATCTAGCTTTGTCATCACAGTGGGATTATCATGCAGGCCAGTGTCACCACAATGTGGGGTCCCTGGGGGTAGTGCTGTGGTGGGTCTGTCTCTTGCTGTGTTAGTTGCTGTTCCTACAAGCTTGTGTGACATGTGTAATTTGTGCTCCCTCTCATCTAACAATGCCTGATTGCCCATATAGGGGAATCCGATCCATGAGTTACTTTTGTGTGGCACTGTATACACATCTGTGTAATTGGGATTCATGCCTCCTCATGTGTTGTGTGGTTGCCTGGGGACACTGGCACACACCCCCATCACCTGTTGTGTTTGATATGCAGTGTGAGGCTGCCTGTTTGTGTTTGTGCATCTGCACCACTGCATTGGCATATCTTTAGTGTGCCATTGGCTGTATGTTGTTTGGTGGGTTTCCCCTGCTGTCCCTGGGACTCCTAGGTCATCAGTCAGCACAATGATCATGGTTTGTATGTCCCATTGCTGCCATGGTATGGTATTTGTTCACCTCACATCTACAGTCTCCACAGGATATCTACATTTGTGTGTCCATTGGTGCAGATATGTGGGTCTGCATTATGATGGTCACTTCTGTCATTGTGTAATTGATGTATGTTGACAATGTCAGCCACCATGGGTGATGTTTGTCTGCACATGGCCAAAGGTATGTCTTATTTTCACTGCACTGTTTGCCTCACCCAATCTATGTTGCTATGGGACACAAGCACTACTTTGCCAATGATGTGTTTGTTGTTCTGTGACCAGGAATCATCCATGCTGTTTGGCATTTGCAGCTTTTTCCATGACAACACTTACATTTTGGTCACTGTGATGATGGGGTTTTGGACCCCATTGCCACAATGTTCAAAATGTGCTTCAGCTATGGACCCCACACTTACCTTTTGGTCACTGTGATGATGGGGGTTTGGACCCCATTGCCACAATGTTCAAAATGTGCTTCAGCTATGGACCCCACACTTACCTTTTGGTCACTGTGATGATGGGGGTTTGGACCCCATTGCCACAATGCTCAAAATGTGCTTCAGCTATGGACCCCACACTTACCTTTTGGTCACTGTGATGATGGGGGTTTGGACCCCATTGCCACAATGTTCAAAATGTGCTTCAGCTATGGACCCCACACTTACCTTTTGGTCACTGTGATGATGGGGGGTTAGGCCCCATTGCCACAGTGGTCATGGTCTGCTTGCATTGTGGATGCCACACACATTTATGTGTGACACATGTGATAGGGGGTCACTTTGTATGTTCAATGTCATGTTCAGTGTTGTAGGCATTTGACACAGACTACGCACGCTTGTCATGATGTTGGGGGGATGTCTTTTTCTGACATTCCTTATGTTGGAGTATGCTGGTTGTGTCATGCATTACCCGTCCTATGAGTAGGGGTGGTGGTGGTGGTGGTGGTAGGCATCCAGCCCCCCATGGGTAGGGGTGGTGGTAGTGGTAGGCATCCAGCCCCCCATGGGTAGGGGGTGTTGGTGGTAGGCATCCAGCCCCCCTGAGTAGGGGTGGTGGTAGTGGTAGGCATCCAGGCCCCCAATGAGTAGGGGTGGTGGTACTGGTAGGCATCCAGGCCACTATGGGTGGGGTTGGTGGTAGTGGTAGGCATCCAGCCCCCCATGGGTAGGGGGGTGTTGGTGGTAGGCATCCAGCCCCCCCTGAGTAGGGGTGGTGGTAGTGGTAGGCATCCAGGCCCCCCTGAGTAGGGGTGGTAGTAGTGGTGGGCATCCAGCCCCCCCTGCGTAGGGGTGGTGTTAGTGGTAGGCATCCAGGCCCCTATGGGTGTGTATGGCATTGGTGATAGCCATCCCGCCCCTATGGTTCTGCTGTTGCTAGTGTACGTCATATCTGAAAGAGACACGTTAGTGACAGATTCCTTACCTTAGAATATCCCCAGGCGTCAGGCTGGATCCGGAAAGTTTTTTGCGTAGCAGTACCCTTGCGCGTCGGTAGGCGGCGTCGTGCGGCTCCGCGTCCGTCGTCGGCGTCGTGATCGCCGGGATGACGTCGCGGGCAGTACTTAGGCGCCGCCCCTGCGCGCTGACGTCAGTTCTTCTTTTTCCGCGCCAGTAAGCGCAGATCCGGGAAGAGCAGTGCCCTAGTCACTTTTTGACTATCTTTTTGTGAAATTTTTCACTGTTCTCTTCAACGAGTCTTCACGACTCCTAAGGTGTCGTAGGGATGCCCGGCTTTAAGCCCTGCGAGGTATGTGGTCGTATGATGTCCATCACGGACCCCCACCTCGAGTGTCTCTTCTGCCTCGGCCGAGGCCACGACACGAAGTCGTGCCCTGACTGCCGGAAACTTCATCCGAAGGCTTTGCGAGAGCGGTCTCGAAAGCTCCTTGAAGTCCGGCAGTCGGCTCCGCGCCGCAGCAAGCCCCGGTCCCGGGAGAGGTCGAGGGGCCGGACGCGGAGTCCCCGCCGTTCGTCGGAATCCAAGTCTTCGCGCTCCTCCGGTAAGTCGAAGCACAAGAAGTCTAAGCGGCGTCATCGCTCTAAGACTTCGCCTCGCCGGTCGCGCGACTCGGCTGAGGTCCCTGTCGGCACCGTCCCCGCCCCGCGGCCCCGGACGTGCCTGTCGAGTTGCCCCCGCATTACCCGTCCTTCCCGGGTTCGGGGCGACTCCGGCCGAAGTACAGAAATTCCTGTCGGCCATGGCCCGCCTCTTCGGGCCTCAAGGTCCCTCCGGTGCGCCTTCGGGCCCCGCGGGCCAGATGGGGTTGCTCCGGCGTCGCCGTCGACTCCGGTCCCGGCGTCGCCTGTCCCACCAGCCTTCGTCCCGGCCTCGGCTCCGGCCCCGGCCTCGACCCCGGTTCCGGTGGTGCCGCAACCTCCATCGACGCCGGTTGACCTAACCACGCCTCCGCCGACGCCGATGTCCCCGGTGCCGTTTCCGACGCCGTCCGGGGCTCCGGGCGGCGTCGTTCCCCGGTTCTCCCGGGTCCGGACATGGAGCCGGACCGGCGTCGCCCGACGCCGGTTCCGGCGCCCGATGAGGCCTTGGGTCCCTTATGTCCCTCCTCCTCCATCTTTTCAACCTGAGGAGGACCAGGAGAGCTGGGAGGGGTCTGACGACCCTCTCACACAACAGTGCGAGTTTGACCCGGACTGGGTTGAGGAACTTGGGGATGCCAGTGGGCTGGATACCTCCCCCGACTCTGGCATGCTGTCTCCTCCCGTGGCAACGGAGGAGGGGGCTAATTTTGCAACGGTGTTGCGTAGAGCTGCTGGAGCCTTAAATCTCCAGTTGCCTACAGTGGCCGTCAGGACTAACCTCCTGACTGAAGTGCTTCAGCCGGCGGCCTCCTCTTCGGAGCCTGTGCTGCCGTTCAACGATGCACTCACTGACGTTCTTTTGGGTGCCTGGTCCAAACCCACCACAGGGGCTCCTGTGGATAGGAACGTGGCCCGACGCCATCGCCCGGCTCCGGGCGACCCCTGTTTCTCTCCCAACACCCCACCCCTGAGAGCTTGGTTGTCCAAGCCTCTGCCTCCCAAACAGCCTTCCCTACCGCCCCTCCGGATAGGGAATCCAAGCGCCTGGATCACTTTGGGAAGAAGGCTTTCTCTTCCTCCAGTGCTGGCTTGCGGTCTGTTAATACCGCTTGCCTCTTGGGCCGATACACCCACTCCCTGTGGGATTCGGTGGCTGATGTTTTGCCGCAGTGTTCTGAGGAGGTCCAGACACTGCTTACCCGCGCTATTGCGGAAGGGCGTGATGCGGCTAAGTATACCATCCGCTGTGGCCTTGATACCGCCGACTCGCTGGGCAGATCGCTTGCAACGACGGTGGCGCTGCGTCGCCACGCCTGGCTGAGAACCACTGGTTTTTCAGGGGATGTCCAGAATACTCTCATGGACATGCCCTTTGATGGAGTCGGTCTCTTTGGTTCAAAGGCGGACCATGCGCTGGAGCGTTTCAAGGATTCACGGGCTACTGCTAAGTCCCTGGGCCTTGCTGTTGTGCGCCCTCCGCATACGTCTGCTTTTCGCCCCTTTCGTGGCCACGGAAGGGGCGCCCAATCACGTCCACAGCCCGGCCAACGGCCCGCGCAGCAAGCGCCTTCGCGTGGCCGAGGACGTGGATACCGCCGTGGCGGTTCGGGCAACCAGCGTGCGGGTCAGGCCACCACCTCCAACCCGTCCGCGGCCTCCAAGCCCTCCTAGTCCCTCCTTTCAGGTGCACAGCACGCCAGTCGAGGGCAGGGTCCGCCATCACCTTCACCACTGGCGTCCCATCACCTCGGACAAGTGGGTCTTGGACATTGTCCGAAGGGGCTACTCCCTCCCCTTCGAGACCACCCCCCAGCCATGCCACCTCAATTCCACCGCATGTCAGGGGATCACTTGGTGCTTCTACAGAAGGAAGTCACGGCCCTCTTGGCCAAGAGGGCCATCGAGCATGTTCCGACCCCAGAAGTAGGGCGTGGTTGCTACTCCCACTACTTTCTGGTGCCCAAAAAGGACAAGGAGGACATGCGTCCTATCTTGGACCTCCGGAACGTCAATCGCTTCCTCCGGAAGGAGAAGTTCAAGATGCTCACCCTAGCTCAGGTCTTGACTGCCCTCGACCCCGGAGACTGGTTGGTAGCGTTGGACTTGCAGGACGCCTATTTCCACATCCCCGTCCTGCCGGCCCACCGGCGTTACCTTCGGTTCACGGTAGGCCTCGAGCATTTTCAGTTCACCGTGCTCCCCTTGGCCTTACCAGTGCCCCTCGGGTGTTCACGAAAGTGATGGCGGTGGTCGCAGCTCATCTGCGCCGGGCAGGGGTTTCAGTCTTCCCCTACCTCGACGACTGGCTGCTGAAGGCGGGCTCGTCCCAGGCAGTTGTCTCCCACCTCCAGACTACGGCCGAACTCCTGCACTCGCTGGGGTTCTCCATCAATGTGCCAAAGTCGCATCTGATTCCTTCTCCACAGCTCCTTTTCATCGGAGCAGTTCTGGACACGACGCAGTTTCGGGCCTATCCTCCCGAACGGCGAGTCCGGGATATTCAGGCTATGATTCCGATCTTTCAGCCCTTATCCTGGGTTTCGGTACGGATGACCCTGAGGCTGCTGGGCCTCATGGCCTCCTGCATCCTGCTGGTCACTCATGCCAGATGGCATATGCGGGCTCTGCAGTGGGACCTGAAGTTCCAGTGGGCGCAGCACCAGGGCGACCTGTCCGATCACGTCCAGATCTCGGAGGGGACTGCAAAACAGTTGCAGTGGTGGCTCTCGAACCGGCAATGGGTCATGGGCAGATCCCTCTCCCTTCCCCAGCCAGAGCACACAGTTGTGACGGACGCGTCCCTTCTGGGATGGGGCGGTCACATGGGAGAGGCGGAGATCAGAGGCCTCTGGTCTCCGGCGGAGTCCCGGCTCCATATCAACCTTCTGGAGCTCCGGGCGATCCGACTTGCACTCAAGGCATTCCTTCCCTCTGTCAAAGGGAAGGTAGTGCAGGTGTTCACAGACAACACCACCGCCATGTGGTACTGCAACAAACAAGGCGGGGTGGGGTCGTGGACCCTTTGTCAGGAGGCTCTGCGCCTCTGGACATGGCTGGAACACCAGGGCATGTTCCTGGTGGTTCAACACCTGGCAGGTTCCCTGAACGCCAGGGCGGACGAACTCAGCCGCAGGTGCATGATGGATCACGAATGGCGTCTTCACTCGGAAGTGGCGCACGGACTCTTTCTACAGTGGGGAGAGCCTTGGTTAGATCTATTCGCCACCGAAGGGAACGCGCAATGTCATCAGTTCTGCGCGTTGGAATTTCCAAGGCGGCACTCGCTCGGCGACGCTTTCGTCACGAGTGGAGTTGCGGTCTATTGTACGCCTTTCCGCCTATACCACTTCTACCCAGAGTGTTGAAGAAGATTCGGCGCGACCGGGCCCAAGTCATTCTTGTGGCTCCGGACTGGGCTCGAAGAGTTTGGTATCCCGAGCTACTCAATATGAGCGTAGATCCCCCGATCCGTCTGCCTCTTCGGGAGGATCTTCTGTCGCAGCAGCAGGGGACGGTCCTCCACCCGAACCTGTCCAGTCTACACCTGCTTGCGTGGAGATTGAGCGGCGGCAGTTGATTCCTTTCGACTTGCCTCCCGAAGTTTGTGATGTGATTCTGGCAGCCAGGCGTCCCTCCACTAAGGTGGTATACGCCTGCAGGTGGAACAAATTTGTGGCATGGTGCACAGCAAAGGCTGTGGATCCCCTTTCTGCCCCTCTTTCTGAGGTCCTTCTGTTCCTTCTCTCTCTGGCCCAACAGGGTTCTGCCCTGGGTACCATCAAGGGTTATCTTTGTGCTATCTCGGCCTTCCTCAGGCTCCCTGATCAGCCCTCCCTTTTCAAGTCCCCTGTTGTTAACAGGTTCTTAAAGGCGTTACTCACCTCTTCCCTCCTGTTCCGTTTGTGATGCCTCAGTGGGACTTAAACTTGGTTCTTACCTTTTTAATGTGCGCTCCCTTTGAGCCTCTACATAACTGTCCTCTTCGTCTTCTGACTCTGAAGACAGCCTTTCTGGTGGCCATCACCTCCGCTCGGCGGGTGAGTGAGCTCCAGGCTCTATCTTGCAAACCTCCCTTTCTGTCTGTTCATCCAGACAAGGTTGTTCTTCGGACGCGTCCGTCCTTCTTGCCAAAGGTGGTTACTGCTTTCCACATTGGGCAGACCATCACTTTGCCCACCTTCTTTCCGCCTCCGCATCCTTCCAGAGAGGAAGAGAGGCTCCACCGTCTGGACCCAAAACGTGCGCTCTCCTTCTATATTGACCGCACAAAACACTTCCGGGTGGATGACCAGCTCTTTATTGGCTACGTGGGCGCCAAAAGAGTCGGGCGGTGCACAAGAGGACCATCTCCCGCTGGGTTACCTTGTGCATCAAGACCTGCTATTCTTTGGCTAAAAAGGAGCCTCCTGTTGGGCTGCGTGCCCATTCCACCAGGGCAACGGCTGCTACCACGGCCTTGGGCCGCGGTGTTCCGCTGCCGGTTATCTGTCAGGCAGCTACGTGGGCCTCGCTGCACACGTTTACAAAGCATTACTGCCTTGACAGTCAGGTCCGGAGGGACGGCTTCTTTGGCCGTTCTGTCCTCCAGGACTTCCTTGTCTGATCTTTGTTCGCAGACCCACCACCGGGGTTGGTATTGCTGGGGTATCTATTCTAAGGTAAGGAATCTGTCACTAACGTGTCTCTTTCAGATGCACAAGTTACTAACTTGTGTAACGATATATCTGTAAGAGACAGTAGTTAGTGACAGATTCCTACCGCCCACCCATCCTCCCGTTCTGCGAACTGATTTCTAGGGTTAAGGACATCCCTTTCAGGGCCCTAGTATTTTTCAGACACCTATGTCAGCTTCTTGCATGGCTCTGCGTTCCTGGCGCGGAAAGTCGTGTACAGAACTGACGTCAGCGCGCAGGGGCGGCGCCTAAGTACTGCCCGCGACGTCATCCCGGCGATCACGACGCCGACGACGGACGCGGAGCCGCACGACGCCGCCTACCGACGCGCAAGGGTACTGCTACGCAAAAACTTTCCGGATCCAGCCTGACGCCTGGGGATATTCTAAGGTAAGGAATCTGTCACTAACTACTGTCTCTTACAGATATATCGTTACACAAGTTAGTAACTTGTGCTTCTGCATCCCTATGTGTGTGTGACATATGTCGGGTACGTGTCGTTTGTTTGTGTTGTGGGTGTTTGACTTACCGTCTGCGCCGTACGCGTCCGTGCCGGTTCCAGTAATAGATGTAGAGTATTGGTAGGATCTGCGCGATGGGATTCATGGTTGGTTCGTCTCGTTCGTGTTTCTCGTGGCTTCGACTCGTACTCGTCGCTGGCTTGTTCGTCTCGTAGCCGTGGATCGTCTTGTGGCGCGAATCGGAGCTTATGTGCGGCTCTCCCGGATGCTCTGACGTGCCGTACGTAGCGACGGGTTCGGCACGTATGGAAGGCGCATCGTACTAGTCCGGCCGGATGGTGCTGTATATTTGCTTCTGTGCGACTCGATTAGGCGTTTACGGATCCGGCTCGGGCGGGGAACAGGAGCTGGAATGGGTACGTACGACTCGCTCGGTATTTGAACAGTTATGCGCATCGTACTTGCTCGTTCGGACGGGTGTTCGAATCGGTAGGGAAACACGCGTTCAGCTTGGTTTTTTTCCGGACGAATAGTGTTAGGTGCGCTTCCGGCCCAGATCGGAATCGACCCCTTAGTCTGGAAGTGGGTGATAGGACACTGCTGGTTCTTTTAGGTCTGTCGGCTGCATTCAAAACGATCTCGCACCACATCATCTTGGCCTGTCTCCATTCGGTAGGTATTGGGGGGCTGGCCTGGAAGTGGCTTGCATTTTTTCTGGAGGAGAGGGGACAAGAGGTATGGTGCTGCCCCTTTTCGGCCAAATCCTGTAATCTAAGTGCAGGAGTACCGCAGGGCTCTATTCAATATTTATCACACTTGTTTGGCTACCTTGGCAGAATTTTTAGGGGTAAAAATCGTGTCATATGCAGATGACACCCAGCTGCTGTTCTCCTGAAAGAATAGCGAGCCTTTCCCTGGCAATAAAATCCGCAACTGCCTCTCTGCGGTGTTTGGGTGGCTCTCCACGAACCAACTTAAATGTAATGCCGGGAAGACAGAGCTGCTTTTTTTTGGTTCAGGGGCTGAGACACCCTGGCAGTCTTTCTGGCCATCAGTTGCCCCCCCCCCCCCCCCCCAATTTACCAAAAATCTGTTGTTGAAAAACCTGGGCTTTAAATTTGATGACCAACTGCTGTTCCACTCCCAAGTAAATTCCGTGGCGGGCACCTGTTTTGCCCTTCTTCATCTTCTCCGGAAGTTTCTGTTTTTACTGTCCTTTACGGCCATACAACAAGTGATTCAAGCCCTGATCATCTTACGCCTTGACTATGGGAACGGGAATCAGTTATTGAATGGGAACGGACTCTTTTCAGGCATGCCCAAATACCTGACTGATAGGCTGCAGCTGGTCCAGAATGCAGCGGCGTGAGCTATTTTTGGACTCCCCCGCTATTCTCATGCCTCATGTCTTCTTAAAAATCTTAATTGGCTTCCGGTAAGGAAGAGTATTATCTTTAAGACTCTACTTGTGATCCAGAAAGCCCTATACGGGACTGGCCCAGGCTATCTACAAGACAGAATTAAGTTCTATGCCCTCCAGAGAAACCTTCGCTCTGCGAAACTCTGCCTTGCCAAATTTCCACAAGTCAGGAAGGCAAGGTTAGGGGGCAAAGCCCTTTCTTTCTTGGGCCCCTCCCTCTGGAACACACTCTCACTGACCCTCAGATGCATCGAGGCAACGCCTGTGTTTCGGAAAAAGCTCAAGACTTGGCTTTTTTCCAGCCCCTAGTTTCCTCCTCTCTTTCCCCCGCTGACACCCTTTTGGCAGTAGCGCCAGGACACTCCTTGGAGTAACAGTTGCGCTTTATAAAGAGCCCCACATAGACATAGACATAATGTGCCTCCAAAACCATTTACCTCACATCTCACTATGGAGTGTAAGGTAAAAATCACTGAGCTGTGTATACACAATACTATGCACATACACGTATACCTACTTAGGCTGATGTACCCCAGTCTCTTGAGTAGAAAAGAATGAGACCATCACTCACACTATGATTACATTTTACTAGAAAATACACTAACTGTTCGGGCTTAGGCCTCAATGTGCCTGGTGATACAGAGATCATGCACAACACACAGGAATAACAACATATAACATTTCTAATTGAGGAGTATGTATGTCATGCCAATTATTTAGATGTGGAGCTCACTAATCCTCAAGTGTTATCTACAGAGTGTCATTTACAAGTCCCTGTCAGTAGACATGTTACAATTAAATTTGAGAACATGACCATATCATCAGAGAGGTGGAGCAAGACTATAATCCACAACATGATAAAGTTGCATTGTTTATGCCAAATTAAGGCGAACATCATGGGGATAGGTGCCAAATCATCCATCTAAAACTGTTTTAGGATCCAGGGATTTACTGAATGTGTACCAGTTGAAGAACAATGTATAATCACATATTTGACTGTCTTATCTGTACCAACAGGGCGATCTGGGAACACCTCCATGCAGAGTGAAGAAACCAGCCAGGCTCAGTCACCAGCCCTGAATGAGCTCCCCTGTGAAGAAGGCTCTCCTGTACCCTTGGAGGAGGAGGAACCTGGACCATCAGGTTTGGCTGAGCAGACTGTAACAGCATGTCCATCGGCATCCACTGCGACATCTCCCACCTCAGCTACCAACACACAGCTGACCCCTGTCACAACAGATACACAATCAACCACGGGCAACAACATCAACACAGCAACACACTCCACTCTGGAGTTTTTACGAGCACAAACCTAGTGAATGTGGAAGGAGGATCATGTTCGATTGTGCAGGCACAAACTGGGCCAAACCGTGGGGGTAGGGGTGGTGGGAGGGGACGTGTGGATCCACGTCGGCAAACAGCTGGTGCCACTGATGCCCTGGCCAAACCCTCTCGGGTACTGGATGCCTATGAGGGTTATGCAGTTGTTGTCCCCCACTAAACGTGGGGTGGGTCGTCCAAAGGAAGATAAGGGAGTGTTGGATGGCAATACACAAATCCCAGTAAAAAACGGCGTTCCTGATGTCCTTCTTTGTGCGCTAACCATTCACTTTGTTGACTATTCATACCAAATTTTCCACAAAAGATGGAAGTACACTTTTAGACTTTGGACTCTGATAACTGTGACTATGATTTGGTGGATTTCAACCAACAACACTGTCAACTTCTCTAATTTCATTTTTATTTTTTTACTGTTCTATATTGTGTGTCATCACCTGTTCACCATGTTTGTCAAATAAAAACACTTTGCACATCAATACCAGCTCATGTTGTGCCTTTGACATCTATCTAAGGTTATTGTAAGTATCATGTAAGTATCATGTGATCAGTCAGTCTGATGAAAGTGTAATCAACCTAGGTCAACAAGTTCATGTAAATTGTAACTTCGCTCTTCTGATCTGCGTTCTGACCGTCCTTCCCTCTCAGAGTTTTTGAATGAACCCTGAAAGGAACAAGAGGAACGTGTATCAGAATCCTGATACCTGTCTGTTTTTTTAATATTGTCACAGTTTCTAATGTTATATCTTTTTTCAGAGGGTTCCTGTTGAGGAGACCCACACTGTGATCCTGATGCATTCTGCTTATTTTTTGATTGTTTATTATCCCATTTCTTTTTAGAAGAATCGGGGGGCTTGCTTTAAGTTGTCCTTTTCCGGATTACTCGTTAATTGTTGTTTCACAGGTCCCAAGTTATCTCTACCCAGCGAAGCATAGGTATCTTCAATAATTTTAGGTAGTTCTCGATACTTTTGTGCAGGAGTGCATTCCCTCAGGCGTTGGTGTATAGTCACCACTGCTACCGCCCCTTTTATGTTAGCTAACATAATTGTGGATACCTGGGCAAAATTGCCTATCAATTTAATCCCCAAGCCCAGGCTGGTTTTGCCCAATACTCGTTGTGTATTTGTTTCAATACTTCTGGTATCATTGCTATTGAGGGGGTACCATGTGTTCTGGTATAGATAGCAGCAAAAACTGTACCCCATGTGGTACAATCCTCTATTGGGGGAGCTATCCCCATTGGCAAGCAAATTGTCAGTATTCTGTGTTTTTCTTGCGGGCCTGTGTTTGCAAAGACTTCCTCAAGCTGTGCTATTTTCTGTGCTATCCAGAATGGCATTTGCTCACGCTTAGTGGGCATTCTTCCCATAATTGCATTCAGCTTTTGTGGGGTAATTATTTTTTTATGCTTAAATTCTGTTTATTGAATCTTCCAAAAACATTACAATAGAAATGCAGTTGAAAGGAGAGAAAGGGAATTTGTTAGGTAATTACATAGCAGTAGTAGTACACTTTGGACGTCATGTGAGCATTCAAACCCAATTGTCCGAGTCTTCTAGGTTCGAAAGAGTTTAGGTTGTACAGACTGACTCCTGTTACGAAGCATTATAGGGCCTGAGTAGAGTCCCGTGTACCGCTGACTTTGGTTACGTTAGCATGTTTTGTTTTGTATAGCGCACAGCTGCCTCAGCAAAGAGGCGTCCCAGCACTGAAGCAGAACATGAAGGCTGGTATACAGAAGAAGGCACTAGAGTGAAGGGAAAAGATGAGTTTTGATGGCCCTACGAAAGGTCATGTAGTTGTCCATGGCACGAATGGACAGTGGCAAAGCGTTCCAGAGCTTGGCAGCCAATAAACGGAAGGAGCATCCACCCGATTGCGCCCTCCACATTCGAGGCACTGTCGCCAGATGTTGTCCCATCGAGCGAAGTTGGCGCGGAGGAGAATAAAGTGAAAGCAGGTTTGACAGGATGCCGGGAGAGGAGGATTTCAGAATTTTGAACGCAGTGCAAAGGACCTTAAATTCCACTCGGCTGGCAACAGGCAGCCAATGTAGCCGACGAATTGCCCTAGAGGTGGGACATGTTCTAGGGAGACCCAAAAGGGTTCGAGCCACAGCGTTTTGAACTCGCTGTAGTCTCAGTGTTTCGGTCTTGTTTACCCCTAAATACAGTGCATTGGCATAGTCCAGTCTGGATAAAATGGAGGCCTGAATAATCATTTGCCTGATGGACGGGTCGAAAAACCCAAGCAACGGTTTGAGCCCCCGAAGTATGCTAAAGTAAGTCCCTGCAACTTTCTTGGTTTGAAACCGAAAGCTGAGGGCCGAATCGACCCAGACACCCAGATCTTTCACCACCTGATTAGGGGTAGGTGCACTGCCCAGTATGGTCGGCCACCACCGTTACCCCCACAGCTCTTGATCTTTTCCTACCAACAGAACCTCTGACTTGCTGGAGTTCAGTTGGAGACAGTTGGCAGTCATCCACTCGGCGACAGCTGTAAGATCGTCCTGGAACTTGGATGCTGCCCCCATGGTGTCGTCCGAGAGAGCGACTACCAGCTGTGTATCATCAGCATATGATACGATAGTAAGCCCTCTGCTCCTCGCCAGGACCGCCAGAGGTTGAACATAAAGGTTAAAAAGCGTGGGGCTCAGCGCAGATCCCTGAGGAACCCCTTGTTTGTTGGCATGGAGCGTGGAGGTGAACGGAGGGGCCACAACCTGGAAGGTCTGTTGGAGAGAAAGGAAGCAAACCAATCTAGGGCCGAGCACACAACACCTGCCTCCTCCAACCTGCGCAGCAGGATCTGATGAGAGATAGTATCAAATGCGGCACTGAGGTCTAAAAGAATCAGAGCCGACGTACGTCCCCCATCCAGAGCAAGCCTAAGATGCTCAATGACAGCCAGGAGAGCAGACTCAGTGCTGTGGCCTGAGCGAAAACCATTCTGAGAGATGTCCAGGCAGTTGTTCACTTCCAGAAATCTAGTAAGGATAGAATTAATATGGGCCTCAGTGATCTTGGCGATCCACGGGAGAAGAGAGATCGGGCGATAGTTTTCCAGTTTGGCTGCGTCCAGGGAAGGTTTCTTGAGCAGAGGAACCACCCTGGCTTGCTTCCAAGTGCTGGGAACGACCGCACTAGACAAGGATTTGTTGATCACCTGGCTCAGAGGTGACAAGAGGATAGGTAGCGATCTCATGAACTGGTCAGGTTTAAGGGGGTCAGAAGGGGAGCCGGATTTAAGCTTGTTGCATAGAGACCGTAGCTCCTCCAGTGAGACCAGCGGGAATGCAGCCAGTGTGTGAGTAGGGAGTGGTCCCGGCGCGAGGTCCGGACTCATAGCAGTGTGAGTGAAGGTCTTATAATTGTTCTCCACCTTTTCGTCAGAAAAGGTGGCAAGAGCCTCACACTGCTCATCAGATGATATATAAGGCGCTGCAGGGACCCCCTGCTGTTTCAAACCTTTCAATATGGAAAAGATGGTTTTACAGCTCTATTACCACAAGAGAAGTCAAAACATTTATTTCTAAAAACAATAGTTGTATCTACATCATCACAAGCAATATAAGCTAGTTGGGAAGCACCTTAATTAAGCAGGGCATCAACCAGTATATGCCTTACATGTAACGTTTAGCTATCAAGCATCAAGTGGTGCATTACGGATGACAGCAAGTTGCAAAGAAATGGATATAGCTAAAGGGTGCTGAAGGGGACTCATCCTTTCAGGTATGGGTCAGTTCGCTGTAGTATGCATGCGATCATATAAAGTGCAAACATTGGCTATAAACATGCAATGGGCCGCTGCAGGGAGCATTCAATGCTATATAGGTTAGAGATATATCTTATACAACATTAGAGTGCAAGTGAGACGAAGCATTCAATACCTGTAGAGTAAGGTCCAGGCAGATAAAGAGCCCAAAAAGGCCTCAACGGGGCTAAGTTATCATCAGCTGCTTCCGTTTAATGTGTTGTTTACAAATCTAAAACATGAAAACATCTAAAATAATAAAAGAGAACCGGGGGTAACCAGGAGTCTATGGGGTTTGAGGGAGGGCGAGCCAGTTTTGTTGGAAGGGGTATCAGGGACAGTCCTCCATCCCTATGTATATTGTTCGCTAGGAAAGGGGGTCACCATACCCCTAGCGTCAAGGGATCTCGTTGTGCGAGCTCTCTAGAGTATGGAAGTAGTGAGTGCTCAAACAGTTGAAGAGCTTGCAGCTTAGGTGGGACATAACGGGCATGCGTGGTTTGGGAGAGATGCCAGGTATGTGTGAATTTGGCATCTGTATGGGCGAGGCGGGCTGTTAGGAGTTCCATTGTCATGACATGCCAAAGGCGTAGGAACCAGGCAGATATAGGGGGAGGAGATGTTGTCTTCCAGTGTAGGGCTATAGTTTGTTTCGCAGCCCCCAACATCTGCATGATAAGGCGCCAGTCAGAGTACGTCTTTGCTTTGAGTTGCGCTGGTCTAATGCCTAATAGGGACACTAAGGTGGGGTTTGGGATGAGGAACCCCACAGTGTCTTTGATGTGGCTTAGAACCTCTTTCCAGAACACCGTCACAAGCGGGCACGTCCACCAGATATGGATAAAGTCCCCTGTTGCTGATTGGCATCTCCAGCAGAGGGGAGAGAGGGCAGTGAGGATTTTCTGTAAAAGTGCGGGGGTGTAGTACCAGCGAGTCATTAAGTTGTATGCCGATTCACGCTGAGTAATGCTCTTATAAATTCTTGGGATGTCACGCCATAGTTGTTCCCAGTTCTGCTGGGAGGGTTTTCCTCTATGTCCATTAGCCATTGTTTTTGGTATGTATGAAGACAGTGGGGTTGCGAGTGTTGTAGTACACTGAAAATTTTGACCACGTGTGCCTTCGAAGGTGCAAACTAGGGACTCAAAGGACGTAAGCGGTCTGGTGGCCTCCTGACTGTACCTGGGGGTGAGCAACCAGTGACGGAGTTGATAGTATTGAGTGACATGGAAGGATTGTTTACATAGGTCAAAGGATTTAAATTTGTCGCCTTCAAAAAGATCTTGGATAACTCGGCACTCTCCCTGATTCCACTCGGGAAATGTATGTGGTTGTAAGGCCGGAGGAAACAAAGGATTCCAGGCAATGGGTGTGTTAGGTGAAGGGAAGGTTGTTAGGCCTCTGGGTCCTGCGATCTTGTCCCATATCTCGAGAACTGTTTTCGTTGGGGTTGCAGCATATGCACTGCGGGGTCTGGCCGTTCTGGAAAGCCATGCCAGATCCCACAGGGGTCTGCAAGCAACTGCTCTGTCCATGTGGAACCAATGTTTTTCACTCTCCCGTACCACCCATTCAGATACGTATCAGAGATGGGCCGCCCAATAGTATTCTAGGAGATTAGGGCATGCTAGGCCTCCGCGGTCCCGGGGCAACATAAGCACTTTGTTCGAGAAGCGCAGACGGCCTTTACCCCAAATAAAGAAAGTTAGGTCGCGCTACAGGCTTTGGATATCTACCTGAAGGATCGGGGTAGGCAAGTTTTGAAAGAGGTAAAGTATCTTAGGGAGAAGTGTAATTTTCACCGCATTGAGACGACCCAACCAGGAGATAAGGAGTTTTTTCCAGCGTCCGAATTCTTCTCGAATTACTCTACGACATACTGGCCAGTTGGCCTGGGTCCAGGTGGAGAGGGATGGGGTCAAATTGAGGCCCAGATAGTGAATTGATTGGTCTGCCCAGTGTATGGGGGTAAGGTGTTGAAGTTTCTGTAGATCCGGAGTAGGGATGGTAAGATTTAATGCGTGAGATTTAGACATATTGATCTTAAAACCAGAGGCTATTTCAAAGGAGTGGAGAAGCGAAGATAAGGCTGGGATAGACGTGGCCGGAGCGGAAATTGAGAGTATTAGATCATCGGCAAATAGGGACACTTTATGATCATGGCCCCCAAAGGGTATGCCCATTATGTCTGGCGATTGGCAAATGGCAATAGCTAGGGGTTCCACTGCTAAGGCAAACAAGAGAGGGGAGAGCGGGCAGCCCTGTCTGGTAACCCTGCGGATCAAGATTGGGGGCGTAAGTTGGCCATGATTTCGGAATCACGCTACATGAGAAGTGTAAGGGGCCATTAGCTTAGAGATCATTGTTGGTCCTAGGCCTATTTTATGGAGAACTGCACGAAGAAACTGACAGTCAACGCGATCAAAGGCCTTCTCCGTGTCGAGGGATAGCAGGCAGGCCGGAATGTCTCACTTTTGGACTTTTTCAATAAGATGGGCAATTCGCCGAACATTGTCAGCTCCCTGTTGGTGGCGGATGAACCCCACCTGGTCGGGATCAATCAGACCTGGGAGGTAAGGCTCAAGGCGGTTCGCTAGTATCTTAGTGTATATTTTGGCATCAGTGTTAAGTAGCGCGATGGGCCGGTAGGAGGGGCATAAAGATGGATCTTTTCCCGGTTTTGGTATAAGCACTACTTCAGCTTCTGACATCGTGGGGGTAAGGCCCGTGGTGTCTGAGAATGTATTGAAGAGGTGAAGCAGGTGGTCTTGAAGTTGAGGGAGAAAGGCGCGGTAAAAGGCAACCGGGAGGCCATCCGGTCTCGGAGTTTTATTTAGTGGGAGTTGTTTCAATGCTCTTAGAATTTCGTCTAAAGTAATTGGATACTTCATCAATTTTGCTTGCTGAGGGTCCAGAGGTGCCCAGGAGCATGCATTGAGAAAGGAGGAAGCCTCATCAAGCGAGTGGGGGTCTGCAGTGTATAGTTCAGTGTACAATGCAGCAAAGACCTGACCCTTGTACCGTTCGGATGTGATCCAGGTGTTGTCCACGCGTTTGATTTTAGAGACATGAGCTTTAGCAACCTGGGTCCGGACACGACATGCCAGTACAGCCCCCACCTTGTCTCCCTCCTCAAAGAATCTTTGCTTAAGTGACATAAGAGTACGTTATGCTTTATTAGTACAAAGCAGTCTCAATTGACCCCGAAGCATGGCAAGTTGTTTCTTGAGTGTTATCGAGGGTGCGACGTGATCCTTGCGTTCCAAGGCCTTAATGTCATTAGTTAAGCTATGTTCAACGAGGCAGGCTTCTCTGGAACGGGCAATGGCTATAGAGGAGATAACACCTCAGATGGTTGCTTTAAAAGCATCCCACTGTATGGCTGCGGGCAGTTCCGGGGTGTGTTCACCTCAAAGTAAGCCGAGATCTCCCGACGAACTTCTGCCAAGTCTACTGGATGTGGGGTAATTTTTGTTGCAGTCCCTTGTAGCTGACCCGCAGGAGTGATCCTTGTAGGTTGAATTGTAAGTGTACGCATCACGAACTGTACAAGATTTCTATATAGTTTTATTATCTCTTTGTGAAGTGGACGTAAGTCTGCTGCTGGCAGTGAATCAATCTCTTGATGCAGTGTGTAAGCATCTAGGACCGGCCAAGGCGCTCCGTCTCTGCTGAGCGGACCAAGTCGAATTTTTTCTGTGGTATGGGGGAGGGCACCTTTAACCCAACTTATATGTTCTTGGTTAGTTAATGGGACTTCTATGCCCTCGTACGGACAGTATTCATCCGGTATTTCATCTGGGATATAACTATGGAATACTTGTGTGTGTGCATCTGCAGGTGGGAATCTAACCTAAGAATACAACACCTCTGTCCTGTATGCCTCGTCTGCCTAAAAAACGAAGTTAACTGTCCCACCTAATGATGAGAGACTATAATTTGCAAATTTTATAGTAAGGGCATTTGTGCAATTTTCTGAAATGTTATGAGCTCCTTCAAGCACGAGCACCACTCGTACCAGCGTCTCTATTTAGAGACATAATGAGAGGAAGTAATTACGAAAAGAGATAAGGTCTATGTTGGGTGACTATAATCCTTCAAGCTTAAACAAACCTACAGCCAATACATAGGATATACCTACTCAGCTGTGGCAGATTTTTCCCTTCCCACCCTAGACGTCTCTGGGTAATGTGAGTAGGGGCTCTGAGAAGGCATGACTGAACTACTCAGACTTGACCGTTAAATAAGAACAAAACCAACGTTGGCGGCGCCATGTCGTGTAGTTCCTAATAATAAATAGGATCTGCACGTTTAGATAACATAAACTAATGGGATTAGTGTCCGGATTGACTCAAGACACCGCGAAGGATATGTTAGCTTTTAGACCGTCTAGCTCACAGTGTCACCATAAGCCCCCCAACCTTACCAAGGAGCGAATAGTTTTTGACAGCTGTCGAACATGACAACCCTTGATTCTTTAGGGATCGTGGAAACAGTACAGCACTTTTCGCTCATTCTATTGTGCTCGCTCAGTCTCAGAGAGATATACAGAATAGACTATGGGGACGTTTTCAAAAAGCATTTATTGAACCAGCGTGATTCTTGTATAAAACTTGTTTGCGGCGACAATCATTAGACAGAAACAGATATATAAGATTACATGCACCGACAGAGTAAATAAAAAGTTGAATTCTACCATGGTGCTAAAACAGTAAATATATGCAGGCATATCGATACATGGCAGTAATTGAGCGTACTGCTAAGATTCAAACCCCCTCTAAGTGTACCTAGCATGTATGTGGGTGTAAAGCCAAGAATCCCCTTGGAAAGAGCCAACCCCATTACCTGATGGGAGAGAACGAAGGACCCCGTCTTGGTCTCAAGTCGGAAACCCCACAAGGGATGTCAGACCACTGCATGCTGGAGTTTCTGTGTGCAGGGACTTCAGTGTCTTGTGTCAGCGTGGAAGCTTCTCCTCTGGTTGCCCAGCTGAAGATATGGTTCTTTAATACCCGAAAGGTACCTTCAGGGGTTCTACCTAGATGCGTAATGGTACTGTGGGTCTGTCGTTCAAGGATGACGATAGCGGTGACTTTTGGACAGAGTTATTATACAGAAAATGGTAATCCTGCTGTGCATGTCCTAAGCAGGGGATTAAGATATGATACTAAGAATCCTCATGCATAATAAATTAGGCTAGTTTTTGAAGAAAACTACACAACACTTATTCAGCACATAACTAGGTAAAAGGTCAGCGCCAGAACCGTTATGTAGGGCAAGGTAGGACAAATGTAAGTAAAAGGTCGTGCAGCTACCTAGGTCTATATTGGGGTACATTGGGGCTCATAACAATAGGTTTTAAGTGTAGTGACCTCAGATATATGGAAACTTATATCTGTCGTGAGAGGTGCAAGCACCATCTCACAGGCTGCAATGGAAGGACTGTAGTCAGAGTTTAAGTAGAGTCCCATGAATGGCACAATACATGCTGCTGCCCCATGGGAGACCCCTGGTGTACCTATGCCCTGGGTACCTTAGTACCATATACTAGGGGCTTATAAGGGTACACCAGTAGTCAATTGTGGAGGTACAAAGGTCCGTACCAAAGCCATTCTGGGAGAGAGGGTGCACAGATGATGGGGGTCTTGATTAGCAGGATTCTTGCAAACTACAGTCAAAACACCCTGACACCGATCAAAAAGTGGGGGTAACCATGGAAGCAGATCCTACTTTCCTTCATATACCCTCGTGCATAAGGTTTGTGACAAGGAAGTGATGAGGAGGTAATGATTCGATAAATCTCATTACTCTGATTCTGCTTACTCAGCTCTGTGCCTTTCTTTGATTGTGGTCCTTTGAGCCCTACAGTCTTTTATAGACTTACCTATAGATGAAGGAGCGATTTATCTGTCTCCAGGATGAGAAAACACTTTATGAGTAAGGGCTAGACAAGGAAGTAAAATTGGCCTACAGGTTAACTAATTGATGCATGCACTCCTCCAAAAACAAAAGAAATGCCCTCTATAACTCTCCTTGTATCCCTTTAAAAACCACAACAAGTGGCATGTCCTGGACACTGTCTGTCACCGCCCTATTTTGCTATGGAGAGTCTTGATTGTAATTTTGGCCTCAAAGTTTAAGCTTTTTTTTTATCATGCATTTGAACATTTGCTAAATAGTTAAGTAGCATTACATTGTAAAATTAAACTTGAGAGTATAATATACTTCTAGGCATGTTACATTTTATTCACTAACTTATTTGATGACATTATCAGGTAGGTTTTAATTTTGAGAGAACCACCCACCTGATAACTTTGTTTGCTTTCTCCTTTTATTGTCAGGTGATAATCCTGAATCCAGAACGTATTCGAATGGCCTACCTCAAAACATGGTTTATAATAGATGTGATATCCTCCTACCCTGCTGATTACATTGCAGTCATTTTTGAGGTAAATATTCTCTACCTAGATTCATGAAATGTATTTGTATGTAGAATAGAGTATTTTTTGTTTCTATCAGCATTTTCGTGCAGATTTGGAATAATCTGTCTCATGAATTGCAATTTGACATATTTTACAAACGCTTAATTACGATATTCTCTCAGCCCTGCCTAATCGTTTGTACTGAAATCTATGTCTCGGTAAAAGGATCAAAACGCGGGAACTCTCCAGCATTGAAGTTCCAGGTACATGTCCGATGAAGCATGCCAGAGTAGAGTCCCATGAGAAGCCATTTTCAATGAGCTTCTAAAATCGGATTCAGCGGGTGTCAGTTTCAAATAATTCTTTTTTTATACACCTCAAGAATTAATAGATGCATCATCACATTCCAAAGTAAGAGAACACTGAGACTGGGAAGGATATGTACAAACAAAGCTTTTTAAGGGTGATTAAAAACAGTTTTGCCTCTAGTTATGCTTTTTTTAGGTCTCGTCTAGCGTTGGAGCGCGCATGTGCTCCTCGCTCTGCGAGGCGTCTTTGTAATCGATAAGATTTCTGAAGTGGAGCTGCATTTTGATTGGCTGGCGTCACCGATTATGCTAAACGCTGGGTCGTGATTGAGAATGAGGCTTTTTTGTTACCGCCCTGTCTCCTTCTTGGACGGCCCATCCGGACTGGATTTTTTACTTGGGGCGTTATACATTCTCCTTTAACTAAGGGGTAAGCACTATTTGTTTTCATTTGTGTAATGGCGACAGCTTGTTTCAGTCGCCTTTGGCAAGGGCGGCCACTTGTTTATATTTGCATCGCGTTTTCACTTAAAGTGAAATCGCGATGCAAATATAAACAAGCGGCTGTTCGCCTAATGGCGACAGCTTGTTTTTTAATGTTTTCCTAACCTCGGACTCTCCCGCACCCTTACTTTTTCCCGGAAACCACATGACACAGGCCTGCGCTGTTTTTTGTTTTTGGAGGAAAAAGGAAGTGGCAGTTCTCGGCCCGCGATCTGAAGCAAGATTCGGAGACCGCAGCCCGAGCGCCTCGAGTGGCCGCCGGAGAGGTACGAGCTCGCGAGGTCCGGGAGTTCCAAAACCGAGGCCCCTGTGACGTTGTTCGCCCTGAGCCCCTCATATTCTTTTGTCACTCCCGTAAATAGTTCACTCTGGGGGTCCCGGGTTTTACGCGGCGATATCTCCTACCGTTATTTATTTCTTCTACTCTCTGAACTGTGGAGCTCTCGGGGTGAATGCGCCCGCATGAGGTTCCGTCTCTGTAAATTACTTTGCGGGTTAATGTGCCTACTACAGATATCTGTTCAGCCCGCGCCTTGTATTCCGGTGCAAACGGATTGGCTCAGAGGAGTTATGCCTTTGTTGCTGCGAACAATATTTTACCAGGAGGTTACAACTTCCAGTCGTGGTAAGGTAGCTCAGGTGGTGAACGCGCATTACGCACTAATCTGTGTAAGCTGGAGGTAAGTTATAGTTCAGTTTAGATAAATCTCTCAAATAATAATTAGTTTGTCCTCTGTCGATATTTGGATTACTTACACAGGTCTGTCGATTTTGGAGCTGTGGATCCGGGTTCAAGTCTCGATGGCAGCGAAAACCTCCTGGGATTTTTGGGCAAATCACTTAATCTCCCCGTGCCTACCCTCCCAAAAATGAATCTGTCCTTGTGTAACGTAACTGGTGCTCATATAAAGTGCTCCAGTACCTTCGGAGTCGAGTTCGCGCTACATAAAACTCTCCCAAAAAAGAGATAGCTTTGTAGGGTTAGCTGGTCCGTAGCAACTAATTGTGGGTGATCCCCCCCCCCGGCAAAATAACTCACGACACGAATTAATGTTCTATTCCCATCATCAAAATGTAAGGGAGTTCTGCTCCTACTACATAATTTTTGGGGTACGGTTGTTGCGATAAAAAGGAGCACTTATTTTCATCTAAGAACTCGCGAAATGTTGATGAAATGGGTGCACGGCTCTAAAAGTCAGACAAGAAAGAGGTGACTGACTAGTGTTTCTTTGTCTGCCTTTAACTTTCTGATCCCCTTCCCCAGGCCCCCCTGCAACCCGCCTTCCTTGCTATTCGGCACCTGGTTGGACTTATATGGTGGTGTGATAGCTGAACCAGCCAGAGGCCCAACGTTGGGGAATTGGCTCAGCTTTTTTAGTTCACGTTTTTCTTTTTCATGAAGAGTCACTAAGTCGGCAACGTTCCATTATTATTATTTTCATTGCTAATTATTTTTATGAATATTAGACGCGAGGTTGTGTCGAGAAAAGGAGCCCAACGCATTTTGTCTCTTTGTAGAATGTAAAATCGACAATCTCGGCTAGTTGGCTAAAGAAATAGGTCTCGTTCTTGTTAAAGTTATTAAGGGGTGAAGTTATAAACATGGAGTAGTGTAACAGCGTGCGTCACTAAGATAATAGCATTTTCCGGAATAGAGCGTATTTATTTGTGACGGGTTGGTGAGCGTACAGAGCAGCCACAAGCAGCAGAACAAGCATTTGCAATGCAATAGGTCTCGCATTTACGTGAGTTTGAGCTATTGACATTGCAAATGACAATACCTTTATTTTTGTTTCCGTTTTTAAAACATAAATAAAGGCATTGTTATTTACAATGCCAATAGCTTAAACTCGCGTAAATGAGAGACCTATTGCATTGCAAATGCTTGTCATTAATAGAAATCATCGAAAGAGGGACTCTAAATGAGCCTCCTTCAACTGTTGTGGCAAACACTCTCTCACTACAGCCAGCTGAGAAAGCTTCTTGAGAGGCAAAAACATAAATAACAAAACCATGCATAGCACTACTTCGGTGGATTTTCGAACTAAAGTTTCTGTTGTCAGTTTATGCAGGTGCCGGTTGGCACAGTCAAGGCTGCCATACCAGGAAAGACCATGAATGAATGCACAATTGAAGGAATAAATGGGAAGATAGATGACGAATGGATGTGTAGTCTGTGATTAAAGCAGGTAGTGAATAAGTGAAGTAATAGAAGGGAAGTGGGTGAATAAAAAAAACTGTTTATGTACACTGCGAAGCACATCACCTCTAAGAGTTACTCTGATTTGAGATGTTCCGCTTCCCAGTTGCTATAAAATGCAAACTGTTGATATGGTTAACATCTCACAGTTCGGAGTAAGTCCGGCTCAGTGGCTTACTGATACACAAGAATGTGCAAATAGTAATTACCATATGGATAGGGTCTCTCAAGAAAACAGTAAGATTTGATGAAGGAAGCAAAGGACATCGATCGGAAATGCATTGTGTGAAATCAAGTTTTCTTTTCATTATATACAGGGCCCAGTAGGCAGCCTCATAACGGCGTCAGTGCAAACTTTTTGTAGTAATAATCTCAAATTACAGGGAAAAAACATTTACTTTTTAAACACTTACCCAAATAAATCTCTGCGGGCGGATGAGGTTTGCTGTCATGGACAGCTCGAGCATTGAAAATGAAAGAATCAGTTTAAAACAAGAAAACATTGCAGCGTTCCACCGGACTTGTCATGCAACAGCCCCTCCCTAGGGGCCGCACTTACACCCATCCAACACAGGCGTCACCAATCAGGTGACACTATTAATAAACAGGCCGAGGTGCATGTGTTCGTGGCCAGGTACCACCCATCTGACTAGTGTCTGTGTCTTGATTTCCTTAACTTGTGGGCCTAGCACCCAACATTGCATTGGCGACGAGGTGGACTCGACTTTGCGTGCCACAGAAATCCTCTCACTCCGCTCTGCCATGGGCGGTGGTCTCAGTTCTGAGCCGTAAGGAGGGGAATGTCGGCACACTTGTTGCAGCCCTGATGGCGAGGAAAGCGCTACAGGAGAGGCTGGCATAAAGCGCATATGACTGTCCCAGTGCTATTGAGGCAGCACCGCAGCTATCAGAGTTGTGCCAGGCAGCGTGGGCATGTGCTGCGTGGTGACAAACCCCATGGAGAACTTTGGCCCTGCCCAGCGAAGGTGTTTCGTTGGTGAAGTGGTGAGGCCAGAGTAGAAGGCCAGAGCTGAACGTTGACCCCCACTGATGCCACCCAAGACTAACAAGCATTTGCAATGCAATAGGTCTCTCATTTGCGAGAGTTAGAGCTATTGGCGTTGTAAATGACAATGTCTTTTACCTATGTGTTTTGGTTTGGAGTACAGTGGCCTTTGGGACTGTATAAGTCTTTAGCGATGCAGTAGATTATCCTAAATGCTGTGCTGCCAGGGATTGAATAGCTATACAATTACTATGCAGTGGGTCATGCAGTCTGATTCAGGAATACAGGCTTGCCCCTGGAAAGATTTATGGACACACACCAAGGCTTTTTAACGCACAAACAAAAAAGGCAAGTGCGTTGATGCAAGTCAACAGCACTATAACATTTTTTTTGCAACTGCATAACTAGAGTATTGAACAGCCGGAAGAATCAGCGTCAGGCGCAAGTTATGCTTAACACAATAAGATGACAGATTTAACAAACCTCCTGCTGAAAACTATGCCCTGAATTTAGAAGCACAATTGTTTGAGCAGTGCATGAACCTTGCTCTATCTGAGGTCATGCCCTGTCACTGTTCACTGCGTTGTATTGCAGTCTCAAAATAAATTTAACTGCATTACCCTGTGTCCACTTTAAATGAGGACCCATGATATCTAACTGAAATGTTCATAGTTTCTCAGGCAGTCAGTTCCCAGTAAACTCTTCATACAGATACATGTGCCACTTGAACCTGGAGTCCTGAAAAATTGTTAAACCTGTAACAAAACAGAACTACTTACGTAGGTCACAGACAGACAGCCCATTAAAGTACTCAGCAGACTGGAAAATGTAAATGTTTTCGCTGAGAGAAACTTAAATGCATCCCCGCATGTTTAATTCAGTGGGTGCATTTGAATGTACGGGCCTGTAATTATCCCCTGATTCTTTTTTCGTTTACACAAGTAGTGCTGTAACCTGTCTGCTTCGCGGAGGCGGGTTGTCTAATTGTGCCGATGCCGCAAGCTCTAGCTCAAAGAGCAATATTCTTTCCACGTGACGTGATGCACAAAGGATATATAAAGCGGTGCAGTATTGTCATTGTGTGACGTTCCAGGTTTATCAACAAAGCCTCTGGAAACGCAAAAATCTTAGTTTTGCTTTATATTTGCGGCCTGCCTCACTATTTATTCAAAGACCAGGACCACATAAAACCTGTTCATTTCCATACTTCCATCTTAATTTTCTTTGTGGGGGTCACCTTTGCTGCTGCTTCTTTCAAACTTTCTGCTTTAGAATCACGGCCGTTGGAAGGCGTGTTCTCATCATTTCCGCTATGACTAACATTGCAATATTCCACTCATCACTGCCCCAGTCAGCCGTGATGGCCCACACTGCACTATAACCCCTCCCAAATGTGCGAGTGACCACTCTTCGTTCCCATCCATACTCATGCACCATTAAGTAACCCGTTCGGACAATCACAGTCTGAGTCATAGTTGGTGCATAAAGGCCGCAGTTTATTTTAAGCATTGAACATAAACTTTCCGCACAGCCTCCTGAGTGACGGCCTCTTTTTTAAGGTGGCTAACATTCGCAGGCTCCAGGCTTCCTTTGCTATCGATATCTGAGTGGTTGGCCGTCAGGCCTCGCCCAGGCTGCAAGTGCCGTGACAGCCTGCTGCTCACCCCTTGCTGGCCATTCGCCTGCTCCACAGTGCCCCTGCCATAAAGCATCTCAAAGACACTGTTGTGCGCAGCTTATCATTCTAGGCTGGTGTGCTTTCCTGTCTGTCTACTTTTGTTGCAAAGACTGCTCTTAGAACAGAACTATGCTTACAACCCAAGAACATCAGAATGTAGGGACTAAGTCACCATACCACCTCAGTACCTATAGGACAAGTCTGCTTAGCTATAGTGCCTCACTTGCCCTCCTAACCTTACCAGAGAAACAATTGAATTGGCACCCCAGAAGACAACACTCTCGACCCTCTCAGGGATCGCAGTAACAGGACACACCCTTTCGCTCTCTCACTCGTACTCATCCACAGTAAGCAGACCAGGAGACACAAAGGCAGTTTAGAATATTTATTTAAAATATTGTGCTGTGAAATGCAGTATATGTGCCACAATTAGAAAACAAATACATACTAAAAATACCGTTAGCATGGTTAATAATCCATATATTATGAAAAGCCCTGTCATTTTATAGGGCAGAGTAACCTAAAACCCCTCCCTTGCTAATGAAGCAAAATGATTATATATCAAAGACCCCTGGGATTACTGGCAGACCCCGTACCTTAGCATTCACAGATGGATGTTTTACATCTCAGCAGACGCAGTGCTCTTGTCTAAGAACTCTCATTCCATGTGTCCGTTTTTGCTCATGTACTCATCTATATGATAGGACATGTGTGCACATAAACAACAGCTGCATTCTTGTCTTATGTCTAGGTGGTAGTGACTGGCCATAAAGAATAACAAGTTACATTGTTGTTTGACCTTGCCTATGGTGTTCAGACTAAATCCCAGGAAAAGAACAGAATGCGAAAACATATGCAAGTTCCGTGTGAAAGTACAATGTGGCACAAAAGCAAAATTAGTTTAGTAACATGTGCAAAGGAAAATGAGGCCGACAATGTGCACAGTTAGGCTAACATAGGGAAAACTACAATTGGCCATGCAGGAAACACACAACACTTTGTGCAGTTTCCACCATGCTGCCTGTGGTTACATGACACTTTGGCAGCTCCCCCTCTGTCCCCCAGCTCGTTTATGAAAAGCCTAATTGCTCCAGTGCCCCAATAGGTTAGGTAGGAACATGTCCATCCCCAACCCAGTCAGCTGAACCCTGTCTACCTCATAATACCCTGGTGTCCTGACATTCATGCCTCACGAAACCCCAGTCGTCCCCCCGCATACTTTTGGCATTGAGATGTTCAACTTCCTTCTAGACCTCTCTAGAGCTGCTTGGTTCGTGCTGCGATATTACTTCAGACCATATGACATCAGGGCGAACTAGCCTTGTGACTGCCGTCAAACCAGATGGCATGGCCCCTAATAAATCTTTTCTCACCAGGGTTGCCAGGTCATTACCCCCAAGGTTCACTAGAACTGCATCTGGCCTTTCTTCGTGTGGTCGCACTTCCTGGATGGCAGGTAGCAATTGTGTTGCACACTGGGCCGCTCCAGGCATGTCAGCAATGTGTTTCGCTACCAAATTCCCTTGCAGTCCTTACGCACCTCCTCCCATCATTGTGCTCTCGCGATGTAAGAATGGCCAAGGATCCAAACTCTGTGCCCGACTCAGAAGGGCCTGGCTATGAAAGAAACAAAGTCTTAGCTGACGGTGGGTTGTATGTAGCCTTTAAAGGTCCCTGATGCCCAGCAACCTATCCGCTTGATGCGATTTTCACTTATCCCACTATCTGCCACCGTGGTTGCAGCCCCTATGCGAAATGAATGTGAACAGAACTCTAGGGTGGCAAGCCCGCCTTACTTATTGACATTCTCATCACTGCCGAGAATTGAAAACCATTTAGGTAAGAAACATCCTGGTGCATGAAGAGGGGTCATCAGTCGCGGACCCTGAGTGTTATGTATTCGTGCATGAGACACACCAGGCAGCATGCAATGTCATCAAGGCAATCTAGATGCAAGCTTTTTTCTTTTTCCTCCTGATCCATCTTAGATTGACGCAAGTCATGTACCCTTCCACATGCGCACATCTTCCCCACACATGTAAGCTGTTCCGGGACTGTATCTAGATGGGTCTACCTCCTCACTCACCCTGTAGGCGCAAAAGAAAGCTAGGGTGAACGCTGCTCTGAACAACACCACCTCATGCTTCTGTCCGCAAATGTCGGGGAGTGCCGCCAGCAGCATTATAACCAGTGAGAACTCAATGGGTCGTCTATGATCTCTGTGCCTGGGTTGCAACCTCCCCCACCCTTTCATTGCTGTCTTGCAGTAGAATGAATTGGCTAGGTCCACGCCCGTGGCCAGCTTTGCATAATATGATACTGCGCTGAGGTGGGCCTGTGCCCAAGCCCTACTTCTCTCCCCCTTCAATGCCCAATGGATGAATTCAGCCACATCCCTAGCTGTCACTGAACTGTGCCCGGCTGCGCCCTTGACCTGTTGGAAGACTTCCCAGCACTTTTGTGCCATCTTGGGTGCCAGTGCATTCTCCCCCAAAATCTTTAGATCAGGTCCACCAGGCCCCACATCTGATTGGACGTCAAACAATGATCCGCTTGTGGTGCCAGCTCTCTGAATCTCTGCCATTGAAAAAAGGGACACCCCGTCAGCTATGGAATTATCACAACCAAGCACATGCCTAGCTCTAATCGCTATATTGGCTCTCGCTGGCAGCTGACCAAGTGTCTTAATAGCCCCACCACCGCTGGGTATTTTGCGGTTCCTAGATTAAGTGCCTGCACTACTGCATGTTTGTCCACCCACAGCATGATTTGCTTGTTGGTGTAAATGCAACGATGATGGGGAAGAGCTCGAGCAATGTAATGTTCCCATTGACCCCCACTTTGTGCCAAGACTCTAGCCATCATGCCGCTGTCCATGCAGTGCCCGGTATGACCCCAAAGCCTTCGCTCCCAGTGGCGTCTGTGAATAGCTCTATTTGCTTGGCTGTCGCCCATGGCTCGCGGCACATCAGTGTCCCATTAAGGCTATCTAGGAAAGCGGCCCACTGCCCTAGGTCCTCCTTCCCTGAGGGAGCCGCACCCTGTGATGCTTTTTTGACAACCCCTTGGTTAGCCATGCCACGCCCAGTGCAAAAGGTCGTCCTGCCGGGACCACCTGGTTGGCAAAGATGAGTTTACCCAATAGCTGTTGAATTTCTCCCAGTGTGGCCTTATTCTTTGTGAGGAGCATTTTAATTATTTTTTGTAGTTCCTCTACCTTACCCTTGGGAAGCCTACACACCCCTTTCACCGTATCCAGCTCAATCCCCAATAAAGCTAACTGCATGGACCTGCCCTCTGTTTGCTCCTCTGCTAATGGCACCCCATCTCACCTGCTACATCAATTAAGCTGTGCAGCAGGTCTGCGCATTTCGTGGTGCCTGGCTTCCCAATGAATAAAAAGTCATCCAAATAGTGTATTTGCCCCACCTCTGGGTGGCGTGATCCTATCTCCCACTCAAGGTAATTGCTAAGTATTTCAAAATAAGTACAAGAGATGACGCACCCCATGGGAAGGCACATGTCAAAGTAGGATGCAACCAAGCAGAGGGTAGCTGCCAGGATGTACCGGCAAGAGGCGAAAGGCGGATTTGATATCTATCTTTGCCAGCAACTCCCCTTTACCCATCGTCCTAATTAGGTCAGCCACCTTGTCTAAGGTGGCGTATGATACAGAACAGCTCTCCTAGTCTAATGCATTGTTAATTGACTCCCCCCATGGGAATGACAAATGGTGGATAAATCAGTATTTTTCCTCTTCCTTCTTTGGTACTATGCCCATTGGGGAGACCACAAAATTGTCAAAAGATGGTTCTGTGAATGATCCTGCTATCCTCCCCAGGAGTAGCTCTTTCTCCACTTTCTGTCGAGCTACCTCTGGGTTCTCCATTACTGACTTCAGATTGCAGCTTAGACAGCTGACGAGGGGGGCTTGATAGGGAGTGTGAAATCCACCCACAAAGCCCTTTGCTGGCAGCTGCCCCCTTAAGATTGGGCTACCTGTTCAGCAGTCGGAATAATACTCCAATCTTAATGGGGGTGGGGAGGGAGGCTGAAGGGGGCCATGGCTGGATCCTCCCGTGGCCCCCGCCCAACCTGTTTTTTTGTTGGTGTTGCCCTTGCTCTCCCCTGAACCCTTGGCCTTTCTTCAATTGATTGCTGGGTGAGCCCCACCACAGTTGCCACAGGTGTGCCTAAATTTGAAAGCCTGCCCCCATTTGCACTCCGTATCATATTTCCAGCAGGCTGCGGGCCGGATCTTTCCCCGTTCATGGCACCAGCATTCGATTTTACCTTGCTCTCCTGTTAGAGCCCTCGTCTCTCCCTTTATTGTGCATGTTGTCAAAGGGGTGGTACTGTGTGCTTACCCCCTTCCTTGCTGCTGCCATATAATTAGTAAAGCCCTCTAAATCTTGATGGTCCCACTCAATCATGAGCCAGGTTTGCATTTTTTACCTAAAGCCCACATCATAACTGAGCCAGGCGTCCCCTTTATACTTTTGCTGGGCCTCACGTACCTTCTGCTCATGTAGGAACAGCGCCGCAGCGATCTGCAAGAGTTTTTCTACAAAAACGCTCCTTAAGGTTCTGAAAGTTCTTAACCAGCTTTCAATTGATCGCTCCATTCTTGGTCTCCGCCTTTTCTTCCTGTCCTCATCTTTTTTATCCTGTGTGGTTAGATCTAGACCAGCGTGGGGCACCTCCAGAAGTGAAACGATATTGATGTACTCCTTGCGCCAAATCCTCTCCTTAACTACTAGGGGAATGAGACTGGCTAAACCGGTCTCCCGGACTGTGATGGGCGGATCCCCGGAGGAAGGCCATATATACTTGCTGGCGGGTTTTCCCCCATCCAACTCCCGTGATGTCCCTCTGGTCCAGGTCTTGGTGGGGGCAGTCTCCCCTGCCACAGCCAGGGTGCTACTTACCTGACTTGCCTTCTTGCTCCCTGCCACGTCTTTTCAAATGATGATCCTTTCAGCTGATGATCATTTCAGCTCCTAGACCAACATCAATCAGGCTTTAGATCAGGTCATAGCACAGAAACAGCGCTAACTCACATTGTTGATGACGCATTGAGAGCTCTGGACCAAGATACACCTTGTCTTCGAATCCTTCTGGACTTGTCCTCTGCTTTTGACACTATCAAACATGATAACCTGATTAACCTTCTTCAATACAGGATGGGGCTATCGGGCCCTGTCCTAAATTGGTTCTCCTCTTTCCTGCATAATCGAACACAAAGAATCAAAGTCAACCAATCTTTGGCGGCCAGCACTGCAGTCTCTATTGGGGTGCCTCAAGGTTCTGCACTTTCGCCCACGCTCTTCAACCTATGCATGGAACCTCTAACTGTCATTCTAAATGACTCAAACATTCAGTACCACATGTACGCGGATGACACTCAACTGTATTTGAAGATCTCCTCTCCAGATGACATTAAAACTCTTAACGGAGCGCTTCAAAAAACTCAACAATGGCTAACTCATAACCACCTATTACTTAACTCTCTCAAAACTGAATTTCTCCTGATTTCCCCACGCAACCACGAGGCTCCCACGCAAAACTGGATCAAAAAAATCTCAGCACTCAACTGCACCCCGCATTTGGTGGACTCCGCCTGCTCTTTAGGGGTCACCCTAGACAAATTTCTAAACATGCAAGGTCACATCAGTGCAACCATTAAGAGTGCCAACCATCAGCTCAACACTCTTAGGAAAATCAAACCGTTCCTACCTCCAGAAGACATGCAATCAGCAATCCAATCCTTAGTTATATCACGAGTTGAATATGGCTTGGTGACCCTAGCTGGTCTTCCTAAATCTAGGTTAGCACCGCTAAGAGCTACTCTGAACGCCTCTGCCAGACTAATCACAGGTTCAAGAAAGCATGATCATATCACACCTGACCTAATCCAGCTTAACTGGCTCCCCATTGAAGCTAGGATCCGCTTCAAAATAGCCTGCCTGACACATAAAGCTACACACTTCAATAGCCCTGTTTACCTGGCAAAAAAACTTGAGCTCTCCGGATCCAGAAGAAACCTAAGAAGCTCCAATACCCTTCTACTGAAACCACCGAAATTCAATAAAAAAAGAACTTACAATCGTACCTTCTCAGGACTGGCTCCAAGAATTTGGAATGCCCTTCCAACAGAGATCAGAACCAATCCTTCGACTGCCTCATTCAAAAAACAGGTCAAATGGCTACTATTGGAAGAACTGCATCAACAATAGCCTCCATGTCATTTGCTAGTCAATTACCTGCATTCTTGACAAGCATTTTTACTTTGTTGTGTTGAAATTTATGCTTGACAATGTACTTTCACTTTATGTTTGTAACTCGTGCTTGACAATCATTCTCACTTGGGGTTTAAAACGTATCTCATCTGTCTTTATAGTAAGGCGATGATGAAACTGCTCGGCCTCATCTGGGTGGGCTGTTTACTGTTTGTTCATTTTCTACCTACTCTTCCCCTAGCGTCCTCATGTACTTTATGCCTCAGATTCCTCTCATGTTGCCTTATGGGGTGTCCTTGGCTGTGTTATTGTATGCTTAACAATTTACTTTCACTTTATGTTTGAAATTTATGCTTGACAATCATTTCAACTGGGGGTTTAAACTTACTTTGTTTGTCTTTGAAGTCAGTCTATGATGACAATGCTTGGCCTCATATTTCCTTTTTGTAAGTGTATTTATATTGTCTCTGTACGTATACGTCAGCTTTCCTCTTTGTACAGCGCTTTGATACCCGGTTGGGTCTTGTTCGCGCTTTATAAAACTTTTCAAATAAATAAAATCCCCTGTTTCTTTTCGTGGCTACCTCTGGCGCTATCCTTTTGTGATACGACCCCTATGCCTGTTGCCCCAGCCGTGTTTTTTTACCCCTGCGCTCTTCTGTGACTGCTCCTGCAGCTTAGGTGCTGCCTCACCCACCCCCCAGCCTGCTTGAGCCTTCCTCTAGGTCACCCCTGCGCCATAGCCCTGTCATGGATACATGCCTGGCCAGCAGTACGCCGAGTAACCTGGAGGCAAGGAGGTACCTGACCCTACCCATGGCCACCAAAGTGTGCCAATGGTTGGGCCCATAAATGGTGCTGGATACTGCGCTAGTGACTCACTGGTCACCTGTCCATATGAACCATCCCACCTTGTGAAGGATCCCTGTGGTGAGCCCCTCTGGGACTGGCTAGAAGCGGATTACGATCACCCATTTGCTCCCCCCCCGGGACTTGTGTTGCAGAGTTCCTGACCCCCATCTTTGTCCCATAATTCTTAAATACTTGTTGCCCCCTGTGGCCCTGCTGCATAGTCTGCCTGAACCCAGGTACTGTGCTTGTACCACTTGGCACCTGTTGCACAGCATTTGCTCTTCCATTGTCAGCCTATTGCCTCACCCACCACTTTTTGGCCCTCAGGTGTTGTCGTGCAGCCTCCTTGTGCCCCCTGATCCTCCTCCTCGCTTTCCTCCAGCTGCCTTCATCGCTGTTGGACCCATTACTTGAGGGAACCGCTGTTCCACTGCGCCCTCCGCTCCTGCTCCCTGGTCTTGTCCGACTTGCCACTTTTCCTTTGGGCTTCCTCATGTTTCCCGTTGCCTTTCTGGACTTGTCTGCCATGGCTTTGGGGGAGGCGACTGTTTTGGCTACAAACCTCCCCAACTTGACCCTGCGACCGGGGTTCTGTGCTCTTCTGTGCCTGGTAGGTGGGAGGCCTTTGTGAGCTTGGGCCTCTTCTCAGGCCTGCCTCCCAGCTGGGCGATCACTTGCTGGTTCACCCACTCGCGCCTCCGGCTTGCCACCAGCTTCCGTGCTTTTGCTAACAGTGCCTCCAAAACCTCGTTTAGTTCGGGGCCCTCACCCCCTTGGCCCTCCGGAGTTCTTCAGGACAGGCGGCAACCTCTTCCTGACCTCTTTCTTCCTCTTCCTAGTACCGGGCGGGCCGACAGCACTCATAGCTGCCAAGGTTTCAGATTGCTTATGTGTGACACTTTCAAAATGTCAGTGTAATTATGAGTGACATTGAACGACTATGAGTGGCACCTTCTCACGAGCAAAATCAAGCAATGAAGACAAGGAAAACAAATAAATATCATCCTCCTTCTTTCTCCTTGTGCATTTTTCTCTCTCTTGCTCTGAGTTAAAGTCATGATGAAGAAAAATAAGTGCTGGCCCCCAAAAATTAGTGTTGGTGGGCCCCATCTGCAACTGCCGGCTCAAATTCAGCATTGGCTATGGGTATCTAAGGAATATAATGCTGACATAGTGTACTGGAACTTATGGCTAAGTTCTATTGTTTCGCACTCTAATTCTTAAGTACTGTGTCGGCTGACATAAACCTATGGGAAAAAGGAAAGTAATTACAAAGTAATTACAACTGAAAAAAGTGTCACCCATCCGAGGGGAGGCGTAGCATCACTTGTTTAGCTCCTGAGTTAAAAGAGAGGATTAGCCAAGAAGGTCAGAGATTCATCACCACCACATTTGACACCTACAACAAACACTCACCATCTCACTCCACCAAGCACTTGCCTTGACACACAACACTACCCTAACAAACACAACTGTACAGCACCAAATAAATAACACATACACACACACACACACACACTTAAATCATGAGGGAAGCTTGCACTGCTGAATCTATGTGTGGGGAGTTGAAAGTTTTCACCCATTTATGTGTGTGCTCTGCTGCAGCTGGTGCCATTACTGAGATCTGTAAACTCTTCCATAGTGCACAACAACTCCAGGGTCTCTTCACTAGACTTTGAACTGTCCCATGATGGTGCCATGAGTGGCCAAAATAGCATTTTGTTGACCTCCAGTTCAATACGGAAAAGCTGCATATTACAGGGTTAGAAACTTTCAAAAACAAAACGTTGGTTTAACAACATTAGCCTTTTTTTCATCTGTGTTCGAGTTATTCATTTCTTTAATGCTCCTTCCGTATATCTTTCATCCTTAATTCTTTCTCCCTTTTTGTTTTAATCTTTCTCCTCCTTTCCTAACTCCACTTCTCCCTTCCGGTCCCTTATGCCCTTCTTTCACTTCACTTCCCTTCCTTACTTTCTTCCTCATTTTCATTATTTACACGGTTTTTCACAATGATAGGTAATTGTTTATTAGTTTCACACCTTATACATACTTGCACTTATTGAAAAACAGTCCTGTGCGGCCAGTCCCACGATTTGTGAATAGTACACTGTTTTATATGAATTACGTTGCAAATACTTTAAATGCTCTGCTCGTGCACAGACTCTGAGAGCCAGAGCCGCTGCCGGCTCGGCTCTGGTTAAGCTCTCTGTAGTGTTGTGACTTTTCCTCTTTCTGTGCTCTCTCTCTTTCCCTTTGCTGTTCAGCCTGAGCATGTGTGGAATCTTGATGATGCCTTGGAATGTTGGGTGCCTGATCTTAGTCAGTTGGTGATTGCAGGCTGAGCAGCTAGAAGGCTGCTCCTGGTGGGGCGTACATACAGGCCTACTTACCATCTTGGCTATATTTAAAGCTTCTGTAACTTGAACCTGAATAAAGTTACTTCTTGGAACTACAACCTGGCCTCCTGTGGACTTTGTACCTTCAACATTTTGGCGACGATCTGGTCTTCAAACCCTGCGTGAATTCAAATTCAATGGACTTACATTACTAGTAACCGTCTTACAGCAACTAAGAAACCTACAAACCCTTCAACTACTTCAAGAAATCCAAGCTTGAACCATCTTCGTGTTATCATCTGGCAGCCCCAGCCCCATCAGTGACCATTTCACACCGGTCAGCCTCAACTCGGGCGTGCCAGTTCTCACTTCTCTCAAGCTTGGTGAGTCTTGCTTTTATTGTTACATCCCTTGCGAGATTCGTGCCACATTCAGGTGCCTGGTATACGGTTGTGTACTGCTTGTGTTTGACAGCTGTTTTATTCTACCGAGTTTGGTGATTGTGCTTGGACTTGGATTGCCTGCTGACTATTGTCAAGCTTTCAAACACCTTTTATCATGGTGTGAATCCAGCGTCTGCTGTGTCTACAAGCACCGGTATACCACTGTACAGAGTCTGCCCGTTCAATTTACTACAATTTTCTACAGCTGTGGCATGATTTTCCTGTCCTGGGAGCACTTCGTGGATCTGTGTGCTTACTACAATGATTGGCAGCTACCCTCTTCTTGTGTGAACTACAGTTGCCTGAGAAGGCTGGGCACGGACCTGTACTAGTGCCATTGTCGGGGCGTTTTTGGTCCATGTTTTTTTTGGGGACTTTGAGCCTTATTGGTAAGTTGGTTGTGGGCCGTTGGCTGTCTGCGTGATATTTTTTTAAACGTTCACTCAACGCACGCTGTTGTCAGCGCGAGCCTACCTTCCTCCTTTGTTCTTTGTCCTGAGGTCATCTCTTCTGCGCCGGAGCCCCTCGGCGTGGCTCTTTCTTTCACAAAATGTTGAAGGTACAAAGTCCACAGGAGGCCAGGTTGTAGTTCCAAGAAGTAACTTTATTCAGGTTCAAGTTACAGAAGCTTTAAGTATAGCCAAGATGGTAAGTAGGCCTGTATGTACGCCCCACCAGGAGCAGCCTCCTAGCTGCTCAGTCTGCAATCAACAACTGACTAAGATCAGGCACCCAACATTCCAAGTTATCATCAAGATTCCACACATGCTCAGGCTGAACAGCAAAGGGAAAGAGAGAGAGCACAGAAAGAGGAAAAGTCACAACACTACACTCTCCCTGTTATTTAGTTGCCTCACAACCCGGCAAGCTCCACTTGTGCCAAGGAGCCGTCCGAGTTTCCTGGACTCTCTCTCCACGCCTGCGGTAGTGGGGAGACTGATTAATCTATAATCTAGATGGATTGACAAAATGAAATAAATGAAGCAGCTCACCTCACCTCATGCACAACGTCAAGCTAACCATCTGCACACTGGCAAAGGGGCATAAAGCAGGAGGGATGATACCCACGGCACCGCTGCCTGCTCGAAGACCAGAGTTCCAGAGAGGGTCATCGCGCAGTGTCTGTCACCTAGTTTGGACGTGGCGTGCATGGCACAGGAAACAATCAGAGACCTGCTGCCCCCTGACCCAATAAACTCTGTTGTGTCAAGTAGAAAAGGTGTCGGATCCACATGAGCAGCTGATCTCCACGACCACCCTCCGCAAGTGAGACCCCGTTTTTCTGTGCTAGCTTTTTGAGTTACTCAATCTTGAAGAAGCTTCAAGCATGGCCTGACGTGACGTGTTTATATGAAGCAGCTTGTTCTCTTCCATAGTGCAACATGCTCCTGGGGTCAACAAGTATTGTAGGGAGGCTTATTTGTCACAATGGTAAACTGACAGGCGACTGCCATTGCACCTAAATAGAGTACGTGATGCAACTAGACTAGGCAATGAGTCTTGAAGGTGGGCGGTAATTGCATTCGACCTTCATATAAAACAGTGTACTATTCACAAATCGTGGGACTGGCCGCACAGGACTGTTTTTCAATAAGTGCAAGTATGTATAAGGTGTGAAACTAATAAACAATTACCTATCATTGTGAAAAACCGTGTCAATAATGAAAATGAGGAAGAAAGTAAGGAAGGGAAGTGAAGTGAAAGAAGGGCATAAGGGACCGGAAGGGAGAAGTGGGGTTAGGAAAGGAGGAGAAAGATTAAAACAAAAAGGGAGACAGAATTAAGGATGAAAGATATACGGAAGGAGCATTAAAGAAATGAATAACTCGAACACAGATGAAAAAAAGGCTAATGTTGTTAAACCAACGTTTTGTTTTTGAAAGTTTCTAACCCTGTAATGTGCAGCTTTTCCGTATTGAACTGGAGGTCAACAAAATGCTATTTTGGCCACTCGTGGCACCATCATGGGACTGTTCAAAGTCTAGTGAAGAGACCCTGGAGTTGTTGTGCACTATGGAAGAGTTTACAGATCTCAGTAATGGCACCAGCTGCAGCAGAGCACACACATAAATGGGTGAACATTTTCAACTCCCCACACATAGATTCAGCAGTGCAAGCTTCCCTCATGACTTAAGTGTGTGTGTGTGTGTATATGTGTTATTTATTTGGTGCTGTACAGTTGTGTTTGCTAGGGTAATGTTGTGTGTCAAGGCAAGTGCTTGGTGGAGTGAGATGGTGAGTGTTTGTTGTAGGTGTCAAATGTGGTGGTGATGAATCTCTGACCTTCTTGGCTAATCCTCTCTTTTAACTCAGGAGCTAAACAAGTGATGCTACGCCTCCCCTCGGATGTGTGACACTTTTTTCAGTTGTAATTACTTTGTAATTACTTTCCTTTTTCCCATAGGTTTATATCAGCCGACACAGTACTTAAGAATTAGAGTGCAAAGCAATAGAACTTAGCCATAAGTTCCAGTACACTATGTCAGCATTATGTTCCTCAGATACCCATAGCCAATGCTGAATTTGAGCCGGCGGTTGCAGATGGGGCCCACCAACACTAATTTTTGGGGGCCAGCACTTATTTTTCTTCATCATGACTTTAACTCAGAGCAAGAGAGAGAAAAATGCACAAGGAGAAAGAAGGAGGATGATATTTATTTGTTTTCCTCATCTTCATTGCTTAATTTTGCTCGCGAGAAGGTGTCACTCATAGTCGTTCAATGTCACTCATAATTACACTGACATTTTGAAAGTGTCACACATAAGCAATTTGAAACCTTGGCAGCTATGGTGACAGCGGACTTGAATGATTATATCACGGTGGAAACACCTGATACTAGGGTAAGTATCCCACATAAATTGTATGAAATAACACGCCAAATGGAGGGGGACAAATGTAGGACAGTTAGAGGTCTCTTTTGGGAGAACCTGACGTTTGGCTATGACATTTTGTTAGCTGAGCAAGATTGGCCACCAGCATTCATCATGGACTGCCCAAGGTGAGAAACAGTAATTTTACCAGCATTCTCCGACCATGTTCCGAAATATTTAAAATATACATATGCACGGGAGTGGGCGGTAGCCCAGGCCTCGGCACTATACAAAATCCATGTTGGATGGGATGAGGATTCAACCCACCACATTATTCCACTAAAAAATTCTCCAACTGCACAAAGGCAGTATCCAATAAAGCAAGAAGCTAAAAAACAGGTCAAGGAGATCTTAGATCAACTTGAATACCAAAGAGTGATTGAAACATGCACCTCTCAGATGAATAACCCTTTGTTTCCCGTATCAAAACCGGACAACACATACCGTCTAGTGTTGGATTACAGACATTTGAACACTTGCACTAAAACATTTGCAGTACAGAATGCACACAGTGCCGCATTAATGAATAACATTGTGCGAAAAAAATACAAAACGACACTAGATATCTCAAATGGATTTTTTTGCCAGAATATAGCGCCTGAGAGCAGATATTTGACAACATTCTCAGCGCTAGGGTCCCAGCGTCAATTTTGTCGACTCCCCCAGGGGTATAAGAACAGCCCGGGGTGGTTTTCGGCTAAGGTAACTGAGCTACTTCAAAATTTGGATGAAGAGGCATTGCCCTATGTGGATGATATTTATCTAACGGACGATGACCTGGAGGAACACTTGAACAGAGTGAATACCATAATTTTGGGATTTGCCTCTGAGGGTTACAAATTCAACTTTAAAAAATCGAAAATAGCCCATCTTAATGTCCTTTTTCTAGGATGTGAGCTTTCAAGTGAAGGGAAAAGCCTAGCAGGTAACTTTTTAGAAAAGTGCGCGCTGCTCCAACCTCCAAAATCATTGAAAAACTTACAATCGATACTGGGATTCCTTAACTTTGGCAGAACATATATTTCAGATGACGCTGAAAGAGTAAAGCCTTTCTACGATTTGATAAAACTTGACTTTTCATTCAGACAATGGACACAGGAAGACACAGATACTCTTCGTTCCCTACAAGCTGATATGATAGCTTCAAAACACTTACAAACACACTTAAATGTATGCAACCTTGTGATCCGTATAGTTGCGGGTCAATCTGGGTACACCTATCTAACATATAATGAAGGTGAAACAGTACCAATAGCATATAAATCACATTTATACACGAATGCTGAGATGCGTTTTGCATCAACTGAGAAAATACTAACAGCAGTACAGACTGCTGGAGTCAGAGAAATAGCCCTGGCTCAAGGGAAACGTATAATAGTCGTTACCCCGGTTCCAGCCTTAGAGGCTGCAACAAAGGCAAGCGTTCCCAACGCTAAAGCCTTACATCCAAGATGGATACAATGGGCCAATTCTCTCACTGCAACAGATGTAGAATACAGGTACGACCCAAATCTAAAAACACAAGCATTTCTGTGTTACGAACAAGAATAACCTCTACCAAATGAAATAATGCCTCTGGATCAGTATGAATACATTATTTACACTAATGGTTCTGCGCAACCGGCCATAGGGAGGAAACCGCAATACAGCGCTGCGTGTGCTATCGTTAAAGGACGTATGCGGGATGGAAAGTTTCACCCGGAGTGTGCAAAAACACAGTCTCTTGGAGACTGCACGGCGCAGCTGGCAGAACTAAAAGCACTAATACTGGCACTGGTGAATACGGATCGAGAATTCCCCCCACTAATCGTGTGTGATTCCTTTTACTGTGTACAGTCATATAATGAATACTTACATCACTGGGGACAGAATGGGTTAAAAGATGCAAAAGGTGGCACAATTAAGTACAAAACGCTATGGGAACAGGTAGTGGAGTTGAAAAACGAACTACCAAGGGCACACGTGATACACACATTGAGTCATCAACGTGATGGCGTTCATGTTGAAGGGAATTCACTGGCTGACGAAGCCGCAAAGGGGGCTGTACGCACGGCTTCCGTAGCTGCAATCACTCGTTCAAAAACGAGAATAGATGGTGAGATAATGGTTGCGATTATTGCTACACGCAATAACCCAGCAGTACCGAAAAGGTTTCCACTCAAATACTCCTACAAGTTAGATGCAAACAATGTTCCATTTGCTCAAATTCCAGGAGTGGGGGATAGAGTAATACCAAATATGGATCGAAGGTTAGGATTAATTCTAGCAGCACACGAGGGTATAGGTTCTGCACATGCAGGAGTTTCTGCAACAGTTCCTCTATTGAAACAACGCTACTGGTGGCCAGGACTAAGAAAGCAAACTAAGGACTACGTCTTGAAATGCGACATCTGTCAGCAGATGAAAGGCTCCACAGTAACACGTTCAGTGCAGACAACATTACTAATATCAGACAAACCACTCGCGTGTGTTTATTTGGACTACTGCGGCCCCTTACAATCTGATGGGGCTTACAAGTATATCATGGTTGCAGTGGACTCCTGCTCTAGGTTCCTATTGGTGTGGCCCCAACGCTCGGCTGACGCTTGAACTGTTATAAAAGATTTGCGAGTCTTTATAGGGACATACGCAATCAGCACACTACATTCTGACCGTGGCCCTGCGTTTAGCTCTAGGGCTTACAAGGAAGCTATGGGAAGTCTGGGTGTAGCATTGCGGTACTCCTCTCCGTACTATCCGGAGGGAAATTTGGTCGTGGAGAGGAAAAACCGGGACTTAAAGCAGTCTTTAACAGCTAGAGTATTAGGCTCGGGTGGGAATTGGGTAAAACACCTGTATGGAGTACAAAGGGCATTAAACAATCAGCCAAGAAGCTCTCTAGGAGGGGGTCACTCCTTATGAGGTCCTATTTGGGACGAGAATGTGGGTACCTGATCTTGATTGTGAAGGCACAGTGGCGGATGAAAAACCTTTTGACATCCATTACCGTTTGGCTGTTTTACAGGATCTGAATGAAACAAGCAGTACAATCAAATAAGTGGTCGCGGTAGCAACTCTTGTAGCAAAACAAAAATGATATAGCATTCACCACTCATATTATTCTTTAGATGCATACATCCATTTTATTCATGGATTATAGACATTGAACGCACTTTTAGTCAAAGCATTAGTTATTGGCAACACAGTTGCTCCAGCAAATAACAGTGCAGTATGTATTTACAGTGCTCTTGGTGTAGAGAGAAAAGGGGAGGGTTGGGAAATAGGTGATGAACGTGTGAGTGAAGGACAGGGAAAAGGTATAGTGACATATATACATCAGCTGTATTAGATATAGGACCTCTCCAGCCTAACATAGGTCAGTTGTTCCTAGGTATACACATAACTCTGAATGAACATCCACTGTTAAATCAATCTTTCATCAGAGCTTGTGGAGGAGGTGTATGTTGTCAACGTTTCGACCCCTAAAATGGAGGGTTAGTTCGGTCCTCACGATGGGATCTTCATCAGGACAGGGCTGAGAAGAGCACCTGTGAATAATCAGAAACGTGTGTAAGAAAGTACGGGAATGTACAGGGTGAATGCTAAAAATAGATCAGGTAGCGAATACCTACTTAGGACAACAGCAGGGATAGTCCGCTGTTCAATCGACACAGAAGGGCTCGTGAAAGCTCCTAAAGTCAGGGAGAAACACATTGTCAGATAACTAATAACAGGGGCAGTCTGCCTCACTGAAAGGTCTATGTGTTTCTAATACTTACTGATTCAACAATTAATGTAGACGCACTACAGAGGTTAATCAATCACTCGCAGTGGGAACTAATCCAAACAATCTACAGAAACGGGAAGAGAAACCGGGTACACTTCATGAGTGATGTTCGAAAACTGAGTCTACTGATTTCATAGAACATTCTCGTAAGAGAGCGATGACCCCGTGGTGGGCCTGGATGTTAAAGTAAATCTGAACCAGTCAGGGATCACACAGTGCCCATCGAAAAAGAGCCTGTGCAGGCATACAATGCTGAGCTGTGCGGTGGCTCTATAAAACGTAATGCATCTCTATCCCATGCATTGAAGGGGAAAGAGGAGGGAGTCAACCCTTCGTCCTGGCAGAAAGGATAAACTCCCTGACGTGTGTGGCCTTAATGAACGGCCGTGACCGTTGTATTGTTGCGCGGCAGCGTCTCTAGTCTGAATAACTGGTTGCCCTCGCGGTTAGTTAAATAAATACCTCATGGTAGCATGCGCGGTGCTGGCTGTGTGTGTGGGTACTAAGTATAATAAAAGGCCTCTACGCTCGGTGGTGCAAGTGCAAGAAACGGGGCGGGTGGAGCAAGTTCCAAGGAGTACTTGGTGAAACAATAGCCTCTGCGCATAACTGGCGGTGACAAACTCAATTCAACATGTTAAGCCGTTCAAAGAATATTAAACAGGCTCCTAACATGTGATCAGATGCTAACGCTAAAGCAGGGCTAGAGGGGGCTGGGGCTCGCTTACCTTGTTCCAGGCCATCCGGCTCGTGTGTGAGCACGGCACCGGCTGCAGGCTCTTATGAAGGTACCGGCGTGGCGCGCGTGCACCCGGCCGTGCCGCCGCTGGATACTGCCGAAAAAGGCTCGTCTGGTTCTAGCCAACCAGAGTTGAGGTTCCCTCATCAAGGCAAATCTGCGGAACAATCGTTCAGGGATCGGAGGGCCGGATCGATAATCGGCTGCTCCTGATGCGGAATGGCTGATCGGGCACAACGGGACGTGTAGTGTATCGTATTTGAACATGTCCTAGCTGTCTCGAGAGTCCTTCCTAGTCTAAGCCATGTCTACGTGTTTGCAATACACAGTTGCAGTATGCGATGTCGGGTTATCTAAAACGGTAAATGTGCAAAATCAAGTGTTATTTATGACGTATTGCGGGAGAAGTGTTCACAATTCAAACGTGACAATAAATGATGACGGGTTATGTATAATCTTCATTCGCTCGGTTCCAGTTGGAAGTACATGAGTTCTTGACATAACATTTATACGGGGTGCGTATATATAATCTTCATTCTCACAATATCTGTACGTGATACATGAGTTCTTAACATAACGTTTTAGGATGACGGGTTCTGTACATAGAATCTTACTCCCCACGGTTCCTGTGCTCAATGCATGCGATAATAACATTATTATTTCGTAGGTTGGCATTGTCTTATGTCGAATTTTAAACATCTGGTGCATGTGTATGCGTATGAAAGATTGTAGGGAACCATATGTACATGATTTTGACACTATGGTAGCATTGTCAGAAGTGTGAGTGAGAGTGCTCAAGTTAGTCACACTGGCATGCGTGTCTAGGCATTACATGTGGTGACATTGTAGTCGTGCACCGTGCAAGAATACTTGCATTTTGATGAGAAATATAAAATTACATCATATTTGGTTAAACATAACATCATTTAGACAGTGTACATCATATAGATCATAGTCATTCAGTAGTCAATCCAGCTAATTGGGCAACATTGCAGCAGAATCCGCTGTAACACTGCAGGGGCTCCATTAGTCGAACACTTCAAGGCCCACACACACACACCAGATTCAATGAAATGGTTGGTCCTTGAGAAGTTGTCCTTGGGAGCACGGGGAGGTGATTTGGGCCCCATTTTGAACTTAAGAGAGTGTAAATGGATGTATCTCCTGGACACTGTGAACAATGGGCTCAATGAACTAGATGTTACAGCAAACAAATGATGGACGGAATGCTGACAATGCAAACATTCTCCCCCAGTCAAAAGATCTGGGTTAAATCCATCGTTCTTTTGCCCACTACGCCACACCAGTTTGGACCCAGCCATATGCAAATCAGTCTTGACCCTGTGCCCCATGGGAACAGTCCAGACCGAACTGCCAGGCCAGGTCCTCCCTGGACCGGAAACAAGCATCCTGGGACGGGTTTCAGGGTATGTCACCCTTCTTCAGCCAGGCTAGCTTGAATACAGTGGCACAGTGAGCAAGGGACCCACGTCTGGGCATACCCATCCCACTTAGGGGCGAAAAGTGTTACAGCAAACAAATGATGGACGGAATGCTGACAATGCAAACATTCTCCCCAGTCAAAAGATCTGGGTTAAATCCATCGTTCTTTTGCCCACTCACGCCACCCCAGTTTGGACCCAGCCATATGCAAATCAGTCTTGACCCTGTGCCCCATGGGAACAGTCCAGACCGAACTGCCAGGCCAGGTCCTCCCTGGACCGGAAACAAGCATCCTGGGACCGGTTTCAGGGTATGTCACCCTTCTTCAGCCAGGCTAGCTTGAATCCAGTGGCACAGTGAGCAAGGGACCCACGTCTGGGCATACCCATCCCACTTAGGGCGAAAAGTGTTACAGCAAACAAATGATGGACGGAATGCTGACAATGCAAACATTCTCCCCAGTCAAAAGATCTGGGTTAAATCCATCGTTCTTTTGCCCACTACGCCACCCCAGTTTGGACCCAGCCATATGCAAATCAGTCTTGACCCTGTGCCCCATAGGAACAGTCCAGACCGAACTGCCAGGCCAGGTCCTCCCTGGACCGGAAACAAGCATCCTGGGACCGGTTTCAGGGTATGTCACCCTTCTTCAGCCAGGCTAGCTTGAATCCAGTGGCACAGTGAGCAAGGGACCCACGTCTGGGCATACCCATCCCACTTAGGGCGAAAAGTGTTACAGCAAACAAATGATGGACGGAATGCTGACAATGCAAACATTCTCCCCAGTCAAAAGATCTGGGTTAAATCCATCGTTCTTTTGCCCACTACGCCACCCCAGTTTGGACCCAGCCATATGCAAATCAGTCTTGACCCTGTGCCCCATGGGAACAGTCCAGACCGAACTGCCAGGCCAGGTCCTCCCTGGACCGGAAACAAGCATCCTGGGACCGGTTTCAGGGTATGTCACCCTTCTTCAGCCAGGCTAGCTTGAATCCAGTGGCACAGTGAGCAAGGGACCCACGTCTGGGCATACCCATCCCACTTAGGGCGAAAAGTGTTACAGCAAACAAATGATGGACGGAATGCTGACAATGCAAACATTCTCCCCCAGTGAGGACCTGGCTTGGCAGTTCGGGCTGGACTGTTCCCATGAGGCACAGGGTCAAGACTGATTTGCATATGGCTGGGTTCAAACTGGAATGGCATGGTGAGCCAAAAACGATGGATTTAGGCCCAGATCTCAGTACTGGGGTGAATGTATGACATTGTTCTGCATTCTGTCCATCAACTGTTGTTTTTGCATTTTTCACCCGAGTGGGACGGGTATGCCCAGACGTGGGTCCCGTGCTTTCATGCCACTGGAATCAAGCTATCCTGGCTGAAGAGGGTGAAACCCCAAGCCGGTCCTAGGATGCTTGTTTCCAGTCCAGGGAGGACCTGGCTTGGCAGTTCGGCTGGACTGTTCCCATGAGGCACAGGGTCAAGACTGATTTGCATATGGCTGGGTTCAAACTGGAATGGCATGGTGAGCAAAAACGATGGATTTAGGGCCCAGATCTCTGTACTGGGGTGAATGTATGACATTGTTCTGCATTCTGTCCATCAACTGTTGTTTTTGCATTTTTCACCCCGAGTGGGACGGGTATGCCCAGACGTGGGTCCCGTGCTCTCCATGCCACTGGAATCAAGCTATCCAGGCTGAAGAGGGTGAAACCCTGAAACCGGTCCTAGGATGCTTGTTTCCAGTCCAGGGAGGACCTGGCTTGGCAGTTCGGGCTGGACTGTTCCCATGAGGCACAGGGTCAAGACTGATTTGCATATGGCTGGGTTCAAACTGGAATGGCATGGTGAGCAAAAACGATGGATTTAGGCCCAGATCTCTGTACTGGGGTGAATGTATGACATTGTTCTGCATTCTGTCTATCAACTGTTGTTTTTGCATTTTCACCCCGAGTGGGACGGGTATGCCCAGATGTGGGTCCCGTGCTCTCCATGCCACTGGAATCAAGCTATCCTGGCTGAAGAGGGGTGAAACCCGAAACCGGTCCTAGGATGCTTGTTTCCAGTCCAGGGAGGACCTGACTTGGCAGTTCGGGCTGGACTGTTCCCATGAGGCACAGGGTCAAGACTGATTTGCATATGGCTGGGTTCAAACTGGAATGGCATGGTGAGCAAAAAACGATGGATTTAGGCCCAGATCTCTGTACTGGGGTGAATGTATGACATTGTTCTGCATTCTGTCCATCAACTGTTGTTTTTGCATTTTTCACCCCGAGTGGGACGGGTATGCCCAGACGTGGGTCCCGTGCTCTCCATGCCACTGGAATCAAGCTATCCTGGCTGCAGAGGGGTGAAACCCCGAAACCGGTCCTAGGATGCTTGTTTCCAGTCCAGGGAGGACCTGGCTTGGCAGTTCGGGCTGGACTGTTCCCATGAGGCACAGGTTCAAGACTGATTTGCATATGGCTGGGTTCAAACTGGAATGGCATGGTGAGCCAAAAAACGATGGATTTAGGCCCAGATCTCTGTACTGGGGTGAATGTATGACATTGTTCTGCATTCTGTCCATCAACTGTTGTTTTTGCATTTTTCACCCGAGTGGGACGGGTATGCCCAGACGTGGGTCCCGTGCTCTCCATGCCACTGGAATCAAGCTATCCTGGCTGAAGAGGGGTGAAACCCGAAACCGGTCCTAGGATGCTTGTTTCCAGTCCAGGGAGGACCTGGCTTGGCAGTTCGGGTTGGACTGTTCCCATGAGGCACAGGGTCAAGACTGATTTGCATATGGCTGGGTTCAAACTGGAATGGCATGGTGAGCAAAGAAACGATGGATTTAGGCCCAGATCTCTGTACTGGGGTGAATGTATGACATTGTTCTGCATTCTGTCCATCAACTGTTGTTTTTGCATTTTTCACCCCGAGTGGGACGGGTATGCCCAGACGTGGGTCCCGTGCTCTCCATGCCACTGGAATCAAGCTATCCTGGCTGAAGAGGGTGAAACCCCGAAACCGGTCCTAGGATGCTTGTTTCCAGTCCAGGGAGGACCTGGCTTGGCAGTTCGGGCTGGACTGTTCCCATGAGGCACAGGGTCAAGACTGATTTGCATATGGCTGGGTTCAAACTGGAATGGCATGGTGAGCAAAAAACTATGGATTTAGGCCCAGATCTCTGTACTGGGGTGAATGTATGACATTGTTCTGCATTCTGTCCATCAACTGTTGTTTTTGCATTTTTACCCCGAGTGGGACGGGTATGCCCAGACGTGGGTCCCGTGCTCTCCATGCCACTGGAATCAAGCTATCCTGGCTGAAGAGGGTGAAACCCCGAAACCGGTCCTAGGATGCTTGTTTCCAGTCCAGGGAGGACCTGGCTTGGCAGTTCGGGCTGCACTGTTCCCATGAGGCACAGGGTCAAGACTGATTTGCATATGGCTGGGTTCAAACTGGAATGGCATGGTGAGCAAAAACGATGGATTTAGGCCCAGATCTCTGTACTGGGGTGAATGTATGACATTGTTCTGCATTCTGTCCATCAACTGTTGTTTTTGCATTTTTCACCCCGAGTGGGACGGGTATGCCCAGACGTGGGTCCCGTGCTCTCCATGCCACTGGAATCAAGCTATCCTGGCTGAAGAGGGTGAAACCCCGAAACCGGTCCTAGGATGCTTGTTTCCAGTCCAGGGAGGACCTGGCTTGGCAGTTCGGGCTGGACTGTTCCCATGAGGCACAGGGTCAAGACTGATTTGCATATGGCTGGGTTCAAACTGGAATGGCATGGTGAGCAAAAACGATGGATTTAGGCCCAGATCTCTGTACTGGGGTGAATGTATGACATTGTTCTGCATTCTGTCCATCAACTGTTGTTTTTGCATTTTTCACCCCGAGTGGGACAGGTATGCCCAGACGTGGGTCCCGTGCTCTCCATGCCACTGGAATCAAGCTATCCTGGCTGAAGAGGGGTGAAACCCGAAACCGGTCCTAGGATGCTTGTTTCCAGTCCAGGGAGGACCTGGCTTGGCAGTTCGGGCTGGACTGTTCCCATGAGGCACAGGGTCAAGACTGATTTGCATATGGCTGGGTTCAAACTGGAATGGCATGGTGAGCAAAAAAACGATGGATTTAGGCCCAGATCTCTGTACTGTATGACATTGTTCTGCATTCTGTCCATCAACTGATGTTTTTTCAATGAACTAGATGGCACAAATGCCCAATTAGCTGGATTGACTACTGAATGACTATGATCTATATGATGTACACTGTCTAAATGATGTTATGTTTAACCAAATATGATGTAATTTTATATTTATCATCAAAATGCAAGTATTCTTGCACGGTGCACGACTACAATGTCACCACATGTAATGCCTAGACACGCATGCCAGTGTGACTAACTTGAGCACTCTCACTCACACTTCTGACAATGCTACCATAGTGTCAAAATCATGTACATATGGTTCCCTACAATCTTTCATACGCATACACATGCACCAGATGTTTAAAATTCGACATAAGACAATGCCAACCTATGAAATAATAATGTTATTATCGCATGCATTGAGCACAGGAACCGTGGGGAGTAAGATTCTATGTACAGAACCCGTCATCCTAAAACGTTATGTTAAGAACTCATGTATCACGTACAGATATTGTGAGAATGAAGATTATATATACGCACCCCGTATAAATGTTATGTCAAGAACTCATGTACTTCCAACTGGAACCGAGTGAATTAAGATTATACATAACCCGTCATCATTTATTGTCACGTTTGAATTGTGAACACTTTTCCCGCAATACGTCATAAATAACACTTGATTTTGCACATTTACCGTTTTAGATAACCCGACATCGCATACTGCAACTGTGTATTGCAAACACGTAAACATGGCTTAGACTAGGAAGGACTCTCGAGACAGCTAGGACATGTTCAAATACGATACACTACACGTCCCGTTGTGCCCGATCAGCCATTCCGCATCAGGAGCAGCCAATTATCGATCCGGCCCTCCGATCCCTGAACGATTGTTCCGCAGATTTGCCTTGATGAGGGAACCTCAACTCTGGTTGGCTGGAACCAGACGAGCCTTTTTCGGCAGTATCCAGCGGCGGCACGGCCGGGTGCACGCGCGCCACGCTGGTACCTTCATCAGAGCCTGCAGCCGGCCCCGCGCTCACACACGAGCCGGATGGCCTGGAACAAGGTAAGCGAGCCCCAGCCCCCTCTAGCCCTGCTTTAGCGTTAGCATCTGATCACATGTTAGGAGCCTGTTTAATATTCTTTGAACGGCTTAACATGTTGAATTGAGTTTGTCACCGCCAGTTATGCGCAGAGGCTATTGTTTCACCAAGTACTCCTTGGAACTTGCTCCACCCGCCCCGTTTCTTGCACTTGCACCACCGAGCGTAGAGGCCTTTTATTATACTTAGTACCCACACACACAGCCAGCACCGCGCATGCTACCATGAGGTATTTATTTAACTAACCGCGAGGGCAACCAGTGATTCAGACTAGAGACGCTGCCGCGCAACAATACAACGGTCACGGCCGTTCATTAAGGCCACACACGTCAGGGAGTTTATCCTTTCTGCCAGGACGAAGGGGTGACTCCCTCCTCTTTCCCCTTCAATGCACGGGATAGAGATGCATTACGTTTTATAGAGCCACCGCACAGCTCAGCATTGTATGCCTGCACAGGCTCTTTTTAGATGGGCACTGCGTGTTCCCTGACTGGTTCAGATTCACTTTAACATCCAGGCCCACAACGGGGTCATCGCTCTCTTACGAGAATGTTCTATGAAATCAGTAGACTCAGTTTTCGAACATCACTCATGAAGTGTACCCGGTTTCTCTTCCCGTTTCTGTAGATTGTTTGGATTAGTTCCCACTGCGAGTGATTGATTAACCTCTGTAGTGCGTCTACATTAATTGTTGAATCAGTAAGTATTAGAAACACATAGACCTTTCAGTGAGGCAGACTGCCCCTGTTATTAGTTATCTGACAATTTGTTTCTCCCTGACTTTAGGAGCTTTCACGAGCCCTTCTGTTTCATATGAACAGCAGGGATTATCCCTGCTGTTGTCCTAAGTAGGTATTCGCTACATGATCTATTTTTAGCATTCACCCTGTACATACCCGCACTTTCTTACACACGTTTCCGATTATTCACAGGTGCTCTTCTCAGCCCTGTCCTGATGAAGACCCCATCGTAAGTACCGAACTAACCCTCCATTTTAGGGGTCGAAACGTTGACAACATACACCTCCTCCACAAGCTCTGATGAAAGATTGATTTAACAGTGGATGTTCATTCAGAGTTATGTGTATTCCTAGGAACAACTGACCTATGTTAGGCTAGAGAGGTCCTATATCTAATACAGCTGATGTATATATGTCACTATACCTTTTCTCTGTCCTTCACTCACACGTTCATCACCTATTTCCCAACCCTCCCTTTTTCTCTCTACACCAAGAGCACTGTAAATACATACTGCACTGTTATTTGCTGTAGCAACTGTGTTGCCAATAACTAATGCTTTGACTAAAAGTGCATTCAGTGTCTATAATCCATGAATAAAATGGATGTATGCATCTAAAGAATAATATGAGTGGTGAATGCTATATCATTTTTGTTTTGCTACAAGAGTTGCTACCGCGACCACTTATTTGATTGTACTGCAATACTTACCCAGGTCGGGTAGTTTTTTGTGGGTTACCCCTTTGATACTCAACACTGAATGAAACAAGGACACTACAGAGTAATGTCCAGACGAAAAGGACCACCACTGGGGAAGTAAAAAGTGTCACGGCAAGACCTGTCTGGATCCCTAAAGTCGGAGATCTGGTCAGAGAGAAAATAGCGGACAAAAAAGAATTTGGGCCATCATACAGAAAGCCTGTACCTGTCCTGGCAGTTGAAGGAACAAGAACAGTACTTCTGCCACCTCTTGCCGGTAAAAAGGAGAAAAGATTTGTCTCAATTGACCTAATCAAACCACACTATGTGGCCGATACTGAGTAGTAGGCCGCATGGACTCCGGAGTAACAGACACCCTCCTGTCACAACTATACAAGAAGTTCAAACAGAAAGACTCATCACGTTTGAAGGGTCACCTACACGGAATGAAGGACTAAACAACAATGCAATGGAACTTGTTCCTCTTGAAACTGAAGTTCAAAATGGGAACTCAACTGAAAGCCAAATTTCAATTCGACCAAACACGGATATCTACGTCAACATGCCCCAACAAGAGCAAGCTACAGTTTCCACAAAACCTGCGGAACTACCAAAAATTGATCGAACTGCATCTGGCTATTTCATTGACTTTGACACGTTTTCGTTAGATCCAAGCGAACCTGAAATGACGCCAGCCCAAAAAACTAATCTACAGCGATTTAAAGATTTTATGAACTTTCTTAAAAAGTCTTACCTGGAATCACCTTGGGTACAACTCTAGGTATCTACAAGAATACTTTTGTTTTTTTTCTGGATAGGCCTAGTAACTTTTTTTTGTATGCTTATTAATGGAACTTATCTTCGAGAAAGCTCTGCGGCACAAAAAGTGAATGTGATTCTGAAACCGCATCTATCATCACATCGTGAAAGAAGAGACCTATCGTCAGTGAACATTACAGCAGTTCCTATACCTGATGGTATAATATGGGACAAGGTTGATTACGATATATTTGGCCCGACTGAACATTTAAAAATACCACACTTATTTAAGAATTCATTAAGTGATATCATTACCTCCAGTACATTTTCCGATGATTGGGATTATGAAACTGTAAATAATATGTTGTCTGATTTAGAAAAATCTGCTTCTTTTTCTAATAATGAAATGTTAGAGGGCACATCAGACTTTGAAACAATGTATTGCTATCAACATTATGGTCATCACTTCCTGCATAAATCTGCTATTCCCAGAAATGTTTTCACATACCACCAATGGGAACATTGCCCAACACCGCTGAAAAGCAGTTCAAAAACATTTGTACAAAAGTTTCAATATTTTACAGTGTTTAACAAATCAGACCCAGCCTCATATTATTATAAGGTTGCACCAACACCAGCACGGAACAGATTTATTCTGCTACCTTTATTGCCCAATTGCCTGAACAGGGTTTCAACTTATGGAAAGACACCATAGACTTAAAATCGGTCTGGGGTACTAGGGACTGGCAGGTACAGGGAACGTGACCACTTACATCACGGTGGGGGACAATAGAATCCTCAATACACCGACCATTTATTTTAATTACCATACAGATGCCAGTTACATTAAAATTGGTTTGACATCTGTAATGGCCTTCTAAATCTCACTTTCTGTTTGCAAGGGCCCCCACTTAGCTTAGAAGTGCATCCCTGTCATCAGGTGTATGCCCGCCCTCCATCAAACCAAGTTTTTAGAGGGCGAAGACTGGTCAATGATGAAGCATGACACCAGGTGGTGTGTGAGACCAGTCTTTCACTTTTTGTGAGATGCCTGCACTCACAAAGTAACACTGTAGCACTTAGGTCACTTGACTGGGAGCGGCTCTTTTTGTGCTTAACATTGTATGTTGGAGGCTGCCTGCTCCTAGTGCCCCGTGCCTCTGGTTCCCTTCCCTAGATCTTCTCTGGGGCTTTGGTGGTTATACTATTTAGAGCATGCCTTATTCCTCAGCAAATAATGTTTTTGAATGAAACAGTGCAACAAACGACCTGCCTTGGATTAGCAAAGAATAAAGATTTGAATACACCTCGGATACCCACACCATCAAACACTGAGGGTAATATAACATTGCAAGAAGAGGTTACACTAGATGATCCTGCAATACAATAGATCAGACCACGATTGGAAGGGATGGTTGATTTGGCCCGTAGACACCAATAACTGTCAGGAAAGATTCTTGGGTAAAACTAAAGGATTTAGTATCAATAGGCCAGATCCACGTTATGTACAGAGACAACACCCAGGGGTAGTGACATTATACAGTGTTGGGAAGTTATGCCTCAATTGGCTAAAGACCTCAACACTTACACACGTGAAACAACACTTATCCTTACTTTCAGAGGATGTGGACCTATGGGATTTTTTATTAGGTCCTAGGAAGCCACGCTACAAACGTTTCTATTATGCTGTCTACAATGAGATTTGGAAAATATCACAGCAAGAGGCCGCGGAAAGATTACGAGAAATAGATCGTATAATTCTAAATCTTGTGCAATTGATGTACTAGAACAGGATCTGTCCATATTACAACAAGGGCAATCACAATTGCGTTCTATTATGTTATTAAGCTGGACGCTGCAATCTTTGCGAGCAGTCTATGTGCCTTGGTGTTTCATAAACAGTACTTCTCTGTTTCCTTCGTACAATCTGACAGAAAAACAGATAGAGATGGCACAAAGGGGAGCAAAATATACAATGCTGCGTATTGAAAAACTGGATAGATTAGCATTTACAGTGGCAGAGTCACCGTCCACGGAATGGCTAATCCATGGCCACATAACTATTCCGGTCACAACTTTTCAATTCCAATATTGCCTTGAACAAATGCAGGCAGATATGAAGAAATGGGTAGGGAATTCATCAAGGAATCTTGGGAATTACCATACAGATTTCGATGCCGGAGTGGGGTAAAAGAAGTGTTTCTGAGCGGTACAAACTGCGAGAATACTTTAAGTGGATCACTTATATGCCAGGATATAATGCTTCATGGGGCCTGTAACGGTTCAGTAGCAAATTTGTCCTGTCACTTAAGGGGTGCCCCAGCTGCAGTGATCACTCCAGTGTTCAGGCTACTTTCGAATGGGAGTTACTTGATGAGGAACAATCAAGGTTGCTGTGGGATGCTTCCGGGCATCGCATATCCGGTAACGGTGAGCTCCAGGGTTACTTGCTGTATGCAAGTATTGTTTCCACCAACACATACAGTCTGGGAGGCGCCGTTATCGCCTTCACTAAATTTTTCTTTAATACGGTTTGATGCTTTGAGCAGAATGAAAGCCATGCTTATACAGAAATCCGTGCCCTTAACCTCCGCTCGAGAGACTTTTGATCTTCAAGTAGCAAGGTCTTTGGCAGAGATACAGGCACTCATACGTACCAATTGCCACTTCCGTTTCGCAGAAATGGTAAATCGTATCTTTAACATGTCTGATACGACAGGCATCGTCCACCTATTTAAGACCATAGGGTCTGGACTATTAAGCACCTTTCAGACAGTCCTCTGAGTTATACCAAACTTTATGCACTCCGTATTTGGAAGCATTTTTGGAGGGCTGCCGCTGATCCTGTTCCTAATAGCAGGTATCCTGATTGTCGTTTTTCTGCTACGCAATGGACGTCCCAGTCACCAAGGAGATGGACACAGTACTCCTGGAGAGAAAATACTGTGATCCCATGGTACAACTTGTAGGCACACCTCGCCTAAGGGAACTAAGTGCTTCTTGGTTCTTGTCATTTAGACCAGTCTGGATGGACTGCATCTTACCTGCCCGCCGATGCCTGTTTTCGGAGAAGAATGCTTGTTGGATCTCTGTCTGACACTCCCATCATGTGCGCAACCGGACGTTGATGCTTTACTGGACCCGATAACGGCCCATGTTCTGCAGTGTCCCCAGCGTATTCCCATGTTGATGGCAGCATTCCTAGAGCCACCACAGGTAGTATCTGCTCCTGTTGGTATGGACACCGGCTCCTCCTCTGACACCCAGGCCTTGGATGGCGCACAGGCTGCCCCAGCACCGGCTGTGGACAGTACGGAAGATCATCTGTGCTCAATTGACATAATATGCGAGGTGTTACAGGGACCGCCAACTGCGGAGGCAAGCAACGAGAATGTTGCGTCTACCAGCCAGGACACATAAACATTTGACTCATTATTTCCTGTCGTGTGCTGGGAAAAAATTCGACTTTTTGGAAAACAAACAGAAAATTGGAACTCCATATCAAAATTGACATTCTTTCTGAGCATGCATGGCTTACAAATGTTTGCAGTAGTTCGAACTATACCTATGGACATATTAGAGCTATAGCTTGAGTGTCAATTTCCATTTTTTTTAACCTCTTTTAGAATCTTTTTTGAACCTTTTTAACGTTTTAAACATTGTTTTTAAGAAAAAGAAAAAAAAGCTACTGTTTTTACTATTTACTATAGACCATTAGGTATATATACATCACATCTTGCTAAGATAAGACAGAGGAGAACGAGACTTTCCGGCCAACACACTGACCAGAGACGCTGAGGTTCCTGCATGCAGACACTCCAGCTCGCAGTGGTCTAAAACATCCCTCGCGGGGTGTCCAGCTCGAGACCAGGACGGGGTCCCACAGTCTCTCACTTCAGGTAATGGGGCTGACTAAATCCTAGAGGGATTCTTGGCTTAACACCTACACACAGGCTAGGTACACTTAGGTACATCTAGTTAGGGAGGCATCGTAGGAGTACGCATCTTTTATCATGTGTTTTATATATTCGTATGTATTTATGATTATAGTAAGATGGTAGAGCTATACCATCCATTTACATTTATCGTACTGCTAATCATTTATATCTTATACTGCCTAACGGTTGTTGCAGCTCATTTATTTTACACCATCATAACAACTGTTCAATAAATGCTTATTGAAAATGCCCAGCCTGTTTATTCGGTGTATTTTTCTGAGACAGACTAAGTAAGCACGAGTGACTGAGCGAAAGGTAGTATATTGTTTCCACAGTCCTGAGGGATCAGGGTTTTCATGTTCGATGGTTGCCAAGAACTATTCTCTCCTTGGTAAGAGGAGATTCTAGTGGCACTGTGAGCTAGTTGGTACAAAAAGGGCCAACATACCCGGTGGGGGTGATCCGAGTTCATCTGACACCAATCCTACAGTGTATGTTGTCTAAACTTGCAGATCCTGTATATTTCTTATAGGAACTACACGACAGGAGATGTAATGGGTCCAGCCATTAAAGCGAATCAGATGTCGAGTTCTTTCACCAGACCCTGTCTACAATTCTGTGAAACGACAAAGTTGCATCCGTGATGCTTGCCTGGGCATTCAGGAGCCCTTTCTGCTAATCTCTCTCCTGCCACTGTGGTCCATTTGCATTTCAGTTTCTCGCCACCTTTCACCTTGGCAATTTGTTACAGTGATATTTGCCACTCCTATCAGCCAAGCAATCTGACCCCTTCTAGGTAGAGTGACAGCATTTCGTTTTACAAAAGAACTGGTGATTTCACATGCAGTGTGCGCACTCCATTTTGGAAGCAGTAGTTCACCTTAGCAGGTGAACACAAAATTGCTGCCAGCAGAGTGGGCCTGCCGGGCACACGGGGTGAGTGAATGATTAAAAATAGATTTTGACCTATGCTTTCTAAGCAAAACCGGAAACTAAATGTGGGACGAACTCAAATCTGTCCATGGGTGCTTTGGTTTTGCATGGAGATAAAGACAGCTGGCTAAAAAATATTTTAAAAAATATCGCTGACGTAGTCTGTGAAGCCGCTTACCTAACAAGCCTAAAGGAAAACATCAGCGTGAAAGACCGCTTTTGTTTCAGTTGCTGCAGAGAAGCGAGGGGAGGGAGAGAATGTGTCCTTACGGCCAAAGCTGCCGACTTTGGAGAGGGAACCGGGTTCAAGCCTGGGCGTCCACTCAACATTGTGATTTTGGGCAAATCACTTAATCTGAACTAAAATGAATGTGTCCTTGTGTAACATCCCTGGTGCTCATGTAAAGCACTCCAATACCTTCCGGTCGAATTTGCACTAAATAAAACTACAAAAAAAAACACCTGACGTACAAGAGCCAGATGGCAGGAGGGAAGAGAGGCCATCACAGGCTGTACGGTGTGATGGCCAACGAAAATTCTCTCCGAGTGAAATCCCCGGAAAGAGAGCTAAACATACAAAGGAGGGACTCTTACAGAAATGCACCAATAAAAAGCCAGCATTTCTGAATGCCACAGATAGCAACCAGTGGCAATGGGTGAGTGTGCCAAACCCCACAGAACAGATATAACAGGTCCATCGGAGCTCGAACTAAAAAGGCAATTTATGATGTGACATACTCCTGCCTCCCCGCACCCGCAAGGTGTTAGTTTCAAACAGGTATGCGCTGTAAAATTAGACATGTATGCACTTCACTGCACTTTATTGTATGTACTAATGTTTTTTTTGGTGTGCATTAATGGTTTTATTGGCTGTCCTACTTTTAGCAATGGTTTTTAGTAACTATGCAAAACAAAAATAAACTTGAAACTTGAAACCTATTTAGTATAAGTGTTAGTGAGAGTGTCAGAATATATTTTTGTAATCTTCAAAAGATTGCTTAGAGTTTAAAAGAGGAGGACATTTTAAAAGAAGGAGTTCTGAGACGTTTTGTAGATTACTGTGAACTAAACAAAATAACAGTAAAAAGAAACAAGCATTGGAAATGCAATAGGTCTCGCATTTGTTAGAGTTGGAGCTATTGGCATTGTAAATGGCAATGTTTTTTACTTATGTGTTATGGAGTGTATGTATGTGGTGTGTTGTGGAAGTATGTAGGTTGGATTGGATTACTTAGTTGTCTAATTGTGTGGCATGGAATTGTGTGGTGTGGAGTGGATTTGTGAATTGGAATTATGTTGCATGATGTGCTGTGGAATTATGTGGATAGTAATTATGTGGAATTGAGTGAACTGGAATTATGTGGAGTGGGATTGTGTTTTTTTGGAGTGTAATTATGTGGAATGTCAAGTCAAAGATAGCTTTATTCGATAACAAGTATCTTAAAAGCAATAACATTCATACAATCATCAATAAAAATACGAGTTATCAGATAAGCAACAGTTAAAAAATATGCAAATCCATAAACACAATAATTTCCAGAAGATAGCAAGGACAAACTATTACATATAAAAACTTGATACAACAATAAACTTAATTCGATTCCAACATACATGCATAATATTATATAAAGTGACAGTGCAATAAAAATAAACAGACCAATTGACCTCAAGATAAAAATAATATAAAAACATGATAATTCATTGAAGTGTCTCACGTAAGAATTTAAACCTTACTATCCAAACACGGCCAAGGTACTTGGCCACGCCACAGGCAAAGAGGGTCCTTGCATCCGACTTCAGAATGCGCAAAGCAGCACTATGTTCATAAGTGCCCAATTGGCTGCAGATGGGTTTGAGCCATCTTGTTCTAGCCCTCTTATATGCAGGGCAAGCAAACATAAGGTGGGACACACTCTCAGTTGGCGCCTTACAGCAGGGACAATCCGCTGCTGTCTAAAGTGGGGCGCTCCACTTTACAGTTAACTCTCATACCGGGAGTGAACCCACCCTAAACTGTATGTAAAGTGCCCTATCCCGTGGCGACTGGATAAAGTCTAAATATGGTTCTAAAAGTATACGCTGCTTGTGAAGATAAAATTCTTCTGCAAGTCTTCCTAATCTCAAGTTGCTAAGCTCTTGGGCATCAACCCATGCCCAATATCGCTTTTGAGCTCAGTCTTACTAGGTGGGGTTTGGGTATCCCACGACTCCTTGAGGCCAAGCGCAAAAAGTGTTTTTTTGAGATTAAGCAGCCAACTAATTCTTTGGTTACCATCTAAGGACATCAATTCTGTGAGCGCGGAGGCGTGGCTGGCAAGCTCAGGAGTCCGTCGCAGGCGGGCCCAGAATAACAAGGGCCTCAGCCTGGCTATGTCTCTAAAAGAACGCCTGCCCATGTCGCTCATCAGGGGTTTTAGTGGTACATTGCAGGGGAGCATCACTAGATCTCTTAAAAATTTATGTTCAGATCTGCTAATTCCATCTACATTGTCGAAACCCCATAATTCGGCACCATAAAGGGCTGAACTAACTGCTTTAGCTGCATAGATCGTAAGAGCAGGAGCCACAGGTCTGCTCTGCGAGGAGCGATGTTCTCTAGCTAATGCTCCTGCCGCACGTTTGTGGCTCAAAAGCATTTTGTCGATGTGGTGCCTCCAATGCATTTTCTCAGCGAGCCGAATACCTAGATAATCAAACGTTGGGACTCGCTCTAAGCGGGTTCCATCTAAAGTAAAATTACCTCTATATGGCCTATAGGGGTTAAACGCCATAAGCTTTGTTTTGGAGGTGTTAACAATCAGCCCCCTAGACTCACAAAAAAGATGGAATCTATCTAGGAGCTTTTGTAGCCCAGCCGGTGTCTTAGACATAAGGAGTGTGTCGTCTGCGAAGAGCAGAGTAGGGACCCTATCTCCTGCCAGGGCAGGGGCATCAGATGGAAATTCTTTGAGAAAGCTAACCACCCCGTTCATATATAAGGAGAACAGGGTGGGCGCCATGACACAACCCTGGCGTACTCCTCTATTTAGAGGGATCCTATCTGTCTTCTGGTCTTGGGACCCCCACCTCACTTGGGCATAATTGCCCTCGTGGAGACGAATCAAGAGATTCAGAACCATCGGTGGGATCCTCATATCATCTAGTAGATGCCACAACTGCCAAATAAAGACTGCCCGTGCCAATTACAACAACCTTCCAGTAAATTAAAAGCAATCTAAATGCTTGATCCACCGTCCCTGTGCAGGCCCTGAATCCCACTTGATACTGGGAGCGGATATTCTCATCATCTACCCAGTGATGAATTCTCTGTAACTACACCCTGCCAACTACTTTCTGCATAGCATCAATCAAACTGATTGGGCGGTAGTTGGCAGGGTCATCCCTTGCACCTTTTTTAAAAAGGGGTACCACCTCAGCACCTTTCCATGAGTCAGGCACTGCACTACCCTTCGCAATAGAATTCATTAAAAGCGTAATATAGTTTGCCCATTTGGGGGATCTGCAAGAAAAGATCTCCCGGGAGGCCATCTGGTCCCGAGGCTTTTGCTGGAACTATTTTCCTTATGGCCGCCTCTACTTCTTCTGGAATGAAAAGGTCAGTAGCATTCAAAATGGGACAGGCACTTAAGTGGTCAACTAAACCATCTTGGCAAGTTGGATTAGACCCAGAATAAAGTTTCCCAAAATGATTATACCAGTCCTGATTTGTAATATGATTAGGAATTAAGTCAGGGTCTTTATTACCTGACCGCCTAACCATGTTCCAAAAGAGATTGGGATCCCTGGCTACACTTGCATCCTTTAGGTTCTGCCAGTGAGTCTCATCCCACTCAAGCTTTGCATGGATAACAGCAGTTTTGTAGTCCTTTCTGGTTTCTCTTACTAAGGAACAATTTCTGCTTTTTATTGCTAAAATCAAGGCCTTTTTCTTCTGTCTACAATCCCCATTGAACCAAGTCTGGCGATTTTTACGGCATACGCCTGATTTACCAACATGGTTCACTATAATAAAAAAAGACCCCATCTGAGCTATCATTCTTTCATATAATTCTGGGATCTTTGACAATCCATCTGTTTCGCTAAGGACCTCCCGCAGTTTGAGAGTATTTTCACTGAGAGCATGCCTAATCTCAACCATTTGGGATTCTTGTGCAGCAACTCTAGGCCATTTAAGGTACCTTCTGCAATTTGAAGGGACCAATTCTTTTGTCATCATAAGGGAGCCTACACCCTGGTCTGGGGGGAAAGGAGGAGCCCAGGGGGTTTCCATAATCAGACTTAATATGTTATGATCACTATCAGCTGAAGGAACCACTTCCATATCTAATATAGTTCTCCAAAGTCTAATGTCAACTAGTATATAATCAATTCGAGAGGGACAAGACACTCTGTTGTATGTATTAGCCCCTACAGTGTCAGAGGGAGTTCTACCATTTACAGCCCTTAATCCAATTTCTAAAGTGAGTGCACTGATCTGAATTGCCACCTGGGACCATTTCTTGATAGGAGGTATATTTAGCAATGGGACACCCCACTTGGTATCATCTTCCTCAACCCCCAGCAAATCTTCAGAGCTTAAAGGCTCGAAGGTACAATTAAAATCCCCAGCGATCATAACATATGAATCTGACGGGCAGTTGGATAACTCCTGTTCCAGTGACAAGACAATACTTGATACTTTACCCCCTGGTGTCCCCCTTATATAAACATTAAACAACTCAAGGGTTTCCCCTCCTCTACTTCCCTTGATCAAGAGCCACATGATATCTGGGCTCGCACATTGATGTTCAGTGATTTTACAAGCCATATCGATCTTGGCCCAAACAATAAGACCTCCAGAGGGCCGCCCCCTCCCCATGGGAACGGCAGAAGTAAAAAAACAAGTATAACCAGACTTATATAGTGGAACTAGGCTCCATGTTTCTTGGAATATACAGATGTGATATTCCTCAATCAAATCATTCCAATCTGGTAACAGCAATTTACTTTGGAGACCTGCCACATTCCAGGAAAGGATTTTAAGCTGGGAAGTTGGAATTCCATTACACAAAGGGATTTGTTGGGCCAAGGGGAGTAGAACAGAAGATGGGACAGAGATATTGGTAAATGCTGCAGCCCCCTGATCCCTTGAGCTGCAGCCAGGATGGCCACTATGACTATCAGGTATTACCCAGGTTGGAAATTGTTCAGAAACGGAACATAATTGGATAATGCTAGGGGCGCTTTGGATGTCAGTAGTTAGGGTGGATTCGATTTCCTGCCGGGGCTGGGAATCATGACATAGTCAATCAACCGCCTCGAGTAAGGACCCTCTTAATGTGGGCAATGGTATCACATTATCATAAGCCCTAGCTGCAGCAATTGTCGGAAAGCGCCTAATCTGGATGGATGAAGAATCCGGGGGACAGGTCCTATACTCTAATGCCAGAAGATTTTCCGCCAGGTCAGGGCTGGTCAGGATAAGTTCGATGCAGCCCATAGGTTTATTGTTGGACATGCATCTCCGTACCCTTATTATGTCTTCCCTAATCAGCGAGCGGCAACCCCTAACATGACGTAACCAATGTATGGATTTATTTTTCAAGGATTCATCATTCTCATGTCTTCTGCTAGAAACAATTTTAGGGACATTAACCAAAAATACTGTCTGTGCCTGTAGAGGAGAACAGATAGATTGCTTATTCTGTTGGGCTTGAGCTTTAGTGCCCAAAGATGGATCTGTTAAAACATTAATAGACCTTTTATGATTTGCAGTAACTTGAGAATAGAGTTGCTTTTGCTGAGTACTACAGGGATGAGCTTCGAGGGGGCCTATCTGCTTAATAGACGGAACCATAGTGGCTCGTCGAGATGGAACTACAGGAGCGTGCGACTGGGCACTACTTATAAAATCTCCTACTTTTGATACCTGTTGTAAATTAGGTAGTGGGGAGACAGCTGGTATATGCAATGTGCTGTTAAGAACTAGCATTTTGACAGTGCCTACAAGCTCCTCAATCATCACCTTCAATGACCCAACCTCCTCCTTAAGTGAGATAACAGTCTGGAGAAGAGTCTGGGGTGGAACAAAACAAGTGGGAGCTATCTCAGTTGAGCTCTTCTCAAAGGTTGGAATGGGCTGTAGGGGTTGCACTTCCTCGCAGGAGTCAGGCTCCCAGCCAATACTGCAAATCGGTTTGTACAAATAATTAGAGGCTCCCGGTGGCCTATGGCTTCATGAGCGGGAAGAATGGGCAATTGGGGGGGGAGTGTTGATCAACGAGTGTGGCTCGAGGCCCGAATGGGTGGTCTCATAACCGCTCACTGCACCCTTACGTAAAGATTTTTGAAACATTGGGGGACAGTAACTGGGCGCGAGGGGATAGGATCCTTGTCATGTAAAGAGTTAACATAGTCAGAGGGGGCTGGTAGTTCAACTCCTAAAAGCCCTTCACATTCCGTAATAAGATTATCAATTCTATTCATAACGCAATTGTTAGTAACAGTTGCAGTCTTTACTACTTTCCTTGCCTTTTTCCCCTTGACTGCCCCTCTAGCAGAGCCAATTTCCCCCCCTGTGCTCTCCATAGTTTGTCTTTTGCCCATTCCTACGCCGATAATAAAAACTTTAGGTCAACAACAAATTCACAAAAGGAATATTTATACCAACAAGGAGGAAAACGTAGGATTTAGAACATCAATCCCCCTGTACTATATATAGTCGACTTTAGAACACCCAAAAGAGAGTAGATGACGAGCAATAAAAAAGGATTGCACAGCCTTGACTCAACACAGTACCTTAAAAAAGTCTTCAAAAGGTCTTTGTAGAAGGTGTGTCCCAGAAATGAAATGAAAGGGGACTGGCCCTGCCCTGCCTCTTCCTGGCGATGACGGGATAGGATGGGCCCGCCCTTGGCCCGGGCTTTGCCCGCGCGCGTCCCGCGCCGCGGGTGAGGAGGCAGCGCTTTAAGCGCGATGGCAACGCCTCCCCCTCACTAGCGGCAGCTGTGGGCGTCGCACTGGTCTCTGGGACTTGCAGTCCCCTTTACTGCTGGTGCTGTGAGGTGGAACAGCCGCGTCGTGCCCTGGGACTCCAGTCCCACCAGGGCTAAAAGGCAGATGTGAAAGACCCCCTTGGTCCATGGAGCGCTGAAACGGAATGTGCAAAGCAGAGTGATGTCCCGCGCCGCGGGGGGAGAGGCAGCGCTTTAAGCGCGATGGCAACGCCTCCCCCTCACTAGCGGCAGCTGTGGGCGTCACACTGGTCTCTGGGACTTGCAGTCCCCTTTACTGCTGGTGCTGCGAGGTGGAACAGCCGCGTCGTGCCCTGGGAATCCAGTCCCACCAGGGCTAAAAGGCAGATGTGAAAGACCCCCTTTGTCTATGGAGCGCTGAAACGGAGAGTGCAAAGCAGAGTGATGTCCCGCGCCGCGGGGGGAGAGGCAGCGCTTTAAGCGCGATGGCAACGCCTCCCCCTCACTAGCGGCAGCTGTGGGCGTCGCACTGGTCTCTGGGACTTGCAGTCCCCTTTACTGCTGGTGCTGCGAGGTGGAACAGCCGCGTCGTGCCCTGGGACTCCAGTCCCACCAGGGCTAAAAGGCAGATGTGAAAGACCCCCTTGGTCTATGGAGCGCTATTGGTGTTTCCAGTAAAAGAAAAGCTGAATGGACACACGCAGAGCCATCGTCAAAACCCCCGTCCGAACTCCATGAATGGGTTGGCGCATGTAGAACTAAGATCTGTGTGGCGTAGTCCTTTGCGTGTACCAAGGCTGGGCAGGACACTACAGCAGGTATCTCTTCTTCCGGGTTGTCCTTGCTGGTTGCAGCATCCTTCGCCGGCTCCTCGTCAGGGCTTCCTCCGGCTGTAGTGCATCAAGGTCGTTCCCGGTTCCACTCGTGTAACTCCAGCAATCTGGGACTCTGAAACCGATTGTGGATTCCAGAGAGATGTGTTGAATTTGGTTTATATCAGATGGTGTGGAAGCCACAGCGTGGCTGCTTCTCAAAGCTCTCTCCACGTTTCAGGGCTCTCTCCTTGCTGTCGAAGATGGGGAAGGCTGCGCCATTCATCCTCCAACCCGGCACCCACTGTCAACGCTGACCATCGGAACTGAAAAGCCTCCTGGGGTGCTCCTTATTTTTCCAAGTAATTCAATAAAATAGATTATGTGGAATGGTATTTTGTGTTGTGGAGTGGTATGCAGTGGAGTTTAATGATGTTGTTTGCTGTTGAGGGCTGCCTTCCATAGCACACAAACGCAGACACTTGGTAGATGGTGGGAGTGAAGGGTGGGACTGGAATCTTTATTCACAAGAGTGAGAAGGGTCTTTTAGGTGAGGGCAGCCTTTTGTTTCTTTTCCTGATCACTATCTGTGTCACTGTTGGCACCCAAGTGTGGAAAGTTCACACCTCTTTGGGCCTCTGTTATGGGAACTCCAGGCTGGAGACTACTCTGCTGAGAGGAGTGTCACTCTGCACAGAGGCAAAGTCTGCAGAACAGCCTGGGGAGGCATCTGAAAAAGAAAATAGAAAAAAGTTGCACTAAAGACTACACTGCTGGTAAAGTTCCATCCTTTTCTCCGGAAAACATTTTTTCGTCATAAACATGAGCCCCTCTAAAGCTTCTGTAGGGCCTCGCTATTGCCAGAAAGCAAGAATTTTTTTGCAACCCAACCATGCCTATTTGCTGTTTACAGATGCCCCAACACTGAGACGCACCTGCTGCTGTGCGGTTTGCCTTCCAAAAACGAGAGGCAGAAAGGAACACCCAACACTTTCTCAACAAATTGATGTCACTTAAAAGTCCATGTTTTATTGAAGACAGCGAGGATCAGCACATGGATCGGAGGTGGGGGGCTGCAGTGATACTAGACATTTTGTTTGGGGGGGTTAAGAAATGCACGATAATTACGAGGTGCACGCAGTCACGTATACTCATATGTATTTCAAAACCCGTAGTTAAAACTATTTGTAAAATATATGGATTGTTAGAAAGGCTCCGAAGGGTTCGTGAATAGACACTGAATTCTACTAAAATGTTCAAAATATTTACACCCCTCCACTCCCATTGGCAGGTACCACCCTTTTTCCGGTTGGATGGCTGGGTGGGTTAATGTGCATGCTGTAGTTATCTTCATGCAGCCTGTTGGCACTAACTACAAATCCCCGCATCCACCCATGCAGGCCAGGGATTACCAACCATGATAACATCAGCTGCTGGGGGTGGTAAATGCAATGAAAAAACATCACTTTCGTAGTGCACTACAACACGCTTAAAGCTTGTAAGCGAAACAGCGCTTGGTTGTTTGTTATCCTATTGAAGTAAAGGTTTAGTTTGAAAATTCGACTTTTTGTTACCCGTAGGTCCGAAGTTATCCACAGTGGCAATAGGCATTTTACAAAGCGCCTGACTCGATAAATCAATGTGTGTGCCTCACGTGGTCGTGAACATGCCTCTGGGGTTGAACACATGTTTTTGTGGTTTAGAACATACGTGCTTGATAAAACACTTCCCATGGGCAAGGGGGGCGTGCAGCTGGGATACTCTTCATGAGACATGGCTTTATGTGTGCCACCAACCTCTGTAACGCTCTGGTTCAGAGGAGCATCATTCCTGGCCGATATTTAACATGTTTTGGTGCCGCGACCTGGAAACTTAAATCTTATTCTGCTGTTCAGAAAGCACACAGCCCACACACTGCTGCCCACTAAACCTGAGTCCTGCCAGATATCAGGAAATGTCCCTTCAGATGTCTGCCAGGCCTGGCTGCGGATGTCTCCAGCTTACAGATGTGCTTAAGAGACCTACAGCTCAGAAGACCATATAAGCCATTCATACTTGAGAGCTCGATAAAATCAATACCGTTAAATTAGGTAATATTGCCAGTGGTTTACAGCGCTTAGAAAGGTCAAACTGTGATAGCTAGCGCTGTTTGTATTATAGCATGTGCATTTTGACAGAGGTTTTGAAATCAGTGTATGAGACATCTTGTATCCAAATTCATATCCTACTTACTGTTCTAAAAAACGTGCTTTCTACTAGTGGCGCAGTTTCAAAGCGCTGTGAGCGCTTCTAATTATTATTTATAGCCGGGGCATATTAACAAGGCGGCGATATGAAATTATCGCCGCTTTTGCGTCCGTTTTCGGGCGAAAAGCGGCGATAATTTCATCGCCTTATCAGCAAAGACACGCTATCGCGTGTTTTGCTGACTTAGCGCCCGTTCCCAGCACGCCTAACTTTGCATCGCTAATGAGATGCAAAGTAGGCGTGGCTGTGAAACCAAACAGGGATAATATCGCGAAGGCAGCTTCGCGATATTATCAAGGAGGGTTAGCGATTAATTAATCGCGTTAAGTATGCCTTAACGCAGGAATTTAACGTCTGTTAAATTCCTGACTAAGGCATACTTAACATGGGGGGTGGATACTGTGGCTAAGACCACAGGCCCTATCATCTAGGATATCGCCGTTTTCCACCATGGAAAACGGCGATATCCACGCTATCTCTGGAATTGTATTGCCTCGGCGATGCGCGTTGTTGATAACGCGCTAACCGGGCGATAAATTACAGAGATAGCCGGCGATAAATATGCATGCGCTAAGCGCGCTTTGCGATATTTATCGCCGGGCCTTGTTAATATGCCCCAGCCATGTTTATGCAGGGAATCCTGGCTCCGCCGCTTGGGCATGTTCTGTGATTCCATAAGTCACTTCCCTTATCTGCCTGCAGGCATTGGAATGGGAGCGCCTGAAGTTTCCAGACTCTTCTGATCGCTGGGAGGAGGAATGCTGCCCTGATGTCAGCCGAGAATGTTTTGCATTCCTCTTTTATGGCGTGCCGATTTGGGGCTCCCGAAGCGGCCGCTTAATGACACAAGTAACATGGTGGGAGGGGTGAGGGACGGGAGCACCAGGCAGAAGGAGGAGTGGGAGGGGTTGCAATGCCTCAGGCTACCTACGGCGCTGGACTCTGGAGCTGAATTAATCAGGACACATTAATTTGGCAGCTATGGTGTTTTGCTCCAAACTGAGTGTGTGTCACCACTGCTCACACAAAACAAGGCTGGTAAAGTGACTGAGGCTAGGAAGGTTTGGGGGCGGGGCCCAGCGGCACAGAGAGCAGAGCCGAGCACAGCAATCAACCTGAGGGAGGAATAACAAGAAAACGAAAAACGAAAGAGTTCCAAGACAAACACTTCATTCCACTAGCAGCATGTTTACAGTAGTTAGGCGGTGCTGCATAGGCGTTCCCAAACAAATATAGGAGGAACTAAAAACCGCATTAGCCTGTGAAAACGAAGAGATTGAAGCAGACAAGCACACAAACCAATAAAAAGCCACTAGGTGGAGTTTCACCACATATACTAATTTCTTGATGTCTCAGAGAGACAGCGCATGCGCTGCCTAGGCGAGACCTAAAAACTAGTACCCCTTCTGCATATAATAAGAATGGCAGGCGGATGGATCGTCTTCTTGATACCATAGTAACTATACATATAGGAAATGTAAATGTTTTAGCCTTTCATTATGATAATCTTGTTTACACTACTTGGATACAAGTCTTGGGGCGACAATGTAACCCAGGTCATGGATCACAAAAGAAAAATGCAATTATATGCAGAGAATTGCTTTTAATTTATCATCGTCCAGTCTTGGTCACATTTTATCTCCCTATTTCATTGAGATGGACACTTGAAAAAGTAAAACAGTCCTCATATGGCCCACACCTACTGCTATAAAATAACTACAAAGGCTGCTAAAGTTTTTTAGTGTAGACCTGGTTTCCCAATATTTGTGATAAATGCACTACCAGGCAACATAAGTCAAAGGAAAGCGTCACCAGGGAAGCTAGTCCAAGTTCCAGACTCTCCTGAACAACCTAGTGCATTGTGGGAGTTGAATACTGTGTTCACTTCATTTGGATTAAAGTGCCATCTGTTTGTAAATGACAGACCAAGATCAATCAGCCATCTAGCCACAATGTTTACATGTTTGTTGTTTTAGTAAATAGCTTACTTTTCCAACTGTGCTGCCCCTTAGCGTTGTAATTATTTGTAAACATGTTAACATTGTCCAATTGTACCAAATGGTGCAAAGGTCATGGAAGCAGTTTTTAAATTTTTTCCTATTTATGTATGTAGTGACTTATAAAGTGTGAATTTTACTTGAACGTATTTGCGGAGCCTTCGTGTATATACTTTTCGCAGCAAGTAGAGGTAGTGAGGAAGCATACAGTCTAGCGTGCCTGGAGCAGAATCATATGTACACTATATATGAGACACAGGCACGATTAGCCACAATTAGTTGCGTTTGCCATAGAAAAGAAGCAGGATATACAAGCAATGTATAATGGGAATTGAGAACAATACAAATATTTGGGTTTCAGAAGTAGAATTAATATTTAACAATTTGTTGTACTAGACTGAGAGTGAATAGGGTTAAAATGTATCCAGGTTTAGATTTAACCAAGCGTGGCCCGTGATGGCAATTGTTTTAATAATGTTTTGCACTGATACTCAAATTAACGTGTAACCCGCAAATTTAATGGGTGTGTATTTTTCATGATTGACTACAGCTAATGTAGGTTGCGTTTTAAAAAAATAGTTAAGGCCTGCTTGTCATTTTGTTCTATGTCCTATATTTATGTTTATTTCAGGAGAAACTGAACAAGCAATCTCAAGTGATGTATCTTTTGTTTTCTGTTCCCATGTGAAATGTTTTCTTTATGCAATCCTTGTAGAACTTGCTAACCTGAAGAGTACTGCTTGGATCAAATGTATCTCATTATGTGGCAGATAACTGAAAGTCTGAAGGATCTTTAGGGTAAGCTCATTGTGTAGAAGCTAAGTACCCTGTTCTGATTGGTCCTTCGTGTGGGAATCATGTAGCGGTTTAGCGAATGTTAGAATTGTGTGATTTAAACCTATGCAATGTAGATGCAGACTTGGATGCCCTTTTCACTTATAGTGCAGAAACTCCTTTGCCTGACCGTTAGGCAGATGCCCTTTTCACTTCTCTGTAGCAGATTCTTTTCAGATGCCTTTACTGCAGAACCCTTCCACGACTTAGCAGAGTAGGGTGCTCTTTTTAGTGGAGAACTGAGCTTGCTTATCTTTCCTTTTGAGACTACTTAGTAATAGTTTGTCTTTGTTATGATATTTGAATTGCTTTGAACATATTGACTAATGCATTCATGCATTGATTGTTGATTACTACTTATTTGATGATTTCAGTTTGTAACTTTGCTAGTCCTTTAATAATCCATAATGGTTTTGAAACTTAACCACTCTCTGTCTTCATTATGGAGTCAAATGTGCTTTACTTTATTGAAATATATTGAATTTGATGTTAGCCTCAGTTGGAACTTAAGATTCATCGGAGATCAGTTTCTGAACCAGAATTTGTACTTGAATTTACACTTTCAAAGCTCTCTATCATTTTAGTAGCTCAGGATGGTTTCCACCGCACCGAGGCTCAGGAGATTTAAAGTTTGCCCTAGATTGAGGTAAACCCTACCCAATCTACGTTCCTGAACTTCCATGGTCCCAATTGGAGTTTTGACGGTGTTTCAGTGTTCCTGAAGCGGTTGTAATATCCTAGGAGTGTGAGTATAAGTTCAGTTATGCATTTTTGTTTGTCAATTGTCGAGTGTTGCCATGTTTGTGGTTTATTGATGGTTCGCTGTGTTCTGAGTTGTGGCGTCAAATTGGGTCCAAGAGGTCTGCTTGTTGAAGTTGAGAATGTAAGTGTTTTTCTGTGTATGTTGCTTGTGCTTATGAAGATTAATATGCTTGCTGCAAAGAGTTGAAGTTTGGTCATCTGATTTACTGTAATCCAAGATCCCAGTATTGATACAGAGTTATATATCAAGTTTTGGACTTGCCTGTTAAAGTTGAGGTTTCGGACTGTGAAGCCCTATTGGCCGCACCAAGATAGAGACTTATCAAACAGGGTGATTTGATTTCACGCTAGTTGAAAATTCACTTTGTGTGTTTGATGTTGCCCGGAGATTACTATTCCACTTATTCCTAGAATGATTGCTGACTCTGTTTTTCTTTTAGTGGAACAGACAAGAGTTATTGTTTTATTATTGATATTTTGCTTATGCAAAGCTAATCCGTGTGTAGTGAAAGCTGATGTGAGGTGCTGCGAGTTACAACACTAGGGTTTGTGCCGGCCATTGGTTGGTTAATGTGTGTGCCGCACTTGGCTTGGTCATTACGTCTTTGGGAGTCAGGCTGCAAGTGGTTGATTTAGTGGTGTCGCACTAGGATTAGATGCTTGTGTTCTCAAGTACTGTGTTGTGATTTGTTGGAAACTGCCAGTTTTTTTGTTTTAGACTTTACAACTTCCATGTTGCCTTGTGTAAAGAGCAAAGATGACATTCTTTAATAAAATATGAGCGATATTGAGCAATGAGAACACCTGTCCATGAGGGTGAGGAGGCCACTCCAGAGGGCACAATTGCACGTTATATGGCTAACAAGTTTGGATTACACACCTGTATTTGGATCAAACAATAGAATAAGATCACAGTGAATAATGGGTGCTTGCATTTCCCCCCACATGGCACCTTCAACTTGAGAATGATAGAGAACCTAAGGCGAGTGTTGTATGAAATAAAGCCCCACCAAGATCTGCTCAATATGAGGCTTTGAATGCATGGGAGCGTGCCGCACATGCGAAAGGGAAGGACAATTCTAAAGCTCAAGAGAGAAATAAGGTCCCTATTTCATTTGAGGCAAAGTGGGAATCAGCAGCAGCGATGGAAATAAAATGTGATTTAGGGCATAGGGATGTTTTCTATGATAGAACAGAAAGAAAGACATCACAAGAAGGAGTTGGGAATGAGGAGATAAGAAAGGGATGAGAGCAACAGTGACCCAGATGTCGACTATTTGGATTATTTGCTAACTTCCCGACCACATCCGTATAATGGTGTTCATCAGGTTGCAGAAAACCAACATGCCAGGAAAGGAGCTGTGGGAGGAGGAACATATGCAGGTACAGGGATGATGCTTGTTGATCAGAGCCCTCCAGAAGGAGGTTTGATGTTTGTCACTCTAGATCCATTATTCAAGCTACCACTACTACTGTTATCATTATAACCCCAGGTCCATCCGTTGTTACTAAAACCCACAGTACACCTGGTGTTGATACTGGCCTAGATCCAGGAGCGCAACCTTGTACAGGAGGAGCTTCCCTACAAACATGTCCATTATTGGTGCTGAGGCTGCAGGGTTGGAAATTGAAGAAAAGGAGACCGCTCCCAGAGAATTGGGGGGCATATGTTTGAAATTTCCGAATATCAATTACCAAATAGCAAATATTAGCGAATCGCAAATTGGTAATCACTATTCCGTATGTACGGAAGTAGTCATTGATGAAATAGCGAATCAGTATTCATTCAGATCGCTATTTAGGTAATCACAAATAGTGATTACCTAAATAGCAAATCTGTTCGCAAATACTTTTGCCTCTGTCTGTCTGATGACATCACACCCATGAAAATACTTCTCATTTGAACGTTGGAGAGGATTGCTGGTGGAAGTTCCTTGGCAAATCCATTTTCAGTCTCCCTGAGGGCTTGCCACCTACCACTATACTGTTTGGAAATGTCAAGAAAGGAGACAGACAAGGAGGCTGAGTTCGGAAAAAGAAATCCTACATTTTCAGAAAAATAATTGGAGACACTAACTGATGAATGTGTGTACCACCATGAAACATTGTTTGGAAAAGCATCCCTTACAGTGCCAGATTCACAGAAAAAACAATTGGAAGGCAATGCAGGTGAAAATAAATGCAGTGGGAGTCACACTGAGGTCTATTAAGGAAATCCATAAAAGATTATATGACCTCAGATTAAGGACAAAGGAGAAGGTAGCAACCTGGCTAACTGAGACCAGAGCAACTGGAGGAGCTCCCCCACTGTCCCACGACTGACAGCAATTGAGGAACGTGTGAAACCACTTTGAAACTAGAGTCAGTGGAAGGTTTCAGCACAATGGATACATCAGGGAATCCAGGAACCTCTCAAGGTAAGTGTACTAAAACAATGTGATAAATATACTAATTACATATTAGGCTTTGCATAAACACATTATATATACTATAGGACTGTCAAAATGTGTATAGATATAATAAAAGTACGTGAAAAATATGTCCCTAAATATATGTTAGCAAAACAAGGAAGGCATGCTTTTTAACAGTGCATCATGGCAGATGTAGTACAAACACTATAGGCTCCTGTGACATTTTATACATTTATTGTTTTGAAAACAACAAAATTAAGCAGACATTACTCAGGTATAGTACAGAAAATATAATGATTTAATTTTCAAACAGATATCCATGCTTTTGGCAGTGATGACTCTGAAGGGGAGGGGCATGAAGATTGCCAAATGCAACCCAAAGAGCCACTTGATGTTGAGAAATTAAGTCTGTGGAAGAAGCACACAGTGTGAGCCAAGAACCTGTAGTCAGGCCAAGAGAACTGTGGGGAAGACGTAGACGTTGCACGTGCTGTGTCCAACACTCCATCCCAAATAGATATCAAAAGTGGTGTCATCTTTCAACATGTGCAAGTTTTTGGTGGTTAGGAGGTATCACTCCTCAAGGTTCAGCGACTGCAACAGAGGGAAATAAAGCTTGTAAATACCAAATTTACTAATATTGAGGAAAGTGTAACCACAGGATTGGAGAATATTACAACAACTCTAGGTGAAACTCAAAGTGTCATGATTGAGAAGTTTGCCAATTTCACAGATGCTTTTAAAGACTCTATGCATATGTTTAAACACAAAGGGGCACATGCATCAATGTAAAATTTTGCGAATCCTTAATTGCGAATTTTAACGATTCGCAAATAACGAATCGCAAAAACAGATGCAACAAAAAAATTGCGAAAAAATAAAGAATCGCAAAAAATCGCAATTTCTCTTGCGAATCCTAAATTTGCGAATTCGCTAATAGCGATTTCGCAAATAGCGAATTCGCTATTTGCGAGTCGCAAATAGCGGATTCGCAAATAGCGAAGTCGCATTTGTGATGCATCTTGATGACATCAGAACCAGGAAGTGAGCAGCACAAGCCCCATTCCCAGTTCACAGTCAGAGGGAGAGGAGGGAGCTGGCTCTGGGAGCTAACTAGCAGTGGCATTGAGCAATTGGAAAAACCTGGTAACTGCAAGAAAATGGAAAGCACACAAACAGCAGAGGACAGCCAATCAGGCAGGAAGCGGAAAATGAAATTCTCAGAAAAAGAAAGTGACACACTCATTGAGGGAGTTGTCCACAGCCATGATAAGCTGTTTGGGAAACAATCATTGAAAGTGGCAGAGCAGGAGAAAAGGAAAATATGGATCCGGATCCAGAACCGGGTGAATGCCAGTGGGGTGACACACCGCACCATCGACGACCTGAAGAAAAGATGGTACGACATGCGCAGTCGGGCCAAGGAGCGCATAGCTGCCCGTCTGAAGGAAGCAAGGAAGACAGGAGGGGGAACACCGATAGACACTGGGAACACTACCATGGAGGAAATGGTTGAATCCACTATCCAGCCTGAAGCTGTTGTCGGTGTGACACAGCTAGACACGTCAGGAGCAGCAAACACATCTGAAGGTAAGATGACTGCATGTTACCATTGACCTAAATAATAAAGGTAGTACACCACCCCAGTACAGCACAAGTGCACACTCAGAACATCCAGTACACAATGTATCCATGAAGGGAAGTGCATTATGGGAGATGTAGGCAGGTCAAGCATATACAATGTCAAACACACAAATAGGCTAAGAACAACTCAGAACTGTGAACATATTCCAAATTTAATGCCAAAGTAAAAATATGATCACTGTGACATGACATCCCATACTTAAATTAATGCTGGTTTTGCACTGTTAAATCTCACAGATGCAGAACGTGTAGAAGCTGAGGATAGTGACAACCAGGACATACAGGACATCAGCGCAGTTGAGGATATGGACACACCGGTGTTGCCAACAAATCCATCCAGTGCCCCACACACACGCAGGGCAACTGTCCCACCACTGGTCACCATGGAGTCTGACGATGAGACAAATGCACCACATGAGTCCAGGCATGGCCCAGCCACATCCATCCCAAATCCACAAACACAGGTCCGCAGAAGTAATGTCAGTGTCCGGCGTAGAAGAGCCAGATCACGCAGAACACAGCAGGAGGAGCAACCAAATGATGTCTGGGGTGGTCTTGAGGGACAGATGCTCCGCATGCAGCGCCTGCAGACCAAGAACACACGTTTAGTGCAGTTACAAATTGGGAAGATGGCAGACAACATTGCAGTACTGTGCGATAGTGTGCAGCAAATGACCAAGGTTATGCAGGAGGGACATGCATCACAGAGAAGAAACCATCGGCAACTAATGCAGCACCTCAAAAGCTATGCCAAATCCAACAATAGGCTGGCCACATCAACTGCACTGCTGGCACGTAGGTCTTTGACCATGCAAACAGAAATGTGCCATTGGAGCGGGGATGTGGCGAAGGCACTGGACCAGGTAACCAATGCAGTGGAACTGCTGAATGCTACCACAATTGGGGCCAACATGTCCACGCAGGAAGAGGGTAGTGAGGGGGCCTCAAGCTTGAGTAGCATAGCTATGCCAGTTGCCACTGCAGGAAGACGCAACACACGCAGCAGTACCCCCTCAGCTTCCAACATGAGGGATGAGGATGCTGTCTCTGACAGGCGTCTGGGTGTTCGTGGGAGAAAGCGCTAGCCTGCTATTTACAATTGCATACCGATATGGTGACGTAACCATGGATGTGATCGGACCTTTTGACTGATTGACAAGTCATTATTTATTTTTAATACACTTATGTCCATTACTTAAGAATCCTGTGCCACTGGCCACATTGAAAGTGTGCTCCGACACTCATGCCATATTTCCTTTGAATAAACCGTTCTGTGATTGTAATATACACTGTTTGTGTCATCATTACTCACCTCAGAAATAGTTTTGTGTGATGTCCAATCTTCTCCTGCGCCCTTCTGCTGCGCTTGCCCCTTGTGCTGCACGGCGCTGTGGCACTTGCTGGTCCTCATCCTCGGAGTCGCTGTCAGACACCTCGATCTCCATTCCACCCCTCGTTGCTATATTGTGCAGCATGGCACATGCTGCTACTAGCTTGCAGCATTGTTCAGGGTTGTATTGAAGTGCTCCACCAGTCTTATGGAGGCATCTGAATCGGCTCTTCAGCAGCCCAAATGTGCGCTCTATGATGTTCCTTGTTGATATATGTGCAGCATTGTACCTCTGTTGGTTGGCAGTTGTGGGATTGAGGTAAGGCGTCAGAAGGTAATTACGCAAGGCGTATGCGCTGTCACCTGCATGTGGGTAAGCAAAGGGTCAGTGGCAGTTTGACATTGGCATACGTACAATGACTGTGAGTATCACCTACACATATTTACCAAGCAGATGTGCCTCTCCAAATTCTCCCCTGACCAGACGGGTGTGAATGCCACTTTGCCTGAAAATATATGAATCATGTGCACTCCCAGGAAATTGAGCCACTATATCAGTGATGATGTATTTGGCATTGCAAACAACCTGAATATTAAGGGAGTGATAGCATTTTCTATTTCTGTATATGTATTCCTGTGCTGCAGGGGACATATTGCCACATGTGTGCAATCGATGCAACCTATAACATGTGGGAAGCGAGCTATCTGGTAAAACTCCTGTTTTGTTTTCGCAAGGTCATGCGCGGTGGTGGGGAACTTGATGTGTGAGCCGATCCTGGCCATCATGGCATCAAGGAATGCTTTGAATATTCTTGAAAGTGTGCTTTGCGACACACCTCCAGCTACTGCAATGACCCCCTGAAAGCTGCCTGACGCCAGTAGGTGTAGGCAACATAGGACCTGCACATGCGTTGGGATAGCATTGGTCCTACGTGTCTGTCGTTGCAGTATGGGATCCAATTCATTGATCAGGTCATGGATCATTGCTGCATTGAGCCTATACTTATCGTATATCTCATCCTCTTGCTGTCCTAGCAAAGTTATGCGGACTCTGAAGATGCGCTCATTGATTCGCCTCCGTCTGTGTCCAGCAGCCAGCAGCCTCATCCTCCTCGCCATCAGGTACATCCCTGCCATTGTGAGATGTGGTAGCTAATTCTGGGTGTGTTTCAATGGGTTTAAGTAGAATTGCAGCTGTATCTGATTTGCACTCATGATTACCACCTGGTTGTGATCCTTCTTATTTTGCACTCGCAAAATTGCGAATTTCAGGTAATTCGCAATTTGCGAATTTTCATGCATCTCTTTTGCGATTCCTTATTTGCGAATCGCTATTTGGAGGCGCAAATAGCGATTCGCTAATACTATTCGCAGAATGTTTTGCGATTCTTTAAATTAGCGAATTGTTGGGTTTTCGCTATTTTTCAGTTGATGCATTGCGAAACTGTATTTTGCGGTCGCAAACGCCATAATTTAGCGAATCGCTAATTTTGCGATTTTTTTTAGGCTTGATGCATGTGCCCCAAAGCATGTACATCAGAGGCCTAGGAAACGTTAACAGTCTTTCCACATTGATGGATTAACCAAATTAATTAGCAGACTAGCACCTGCTACATCTTTGTTGTCAAGGCGTACAGTCAACCTCTAAGTACAAATGGGGCGCTGCAGCGGCGATGTGGCTCGCCGACTGATACAGATAAATGCTGTAGAGACCTTACAAGCCACTCAGATTGCAGGTGTCAATAAGGTAGTATATCCAGAAAACAAGGACCAGTCTAGTGTTAGTAGCATATCTGTCAGTGACACTATAAGTGTGCATGAAACCAGGCGTCACAATGCTGTAGGTGTAAATGTGGGAGTCAGCACTTCTGTTCGTTGCAAACGAAAGTCATAGGCAGTTATTTTCATGTTTTTTTTATTTATTTCTAGTGTGTATGTACACATATGTCATTTTTATTCAATAATTGTGGCACCTTTCATTACTTACATTTCTTGAGAAATATAGGAATAAAGTTCGCTTAAGGTTTACATGCCAGCATGCATTCAATTTTTATTTGCTAATATTGTGTGAATTGTTCACTTACCCTGCGAAATAATTATTAGTTATGGTAGCACGTCGCATTCAACCCTCTGTTTTTTTCAATGCATCATATTGAATACATGGTGGTAGCTGTTCTTCCTCATCATTAGATTCAGACTCAGATACAGTGACTTCTAAGCCTCTCTCAGTTGCTACATTGTGTAGCACTGCACTTGTTGCTACAATCTTGCACTTATTTAAGGAGAGGGTTTGTAGGGTACCACCACGCTTTTGCAGGCATCTGAATCTACTTTTCAGTATTCCAAATATGCGCTCAATGACACCTCTAATATTTTTACCTGCCATATTGTAAAGATGCTCTCGCCGTGTGGATGGATCCAGATCTGGAGTCACTATCCATGGATGTATGGCGTATGCACTATGACCAGAAATAGCAATGTGTACCTTTAGACATCATATTATCAATATCAATATTTATGCTTTTCTATTGCTATCAAAAAGTTAAATTGGGCCCATAATATATCCATCATCAAACTCTCCTCTTTCTAACCTTGCATAAATGTCACTGTCTCTGAATACGAATGAATCACGGGTGCTCCCTGGGAAATGTGCTACTATTTCTGTAATGACATGTTTAGCATCATACACCACATGTATATTTAGTGAATAAGTATTTTTCCTACTGCAGAATAAATACTCAATGGCAGAGGGTGGGCAGATTGGTACATGTGTACCATCATAATACTACAAATAAGAGAGAGACTAGAGGGGGGGCTCACACTCGAGCAATATACTAATTTTAGAGCCCAATTCTGCTAAATGGCTTGTGTAGGCTTCTTTATCCAAATAAGCAAAAAATGCTGATTTTTATATGTAGAACCCTCAAGCACAAGGGTTACCCCTTGATGGCATACTTCATCATTGGGTTTCTTTCCCTTCTGCTGTGGAACAGGGCATACTGCAACCAGTGGGTTACAAGTGAGCACTGAATAATATCAAATGATATGTAGGAAAATAGGAGTCGGGTGTAAGCGTTAAAAATACCTGGCTGATAACTGCTGTGATTTTAATAATTGTTCCAGTCAGTAGTGTTAAAAATGCGAATGAAGAAGTGGGAAGATCTTTGGGGTATTATAGCCCAAATGTCCTCCTAAAAACTGGTCAACATGTTTCTGCCACCCTTCCCTTTGGCTTTTGTCAGGACTGAAAATGTCACTCCCTGGAACCACTCCTTTAATATTTATATGTTACGTTGCATTCCAGTCACGCACCATTCATGCCAAAGATTTTTTGTCACCAACTTGATGTTATTTTTCCATTGGTTCTGAAGAAGAAGTGTAGCATTGACAGTCCCAGGACACTAGGGAAATTCTTGTGTGCCCTTTATTCAGCGTAAAATTGAAACGCCGTATTCTTTAATGTTGATACTAGCCATTAACTTTAAGCAGACTTGCTGTATCCAGCCGTGAAAGATCAAATATAATGGCGGCATCGTCCGGTAGGTGCTATGTTCAATATACGAGTGAATACTATTGACTTTCGCACAGGACATTGCCCTAGTGATCAAACATTCACACATATCACACCATACACATGCTGCACAATACATAACTGTAGTAACACTTAATTCTCCGTAGGTCCACTGATACGGGGCAAGCTTGTAGTCATACTGCAGGGGGCAGTTCCTACAGTGCGCTAAGATTTCTGCGGTGGCCAGAGAGCTCTGGCCCAGAAACAAACAAAATCCCTTTTCAAAAGACTAGGAAGTGAGCGAAATGAATAAATAAGTAAATTCTGTACAACCACCCACAATTCGGATCATGTGCTATAGGTACTTTGTGCAAGAAATATGACAAAAAATAGGTACCCACACCTTAAAAAACACTTTTCATTTTCAGTTGCTGTAATGTGTTACAAAGAGACTCAAGAACTAAAAGGTATGTTAAGCTAGGTATTGTTTTATTTAAAAACTTTTTTTTATTTATAAGACCAAATTGGTATTAGGGTCTTGAGGTACAAAAGACAAAAATTACTCTACTTGTCTCGAACAATAATTTCATTGATACATAGACATCATTTTCTTTATCCACTTAAAAAACAAATAACAAATGCGCAGTTTAAAATACAAGTTTAAAAATACACAATCTTTTAAAAATACAATCTTTAAAAAAAATACACAGAAAAACTGTCGACGCAGCGTTTCGGTGAAAATTTGATTGGTTTTCACCTTCTTCAGGACAACATTTTTTCAGTTTATCTAATTATTTATGTGGAGACCCTGAGAAAGTCGTCTCCCGCTTTAAATAGTTTAGGCACCCAGAAGAAGAGAACAGTATCCTCCACTAATGATGTTAGGATGAATGGGTTCTATTGTAGTTGCCTATTTATTTAGAACGGCCAGGTTTCGTGTCATTGGGCCCACATTTTGAAGTCGTTATGTTTAAAATAAAGGAAATATCAATGACGAAAGAGTCGCGGGAACAGCGTGTAGATTAATCTGCTGCCCGCATTCACTGTAATTTACTTCACAGTTAGCCTTCCCTGGCAATCCAATTGGTATTGCCGTATTCACCCTTTGCTTTTGTATATTGCAATAAAGTGTAATTGGGGGAAACTCAGTCGGGCTTTTGATAGACTCTTAAAATCGTCTCAAAACTGTCACGGCCTTACGACTTTATGGTCCAGTCCCGGGTGCATAGAACCTAACCTTCTATGCACCCGGGACTGGACGACTGGCCGTGACAGTTTTGAGACGATTTTAAGAGTCTATCAACAGACCAACTCTGTTTCCCGCAATTACACATTTACCCAGGAGCCACAGGTCACGACGGTCATGCAGATGGTAACCACCCTGGCAGGAGGGCGGAGGTTGGTCTCGCATATATACACAGCGTTGGGGGAGGATGTCCCTACTGCTCCCCTTCCACTACACGCGAAATGGGATGATGCAATGGGTGAACCCCTTACAGAGAAGCAGTGGCAGAAGGTGCATGACGGGGTCAAGCAGATAAGCTCCAACACACGCTTTAAATTAATTCAATATAATGTGGTGCACCAGACATACCTTACCCCCGAGCGCTGCACAAAATATATCCGGATCGGGCAGACACATGTCCCCGATGCAAATGCTCGGACCACATTTTGTCCATATGTTGTGGGACTGTCCTGAGCTGGCGCGCTATTGGTGGGTGGTTATAGATCTACTAAAGACTGTCACGGAATGGACCATCCCAGCCACTATCAAAGGAGTGGTGTTGGGATTACTACCCACACCAAAAACCAAGAAACTCACTAGGAGGTTCATACAGTTGGGCCTCGTATTAGCAAAGAGGCGAATCGCAATTCATTGATTGAGCCCAGACCCCCCCAAGTTTGAGAGGAGGATTAAAGATATGGTGGAATGGGCCCATGCTGAATTGGTGAGGATGAAAAAGGTTAAGAGGGATGACAGGCTTGGGGAGGATGCGAGGGCCTGGTATCTGCTGATCACAGATTTAGCTAAAGGAAAAGATTCCTTGGAGAAGGAGGCACCCGCCTCGTGCCCCAGTCAAGAGGGGACTGACCCGTTGCCCACACCTGCGGCCCCCCATATGCCAGAGCATAGCATAGATGATGAAGGTATATGAGAGAACAGATGGCTTCCAAGCCTCGAGGTGAATGTTACAACCCATGGCCGGGGGGGGGAGGGGGAAGGTATGGGGTGAGTTCATAGTTATTGTTCCCAATGTTTAACACAGTAAATAAGTACCATTGGCGATGACATAGGAAATTGGCGGACTCTGCTCCGAAATATGCAGAATAATGACAACGACCTCGGCTATATGGTCGCATATCCTGATTGTTTGGAATCAAGAACATGGTAATTGCTGTAATATGCCTGTTTTTTTAAAAGTGTTGTTGCCATGCAAATGTCAATAAAACATACTAAAAAAAAAAAAGCCTGAAGACATACTCTGTATGGGCATGTATAAGGAAAGCGTTTTAGCCAAAGAATACTCCTCTCTTTCCCGCCAAATCGGGGTCTGCGCGGCTATGCTGTACTCACAACATCGAAGTCCCTGCCTGGCTCATAAACCTGCAATTACTAGCATCCGTGCCTGTATTTTACCACACTTGCTTGATCTCAGAGTTTATGAGTTTTAGTCCTGGGTTTCTGCATGCTACACGTTTGTGCCTACTACAAAGGTAGCTGGGTACCGGACAACTAGACCACATACACAGCCAAAATGGCGGATCTGCATGGAACTACTTCCTGGAGTGTGTTACGATTCATCCAGCTACATCAGCTGGTTGTTGTCTGCAAACTATTAGTAGAGTAAGTTGAGGATTTGATGGGGCGATTGTGGTAATACTTTTTACAAAATCAATAGATTAGATTAATCTTGTCAGAGTGTTGTGATGTATAAAGTAAGAATATCGTGATGAAGTAAAGTGATGAATAAAAGGAGAATATTGTGATGCTTTAAAACAACATAATGTTATAAGTATAAATTATAACAAATTATGTCAACTTAGATCAACTAATACTGTCAAAGACAGTATGTTGTGATGTAGAAGAAGGGGGAAGAATATCGTGATGTATTCAAACAGAATGACGCTATTATAAGTACAATCTTATCCAATTTCGTGAAGTCAAGTCCAATATGCTTTATTCGATTTCATTTAAAATTATAAAAGCAAGATACAATACAACATAAAAGAAGAAGAAGAAACTTTATTGTTTAGTTAATTAAAATCATAACAATGTTACATAAAAACTTTTTTTTTGTGTACATAGTAAAATACATTAGACACATGTAACTTCCTTAAATGAGAATTAAAATTACCGTTCGGTGTAATACAAAAAGTTGTGTTTATATTGTCGGTTTAACCGGTATGTTTTTAAGGCTAATTCATGATAGTTTAAAAACTTTAGCAGCTTACAGTTCAGTTGAGTGTCTGATGGATTAAGGCACTGGGTTATTCCAGCTTGGTTGATCTGCTGTTGTTGGTAGGTCACCAAACCGGAGTGCCATCAGTCGTTTCTTGTAAAAGACAGAGAAAGTGGAGCTTAAGTAGGGTGATTGTTTTAAAAAGTCGTAGTTATTAATTACCGTCCATGTGTGTGTTCGCCTTCTGAATGTTGTTTTGTCCTCTAGCAATGATTGAAGTCTTGCCATTTTGTCTGCAATACGTCTGAATTCTGAGAAGTACAGAGTTTTTTTCCACAGGTCTTCTGTCTTGGTGTTTTGAAGAGCTTTATGGAGAAAATTATTATATGATGATTCTTTATCTTTCCCAACTTCCGTCCATAGTGCTTCACTGAGTTTACAGTGTTCTCTGTTAGGTTTTATTTGTTACCAGCTTATCTGAAAGAGACACGTTAGTGACAGATTCCTTACCTTAGAATATCCCCAGGCATCAGGCTGGATCCGGAAAGTTTTTGCGTAGCAGTACCCTTGCGCGTCGGTAGGCGGCGTCGTGCGGCTCCGCGTCCGTCGTCGGCGTCGTGATCGCCGGGATGACGTCGCGGGCAGTACTTAGACGCCGCCCCTGCGCGCTGACGTCAGTTCTTCTTTTTCCGCGCCAGTAAGCGCAGATCCGGGAAGAGCAGTGCCCTAGTCAATTTTTGACTAACTTTCTTGTGAATTTTTTCACTGTTTCTTTATCGAGTCTTCCCGACTCCTAGGTGTCGTAGGGATGCCCGGCTTCAAGCCATGCGACGCCTGTGGTCGAATGATGTCGATCACAGATCCGCATCTGGAGTGTCTCTTCTGTCTCGGCCGAGACCACGACACAAAGTCGTGCCCTGACTGCCGGAAACTTCACCAGAAGGCTTTGCGAGAGCGGTCTCGAAAGCTACTCGAGGTCCGGCAGTCGGCTCCGCGCCGCACCAAGCCCCGGTCCCGGGAGAGGTCGAGGGGCCGGTCGCGGAGTCCCCGCCGGTCGTCGGAGTCCAAGTCTTCGTGCTCCTCGGGTAAGTCGAAGCACAAAAAGTCTAAGAAGCGTCATCGCTCTAAGACTTCGCTTCGCCGGTCTCGCGACTCGGCTGAGGCCCCAGTCGGCACCGTCCCCGCGGCCCCGGACATGCCTATGGAGCCACCCCCGCATTACCCGTCCTTTCCGGGTTCGGGGGCGACTCCGGCCGAAATACAGGAATTCCTGTTGGCCATGGCCCGCCTCTTCGGGCCTCAAGGTCCCTCCGGTGCGCCTTCGGGCCCCGCGGGCCCTGATGGGGTTGCTCCGGCGTCGCCGTCGACTCCGGTCCCGGCGCCGTCTGTCCCACCAGCCTTCATCCCGGCCTCGGCTCCGGCCCCGGCCTCGATCCCGGCTCCGGTGGTACCGCAACCCCCATCGATGCCGGTTGACCTAACCACGCCTCCGCCGACGTCCCCGGTGCCGTTCCTGACGCCGTCCGGGGCTCCGGACGGCGACGGTCCCCGGCTCTCTCCGGCTCCGGACATGGAGCCGGACCGACGTCGCTCGACGCCGGCTCAAGCGCCGATGAGACATTGGATCCCAAATGTCCCTCCTCCTCCATATTTTGAACCTGAGGAGGACCAAGAGAGCTGGGAGGGGTCTGAAGACCCTCTCACACAACAGTGTGAGTATGATCAGGACTGGGCTGAGGAACTTGGGGATGCCAGTGGTCTAGACACCTCCCCTGACACTGGCATGCTGTCTCCTCCCGTGGCTACGGAGGAGGGAGCTAATTTTTCAATGGTGTTGCGTAGAGCAGCTGGAGCCTTACATCTCCAATTGCCTACTGTGGCTGTCAGGACTAATCTCCTGACGGAAGTGCTTCAGCCGGCAGCTTCCTCCTCGGAGACTGTGCTGCCGTTTAACGATGCACTCACTGACGTTCTTTTGGGTGCCTGGTCCAAGCCCACCACAGGGGCTCCTGTGGATAGGGACGTGGCCCGACGCCATCGCCCTGCTCCGGGCGACCCCTTGTTTCTCTCCCAACATCCCACCCCCGAGAGCTTGGTTGTCCAAGCCTCTGCCTCCCAAACCGCCTTCCCTACCGCCCCTCCGGATAGGGAATCCAAACGCCTGGACCTATTTGGGAAGAAGGCTTTTTCTTCCTCCAGTGCTGGCTTGCGGTCCGTCAACACCGCTTGCCTTTTGGGCCGATATACCCACTCCCTGTGGGATTCGGTGGCGGCTGTTTTGCCGCAGTGTTCTGAGGAGGTCCAGACACTGCTTTCCCGCGCCATTGCGGAAGGGCGAGATGCGGCTAAATACACCATACGTTGTGGCCTTGATACCGCCGACTCGCTGGGCAGATCGCTTGCGACGACGGTGGCGCTACGTCGCCACGCCTGGCTGAGAACAACTGGTTTCTCGGGTGATGTCCAGAATACACTCATGGACATGCCCTTTGATGGAGTCGGTCTTTTGGTTCAAAGGCAGACCATGCGCTGGAGCGTTTTAAGGACTCACGGGCTACTGCCAAGTCCCTGGGCCTTTCTGTTGTACGCCCTCCGCTAACCTCTGCTTTTCGCCCCTTTCGTGGCCACGGAAGGGGCGCCCAGTCACGTCAGCTGCCCAGCCACCGGCGCGCGCAGCAAGCGTCTTCGCGTGGCCGAGGACGTGGATACCGCCGTGGCGGTTCGGGCAACCAGCGTGCGGGTCAGGCCACCACCTCCAACCCGTCCGCGGCCTCCAAGCCCTCCTAGTCCCTCCTTTCAGGTGCACAGCACGCCAGTAGGGGCAGGGTCCGCCATCACCTTCACCACTGGCGTCCCATCACCTCGGACAGGTGGGTCTTGGACATTGTCCGAAGGGGCTACTCCCTTCCTTCGAGACCACCCCCAGCCATGCCACCTCAATTCCACCGCATGTCAGGGGATCACTTGGTGCTTCTGCAGAAGGAAGTCATGGCCCTCTTGGCCAAGAGGGCCATCGAGCATGTTCCGACCCCAGAAGTAGGACGTGGTTGCTACTCCCACTACTTTCTGGTGCCCAAGGAGGACATGCGTCCTATCTTAGACCTCCGGAACGTCAATCGCTTCCTCCGGAAGGAGAAGTTCAAGATGCTCACCCTAGCTCAGGTCTTGACTGCCCTCGACCCTGGAGACTGGTTGGTAGCGTTGGACTTGCAGGACGCTTATTTCCACATCCCCGTCCTGCCGGCCCACCGGTGTTACCTACGGTTCACGGTAGGCCTCGAGCATTTTCAGTTCACCGTGCTCCCCTTTGGCCTTACAAGTGCCCCTCGGGTGTTCACGAAAGTGATGGCGGTGGTCGCAGCTCATCTGCGCCGGGCAGGGGTTCCAGTCTTCCCCTACCTCGACGACTGGCTGCTGAAGGCGGGCTCGTCCCAGGCAGTCGTCTCCCACCTCCAGACTACGGCCGAACTCAAGCACTCGCTGGGGTTCTCCATCAATGTGCCGAAGTCGCATCTGATTCCTTCTCCACAGCTCGTTTTCATCGGAGCAGTTCTGGACACGACGCAGTTTCGGGCCTATCCTCCCGAACGGCGAGTCCGGGATATTCAGGCTATGATTCCAATCTTTCTGCCTTTATCCTGGGTTTCGGTACGGATGACCCTGAGGCTGCTGGGCCTCATGGCCTCCTGCATCCTGCTGGTCAATCATGCCAGATGGCATATGCGGGCTCTGCAGTGGGACCTGAAGTTCCAGTGGGCGCAGCACCAGGGCAACCTGTCCGATCACGTCCAGATCTCGGAGGGGGCTGCAAAACAGTTGCAGTGGTGGCTCTCGAACCGACAATGGGTCATGGGCAGATCCCTCTCCTTCCCCAGCCAGAGCACACAGTTGTGACGGACGCGTCCCTTCTGGGATGGGGCGGTCACATGGGAGAGGCGGAGATCAGAGGCCTCTGGTCTCCGGCGGAGTCCCGGCTCCATATCAACCTTCTGGAGCTCCGGGCGATCCGACTTGCACTCAAGGCATTCCTTCCCTCTGTCAAAGGGAAGGTAGTGCAGATGTTCACAGACAACACCACCACCATGTGGTACTGCAACAAACAAGGCGGGGTGGGGTCGTGGACCCTCTGTCAGGAGGCTCTGCGCCTCTGGACATGGCAGGAACATCAGGGCATGTTCCTGATGGTTCAACACCTGGCAGGTTCCCTGAACGCCAGGGCGGACGAACTCAGCCGCAGGTGCATGATGGATCACGAATGGCGTCTTCACTCGGAAGTGGCGCAAGGTCTCTTTCTGCAGTGGGGAGAGCCTTGGTTAGATCTATTCGCCACCGAAGAGAATGCGCAATGTCATCAGTTCTGCGCGTTGGAATTTCCAAGGCGGCACTCGCTCGGCGACGCTTTTTGTCGCGAGTGGAGTTGCGGTCTGTTGTACGCCTTTCCGCCTATACCACTTCTACCCAGAGTGTTGAAGAAGATTCGGCGCGACCGGGCCCAAGTCATCCTTGTGGCTCCGGACTGGGCTCGAAGAGTTTGGTATCCCGAGCTACTCAGTATGAGCGTCGATCCCCCGATCCGTCTGCCTCTTCGGGAGGATCTTCTGTCGCAGCAGCAGGGGACGGTCCTTCACCCGAACCTGTCCAGCCTCCACCTGCTTGCGTGGAGATTGAGCGGCGGCAGTTGATTCCTTTCGACTTGCCTCCCGAAGTTTGTGATGTGATTCTGGCAGCCAGGCGTCCCTCCACTAAGGTGGTATACGCCTGCAGGTGGAACAAGTTTGTGGCATGGTGCACAGCAAAGGCTGTGAATCCCCTCTCTGCCCCTCTTTCTGAGGTTCTTCTGTTCCTTCTTTCACTGGCCCAACAGGGTTCTGCCCTGGGTACCATCAAGGGCTATCTTTGTGCCATTTCGGCCTTCCTCAGGCTTCCTGATCAGCCCTCCTTTTCAAGTCCCCTGTTGTTAACAGATTCCTTAAAGGCATTACACACCTCTTCCCTCCTGTTCCGTTTGTGATGCCTCAGTGGGACTTGAACTTGGTTCTTACCTTTCTTATGTGCGCTCCCTTTGAGCCTCTACATAACTGTCCTCTTCGTCTTCTGACTCTGAAGACAGCCTTTCTGGTGGCCATCACCTCCGCTCGGCGGGTGAGTGAGCTCCAGGCTCTATCATGCAAACCTCCCTTTCTGTCTGTCCATCCAGACAAGGTTGTTCTTAGGACGCGTCCGTCCTTCTTGCCAAAGGTGGTTACTGCCTTCCACATTGGGCAGACCATCACTTTGCCCACCTTCTTTCCGCCTCCGCATCCTTCCAGAGAGGAAGAGAGGCTCCACCGTCTGGACCCAAAACGTGCGCTTTCCTTTTATATCAACCGCACACAACACTTCCGGGTGGATGACCAGCTCTTTGTTGGCTACGTGGACGCCAAAAAAGGTCGGGCGGTGCACAAGAGAATCATCTCCCGCTGGGTAACCTTGTGTATCAAAGCCTGCTATTCTTTGGCTAAGAAGGAGCCTCCTGTTGGGCTGCGTGCCCATTCCACCAGGGCAACGGCTGCTACCACGGCTTTAGGCCGCGGTGTTCCACTGCAGGATATCTGTCAGGCAGCTACGTGGGCCTCGCTGCACATGTTTACCAAGCATTACTGCCTTGACAGTCAGGTCCGGAGGGACGGCTTCTTCTTTTCCGTTCTGTCCTCCGGGACTTCCTTGTCTGATCTTTGTTCGCAGACCCACCACTGGGGTTGGTATTGCTGGGGTATCTATACTAAGGTAAGGAATCTGTCACTAACGTGTCTCTTTCAGATGCACAAGTTACTAACTTGTGTAACGATATATCTGTAAGAGACAGTAGTTAGTGACAGATTCCTTACCGCCCACCCATCCTCCCCGTTCTGCGAACTGATTTCTAGGGTTAAGGACATCCCTTTCAGGGCCCTAGTATTTTTCAGACACCTATGTCAGCTTCTTGCATGGCTCTGCGTTCCTGGCGCGGAAAGTCGTGTACAGAACTGACGTCAGCACGCAGGGGCGGCGTCTAAGTACTGCCCGCGACGTCATCCCGGCAATCACGACGCCGACGACGGACGCGGAGCCGCACGACGCCGCCTACCGACGCGCAAGGGTACTGCTACGCAAAAACTTTCCGGATCCAGCCTGACGCCTGGGGATATTCTAAGGTAAGGAATCTGTCACTAACTACTGTCTCTTACAGATATATCGTTACACAAGTTAGTAACTTGTGCTTTATTGTCGAAAACATCCTTCCTAGTGTTTCATTTATTAGTCCAAATTCCAGCCTCACCTGAGCTGGTGATGCACTCTTTGGCAGCTGGAGGGTCCGTTTATAGGTGGTAACCTGCAGATTGTTTAGTAATGCGGAATCTTTTCAGGATTGAGTAACGCTGCCATAAGTTTGTGTTGGCAGGAGCCATGCTGCCATCACTGCTAGTAGTGGCTTGAACGATGGACACACCAGTTTTTTTTGCTAGAGTACTGAAGGCGAATGTTAACGCACCAGCCCTTTTTTCCATGTAATTCTGTTGTGCTTGTTGATTGAATCTGTTGTCTAAGTAGACTCCTAAGCATTTATAATTTGAAACTTCCTCCAGCTTCTTGCCGTTCAGCCAGATATTGAGTTTGCGGCTAGATCTATTTTGAATCAGCATGGTTTTTGTCTTGTTTATGTTGATTTCCAGTTTATTTATTGTTACATAATTCTGCATTTCTGTAGGTGCCCTCTGGAGACCTACTTGCATGAGGCTCATTAGTAGGACGTCGTCAGCGTAAGAGAGGTGTGACAGTAGTAGCGGCCCTAGTCTTGGGGGTGAGTGTTAGTTTGATCCAACCTTTGGGCTAAGTCGCTCGTGAAGAGGTTAAATAGGTGGGGGCCCAGCATGCATCCTTGTTTCAAACCCCTTTTTGTCATGATTTTCTTCGAGACCCTTGTCCCGTCGCCTACTTTGACTCTTACCCAGGTGTTGATGTATAGTTGGATTATTCCTCGCAGTATATTTCCTGGGATTTTCCAGTCTTTTAGCTTTGTCCATAGCCTGTGGCGGTCCACACAGTCGAAGGCTGCCTTTAGGTCGACCTAGCAGAGGTGTAGTCTTTTCCTATCCCGTTTACATTTGTTGGCGCTCTGAGATACCTCTAGTATGTTCATTGTGGTTCCAGTTCCTTTCTTGAATCCGCTTTGATTGACTGGGATCAGGTTCTGCTTCTCCGACCACTCAGTTAAGTCGGCCAGAATCATGAAGCGTAATATTTTGCTTCAACGTCAAGTAGTGCGATGAGTCGATAGTTCGCTGGATTTGTTCGGTCACCCCCCTTGTGAATTGGGTTTAATATGGAGCCAAGCCAGCTTGGAGGGATACTGCCCAGTATTTCTATTTCGTTAAACAACATTGAAAGTTGTGTACCCCAGAATTTTGTTTCTCCCTTGAATATTGCTTGTGAAATACCATTTGGACACGGAGCCCCATTGCTTCTTCCTCTCTTTATTGTATCAATGGTATCATCAATTGAGAATTTTTGATCAGGATGTTTTCTTTTTAGTTGTTCTGCTGTTGCTGACGCCTGTCTTGCCTGTTTTGTGTTCATTATTTGATTGGTGTTCCAGTATCTTCGTTTGAAATGTATCTGAAAAGATTTTCCCTTCGAATCTTATTACCATGACATCTGCCCAATTCTCCTCTTGCACAATGGAACTATACAAAATTTGAGTTGGCCTGTGCAGATTGTTTATCTGGTCCCAGGAAGCCCTTGAGTTTATTTGCTTTGCATTAAATAGTAATTTGGCCCAGTTTGCCTCGCGTAAGGTCTTTTACTCTTCCCAGAGACGTTTTTGTACTCCTTTCTCAACTGGCGTACTTTTTCCCATCCTTTATGGTCTCTGTCCGTAGTTTTATAGTTCCTGACGGCCTTTCGCATTTCTTGTTTTAGTGTTTTCAATTTGTGTGAGGTGACTTTGTTGTCATTCCCTTACTTCCTCTTGTTGTTGTTTGTCATTAGAAATGTCAAGTTGGATGTAAAGTCTTTACAGGTGCTTATTGATCGATATTATTGTTAGTACGGCTGGTCAGTACTTGGTTCATATTGTAAGATTACATTCTTGTGATGATGTGTTTGTCCACCTCAAGCGTTTTAGGTTTATTGTGTTTAAGATGCCGTCCAGTGCTAAATTGTTTGGGTGCCTTCCAGGGTGTACACAAACGAAATGTGTTGTTGACTATGGTCACTCTACGTCGAGAAGTTGATAGAGAACTGGGCTAGATGCGGCATATGGGGTAGAGAAATGATTGTGTAATCCAGTATTGATTGAGTTTTTGTACTGTGAAATGTAAATTTCAGCAGAGAGTCCTCTATTGTTCTCCCGTTTACGACTTGCAGTCCTAAGTACTCTAACGTTGTCACGAGTTCCCGACCTGTGTAATCTGGGCGGTATACTGGCAGCTGAAATTGCAATGGGACTTCCCAATGTATGTTGTCGAATGTTAATTTGTCATCTTCGTCCGGTGTGTGAATCAAATTGGAGTTGAAGTCACCTGTTATAATTATGTCCCAGAGGGGCTGCGTGTTTCTTGTCTCTGCGACTATTGATACGAGTAAAGAGATTAATGCTTTTTTTTTTGGTACTTGGGTGAATGTATATGTTGCTCAATAGTACTGTTCTAGATCCCGGGTTCCCGCTGCACGAAAGTTTGATTAATTGCAGGCCAATGTCTGGCGGTATTAGTTGTTCGGATTTGATGTTGAGTGATGTAGACACATAGACTGCCTGACCTCCTTTCGGGCGGCCGTGACTCTCAGGTTTTCTTGCTTCTATGAAATAATGCGTGTAGCCTTCTAGGGTGAAGTTGTCCAGGGTCTTGGAGCGCTATTATATCATACTCTTCCCAGTCTTGTGGAGGAATTTCGTTCTCAAACTTTTTTTTGGCTCCCGCTATGTTCCATGATAGGAGGTGCAGTTTGCCCTTCTTTCTTTTTAGGTCTCGCCTACGCAGCGCGCATGCGCTGCATAGGAAAGAGACCTTTAGAAATCGCTCCAGGTTTGCTTTCAAAAACGTGCACGTGCTTTAAAGGGCAACGCGTGCACGTCTGGCGATTCCCTTGCGGGAGCGAGCGGCGCCATGTGTTAGTAATTATCGCAAACACATGGTGCCCCTGGCTCGCTCCCGCAAGGGAAACGCTTTGGTTGCTCTCGGCCGCACTCCCCTCAACCTCCCCACCCCCTTTAGCGCGAGGCACGCGCGCTTGTTTACTTTTACAAGCAACTTCCATCACAATGCAAGTGTACCTAGACAGCTGCAGTTCCTTGGTTTTGGTGGCTTAGCTTCAGCCGCTCGCACGGTGCTGCTTTTCACGTTTTTAGGCGTGCACGTAAAATACACGTGTTTTCAGATTTTAAACAGTATGCGTTTTTACTTTTGCTTATATGCGTTAGCTGTTCCATAGAAGGAAAGCAATGCCGGTGTTTTACATAGGCAGCAGGTCTTCACTTATTGGGTCGTTGTACAACTTACGATAAAGTTCCAACTGTCCCTTTTTTTACACAAGCTTACACCACCACAAAATGGTGGTGCTTTTGGACGTGGGGAGGCAAAACATGTTTTTTTTTCTCAATATGTAACTTTTATTTTTCCATGTGTGTCTTTTCATCACCATTTCTGGCTTAAAAGCGTCTCTTGTGCAGCCTTTGGACTCTGTGCAGTTTCAGCCTCTTTCACAGTGCTGCTTACATCTGCTTTCCAACGGCTTAATTTGAGATGACAAAGGTGCCGGGGCTCTTATTAGGCGTTAGCTTTAGGCGGCAAGTTTTCTATAAAATGTTTTTCTGTTAGCCTGCCTAAGAAAGAGAACAGAAACCGTTTTTTGAGGGAGGACATGTTGTTTAAAGGCAAAACGCAGCGCCAATCAGCACTTGTGTTTTTTTTAACTTTTACAAGCAACTTCCATCAAAATGCAAGTGTACCTAGACAGCTGCAGTTCCTTGGTTTTGGTGGCTTAATCAGCCGCTTTCACGGTGCTGCTTTTCACGTTTTTAGGCGTGCACGTAAAATACACGTGTTTTCAGATTTTAAACAGTATGCGTTTTTTACTTTTTATTATATGCGTTAGCTGTTACATATATAACAAGCATTTACAATGCAATAGGTCTCGCATTTGCGAGAATTTGAGCCATTGGCATTGTAAATGACAATGCCTTTTATTTACGTATTGGTTTTGAAAACATAAATAAAAGGCATTGTCATTTACAATGTCAATGGCTTAAACTCGCGCAAATGCGAGACCTATTGCATTGCCTTTAGGACCTTATAAGTGTTTAGCCATGCAACAGTTGATGTTGTTGCACCAAGGATATTGTACTGCATAACTAAATACTTATAAGGTCCCAAAGGCGAGGCCTATTGGCTATGCCAATGCTTGTTGTTGATGTTATCTCCCTGGGTCATTCTGTCTTGTTTGCATTTAGTGTAGCGGCTAGCCAGTGCCACTGTGGAGCAGAGCGATCTGTTTGCGTTTCGTCTTAGACGTGTGATTGGGACTGCTTCCTTGCGCGTTCTGCAGTACCGAGTAAACCTGGGTTTTCCTCAATGGCTTTTTGTGATAGATAATATTCTTTGAAGGTGCGTTTTGACTATTAAGGGCTGGGGATAGCTTTTCTTGTGTTGCCTTGTCAGTTTTATGCCCCACATATCGAAATTTTGTGTATGGTTTAATATCAGTTTAACTGTGTCTTCTGACTGCCAAGAAGTTAAGGTCTTTTTCGGGTGAGTGCAGTCCTCGTTAGACAAAAATTCCACCGTTAAGAGGTCTGTTGATTCTATATATTTCAGTTCTGGTATTTCGGCCATCAGTTTTAATATGTTCCCTCTGTTTAATATGTCATGTCGATCTTGTGATGTATACAGTGGTGTGAAGATGATTTGTTGTGTGTCCTTGTTTGGAGAGGGGTATTTCAAGTCCAGCGATTGAGATGGGCAGATTCTGTTGTGATTTGCATTTCATCGGTTTTTGTAGCTTCTTTAGAGGTTGCATGCAACCTTGATTTGTTTATTTGTAAGCTCCTGTCCGGAATGGGAATAAGATGAACCTGCTGCTTTTCCCAGTTATTTAATTCTTGGTCACCTAGAGCGATTCCCCTTGCCATGGGCATTGCAGGACTAGTGGTTACGGCACACTGGGTGTGTCCGTCATAGTTGTTTTTTATCCCTTCGCCACCAGTTTTGATCCGATTTGTGTAGTTGTCTTTAGTGGGGCTGGGTGCAGTGTGTTCTAGATTCCCGAAGCTGATACCTTGACCACCGTGACTATTTACACTGTTTTTTAGGTGCTGACATGATATTTTTGGACTGGTATACATAGATATGTGTTAAAATCTGCAAATTTGTAAACATTACGAACTGTAGTGCATCATAACAATTCATTAGATACATTATGCAGAAATTCAATCACTACTCACATGCATAAAAAGATTAAAACAATGCAGATAAAAAGTGAAGCCATAAAAACAATATTGCACACGATAACAATGTCTTTCTTGCATTACTCACTGCCCACAGGAAACTTGACATACAGCAACATATGTCCAAAGTAGATAAGGTTTGTATAAAAAGATATGCGGAGCAACATTGTGTACATTTAAAAGACCTTAACATTGGAACAATATAACATTTCCTCTGTTAGGTATACTTTTTGCAGAAGAGCACCAAATGCATAGTGCTCTGATTTGACACTTGATCACATGGGCAGTTTACTAATGTTTAAGACCAATCATTCATTATGGGGAGACTGGTTAAGCAATGAAAAAAGTCCATTCGAAAATGGGTAAGAAAAAATTGATGCCTAGGATTCAGTTTAAACTTAAGGTAGGGTAGCATATCATATGTGGTCAGCAGAGATTGACTCTTTAGTACACTAGGCTTTGACAATTCTGTAGACAGCCTAAGCTTTTGTCAAGAAGACCCTTAAAAAGCACTGTACAAATGCGATTGGCTGAACACAATCTGAGAAAAGGCAAAGAGCCACATACAATGGGTTGGAATTACCGGAACACCTAGGGGTTTCCATGAGGAGCATGATGAAGGACAACCAGCCAGGTTTAAGCAGCCGCACAGTCTAGTCTTAAATCTGTCAGAGAAAAAACTCACGGAGCCACAGGCGAGTGTCCTGAAGAAGGGACTAGGTTTTGTACCCACTGCGACCCTGATCTGATAGAGACGTCTAGCCGCAGATTCCTTAACTTAGAATATCCCCAGGCGTCAGACTGGATCCGGAAAATTTTGCTTAGCAGCAACTCTGCGCGCCGGGGGTCGGCGCCGCACGGCTACGCCCTGATGTCGTCCATGGACGTGACGTCAGCGGAGCCATATATGCCCCGCCGCACCAACATCAGTTTTCTTCTTTTCCGCGTCACGACGCGGATCCTGGAAACCAGCAGTTCCTGGCCTAGTTTTGGGCCTTCTCGGCACCGTTGGTGTCGTACCGGAACAGTGTGCAATGCCCTCCGGGTTCAAAGCCTGTGAGGCCTGTGCGCGTCAGATGTCTGGCACTGACCCGCACCTTATTTGCATGTGGTGCCTTGGTGTGCACCACGATTCCAAAGAATGCGGCGACTGTCAACAGATGAAGCTGAAGTCCCTACGGGAACGCCGTATGAAGTTGTTGGCCGCGCGGCTGTCCGGCCCAGCTTCCTCTCGTCGCCGCTCGCCCTCTCCAGAGGGGGCTCGTTCCCGAGGCCGCTCCCGCGACCGGCGCCCTAAAAAAGATAAGCGGAGCCACAAGCGTCCACTGAGGTCCACATCCCGTAGGCATGCCGCTGGCGCCCATTCCTCTCGTAAGGGGCCAGCTAAGGGCGCCCGGATGTCACCTCCTCCATACCCTCCTTTCCCAGGAGTTGGAGCGACGTGTGCCCAAATGGAGGCCTACTCCCGGGCTCTTCAGGCCTACTTCAAGTCCCCCTCTCTCCCTGGCGCGCCTTCGGGCCCCACAGAGGCAGAGGGTACTCAGGCCGGACCCTTGTCGGCGGATCTTTCCCCGGCCAGGGCTGTGTGCACCGACTCTGACTCTGGAGCCGAGGCGACGACGTTGGGCCGTGGCCCAGACCGTCCTGGTCGCTCTAGCACACACCGCCAGTCAACGCATAGCCCTGTGCAGCTTCCTGCGCAGACGGCGGAAGCGGCGTCGGCGACGCCGGGCTCGACACACCGCCAGTCAGCGCATAGCCCTGTGCGGACAGCGAAAGCGGCGTCAATGACGCCGGGCTCGGCGCCGGGCTCCACGCCGGGCTCCAAGTCGGACCCGAAGCCGGGCTCGACGCCACCCACACCCGGCTCTAAGCCTGATCCCACGTCTGGAGCAGCGCATAATCCGACGCCTGTCGACGTCGAGGTAGCGTCCCCAGTGGAGGCCGTCGACGTCCAGTCTACTCCGACATGGCGCCTACCGACGCCGCTGTCGACGCATCCATCGCCGCCGGTGTCCATACGTTCATCGACACCAGCGTCCATGCCTGAGGTTGACCCCCCTCCGGATTCATCGCTTCTGACTCCTCAGCGGTGTCAGGCGACACCGGTATCCGCTGCAGCCCTTATGGAAGCTGCTGCTTCCCCTGGTCGGGGGCCACTGGTGCAGGTCCCTAGTGTGGCTTGGCCTTCTGGTCGTTCCCCAGCCCCGCTCTTTATGGCAACTGGGAGGATTAGTCTCCAGCCGTCTCCTACAGACGGCCTCTTGTCCCCTCCTAGGGTGAGTACTGAGCTAGGGGCAGCCTATGCGCGGACTATCAACAGGGCAGCTGCTATCCTCGACTTTCAGCCTCCTGTGGTACCCCTCATTCCCGATCCCTTAATGGATCTGGTTCATCTCGAGCCCATTACCATGGAGCCCTTGCTAGCCCTTGGGGGTGCCTTATTAGAAGTCCTGCGTAGCGCATGGGCACGGCCCTATTCCGGAGCCCCGGTTGATCGGGCCATTACGGGTAGGCACCGTCCTGCCCCAGGGGATCCACTTTGCCTGTCCCTCCACCCTACTGCTCAGGGCCTGGTGATTCAGGCGGCTTTTGGGTTACAAGACTCCTCCACTTTGCCTTTGTTTCCTCCCACCCGGGAATCCCGGTGCCTGGAGGCATGTGGAAGACAGCTTTTTGCTTCTTCTAGCGCGGCCATCCGCGCTTTAAACACTACATGCGTGTTTGCACGTGCGTCCTCCGCACTCTGGGACTCCGTGGCTAACCTTCTTCCTTCCCTTCCGGAGTTATTGCGCCCGGAGCTTCTCCGTCTTGTCCTTCACGGCAAGGAGATGGCACATTTTTCAATACGCTCCTCCCTGGATACCACACACTCTGTGGGCCGTGCTCTTGCATGGTCAGTGGCTTTGCGCCGCCATGCCTGGATGCGCGACAGTCGCTTCCCTGATAACATTCGGGAGAGCCTCCAAGACATGCCATTTAACGGAATAGACCTTTTTGGGTCCCACGCGGACTCGGCGATCTCCAGGCTTCTGTCAGGGCTACTGTAATTCTGCCGTGCCACTGACTGACTTTCTTCCTGGTTGCGGGTCTTCCTTTACGGCCCGGTTTTTATCAGAGACCGGTTGTTGTCTCTGTATTGTCTGTATAGCAGTATGGCTGGGTTGTTTTTGCTTTTGTTTTCAGTCCTCTGTCTGTTTTGCCAAGAGGACCCCCCCCCTTCTTGCCAGGGGTTGACCATCGCCCTATGTGGGTTATTGGCTGGTGGCAGGTGTCTGCATTTGCATTTGTAAGCTCCTGTGGAGTTTTCATTAGGGGTATCCCTCTGGGACTCATATACCCCTTTACTGCGGCCCGCAGGGTCGCATCGTTCTGTTGTATGTGGTGCTTCCACTCCTGGTCTAGGCCTATGCTGTGTAGTATCTACTTCGCATGGCCTGGCATCCTGCTTTTTGTCACATGGTCCGTCTTTTGGCGCCAGCCCCTTCTGGGTTGTCCTCGCCAGTAAGGAGTTGCCGTGGACCTCTCTGTTGTACGTTGTTATGGCCTTTCGGCTTATTCCCCAGCAGTTTTCTCCACATCCCGCTGCTTCCGTGCAGGGATTTCTACGTTTTGCTGGCATTCTTACTGTGGCGGACTCGTGGGGCCGGTTCTCCTTGAACTCCGCTCTTCCTGGCGTTATTGACGACTAGGTTCTCTCTGGACCTTAGTGGGGTTCAGTCGCAGTCCCGCCTCCTCTAGGGGTATGGCTTTGGTATCTATTCTAAGTTAAGGAATCTGCGGCTAGACGTCTCTATCAGATGAACAAGTTACTTACCTTCAGTAACGATGTATCTGGTAGAGACATAGTCTAGCCGCAGATTCCTTAACGCCCGCCCGTCCTCCCCGTCCTGCGACAACCTTTTCAGGTTGGACTTCTTGCCTTCGCCTCCCTTTGGGTGGCTTTATTCCTCTGCGGGGTGACGTCTTATCCTCACTCCGACTCACGAGCCTACAGTCGGTTTCGTGGCTCTGCTCTACCCATCCTTGTGCTTGGACGGTATGCTCATATGCCGTGTGTCCTTTACAACCCTTACCCTGGGTTGTCCGATGTGAGTCTAAATTCTTCTACCCCCCCGTCCTTCCCTTCTATCTTCTTCAACCGCTTGAGGTCTCTTGCCTCCCCTGCACTCTAGCGGTTGCAGTCTCTCACATTGCTGCATTCGGTAGGTCCCTTATTCGGATCTGACATCTCCTTTTGGGTGACGCCTTATAATAGTTTGTCCTTACTCCTGGGTTCGGGACTGGTTGTCCTTCACTGTCATATATTATGGTTGCAGCCTTTCTGCCGGCTGCTGTGATAGTTCCCCAAGGAGCTATTGATCAATGGTAAGTAGGCCTGGGCGGTAAATTCCGTTCCGCTTGCGGAATTTGCGGTATTTGGGTAATTTTGCGTTCCGCGGAGAACGCGAAATTGCCAAAAATTCCGCGGCTTCGCGGAGTTTTTTTGCTTGTTCGCGCTTTCAAAATGCGTGTTCGCGAGATATTTCTCCCCGAGCACGCAAACAGCGTTCGCGAACAGGAAAAAAGCATTGCGAACGGGCGGATCTGAAAGAGACACGTTAGTGATAGATTCCTTACCTTAGAATATCCCCAGGCGTCAGGCTGGATCCGGAAAGTTTTGCGTAGCAGTACCCTTGCGCGTCGGTAGGCGGCGTCGTGCGGCTCCGCGTCCGTCGTCGGCGTCGTGATCGCCGGGATGACGTCGCGGGCAGCACTTAGGCGCCGCCCCTGCGCGCTGACGTCAGTTCTTCTTTTTCCGCGCCAGCAAGCGCAGATCCGGGAAGAGCAGTGCCCTGGTCAATTTTTGACCATACTTTTTGGTGATTTTTTCACTGGTTTTTCCAACTTTAAGGTGTCGTAGGGATGCCCGGCTTCAAGCGATGCGGCGCCTGTGCGCGGATGATGTCCGTCACCGACCCGCATTGGGAGTGTCTCTTCTGCCTCGGCCGAGGCCACGACACCGAGTCTTGTCCCGAATGCCAGGCCCTCAACCCGAAAGCTTTGCGAGAGCGGTCTCGAAAGCTCCTCGAGGCCCGGCATTCGGCTCCGCGGAAGCCCCGGTCGCGTGAGCGGTCCAGGGGTCGCTCGCGGAGTGCACACCGGTCGTCGACTTCTTCGTCCGGTAAGTCTAAGCACAAGAAGTCCAAGAAGCATCGTCGCTCTCGGACTTCGCCTCGCCGGTCTCGCGACTCGGCTGAGGCCCCTCCCGGCACCGTCCCCGCCCCGCGGCCCCGGACTTGCCTGTGGAGTCGCCCCGTCATACCCGCCCTTCCCGGGTTCGGGGGCGGATCCGGCCAAGGTACAGGAGTTCCTGTCGGCCATGGCCCGCCTCTTCGGGCCTTCAGGCCCCTCCGGTGCGCCTTCGGGCCCCGCGGGCCCTGATGGGGTTGCTCCGGCGTCGCCGGCGGCTCCGGCCCCGGCGTCGCCCGAGCCTCCAGCCTCGATCCCGGCTCCGGCTTCGGCCCCGGCCTCGATCCCGGCTCCACAACCCCCATCGACGCCGGTCGACCTCACGACACCTCCGCCGCCGCCGATGTCTCCGGTGCCAGTTCTCGACGCCGCCCTGGGCTCCGGGCGGCGTCGTCCCCCAGTTCCTTCCGGCTCCGGACATGGACCCGGAGCGACGCCGCTCGACGCCGGCTCCGGCGCCGATGGGACCTTGGGTCCCAAATGTCCCTCCTCCTCCTTATTTTGAACCAGAGGAGGACCAGGAGGACTGGGAGGGGTCTGATGACCCTCTGACACGCAACTGTCAGTATGATGAGGACTGGACAGAGAGTCTAGGGAGGCCAGTGGTCTGGATACTTCTCCTGACACTGGCATGCTGTCTCCTCCCGTGGCTACGGAGGAGGGGGCCAATTTTGGTACGGTGTTGCGTAGGGCTGCTGGGGCCTTACGTCTCCAGCTCCCTACTTTGACGGTCAAGCCTAACATCTTGACAGAGGTGCTTCAGCCGGCAGCCTCCTCTGCGGAGACTGTGCTGCCGTTTAACGACGCCCTCACTGACGTTCTTTTGGGCGCCTGGTCCAAGCCCAACACAGGGGCTCCTGTGGATCGGAACGTGTCACGACGCCATCGCCCCGCTCCGGGCGACCCCCTGTTTCTTTCTGTCCACCCCACTCCTGAGAGCTTGGTTGTCCAAGCCTCCGCTTCCCAAACCGCCTTCCCTACCGCTCCTCCGGATAGGGAATCCAAACGCCTGGATCAGTTTGGGAAGAAAGGTTTTTCTTCCTCCAGTGCTGGCTTGCGGTCCGTTAACACCGCTTGTCTTTTGGGCCGATATACCCACTCCCTGTGGGATTCGGTGGCGGATGTTTTGCCCCAGTGCCCTGAGGAGGTCCAGGCACTGCTTTCCCGCGCCATTGCGGAAGGAAGGGATGCGGCCAAATACACTATCCGTTGTGGCCTTGACACCGCCGACTCGCTGGGCAGGTCGATTGCAACGACGGTGGCGCTCCGGCGCCACGCCTGGCTGAGAACCACTGGTTTTTCAGGGGATGTCCAGAATACTCTCATGGACATGCCCTTTGATGGAGTCGGTCTTTTGGGTCCAAAGCAGACCATGCGTTGGAGCGCTTTAAGGACTCACGGGCTACTGCAAAGTCCCTGGGCCTTTCTGCTACACGCCCTCCGCTACCTTCTGCTTTTCGCCCCTATCGTGGCCACGGTAGGGGCGCCCTTCACGTCAGCAGCCCAGCCACCGGCCCGCGCAGCAGGCGTCTTCGCGTGGCCGAGGACGTGGATTCCGCCGTGGCGGATCGGGCAACCAGCGTGCGGGTCAGGCCACCACCTCCAACCCGTCCGCGGCCTCCAAGCCCTCCTAGTCCCTCCTTTCAGGTGCACGGCACGCCAGTAGAGGGCAGGGTCCGCCATCACCTTCCCCACTGGCGCACCATCACCTCGGACAGGTGGGTCTTGGACATTGTCCGAAGGGGCTACTCCCTCCCCTTCGAGACCACCCCCCAGCCATGCCACCTCAATTCCACCGCATGTCAGGGGATCACTTGGTGCTTCTACGGAAGGAAGTCACGGCCCTCTTGACCAAGAGGGCCATCGAGCATGTTCCGACCCCAGAAGTAGGGCGTGGTTGCTACTCCACTACTTTCTGGTGCCCAAAAGGACAAGGAGGACATGCGTCCTATCTTGGACCTCCGGAACGTCAATCGCTTCCTCCGGAAGGAGAAGTTCAAGATGCTCACCCTAGCTCAGGTCTTAACTGCCCTCGACCCTGGAGACTGGTTGGTAGCGTTGGACTTGCAGGACGCGTATTTCCACATCCCCGTCCTGCCGGCCCACCGGCGTTACCTTCGGTTCACGGTAGGCCCCGAGCATTTTCAGTTCACCGTGCTCCCTTTGGCCTTACCAGTGCCCCTCGGGTGTTCACGAAAGTGATGGCGGTGGTCGCAGCTCATCTGCGCCGGGCAGGGGTTTCAGTCTTCCCCTACCTCGACGACTGGCTGCTGAAGGCGGGCTCGTCCCAGGCAGTCGTCTCCCACCTCCAGACTACGGCCGAACTCCTGCACTCGCTGGGGTTCTCCATCAATGTGCCGAAGTCGCATCTAATTCCTTCTCCACAGCTCCTTTTCATCGGAGCAGTTCTGGACACGACGCAGTTTCGGGCCTATCCTCCCGAACGGCGAGTCCGGGATATTCAGGCTATGATTCCGATCTTTCGGCCTTTATCCTGGGTTTCGGTACGGATGACCCTGAGGCTGCTGGGCCTCATGGCCTCCTGCATCCTGCTGGTCAATCATGCCAGATGGCATATGCGGGCTCTGCAGTGGGACCTGAAGTTCCAGTGGGCGCAGCACCAGGGCAACCTGTCCGATCACGTCCAGATCTCGGAGGGGACTGCAAAACAGTTGCAGTGGTGGCTCTCGAACCGGCAATGGGTCATGGGCAGATCCCTCTCCTTCCCCAGCCAGAGCATACAGTTGTGACGGACGCGTCCCTTCTGGGATGGGGCGGTCACATGGGAGAGGCGGAGATCAGAGGCCTCTGGTCTCCGGCGGAGTCCCGGCTCCATATCAACCTTCTGGAGCTCCGGGCGATCCGGCTTGCACTCAAGGCATTCCTTCCCTCTGTCAAAGGGAAGGTAGTGCAGGTGTTCACAGACAACACCACCGCCATGTGGTACTGCAACAAACAGGGCGGGGTGGGGTCTTGGACCCTTTGTCAGGAGGCTCTGCGCCTCTGGACATGGCTGGAACATCAGGGCATGTTCCTGATGGTTCAACACCTGGCAGGTTCTCTGAACGCCAGGGCGGACGAACCTCAGCCGCAGGTGCATGATGGATCACGAATGGCGTCTTCACTCGGAAGTGGCGCAAGGACTCTTTCTACAGTGGGGAGAGCCTTGGTTAGATCTATTCGCCACCGAAGAGAACGCGCAATGTCATCAGTTCTGCGCGTTGGAATTTCCAAGGCGGCACTCGCTCGGCGACGCTTTTCGTCGCGAGTGGAGTTGCGGTCTGTTGTACGCCTTTCCGCCTATACCACTTCTACCCAGAGTGTTGAAGAAGATTCGGCACGACCGGGCCCAAGTCATTCTTGTGGCTCCGGACTGGGCTCGAAGAGTTTGGTATCCCGAGCTACTCAATATGAGCATAGATCCCCCGATCCGTCTGCCTCTTCGGGAGGATCTTCTGTCGCAGCAGCAGGGGACGGTCCTCCACCCGAACCTGTCCAGTCTACACCTGCTTGCGTGGAGATTGAGCGGCGGCAGTTGATTCCTTTCAACTTGCCTCCCGAAGTTTGTGATGTGATTCTGGCGGCCAGGCGTCCCTCCACTAAGGTGGTATACGCCTGCAGGTGGAACAAATTTGTGGCATGGTGCACAGCAAAGGCTGTGAATCCCCTTTCTGCCCCTCTTTCTGAGGTCCTTCTGTTCCTTCTCTCTCTGACCCAACAGGGTTCTGCCCTGGGTACCATCAAGGGTTATCTTTGTGCTATCTCGGCCTTCCTCAGGCTCCCTGATCAGCCCTCCTTTTCAAGTCCCCTGTTGTTAACAGGTTCTTAAAAGGCATTACTCACCTCTTCCCTCCTGTTCCGTTTGTAATGCCTCAGTGGGACTTGAACTTGGTTCTTACCTTTTTAATGTGCGCTCCCTTTGAGCCTCTGCATAACTGTCCTCTTCGTCTTCTGACTCTGAAGACTGCCTTTCTGGTGGCCATCACCTCCGCTCGGCGGGTGAGTGAGCTCCAGGCTCTATCTTGCAAACCTCCCTTTCTGTCTGTTCATCCAGACAAGGTTGTTCTTCGGACGCGTCCGTCCTTCTTGCCAAAGGTGGTTACTGCTTTCCACATTGGGCAGACCATCACTTTGCCCACCTTCTTTCCGCCTCCGCATCCTTCCAGAGAGGAAGAGAGGCTCCACCGTCTGGACCCAAAACGTGCGCTCTCCTTCTATATCGACCGCACAAAACACTTCCGGGTGGATGACCAGCTCTTTGTTGGCTACGTGGGCGCCAAAAAGGTCGGGCGGTGCACAAGAGGACCGTCTCCCGCTGGGTTACCTTGTGCATCAAGACCTGCTATTCTTTGGCCAAGAAGGAGCCTCCTGTTGGGCTGCGTGCCCATTCCACCAGGGCAACGGCTGCTACCACGGCCTTGGGCCGCGGTGTTCCGCTGCCGGTTATCTGTCAGGCAGCTACGTGGGCCTCGCTGCACACGTTTACTAAGCATTACTGCCTTGACAGTCAGGTCCGGAGGGACGGCTTCTTTGGCCGTTCTGTCCTCCAGGACTTCCTTGTCTGATCTTTGTTCGCAGACCCACCACCGGGGTTGGTATTGCTGGGGTATCTATTCTAAGGTAAGGAATCTATCACTAACGTGTCTCTTTCAGATGCACAAGTTACTAACTTGTGTAACGATATATCTGTAAGAGACAGTAGTTAGTGATAGATTCCTTACCGCCCACCCATCCTCCCCGTTCTGCGAACTGATTTCTAGGGTTAAGGACATCCCTTTCAGGGCCCTAGTATTTTTCAGACACCTGTGTCAGCTTCTTGCATGGCTCTGCGTTCCTGGCGCGGAAAGTCGTGTACAGAACTGACGTCAGCGCGCAGGGGCGGCGCCTAAGTGCTGCCCGCGACGTCATCCCGGCGATCACGACGCCGACGACGGACGCGGAGCCGCACGACGCCGCCTACCGACGCGCAAGGGTACTGCTACGCAAAACTTTCCGGATCCAGCCTGACGCCTGGGGATATTCTAAGGTAAGGAATCTATCACTAACTACTGTCTCTTACAGATATATCGTTACACAAGTTAGTAACTTGTGCAACAAGCAATTCCGCGTGTTCGCGGAACTTTTGCGTGCTCGCAGAGATTTTTTACCGTTTCGCGGAGCTTTGCGTAGCGCGACTACGCAAATTCCGCCCACCCCTGTAAGTCTTGTGCCTCTGGTGGCACAGGCTCACACAAGCCAAGGGTTCGAATCCTGCCTATGCTCTGCATCTTCTTCTGCCTCCGGGGAGGTTTTGGACTTAACAATTGCGGGGTCCCTCCCAGAGTGGTGCTCTGTTCGTTTCCCTCCCTCAGTTTACAGTGTCCAGTGCCTGGCACTGTCCTTCTATGGTGATGTTTTTCACCATACCTTGTTTTTTCTTTTTCTGCACACTGTTCCCATATTTTCACAGTTTTTGGTGGTGGCTTCGCGTTCTGACGCGGAAAAGTCTTCTGACGAAAACTGATGTTGGCGTGCCGGGGCGGGGCATATATGGCTCCGCTGACGTCACGTCCATGGACGACGTCAGGGCGTAGCGATGCGGCGCCGCCCCCCGGCGCGCAGAGTTGCTGCTACGCAACATTTTCCGGATCCAGTCTGACGCCTGGGGATATTCTAAGTTAAGGAATCTGCGGCTAGACTATGTCTCTACCAGATACATCGTTACCGAAGGTAAGTAACTTGTTCGACAAGTTCAAGCTACATTGTGATTCTCAAATATATTTTTGAGAAGAATCAAACTCGAAGCTTTCTTTGAAGGCAAACCACAACATGAGATTGACCAAAGGGACACAGGTCTAAAACAAATCCACTTTCACACCACTGCCCACAACTGTCCCATTGGAAGTACAAGTTTTTGAGAGGACAGTGATGAAAGAGGTAGGAGCAATTAACCCTCTCTTGATAAAAACCATCCAAAATATCACAAAAGAAGAGAATCTAGCAATTGACGAACTGAGGAGGGACAACACAATTGTTTTCAAACCAACAGAGAAGAGGGGAGCCATTGTAATTCAATCAACCGGTGATAACTGGATGGAATGCCTCTGTCTTTTGAGTGATGAAAGGAACTATAAACGCCTAAAGGTGGACTCCAGTGAGGACCTGAAGAGAAAGATTGAAAGCATGACTTAACAAGCCCTGTCCAATGATTGGATAACAAAGAAAGAGGCAATTTTTTGGCGCAATAAGACACCAGTTACTCCATACTTTTATCCGATCCCTAAGGTCCACAAGAACTTGAATAATCCTCCAGGGCACCTGTTAGAAGTGGGGTCTCTAGTTGGCAGAGGTATACACCCTGTCCAGGACTGCCCGGTGCTGTGGAGCAGTGGGGAGCCCGGAGACTCTGATGAGGAGCGCCGCCCAGGCACACCGGGGAGAACTAGAGGGCAGGATCAGGGCATTCTGCGCTGTTCCCATGAGGCTTGGCGCTCTGGAGGGGGAGTCAGTGCTCACTGCCTCCGCGAGCACAGAGGATGAAGGCTGCTGTTGTGGCAAAACACTGTGGGGCAGATTTACAAGCCCCTTGCGCCACTTTTGCGCCGCCGTTGCGTCACTTATGTGACGCAGCGGCGGCGCAAAACATGCACCACGTTGCGCAATATTTACAACGTGACGCATCTAGGGAGATGCTTCACGTTGTAAACCCCTGCGCCACATGAAACCTGCGTCAGGTTTCATGTGGGCGTTCCGGCGCAGGGTGGGCGTTCCCTCGCAGGTACGCCTCGTAAAAGTGACGCAGTGAAATCTACAAGATTTCACTGAGTCACTTTTACGCCCATGCTGCGTCAAAACCCTGCGCCTGCTTGAAGCAGGCGTAAGGATTGACGCAGCATGTTAGGCATAGGGCACCCCTGAGCCTTGCTGGAGCCGCGTCGCGCTTGCGACGCGACTCCAGCAATGCGCCGCCTTTCCATCGGGGGATGCGACACGCATCTGCCCATCCGTGCGCCACGGCGCGCCGCATTGTAAATGCGGCGCATCAGCGGTGGCGCAAGGGCAAACTTGTGTGACGCATCTTCCCTGGCGCATCCCTGCTGATTTGCAGGGATGCGCCAGGGAACGTAAATATGCCCCTGCATGCCAGGAGTGTACCTGGGTGGGTAGCCGCCTGATCTCTGGTACTGCTCGCCATAATTATAGGACAGCAGACCTCCTTAGAAGGAATAGTAACGGACAGTGGATGTCGGTGTCCGATTATGAACTGTCCTTAGACATTTTGCACAGATAATGTTAACTACACCATTGAAGCTCAACTAACCCAAAGGGGAGCACCAGTGCTTAGATGTTTCTTTCAGATAGCCTCTACTTTGGAGTCAGGTGACAAACCCCTAAGCTGCAAAAATACATGAAATACTCTGCTCTTGGCTGTCTCTGTTCCCTGCTGGGGTGGGACTCGGTCCCCCAGCATTTCTTCGGCAGCGGGAGGGGCCGGCAGAGCAGAGGCCGCCTTCATTTAATTACCGGAGCAGTCCTGCGGTGCAGGCTGCTCACGGAAAACTCTGCCAAGGCTGCCCAGGGGGGCCCCGTAGGGGACCCTCCAACATGGCTTCCGCCTTAGTGCCACAGGAAGGCACCGAAGTCCTCTGTCTAGGCTCCCTGGGCTAGGGACCAGGGGGGGGTCTGCGGGCCGCGTCATTTCCGGCCATGGGAAGGGGGACAGGGGTATAATTGCCTTCCCCGCCCACTGTACGGTCTCTTGACCGCTACCCGTCTCGCTGTTTAGACGGGTCCGCTGGCAGGGTCCGGGAGCTGTACGTCTATGCGGTGAGTGTTCCCCCACCCCCGCCCACCTGGGCGACTCCAGGTTCCCTCGCCGGGCGGGGGCAACTTCTCCCGGACCTGTGGACGGCCTTTTTTAACCCCCCACGGCTTTGGGCTTTTTTGGCACAAAGGCCTGGGGAGGGCCACAAGAGCGTGCGGGCCGTCCTCTGCGGCTCAGATAGGCCTCCTCCGCCTAGTATGCTGGAATGTGGGGGCGGGAAGTGTGGTGCCCGCTGGGGGAGGGGGTGCGATACTCCTCGGGCATCAGGCGGGCCCTCGAATCAGTGTTGGAGACCGGGGGCGGCACAGCATACTCGATGTGCGACAGCTGGGGGGTAGCGCGGAGGTGCTCCCATGCCAGCTGGCCACTTTGCGGGGGCCCCCCGATTCCAGGTGCTGCCACCAGCTTGCCTCCCCACCAGTGCTCCGAGCCTTGCCTCAGGGAGAGGCCGCCTTCGCCCCAGCCAGCTGCCTGTTGGGGCGGCACTTTTTCCAGATTTGTCACGGGAGGGGGGGCGCACGAGGTGGGGACTGCGCAAGCCGCGGGAGCTAGCGAGGCGGGTCTGGACCTTGTGTTCCCAGGGGACCAGCGAGCCCTTGGGCGCATGTGCCTCTCTGGCAGGATGATCGGGGTGGACCGGCGTGTGCGTTATGCGGGGTGGGGATGGAGCAGTGCGCTGGCGATGCCCCCCCCTTAACAAGTTACCCACCATGTGGCGCATCCGGGGATGGTTCGGGGCCTTAGGCCCGCGCGGGTCAGAGGTTCGAGCCTCACCGGGCACCCGCCGGGACTGCGCATGTCGGGCGGCTTGAGCTCCGTTCACCGGGTGCGCATACAGGCACCTGACCGCGAAGGGGCTGCCTTTCTGTTAGGCCACCTGGCACCAGGGGTCGGGCGCTCCGCCCCAGCAGCCGTCTGGTCGTGCCTCTCTGGGACCCGAAGCGGGCGGGGAAACTGGTTCCCGACCGGACACCCTGCTCCTTTTGGTGTGCCGCGGGTCGAGCTGGGGGGCGCCCTATCCAGCCCCTGCGACCAGCCACCTGACAAATACTCTGTCCTATGGTAGGGACGGGGTACTGGTTATGCCAGGGAGTCGGCCGGTAACGTGATTCGTAACTGGCCCCCATCAGCTTACAACAGCGCGGTCTCCCGGGCACGCTATGCAGTGCCACTTGGGCACCCTGATCCTCAGCTCTAGGTTGAGAGTGGGGGGTCATTTGGAGCAGCGGGTCGGGCTACTATTTGGAATCAAGCACCCGAGCCGATCAGGGTGTAGGTCTCTGGTGGAGTCGCCAGTAATTTTCCTACCTCGCATACACCTGCCGGCCATTGCACCTCGGGGGGAGTATCCATTGTAGTAACCTGCGGCAGTACCTGTCGTTGTGTACGAGGATAGATTAGGGGTTTTGTAGGGGTTTGGCGAGGGGCAGGGTTGTTGGCTTACCCGATGCGGTGGTCAAGTGCGTTTCCGTTTTTGAGCCGAGTTGCTTGCCTAGCTCATTTACAGCCGACCAGTGACTGCCAGCCAACATAGCCCGTGCACGCCAGACACTACTTCCTCCGGAGGGGCGATTGAGTAGGGTGTTAGCTCCTTTTTCTGTGCTTTGTGAATCTTAGGCGGCAGCTTTTAGGATATTTTGAGGCAGTCAGAGGAGATCTGCGAAGGGCGTATTTGAATAAACTTTGAGTTGACGGTCAGAGCGGTGAGGCGAGAAGCCAGCCTGGGCAGATGACGTGGCACCGGAGGGTCTCGCAGGGCCTGCTGGGACTGGAGTCAGGATTGCGACCCAGCTCGTGTGCTGCTTATTTAGCTTTACAACTGAGTATCTTTGACAAAGCCAACAGTCCTGACTTGTTGGAGATTTGATGTTCCTTTTAGCATACTCCTACTTGCAGGACAGAAACAGCCAGATACATGTCGGGCGGCACATTAGCTAAGCCAGCCCCTCAGCTTACGGGTTCTAGCCACGCCCTTAAGTACATTGGCCACGCCCTCTTACGCCCGGGCTGCACACATTAAACACAGGGACTTGCAGAGAGTCCAATTTTTTCTGGTTTTCCAGAGCAGTGAGAGATCTGCTTCCCCCTCCGAGGAACCTACTGTTCAGGGGCACTGTGTAACGGCTTTGGAGACAGGCGCCTTCAATCTCCCCTGGGGGTGTCCACTATAGGTGATATGACCCGGTGGCGCAGCCAACAACACAGACGCCTGTGGGGGAGGCTCCATCCGGAATGCATTGGGGTAATTTGGTTACCTGAAACCACAATTATTCTTGGTAGCTTTTTAAGCTCTCTGGAGCTCGCTGTCGTCGCTCCAGGGTCTTCCGCTGCGTCCAGTGAGGGCTGTTTCTCTCTTACCATGTCGGTAGGGGCGGTGGCCTGCGGCACCTACCAGGGGGGCTGCAAGTGGCATGCGCCCGAGGGTGGGGCGGAATTTTAGGAACGGCACTCATGTATCGCTAGCGTGCAGCGGCCGCAGAGCAGCTTGTCCCTAGTTTCAGGGCCGCCTGCGCCACAGAGGGACTCCGCTGGCAGCTGCTTTAGGGACTTTCTCGCGGGGGATGTTACCGGCAATGCTGGCAGGTCGAATGTGAGGGGGATTCATAGGTAATAGATGCCACCGGCCCATGTCGCCACGTTTGGTTAGATCCTTGCGGCATTTGTACAGCCGGTGCAGGTGGAGAAGCTGTATGCACAGGGCCTTGGTTTCTCTGGTGGCTGGATTGTTTGGCAGCGGCATGTTCGTGGGTCCCCAGACCACTGTGAGACGCATGTGAGGGAGGGTGGCGGGCCTACGCACCAACCCTCGGGTAGGGTGATCAATTCCTGCGGTCATAGGGTGCCATGCGCTCCGCCATGATGGCAGGTTTTCAGTGCAGCGTCACTTAGGACTACGTTTCTGATCCTGTGGGTGACACCGCTGTCGCTTTACAAAGTATTGGGGCGTGTTATTAGTGGGCATCCTAATGTGATCATATTGGGACTGTTTTAGGGGTACTTAACTGCTTGGTCAACTAGGTCCCGGGACCACCGAGAGTGCGGCATGTGCCCTCTCTCTGTCTTCGGGATGAAGGCTGCCACTAATAACAGATGGAATCAGGGCGGTTGGCACAGCCCGGCGAGTTGTTTTCTTTCTCACCCTGGGTTGAGACACGTGGCCAGGACATTGTTTTAGGACTCGGGACCTCTATTTTATTGCCGTGGACAATTGGGTGTAATGACGATATCAATATGTCTCCCTCATCTTCATTGTTTGATTTTGCTCCCTATAAAGTGTCATTCACGGGCTTTTTTATGTCACCCAGTGGCACTGGAATATTTAAAATGTCACTCATAGCAATCTGAAACCTTGGCAGCCATGGAGGTGGGCGGCTAGATCTCGGTTGGCTATGCAACTAAGCAATAATTGTGGCTTATCTATCTTTTCAACCAATAAGCATTTACTAAAACAATAGAGGGGCTTGTTGTAGGGGTATTGCTCCTTGGGTAGTAATATAGGGATGCATTGACATAGCGGCAAAACACCGGCAAGGACAAGGCACAGCCTTCTTCACTGCCTTGCGGAGTGTTTATAATGTATGCAGCTGCCCCTCCCATGCCTGAGACAGGAGACGCGGCACCCTTAGCAGGAAGCTTGGGGGGGGGTTTAAGTTTATGCCTAGGAATTTAGGGAGGTCCGTACAAATGGTGTAGCCCATCAGTGTCTTTAAGCAACCCTGGGTGACGGACGCCAACGGGGATTCACACCTGTGCTCTGGGTTGGCAGAAATTAGCGATTATATGTTTTAGGACACAGCACATAAGCAATTTCTCATTAGTAGTAAAGTGGCCTGACTAGTGCATAAGGGATGGCACATTGTTTCTATGTTTCCCATGGGGGCAAACAGGCCTGGTTTGCAGTTATGGGATAGGCTAAAGGAGGACGTTCACTAGGGTGTCAGCAAAGGCCCACATGCAACAGGCGCGCACTGGAGCAACCCGGCGTCAAAGCTGTAAGGGTGGAGTGGGAGACAGTTTAACCTCCAACAATTGCAGCCTAGATCTTGCACAGCTCATGTTTCAGTACTGTAGCGATGTGCATTGTCTCTCTAGGAAGCATTATCGTTGTTTTTAGATACTCTGGTCCAGAGTACCTGCACTGCTATTTTCCCCTAGCAGCTTTGCTCATGCACTCATGAGGCTCCTCTTTGTGTTAGTTATTTAAGGCCCAGGGCTAGGTGCACTGGTAATCTTTTGTGTGGGTCGTGGGTCTTTCCTGCTAGAGGCCCAATGAGGTGGGCAAGGTATGGGCAGAGCTTCCTGCTTTATCCAGTGCGGCATCCAAGGCGGGAATGCCTTTCTCCATCCTTAGTTGAGAAAAAGAGGACCATTGAGTGGGGTAGCAATAATCACTTGTTGATCAGTGCCAGGCTATCCTTCGGGGAGAGGGTGCTCTAACACTATTGGTAGGTTTGGCACAGCTATGCCAACCCTGTGGGCAAGTGTCCGCCCCATGTGGCAAGGACAGGAAACAAACACATGGAGAGTCAATGGGGGGGGACATTGCACAATACTAATATTGGAACAACAGTTACTTCGGCAGGCCCGAGCGCAACAATCGTAACATAATTTTGCCACGGCTCCGCCAGCTGATTCCTTCATATATGTCGCACCGCTCATATGGGGAGGGAGATGTACCCATCAATGTAGCTACCGCGTCACATTACTAGTAGTAGCAGCCTGGGGAGTCTGGGGGCACAAACACCACAGAGCAACCTGAGCAGGCTAATCTGAGGTAAGATAGGACACATTCATGGCAAGTACTGGGTCCACAAACTCCTAGCGCATCGGTTGGTTGAGCCTTGGACACCATAGTGGGATAGTCACTAGCGTAAAACAGGCTGTTAGATCGGCCTTGCCACGATATCGACAAACACATCATACAAACTGGTACCCCTATAAAGGGCTTGGGCTGAAACCACGGGCTGGGGGGTACAGTTGACCATTAACCCTCTCCGAGATGCTGCAGCAGGGGTTGCCAGAGGTCTTGGTTGGACAGCCAAGTGCGATCCGGCGATATCGAAGCGAAGTTGCTAGCAGGTTGGGTAAGGACAGCTACTAGGGTGCTGCTGCCTCGGAGTTGGGGCAACTAGGTTTATGTATTAAAAGGCTACTTTGGTGAAGTATAGTTGGCATGTTCCCAGGCGGAGGCAGGTAGCTGTCAGGTGCTAGGAGGGGACATCAGCCGGGAAGCACAGTAGTTATACCTCGCAGGCAGAAGGGAGAACCTATTTACTGTCTCTGGCTGACAGCTCGCCCATTACCAAGGTTCAGGTTGAGCAAGTAATTAGGCATGCCTTACTATGCCAGGCAATGTGGGTCAGGGCAAACGCCCGGCAGTCGCAACCGCAGCTTACAGGGTGGGCATGCAAGCAGAAGCGCATCACGCAGGAGGGGACGATGCCCTGTTTTCAGCTACCTCCGGCCTGGCTTCCTTCGGGGCCCTGAGAACCAGCAGGCTGGGGGCAAGGTCCATATCAGACTCTTCGGGGTGGCATTATAGGGACAGGATGAGCGCATCATGCAGGCGGGACAATGGGAATCCCAAGGTTGGAAAGGTACTCTCATCCTCAGCCACCCAGGGGAGTGGCTGGAAGACAGGTGAAGAGTAGTATGTACAGGCAAATTTGGAATATACCACTGGCACCCCGATGATGCACCAGAGGTAATGGGGAGGGTGCAGGTACAATCCCAGTGCTGGTGCAGTACATGGGTATCGGCTTAAACCCAACGAATCTGGAGGAATAGTCAAGAAAGGGTGTTGAAGCACAGGCTTAGTTAACCTTGAAGGTGAGGCGCACATTGCATGCGGTGCACATTGGTATGGGGTATATGGTAAGGGTGTTAGCATCTTGGCATTTCGTTATTTTGCCAGGATCAAGGAGCTGGGTTGAATGGCCTTCCGTGCGTCTTTAGTGGCGCGAAGGGCGGTTTCAAGATATGAAGGCATGGGGCTCCTCCACTAAGTTATCTTGGTTGGGGGTCCCAGCCATGTGCTGGGACAGCTTGCTGATGCAGCGGCGGCACAGACTAAGGGGGTTGCCTCCACGTCCACAGGGTGTTTGGTAGAGGTTAGGGACCTCTTGGCGGGGTGCGCGAGGACTAGTCTACCTGTCTAGAATGGGCATGGACTTGTCTTGGGTTGCCTAGCCGCGGCAATGTGCAGACTCTCTGGGGGAAGAGGGACCTGTTGCAAGAGAGGAGTCCTCCAATTGTAAGATGCAACCATCGGGGGCATGTGAGCTATGGTGGTCAGATAGCCCCCGTTTAGTTTGGCGAGGAGCCCGGTCAAGGGAGGCTTGGGAAATCTCGCGCAGGAGAGTTGACAGTGCCAGGCGTAAATTCTCCATCTAGAAGGGGAATTAGCTCAAATGGTAGAGCGCTCACTTAGCATGTGAGAGGTAGCGGGATCGATACTCATTGGGTTTGGCTTTATAAGGTATGGTTTGCTTGACAAATCCACAGGGAGTTTGGTAGAAGATGGGGTTTCACCGGTCTAGAGTGGGCATGGACTTGTTTTGCGGGACTGGGGAGAGGCCCTGGAATCAGCAGGATGTAGGGAAAGATACCTACCTGGGGACACTATGTGTCATTTGAGCTACCAGCTGGGGGCAAGAGAACTGGGGTGGTCCCAATTTTTACCTCGCCCAGTTTGGCAAGGAGCCCGATCTGGAGACGCAATTGAGATATCACGAAGGAGAGTGAACAGCGCCAGGCATAATTTCACGAAGCAAAGGGGATTTGGCTCCATCAGGCACGGTTTACGTTATGCCAAGTCTACTGGTTGCTGGGAAGTGGATGGGATTCACCTCTCAAGGGTAGGCATGGACTTAATTTTGCTGGTCCTTGGGGAGGCCTTGGAAGCAACAGGCTGTAGGTAGGAATATCTGCCTTGGTGGGGGGCCCTGGTGGTGACGGTGGCCACCCCCAGAGCTGTGGAGGAGTTACAGGGCGATCCAGAGTCTGCAAGGTACAGAAGGGTACTATATTGCAGCAGCACAACAGGGTGCTAAGCCAAGGATACCCAGGGATGTATTAGCGGGTCCCCTGGAAGAACTACGGCGCCCCGTTAGCGGTTGTGGGTCTGAGCAACCGGGGGCTGCCTGGAACGCTCCGCCCACCTGTGGGGGGCGTGAGTAAGGAGTGGACTGGCGGTCCACTGAGGGGAGAGGTGGCCTCTCCCAATAATTGGTAACCACCGGTTGGCGACGGCCACGGTGCAATTTGGCTCATCAGACGGGCAGGCGGCATAGGGGCTGGCCTGCCCTGGGATCGCCCGAAAGATAATTGGTTATGCAAATAAACCTGCAGCAATATTCTCCACTAAAAAGGTGTCGTGTGGTTTATTTATGTATGTTGCTGTATGATAACTGAGTGTTGCCGATATTGGCACTATGCCAAGGCTGCCCAGGGGGACCCCGTAGGGGACCCTCCAACATGGCGGCCGCCTTAGTGCCACAGGAAGGCACCGAAGTCCTCTGTCTAGGCTCCCTGGGCTAAGGACCAGGGGGGGGTCTGCGGGCCGCGTCATTTCCGGCCATGGGAAGGGGGACAGGGGTATAATTGCCTTCCCCGCCCACTGTACGGTCTCTTGACCGCTACCCGTCTCGTTGTTTCCCACCCTACCGCTTACCCTGCGGACGGCCAAAGGGTAGCACGGGGAGGGGAAGATTCTAACTTTGTGTTTTGTGTTGCAGGAGGAGTTACAGGGCGATCCAGAGTCTGCAAGGTACAGAAGGGTACTATATTGCAGCAGCACAACAGGGTGCTAAGCCAAGGATACCCAGGGATGTATTAGCGGGTCCCCTGGAAGAACTACGGCGCCTCGTTAGCCGACAGGCGGTTGTGGGTCTGAGCAACCGGGGGCTGCCTGGAACGCTCCGCCCACCTGTGGGGGGCGTGAGTAAGGAGTGGACTGGCGGTCCACTGAGGGGAGAGGTGGCCTCTCCCAATAATTGGTAACCACCAGTTGGCGACGGCCACGGTGCAATTTGGCTCATCAGACGGGTAGGCGGCATAGGGGCTGGCCTTCCCTGGGATCGCCCGTAAGATAACCCACCATGTTGGCATATTGGTTATGCAAATAAACCTGCAGCAATATTCTCCACTAAAAAGGTGTCGTGTGGTTTATTTATGTATGTTGCTGTATGATAACTGAGTGTTGCCGATATTGGCACTATGCTATGTGCTCTCGTCTGTCTCTGTTCCCTGCTGGGGTGGGACTCAGTCCCCCAGCATTCCTTCCGCATTCCTTCGGCAACTGGAGGGGCCCCCATAGGTGCTGCGCTTTCTTTCAAGCACGGCACCTCACGCTAGTTATAGCCGCTCCTCTTCTTGCATTTCAAATGCTTGTTTTTTAAGCGGCGCAGCAAGCCGCATGCTAAATGTGGCCGCCCTGCCATTTCTTTTCTATTTCTTTACTTTTGTTACAATCTCGGCACCCACGCGGGTGCCGCGATTGCATCTAAAGTAAAGAAATAGAAAAACATTTTCTTTTCTATTTCTTTACATTTGATGCAGCAAGAGGTCCTGCATTTGCCTTGTGACAGAACGGAATATTCTCTCCTCCTCTCTCTGTGCACATCCAGCCCTGCTGTCGGGAGCAGAGGTCACGGCGTTAGCCAGGCGGGGTTTATGACATATTTCTTAATGGAAGTTGTATTTAAAAAGTTGTTCCTTGAAGCTACAGTACACTGAAATAGTACGTTTTTTACACATTGTGGTTCGAGGGTATCCATTCTACAGGAGACAGGTGCTACTTCCGCCATTATCTTTGCTGGGCTGAACTGACAGTGTGACGAGTGGCAGGGACAGTGTGAGTGGCTCGGTCCTACCATCGCCGTTGGTATTCTTTAGTTCTCTTATGTTGCAATAGTGACAATGTTGAATATAGAGCTTCGTACCATCCTTCTGCCATTTCTAAGAGCCGCACGTAATCAGTGTTACAACTGCTTATTATAAAGGCACTCAGCGTATCGTCATCGAAAGGATGGAAGGCTGGGTTGGCCTTGCATGAATTCGCGCTTGTGACCTGTAGATCATAGCACAGATCAGGGAAGAGTATTTAACTAACTAAACCGTGTTTAAATCACTTGTCCCTGTTGAGAAGGGCACAACCGTGCGTTGGCCTCCCCCCGCTCCCTGTGAGGAAGGAACAACTGAACCAACTTCCTTGGACAGTGCTGAAGAACAGAGACTTCAGTCTGATTATACAATACTTTACCACAGTGATGCTGCTTTGGACCGTTATGCAACATCTAAAATTGGGGGATCCATTTTGGAGGGTCAAACTCAGGCCCTCTGAAAAACCCGCATTATTCGATATGAACATGCATTGAGACAATCATTCACACTGTTGTCCTTCAAGATAAGTCATAACATTCTCAATTTCACCTCACAAGAACTGTCCTGCCCCTGCTAGGCTGCCCTCAAACGTAGGGGAAAACAAAAAATACAGAAAAGAAGGAATGTGGCTGCCCGCCGCCCCCAAAGGGGGCCCCCCTAAAAGGGCGGCCCTTTAGTGCCATTGCGGCACAAGCCTACCCCTCGCTCTAGCAGCAGAGGGCTTCCGCCTGGAGCCCGCTGTACAGGGGGTGTGGGCGTCACTTCCGGTACGCCCAGGGGGGGAGGGAGGGTATGTATACCCCTCTGACCCTCCCAGCGGCCTCTTTGCCGCCAGCCTCGCCGTCAGGTCGTGTCGCCGCGGGTTCAGCAGTCGTCGTGTTTCTGCGGCGGAGTAGTGCAAGGTTAGTCGGGACCCCTTCTCACACGCTCTGGGTCCTTTATAAAGCTCCCCTTCCCGTAAGAGGGATGGCCTGAAACACGCATGTACCCTTTTAACCGCCTACTCGACTGTGTCATATGTGGCAAACTCGAGTGGCGGTGAACGGCAAGGTGGGGCAGGGAGCGTGGTCGTTAGAAGGGGGGGGGACTTGGTTGGTTCACAGTCCCTCTGTCGCGCGGGTCACGTCGGTGCCCTTAACGCCATTTGGTCGGGTCCAGGAACTTTGGTCTAGCGTTGGTTTCGGTTCCGGTGAGGGCATGGGTATTACCAGCCCCCTCCTCACCCAAAGTCTTTCACCTCCTTAGAATGGCTCCGACATAGTAGTTGGAAGTCGGGCTCCCGGTGATAGACAGCATGGGCCCGGTAGGTTTCACGGGCTCATGGGGGTTAAGGATCCCCAACGGCGTATGGTCCCGTCCGACTGCTGACATCCAAGCACCGTCCCGCGGCCCGGATGTGCTTGCATGTGTCCGCTGCTGTGAGGTCTCCCTGAGCACGGGTTTGCACCAGGTTCGAAATTCGGCATCCTTGGTGGGCGAGCAACAGAGCCTCAACGCGCGGGAGGACACGAGCATGCAGTGTCCGCAGGGGCTGGCCGCGGTGCCTGTGCGCCGGTTGGGTAGAGGTGGTGCCCATAGTTAAAATTAAAGGGCCGTTGTTTTATTTTTTGGTGTTGCAGGGACGCGGTGCGCGACGGTGTCCGTGGCAACTCTAGGGTGTAGGTAAACACAGGGGGCAAGATGGCGGGAGATTTGTCGGTAGCCAGTCACGGTGCGTCTCTATAGTGACTGCCCAATGAATATTCATTAGGTGTCTCATCCGGTAACCCCCTGAGACAGTAAATTTTGCTAGGTAATAAGGGACTTTAAATTAAAGGCTGTTAGTACATCGCGCTTAGTGTTTGCATGCGGCACGTTGCGATAAAAGGTGCTAAGATACTGGTCCAGGTGCGGTTGCGAGCGGAGCATTGGAGACATTTTGTGAAGAGGGTGCTACACTCACTAAACAAGTCTTTTCGGCATCCCAAAATCATGAGGCGAGGTCAATTTGGGGAACTGTTCTTGGTTTCTTGCCGTTTATTGTGCCTTTGAAATTGTAACTTTTGTTGAAGGGCAGGAAAATGCGACCGAAAACAGCCATTACGAACCGAATGTCCTAGCCTTTAACAAGGGGGGCATCAGGACAACACTGCGGGGCTCACGTACTAGCACCCTATTGTCCATCTATGTACATCCCAGAGTGCTAGGGGGTGTTTACGCCACTGGGTGGCACTGTTCCACTGTTTTGTTTATCCTTCCTCGACAGGCTTATACTGGTATAAAACCACGCTGGTCGTGGCATGGGTGGGTCTGTGTGCTTGCTGTGCATGGGGACAAAAAATTGCTGCGCAACCCGATTGCACCGAACGAGGCATCTACCGCTTTACGGCATCAAGGGGCAACTCGGCAAATTGGGCCTGTTTACGGGAGCTTAGTGGGTGGCTCCATTGGAAGTGTGCTTGCCAGTACTGTGCGCGGGGTTTGTAGACGCCTCTGTGGCCTAGTGGTGATGGGTGCTGACACTTGCACCAATGTTACGTTTCAACTGAGGCTGTCAGTGGTGGTGTGTTTTGCTTTCTCTCAACGAACAAAGGGCAATTTTGATGCGGGCTTATATTGGGGGGGCACCAGTCACGTGAGGTGGCACCATTGTGCCCTCCCTGAGGGTGTGAGGGGAGCAACGTCTGTAAATTGGGTCAGCGGGGTTAGAGCTGACCCTGTCGTTTTGTGGCTGACCTCATGATGATGGGGAAGGTGATTTGTTCTGCATTCCGTCCATCAATTGTGGGTATTTTAATTCCAGGCAAGGGGGTGCAAGTACCGGTAGTAGGAACCGGTCGTTCCCGGCGGTAGCTGCCGGCCTGGCCCTAATTCCAAATCACGCATGGTGTAGCCAACATTATCATCGGTCAGGGCAGACAATGGGGACCGGGAAAGACCGCTTGAGTCTTGTGCATCTGTGTTGGTAGGATGATGTCTGTTTCATACTACAGGAGTCTCCTGAGGCCACGTGGTTGGCAGGCAGGACGCGGTGCGTTGGCATGATGAGGCTTCCGGCCAGGGGGTAAACCAGGAAGCCTGTCGAAAACGCGCCTCGGACAGCGCTGCCAGGTTGTTTGTAGGCTGGCTGCGAAAATTTAGGCCTGGCGCTATGGGTATGAGTGGCACACTTTAGGCATTGGAGATGCGGCTCCAAGGCAGGGTTGTTCTGTTATCAAAAGATATCACGTCGTTGAGTGCAGTGTCTTCGGTGTGGCATACCATGCTTACTCAACGCAGGCGGATGGATACGTGCTCAGCACAAGTTAGCCTATAATTTCCAGCTGGCTATTATCACGCGGACGTTGAGTGTCAAGGGAATATAATCTATGCCTCTTTCCCTTGGGATCTGGCAAAGCATGCAAACTTGATAGGCACCCTGAAAGGGTACTCTTTAAGTGCTTTAGGGAAACTTATTGTGTGAGGAGAGGAAGTGGCATAGCTGCCAAAGTGCTGACGTTGGAGCGGGGATTCCCGGTTCGAGACTCGGTGTCGGCTCAACATCCTGTGAGTTTGAGAAACGCAGCTAATCTCCATGTGCCTAGAGACAGCACCTAAAGATCACAGGAGTGACTGACTAGGCGAGCTACAAAAACATCTCCCCGTGCCTAACGAAACTATTGTGTCCCGTAATTGGTCGCTAATAATGGCTTCCATGCGATACTTACAAACACTGGGTTTAGCTATTTCGCCCTGTGCACCACTCGCCAAGACGAGTTTTCTGTATCCTTACTGGGGGGCAAGTTGCTGCAAAGATATCTCTGGCTTGGCGACAGCACTCTGATGTGTGCAGAGAGCCTGTCGAGGCCTTTCTATGAATTTTGAGCAGTGACACGCCGGGCGCCTTCAGTCTGTGCTGCGAAAGAGGTGCTACTAATTGTAATTTGAATAGCAATGTACACATGTTCCAGATTGCCACGAAGTGTTAATTTATTGATGGAATTTCACGCCCTGCAATTGTCCGCATATTGAGCGCGAGGTTTTGACTCCTTTACGTGCGCCTCTTTTCTACAGGTTTCCGAATGTAAATAACTGTGCATGGTTTGAGGATTAGCAGGCAAATGTGACACATTGCCACGAAGCGGTAGTGTCTTAGTCAATTTTAACACGCAGCTATTGTTGCATATGGTAGCGCGATGTGAGTCTTTTTACGTGCGCAGCTTTGTTACAGCTGTCCATATTTACAAATGGTGAATCGTATGATCCAGCAGGCCACGGGGTGGCTCGACAAAACATTTGCTTATGTAAAACATATTGTTATCTAATCTTCATTTAATTGCAGCAGCGCCTGGTGCCCAGTGACCCCTAGTGGCCTAAGCCTGCTGCTTATAGGGTCAGTTATTGGCTTGCGTTCTCATTTAGCACGGGCCGGGTCAGGGATAGGTGGCCAAGTCCTTTACCTAGACGTTAAGTACAGTGACATCAAGTGTAAACGTGTACGTACAAGATACAGCCCACAGTGACAGTGCTTGGGAAACAACAGAATACTGCACGCATGGTATTCGCTTACGCTATTCAGGCACAGGGGTTGCTAGCTGCCCTGGTCGGTCCGGTGCGGTTTGGGAATGTTTAGATCGATCTACGCGAAGGGGGCTTATACACATCACCGTGCAAGGAACACGGCTCTGTCATGGCATCTTTAATAATTATTGACTAATAATTATGCAGCACCAAGGGTGGGTTCCTGGGTGCAGTCAGATTGGTAACCCTTACAGGGGGGCAATAAGGGTAGTAGGACTGGGCAAGTAAACCTTGGTCCGTGATGCGGGCCCGAATAATTGTGGGGCGGTACCAAGTACCTTTAAGCGGTCAGGTGGCACTTAGGATAGTTGTGCTGAATATGTATGCAACATGCGCTCATGTATAGCGTTACATACCTTGGCAGTTACATACACGTTACAGTTGTGTAACTAATATGTAATTATCAATGCGCGTTAGATTAACGCTATGAATGGCGGATCGGATCTGCCTTCAGCTGGCATCGCGTTGTCTGCCTTGGCAGCAACCGGAGAGGGTGCCCTGGGTGGGGCAGAACAGTATATCAGTTTGGGGTTGATTATTGGTGCGTTAAACCACCTTATACTGCCAAGGTGCCACAAAGTGGGAAGACCACTTGGGGGCAGGGTCCCCCACTTTGGTGTACACATCTGAATAATGCCTTCATTCACTAATACCGATAAGGGGCATTGCTCCATCCCTCAACAAAGTAGACCAAAGCGGTTTGATATGTCCTTTGACTTTGAGCGGGACAGTCAATGCTTTTCTTGCAAAGAACTATGCACGCCAATTTTAATTCAGTAGTTTGGATGGCGCATAGGTCTCAAATCGATCTATATTTCTTTGACGATCTGGTGACCCGCATGTAGGGGATGTCCAGGGTTCTTTGTTATCTGTAATATGTAAACACATAACAGAGACTATTAGCAGGAATATTAGTGGGCTTAGCTCTTCATGCTACCCTGCAGTGGTTACTGACCAGGGTTAGGCAGTGGATAGTGTTGCAAGCACGCGCTCAGAGATGGGTTGCACATGCTGTTTCCGCAGAGTTTGGGGCAGGCTAGCATCCCCACCTTCTCTCCGCGGGGTTGATGTGTCTTTCGGGTCATCATGATCAAGTAGAGCTATTATCGATTGGTATAGCGGGACATAGGAATGCCAGGCTAGAATCCAAGGGATTATAGAGCAAGTGTTCCGTGTTCGGAGCCTAGTACATGCAGGTGTGAGTAAGAATGGTAGCTGCCAGTTCAATCTTGCACCACTCTAAAGTCAAGAGAATAGGCATTTCTCTAAGTGTGAAATAGTCCCCAGGCAGGGCTTAGAGGGAACATTCACCTAGGCGAACCAGGTCTGTGCAAACTAGTATGATCTGGGTCGGTTTGAGCGCGGCAAGTAGGTGCATAGTTTTATTCATATGCACAGTAGTATTAACTTAAATAATAGATGTATTGACTAGTACGACCAGCGGATGTTCCCACACCAAGGCATTTGGCAGCGGTGAGGGTTGCTATGCTGTAAGGATATCAAGGTTAAAGATGACTGCCAGGCATCAGGAGCACTGAGCGGCTTACAGCCAGAGGTGGTATCCGATGCAAGGGGCAGCTGTTAGATTAGAGCCCGACTCAGAGGGACCGCCTTAAGAGCTTGGAGGTCTGTTGGCACCGCCTTTCAATGCAAGCCATTGTCTAGCGGGCTGCCCTGACCAGGGCAGTTGCAGGCGCAAGTAACAGGATCAGCTGCCAGTTCAAACGTGCATCTTTCACTAATTTACTCAGATAACTGGGACAGGATTAAGGCGGGCTGGACAACGCTTGCTTCTACCTGCATCGGCACATCTTGTCAGGAGTGACTGCCAAAGGGATGGCACTTAAGCCAGATAATGTTAGCACCCATCCAACACCAAGCCGATTGTTTAAGGCCACCCTTGGGCCGCGTTTACACAGCCCAGTATTAGGCCCTTTGTGGGTCAGTGCCATGAATTACTAAATTGGACTGAACAGGAGCCGTGACCGTGGGGTACACTAGCAGAAGTTTGGCGAAGAGTTAAACTCCACCCATGGTCATGGTGTAGTTTTAAGTAGTTGGAGTTGTCACTCTCAGTTTGACCTGGGGTCCGATGCTACACGAGGGCATCGCCGCGCTGCGGCCAGAGCACGAGCATTGTGCTTCCCAGGGGGGCAGCAAGTGTAGGCAAGGCTCTTTCCAAATCTGGCACCAGAACACAAGGTAGTCAGGGCCAACTTGTCTGTTGGGTGACTTGGGTAGGCACCTGTGTAGTTGTCACTCCCCGAAGGGGTGAGTTGTCTCCAATAGTGGGCACAATACGTATGTGTGTCCCGGGCTTTTCAGCTGTGTCGAGCCTGTCTCAGTTAGAGGTACGCCCAGGTGGAAATTGTGTACTTAAGGTTTGCATGACCAATGCGGTGTGTTGTATCTCCTAGCGGACCCACTGAAGGTATACTGCAGCTAAACAGGGGACTGGGAAGCATGGTTTCCGTCACTTTGGCAGGTTCAAAGCACCCAGGGTCAGAGATGGACAGTAGGTACTGTGCATCTGTGATCCGACGGCAGTTAGGCCAGCGGGGGGCGCTGCGTAAGTTGTAATTGCACGAAAGGGTGAGGTGTTTCCAGCAGTGGGCGCAAGCCTTAGATTGTTTCAAACCAGCTTTGATACCATTAAGGTGTTCACCAGGGTAGCAAGCAAAGGGGTTTCTGCATCCGTCTGGGCAACGGGGCGAAATAAGTACACCCCAGAACCAAGGGCAGAGGATATGATCCTGCAGTTAGGCGCAAATGCCCGCCCGGTTAGTATAGATGCCTCGCTGGGTGGTGACGCTGTCAGCCAACAGGGTGCTGCCGTCCCAAGAAATGGGGAAACAAGGGGCCAAGCACAAAAGGCTACTATGTAAAGAACATTTGCCATGTCCAGTGATCAACAAAAAGTAAATTTAACTGAGCAGGTAATTTCCAAGCTGGGGTTGCCCAGGGGTGGGCAGTGGGAACACCCTTGCCCCCCTATTCGGCAATAGTCGAGGATGAGGGTAAAGTAGGACTTGGTCTATCCTTAATGTTAGGCACCATATCGCAAACAGTGCGCACTGTATGAAATCGGACAGATTCTCTTAGCTGGTATGCCTAGGGGGTTTCACCAGAGGGAGTTGAGCTGGCGGAAGTCCCATAAGGGATGCATGGCAAGGGCAGGAAGGCACCCTGGATTATTGGCACTTACTTCTAGTTATGACCATTCCCATGCGTCTTGATTTAGAAAGCAAAGGGACGGTGCAAATGTGAAGCATAATTCTCCTTGCCCGAACAGCCAAAGTAGGCAGGTGGGGTTGGGAGCGGTCACCTAACTAGTGGGCTGCTGTCCTATCGATGGGGGACACAGGTGTTCAAGCACACACGATGCGAGAAGGACGGCAACTTGGGGAGATCATCAAACAGATGAGGCAAGGTGAGCCTTGGTGTCTGAATCCGTCTTGCCCAGAGATGGCACAGGGCTAGGTCATGTGAGGCAGTGGAACTTTCCCGCAGGAGGGTGAATAGTTCGTGGCATAGGTTCACAGGCCAGAAGGTCCTTTGGCATCAGACACTAGCTGATCCAGGATAACGTTCAGGGCTACTGTGATATAGATGGGGTTCGTCTATCACCAGTATGGAGGGATCTCATCCCTTAGATTTGCGGGAGGCCTGGTATTGAGCGGTCGCATGTGTGAAATGCGCTGTTTCGGTGAGATCAGCAACTACAGGGGTCAATGTGAGCTCTGGTGGTCGGAGATGATTTACCGCTAAGGTGGCACGGAGCTAAGTCAGAGGAGGCCGTTGAACATCCCCGTAAGAGGGAACTGTTCATGGTGTAAGTTCACAGACCAGAGGGGTCTGGGTTTCATCAGACACGAGCTCTTCCAGGCAAACGTTAAAGGTTACTTTGAGGAGGACGGGGTCCACTTGTCCCCGGTGGGGATGGACTTGTTTCTCCTGGATGTAAAGGAATGTTTGGAAAGGGCAGGTTGCAGGTAATAGGAGGTGCAGTGGTGGGGGGCCCTGGCTGCGACGGTGGCCGCCTCCAGGGCTGTGGCGGAGTTACAGGGCGATCTGGAAGCAGTCTGGTACAGTAAGGGTACCTCTGCGGCAGACGGGTACAGTAAGGGTACCTCTGCGCGGCACAATAGGGGTGCCAGAGCCAAAGACCAGGATACTCAGGCAGGGTCCTGGAGAACCGCGACGGCGCCCCGTTAGCCTTCGGGCGGTTGGGGGCCTGACCAACCGGGGGTTTGCCCTGATACGCTCCGCCCTGAAAGGGGCGTGAGTAGGATGGTAACAAGGGAGACGTGATCCAGTGGTGGATCAACAAAGGTGTAGCGTTGATCGGGCATACATCCCACAGTGCTGGCTCATCAGGCGGGCAGGGGCAGCATAGGTTGGACGGCTGCCTGCCCATGGATCGCCCGTAAGATAACCCACCATATTGCATACTCTTGTATGGAATAAACCTGCGACAAGTTTTTCCCATAAACAAAGTGTCTTGTGGTTTATTTATGCACGTTCACCTATGGGAAGGTGGGGGGATGTTGCCGGTATTGGGACTATGTGGCTGCCCGCCGCCCCCAAAGGGGGCCCCCCTAAAAGGGCGGCCCTTTAGTGCCATTGCGGCACAAGCCTACCCCTCGCTCTAGCAGCAGAGGGCTTCCGCCTAGAGCCCGCTGTACAGGGGGTGTGGGCGTCACTTCTGGTACGCCCAGGGGGGGAGGGAGGGTATGTATACCCCTCTGACCCTCCCAGCGGCCTCTTTGCCGCCAGCCTCGCTGTCTCCCTCCCTTCCTCTTACCCTTCGGCTGGGCTGGTGGGCAAAGTGTAATGAATGTTTTAATGTTTGCTTTTGTGTTGCAGGCGGAGTTACAGGGCGATCTGGAAGCAGTCTGGTACAGTAAGGGTACCTCTGCGGCAGACGGGTACAGTAAGGGTACCTCTGCGCGGCACAATAGGGGTGCCAGAGCCAAAGACCAGGATCCTCAGGGCAGGGTCCTGGAGAACCGCGTCGGCGCCCCATTAGCCTTCGGGCGGTTGGGGGCCTGACCAACCGGGGGTTTGCCCTGATACGCTCCGCCCTGAAAGGGGCGTGAGTAGGATGGTAACAAGGGACACGTGATCCAGTGGTGGATCAACAAAGGTGTAGCGCTGATCGGGCATACATCCCACAGTGCTGGCTCATCAGGCGGGCAGGGGCAGCATAGGTTGGACGGCTGCCTGCCCATGGATCGCCCGTAAGATAACCCACCATATTGCATACTCTTGTATGGAATAAACCTGCGACAAGTTTTTCCCATAAACAAAGTGTCTTGTGGTTTATTTATGCACGTTCGCCTATGGGAAGGTGGGGGGATGTTGCCGGTATTGGGACTATGGTGCTTGAAATCCCAACATTCAGAAAGCAAAACACTCTTAATGAGTCATTCTTGCGGCAGTACCAAATATCTGGAATGACATTTCCCCTGACCGGCGGAAGCACTGGTCATATATTACGTTCAAGAGAGAAATGAAAGAGCTCCCATCCCAATGTCAAAATATCTCTGTACCCCACCCCCTCCATGTGCATGCAAGCTTCCCGAATCAGGGGTCTTATGACCCACTTCACCACTTCTCCTCATTCGTTCAGTCAGCCTCTTGCAGAACCTAGTATCTATTTTGAACGTGAATATTTTTGTATACAGGAATTTTGGCTGCACTGAGGTTGAGCCGATTCTCTCTGACAAGTAATACTTTCGGATCAGTGACAAAATGAAGCACTGTGTTGCCCCTTTTTCTTATGTTTTTGCTAAATTTGCCTGTTTGTGCACATTCTGATGCTCTCTACTCCAGTGTAAATTGCCCTATCAGTGCCTTGATGTGGACCATGATATACAGTGCTTCAAATAAATATATGAGTTCGTTTCCAACTACCCAACACATGTAGCTGGGAAATCCTGTTCTGACATCAGCTGTAAATCTATCTGTATGTCAACCAAGAAGATCTCCATCACCCCTTTCTACTTCAGATGGACGAGCCAGGTAAACTCAAGCGAGCCTGGGGCCAAAGCTCTGGCTCTAGCCCAGCTCTAGTCTCCAAAAAGAGGATGAGCCACAGACAATCCAGGCCACTGCCTTCTTTCCCCCTCCTTTATGAAGTTGTCTCACAGAAAAAAAAGCAAGCAGCGGGCTGCAAATTGAAGGCGATCTGCTGGAACACAGTGCTAGGACGAGTGAAATACACACGTGCACATTTCTCCTCTCACTGAACCAGCAGGCTTTTTTTACATGTCATCTTTGAATTCGAGGGCTTGCAAAGCTTAAACCCTTTTTCAAATGTACTAAGCCCATTAATGATTCGCAAAATATCTTGTGGATTGTTAAATGGGCTTAGGAAACCAAACCTAGTCAGTTTTTAGGTTGAGGCTGTGCAGCACATGCACTACCTCTGCGAGGCATGCTGTATTCGAGTATGGACTTGAAGCTCCACCCACTCTCCGCCCATATTTTTCATTGGCTTGTGTCATTGTCCTTTGTAAATGCTGGCTTCTGATTCGTTAATAGGCTTGTTAGTCCCTTCTTAGTACCTCCTTGTCTTCATTTGTAACCTCCCATGAGGACTGGCCCTTTTACTTCTGTTGTTACACAGCATGTCTTATTTACATAGGGCCCGATTCACAGAACTAACTTAAGACAAAATCCTAAACTTACTACCATTTTGGTATTCACAGAAGGCACTTACTTACTCATTTTGAGTAACTTACTCATTTTGAGTAACTTACTCATTTTGGTATTCACAGAAGGCAATTACTCATCAATAAGTGCCTTCTGTGAATACCAAAATGAGTAAGTTACTCAAAATGAGTAAGTTACTCAAAATGAGTAAGTAAGGGCCTTCTGGGAATACCAAAATGAGTAAGTGCCTTCTGTGAATACCAAAATGGTAGTAAGTTTAGGATTTTGTCTTAAGTTAGTTCTGTGAATGGGGCCCTCTGTAAGCACTATTTTCTTTAATGAGTTTCTCATACTGCAGGCACAACATGCTTTCCTGAAACATTCGCAAAAGAAACAATTGATGGACGGAATGCTGAACAAGGCAAACATTCACCCCCAGTCACAAGGATCTGGGTTTAATCCATCATTCTTTTGCTCACCATGCCACCCCAGTGTGGACCCAGCCTTATGCAAATCAGTCTTGACCCTATTCCTTATGGGTACAGTCCAGTTCGAACTGCCAAGCCTGGTCCTCCCTGGACCGGAAACAAGCATCCTGGGACTGGTTTCGGGGCTTTTATCAAGAGGAACCAGGAGCTATATTTAAGCAGGTCCTGCACACATGCTCCAAGGAACTAGTGAAAAAACACGGTGGGTGTGCAGTTCCTAAGGGAAGGAGGGGAAAGAAAGGTATTTTCTAAGATGTGCCCTCACACACCCCAAAGGATGTCATGCTTCATCATTGGGCCTGCTCCTCGTTGGACCGGCGCTGCAATGTCCGACGGGCACCCGCGAAGGGGCTCTTTGGCGGAGATCTTTTGGGATGAAGCCGTTGGGTGAGTGCGGGTGTGTGGGCTGGGTAGTGCAGTGGGTGTGTGTGTTAAAATAGGTCTAGGGCAGTCCTAAATTAAAGTGTTTATTCTCAGGGAGCACTAGCCTAATTAAAAGTAGTGGGCCCCAATTGGATGTAATGATCCTATAGGGCTAGTGTGGTGCTTAGGGTCGACATGTTTCGTGCCTGCTTAGCCCCTAACAGGTCTGGAGGCACTTCATCAGGACCAAGAGTGAAGTAAAAACAGTGGATAGAGCACTACCGCTGGTCTGGTTCACAAACTCATGACTTATAACCAGACGCAGTAGAGTGACCCCTGGTAGGATTATACCGGGTGGAAGACCTAAGGGGAGAGATAAAAGGAGACAACCAATGGCTGGTTACAGCAAACAGAAGGAACCTGTCAGATAGTACACATTTAGTAACAGGCTTACAGGTGGTAAACGAGACTGATATTAGCAAAAGTGACGAAACAAAGTGAAATAAGGTGAAATAAGGCCTGTGTCAAAAACCCAGGCCACCCGAGGCTGAAATGGTCGCTAGACACCCAACTGCAGTCCTATACTATGACTATGCTGGTCCGAGAGGCATAAAAAAGCATAAGTGTGCCAACATGGGGAGGTGCCGTCATGGTGAGCTCAAGGTGCTGTTGTCTTTAGGTGCAAGCATTATCCTCAAATCGGTTGTTTAAATAATCGGTGGAAAACCTCAAGTTTCAAGGTATCTCTGATCGTGCATGGAGCTGGAAATGCACACACCCACCAACATGAGGAGGAGTCGGTAACATGGGCTAAATAAGCTTTTGTCATCGAAGCGTAACTGGCACATACATTACAGGAATCACAAGGCCCCACAGTAGATATCCTTGCGGCAAAGGTCCTTATGATGGTACTCCTACGGGGACACTCGCACAAACACACGCATTCAAATCCAGTTTAAAATGCAACTCACGGCTGCGGAAATATGCCGGGACCTGCCTGACGGTTTTCCGTGTACCGTGACTGGCACTTAATTACTGCTGGAATTTCTTACAGCTTCAGAGCAACGACGTGCTCTGCCATCCCCATCAGTAGTAGACCCTACCACTACGGGTGAGTTTCAAACTACGCTGTGATTGCCCTATGCCACGGTTCTAGCCACACTCTGTCATGCACAATTTTACAACGAGCGCTCTTTTGGCAATTCCGGCAGTAATTAAGTGCCAGTCACGGTACACGAAAACCGGCGGGCAGGTCCCGGCACATTTCCGCAGCCGTGAATCGCATTTTACACTGGATATGAATGCGTGTGTTTGTGTGATTGCCACATGTTACGGTTCTAGCCACACCCTGACGTGCACAATTTCACAATGAGCGATAGCGCTCCTTTGGCAATTCCAGCAGTAATTAAGTGCCAGTCACAGTACACGGAAAACCGTCAGGCAGGTCCCGGCACATTTCCGCAGCCGTGAGTTGCATTTTAAACTGGATTTGAATGCGTGTGTTTGTGCGAGTGTCCCCGTAGGAGTACCATCATAAGCACCTTTGCCGCAAGGATATCTACCATGGGGCCTTGTGATTCCTGTAATGTATGTGCCAGTTACGCTTCGATGACAAAAGCTTATTTAGCCCACGTTACCGACTCCTCATGTTGGTGGGTGTGTGCATTTCCAGCTCCATGCACGATCAGAGATACCTTGAAACTTGAGGTTTTCCACCGATTATTTAAACAACCGATTTGAGGATAATGCTTGCACCTAAAGACAACAGCACCTTGAGCTCACCATGACGGCACCTCCACATGTTGGCACACTTATGCTTTTTTATGCCTCTCGGACCAGCATAGTCATAGTATAGTACTGCAGTTGGGTGTCTAGTGACCATTTCAGCCTCGGGTGGCCTGGGTTTTTGACACAGGCCTTATTTAACCTTATTTCACTTTGTTTCGTCACTTTTGCTAATATCAGTCTCGTTTACCACCTGTAAGCCTGTTACTAACTGTGTACTATCTGACAGGTTCCTTCTGTTTGCTGTAACCAGCCATTTGTTGTCTCCTTTTTATCTCTCCCCTTAGGTCTTCCACCCCGGTATAATCCCACCAGGGGTCACTCTACTGCGTCTGGTTATAAGTCATGAGTTCCTGAACCAGACCAGCAGTAGTGCTCTATCCACTGTTTTTACTTCACTCTCGGTCCTGATGAAGTGCCACCAGACCTGTTAGGGGCTAAGCAGGCACAAAACATGTCGACCCTAAGCCCCACACTAGCCCTATAGGATCATTACATCCAATTGGGGCCCACTACTTTTAATTAGGCTAGTGCTCCCTGAGAATAAACACTTTAATTTAAGACTGCCCTAGACTTATTTTAACACACACACCCACTGCACTACCCAGCCCACACACCCGCACTCACCCAACGGCTTCATCCCAAAAGATGTCCGCCAAAGAGCCCCTTCGTGGGTGCCCGTCGGACATTGCAGCGCCGGTCCGACGAGGAGCAGGCCCAATAATAAAGCATGACATCCTTCAGGGTGTGTGAGGGCACATCTTAGAAAATACCTTTCTTTCCCCTCCTTCCCTTAGGAACTGCACACCCACTGTGTTTTTCACTGGTTTCGGGGCATCACCCCTCATCAGCCAGGCTAGCTTGAATCCAGTGGCGCAGTGAGCACGGAACCCACGTCTGGGCATACCCTTCCCACTTAGGGTGACAAATGCAAAAGAAACAATTAATGGACGGAATGCTGAACAATGCAAACATTCACCCCCAGTCACAAGGATCTGGGTTTAATCCATCATTCTTTTGCTCACCACGCCACCCCAGTTTAAACCTAGCTATATGCAAATCAGTCTTGACCCTATTCCTTATGGGAACAGTCCAGCACAGGGTCAAGACTGATTTGCATATGGCTGGGTTCAATACTGGAATGGCATGGGGAGCGGAAAAACAATGGATCTCTGTACTGGGATGAATGTATGACATTGTTTTGCATTCTGTCCATCAGATGTTCTTTTTGCATTCCTGCAACATTCAGCACGCCATGAGTGCTTTCACTTTCCAAGCAGCCCAGGACAATGGCGGCCGCTTCTTTGAAATGAAATAGGTCTTGCATTTCCAAGAGTTTGAGCTATTGGCGTTGTAAATGACAATGCCTTTTATTTATGTTTTGTTCAAAACAGATAAATAAAAGGCATTGTCATTTACAATGCCAATAGCTTAAACTCTCGCAAATGCGAGACCTATTGCATTGCAAATGCTTGTCTCATTTCTTTGCCCTCTTGCTTACTCTTTGCATTTTTTCATTCCTTGCCCTCTTGCCATTTCCTTGCCTTTTTAATCATTCCCTAGCCCTTTTCTCATTTCTTTGCCCTCTTGTTCGTTTCTTTGCCCTTTTGCTTGTTTCTGTGACCTTTCACTCGTTTCTCGCTTTCGTTCTCTCTCTCTCTCCTTTCACCAACACTATTCCCTCCAGCCGCCCCCACTTGTTTCACCACTTCCCCCCTCCTCCCCTCCCCTCCTGCGTGCTTCTACTGCTGCTTCTACTTGCTCACTGCTGCTAGCCACGCCCATCTCCAAGGCACCTTCTTAATAGCGGCTGCAGCGCGACCCCATTGAAAAGGTCCCTAGGCTCTCCACTCAGCTGGACTGGAGCAGTCAAGGCCCTTTCAGATATAGCTGCCAGTGCCGTCTGCTCTGCCTCCGGTTGCCGTTCTGCCTGCTTTGCCGTTCTGTCATTTTTTGCTGCTCAGTGCCACTTGCCCGTCTCTCTGCCCTTTTTGCTAATTTCTTTGCCCTCGCTATCATTTCTTGCCCTTTTTTCACCTCTCTGCCCTCTTGCTTTATCCTTTTTCTCATTTCTTGGCCCTCTTGCTCGTTGTTTACCTTTTTTCACATTCCTTGCCCTCTTCCTCGTTTTCTTGCCCTTTTAATCATCCCCTTGCCCTTTTCTCATATCTTTGCCCTCTTGCTCGTTTCTTTACCAATTTGTTCATTTCTTTGTCCTTTTGCTAGTTTCGGTGACGTTTTGCTCATTTCTCACATTTGCACACTCTCTCTCTCTCCTTTCACCCCCACCTTTCCCCAACCACCCTCAGCACCTTTCCCCACTTCCCCTGCCCACTTCCCCTTGCTCCTTACCTGCCCTCCATATGCTTCTGTAGCCTCTTCTTCCTGCCACTGCCAACTCGCTCACCTCCCAGGACCTACTTAATGGCAGCTGCAGCGCATTCTTGAAGTGGGCGCATTTAAGGCTCACCAGAGGCAAGCACATCTGCGCCCGGCCACACCTGGACCGCACCCAGCCCCAGAAACCCTGGTTCTGCTCCCGCCGCGGCTACACTGCTGCCAAACTCCACGCACTGAACACAGGTATCACCAGTAATCATTGCTACTGTGCCTTCCTGCCTCACATAAAGCCCTTTCTCCTACACACACTGCAACTTCACCTGCCTCAGCAGAATTAACAGCTGACTCCCAGCATCACGCATACCTCCTACCACGCTTCAGCAGAATCCCACCAACAGCTCACATGCATCCTCATCAACATGCGTTTGCTGTGCAAACATGCCACTGAGGCATGGGACCTATTCTCCAGCCTAGATCCAGATGTCGCATTCCTCACCAAAACATGGCTCAACCCTTCATCCACCCCTGACATCGCCACAGCAGTACCAGAAGGATACAAAATCATCCACAGGGACCATACCACCAAACCCGGAGAAGGTATAGCATTATCCACAAAGAAACCATCCAATGTACCACCACTACGGATTCACCCAACTCAACCATAGAACACCTCAACTTCAAACTCCAACCCAACAGCTAGTCAACTATCAGAGGCGCCCTCGCCTACTGACCTCCGAGACCTTGCCCCAACTTCTGCAACACCATCACGACTCCATCGCACCCATCGCCATCGACTCCAAAGACTGTATCTTCCTCAGTGACCTCAATTTCCATTTTGCCGACCACAGAGACGCCAACACCACCAACCTCCTTGAATGCATGAACAAAATAGGACTCAACCAACAAATCCACGACCACACCCACATTGCTGGAAACACACTGCACCCCATATTCGGTTGTCTGACGGAACCCTGCATGCATTTACCCCGCATGCCTTTACAATACAGTTACTACCCGGACTGCGACGTTACTTTTGGGATGACAGGACACGGTTTCTTGATATATAGATGTTTATTGTAGATTGGTACAACGACCTCCAGAGACCAACCTCTCAGCTCCACAGCCAAGCTTCTCTGCTGGACTCTACAATCCAGATTCCAGCAGTAGAACCATGTTGCTAGGAGATGAAGGAAAGCCACTGGGGAAGGACACGTTTAAATGAAAACATAACACATCTCCTCTTCTTAAATAAGAAAAAACTAAATATATTGACTTAACAGAAAAGAAATAATAGAGACATGTAATTAGAATACAATCACAGTGCCTTAAACTTGGCAGCTAATTACATATATAACTCCCTAGTTTTTTTGGTCTAGATCTCATATGTTCACTAGGAACTCTCCTACAAACATCGTTTGACATATCAACGCTTCCACGATTCTTATTCATCCAAAACCCAACTTCCACGTCACTGCACTTGACCGCTCTACGTGCATTCCACCACTTTCCATCTGATAACTTGAGCAAATTACCCTCAACGTTTCCTACTTCCCTTGGTTCCGATAACTTGGAACATCCCTTCTTCATGATGTTACCCGAGCATACTCTCACAAAATCACCCTCTGCAAAAACTCTTTTGCAATTCCCAATCTTGTCATTATGTCTGCGTTGATAAGTGTTTTGGTACTTCACAACTTTGGTATGTAGATCATCTTCATTGATATCCCTTTTACCACTTCTGGCCATCCACGCTGGTACTGCCACAGTACAAGGAAGTCTACCTTTCAATAAACAAAAAGGAGTTTCCCCGGTCACCGAATGCGGAGTAGTCCTATAGTTCCACAACATTTTCTTTACTTGAATTCTCCAACATTCATTCATAGATAATGCTAACTGAATATTCTCACCCAAAACACGGTTAAAGCGTTCAATTAAACCGTTTCCCTTGGGATGATATACAGGGGTTTTATTGTGCTTAATGCCCCACTTCTTAAGAAAATCACAAAACTCCTCTGAAACAAATTGCGGACCATTATCAGTAAGGATTTCGGCAGGACAACCCTCTCTCTGAAAAATCTCCTCACAAAACGCAATGACACTGCATGATTTGACTTCCTTAACAAACGCCACCTCCGGCCACTTGGAATAATAATCCATCATCACTAAAGCGTACCTCTTACACACTCCCAGCTCTTCAAACGGCCCACATATGTCAATGGCAAGTTTTTCCCACGCTCTATCTGGCAACCGTGTCGGAGTTATGGGTGTATCTCTTATCACATGCGATTTGTCACTGCATGTGCAAAGTACACACTCCCTCACAAATCTTTCAATATGTCTATCCATGCCCGGCAACCAAAAATCCATTCTGGCTTTTCTTTTCACGGCCGACATGCCACCATGGCCCTCATGTAACAATTCCATCAACCTATTTCTCAGACTTTCAGGTACAACCAACTTGTCACATCTCCTCACCATTCACAACTGACAATTCTTCCCATACATCTTTATACAACAAAACATCGTCATCTAATTTCCTTCCAAACACCACAGGCAGTTTTTCGATTACTTTAGTTAAAACCACATCGGCTGAAATGGCTTCCTTCCATACTTCCTCGCTGATGGCCTGACACACGTCAACTATGTTCGCCACCATCCATTCTTCCTCCTCGTCACAATCTACTCCAATCTCTTCCACAGGTAAACGCGACAAACAGTTCGCATTCACATTTCTTATTCCAGGTACGTATTTCACATCAAATGAGAATTCTTGCAAACAATACAACCATTTTGCAATTCGTGGAGTAGCCCTACTAGCTCCCGCTGTTGAAAATATATCTATCAATGGTCTGTGATCCGTACGCAGTTCAAATCTCGTGCCCCACACATACACACGAAAATGTTGCACACCCCACCAACAAGCTAAAGCTTCCTTCTCTATAGTAGAGTATGAGTGCTCCGCTCCTCTGAGGGTGCGTGAAGCAAAAGCCACAATTCTCTCTTTACCCTCTTGTTCTTGCATCAGCACAGCTCCAAGACCATAGCCACTGGCATCAGTCATTATCATGGTCCTATCCCTTGGATCGTATGGTCTCAAAGCAGTAGCACCACCCTGTCGTGTAGTTCCTATAGTACCCATGCAGGACCTGCGCGTTTGGATAACAAACTATGGGCTAGGTGTTAGATTGACTCTGTGCACCCCCACCGTGTATGTTAGCCGGATTTGCATTAGCTATCTCACAGTGCCACTAGAATCTCCTCTTCTCGGGGAGAGATTAGTTTCTGGCAACCTTAGACCATGACAACCCTAATTCCTCAGAATCGTGGAAACAATGTACTACTTTTCGCCCAGTCACTCGTGCTTACTTGTTCGGTTTGTCTCAGAGAGTTACACAGAATAAACAGTTGGGCGTTTCAATAAGTATTTATTGAACAGTTGTTATTCTAGTGTAAAATATATGTGCTGCGTCAACCAGCAGACAATAGCAGAGATATATTATCAGCAGTACGATAAAAGCAAAGGGCTAGAACAGTTCTACCATATTGCAATAATCATGAATACATACATGAATTTGAAAAGCATTATGCAAGTGCGCGTACTCCTACGATGCCTAACTAGATGTACCTGAGTGTACCTAGCATATGTGTAGGTCTAAAAGCCTAAGAGCCAAGAATCCTTCTAGGATTTAGTCGAACCCCCATACCTGAATAGAGAGAGAGTGTGGGACCCCGTCCTGGTCTCGAGTTGGACACCCCGCAAGGGCTGTGTCAGACCGCTGTCAGCTGGAGCGACTGCATGCAGGAGCCTCAGCTTCTCTGGTCAGTGTGTCAGCATGGAAGTCTCGGTTCCCTCTGTCTTACCGGGGTAAGATGTGGTGTATTTATACCCTAAAGAGCCTCGGTCCTCAGTATGGTTTGTATTGGTCTGTCTTCACCACCTCAAATGCTGATTGACATTCTTCCGTCCATTGAAACACCACCCCCTTTTTCATGAGCTCTCGTAAAGGATGTACTTTCTCAGAAAAATGGTGTACAAACTTGGCATAGTACTCGGCTAGACCGAGAAATTATCTTAATTATTCCTTATCTCGCAAGAAGGAGCGTTTTCTAAATCCTCCACCAAATTTTATTTGGGCTTAATTCCATTGCATGACAACGTATGTCCCAAGTAACCACTTCCTGTTTGCAGAATTTACACTTTTGTAAACTAATAGTGAGTCCTGCCGTTTCTAACCTTGTAGGCACTACCATTAAAATGTTATCATGCTGATTTTCATCTCTTCCCCACACCAGAACATCATCCTGAAACACCAATACATTGTTAACATCCTTCAAAATCCTTTGCATCACCCTTTGAAATACGGCGGACTCCGAAGCTAGTCCAAAAGACATTCGGATGAATTGAAACGCCCCTTCAGGTGTGATGAAGGAAGTTAAATGTTTCGATTCAGGTTGCAGACGCACCTGGTGGTATGCACTGGACAAATCCAACGTAGTGAAATACTTCCCACCAGCAACGCTGGATAACATGTCGTTTATACGTGGTAAGGGGTGTCTGTCCACCCAGATGCACTCATTTAGATCTCTCAAATCCACACACATGTGGATATTTCCATTAGGTTTGTGTGCGATCACTATTGGACTTAAGCATTCTGAGGCCTCTATTGGCTCTATAATGCATTCTTTACACAATCTTTGTAGCTCATCTTTCAATTTGCCTCTCAATGCCATTGGAACGTTGCGAACTTTGTGTACTTTAGGTATAACGCCCTTTTTTAGTATGATCTGATGTTCAAAATTTTCGAGACACCCTAATTCTTCTTTAAACAAATTTGGAAACTTCTCAACCCACTCATTGCCATCATGAGAGTCGGTTAATAAAACTTGTAAAGGATGGTTTGGGTTGAGAATGATGCCTAAGGCTTTCTGTTCTTTCCAACCTAATAAACACCTTCCATTCTCTGCTACATATATTTTTGCGGAGGTCTTTCTTTCTTTAAAACACACAACAGCATTAAAATATCCCAATAGTGGTAATTTCTTTCCACAATACCCTTGCGGCTCAACATCAGTAGGGATTAATTCCATGGCCCCCAACCCTTACCACTTCTGTTTGTCAATCAATGTGAAAGGGGAACAAGAATCCGCCCACATATGTACATCAACATTGTTTATGACTACAACACATTTTGGAAGTTTATACACTTCAATAGATTCCTTATCAACATTGCTGACTACCAACACTTCTACATCAGTCTCATTCCCAGTGTATGTGTCACTCGATGAATCAGGTGCCACATTGCTGCATATTACATTAACAGTTTTCTTCTGTTTTAAAAATTCATCTGCCTTACAAACTCTCGAAAAATGGCCCATTTTTCTACATTTGTAACAACGACTCTTGGCGGCAGGACAATGGGTGGCTTCAGCAGTGTGCCTAATACTCCCACACCTAAAGCAAACTCTTTTGTAACTCCCTTCTTGTTTCTTTATAAATTTTCTGTTGTCTTCCCCATTTACATTTACAGTTTTCTTAGCAGCATTCATCACACACACCTTATTTTGGTCGGGATCACATTTAGGCACAGATTCAGCTAATTCCTTAACGTATTGAGAAGTATTCTCAATACGCCTAGCTATTTCTATCGACTTGTCTAACGTGGGATCTTTCAAATCTAACAATTTGTCTTGGATTTTCACGTTGTTGGTTCTATTAATTAGCTGATCTCTAATAATCTCATTCCTTAAATCCTTAAATTTACACGTCACAGCCAACCTTCTCAGAGCAGCTACATATTGCTCTACTTTTTCACCATGCTTTTGGGAATGAGAGAAGAATTTATGTCTTTCCACCACTGTACTCAACTTCTTTCCATAATTTTCAGCTAATGCTGACATGGCGTTCTCATACACATCATCTTCATCTTCCTTAGATCCCGCATCAACATTTCTTACTCCCAACTGTAAATTAGGCAAAGTACTCAACACTGTCCTGCCTTCTACCCCTAAACTGTGTTTAAGAATAGCTAACTTCCTTTTTGCAATGAATACGTCACCTCCAATAGCTTCTAGATATGTGGTAAAAGATTCCTTCCAATCCTCCCATTCCATGCAAGTAGGACCAGGTTTTTGCAAGAATGTCGGTGGAGGAGGGATAAATTGCGAAGCCATAATGAGAAACTGACCAGTTTTGAAAACAAACTACCACGTTATGCCTGTTGTCACTTGTATGATAGTAACTATCCAACACTCAATAAGATAGCATACATAAATAATATGAAATGACAGCAAAACATGCACAATATAGTTAGTCAAGGAAAAGTAACAGGCGGTGTGCCTACCACCGTATCACTGTAGAAAAACTTCCACCTGAACCATCCAAATCGTGTGTAATCCGCCAACAGGGATTCCAAATGTGTTGCACCACTTGAACACACTGCTCCAAATGCTCCGCGATGTCTCCAGTCTCTGTGCATAAGCTCCAACAGCTTCCGTATATCCAGCTGACAGAGCCGTGAGGATGCGCAACGCCAGGTCAAAATGGCGGCACGCACGGCATTTCCGTCTCCCAGACAACTGCGTAGACATGTTTGTCCCAATCACAGTCACGCCACTGGTAAACAGGTCACGCTGCCGGGAACGTTGTCGTCAATGACGACGTCAGCCGCTAAGCTACGTGACAAGGAATCCTCGAAGCGCCAGACGGCCACACGGGAACAGGAAATCCACGTCACAGCCAGATTCCAACGATTCCACAGGAGCCTACGCGATACCTCAAGCTCCATGCTGGAACCGCAGCCACGATCCTCAGGGGTCACCACGGGACAGGCTCACGCTCTCTCTTCAGAGTGGTTGCTAGGACACTGGGAGCACAGAGCACGGCACGGTAAGCTATTTACTTTTAAAACCAAACCGTGACCAAACGAAACGCTTCACCCGTTCCCAGATATGATGTCCAAAATGCACTTCACTCAGGGCAAAAATGCCTCACCCCGAAAAAGTAGGAAGAACAATATCTCCGTGCATCGGTGGTTCCAGCTGGGGGTCACAGATCAATATTGATTCTGACGAAATCCAATCATAGTCTTTCTCAACCGCAAATTATGAATGCGATATATTGCTCATCTGGTTGATCACCTCAGAAGCATCCCATCCTCGTCACCATTTTTGGGATGACAGGACACGGTTCCTTGATATATAAATGTTTATTGTAGATTGGTACAACAACCCCCAGAGACCAACCTCTCAGCTCCACAGCCAAGCTTCTCTGCTGGACTCTACAATCCAGATTCCAGCAGTAGAACCATGTTGCTAGGAGATGAAGGAAAGCCACTGGGGAAGGACACTTTTAAATGAAAACATAACAGTTACCACGTATTACTTTACCACTCAAGACGTTACAACGACTTGCTATAGGGTGTGCTGGACTTTGGAATAGTATAAATTACTATCCAGCTCCGGTCTATGCAACAATAGAGAAGAATGTTGGAGTTAAAAATCTAACACCAGTCCAACAACGCGCCCCCTAAAGCAAGTCGTTGTAACAACTTGCGGGTTAAAGTAATGCCTAGTAATGTCGCAGTCGAGGTAGTGACTGCATTGTAAAGGCAGGTCATTGTTGTGACTGCGGGGTAATGGATGTCAGGACTTCAGAATAATTCACGGAATTCCTGCACAATTTGGACCATCTTATCTACCCGCACAGTGCACAGGCACTGACGAGCACGGTTATAAAGTAGTTAATTCTCACGGAACAGTTCTTTTCTTCCCCCTTTCCCCCCAGCTGTGCGATCATCACGCGTGCCCTCCCGCCGTTCCTTTCTTTCCCACCAATTATGGACACCAAGACATTTTGTGGTGTTAGAACGGCCGCAGTTTATTCACATCATAAACTGGTACATACTCTATCATGATGTTATCGGTCATTAACATGCACAGCTCTTTGCTTATCTGTGCACTCCCATGTAACACATTCTGGTCATAACGGTTATACAATGCACATCTTATCTTTACTGCATATTAATAACCATATCTTGCATAATCCTGCAATGCATCATCCTTACAGTCATAAAGTCTCTTTAATGGTTGTCATAAATCACTTTTATCAACAGCTGTGACTTCTACATTTGACTCTTGCTTGGTACATCGGGTCGTGGCTCCGAGGCTTACCTTGCTACTGAATGTCTGGTGTTCGTGGCCCTGTGGTCATGCCTGGGCTGTAAGTTCCGTGTCCGCTCAGTACTGACCATTTTGTAGCCCTTTGTTTGCCCTCAAGTGTTCCTGCCATGAGGCATCCCAAGGGCCTTTTTTCGGGCAATTGTGCTTTTACGTCCTTGTGTGGAGATATTTAATATTAAACCTTGTGACTCCCGCCACACTAGTGGTGGTTTACTGCCCTCTGACAGCTTCCCCCAAGTCTTAGCGAAACCTGGCAGCTTGAGTGTCCCTACAACATATCAATCCCTACAATAGACAGGTGAACCATGTCATCTGTGTAATAGCTTGGCATCCTTAGGTTGATGAGGCCATGCCTTACGAATTCCCAACCCATGCACTTACAGAACTTGCTTATTGATATGTTCAACTTTCATCTGGATCTCTCTACCGCTCCATGGCTCACTATCCGCGCCACTTGTACCGAGCTATGATCTCTGACCATAATATATCGGCTGGGCACACCAGTCATGATATGGTTGTCAAATCAGCCTAGATGGCCTCCAACAGGGCTTTCCGCACCCTTGCTGCAAGATCGTTGCCTCCCCCAGGTGAATTACTACCACAGCGGGGTTTCCGTGCGCCCACTCTAGGTCAGCTCCACCAAGTCCCATGTGTCTGTTGGTAGTGCTGTGATACACTCTTCTGTCCACGACGCCAATCGGTGGAACTTCTCCCATTGAAAGCGAGAAAGGGCATCAGCAATGGAGTTGTCACACCCTGACACATGCCTAGCTTTAATTGCTAGGTTGTTCTCCAGCTGGCAGCCTACCAGGCGCTGGAGCAGCCCTAGCTCTCTCGGGCATCGTGCCGCCCCTAAGTTTATTGCTTGTACCACCGCGTGGCTGTCTGATCTTGTAATAACACAGAGGCCTTGAATCCTGGCACCTGCGTTACGAGATATATTCTGCTTTTAAACCTGACACCGGGTATCTGAATAAAAGTTGCATCAGAGCTAACCCTGTAGCCAGTTTTAACCACTCACATCACAGCACTGCACCTTTTTCCACACATCAGGCTCTCATAGGGTTTAGTACACCCTCCCTCCTAATATTTAAAAACATCCCTGAGCTCCTCCCTCGTAGTGAGGGGGTTGTAGCCCGCGTGAGAACTAGGTCTCTTACGCGAGGAGGTACCCCCATGATGAAGCATGACACCTCTGGTGTGTGAGGGGAACTGTCCTTAAAAGGGAATTCCCTGTTATGCACTAGAGTACATCGAGTCACTTGTTAGACCTCCCTAAAACCACGGACCCGGGGCTTCGTTTGTGATGTGATTAATTAGTGGGGAGTTGGCTCCCGCTGGTCCTTAAACCTCCTCTAGCCCCCTTGTGTGACTACTATCTGACCGCAGCGTCACCTGCCTGTTTGCTAGGTGCTCTTGCCAAAGTGTGAATGCAACTACTATTGGGAACATATCAAGGAGCGCCACATGTTTTATCAAGCCTGTCTTGTGCCAGCTCTTGGGCCACCTGGCGGCGCACCATTCAGTGCCTAGAATGGCGCCGAACTCTTTGATACCTGCCGTGTCCGTGAATAGGCTCAGCTGCTTTGCCATCACCCAGAGTTCCCTCCATACCAGGGTCCCATTGAACTCGCTCAGGAAATTCTGCCACTGCTGCAAGTCCCTCTTGACCACCTTGGTCAGTCAGAACTTGTGATGCCCTTCGTCAGCCAGGCCAAACTCCTGGGTAATGTGCACTTTTGGGATGACCCTGGCAGCACAGTTAAGCTTCCCTAACAGCTATTGTAGTTTCTTGAGCATTGCCTTTTTCTTGGCCATTAGCCCCTCAATATCCTGCTATTTTTTAGTCCGGGAGCCTTCCTTTTGAATCCAGCTCTATCTCTAGGGTTGCATGATGGAACCCCGCATGCATTTACCCCGCATGCCTTTACAACACAGTCACTACCCCGACTGTGACGTTACCACGCGTTACTTTACCACGCAAGTCGTTAAAACGACTTGCCTTAGGGGTCGATGGACTTTGGAATAGTATAAATTCCAGTCTACACAACAGTATGGAAGGTGTTGGACTTAAAAATCCAACACCAGTCCAACAACGCACCCCCTAAAGCAAGTTGTTGTATTGACTTGTGGGTTAAAGTAACGCATGGTAACGTCACAGTCGGGGTAGTGACTGCATCGTAAAGGCAGGTCATTGTTGTGACTGGGGGGTAAGGGATGTTTCCCATCTCAAAGAATGTCAGCCGTGTAGTGGGGCCCTCTGTCTTATCCTGCGCTAGCGGGACCCCAAATTACTCTATTAGCACTTTGAATTGTTCCACCATCGCGCCGCATTGCTCGGTGTCTGGTGTGCCCACGAACAGGAAATTGTCTGAATAATGTAGTTTCCCCCTTCTGGGCACCTTTCACCCAGTGCTCACTCCAAGAATGTGCTGAACGCCTCAAAGTACGCACATGATATGGAACAGCCCATGTTCATATATAAGAGAACAATGATACGGAGGGATTGATATGATACTTTTATTAAAGTGTAGGGAACAATCAATTACCCCCACTTTAGTCCTTCAATCCTATAGACATGTATTACCTAAATTGATATAGGGCACACATACATGATGGGACCGATCTTCAAATAAAGATAACATTAAATTATATAAAGACATACAAATGTACATAGGAGAAAATATATACACAACATAAACACTAATATAAACAATGTAATGTTACCAATATCCTAAAGAATGTTTCTAACGTTAGTGTCTGCCCATTTATTTAAGGCAGTCCACTTGGAGGTAGCCAAATGGTGTGTGCACAGAGGCAAGACAACCCTTTTCTATTAGCTCTCTTGTGTCACAGAACGTATTTTATAGAAAACTCATTTTAGATTCAATAAGGACTCCTCCACAGTAGTATCGTCGACGCGGACGCGTTTCAGCCTCTGAAATCTTATCGGCCTCCTCAGGACAAGGGCAAAGGAACAATACTAAATCAAACCATACAAATATATATATTAATATTTCCATTCATATACATATCTCGTCTCATTAGTACAGAGCATGCACGTGAGACACCCAGTGTCCAAAACCCTAGTGCTACCAGATGCCAACAAGTGAGGGCGTGACAGGGCAAAGACGCTGATCTGCAATGTACTGACTTTTCACGAGTGTAATCCGTCATGGTGAACACCAGGACCAGCCACCAACTGCAATGTGTCAATCATGCAAGTGCAGCCTTATAATTATGGTGCAAGGGAAACCTAACTCCAAACAATCCACAGCAAAAAAAGGTCAAGGAATTCCTTAAGAATCACATCACCAGGTTCTTTAGAGGTCATATAACTAAAAGCCTCGAGCTGCGCCTCGATGGCGCCTGATGGGCGCTGAAATTCGAAATAAACTCCCCTAAAATGATAAGGCACGACAATTTTTTACCAGACTCCATAAATGTGATCTCTCTATTTCAAAAAGTCAACCTGCCCTGCACAAAAAGTTTGTGTGGTACTTACTTATCTCACTCGTAGTGGTTAGTCTCTCATGGCTGAACTAATCATCCGATATCACAACCGCCTCCCTATGAAAAAAACGACACTGGTTTAAGCTCCAGTCTAACCCAAATGACGACCCACAAGAGAGATCCTCACGTTAGTACTACGGGTATAGAAATATATGCTCACCGGTCAGCTGTAAAAATCCGAGCCGGTCAGAATTTACGGTCCTTTTTCAACGACTCCGCGTGTGCCAGACTTGCACAATCTGGTCCTCACGTTTAAATAACAAAACGGCTCGTAGCGTGAGCCTGCTCGCCACGTCCCGGAAATGAATATCGAGGACGGACTCTATAGTGTGCGGGCTAAAAAAAGGGAAAAGGGACTCTGGGTAGTTTATATGCCATTATCTGCATTACAGAGGAACTCCACTGCTTCTGTGGGAAACACTGGGCACAAACGCTAAGAGGAGTCATAATGAATTCTAAAAGTCAGACGCGCAACAGTCCACCTGCCCCCAATAATTGCTCAGGACTTGTGCTGCCTCCGAGGGAAGAACAAATCTACACGGGCGCCCAACTCAAACCGCACAAATGCGGCTCAGTGTGTATTCTAAAGTTTTGCCAAGCAGATACCCCAACTATATTCACAGGTATTCTGATATTTTACATATGAGATCAATCTAAATCCGTTGTAACCAAACACAAAGATATAGTGCATTCAAGGATGGGTTATAAAATACTTGACATCTGGGTGTTTCGCATGCTTCATACAAAAGAGACTTACATTCTAAAAGAAAAAAATTCAATATTTACATATATACATTACAATACAATACACTGTGGTTGATCGCAAAAAATAATTAAGAACAGAGTCAAAATGTACATAAATATATATACATAGTTCTTCTCAATAGAAAACCATTGTCACTGGAGCGCTCATTCTATCTGTGTATGAAATCAGATTAATGCCCAAATTTCATCCCGGTCATTAAGACCTTCTGTAGCTGTGTGGTACCTTTCGATCATCCGAGCTTCAAGGTGATTTAAGGTGATTTGAAGCATTGTTTTGTTAACAGATTTCACGACCACAAGCACTGACCAACATAAATCATTTTCACTGTGTCCATGTTGTTCATAATGCTCGACTAATGGGGCTCCCTGTGTTTTACACCTTAACCGCAATTTATGTTGCATTATTCTCATTTTGATTGCTTGAGTAGTCTGACCAATGTATGCTTTTCCGCAGGGGCATATTACCGAATACACCACATTTTTGGTATTACAGTTAGAGAAGCCCAATTGTGTGTGTTTTCTATTGTTAATCATAACCGACTTTGAGTCGCAGGTCTGTGGGCATACAGAGCAGTTGTTACATCTGTAATGTCCTATTAGTGAAGGAAGGCCCAATATGCTTCTCAAATCCTTTTTAGCTGGTGGGCAACGTGCAGCTCTCACAAGGTGTTGCCTTAAATTTTTGCCACGTCTGAATGCGAACATAGGTTTCGCAATGTTCAAATGTTCTATCAGCCGCCAATTGCGGGCAATGATTTGTTTCACCTTATTTGCTTTTGGGTTAAAGGTAAGGACACAGGTTAACTGTTCAGAATCTTCTTTTATTTTTGGTGTAAGAAGATGTGCGCGTGGGGTGTACCAAGCCCTTTTCAGTGCCCCTCTCACCAACTTCCTTGGATACCCTCTCTTGCACAATTTGTCTTGCAACATTTCCGCGTTGTTAAAATAGTCTATTTTGTTGGAACAATTACGGCGTACTCTCAAGAACTGGCCGTATGGTAGATTGTCTTTGAGGTTTCTAGGGTGTCCTGATGTATATTCTAATAAGGTGTTCTGGTCCGTTGGCTTAGTGTATAAGCTAACCTCAAGTTTACCTTCGTTAGCCATTATCCACACATCTAAAAAGTTGATTTTTACATTACTAGATGTTTTAGTGAATCTCAAATCTTGAGTACGTGAATTGAGCCACATATGGAACTGTTCCAACTCATCTTGGTTTCCCTTCCATATCATAAAGATATCGTCAATAAAGCGCACCCATTCAATAATGTGCGCTTTGAAGGGAGTTGTTTCTTGAAAAATATATTTCATCTCGAAGCAGTCCATTACGAGGTTCGCTATTTCGGGCGCAAAACAACAGCACATGGCCACGCCCTTGACCTGTAAAAACAGGTCTTCCTTAAAGGCAAAAAAGTTGTTTTTTAGACATAACCGGGCTAGTGCTACTAAAAAATCTGTAGGTACCTGGTGAGTTCTTGGTCTTTTCTCCAGTACCGTAGTCATTACCACTAGTGCCTCATCCTGTGGGATGTTCGTGTATAAACTTTCTATGTCGAAGGAGACCAACAATTGTTGGTCCCTATCGAACATAGAATTTTCAATTTTAGAGATCAGGTCCATAGTGTCCCTTATGTATGCTCTTGTTTGGGCTACAAAGGGCTTTAAGAAAAAATCTGTGTTGTATTGACTTGTGGGTTAAAGTAACGCGTGGTAACGTCACAGTCGGGGTAGTGACTGCATCGTAAAGGCAGGTCATTGTTGTGACTGGGGGGTAAGGGATGTTTCCCATCTCGAAGAATGTCAGCCGTGTAGTGGGGCCCTCTGTCTTATCCTGCGCTAGCGGGAACCCAAATTACTCTATTAGCACTTTGAATTGTTCCACCATCACGCCGCATTGCTCGGTATCTGGTGTGCCCACGAACAGGAAATTGTCTGAATAATGTAGTTTCCCCCTTCTGGGCACCTTTCACCCAGTGCTCACTCCAAGAATGTGCTGAACGCCTCAAAGTACGCACATGATATGGAACAGCCCATGGGCAACCATTTATCATCGTAAAGGGCTCCATCCATTTAGAAACCTAGGAGATGATGACTGTATCTGGATGCACTGGGAGGAGGAGGAAGCTGGACTTTATATCAGCCTTAGCCATCAGAGCTCCTCTGCCCATTGCCCTTAACAGGTCAATCGCCTCATCTAGCGTGACATATGACAATGAGCACATCGCTTCTGGTGTAGTCTGCCATTGACTGAGCCTCCCTCTGGGTATGACAGATGGTGGATGAGCCTGAATTGGCCTGGCTCCTTCTTGGGCACTACCCCCAGTGGGGATACTATAAAGTATTTTAGTGGTGGACTTCTCAAAGGGGCCCACCACGCAGCCCAGCTCTAGCTCTTTGGCCACCTTCCGTCTAGCTACTACGGCGTTGTCTGTGGCAGACTTATGGTTGTTGCAGAGCCTCCCTTCCACCGGCCCTATGTATGGAATGCTAAAACCATTCCTGAAACCTTCCGCTGGTAAATGTGCATCATCTGTCTTATGATAGCGGTTGAGTAACTGGAGTAAATATTGGCACTTAAATGGGTTGGGCCCCAGTTCCCCATCCCCTTTGATCCCTTATAGTGACTGGCTGCTACTTTTTGAAGGGGATCTTTTTCTCACCATTCCCTTTCCCCTTCCTGCACTGGCTGGTCTGGTGGCTCCCCTGCAACTACTGCAGGTGTTTACATTTGATAGCGCACCCTATTTGATCTCCCTCTTCTGGATTTAGTCACTTCCTGACCTTATGTATTAATGTGCGTTCACGCCCTTGTTGCTGCTGCGCCGTTTTTATGCTGTCCAGAGAGGGGGGTTAGCCGCCATCCTTCTAGGGTCGGCTGAGCCTCTCGGTCCGGAGGTAAATCGTGCCTATTTTCAGTTCATCTCTGTGCAGTCAGATGGCGCATATAAGACAAATGTAGTCTGGACCCTAAGGAGGGGGAGTGAGCAACTGCTTTCCTACCCTGGGGAGGCTCCTTTGGTAAGATCGCACAGTAACCAAGAGCAGTTGGGCCCCTTCTGGTGATTGGGACACAGCAGCACTGCCTGAGGAGTTGGGGAAAGATAAGAAAAATGTGTAACCATGCTACAGTGTAGCCAATCGCCCGGTACTTATGACCGCCCTGCTGCTGCAAAAATTCTGTTCTCCAAAGGCAACTTCCAAATGGTGTAAACCTTCATGAGCAGTGCTACCACCAGCTTCTAGCAAACAGAGTGAGAAGTCAAGTCAAGGTGCGAAACGATTACATGCAGGGACTTACAGTATGCGTAAGAGTTTGCAAAAAGATAAGTCAATATATGTGGGATATACACAGAGGCACTTGTGACAGCAGGTACAAAGTACAGTTAGCAATGCTGGATAAACAACAGGATATGGAGCATGGGTCATTTTAAAGTCAGGCTAAATATCTTCAATCCAACAGAAAGTTTCAGCAGTGTTCTGGCAAGGGAAGTTGCAGAGGCAACCTCCTCTGTCTGCTATAGCTGTTATGCTGATGCTACATCTACCCCTGTTGATCCTGTTCCTGTGAGTTGTTGAGGCAGAGTGACTAGAGCTGATCTGCTCACTGCCTCCTCCGTTGCAGTGGGGCATCACTTTTACTGGCGGCTGCTATTGATGGAGCAAGGACTCACAATGAGACTTGCTCGTAAGCAATCTTCTCACAGTATTAATTAATTTGTACTAAAACCTTGTAACGTCTTTATTAATAATGTGCAGACACAACATTTTTATCCAGAAGATGCTTGCCTATGTGTTTTTCACTAATAAGTAATCCTCGTCTAATCCAAAATGGCCGCTAAAGCGCGGGAACTCAACTGCGCATGTGTCAACCATATCACGTGGTATGACGTCTTTCTTTGCTTGGAGGGAATCTTTTGCTTCTGCGCAGTGTATGCTAAAATGGCTGCTTTATGTTCTCACATGCTAAAGCTTTCGCATTGCTGAAATTAATAATGTGGTATTCTAACGCTACTAATGCGGGATAGACATTTATAAATAAATGGGAGTAGAGTAGAAGTAGGTGGTATACAGTGAAAACCTTTATTTTTGATTTTAATATGTTTCTTCTTTGATTTCTATTAGTTCGTAAAATGGGCCTGGGTTAACTGAACAGCAGCTCGAGAGCCATGTGACCTGCGCATGCGCTCTGAAACTAACAAGACAAAGCGATGAAGTCAACTTGGAAGATGTCCAAAGACATGACCCGCTGATCACCTTCACAATTCATCTGAGATGTCCAACAACTTGATACATATTGTATACACTTTGTATTAAAATTGTCGTGAGACAGGTGGGAAATAAAGCAAATGTATTAATTGAAAGAGGCGGTATTTTAAAACAATGGGCTTAAAGAAATTGAACTAAATTGACATGGTGTGAGGATCAACCCCCTGTCCCTGTCCAATCAGAAGTAGTGGGCCCATAATTTTGAAACATTAATGGGAGGTACCTGGGTGTAGAAGGGTATAATAGATATAGAATTAGCTAATTAGTTAGCGTTGAGGCTGTCAGCATTGAGAACCACAGAACGAGCTGATCGATTGCAGACTGAACCGCTGTCCAAAGAGGTCCTGAGGTGGGGGCGGCGGATTCCATTAGAAAGAAGACACGGAAGAATCGAGGAGGAACGAAGTGTCAGAGAAGGGAACGACGCAGGCGTCGTTGGTAGAGAGGTCACCTATCCTGTCTTGAACCTGGTCCGGAGGTCTTGGTCTTCATCTTTCTTGGGACCCTTTTCCAACTCCTTGACCAAGGGGTTTGGTTCTCACACTTTTAGGTAACTATAAAGGCATAATCTTAGTTTGTACTGCTGTCTCTATCTTCTCCTTTCTGAGGGACCGTCATTTGTGATTAATAGGTGATATTATAGTGTGCTTCCTCCTTGATATGCGATTAAGTGCCATGTGGCTTGTATTTTACTCTGCTAAATATTTTAGATAAACATTTTAAAACTTCCTGAGTCAGTGGTTATTTCAGGTATTTATGATATTATATTTTATGATCTCATTTTATCCCCAATTATCAAAGGTCCATTGGTAAGTCATTACTCTTCAATCAGAAAAGTAATTGGTAGCAGGGATTTGATAAAGAGTACAACTGATTCCCACCAGCGGTGATTATTAGTTAGCGTGAATGAATGGGCCCAGGTGAGTATTTTGTGTATGAATGCTTGTTGCTAGTAACCCGCTGGATCAGTTTTCTGGCTATCAGAGGATGGTTTTACTTTGTTATTTGGGTAATGAGAATTTTATTTTTATGAACTAACATCCGTTGTTTTTAAAGTTTTGTTTTATGTTGTCTAGAAATCCCCGGGGAATTTGAATAGCGGATGGTAAGTGGAAGCCATACTGCAGTGAGGTTATCTGTCAGGCAGAAATAGTACTGAAAAGTTAAGCAGGGCTATCAGTACTTGTTAGGGACTATGTGTGTGTGAGTGACAGCAAGGGAATACGCTGATGAAAATTTGATGTTATATCACCTAGAAAGGGTAACATTGAAGGAGTAGCAGGTATTTCTGAAGCTTACGTGAAGAGTAAACGGAAGGGTTTTAACTCATAGTGTATGTCTAGTAAACGGAAGGGTTTTACTAAGTGTGAGAAATCTATCCTTTTCAATTTAGGGAAACTGACAAGATAGCGAATGTTTTTATGTTGTTATTAAATTCAATAAGAAGCGTAGAGAAAATAAAGTTTTACGTACGATTTTTGTAAAGGGAGGGTCAGCTGTCGGAGTAGAGCTGACGTCACAGACGCCGCGCTGGGATTGGTTGAAACAGCGGGCGTGAAGTAAACCTGTAAAGGAGGGGTCAGGAGTAATACTGACGTCACAGGTGCCGGGCTGGGATTGGTCGACACAGCGAGGGACAGAGAAGCGCAGATTGTAAAGGAGGGGTCGTCAGACAGACGTCACAGAAAAACCACGCTAGGATTGGTTCCGCGATAAATGTTAGCTGGAATTTGATTGGTTGTCAGCATAGAAGTCAAAATCTTAGTGGACAGTGTAGATTATATGTGGAAACGTGATCCGACTTTGACAGGAACCCGTCCAGACAGGAGATTTTTAGGTTTTGCAGAATATAATTCAATACATAGATATTTACCCAAAATGTACGGAGAAAAGAGAAAAATGTCATTTTTACAAAAGATTAAGAATTATTTTAAGAAGGATAAGTTTAGTTTAGTTTAGATTTATACAGCGCGTAGCTGCCCCAGCAACGGGGCGTCCCAGCGCTACCCAAAGTACAGGTGGCTTAAAAATAACGCCCAGCCCACATGAAAAAAGAAAAATTAAGCCGGGAAAAGCCAGGTCTTTACGGCTTTACGGAAAGCCAGATGATTCTGGAGCCCTCTGATGGAAACTGGGAGGGAGTTCCAGAGTTTAGCTGCCAAAACTTTGAAAGATCGACCACCCGCTCGCGCTCTTAAGATTCGGGGGGTACAAATGAGTCCTTGATTAGCTGAGCGTAAAGAGCGACTCGGAACATACGGCACAAGTAAAGCTGCCAGGACCGGAGGTGCTTGTTGAGTCATAATCTTATGGGCAACACACAGTGTCTTAAACTGGATTTGTTTTTCTACAGGTAACCAATGTAGTTTAGGTAGAAGTTTGGACACTGAGCATGATTTTGGAAGGGCCAACACTGCGCGGGCTGCCGCGTTCTGGATTCTTTGAAGGCGCTGAACACAGGATTTATTGGCACCTAAATATAGGGAATTGCCATAGTCTAACCTAGACAAGATTGTGGCCTGGAGAATGGTTTGACGAATTTTAGGGTAAGCCAATCAAAACTAGGGAAGGAATTATCATTCCACCAGCGAAAACGCCCGCCTCATTCATGATGATGGAGAGGGGTTATCATACTTGTGTATGGTTAGAAAATTGGATAGAATATACTAAAGATGACGGAATATTAGCTTTCCCAGAGAATGGTACTTTCAATGGGAGAATTCTTCAAAATTTAAGAATGAGAATGAATGAATTAGAACCCAGACCTAGATTAACACAATACGAAGCCCTAGAAGAATGGAAAACAGAGGCATTTGAACGTGATAGACCCAGGAGCAATAGGGGTTATAGGGGATTTTTCCCTAGACACCAAAATGAGACACGAGAAAGTCAGATGAAACAGTGGAGACGAGCGATGCTTACCGAGGGTTTGTATCCAGTATTCATGACAGATGAGCCGTTAGGGAGTAAATGCAAAGAAAAGACTAAACATATGACAGGGTTTGGAGAATCCGAAGATGAATTTTTGGAAGAAATATTAAAGAACCCTCCACCATATCAAGAAGGGCTGGGTGGTTGTTCCCCAAGTGCACCAATTATGAGAAAACCATTGGTACCTCAAGTACTGCATAATCCACCAGTTAATAGGGTACTTCAGGATAAGGAAAGAGAGGCTGTAGACAGAAACAGAGCAGAATTGATACAGAAAATAACCCAGTTGAATGTACATCCTGATTCCCTGACCATACCTGTAACCATTGGTCCTGTGGTCCCTTTATATGGTGACAAAGTAAATTGTCCGAAACCTCTAGTTATGCCTACACCTGTGGATATTCCTAAACATGAAGCTGTAATAATTGATGATCATATCAGCGATTGTGAATCTATGATTTCACTAATGGATTGGCCTATTCGAGAATCCGCAAATAGCACCCCCAGAAGAGTCACACCTGGTTGCTCAAGGGATGTGAGTATAATAACATCTTCAGGAACTAAAAGTGCAACAGTAGTAACCCCCGAAGACTTAGAAAGATGGCCACAAGGAATAGACAGACAAAGTTCACCCCCAAAGATCTTGGACATTTATAAATTAAAAGTCGAATTAGAAGAAATGATAGCAGGCAATGTAGGAGAAGATCGTTTAAATACCTACAGTGAAGAAGAACTATTGTTCATATATAGGAGCATAACCAGAAATGTAAAAATATTCCATGAAAAGTTAACAGATTTGGCTTCAGAGATGGGAATTGAAATAAGGAAGTCAAAGGTACTACAAAGACCATACCGAGCAGAATTTACTGACAAATATGAATACATCTGGTAGAAAATTACAAGTTAAAGAATTAATGTCAGTTTTACAGAAATGGGGAGAATTGGATAAATGGAAAACTAGATGGACAAAGAAAAAGGAAGAAGCACGTTCCCATAGAATGACATCTGAGTATTTATTGAAGGAAACAGGAAAAGTAGAACAGATGTACCCGATGCGGGAAGTTCCAGGAGGAGGTTATGTTCATGTCCCATGGAGCAGGCAAGATATTTTGTCATTTACGAATGATTTTCCAAAGTTGAGAGAGAAACCAATTGAATGGTACAAGCAGGTTGAGAGGTTTGTGAAAGTTTCAAAGGTATTGTTAAAGGACTTAGATGGTTTGTTTGACATAGTGGTACCTGCCGGTTTATGGACAGATTGTAAAATTACAATCGACTGGCCTAGTGAAGAGTATCCTAGAGATCCAAAGACAGGTGCCCCATCAAATGATGTGATGAAAAAGTATCACCAGGTAATAACTTATTTGAAAGGGAAAATACCACCAAAAGAAACAGATTGGGTGAAAATAGACAGGACTACCCAAGAGGCAAGTGAATCGGTACATGCCTACTACGAACGTCTATTACAGGTGTTCAAACAGTACAGCGGTTTCGAAGATATTGGGGATAAAAATATGAGTCAGTTCGTCTATCGATTTGTTTATGGTCTAAAACCAGAGATTTGTCAGATGATCAAGCAACACATGTTATGTTGGCAGGGAAAACCTATCGATGAAATTTTTAAATATGCTAAATATTGTGGAGATGACATTGAAGACAGGCACAAAAAACTACAAGAAAAGGTGATGTGGGCTCAAGTGAAAATGGCTGAGCGACAGGGAATTAATTTGGATAATCCAACAGAAAGTCAGGGAAAAGAATCTGGAATGAATGGTGACACAGGGAATGGTGGAAAGGTGAGAGGACGAATGAGTAGAGAAGAGGCTAAAAATAAATTTCCTTGTCATGGATGCGGAAAGTTGGGACATTGGAAGAACGAATGTAAAAAGATTCAAAATAATAATGGCCCAAATCATAATTTAAATCCACAGGCGCAGAATGACTCACAGCAGGGTGTAAATCCTCAAGAGTCAGTTGCCACCTGCCCCTATACAGGGTAATGTAAGCAGAGCAAAGCACGGTACAGACGTCGGATATCAAGAAGGAAGTGGTAAGAATGAATATGTAACTTCACAGTTTCTTTTACAGGATGATTTTAATCCATATGATTATCAATGACGGTGCCTAGGAGAGGGGGAGAAGGAGTGCGTACTTGGCGCATCCTTGCCGGTAGATCAGTCAGGTCCATATGTTGGAGGGAAAGTAAAAGGTAATGATATCACTTTTCTTTTGGACACTGGTGCTACCCGTTCTGCTGTAAGAACAGCAGACATCCCAGACCTCCCTCTCTCTGGAGAAGCTATCCAAGTTGTAGGTGTAGCAAATCAAAAGATCAGAACACCCCTTACTGAGCCCATGGAAGTAAGAATAGGAAACATCCGAGAAATGCACTAATTTGTGGTGTGTGATTCCAGTCCAGTAAATTTACTGGGCAGAGATTTACTGTGCAAAATGAATTGCACTATCTTTTGCACACCGGATGGTGTTGCAATACAGACCTTGTATGAAGATGATGTTTACAAATTCATGATAGCCAAGCAAGGTACGGAAGTAGATGAGATGTTCTCCTTCATAACCAAAGATGAATTACCAGAAGAGTTAAGAACTACAGTGAGCTCTAAGGTATGGGATTTTACTGGGAAAGAAGTAGGTCTTATGGCAAAAATAGACCCAGTGAAGATCACTGTAAAAGAAGGCGCAATTTTCCCAAATACCAGACAGTACAAAATGAGTGCAGAAGTAAAAGCAGGAGTTACTGAAGAAATTGGCAGAATGGTGAAACAAGGCATATTAAAAGAAGTTTTGAGTAGCCCTTGTAGTTCGCCAATTATGGGTTTGAAAAAGCCTAGTGGAAAATATAGGATCGTTCAGGATTTGCGGAAAATTAATACAATTGTGGTACCTTGTTGTCCTATAGTACCAAATCCTGCAGTGATCCTATACCAGATACCATGGGATGCAGAATGGTTTACTGTAATTGATCTGTGCCAAGCATTTTTCTCAATACCATTGCATCCAGATAGCCAATATCTGTTTTCGTTTAAATTCGAAAACCATGTCTATGTGTGGAATCGTGTTCCTCAGGGGTACACAGAAAGTCCCTCCATTTTTAATCAAATACTGAAAAGGTGCCTAGAAAAATTAGTACTGCCCAGGAACTCAATCTTGGTGCAGTACATAGACGACTTGTTGGTCACATCAAGAACACATGATGATTGTGTCGCAGATTCTATTGCATTACTCAACCATTTGGCTGAGGAAGGACACAAAGTGTCACCTGAAAAATTACAATTTTGTACCACGGCAGTTAAATATTTGGGACACCAAATTGAAAGAGGGAAAAGAAGAATAACGTCTGAAAGAATAAAAATAATTAAGCAAATGAAAATGCCAGTAACACAAAGAGAAGTGAGAATGTTTCTTGGAATAGTAGGATACTGTCGACAATGGATTATAGGGTTTTCACTACTAGCAATGCTTTTAATTCAGTTAACCAAAAAGAAAGCAAAAGATCCAGTTGAATGGGATGATGAAAGTGCTGGTGCATTTGTAAAATTAAGAAATGCTTTGTGTGAGGCACCTGCCTTGGGCATGCCTGACTATACAAAAGAATTCACACTGTTTTGCTATGAAAGAGAAAGTTGTGCACTTTCAGTGCTAACTCAAAGACATGGACTAGACAGGCGTCCTATAGCATATTTTTCTGCTACATTGGACCCAGTGGCTGCAGCATTGCCAGGTTGCTTAAAAGCAGTTGCTGCTACCTGTATGAGCATTGAACAAAGTGAGTCAATAGTAATGGGATATCCTGTTAAAGTGTTTGTCCCACATGCAGTTGTGATCCTGTTCACAAGAACTAGAACTCAGCATCTCACACCTAGTCAGATGACAAGATATGAGCGAATAATTCTAGGAGCTGAAAATGTGACCATAGCTAGGTGCACAGTTGTAAATCCTGCTACATTATTGCCAGATCCATATTGAGAAGAAGTTAAGGACGATCCAGAACATGACTGTTTGCAGGTCACAGAGTTGTGTACCAAACCGCGTCCTGACATACAGGAAATGCCCCTTAAGAACCCAGATAGGGAGCTGTTTGTGGACGGCTCATGCCTAAGGCATGAGGATGGCAAATTGAGTGCAGCCTATGCTGTATGTGAACTTTCTGGAATAGTCGAAGCATCCTATTTACCAGGAGTCAAATCTGCACAAGTAGCTGAATTAATTGCTTTAATCAAAGCCTCCAAAATTGGGAAAAATCTAAAAGTAACCATATTTACGGACAGTCAATATGGGTACGGGGTTGTGCATGATTTTGGCCAACTGTGGATGCAGAGGGATTTCATGACTTCTTCAGGATCCCCAATCAAAAATGGGCAGTTTGTCAAGGAATTATTGGAGGCAATACAATCACCAAAAGAATTGGCAGTGGTAAAATGTGCCGCACACCAGTCAGGAGATGACTGGGTGGTAGCCGGTAACAGATATGCAGACCTAATTGCTCAACACTGTGCCAGAAACAGATATGCAGTAAACAGAAAAGTCGAAAGGATGGGAATCAGCTGCCAATTTATGCTATGTTCAACACCTGAAACATGGAATGATGTGAAACGATTGCAGGATGATGCTGAAGAGAGTAAAAGGGATGTTTGGATAAAAATAGGGTGTAAACGAAGAACAGATGATGACGTGTGGGTTTATTCAGATGGCAGACCAGTCATGCCTGATTTCACAAATGGCCAGAATGTATCATGGAGACACACATGTAGGGAGAGATGCCATGATTAGACTTTTCAGACAAAGTTGGTACAATCCAAAATTTAGAGCTGCAGCAGAGAGTCTTTGCCAAAGGTGTTTAACTTGCCAAATGAATAATCCAGGAAGGAGAACAGTAATTGGTTTGGGAAAAATTGGAAAGGCAGAAGGTCCATTTGTCGCCAAGAACCGCCAAGACCTGGAACACCCTTCCACTAAGCCTACGGCAGACCCAAGACCTGCTGACCTTCAGGAGGCTACTCAAGACCTGGCTGTTCGACCAGTAGCAGCACCCCCCCCCCCTTTCCCTCTCCCCAGCGCCTTGAGACCCTCGCGGGTAAGTAGTGCGCTCTACAAATTTTGTGATTGATTGATTGATTGATTTGTGAGATTGCAGTTAGATTTCATTCAGTTACCACCATGTAAAGGACTGAAATATGTACTTGTCATAGTGTGTCTGTTTTCAAGGTGGGTGGAGGCTTACCCTACCAGGAGGAATGACAGCATAACAGTTGCAAAACTGTTGTTACGAGAACTCATTCCACGGTTCGGTTTCCCAGTAACTTTGGAATCAGATAGAGGGAGTCACTTCAATAACGATGTAATTCAAATAATCTGTGAAGCATTTAAAATTGAACAAAAATTGCACTGTGCGTACCGCCCAGAGGCTTCTGGAGTGGTTGAACAAATGAATGGGACAATAAAATCAAGATTGTCAAAAATGTGTGCATCTACATCGTTAGATTGGCCAGATGCATTGCCTCTTGTCTTAATGGGACTCAGAAGCATTCCTGATAAGAATACAGGATTGAGTCCACATGAAATCATCATGGGAAGAGCAATGAGACAAGCCCATGTACCTGGAAATAAACTGCTGAACATAACTGATGATATGGTTCTAGATTATTGCAAAGCATTGGCTGACCTCGTGCGTTCTGTCTCTCACCAGGTTGGAGAAGACGCAGTTTCCAGGCAGCCTGAACAAGAGCATGATCTGAACCCCGGAGACTGGGTGGTAGTGAAGCATCACACCAGAGAAACGTGTTTATCACCCAGGTGGAGCGGTCCTTGTCAGGTTATATTGGTTACAAACACAGCAGTGAAATGTGCAGGATTGCCTAATTGGATTCATGTAAGCCACACCAAAAGGGTGCCAGCTCCTGAAGGAAAAGATCCTCAGTCAGCATCAATAGCTGAGGAAGCTGAAGGTTGGCCAGCTGAAGAATCCCAAGTGATAGATTCGGGAGAAGCTGAAGAAGAACAACCGAGCACAAGTCAGGACTGGATACCAGTGGTCGATATACCAGAAGTTTTCAACAAAACAAGAAGTAGAGCTAGATTAGAGGAAATTAGTGAGGAGCAGATAGGTGAAGAAGAACCAGCTCAGGATAGGGAGATTGAAACCATAAGAGAACCTGAGCAGGCCCAGATAGGAAAAGGAAATTGGGCTCAAATTGACAACGAAACAACAAAATTTGAGCAGGGACAGACAGGTTCAGAAGAACGCGGTCAGGCTGCAGAAGTACAAAGTGCAATAAGCCCTGATCAGAACCAGTTAGAACAAGAAAAACACGTTCAGGGAGAAGAAAACCAAGAAAACATCGAACAAGAAAACATCAAGCATGAAAACGTCAATCCTGAACAGGGCAAGTTAGCAGAGACTCGCACTCAGGCAACTGAAGAAACAACAACAAGACCTGAACAAGAGCAGATAGAAGGGGAAGCTGAAATCAAGGACAACCAATTTGTGCCACACCTTGAAAATAAAAGAGTTTTTGGAAAAGACTCGGAAGGTGAAGATACAGTGCAAACAAAGAAAGTCAGAAAAGGTGATCATTGGCCTAGTGTCATTAAAAGAGTGAAATACCATATAGTAACACGAAGTGAAGATCCAGAACAAGTAAATGAAGTATCAAGCTTATCTGGGCAAACAAGTGGAACTGAAAAACGAAAAGCAAAAGATTGAAACTCGTGAACAATAAGTTTAAAGGTCCAGATTGGACTTATATAATCCTTGAAGACTACGAGAGTTCAGAGTCAAGTGAAAGTGGTGACGAAGGAACAAGTGCAGAACTGACCTATGAAAAGAAGTGAAATTTCCTTGATAAATATTAAAGTCTTGAAAGAAAAAGAAAAGAAGAAAAATCTTCTTTGTAAAAAATGACTGACGACAGAGTTTCTGGGAGACCGAAACGGAAATGTTGTAAAAGATGCTGTGCTATATGCATATGTAGTCTGGTAGTGGTGCTTATAGTGTGGTTAGTTGTGATTGTAGCAATTCCTTACCTTATGATAATGGACAAAAAGATTAACAACGAAACTAAGGGAAGGATAGATAACTTGAAAGGTGATAGAGTAGAAATAGAAGCAGAAGATGAACCAGATTTTCATCACGTGGTAACAGATAATGATACTAGTTTAAATGTTTTCACTAAATTATTGTTTCAGTATGTAGATACAATGGAAGTAAGTGACTGTTATGTCTGTATGAAGTTACCTGAATCAGTAGCAGAAGGTTTAACATATCATCATTTGCCTTTAACTTATGGCATATCATGTAGTGTACTAACTAGTTTATTTTATAGAACAGGGAAACTTCAGTATTATTCAAATATAGATGTGATATTTTCAGAGGTTCCTATTAGAAAGAATCTGAACCCAGTGCTTAGAAGTCAAGATGCACAATTTATGGGAGAATTTTTCTTAACAATGAAGTCAATAGACATAACACATGCACATAGAAGTAATCTAACATGTTCATTACGTGAAGAAGAAAAGATATTTTTAAACTTAGTTGAGAATAGAAGACAGAATTTCCAAAAGAAAGCGTCTGAGCATGAAGCTCATCTTCCACCTTGGGCTGAGAAAGAGGGTATTTACACACCTGGCAAAGCTCAAGCTGCTATGGCTCTGGATTTTGTAAAGACAGGGAAAATTTGTCTACATAGGTTAAAGACTGACTATAACAATATTTTCATCGGTACCAGTGAATGTGAACATAATTTCTTAATTCTTGGAGGTTGGGGACTAAAAGGAGGGACAGATTCAGTTTTTCCTGGAATCTATTATGTGTGTGGGAATAAGGCTTAATTTAGGCTTCCTGCACGGTGGTATGGAAGTTGTTATTTTGGAATAGTTTTTCCAAAAGTATACCACGTAAAAAGAAACACTGGGAGCAATGAAAATAATAGTGAATAAACACGTAGTAAAAGAGCTAGTTTTTCAGAAATTGTAGGTGATATATTTGGTGCATTGATACCTTCAGTGGGAATAATTCTGAACTCAAGGAAATTATGTACATTGTCTACAGTGGTTGATCGTTTATCAACGGATACTGCTGGAGGATTTCTAATGATTAATGCGGAGATGGTTGCGATTAGATTTATGGTTATGCAAAATCGACTTGCTCTTCATATAATATTAGCAAAAGAGGGCGGAGTCTGTAAATTATTGAAAACGAAACATTGTTGCACGTATATTTCTGAAAAAGTGCAGAAATCGGAACGTATATAAAGAATATAACAAAACTTGAGAATGAACTGAAACCACTGGAAGTTGATAGTGTATGGGAAAGATTGACAAATAGCATTGCGTCAATTGGTACCTGGTTTACTAATGTAGGAAAAGGACTTATAGGTCAAATATTAGTACCCGTAGTAGGGATAGCAATAATAGTATTGTCAATAATGATATGGTGCAAATGTTGTAGAAAGAACGAAACATATAGGGTGACAGGAAAAGGCAAGAAACGGAAATTTGATGAAATTGAATTAGAAGACCTGAAAAGTGAAATATACAAGAAACTGAAAGGAGAGGATAAGAATAGACAATGTAAAAATGAAAATGTGACAAAAATATGTTAAGTTGGCATCTGGTTGTAAGTAGTTTTGATGGCTCAGAAACGACATCAGAGAGGGGATTGATGGAGCAAGGACTCACAATGAGACTTGCTCGTAAGCAATCTTCTCACAGTATTAATTAATTTGTACTAAAACCTTGTAACGTCTTTATTAATAATGTGCAGACACAACATTTTTATCCAGAAGATGCTTGCCTATGTGTTTTTCACTAATAAGTAATCCTCGTCTAATCCAAAATGGCCGCTAAAGCGCGGGAACTCAACTGCGCATGTGTCAACCATATCATGTGGTATGACGTCTTTCTTTGCTTGGAAGGAATCTTTTGCTTCTGCGCAGTGTATGCTAAAATGGCTGCTTTATGTTCTCACATGCTAAAGCTTTCGCATTGCTGAAATTAATAATGTGGTATTCTAACGCTACTAATGCGGGATAGACATTTATAAATAAATGGGAGTAGAGTAGAAGTAGGTGGTATACAGTAAAAACCTTTATTTTTGATTTTAATATGTTTCTTCTTTGATTTCTATTAGTTCGTAAAATGGGCCTGGGTTAACTGAACAGCAGCTCGAGGGCCATGTGACCTGCGCATGCGCTCTGAAACTAACAAGACAAAGCGATGAAGTCAACTTGGAAGATGTCCAAGGACATGACCCGCTGATCACCTTCACAATTCATCTGAGATGTCCAACAACTTGATACATATTGTATACACTTTGTATTAAAATTGTCGTGAGACGGGTGGGAAATAAAGCAAATGTATTAATTGAAAGGGGCGGTATTTTAAAACAATGGGCTTAAAGAAATTGAACTAAATTGACATGGTGTGAGGATCAACCCCCTGTCCCTGTCCAATCAGAAGTAGTGGGCCCATAATTTTGAAACATTAATGGGAGGTACCTGGGAGTAGAAGGGTATAGAAGGGTATAATAGATATAGAATTAGCTAATTAGTTAGCGTTGAGGCTGTCAGCTTTGAGAACCACAGAACGAGCTGATCGATTGCAGACTGAACCGCTGTCCAAAGAGGTCCTGAGGTGGGGGCGGCGGATTCCATTAGAAAGAAGACACGTAAGAATCGAGGAGGAACGAAGTGTCAGAGAGGGGAACGACACAGGCGTCGTTGGTAGAGAGGTCACCTATCCTGTCTTGAACCTGGTCCGGAGGTCTTGGTCTTCATCTTTCTTGGGACCCTTTTCCAACTCCTTGACCAAGGGGTTTGGTTCTCACACTTTTAGGTAACTATAAAGGCATAATCTTAGTTTGTACTGCTGTCTCTATCTTCTCCTTTCTGAGGGACCGTCATTCGTGATTAATAGGTGATATTATAGTGTGCTTCCTCCTTAATATGCGATTAAGTGCCATGTGGCTTGTATTTTACTCTGCTAAATATTTTAGATAAACATTTTAAAACTTCCTGAGTCAGTGGTTATTTCAGGTATTTATGATATTATATTTTATGATCTCATTTTATCCCCAATTATCAAAGGTCCATTGGTAAGTCATTACTCTTCAATCAGAAAAGTAATTGGTAGCAGGGATTTGATAAAGAGTACAACTGATTCCCACCAGCGGTGATTATTAGTTAGCGTGAATGAATGGGCCCAGGTGAGTATTTTGTGTATGAATGCTTGTTGCTAGTAACCCGCTGGATCACTATCGCAGAATGCATATGGTGGTAGAAATCCACTACATGCCATGACAGCCACGACCTTCAGCTACCAAATTCTGCCCGACACACCCTGCCAGCGTTTGCATGAGAATCGAGTGACTATATCTGCACTTGTGGACTTGGATATGGTATTGTGCTGCTGAGCCCTAACAGACAGCGACCATCCTTTCATGGGGACAGTGGCTTCACATGGAGCTTCTGGAAAGGTCTTGCACAGTCTGGTGTTGATTGGCGACAGGGTTCAAAGTTGTGTTTTGGTGACAGTGGAAAACATCTTGGTAATTAGGTGTATAAATGAGGCCCGTGGTGATGGAGTTTCGTCTGGGCAAGAAAAATGCTGTCACCAATTAGAATCCCTCTTTTCTCAAGGACTCTGGCAATTGGAAGGTAGACCCCACTTTGTTGGCAATGATTTTGAACAGGTGAGGTTTGTGTCCACAATGTATTTGCATCGAGGCTGAATGTTTTAGCTGGAGGCCAAATGCATCATTAATTGCTATGGATGCCTTTCAGCAGGCTTGGAGTGCGGGTCTAAGCTATATTTCTTCTATACTTCACTTAAGCAGCAGTGGAAAACGTGGTGCTTTGTCTGATATATACTGCAATGGAATTTCAGACGGTAGGGCAGAATTTTACTCCGGACGTTGTAATATTTCTAATTTCCAGGAGAACAAAGTCCATTCCTTGTTTGATTGTGTAGCCAGCCTTTCCTAATCACCCCAAGCTCTGTGTGATGCAAGGTTAGTATAAGGTGGCAACTGAGGGGCTTCGGACTCGATCAGCAAACCAGTTGATCATTTGTTTTTGTACATGCTTCTTTTGCAACGCTAGCCCATGGGTCACAGGGAGACGCAAAAGGTAGGTCTTGTGTTGCAGCCCGTTTGGCTTGGAAGCCATGGCTTCCAAAGCCTCTCTATTAGGCAGTAGGTTCGAGAACTTCATGAGGATGGCAAGTTGGACTGATGAGTACACCTTTAAGAAATGTTATTTCTAACAGGTGGCAGACTTCATTTTTGAATTAACATAATACCTGCGTCATGATCTGATTTCCTAGCTTACGTAAAGGAAAGCTACACTTTTATTGAGGGCAGTGAGGCAAGGACAGAAGTAGGATCAAAATGTGCAAATGGTTTCTCAAGATGCAAGACATGTCAATGTTTTCGTGGACACCAATGGAGAGAAAGAGATGGTGTATTTGGGAGTTTTTATTGCTTCTCCTTGAACTTACAATTCTAGTTTTACTTCAGTGTGTTCATAATAGTAGTGATTATGTTTTCTGTGACTGCTGATGTTTCAAAGTATAGATTCAAAGCATAATCTCCATGTGTCCTTAATAAAACTGTAATGTTTCCTTCATATTGGAGTGTCTGTGCCTTTGTGTAACTGAAGTAAAAGGAGCTTAGTTTGTGAAAACTCCGAAGTAGGTACTCTTGTGTCAGAATGTTGCTGCTATTTCTGTGCTACCCATCCTTTCCTTAACCAGGTTGAACTGCACTTTTCTCCATCATGAGATCCTCTGATATCCATTAATAGTAAAATAGATTTATCCAGGTTCATGAGCCATAAAAGACATCCTACAATATTGTTTTCTAAATTTGAAAATAGTGTTAAACTGAAGAAAAGTAAAATCAGTTGTACACTCTTAAAACTTTTTGTAAAGAGTGGAAACTAACATTTTCAGGGAATCGCTTTAGTAGACTGTAAACAGAATTCAAAACAGACACTGCATCTTATGTTATGTTCCATACTTTCAAGACAGCCTCCATGTTGCGTGTAGACACACATGAAGGCCATTTGTTGGGACAGGAATGTCCCCAGCATAGTGTTAACTGCAACAACAACAAAGTGATGGATGGAGTGCTTGAATTAATATATATACATATAGATGTACACACACACACACACATATATATTCACTGAAAAAACAAAGGTTACATGGACATTATAATTAGGTAATAGCATTAAAAACTGTACAAATTCACTGAAAAAACCGGGACGTTATAGTTAGGAAATAGACTTTAGAAAAACCTTAGAAATTCACTAAAAAACCAAAATGTTCAGGGACATTATAGTTAGGTTCAGATTTTACACGTATAAAACCATAGAAATGCAGGAGTTATATTTATCTCATGTAACTATAACCCGTGCCCTAACGTAACTATAACTCACGCACGACCATGCACAGTTTTCTCATCAATAATTTCACTGCAAATGTTGCAGTGATATTATCAATGATGTCATAGAAGATGTCATGAGTGATGTAATGTGTGAGGTAATTAGCAGTGCATGGCAAGGGCATGAATTATAGTTACCTTAAGGCACAAGTTATAGATACCTGAAATAACCATAACTATAATTACTGAATTTCTATAGTTTTGTGTGTGTAAAATCTGAATCTAACTAATACGTTCCTGTAACCTTTGTTTTTTTCAGTGCATTTCTAAGGTTTTTTTAAATTCTATTTTCTACGTCCCTGAAACCTGGGTGTGTGAGTCTATGAGTGAGTGGTTGTATGAGTGTGTACATGGGTGTGTTAGTTGTTTTCTGGCCCTCTGGGTGTGTGAGTGGCTGTATGGGTGAGTGAGTGTGTGGGTGTGTTAGTGAGTGTGCCAGTGGGTGGGTGAGTGTGTGTGTGACTACTTGTGTGGGTCTGTGAGTGGTTTTGTGGGTCTCTGAATGAATGTATGAGTGGCTGTACAGGTGTGTGAGTGGGTGAGTGAGTGGTTGTGTGGGAGTGTACATGGGTATATGAGTGGGTGTCGTAAAATGAAATGTGAAGATTTTAGATTAGCTGATTTTATTTATTTTAAACTGCAACAAAACTACTGTAACTATATTTAATTGCCTCTCTTCTGTATTTTATTAACATGTAAATATTTCTTTGGAAATTTTATTTTTTGTAAGCCCTAGGTTTTAAATACATGTGAAAATTAAATGTTTATTAATTGTATGCTTTTATGATTTTACGACAGAAATCGAATAAAGCTTTATGATGATGATGATGATGAGTGGGTGTGTGAGTGCCTGTGTGGGTGTATAAGTGGTTCTCTGAGTGGGCATGTAAACGGCTGTATGGATGTGTGAGTGAGTGTGTGAGTGATTATGTGGGTGGGTGTATTTTTTTTAATTGGGATCATTATCTGTGCACCAACCGTGGATTCACACGAGGGAAGTCCGTGCTGAGCACTGCGGCGAATCCACAGATCTTCACGTGCCCCCCAAAACATTTTTGGACAATTTCTTGTAAATGAGGGGTTCCTCACAGACCCCCTCCATCAATCCCATGGGGTCAGGATGCCTCTATCCTGGCCCCTTATATCCTATTTACACCTTATCTGCCCGCCTGGAACGATGTCCAGATTGACAAAATACAAAACATCAAGCAAAATGCCAATACTGATTTTCATTCAATCACCCATTCACCTTATGATCACATAACCCAATTACTATGATCAATTGAATGTTATTAAAAAAACGTATTTTTTTATTTTGAAAGAAGTTTTTTTTTTTTAAAGAATTTGAAAACTTGATTAATTTTGGAATTTCATAACTCTGACGACATACACAGGAATCACAAAATTTCCAAGATACACAAATATATAACAAAGATACAAATTAGATAACATATATATGATACATGTACAAAACGTAACAGAAATAATTTTTAGGCTCAGGTTCTGTACAGTTTAAACTGCAAAAATACCATGGTACCCCTGACAGCTACCTAACTGGGGAAGATTCACACGTGTTGGCAGGGGCGATAGCCAAATAGTGACCCTACTGGGCTCACATACAATATTTTTTTAGAAACTTTTCAAAACTACTAAATTGTGAGCATCAGTGGTAACACATATATTGAGCACTTATTTGGCTGAGAGAGAAGCTGTCGACGCATTTCAAACCCTGGCACATTTTTTTGAGGGTTCTCCTCAGGACACAGACACTAAAAAAGCTCCATCTCTTATGTTCACTCAATGAACCTTGCTTCAAAAAGACACCTGTGGAGTGCCGCAATGTAAACCAATTTTAAACTATGAATTTTGCCAAAACTAGAAGTAACAACTCCCCCTGACTCAAGATGTTCTTTTTTCTTATTTTCGAAGGTACTTGCAGTGGCAGTCAACTCTTCTTACGCGGGCAGTACTGGACTGAAGAGTCAAGAGTCCAGTACTGCCCGCGTAAGAAGAGTTGACTGCCACTGCAAGTACCTTCAAAATAAGAAAAGAAGAAAGAACATCTTGAGTCAGGCTGGACATTAAGACTGACGGCATAATGTGGGTTGCCATTTTAAATACGTTCTTATATCTATTTTTTAAATCCATTTTAATGGTGTTGGTGATATGATATTTATGCATAGTTGATGATAAGACCAAATTATTGGATAGGTTTGATAGATTAGATTAGCGATGAAAAAAGGGAATGACTGAAAGTAATTCCTGAAGGCACAATGTACCTTGGGCTACTGTGACGATTAAGATCAAAGCAAAAATGCACTTCAAAGTGGTGGGGTGCCCACATTTGAAGGCACAATGCACTTTACATATCTATTTATGTGGTATTTGTATATGTAGTTGATTCTTATTGATGATTTTTTATTGTTACCCATGTGGTATTTTATTAGAGATTTTTAATCATGTACTTTATGTGCTTTGGAAACAATGCGAAATAAAGATCATTGAATGAGTGAGTGTTAATAGATGTTGTATCTTTAGTTAGGGAGCAGAGACCTTTAGGATTTCATGAGGTACAGACCTCTTATACGATTCCTCCCACTGTGTAGCTTTATGCTATACTCTTTAGACATGAATTGCTTTTGCGAAAGACTCCTTCATATTGACACCTGTTCCTTGCTTCCCATGGAGTACTAGGGTTTTCCTGAAGTTAGTATAGGGTACGAAAAGTTGGATTTTAATTCAGATACTAATGACTAGGCAGGAGGATTGAATTCTGCAAATAAGCCTTCACATGATCTTTCTCATTTTCTGTATAGTGGCCACCAAGTATTTGGTGCGCTTCTTATTGTTTAGACAGAATTTCATTTGGAAATTTGGATTGATTTTGGTGATTCTATATTTCTATAAAATTCTTTCGAGATTCATCTATATCAGTTTGTTCCTGATCCTGTAATAAAACCCTTAAACTTTATTTAGGAGTCCTGGTCTTATTGTGGACTATTTATGACACTGTTACTGTTATTTGAAATGATGTTAACTCCCTCCTACCTCTTAGGCTACTAATAAAAGGTCCACTGACCAAAGACAACAGAAATAGGCAGGCTCGGAGCTTTCTCAGATAGTAGCATAGCAAGGATGGTTAGTACTTAAGGTAAAGGGAGGTAGAAAAGTTATTCTAGACTAGTTAGAGACAAATCCCAGCCCCTATAGTCTATGTCCCAGCTTGAAGGATCGGTGATGTTCAGGCTGTTTGGAAGAGAGTGGTCGCAGCGGAGGAGTGAGTATTAATAGGGTTGTGTGTTGCAGAGGCTTATACGGGTTGTATGAGAAAGGTATTATGTCTAGCTGAGTTGTTTGAATATTGTATGAGTGTGGTGTTAAGTTGAAGTTGTTATAGGGTCCAACGTGACCTAAGATCCCGGGATGATATTAAAAGTGTAGAAGACACTGTATTGTAATATGTCTGCTGAGGTTTTGTGGGGTCAATTGTGAGATTTCGTCGACAGCCCAAATGAGGTAGGAACTTATCTTTGTGCGTGACAGTGAGGTATGATTAGTGCTGTGAACCTTTTGCGCAGAGGGAAATTGTACTGATCAGGGTGATTCCTCACAGGTCTAGGTTTCATCTGAATGTGTGTTGGAATTCTGTTGATTTCCTTAGTAAAGCAGACAATTGTTGTTGATTGTTATTTGTATTACAGGTGTTCGTGTGTGTTGGCGAAGAGAGGAGGTTTGTGGGAATTGTAAAGGAGGGTGAGCCTCTGCGAGGAGCGAGATTTGCATCATAGTGTGCTGCGCTGAGATTGATGGGTTGGTGTAAAGCAGCGCTGTTATTGTTCACGTCACCAAGTGCCGCGCTGTTATTGGTCAGTGGCTTGATATGAGAATTGTGGAGAAAAACATTGTTTCTGGGTTGAAATATATTCTGATTTCTATTGCCAACAAATTTGCTGGGAAAATGATATGTTTTAAAATATTACGTGATTTGGTGAGGGGAGACGTGACTATACCTGGTAGAGAGGGAGAAGAGGCATCACCTGAAGATACGGTAGGTCATTATATGTCGATTAATGTAGGGCATTCAATGTAGATTATGGGTGGTGAGATGCACACCTGTGTACTCCATATGTATTCTGTACTCCATTTTAACCATACTCTATTGCTTCCACACTCTGTAGGCGTGCAAGCTTGCTCCGCGCTCCGCCCAATTGCGCTGCAATATCAAACGAACACGAAGGAACCACAGTTGATCCCATTCAAGCTGCACAGCCACGTCCATCATGAATTAATCCAATCAATCAAATATATATTTAACTTTTCATTGTTCTTCATTTTACTCCATTACTTTTCACCATTTTTTCCTTTAGTTTTCTTCAATTCATTTTACTCATTCACTATTTTATTCACGGTTTTATATGAAAACACAGGAGAATTATATGTTTCCACATGCCACGATTTTATTTAAAATCACCCAATGCATTTCGGGATATTCCCTTCCTCAGGGGTATCTAGAATACAAAAATTAATAAACAACCATCAGCTCGGTTATAGTGCTTCTTATACAACAGACAAGTTAAGACATCCATTTGACTCTGAGTTAATTAGACCATGAAACGCTACAGCATCAAGTCTCAGCTATTCTTCTTATTACTGCACTCATCGTTTTCCATCACAAACCCTGTTCAACGCCCCTAACATCCAAACCATCATAAAACTTAAGTCCCAGACTCCAGTAATTCAAAAATACTTCTGGCCCCGAAATTACTCGTACAAACATGCTTTTATCACTGTTGCAATGAAGCCTTTCAGCGCGCTTACCGTGACATGTGCTGCTGCCTTTTACAGGAGAAAGCATTCCTCAGTTTCAACTTTTAAATGCAACACTAAATCGTCGCGTTGTACAGATTTCCGTGGTGTGCCCCCGCACATCCCTCCATTATCAAAGTTAACTGCTTCTACTATTACACGCCTGCTCTGGCGTTAATCACCCTCGCCTCTCCCAGAAGATCTTATCACGTGCCTTGGTGCACAACCTAAAATAAGTAATGGATTTTCAGTGTCACAGGCTCACTCTCAAACTTGCTCCTTAACTGAAGAACTCAACTTCCCAGCATGCTTTATAAATTATATTGCACAGACTCCTACTGACATGGATGCACATTGCTGAACCAAGGCATACGAAACATTAAAAATCAATGAATTGAATAACAATAAGCCACTGGGTTTAAACATTTTGGCAATAATTATGCAAAACGAGTTTTGTTTGTCTAAGCAGTTCCAACCGAGTAATCCATTAAATGTCATGTTGTATTTCATGCTGATGGTGGTCGTGCATGACAAGGAAACACAACTCCTGTGTTGTCCATTTGTTCACAATGTTATCATGTCCCATTATTTATGGCTGTTTAACACTCCCCTTTCATCCTGGGTGCAATCTCGCCGTTTGTAGGACGGAAAGTTCATTCAATGTAGATTATGGGTGGTGAGATGCACACCTGTGTACTCCATATGTATTCTGTACTCCATTTTAACCATACTCTATTGCTTCCACACTCTGTAGGCGTGCAAGCTTGCTCCGCGCTCCGCCCAATTGCGCTGCAATATCAAACGAACAATGAAGGAACCACAGCTGATCCCATTCAAGCTGCACAGCCACGTCCATCATGAATGAATCCAATCAATCAAATATATATTTAACTTTTCATTGTTCTTCATTTTACTCCATTACTTTTCACCATTTTTTCCTTTAGTTTTCTTCAATTCATTTTACTCATTCACTATTTTATTCACGGTTTTATATGAAAACACAGGAGAATTATATGTTTCCACATGCCACGATTTTATTTAAAATCACCCAATGCATTTCGGGATATCCCCTTCCTCAGGGGTATCTAGAATACAAAAATTAATAAACAACCATCAGCTCGGTTATAGTGCTTCTTATACAACAGACAAGTTAAGACATCCATTTGACTCTGAGTTAATTAGACCATGAAACGCTACAGCATCAAGCCTCAGCTATTCTTCTTATTACTGCACTCATCGTTTTCCATCACAAACCCTGTTCAACGCCCTAACATCCAAACCATCATAAATCTTAAGTCCCAGACTCCAGTAATTCAAAAATACTTCTGGCCCCGAAATTACTCGTACAAACATGCTTTTATCACTGTTGCAATGAAGCCTTTCAGCGCGCTTACCGTGACATGTGCTGCTGCCTTTTTACAGGAGAAAGCATTCCTCAGTTTCAACTTTTAAATGCAACACTAAATCGTCGCGTTGTACAGATTTCCGTGGTGTGCCCCCGCACATCCCTCCATTATCAAAGTTAACTGCTTCTACTATTACACGCCTGCTCTGGCGTTAGTCACCCTCGCCTCTCCCAGAAGATCTTATCACGTGCCTTGGTGCACAACCTAAAATAAGTAATGGATTTTCAGTGTCACAGGCTCACTCTCAAACTTGCTCCTTAACTGAAGAACTCAACTTCCCAGCATGCTTTATAAATTATATTGTACAGACTCCTACTGACATGGATGCACATTGCTGAACCAAGGCATACGAAACATTAAAAATCAATGAATTGAATAACAATAAGCCACTGGGTTTAAACATTTTGGCAATAATTATGCAAAACGAGTTTTGTTTGTCTAAGCAGTTCCAACCGAGTAATCCATTAAATGTCATGTTGTATTTCATGCTGATGGTGGTCGTGCATGACAAGGAAACACAACTCCTGTGTTGTCCATTTGTTCACAATGTTATCATGTCCCATTATTTATGGCTGTTTAACACTCCCCTTTCATCCTGGGTGCAATCTCGCCGTTTGTAGGACGGAAAGTTCATTCAATGTAGATTATGGGTGGTGAGATGCACACCTGTGTACTCCATATGTATTCTGTACTCCATTTTAACCATACTCTATTGCTTCCACACTCTGTAGGCGTGCAAGCTTGCTCCGCGCTCCGCCCAATTGCGCTGCAATATCAAACGAACACAAAGGAACCACAGCTGATCCCATTCAAGCTGCACAGCCACGTCCATCATGAATGAATCCAATCAATCAAATATATATTTAACTTTTCATTGTTCTTCATTTTACTCCATTACTTTTCACCATTTTTTCCTTTAGTTTTCTTCAATTCATTTTACTCATTCACTATTTTATTCACGGTTTTATATGAAAACACAGGAGAATTATATGTTTCCACATGCCACGATTTTATTTAAAATCACCCAATGCATTTCGGGATATTCCCTTCCTCAGGGGTATCTAGAATACAAAAATTAATAAACAACCATCAGCTCGGTTATAGTGCTTCTTATACAACAGACAAGTTAAGACATCCATTTGACTCTGAGTTAATTAGACCATGAAACGCTACAGCATCAAGTCTCAGCTATTCTTCTTATTACTGCACTCATCGTTTTCCATCACAAACCCTGTTCAACGCCCCTAACATCCAAACCATCATAAATCTTAAGTCCCAGACTCCAGTAATTCAAAAATACTTCTGGCCCCGAAATTACTCGTACAAACATGCTTTTATCACTGTTGCAATGAAGCCTTTCAGCGCGCTTACCGTGACATGTGCTGCTGCCTTTTACAGGAGAAAGCATTCCTCAGTTTCAACTTTTAAATGCAACACTAAATCGTCGCGTTGTACAGATTTCCGTGGTGTGCCCCCGCACATCCCTCCATTATCAAAGTTAACTGCTTCTACTATTACACGCCTGCTCTGGCGTTAATCACCCTCGCCTCTCCCAGAAGATCTTATCACGTGCCTTGGTGCACAACCTAAAATAAGTAATGGATTTTCAGTGTCACAGGCTCACTCTCAAACTTGCTCCTTAACTGAAGAACTCAACTTCCCAGCATGCTTTATAAATTATATTGCACAGACTCCTACTGACATGGATGCACATTGCTGAACCAAGGCATACGAAACATTAAAAATCAATGAATTGAATAACAATAAGCCACTGGGTTTAAACATTTTGGCAATAATTATGCAAAACGAGTTTTGTTTGTCTAAGCAGTTCCAACCGAGTAATCCATTAAATGTCATGTTGTATTTCATGCTGATGGTGGTCGTGCATGACAAGGAAACACAACTCCTGTGTTGTCCATTTGTTCACAATGTTATCATGTCCCATTATTTATGGCTGTTTAACACTCCCCTTTCATCCTGGGTGCAATCTCGCCGTTTGTAGGACGGAAAGTTCATTCAATGTAGATTATGGGTGGTGAGATGCACACCTGTGTACTCCATATGTATTCTGTACTCCATTTTAACCATACTCTATTGCTTCCACACTCTGTAGGCGTGCAAGCTTGCTCCGCGCTCCGCCCAATTGCGCTGCAATATCAAACGAACAATGAAGGAACCACAGCTGATCCCATTCAAGCTGCACAGCCACGTCCATCATGAATGAATCCAATCAATCAAATATATATTTAACTTTTCATTGTTCTTCATTTTACTCCATTACTTTTCACCATTTTTTCCTTTAGTTTTCTTCAATTCATTTTACTCATTCACTATTTTATTCACGGTTTTATATGAAAACACAGGAGAATTATATGTTTCCACATGCCACGATTTTATTTAAAATCACCCAATGCATTTCGGGATATCTCCTTCCTCAGGGGTATCTAGAATACAAAAATTAATAAACAACCATCAGCTCGGTTATAGTGCTTCTTATACAACAGACAAGTTAAGACATCCATTTGACTCTGAGTTAATTAGACCATGAAACGCTACAGCATCAAGCCTCAGCTATTCTTCTTATTACTGCACTCATCGTTTTCCATCACAAACCCTGTTCAACGCCCCTAACATCCAAACCATCATAAATCTTAAGTCCCAGACTCCAGTAATTCAAAAATACTTCTGGCCCCGAAATTACTCGTACAAACATGCTTTTATCACTGTTGCAATGAAGCCTTTCAGCGCGCTTACCGTGACATGTGCTGCTGCCTTTTACAGGAGAAAGCATTCCTCAGTTTCAACTTTTAAATGCAACACTAAATCGTCGCGTTGTACAGATTTCCGTGGTGTGCCCCCGCACATCCCTCCATTATCAAAGTTAACTGCTTCTACTATTACACGCCTGCTCTGGCGTTAGTCACCCTCGCCTCTCCCAGAAGATCTTATCACGTGCCTTGGTGCACAACCTAAAATAAGTAATGGATTTTCAGTGTCACAGGCTCACTCTCAAACTTGCTCCTTAACTGAAGAACTCAACTTCCCAGCATGCTTTATAAATTATATTGTACAGACTCCTACTGACATGGATGCACATTGCTGAACCAAGGCATACGAAACATTAAAAAATCAATGAATTGAATAACAATAAGCCACTGGGTTTAAACATTTTGGCAATAATTATGCAAAACGAGTTTTGTTTGTCTAAGCAGTTCCAACCGAGTAATCCATTAAATGTCATGTTGTATTTCATGCTGATGGTGGTCGTGCATGACAAGGAAACACAACTCCTGTGTTGTCCATTTGTTCACAATGTTATCATGTCCCATTATTTATGGCTGTTTAACACTCCCCTTTCATCCTGGGTGCAATCTCGCCGTTTGTAGGACGGAAAGTTCATTCAATGTAGATTATGGGTGGTGAGATGCACACCTGTGTACTCCATATGTATTCTGTACTCCATTTTAACCATACTCTATTGCTTCCACACTCTGTAGGCGTGCAAGCTTGCTCCGCGCTCCGCCCAATTGCGCTGCAATATCAAACGAACACGAAGGAACCACAGCTGATCCCATTCAAGCTGCACAGCCACGTCCATCATGAATGAATCCAATCAATCAAATATATATTTAACTTTTCATTGTTCTTCATTTTACTCCATTACTTTTCACCATTTTTTCCTTTAGTTTTCTTCAATTCATTTTACTCATTCACTATTTTATTCACGGTTTTATATGAAAACACAGGAGAATTATATGTTTCCACATGCCACGATTTTATTTAAAATCACCCAATGCATTTCGGGATATTCCCTTCCTCAGGGGTATCTAGAATACAAAAATTAATAAACAACCATCAGCTCGGTTATAGTGCTTCTTATACAACAGACAAGTTAAGACATCCATTTGACTCTGAGTTAATTAGACCATGAAACGTTACAGCATCAAGCCTCAGCTATTCTTCTTATTACTGCACTCATCGTTTTCCATCACAAACCCTGTTCAACGCCCCTAACATCCAAACCATCATAAATCCTAAGTCCCAGACTCCAGTAATTCAAAAATACTTCTGGCCCCGAAATTACTCGTACAAACATGCTTTTATCACTGTTGCAATGAAGCCTTTCAGAGCGCTTACCGTGACATGTGCTGCTGCCTTTTACAGGAGAAAGCATTCCTCAGTTTCAACTTTTAAATGCAACACTAAATCGTCGCGTTGTACAGATTTCCGTGGTGTGCCCCAGCACATCCCTCCATTATCAAAGTTAACTGCTTCTACTATTACACACCTGCTCTGGCGTTAATCACCCTCGCCTCTCCCAGAAGATCTTATCACGTGCCTTGGTGCACAACCTAAAATAAGTAATGGATTTTCAGTGTCACAGGCTCACTCTCAAAGTTGCTCCTTAACTGAAGAACTCAACTTCCCAGCATGCTTTATAAATTATATTGCACAGACTCCTACTGACATGGATGCACATTGCTGAACCAAGGCATACGAAACATTAAAAATCAATGAATTGAATAACAATAAGCCACTGGGTTTAAACATTTTGGCAATAATTATGCAAAACGAGTTTTGTTTGTCTAAGCAGTTCCAACCGAGTAATCCATTAAATGTCATGTTGTATTTCATGCTGATGGTGGTCGTGCATGACAAGGAAACACAACTCCTGTGTTGTCCATTTGTTCACAATGTTATCATGTCCCATTATTTATGGCTGTTTAACACTCCCCTTTCATCCTGGGTGCAATCTCGCCGTTTGTAGGACGGAAAGTTCATTCAATGTAGATTATGGGTGGTGAGATGCACACCTGTGTACTCCATGTGTATTCTGTACTCCATTTTAACCATACTCTATTGCTTCCACACTCTGTAGGCGTGCAAGCTTGCTCCGCCCAATTGCGCTGCAATATCAAACGAACACGAAGGAACCACAGCTGATCCCATTCAAGCTGCACAGCCACGTCCATCATGAATTAATCCAATCAATCAAATATATATTTAACTTTTCATTGTTCTTCATTTTACTCCATTACTTTTCACCATTTTTTCCTTTAGTTTTCTTCAGTTCATTTTACTCATTCACTATTTTATTCACGGTTTTATATGAAAACACAGGAGAATTATATGTTTCCACATGCCACGATTTTATTTAAAATCACCCAATGCATTTCGGGATATTCCCTTCCTCAGGGGTATCTAGAATACAAAAATTAATAAACAACCATCAGCTCGGTTATAGTGCTTCTTATACAACAGACAAGTTAAGACATCCATTTGACTCTGAGTTAATTAGACCATGAAACGCTACAGCATCAAGCCTCAGCTATTCTTCTTATTACTGCACTCATCGTTTTCCATCACAAACCCTGTTCAACGCCCCTAACATCCAAACCATCATAAATCTTAAGTCCCAGACTCCAGTAATTCAAAAATACTTCTGGCCCCGAAATTACTCGTACAAACATGCTTTTATCACTGTTGCAATGAAGCCTTTCAGCGCGCTTACCGTGACATGTGCTGCTGCCTTTTACAGGAGAAAGCATTCCTCAGTTTCAACTTTTAAATGCAACACTAAATCGTCGCGTTGTACAGATTTCCGTGGTGTGCCCCGCACATCCCTCCATTATCAAAGTTAACTGCTTCTACTATTACACGCCTGCTCTGGCGTTAATCACCCTCGCCTCTCCCAGAAGATCTTATCACGTGCCTTGGTGCACAACCTAAAATAAGTAATGGATTTTCAGTGTCACAGGCTCACTCTCAAACTTGCTCCTTAACTGAAGAACTCAACTTCCCAGCATGCTTTATAAATTATATTGCACAGACTCCTACTGACATGGATGCACATTGCTGAACCAAGGCATACGAAACATTAAAAATCAATGAATTGAATAACAATAAGCCACTGGGTTTAAACATTTTGGCAATAATTATGCAAAACGAGTTTTGTTTGTCTAAGCAGTTCCAACCGAGTAATCCATTAAATGTCATGTTGTATTTCATGCTGATGGTGGTCGTGCATGACAAGGAAACACAACTCCTGTGTTGTCCATTTGTTCACAATGTTATCATGTCCCATTATTTATGGCTGTTTAACACTCCCCTTTCATCCTGGGTGCAATCTCGCCGTTTGTAGGACGGAAAGTTCATTCAATGTAGATTATGGGTGGTGAGATGCACACCTGTGTACTCCATATGTATTCTGTACTCCATTTTAACCATACTCTATTGCTTCCACACTCTGTAGGCGTGCAAGCTTGCTCCGCGCTCCGCCCAATTGCGCTGCAATATCAAACGAACACGAAGGAACCACAGCTGATCCCATTCAAGCTGCACAGCCACGTCCATCATGAATGAATCCAATCAATCAAATATATATTTAACTTTTCATTGTTCTTCATTTTACTCCATTACTTTTCACCATTTTTTCCTTTAGTTTTCTTCAATTCATTTTACTCATTCACTATTTTATTCACGGTTTTATATGAAAACACAGGAGAATTATATGTTTCCACATGCCACGATTTTATTTAAAATCACCCAATGCATTTCGGGATATTCCCTTCCTCAGGGGTATCTAGAATACAAAAATTAATAAACAACCATCAGCTCGGTTATAGTGCTTCTTATACAACAGACAAGTTAAGACATCCATTTGACTCTGAGTTAATTAGACCATGAAACGTTACAGCATCAAGCCTCAGCTATTCTTCTTATTACTGCACTCATCGTTTTCCATCACAAACCCTGTTCAACGCCCCTAACATCCAAACCATCATAAATCCTAAGTCCCAGACTCCAGTAATTCAAAAATACTTCTGGCCCCGAAATTACTCGTACAAACATGCTTTTATCACTGTTGCAATGAAGCCTTTCAGAGCGCTTACCGTGACATGTGCTGCTGCCTTTTTACAGGAGAAAGCATTCCTCAGTTTCAACTTTTAAATGCAACACTAAATCGTCGCGTTGTACAGATTTCCGTGGTGTGCCCCAGCACATCCCTCCATTATCAAAGTTAACTGCTTCTACTATTACACACCTGCTCTGGCGTTAATCACCCTCGCCTCTCCCAGAAGATCTTATCACGTGCCTTGGTGCACAACCTAAAATAAGTAATGGATTTTCAGTGTCACAGGCTCACTCTCAAAGTTGCTCCTTAACTGAAGAACTCAACTTCCCAGCATGCTTTATAAATTATATTGCACAGACTCCTACTGACATGGATGCACATTGCTGAACCAAGGCATACGAAACATTAAAAATCAATGAATTGAATAACAATAAGCCACTGGGTTTAAACATTTTGGCAATAATTATGCAAAACGAGTTTTGTTTGTCTAAGCAGTTCCAACCGAGTAATCCATTAAATGTCATGTTGTATTTCATGCTGATGGTGGTCGTGCATGACAAGGAAACACAACTCCTGTGTTGTCCATTTGTTCACAATGTTATCATGTCCCATTATTTATGGCTGTTTAACACTCCCCTTTCATCCTGGGTGCAATCTCGCCGTTTGTAGGACGGAAAGTTCATTCAATGTAGATTATGGGTGGTGAGATGCACACCTGTGTACTCCATATGTATTCTGTACTCCATTTTAACCATACTCTATTGCTTCCACACTCTGTAGGCGTGCAAGCTTGCTCCGCCCAATTGCGCTGCAATATCAAACGAACACGAAGGAACCACAGCTGATCCCATTCAAGCTGCACAGCCACGTCCATCATGAATGAATCCAATCAATCAAATATATATTTAACTTTTCATTGTTCTTCATTTTACTCCATTACTTTTCACCATTTTTTCCTTTAGTTTTCTTCAGTTCATTTTACTCATTCACTATTTTATTCACGGTTTTATATGAAAACACAGGAGAATTATATGTTTCCACATGCCACGATTTTATTTAAAATCACCCAATGCATTTCGGGATATTCCCTTCCTCAGGGGTATCTAGAATACAAAAATTAATAAACAACCATCAGCTCGGTTATAGTGCTTCTTATACAACAGACAAGTTAAGACATCCATTTGACTCTGAGTTAATTAGACCATGAAACGCTACAGCATCAAGCCTCAGCTATTCTTCTTATTACTGCACTCATCGTTTTCCATCACAAACCCTGTTCAACGCCCCTAACATCCAAACCATCATAAATCTTAAGTCCCAGACTCCAGTAATTCAAAAATACTTCTGGCCCCGAAATTACTCGTACAAACATGCTTTTATCACTGTTGCAATGAAGCCTTTCAGCGCGCTTACCGTGACATGTGCTGCTTCCTTTTACAGGAGAAAGCATTCCTCAGTTTCAACTTTTAAATGCAACACTAAATCGTCGCGTTGTACAGATTTCCGTGGTGTGCCCCGCACATCCCTCCATTATCAAAGTTAACTGCTTCTACTATTACACGCCTGCTCTGGCGTTAATCACCCTCGCCTCTCCCAGAAGATCTTATCACGTGCCTTGGTGCACAACCTAAAATAAGTAATGGATTTTCAGTGTCACAGGTTCACTCTCAAACTTGCTCCTTAACTGAAGAACTCAACTTCCCAGCATGCTTTATAAATTATATTGCACAGACTCCTACTGACATGGATGCACATTGCTGAACCAAGGCATACGAAACATTAAAAATCAATGAATTGAATAACAATAAGTCACTGGGTTTAAACATTTTGGCAATAATTATGCAAAACGAGTTTTGTTTGTCTAAGCAGTTCCAACCGAGTAATCCATTAAATGTCATGTTGTATTTCATGCTGATGGTGGTCGTGCATGACAAGGAAACACAACTCCTGTGTTGTCCATTTGTTCACAATGTTATCATGTCCCATTATTTATGGCTGTTTAACCCTCCCCTTTCATCCTGGGTGCAATCTCGCCGTTTGTAGGATGGAAAGTTCATTCAATGTAGATTATGGGTGGTGAGATGCACACCTGTGTACTCCATATGTATTCTGTACTCCATGTTAACCATACTCTATTGCTTCCACACTCTGTAGGCGTGCAAGCTTGCTCCGCGCTCCGCCCAATTGCGCTGTAATATCAAACGAACACGAAGGAACCACAGCTGATCCCATTCAAGCTGCACAGCCACGTCCATCATGAATGAATCCAATCAATCAAATATATATTTAACTTTTCATTGTTCTTCATTTTACTCCATTACTTTTCACCATTTTTTCCTTTAGTTTTCTTCAATTCATTTTACTCATTCACTATTTTATTCACGGTTTTATATGAAAACACAGGAGAATTATATGTTTCCACATGCCACGATTTTATTTAAAATCACCCAATGCATTTCGGGATATTCCCTTCCTCAGGGGTATCTAGAATACAAAAATTAATAAACAATCATCAGCTTGGTTATAGTGCTTCTTATACAACAGACAAGTTAAGACATCCATTTGACTCTGAGTTAATTAGACCATGAAACGCTACAGCATCAAGCCTCAGCTATTCTTCTTATTACTGCACTCATCGTTTTCCATCACAAACCCTGTTCAACGCCCCTAACATCCAAACCATCATAAATCCTAAGTCCCAGACTCCAGTAATTCAAAAATACTTCTGGCTCCGAAATTACTCGTACAAACATGCTTTTATCACTGTTGCAATGAAGCCTTTCAGCGCGCTTACCGTGACATGTGCTGCTGCCTTTTACAGGAGAAAGCATTCCTCAGTTTCAACTTTTAAATGCAACACTAAATCGTCGCGTTGTACAGATTTCCGTGGTGTGCCCCCGCACATCCCTCCATTATCAAAGTTAACTGCTTCTACTATTACACGCCTGCTCTGGCGTTAATCACCCTCGCCTCTCCCAGAAGATCTTATCACGTGCCTTGGTGCACAACCTAAAATAAGTAATGGATTTTCAATGTCACATGCTCACTCTCAAACTTGCTCCTTAACTGAAGAACTCAACTTCCCAGCATGCTTTATAAATTATATTGCACAGACTCCTACTGACATGGATGCACATTGCTGAACCAAGGCATACGAAACATTAAAAAATCAATGAATTGAATAACAATAAGCCACTGGGTTTAAACATTTTGGCAATAATTATGCAAAACGAGTTTTGTTTGTCTAAGCAGTTCCAACCGAGTAATCCATTAAATGTCATGTTGTATTTCATGCTGATGGTGGTCGTGCATGACAAGGAAACACAACTCCTGTGTTGTCCATTTGTTCACAATGTTATCATGTCCCATTATTTATGGCTGTTTAACACTCCCCTTTCATCCTGGGTGCAATCTCGCCGTTTGTAGGACGGAAAGTTCATTCAATGTAGATTATGGGTGGTGAGATGCACACCTGTGTACTCCATATGTATTCTGTACTCCATTTTAACCATACTCTATTGCTTCCACACTCTGTAGGCGTGCAAGCTTGCTCCGCGCTCCGCCCAATTGCGCTGCAATATCAAACGAACACGAAGGAACCACAGCTGATCTCATTCAAGCTGCACAGCCACGTCCATCATGAATGAATCCAATCAATCAAATATATATTTAACTTTTCATTGTTCTTCATTTTACTCCATTACTTTTCACCATTTTTTCCTTTAGTTTTCTTCAATTCATTTTACTCATTCACTATTTTATTCACGGTTTTATATGAAAACACAGGAGAATTATATGTTTCCACATGCCACGATTTTATTTAAAATCACCCAATGCATTTCGGGATATTCCCTTCCTCAGGGGTATCTAGAATACAAAAATTAATAAACAACCATCAGCTCGGTTATAGTGCTTCTTATACAACAGACAAGTTAAGACATCCATTTGACTCTGAGTTAATTAGACCATGAAACGCTACAGCATCAAGCCTCAGCTATTCTTCTTATTACTGCACTCATCGTTTTCCATCATAAACCCTGTTCAACGCCCCTAACATCCAAACCATCATAAATCTTAAGTCCCAGACTCCAGTAATTCAAAAATACTTCTGGCCCCGAAATTACTCGTACAAACATGCTTTTATCACTGTTGCAATGAAGCCTTTCAGCGCGCTTACCGTAGGAGCAAGTTTGAGAGTGAGCCTGTGACACTGAAAATCCATTACTTATTTTAGGTTGTGCACCAAGGCACGTGATAAGATCTTCTGGGAGAGGCGAGGGTGATTAACGCCAGAGCAGGCGTGTAATAGTAGAAGCAGTTAACTTTGATAATGGAGGGATGTGCGGGGGCACACCACGGAAATCTGTACAACGCGACGATTTAGTGTTGCATTTAAAAGTTGAAACTGAGGAATGCTTTCTCCTGTAAAAAGGCAGCAGCACGTCACGGTAAGCGCGCTGAAAGGCTTCATTGCAACAGTGATAAAAGCATGTTTGTACGAGTAATTTCGGGGCCAGAAGTATTTTTGAATTACTGGAGTCTGGGACTTAAGATTTATGATGGTTTGGATGTTAGGGGCGTTGAACAGGGTTTGTGATGGAAAACGATGAGTGCAGTAATAAGAAGAATAGCTGAGGCTTGATGCTGTAGCGTTTCATGGTCTAATTAACTCAGAGTCAAATGGATGTCTTAACTTGTCTGTTGTATAAGAAGCACTATAACCGAGCTGATGGTTGTTTATTAATTTTTGTATTCTAGATACCCCGAGGAAGGGAATATCCCGAAATGCATTGGGTGATTTTAAATTAAATCGTGGCATGTGGAAACATATAATTCTCCTGTGTTTTCATATAAAACCGTGAATAAAATAGTGAATAAGTAAAATGAATTGAAGAAAACTAAAGGAAAAATGGTGAAAAGTAATGGAGTAAAATGAAGAACAATGAAAAGTTAAATATATATTTGATTGATTGGATTCATTCATGATGGACGTGGCTGTGCAGCTTGAATGGGATCAGCTGTGGTTCCTTCGTGTTCGTTTGATATTGCAGCGCAATTGGGCGGAGCGCTGAGCAAGCTTGCACGCCTACAGAGTGTGGAAGCAATAGAGTATGGTTAAAATGGAGTACAGAATACATATGGAGTACACAGGTGTGCATCTCACCACCCATAATCTACATTGAATGAACTTTCCGTCCTACAAACGCCGAGATTGCACCCAGGATGAAAGGGGAGTGTTAAACAGCCATAAATAATGGGACATGATAACATTGTGAACAAATGGACAACACAGGAGTTGTGTTTCCTTGTCATGCACGACCACCATCAGCATGAAATACAACATGACATTTAATGGATTACTCGGTTGGAACTGCTTAGACAAACAAAACTCGCTTTTGCATAATTATTGCCAAAATGTTTAAACCCAGTGGCTTATTGTTATTCAATTCATTGATTTTTTAATGTTTCGTATGCCTTGGTTCAGCAATGTGCATCCATGTCAGTAGGAGTCTGTGCAATATAATTTATAAAGCATGCTGGGAAGTTGAGTTCTTCAGTTAAGGAGCAAGTTTGAGAGTGAGCCTGTGACACTGAAAATCCATTACTTATTTTAGGTTGTGCACCAAGGCACGTGATAAGATCTTCTGGGAGAGGCGAGGGTGATTAACGCCAGAGCAGGCGTGTAATAGTAGAAGCAGTTGACTTTGATAATGGAGGGATGTGCGGGGGCACACCACGGAAATCTGTACAACGCGACGATTTAGTGTTGCATTTAAAAGTTGAAACTGAGGAATGCTTTCGCCTGTAAAAAGGCAGCAGCACATGTCACGGTAAGCGCGCTGAAAGGCTTCATTGCAACAGTGATAAAAGCATGTTTGTACGAGTAATTTCGGGGCCAGAAGTATTTTTGAATTACTGGAGTCTGGGACTTAAGATTTATGATGGTTTGGATGTTAGGGGCGTTGAACAGGGTTTGTGATGGAAAACGATGAGTGCAGTAATAAGAAGAATAGCTGAGGCTTGATGCTGTAGCGTTTCATGGTCTAATTAACTCAGAGTCAAATGGATGTCTTAACTTGTCTGTTGTATAAGAAGCACTATAACCGAGCTGATGGTTGTTTATTAATTTTTGTATTCTAGATACCCCTGAGGAAGGGAATATCCCGAAATGCATTGGGTGATTTTAAATAAAATCGTGGCATGTGGAAACATATAATTCTCCTGTGTTTTCATATAAAACCGTGAATAAAATAGTGAATGAGTAAAATGAATTGAAGAAAACTAAAGGAAAAAATGGTGAAAAGTAATGGAGTAAAATGAAGAACAATGAAAAGTTAAATATATATTTGATTGATTGGATTCATTCATGATGGACGTGGCTGTGCAGCTTGAATGGGATCAGCTGTGGTTCCTTCGTGTTCGTTTGATATTGCAGCGCAATTGGGCGGAGCGCGGAGCAAGCTTGCACGCCTACAGTGTGTGGAAGCAATAGAGTATGGTTAAAATGGAGTACAGAATACATATGGAGTACACAGGTGTGCATCTCACCACCCATAATCTACATTGAATGAACTTTCCGTCCTACAAACGGCGAGATTGCACCCAGGATGAAAGGGGAGTGTTAAACAGCCATAAATAATGGGACATGATAACATTGTGAACAAATGGACAACACAGGAGTTGTGTTTCCTTGTCATGCACGACCACCATCAGCATGAAATACAACATGACATTTAATGGATTACTCGGTTGGAACTGCTTAGACAAACAAAACTCGTTTTGCATAATTATTGCCAAAATGTTTAAACCCAGTGGCTTATTGTTATTCAATTCATTGATTTTTTAATGTTTCGTATGCCTTGGTTCAGCAATGTGCATCCATGTCAGTAGGAGTCTGTGCAATATAATTTATAAAGCATGCTGGGAAGTTGAGTTCTTCAGTTAAGGAGCAAGTTTGAGAGTGAGCCTGTGACACTGAAAATCCATTACTTATTTTAGGTTGTGCACCAAGGCACGTGATAAGATCTTCTGGGAGAGGCGAGGGTGATTAACGCCAGAGCAGGCGTGTAATAGTAGAAGCAGTTAACTTTGATAATGGAGGGATGTGCGGGGGCACACCACGGAAATCTGTACAACGCGACGATTTAGTTTTGCATTTAAAAGTTGAAACTGAGGAATGCTTTCTCCTGTAAAAAGGCAGCAGCACATGTCACGGTAAGCGCGCTGAAAGGCTTCATTGCAACAGTGATAAAAGCATGTTTGTACGAGTAATTTCGGGGCCAGAAGTATTTTTGAATTACTGGAGTCTGGGACTTAAGATTTATGATGGTTTGGATGTTAGGGCGTTGAACAGGGTTTGTGATGGAAAACGATGAGTGCAGTAATAAGAAGAATAGCTGAGGTTTGATGCTGTAGCGTTTCATGGTCTAATTAACTCAGAGTCAAATGGATGTCTTAACTTGTCTGTTGTATAAGAAGCACTATAACCGAGCTGATGGTTGTTTATTAATTTTTGTATTCTAGATACCCCTGAGGAAGGAAATATCCCGAAATGCATTGGGTGATTTTAAATAAAATCGTGGCATGTGGAAACATATAATTCTCCTGTGTTTTCATATAAAATAGTGAATGAGTAAAATGAATTGAAGAAAACTAAAGGAAAAAATGGTGAAAAGTAATGGAGTAAAATGAAGAACAATGAAAAGTTAAATATATATTTGATTGATTGGATTCATTCATGATGGACGTGGCTGTGCAGCTTGAATGGGATCAGCTGTGGTTCCTTCGTGTTCGTTTGATATTGCAGCGCAATTGGGCGGAGCGCGGAGCAAGCTTGCACTCCTACAGAGTGTGGAAGCAATAGAGTATGGTTAAAATGGAGTACAGAATACATATGGAGTACACAGGTGTGCATCTCACCACCCATAATCTACATTGAATGAACTTTCCGTCCTACAAACGGCGAGATTGCACCCAGGATGAAAGGGAGTGTTAAACAGCCATAAATAATGGGACATGATAACATTGTGAACAAATGGACAACACAGGAGTTGTGTTTCCTTGTCATGCACGACCACCATCAGCATGAAATACAACATGACATTTAATGGATTACTCGGTTGGAACTGCTTAGACAAACAAAACTCGTTTTGCATAATTATTGCCAAAATGTTTAAACCCAGTGGCTTATTGTTATTCAATTCATTGATTTTTTAATGTTTCGTATGCCTTGGTTCAGCAATGTGCATCCATGTCAGTAGGAGTCTGTGCAATATAATTTATAAAGCATGCTGGGAAGTTGAGTTCTTCAGTTAAGGAGCAAGTTTGAGAGTGAGCCTGTGACACTGAAAATCCATTACTTATTTTAGGTTGTGCACCAAGGCACGTGATAAGATCTTCTGGGAGAGGCGTAGGGTGATTAACGCCAGAGCAGGCGTGTAATAGTAGAAGCAGTTAACTTTGATAATGGAGGGATGTGCGGGGGCACACCACGGAAATCTGTACAACGCGACGATTTAGTGTTGCATTTAAAAGTTGAAACTGAGGAATGCTTTCTCCTGTAAAAAGGCAGCAGCACATGTCACGGTAAGCGCGCTGAAAGGCTTCATTGCAACAGTGATAAAAGCATGTTTGTACGAGTAATTTCGGGGCCAGAAGTATTTTTGAATTACTGGAGTCTGGGACTTAAGATTTATGATGGTTTGGATGTTAGGGGCGTTGAACAGGGTTTGTGATGGAAAATGATGAGTGCAGTAATAAGAAGAATAGCTGAGGCTTGATGCTGTAGCGTTTCATGGTCTAATTAACTCAGAGTCAAATGGATGTCTTAACTTGTCTGTTGTATAAGAAGCACTATAACCGAGCTGATGGTTGTTTATTAATTTTTGTATTCTAGATACCCCTGAGGAAGGAATATCCCGAAATGCATTGGGTGATTTTAAATAAAATCGTGGCATGTGGAAACATATAATTCTCCTGTGTTTTCATATAAAACCGTGAATAAAATAGTGAATGAGTAAAATGAATTGAAGACAACTAAAGGAAAAAATGGTGAAAAGTAATGGAGTAAAATGAAGAACAATGAAAAGTTAAATATATATTTGATTGATTGGATTCATTCATGATGGACGTGGCTGTGCAGCTTGAATGGGATCAGCTGTGGTTCCTTCGTGTTCGATTAATGTAGGGCTTCACACGTATTTGGCTCAGTCAGTGGCACAGGATCACAGAGAAAGAAGGTGCACTACTGTCATTTCCACACTGTGGTACATTTAATGTAAGAATCATTGAAAACTTGAGAAGGATTTTATATGAGATGAAACTGTTACCTAGACTTACACAGTTTGAAGCGCTCAACACATGGGAGCGAGCGACCCATGCCAGAGAAAAGTCGACGTATCAGGGGAGGGCTCAAAAGGCAGTGCATACGTACATTGATGCTAGAAGGGATGCACAACAGAAAAGGTGGAGAATGGACATCATAGACGGAATGAGGCTGTAGCCTGCACTAACTGGCAAAGAAAGTGAGTCAGGGAGAAAAAAGGACAGATGGACAAATCTGAAGGATGAATGAGAGAGGATAACGATAGTGACACAAGCGATAGTCTTTTGGATGTGTTAGTGTCAGTGTCCACCTCCATGCAATGAGCCTCACACGATGAGTGGGGAAAGAACTAATGTGAGTGGTCAGACAGGAGTGGCTACCGCCCCAGTAAATGTGAATTCTAATGCGATAGGAACTACTCCTGTGACTGTGGCTCAAAATATGATGGAAGGAAGCTCAGAGATGTGTGTGGCTATCACCTCCACAGCTCTCAATGCTCCAGATGCTCTTACTGTTGCGGTTACTATTGGTCCAGTGGTTCCTATATACAATCCTAAATCAGTAGGGAATGTAAAAAATAATTTGACTCTCCCGGCTAAACCACAGGTTTCAGGGAATACTCCTACAAGTATACGGGCAGAAGGATTTGTTTCCTTAGTTCCTCTGAATGCGAGTTCTCCTTGTGGTGCGAGTGCAGGTCCATTGATGAATCAAACTGGATTTGGACCCTTAAGAACATTCCAGGGATTCCCAGAGATTGACACGATTACATGGGAGCCACTTCTAAATGCAAATAGTAGTACACCTAGAGAGGGAGGAATGCTGAAAGCTCCTGGGGGGGCAGTCTAATTCGAGTGGCCAAGAACTGGATGAATGGCTGAAAACTTTTACTGAAGCGTCAATGAGAACTGAAATGCAGAATTGAGTCAGGGAACAATCAGGTCAACAGTGAAGGTAGATTTGGTGAATGTAGTCAATTTGAAACTGGAGTTGGACAAAATGATAAGTGGATGTCTCGAATTAGCCCGAATAGATATCTTACAGTCAAATGAACTTTTGTTTATGAGCAAAGATGTTACTATACAAGCCCATGATAATGTAATTGACCTAGCAAAAAAATATGAGGTAGATCTAGAGTGGACCAAGGCTTTACAAAAGAGCCATAGACTCTCTTTCTCAGATCAGGATATAGAGAGTATGATAATAGTAGGGTTTGAAAATGCTAATTCTAGAGTTTATTCAGAGCGTTTGAATCTGGGGTGCATTGGACAAGTGGGAGGACAAATGGTCAAGGAAGAAGGGCCCTAGGAGAAAAGGGAGTAAGTACCACAAGTTTCCCCTTACGGGAAGTACCTAGCAGAGGGTATGTTCATGTGCCTTGGAGTAGAAATGATCTTGTGTCATTCACAGTTGACTTCCGCGATTGAGAGAGAAGCCTTTAGAGTGGTAAAGCACATTGATCAATTTGTAAAAATTTCAAAGGTATTGTGGACTGATTTGAATACCTTGTTTGACATCGTTGTCCTGAGTGATTTGTGGGCTGCAAGTAAAATAGCCGCAAAATAGCCTGAAAGGGAGTCGTAAAGAGATCCGGTGACACATGGCCCATCAGCTATTGTAATGAAATTAAACAGTACAGTGGAATGAATACGTTGGAACCTAAGTACATGGGACAGTGTGTCTCCACATTTGTGACAGGATTGAGATCCAAAATTAGTATGACGATTCAACAGCATTTAATACATTGGCAGAATAAGTCTATTGATGAAAATTTGCATTATGCCAAGTACTGCTATGAGGAAATTGAGATAAAACAAAAAAGCCTCAAAGAAAAGTTGATGATTGTGCAGATGAAATCTGCTCAAAAGGGGTAACCGTATTCTGCCCTATATGGGAAATGTGGCCCCTATGCAGGGTGTTTCTCAGCAGGGAGCTCCCATGATGCGAGGTGGAGGAGGTTTTCAGTCACAGGGTAGGGGGTCGAGGTATTCTTATTGACCCGAGTACTGGGATTGACGTAGCCACTTTGAAAAGGTCTAATCCATGGCAATACTGTAATAAATTGGGGCATTGAAAGCAAGACTGACTTAATCCAGCTAATCAAGTGCAACATTTAGGGTTTACCCAGCTTCAGAATAGTAACCCTATGCAATCACCAAATGGACTGAGGCAAAGGTCTCAAAATTTCAATGCGTCCCAAGGTCCGATGATGTAAGTCCTACAACCCCTGATGCCACAGCAGAATGCCGCTAATCCCTGATTGAATCCAAATCAGAATTCTTTCCAGAACCAGAATATCACTCAGCACTTTCCTGTGTTTGAGCCGGCAGAAGGATATAGCTCTGACCAGTCCTCCTGACGGTGCTTGTGAGGGGAGGAAGTTTGCATGCTTGGCGCAGTCTTAGAGGTAGGCCAGAGTGACCCATTCGTAGATGCTGAAGTAGGTGGCCACCCAGTCACATTCCTGATTGACACTGGTGCTACCCGCTCTACTGTGAGGACAGTGGAGGTTCCAAACCTACCCCTCATGGGAAGAAGAATGCAAGTAGCAGGAGTAGCAAATAAGCAAATGTCTAGTCCCTTGACAGAAGAGGTCCCTGTAAAAATAGGGTCTTTTGCTGAAAATCATCAATTTGTGGTTTGTGATTCTAGCCCTGAGTGTTTGTTGGGACGTGATTTGTTATACAAGCTAAATTGCATAATTTACTGCACACCAAAGGGCATAGAACTCCAGATGAATGATAAGGATATTGTATTCAAGATCGCAAATCAGAATTTAGCAGTAATCATGTTCCCAATGATGACAATTGATGAATTGCCCTTAGATCTTAGAGATGCCGTAAGGATGGAAGTCCGGGATTTCTCTGGGAAGGACATTGGTCTCATTAAAGAAGTTGAGCCTGTCTGCATACAAGTAAAGCCTAATGCTGCGTAACCAGGAACACTTCAGTACAATTTGACCTCAGAAACGATTGTTGGTATAACTCCTGTGATTGAGAACATGATCCAACAATGGTGCCTGAAAGAAATAATGGGGAGTCCCTGTAACTCACCCATTATGGGATTGCAGAAGCCCAGCGGTAAGTACCGCATCATGTAGGACCTGAGAAAAATAAATAACATTGTAGTTCCTTGTTGTCCCATGGTACCAAATCCAGCAGTGATTTTATTTCAAATTCCATGTGAAGCTGAATTGTTTGTTGTTGTTGACCTTTGTCTGGCATTTTTCTGTACCGTTGCACGAGAACAGTCAGTTCCTCTTCGCTTTTCGGTTCGGCAGTCATGTTTTGGCATTGTGGTGAGTTCCTCAAGGGCACCCGGAGAGTACTCAATCTTCAACCAGATCTTGAAAAAGAATCCGGAGTCCTTGATCATGCCCGGTAATTCCATGTTGGTTCAGTATGTTGATGACATTCTGATTGCATCAAATACTCGAGAAGCTTGTGAGATTGATACCATTGCTTACTGAACCATTTGGCAGAGAATGGACATTTAGGGGTCGATTCCGATTCGGGCCGGAAATTTCTCCGACCGAGCCGGACCCGGAGAGATTTCCGACCGAATCGGACCCGTGCAGTCCGACCGAACGAGTACGATGCGTCCGTATGTTATCGGACTCGAGTCGGTCGGACTCCCATTGAAGTCAATGGGAGCCGGTCGTACAACGCGTACGCGGGCTCCCATTGACTCAATGGGTGTGAGTCGGACAAGGGCGCCCCCTACAGCGGGTACGCGGCGAAGCGATTCGCGCCGTACACGCACAGGTAGGGGGACCCATGGGTCCCCCTGTGTGCGACTCGCGCGGCTACGCGTACAGGGGGTCCGACACGGACCCCCAAAGTACGGCTCCGACAGCTCTTACGAGCCGGAGTGCGCGGCTCGGTCGGACTGCTCGCGGCGCGCATCGTACTTACCCGGCCGGGAAACGTCTCCATTGCGCGGTGCGAGTCGAGTCCGAGCGAGTCGGTCGGAGCGGTTCGAGCCGGGAGCGAGTCGGTCGGAGCGGTCGGGACGCCCGGACGAGTCGGTCGGAGATTTCGCATCGTACTCGCTCGGCCGGACCCGCGTACGGTTCGGTCGGGAAACAGGGCTCCGAATCGGATCCGGTAAAGCCGAATCCGATTCGGAGCCCTACCGGCCGAAATCGGAATCGGCCCCAAAGTGTCCCCCAAAAAACTGCAGTACTGTTAGACATAGATCCTGTATTTATGACATCACATTGTGAGAGGTGCAAGGAAGGTGTTGCAGGAAACAATCTTGGCGATCATGCATATGAATCCGCCAATGACTCGGATGTCAGGATGTTTCTGGGAATGGTGGGCTACTGTCGCCAGTGGTACCCAAATTTTCCCTAGTGGCTAAGCCTTTACAGAGGCTGACACACAAAGATGTATTGGATCCGGTGCCTTGGGAAAATGACTGGTTGCATTCCTGAAGTTGAGAGGAAGCCTCTGCCGCACCCTGGTGCTAGGAATGCCTGACTACAACAAAGAGTTTTTGCTCTTCCACAGTGAGAGGGAGGGCTGCGCTTTCTCAGTGCTAACACAAAATTATGGAGGTGCCAGGAGGCCTGTTGCATGTTGTCTGAAATCCATGGCAGCCGCAGGTGTCAGTATTGAGAGGTGTGAAAATATTGTTAAGGTATCAACCTTTGACTGTTTATGTTCCACACTCAAAGCACCTGACGAATAGCCGCCTTACTAAATAGGAGCAAGTTATTTTGGCGGCTGAGAACCTCACATTAAAACGTTGTGCTGTTCTGAGCCCTGCTACTTTGTTGCCTCTTCCTGATTGTGATGTTGATTTTGATGAAGTAGAACATGACTGTCTCGATGTTACTGAACTGTGCACCAAACCAAGGCCAGATATGCAAGATGAACCACCACATAAATCTGGCTATGCGTTGTCTGTAAATGGCTCATGTTTGCGAGACCAAGAGGGAACTCTGAGAGCTGCTTATGTAGTCTGTACTGTCTCAGGAGTGGTGGAAGCTGACTGGTTACATGGAGCATTTTCTGCTTAGGTAGCTGAACTGAATGCCCATACTAGAGCATGTTGTGTTTCGGATCAGCTGACGGTGATAATTTTTACCAATAGTCAGTACGGGTTTGGTTCAGTGCACAACTTCAGACAGTTATGGTCTCAGAGGGGGTTCATGACCTCTTCAGGCTCACCTATCCGCAATGGCGAACAAGTACGTAAGCTGTTGGAGGCTTTGCAATTGCCTGCGCATGTTGCGGTCGTGAAATGCTACGCACATTGCAAGGGACATGATTATGTGACTGTTGGCAATAGATATGCTGATGAGGTCGCAAAATATTGTGCTCATAAAGCTTGTACCTTTAATGAGGGAGCAGAGGAAACCAATTACAACCTTTTGTTAACAATTGTTGATACTTGGGAGAAAGTTAAGAGGTTCCAAGAAGAAGTCACTGAGACAGAACAGCAGAGTTGGGTAAAGGCAGGTTGTGTGAAGAGAGATGATGACATTTGGGTTTCAGGAGATGGAAGGTCTGTGTTGCCTAACAGTTTGTTGCCACCTATGGCAAGTCACTATCATGGACTGATGCATGTGGGCAGAGATGCCGTGATTCGGTTGTTTCAGCAGATGTGGTTCAATCCCAAGTTCAGATTGATGGCGGAAGAACTGTCACAGGTGTGTTGTGTGTCTGCGGATGAATGTGGGGAAAAGGAATTACACTGAGTCACATAGGGAGGTCAGGAGGTCCCTTCAATAGGATGAAGCTAGACTTTATAGAGATGCCTCTGTGCAATGGGCTGAGACACGTCTTGGTGGTGGTGTGCCTTTTTTCTTGTTGGGTTGAAGCTTCCCCGACAAGAAGGTGTGATAGTCTCACTGTAGCTAAGTTGTTGTTGAGGGAACTAATCCCCAGGTTCGGATTTCCAACTTCTCTGGAGTCAGACCGAGAAACTCATTTTAATAATGAGGTCCTGAGAATGTTGTGTGCAGTATTACAAATGGAACAGAGACTACATTGCAATTATCGGCCTGAGGCTTCTGGCATGGTGGAACAGGTCAATGGAACCCTGAAATCCAGATTGGCTAAAGTGTGTGCTTCAACATCTCTGAAATGGCCTGATGCTTTGCCTCTTGTGTTGATGAATCTTCACAGTGTCTCTGATCGGAGGACAGGATTGTCACCCCATGAAATTATCATGGGGAGAGCTATGCGATTGCCAGCTGTGCCTGCCAATGCTCTTGTAAATATAACCGATGACATGATCCTAGACTACTGCAATGGATTGGCTGACATGGTGCATTCTGTGTCTCATCAGGTTGAAGCGGCCACAACCCCTCTTCATCAGGAGCAGTGCCATGACCTCAGTCCTGGTAACTGGGTCTTGGTGAAAAAGCAAAGAAACATGTCCAGAACAGTTGCCTGTACCCTAGTTGGCGTGGCCTCTACCAGGTGATCCTTGTCACTATGACTGCTGTAAAGTAAAGAGGTCTTCCCAACTGGGTGCATGCTGCCCACACTCGCAGAGTTCAGTGTCCTCTGGATGAAATCACAGCACCTCTCCCAAAAGCACCAGTGGTGGTCGAGAGGTCACGGAAGCAGGTTAGTCAAGCTGTAGGGCAGCCAGAGTCTGAGACAACACTTGATCTGTGTGAGAGGTGTCTTGATGGTACAACAGGTGATGTTGGTGTTGGAGAAGCCTGTCCCGTGGTGGTAAACCATGCAAAATCAGACACTAACGAAGGACCTAGTGTTGTAGAACCACTAGTGACAGCAAGGGAATGCTGGGCCAGCAGTCAAGAAAGGAACTCAGTTTGCCAGCTGAACATGGACTTCCAGTTATTCCTGAAACGTCTGAAGAATCTGATCAGAGCGATGACAAAGGTGGGGGCCTGCTTTGAGGAGGTCGAAGAGGTCGAGGGTGCCTTGTCAGAGATAGTCTTCTCCTGAGTGGACATACCTGGCTGCAAATTACCTAGAGAAAGAGTTTGGAGAATTGTGGGACAGTTTTGGAGATGTATCTGCTGTTACCCGATTACCCACATCGATTATACCTACTATTACACATTCATACCTTGACAAGAGTTGTTCATTTGAGTCATGTTGTCCTGGATATGATTGATTTTTCTATGTTGGATCCAAATGCATTTTGTGTGGAATTGAAAGAACTATGTCATTCCCTTTTGGAAGTAATTTTTGATAGGCTGTTTGCCACCCGAACTTTTTGGAACTAACTTTTAGCAATAAAAGACTTTTATAGATTGCTTGAAACAGATATAAAGACTACCTAGGCCCAAGTGGAAAAAGAATAAAGTTAGGGTTGATCTGAGAAGAACTTGGAGTAGGATTAGGGAAGTCTCACGAAGATTTGTACATAACGCTGTGGCGCATTACAAACTTAGGTTTTGCTTTTGCACAGGTGGTGACCGACAGAGAAGACTCTGCTGCTGCTATTCTCTACCCACTGGTCTGACTTTAGTGAAATTATGGAAAGTAACCAATATTATCGTAAATGTAGGTACATACTAGGGACTACCTTGTTGATTATAGTCATAGTAATCATTTTGTTGCTTGTATGGTTTTATTCCCCTGCATCTAATGCCATGGAGGAGAAAGATGAGGCTAAACCCATATCATCACACGTAGCTATTAGAAACCTTCATTCATTAGACTGTTTAGACTTGCATATCGATTTATCTAGAGGTGATTACACACTAAACACATACACTAGATTACTTTACGAATATGTCGTCACCATGGATGCAAGGGATTGCTACGTTTGTATGCAATTGCCTGCATCAGTGGCTGAAGACATCACTTATCACCATATACCTTTAATGCATGGTGTTTCCTGTAGTCTGATACTGAGTCTTTCCTATAGGCAGAGCCATTTTCAGTATTATTATTCGAATTATGATTTGGTTCTTTCAGAAGTTCCTATGTTTAAACATTTGAATCACCATGCACATTCCCAAATAAGTGACACTGTTCAAAGATACTTTGTCCCTGTTAAAACACTAGACACAGCTTATGCCCATCGACACAATTTAACTTGCTTGTTTACTGATATTGAGAAGAAATTCATAGATTTAGCAGACGATACGTCCTGAGCAGTATTAGCTAAAGTCACTGGATTGACAAAAATTTCCAAATGGTAACAAGAGGAGGTGGATCATCAAACGACAGGAAGAACAGGACCATTATCCTTAGATCGGCAGTATACAGGGAAAATATGTATACAGAATGATAAAAACAAGTTGGATACCTTGTTTGTAGGAAAGAGTGAGTGTGAGCATACTTTTGAAGCCAGGGCCCAATGGGAATTGTACCTAGATGAAGACGATCCTGCGATTACTGGAGTTTACTTTAATTGTGGGGAAAATGCATATTTCAAATTGCCCAGATAATGGTATAGCACATTTAGGTGTATTCTTTCCCAATATATATCACATAGAGAATTTTGATCATACTGTGTGGGAACAGAACAAAGACCCAAAAGACCACTCAGTGCTGGAGAAATAGTGGGAGATATTTTTGGCGCATTTATCCCAAATGTAGGGGTGATACTGCATGATAATAAAATTAAAAAGCTGTCCACGGTAGTTGATAAGTTGTCTACTAGTAAAACAGGAGCTTTGTTGCTTGTAGATGCTGAAATGGTTGCTATTAGGTCCATTGTTTTGCAGAATAGACTTGCATTAGAAATCCTGCTTGCGAAGGAAGGCGGAGTCCGCCGAATGTTGAAGGTGCAGCAGTGTTGTACTTTCATTCCTGATAACATTAAGGATTTACAGAAATATATCAAGAATATTACTGATTTACGGAGAGATTTTAGTGGATTGACCAAGACAGGTGCATGGGAAGCAATTGGAAATGGAGTGCAGTATGAAACTGGTTTGAAAAGTTGGGAAGTGGAATATTGGGTTCTATCTTGAAATCACTTGTAATTATTTCCCTTGTGGCAGTAGTGATAGTGATGTCCTTAAGGTGTACCAAAGGGTGAAGGCAAAGAAGGGAATGAAGAGAAAGAGATCAGATGTGGAACTAAAAGAGAAGAGGAGAAGTAGAGCAATTATTATGATGATATGAAATATTTGGAAGAACTTAGACAGAAGGCAATTAAGACCACAAGGTTTTAATCAGTTATTTGATAAGATCTAAAGATTATTTTGGTGGTTTGATTCGCCATCAGAGGGAGGATTGAAGCAGCTTAATTTGGCTCCGCCCTTATGCGTCACTTATTACGTTGAGTTATGTAGATTAACATTTCTTTATTTTGTGTGTTCTGACTTTCTAATAAACAAGGGGGGTTTTGGATGTATTATTGAAATGCTCTATGATAAAACTTAATAGAATCATTTAACATGTGCATACTTCTGTTGAAGGTTTCACTAGAAATGTCATTCTGATTTATAGTTATACGAATGTTTAAAAGGTTACCCACATTTATATGTAGTCATGATTTATTCTGCGTGATATTTCACATATGTATTGGTTATGAATGTGAGTGCACATTTATTCAAACTTCATGTGCACTCTAGCTGCCATTCTAACTAAGCTAACCACAGGCCTTAAGCTTCTGAATTTTAAAATATTTAACTTTCACATGAGAATTGTTTGCTTAAATGTTCTCTCCTCTGCAGGTGCAGATGCAAGGCTTCGGTAGTTAGAGCAGGCATTGTTTGTTTGTAGCGTAATTGATGACGCTAGTTACCTTGGATGCTTTGTGTGTTAATAGATGTTGTATCATTAAATAGAAAGCAGAGACCTTTAGGGTTTTATGAGGTACAGACCTCTTATGTGATTCCTCCCACTGTGTAGCTTCATTCTATACTCTTTAGACTTGGAGTGCTTTTATGAAAGACTCCTTCATATTGACAGCTGTTCCTTGCTTCCGATAGAGTACTAGGGTTTCCTGAAGTTAATATAGGGTAGGATAAGTTGGATTTTATTTGAAATACTAATGACTAGGCAGGAGGATCTAATTCTGCAATTAAACCCACAGATTCTCTTTCTCATGTTCTGTATTGCACCTACCGAGGTTTTGGTGTGCTTCCTATTGTTCTGACTGAATTTCATTAGGAGATTTGGATTGAACCCTTAAACTTTATTTAAGAGTCCTGGTCTTATTGTGTGACTATTTGTTACACTGTTATTGTTATTTGAAATTATGTCAACTTCCTCTTACCTCTCAGGCTACTAATAAAAGGTCCACCAATCAAAAGATCCACCGACCAAAAACAACAGAAATAGACAGGCTCTGAGCTCTCTCAATAGATTGGTGCCAAAATTTCACACCTATTAGTGCCTCTGTTATGGATGCTTCAGGCTGGAGACTACTCTCCTGTGAGGAGCTTCTATCTATACAAAGGCTTTGTCTGGAGAACAAGATGGGACACATGAAAGAATCACCCCAAACTGCTTCTGAAAGTGCAGACAGAGAATCCTCTTCTGTTGTCTGCTTTAACTGTATAAAGATAGGGGGCACTGACCCACTTGTTGTTCCAGTTCGAGGTTCTCTTTGACCAAGGAAGGGAGCACTCAGACTCTGCTGTGTAACTAGAGCTGATGTTTGCCTGACAGCTTATCTTTGCAGAGGTGAATGGACATCACCTGGAGCCTTAACTGGAAGTCCATCCACACTGGGGTACTGATGAGTGTGATTTGAGTGCTTGAGGGAACATGAGCGCAGTATCTACAGACAAGGAGGTCCAGTCGGAAATCACTGCATCAATAAAGTGAGCCCGAATGAACTGTGCCACTTTGACAAAAAGTTGCCTGAGTAGACTGTGTAGACAGGGAGAACAAACGGTGCCTGAGCATGTGTGCCACTACAACAGCAATGTCTGCGAATAGACTGTGCCACAACAAAAGTGCCCAAGCGGACTGCATCGCTACATCACTTATTGTGCCATGGTGGGGTCAGCTGTCCTAAGGAGACTGCATCAAGATGGTCCCATGACCTTTGACCCCATGGCCTAAAGCCCCACCTGGCACGAAGCAGGCTTATCGCCAGCCGAAGACCTGCGACCACACTGTAGCCCACGACCCATGACTGTGGCCTTCACTGCTGCCTCTTGCTGTTGCAGCCCATGAGCACCTTCAGCAGGTGTTTCCTCTCATAGGGGGTAGGAGCCACATGCTTGCTGACTCTGTTGCGATGATCATGAGGGCAGCTAAATGAACTGAGTGCACAAATTAGTAAAAGAGGGGTAGTTCCACCCATGCTGTCCGTGCAGAACTTGAACCCGATCAAAGTTGCCCACGCTTCTGAAGCGTCCATATCTATTGCCTGTATCTGTAGCCTTTGTTGTGTAGCAATGAGTTTTTTTGTACATATTAAAGTACTTTTCTTGGACAGTCTGCTATTGCACCGATTATTGTGTTGTATTGTGCTATGCATCTTCCCTGGTACTCTGGTCCTTGCTGCTCCTGGTGGGGCTATCCTAAGATCTAATCTAAGAACCTATAAATGTACTTACCTGCAACTAAGATCAATAAATCATCTTATATAACCTACACCTCGGCGAATGGACTTTATTATTACAGAGTGAACATTGTGTTGAGTTGAGCACCCCCACACTGCCTGCCTGCCAAGCCTGTGTTCATCATTGCTACTACTGAGAGTCAAGTGCTGAACGAGGTTGTACTTGCCACAGATTGCATAGACCTGAAACATCAGGCAAATTTCCCGAGCCCCCACAGCTGATGCCTTGTAGCCCCTGCTTGCACCATGGCCCCCTGAATACACTGACATATTAAAAATAAAGAGCAGCTACCTTTGAACATTTTTGTCTATATTTCCAAGATGGCTGCCACATTGCATCTTGATGCAGCATAGAGGCCATATTGGAAAGATCCTTCCAAGAGATCCGGTTGTAGCAATTGACTTTGCTGATGCTTACAAAATTATGGCTTAAGCACTGAAAAACTAATAACTGTGGCCAGCTTGGAACATCATTTTCTATAATTCCAAGGTGGCCACTGTGGCATCTTCTTATGTGGGCATCTGGTGAAGGGGAATGGTCACGAGATGCCATTACCTATGTAGATTGTGGAATGCAGAATGTTGTGTTCAGAGGCCAAGAGACAGTTGGTATTGAGCCTCGGTGTGTTGGCTGGGGTGTTAAACTACTCTTCGTGTTAAAGCGATTTGAGAGCCTTTTCGTGTTTTTGGAGCATTACAGCCACCCCATTGTGTCTACATGCAGCGTGCTAGATATCTTGGAAAAATAAAAAATAACATAAGATGGCCGGTCACTCTTATTGGTTTGCCAATGCTAGCATTTACAGGCATTGGCGAAGCCAATAACGGTGACCATGGGGAGAGAGGTGGGGGAAGAGAAAAACAAAGACAACGAGATGCAGCAGTGCTCGGTGTCAGAGGAGAGGGAAAACAACGAGACAATGGGAATGCAGGGGGAGTGGGGGTATTTTGAAGGGACGAACGTGGTGAGGAGAGAGACAGGTGAGGTGGTGGAGAGGGGGCAAAAAGCACTCCGAAAGAAACAGGTCATGTGCAAGGAGAAAAAGTGAGAGAGTTGCATGCATCTGCTCTTTGACACGTTTATGAAGTTCAGGTGTTTTGTCCTATGTACTGTTAGCAACCACCATATTTTAGCCATTTGAATGATCATTGCTTTATCAAGTGTGAGGTGTACGATCAGAGCGTCCTAATAGCTTTGTAGTTTTGGTACACATCGAGGATGTCTGCTACTTAATATCATGTTTTAAACTTAAGACCCATTTTATCCGAGGGCAGCCCTGTTTCCTCATTATTTCTTGGCCTCATTTTGATTTTGAGGCAAGACGGTTCTTTCCAAATGTTAAAGCACTGCCAAATCTGCCATTGCAAGCTTCCTATGTCAGACCCAGTCCTGGTAGCCTGATTTTGGAGCCTCTCGTCAGTTTTGTCTGGTTTGGAGTTTGCAGGATTTTTCATAAATGTAGGCAAGAGACTTTATAGTGCACATGGCGTATCTCTCCCCCAAAAGACTCCATACTATTTATCGAGACAGATTGCAGAGCTGTGCCAGGGGCGGGGTGTCAGTGGCAGACTTCACACATATAGTATGGCATTGCCCGGACATCAGGGGTACTGGAAGGATATCCTGGGTAACATTGCAAACTCAACAGGTTGGGTGATCCAATGCACAATTAAACAGTGCATCCTAGGCCTCCTTCCTACTGACTGTACAGAAGGGTCGGCAGACGAATTTGGGTAAGTCACGGTTTTATTTAAGAAGGCTGGATGGGAGAGCACAGGAATAGGTCCTACGCAGAGGACCGCAATCTCCAACTGCCACAACCTACATTCCACTTAGAATGTCCAGCGCGCTACTCTGTTGCCATAGTCATACCACCATGACAACAGAACACCACACTAACCCAAAGAAGAAGCTGAGTAGGCGCTTTGTGATGCTGGGACTTATAGTGGCCAAGCGCCGAACTGCGATAAGATGGATGAGTGCCAAGGCCCCCACTCAAACAGATTTGTGAAGGGACATGGTAGAATGGGCTTGCTCCTAAGAAGTGCATATGCGGAGGTCACGTAGGGATGAGGGGGTGGAAGATGATGTATTAGCCTGGAGTGCTATGACCCAAGCATTAGTGGAATTCACGCAGGGGAATACGTCCAGAACAGATGTACAATTACGTGTTGAGACCGGGACGGCGGTGAATTAGAGTAGTGGGAGGAAGAACACCTACCCACAATAATTAGTTTGGTCTAAGCCATGGGCATTCCAGAATGTGTGAATCGAGGGGGGTGGGTTGAGGGGGTGGAGGACGGGGACCAGATGGTTCCCACTGCTTTATTTGTCCCTATGTCGAGCCACGCTTAAGGAATGTGTTGTATACTTGTGCTTCTCACAAGATGGCCATTTGTGGTCATTAGCCCTTCCTTTGTGTTTCCTCTTCCCCAGCCTCCTAGAATACCTGTGTGCATTCTATCTTGTACTGTTTGAGGATTCCACTCTTGTCAGTTGATGGTCTGGTCAGCTGGCGAGGTGTGCGCTCTGCTGTGTTCCTAATAAACCTATCTTGTAACCTAAAGGAAGTGTCCTGCTGCTTACATTATTATCTACAACATTTTGGCGACGAGGATGGGATTGGGTGGAGGGGATTGTTTATGGTTGTGTTTCTCATTATTCTGTTAATATTACTGGAGGTTTTACAGTACTCTGATTAGATGCTGTTTATCGCCCAGGTAAAAGGGTGAAGTTTGTGCAGAAATGTAACGCAGGCTGCTTATTTAGTCATTTCTCCAGAACCACCTCGAGTGGGGTGGTTGGGCGTTGCCCATGTAGCTATATAGCTTGGGCCTGTAGAATGTATCCTGAGCTGATATTTGTAATACAGTGTACCTGTCGTATATTGACCATGATTGTTGCTTACTTGAAGTGATGATAAAGAAATAAAAAAAAACATGTAGGTAGGAGACGCCTTGTTACAAGTAACTAATGTTATCTAATGCAACAGTAAAGTACGGTTTGTTTTTTTAAAATATAAAAATTCCTGTGTTTTCTGCGATATTGTATTAATTTCATGCCTAAAATGAACACGTTTACCTGAAGTAACTGCTTTTTATTTAATAGTATACAGTACCCCCTGATATGCCAAGCGAAGAGTTAATGATACTACTACAAAAAGTGCGTTTGTTTCGTGTCCTGAGACTCCTGCGGATTGCCAGACTCGTACATTATATCAACAAGCTAAAACAGGTAAATAAAAACAAATGGGTATAACAGTGCAAACGTAAAGAAGAGCTTGCTTGAAGGTGCCTCATAATGCCTTTTAGCAAGACAGTGCATTTTATTTGTATGATTTCGAATCAAAGCTAACTTATGCTGTACAAGGGTTTATGTACTTGTATAACACACAAATCTGTTAAATGACTTTTAAGAGTAACTTGATGTTGTCTACATTGGGGTTACAAGTTTTAGAATTACTTACAATTATTCAACTATATAAGTTTGGCTAATGTCATTGTGGGTTTTTTTATGTACTGCATAGAAAGATTGGAGGGGCACAAGAGTCTTTGGGCCCGAGTTAGATCTTGGCAGACGGGTTGCTCCATCACAACAGTGATGGACATCCCGTCCGCCGAAATATAAATCAATAGGATCTAAATCAGGCTCTTAGTGACAAAACTCAGCCTTCGACATTTTAATATTGTTCAAGCGGCTTTGGAATGACTAACCAATGCTCAAAATATGGTAATAAATATGTCACTGGTTTAAAATTAATTTAGTTTTCTTGCAACATCTCAATGCACATCGCCGAGCACAACAATAAGGTTACAATACAGTGTGCATGGCAGTGTTTCTGAAGAGTTTTTATTTCAAAACCAGTCACTGCATCATTGAGAAGTATGTGTATGTCTATCTATCTAACTATCTATCTATCTATCTATCTATCTATCTATCTATCTATCTATCTGTAGATAGATTGATATATATATATTTATATATCAAGCTCCAAACTCCACAAAGTGAAGAGAACGCACTCATATGAGAGGTGAAAATAACTCGGTTTTTATTTACCGGGTCACCAAACAAACAAGACGCGTTTCGACTCGCGCCTTTTTCGACTGATAATCCGTCAGCAGCTTCGCCATGTTTATATTTACAAATGCGTGTGTCCCATTACGCTTTACATTAATAGAAATAGAGAACGGACTGTTTCATCAGATAACTCGGCGATCACCGCCATCTTACAGTGACTTTGTGCCCCTTGAGAAACAATATTTCTTAACAAAACAGTATTGTCTCCCATGCTTCTCATATGGCAGAATACAGAAAATCAATCATAATTCATTCTCACTGTTTTACAATAATATTGCGTCATTCAACTCTATGAGTTAATTATATTTCACCCGGACCTGCCGGTAATGCATGAATTAGAGCCATTTTTTAAAAATAATTTAATGTGGGCTTCACATATACATAGTCACATTGCATAAGATGAAAAAAGCTATTTACTTACCAAAACCTATATGGAATCATTCTTAGACAGTCATCACGCTCTATATGAGCATATATCTATATGATAGATCAAATTAAATATTACGTAATTGGGACAACTGCAAAATATAATCAAACTTCAAAATAAAATTGCGGACATGTATGATCAATTTACTAATCTAAGTGCACAAATGCTATATAGAGGATCTGTAATGTCATCTGTATCTTTCTCTCTAGCCTAGATGAATTGCTATCTCCTCTTCTGTTTTGAGGCCTGTGGGTACCCTTGTCTGGAGGTCTACAATAAATCTTGATTCCAGTCTACGTAGTTTGAGTTCTCTGTTTCCCCCTCTTTCATGTGGCGGAACGTGATCCAGGCAATAGAATCGTAATAGATTTCTATTGCTCTGATGGTATTTGGCAAAATGTCTTGCTACTGGATACGTTAAATCGTTCTTCTCAATTGCCCTCGCATGTTCTAAAATTCTCCGCTTGGTTGGGTGGATAGTGCTGCCTATGTACATCAATTTGCATGGGCATATCAGGCAATAGATACAGTAGGGGGTATTGCAAGTTAGAAATGTTGTTATGGGTCTTGGTTTCTTACATCCTGGCACTTCATATGTTAGGGTTTTTGGGCTGTTTTTACAAGCCTTGCATTTAGTGCAAGGAAAAAATCCTGTCAGATCACTGATTCGGGGATTACTGGGCACTGTTTCAAAATGACTTTGCACTAAGGTGTCTTTTAATGAACAACTCCTTCTATATGTGATTTTAGGATAGTCTTGCAGGCTCTTGCCGATGATAGAGTCAGTTTTAAGAATGTGCCAGTTACGTTGGATACCTTCTGTGACTCATTGGAGAAGGTGGTGATTAATCTAAATTCTTGATTTGCCTTTTCTTTCTGTTCTACGGTTTTCTTCTTATCGCTCAGAAGGCAATTCCTTGAGATCTTATCTACGCTTTCTAATGTTTTATTGAGTAGCGTCTCAGAATATCCCCGTGCTTTGAATCTTTCTACAACTTCACTCAATGCCTGTTCAAAATCCTGTTTCCTTGTACAGTTCCTTTTGAGGCGTAAAAGCTCTCCATAGGGAATACTTTCTTCAATGGATTGGGGTGACTACTATGTGCTTCTAAGATGGCATTCCCTGCAGTCGGTTTACGGAATAGGGGTTGCACATATCTGACCATCTGCAATAAATACTTTTAGGTCCAAATAGTTCACTTCAGTTGCACTAATATCTCCACTGAAATACAAATGAACTGTGTTATCATTCAAAGCTTTGATATATTGTTCAACATCTTCTCGAGGTCCCTTCCATAGAATAAATAGATCGTCTATGTAACGGTACCAGCCTACAATGCAGGATACCCATCTACTGTTGGTGTCAGCCCATGCCACCTGCTTCTCCCACCAGCCCACGAACAAGTTTGCGTAGCTGGGGACGAAGCAGGTGCCCATGGCTGTGCCCTTTATTTGTCTGTACAATTGTTTGTGAAACAGAAAGATATTGTTAGTGAGGCAAAATGTAAGGAACTCGACTAGCATCTCATTATGTTCAGCAAATTTCAATGACCTGCCCGCGTTTGTTGGTGGACCGGAGCTCATATATATATATATATATACATATATATATATCTTTCTGAAGCCCCCGCTGTGTCCCTCCGATTGCTTCCTGGTGGAGAGGTCGTTTTTGGTGATATTTTGCGTACTAGCCGCTGGTGCGCTGAGGTGACCCGTCCAAAAAGTGTCAGGAGTTTCATGGGCAAAAACGAAGGTGACTCCAAGGTATTGGATTTCTCCGAGACCGCCGCATCCAAAGAATGCAATGGACTGCTGTGAAGACACAGTTCGTGACTGCACGGAGAGATGGAAATCACTATATTGCTGTCTCCAGTTCAGCAGGACTTAGGCTGATGTGGCTGGACGTATGGGGGCCAAGAAAGAGGATTATGGCAGAAACATCGGACTTGCATCTACATGCGCACCAGAAAGCGTTTAACTTTATATTTTTCAGCACTCACTATGAGAAATTTGGCGACCGTTTGGAAACACTTACCGAGCAAGCCGTCAGGGTGCTTGCTGGGAGATGTAGTTCACCGATGTGGGCTGCATCAATGCTCCAATGAAAATTTGGCCCAGCTGACCTGTCACCAATGGGGAAAAAGCTAAACATTTAAAACTGCGTTGGGAGCTACTGCCCGGTGTGAAGGCATTTGATAAAGGCACACCTGGCGAAACGCGTCATGCCATTGCAATAAAGAATCTTTCTGAAGCCCCCGCTGTGTCCCTCCGATTGCTTCCTGGTGGAGAGGTCGTTTTTGGTGATATTTTGCGTACTAGCCCCTGGTGCGCTGAGGTGACCCGTCCAAAAAGTGTCCGGAGTTTCATGGGCAAAAACGAAGGTGACTCCAAGGTATTGGATTTCTCTGAGACCGCCGCATCCAAAGAATGCAATGGACTGCTGTGAAGACACAGTTCGTGACTGCACGGAGAGATGGAAATCACTATATTGCTGTCTCCAGTTCAGCAGGACTTGGGCTGATGTGGCTGGACGTATGGGGGCCAAGAAAGAGGATTATGGCAGAAACATCGGACTTGCATCTACATGCGCACCAACAAAGCTTTTAACTTTATATTTTTCAGCACTCACTATGAGAAATTTGGTGACCGTTTGGAGACACTTACCGAGCAAGCCGTCAGGGTGCTTGCTGGGAGATGTAGTTCACCGATGTGGGCTGCATCAATGCTCCAATGAAAATTCAGCCCAGCTGACCTGCCACCAATGGGGAAAAAGCAAAACATTTAAAACTGTGTTGGGAGCTACTGCCCGGTGTGAAGGCATTTGATAAAGGCACACCTGCCGAAACGCGTCATGCCATTGCAATAAAGAATCTTTCTGAAGCCCCCGCTGTGTCCCTCCGATTGCTTCCAGGTGGAGAGGTCGTTTTTGGTGATATATATATATATATTACCAGTAGGCAGTTATAGTTAGAACCTAGTTTCCATGGGAAAAGCGTTATTGGATTTGCCAATATCTTTGGCGCCGTTTGACGAATCTTCGCGAAATTTTCAAATATAATGACCCTCTCCGGTCAGCTCCTGCCTTGAAAGTTTCAGGGTGATTCGTCAAGCGGGGGCCGAGAAAAAAGGGGGGTCCCAAAACGCGTTTTCTCCATGTTAACTTCCATAGGAACTTTTGTCGCGGCTACAGCCCGAACTGCTGAACGGAATTACACCAAAATTGGCAGAGAGGTAGCTCTTGGTCCAGAGTGCAATCTTTGCTTTAAATGGTGTAAATCCGTTCAGTAGTTCCTGAGAAATTTAAAAATAAAAAAATTAGATATCTGGTGACCACGGTGGATCCGCGAACCCTCCCGAGCATGAGCTTCATTCTGATTGGCTGGCAACACTCCAAACTAAGAAGTGTTGGCACCATCGTGTGACTCAGTAAAACCGAGTCACAAGAAAAAAGGGAAGAAAATGGTTAAAAAAAAAGAAAAGGGGGCAGGGTAGAAACACCCTGACCCCCTAGGCCTGCTCAGGGTGTCCCACAGGGGCGTGGCTCCCCTCCTATTATTTAAAAAAATATATATACATAAACATAGGGCCATGCCCCGGGGGATGATGTTCCCAGGGCCGAAATCGGCCTCGGGAAGGGGGCCGCGCGGACCCCTTCCCATTTTTTTAAAAAAAAGCATAAAATATGTCAAAGGACCTGAGGGATGGGGTCCCCAGGGCCCACAAAATATTATGAGAAGGGGGGCCCTTCTAAGAAAAAAAAAAAGGGGAAAAAAACGGCATCTTGCCGGAGGCCCCGCCCCCTCCCTGCAGCACACTGCAAACACACCTCCTGGCACATTGTGGGTTGGGGGATTAAGTCCCCTAGATCCTTAAAGGTCCTTAGGGGCCAACTAGCCCTCCAGGTATCTCCAGTAAGCTCCACACAGTGGGATTGCTGAGAGGTGGTCCAAGGCCATGCCCCTTTTTACACCACTCTGCAAATGTGCCTCTTGGCGCACTGCTGGTGGGGCGATGAGGTCCACATGTGTCCTGAGGACATCAGGACTAAAGTGGATTTCATCCCCCGAGCAGCAGTGCGCCAGGAGGCCCGTTTGCAGAGTGGTGTAAAAGGGGGGCGTGGCCTCGACCACTCTCAGCAATCCAGCTGTGTGGGGCTTACTAGTGATAACAGGAGGGCTAGTTGGCTCCCAGGGACCCTCAGGAGGGAAGGGGACTTCATCCCCCAACCAAGAGCGCACCAGGGTGCGCGTTTGCAGAGTGGTGCAGAAAGGGGGCGTGGCCTGTGTCCACCTCTCAGCATTCCCACTATCTGGGGCTTACTGGAGGTTTCAGGTAGGCTAGTTGGCCCCTAAGGACCCCCAGCATCGAAGGGGACTTTAATCCACATCCAAGAGCGCGCCAGGGAGCGCGTTTGCAGAATGGTGGGCAAAGGGGGCGTGGCCGGCTATGAGAACTTACCAGTGCTACTGTGTGGGACTTACTGGAGGTAATAGGAGGGGTAGTTGGCCCCCAAGGACGTCCTTGGGGGCCAACTACCCCTCCTGTTACCTCCAGTAAGTGCCACACAATGGTATTGCTAAGAGGTCTTCGGAGGCCACGCCCCCCCTTTCTCCACCACTCTGAAAATGCGCCTCCTGGCACACTACGGGTTGGGGGATGAAGTCCACTTTACTCCTGAATGACTTTGGAGGCCAAGAAGCCCTCCTGGTACCTCCTGTAAGTCCTACGCAGCGGAACTCCTGAACACTGGTCGGAGGCCCAGCCTCCTTTCTGCACCACTCTGCAAACGCGACTACTACGTTATAGTTATAAATTAGCATTTAAAAAACCTTAGAAATTCATTGAAAAAAACATAGGTTTCAGGGTCGTTACAGTTAGTAATTAACATTTAAAAAACCTTAGAAATTCACTGAAAAAACCATAGGTTTCAGGGACGTTATAGTTAGTAATTAGCATTTAAAAAACCTTAGAAATTCACTGAAAAAACAAGAGGTTTCAGGGATGTTATAGTTAGAAATTAGCATTTAAAAAACCTTAGAAATTCACTGAAAACACCACAGGTTTCAGGGACGTTATACTTAGTTGGACATTTCACTCGTACAAAACCAGAGAAATTCGGCCGTTGTAGTTAGTTGAGCTAACTATAACTTGCGCCCCCGCAATGCACTGCTGATGACGTCACATATGACATCACTCATGACATGGTCAGTGACATCACTGACGACATCTCAAATGACATCACTGATGACATCATCCAGTGACTGTGTGTTTCTGAAAAGTTTAAGTATGTTTTATATATATATATATATATATATATATACGCCAAGGTGTATTGAAGAATGAGTGGGTGTATAAGTGTCTGAATGGATGATTTAGTAGGTGCGTGACTGACTGTATAAGTGAGTGATTAAACATGTCTTAGTGAATGCATGGGTGAGTGACTAATCTATGTGAATGACTATATCAGTCTGTCAGTTGGTGTGTAAGTGGCTGCATGGGTTGGTGAGTAGCTACATGAGCGTCTATATGGGTTAATGATTGGTTGTCTGAGTACCTGTATGGGTGTCCGAGTGTCTGTGTGGGTGGGTGGGGGTGTGTAACTCCCTGCATGGATGTGTGACTGAGTGATTCAGTGGGTGTATGTGTTTCATGAGTGCGTCTGCGTGGGGCTGTATGGGTGAGTGAGTGTGCGTATGGCTGTGTTGGTGAGTGAATGGATGTCTCAGAGGTATATGTGTGAGTAACAACATATGTGAAAGGCAGTATATGTGAGTGTTGGAGTATATAACTGACTATATGTGAGAGTGAATGATTGTGAGAGTGGCTGTATAGATGAGTGTGTGCTTGTGTCAGTGATTGTATAAGTGAGGTGATGTGTGTATAACTGTATAGGTGAGTAAATGGCAGTGTGATTGACTCTTTGGGTGACTGACTAGGTGTGTGAGTATTTATGTAGATGAGTGGCAGTATCTGAGTATCTGTATGGGTGTATGAGTGCATATATCAGAGGCTGTATTGATGAGTGACTGCGTGTATGAGTGACTGTATCGGTGAGTGAGTGGATGTGTGTAGACCTATGAATCAGTGAGTGAGTATGTACTAACTGGTATTGGTGTGTCTATGGTTTCGAGAATGGTAGTCTGGATTTTAGAGTGGGTGTATGAAAGGTTATATTAGGGTGTGAGGAGGTACATCAGATATTAAGTGGATGATGTCATCAGTGATGTCATCATTGATGTCATTTGAGATGTCATCAGTGATGTCACTGACCATGTCATGAGTGATGTCATATGTGACGTCATCAGCAGTGCATTGCGGGGGCGCGAGTTATAGTTAGCTCAACTAACTACAACGGCCGAATTTCTCTGGTTTTGTACGAGTGAAATGTCCAACTAACTATAACGTCCCTGAAACCTGTGGTTTTTTCAGTGAATATATATATATATATATATATATATATATATACACATACATACATATATATACATTTATATGTATATACACACACACATATTTGTATGTGTGTGAATACATATATGTGTATATATGTATAAATATTTTATATATATATGTATATCTACACATATATTCTTCATGCTAATTGTGGGCAACCAAAACGTTTCAAATGGAGCATTCCATATGGTCAGTTTTTAAGAGCTCGAAGAATCTGTTCCACGCCCTTACTGTGGTCCCCAGATTGGTGGCCTAACAATTTAGGTCCCGCCCCTACTCCAAAAGCAGTGGTGAAAAATCTAGGTGTGCATTTAGATCAGAAACTTTCTATGAAAGTGCAAGTTACAGCCACCGTGAGCTCTTGTTTCTTTACATTAAGTCTCCTGAGGAAGGCTTTTCCTTTCCTCCCTTTGACAGTCAGGAAAACTCTACTACAGGCCATTGTGGTAAGTCGCCTTGACTACTGCAATGCCCTCTTAATCTCAGCCACTGAAGCATCACTCAACAGACTCCAGGTGGTTCAAAACACCGCCGCCCGATTGGTTTCTAACTCCCCAGCCAGAACCGCTTCCTTGCCCCTACTCCAGGGACTTCACTGGCTGCCTTTTCGGAAGCGGATTCGTTTTAAAATCTGCTGTATAGTGCATAAGGCACTTCACGGCAACGCTCCCAGTTATCTTAGCAATAGACTTATACGTTATCAGCCCTCTAGAATACTCCGTTCCGGATCGAAATCGCTCCTTGTGGTTCCTCGGATAAAGAAATCACGCACAGGGGGGAAGGCCTTCTACCATCTGGCCCCCTCATACTGGAATCAACTTCCTCTTCATCTTCGTGAATGCACCAACTATTTGCAATTCCGTCGATTTCTCAAAACCAAACTTTTCCAGATCTCCTTGATGACTTTGTAACTTCTCTTCAGTCCCCCTATGCTGACCTAATAGCATTTCCATAGCGCGGAGATACCCCTTTGGGGGTGATTCGGGCGCTCTATAAGACACATAAATAAATACATAAATAATGAAATACAAATAATGAGACAAAGTTTGTAGATATCTGAATGAGGTTTTTAATGTTGCCATAAATAGAGCGAGATCTAAAAATAGGGAATCTCTTTTGTATAATGATGATGGATTAATGAAAAGAGAGAGGAAAAATAGAAGATCTCAGGAGGATACAAAGTGTCAGATCTTTATGGAATAAAATATGGCACAATCAGATTTTCAAAAGATCCTACGATGGAGAAATATATATGTTTCTCCATCGTACGATCTTCATTAACAGTGTGCAGACCCCATACATGAAGTTCACTTCCAAGGAAAAAAAGATCAAAGAATGTCTTCGTCCATGAATTTATGTATAAATCTAAGGGTGGAAGCCTAAAAATGACTCATGTCTTCAGATTATGTTCATAGAACTCCATTGAACTGCATTTGCAGCCTGTATGCAGTTTTAAACTGCCAATTCGACCTGGTAAAATAAACCCCTTGGCAGGCCTAAAACTCCCTATTTAATACATATAAGTCATCACTAAGGAAGGCCCTAAGTAGCCCCTAGTGCCGGGGCATTGTATATAAAAAAGTTGGACATGTACTTTTACGTTTTACAAATCCTGGTAATCAAAAACTCACAAATTTGTTTGTCACTACTGTGAGGCCTACTTGTCCCAAAGAATTGGGTTACCTTATTACATTTAATAGGTAATAACTTTTGTTTGAGGGCGGGTAGAAATGCTATGTTTGGTGTCTAACGAATTGTAATTTAAAATCCTCTTTAATGGTAAAGTCGGATTTTAAGTCATTATTCTGAAAATGGCACTTTTAGAAAGTTGGCATTTTCTTCTCCTAACCATTTGGTACATGTATCTGTTACCGGGGTCACATGACTAGGTGTAGTTGGCAATTGGCATTATGTATTCCTTCCAGACAGCCACACAATAGAGGGACTGGGTGTTGGCAGGATGGACCATCCTAGCAGGATTGGGGAGCAAACCTGTGCACAGCCCCACTTGCACTTCAAAGACACTGCCTCAGCTCACACACACAAAGAACTTCACTCCAGCCCATTATGACTGCAGACAGACTGGGACCAGGGCAGGGAGGCAGGAAATGCCAGACACATTTATAGGGGTAAAACTTCAAGCGTTTCTACCACTTCAAAGCGAAAGCGGGCAGCAGGTATAAAATTAAGACTAAGAAGATTCTACCACTTTACAATGTATCCTTCCTTGTTTGGAAAGTTATGATGATGGTGGTGGGAAATTGTGTTAAACCCAAGAATTTGTTATGGGAAACACTATGGGGCCGACTCCGATCTCGGCCGGTAGGGCACCGAATCGGATTCGGCTTAACCGGATCCGATTCGGAGCCCCCTTTCCCGACCGATTCGTACGTGCGTCCGGCCGATTGAGTACGATGCGAGCGCACGCGAAATCGCCGGCCGACTTGTTCGCGGGTCTGAAGTGCTCCGACCGACTCACACGGACACGACTCGCACCGCGCTATGGAGTCGTTCCCCGGCCAGGCAAGTACGATGCGCGCCACGAGCAGTCCGACTGACTCGCGCCGTCCGGCTCGAAAGAGCAGTCGGAGCCGCACTTTGGGGGTCCGTGTCGGACCCCCCTGTACGCGTAGCCGCGCGAGTCACACACAGGGGGGACCTATGGGTCCCCCCTACCTGTGCATGTACGCCGCGAGTCGCTTCGAGGCGTACCCGCTGTAGGGGGCACCCTTGTTCGCCTCGCACCCATTGGGTCAATGGGAGCCCGCGTACGCGTTGTACGTCCGGCTCCCATTGACTCAATGGGAGTCCGACCGACTCGAGTCCGATTGCATGCGTGCGCATCGTACTCGTTCGGTCGGACTGCCAGAGTCCGATTCAATCGGAAATCTCTCCGGGTCCGGCTCGGTCGGAGAGATTTCCGGCCTGAATCGGAATCAGCTCCTATGTGTTTTTATAATACCCCTCACACACTAAGAATCCCTCAGTGTCATGCTTCATCATGGGGGTCTTCCCGTCCCTCTACGGGGCGGGGCGCGCTGCAACCTACAAAGACGCGGGAGCACTTAGTTCAGTGAAAAAAATTATGTGTAGTGCGGAGGGAGGAGTGGTAGGGTCAGGAAAGATAGTGGTGCAAATTAAAAGTTGCCTGGCTAGTAGAAAAAATAAACTTTATTCGCTTCCCTAGCTGGAAACATTAAAAATTGGGGAGACGTAGGGGGTATACTATAATGAGTTGCCTCCTACTAGGTCAACATGTTTCAAAAGCCATCCCCTTGGCTTTCTTCTTCAGGACCGTGCGTGAGCCCTACTTCACTCACACATTTAATATGTGTAATTAGTGTGCCTAAATGATATTCAGCCACAGTTCATGCTCAAATTAAGCATGCAAAAAAACATACCCATTTGGTATCTTTTATAACACTATTTATAGGAACTTATGGCCTCATGAGCTGTCACGGAAGGGGAGGGCGCCTGTAGTCAAACAATCGTCAAGGCTGCACACTCTCCGGTAAATACCTTCTGGTATTTACCGGAGAGTGTGCAGCCTTCCCCTTCCGTGACAGCTCATGAGGCCATAAGTTCCTATAAATAGTGTTATAAAAGATACCAAATGGGTATGTTTATTTTTCCTACTAGCCAGGCAACTTTTAATTTGCACCATTTAATTTAATGTCCAGAATCAAACTGACATATTCCTTCAGGTTTGGTCACCTTTCTTGAATATGAATAGTGGTATTGATATTGATGTTAATACCCCCAAGGCTACTATTTCTCTACCTTAGTCCAATTATGTTCTTCCCCTTTTACCCTTTACTCTTTCCCACCCCTGGTTATCCTATCCTATCTTATCTTATTCTATCTTACCCTATCTTATCTTATCTTCTCTTCCCTTATCTCACCACATATTATACTATTTAATATCTAACTTCTTTCCTATACCTGTGCACATTATTATCTCAAAACCCCCTTTCTTTTTTTTTTTCCGCCTCCCCTTTTTTCTTATTCTTATATTTATTCAATTCTTTATTTACGTAATTATTCACATATATATTCTATTTTTTAACAAATAGTACTTATCACCTATATATTTCTGCTTATAATGTATTCATTTCTCTACTATGAATTGTTACATGTTGAATGCTATTATCATTATTGTTCCTGTGATGAATGTTTACAAAAATGCTAATAAAAAAATTACAAAATAAAAAGAATGTATGCAGCACACTTACAGTAATAAAGTGAAAATACAATACAAGAAAAATCCCACAACGATTTAGAAAAACAGAGTACATTTCAATAAATCGTTTGACACCAAAACAACAAAAATCCAATTATTAGAACCAGAGTTATACATTTTTTAAGTTTAAGGCCAAAACTAGCACCTAAGATTGAAGCACCATCAGGGTTCATATAGTCGCGCCAGACCGAGTCAAAGTTGAAAAATAAGGCCGAAGTGTGGATTGGGCCCAGTTGGCACTTGCTTTTCGACTCAGAAGAAATTCTGACAAAAATATTCTGAGAAGGGAAAGTTCAGCAGATCAACGCAGCAGGCAATGTCTGAGGAGGAAGCGTTGTTTTTCTAGGAGCCACTGGACAAAGTTGCGGTGAAGATTTCTACTTTCAGACTTAGTCACCTTTATTGGAAGTCGAAAATCTCCAGCGGGACGAAGCTAGAGCTGCAGCTGGCGAGGGCACCACGGAATTAAATACCTCTTTGCCGAAGGACTGCTGAACAGGATTTGCTGCTGCAGAGAAGAACGTAGCAGGAGCTTCCGTAAAGTCAGGCCGACAATTTCTTTGTGTGAAGGCAGAGCACAGCCTATTCAGCTGCAAGTGGGGCAGTGCCCAGCTCCGCCCCCATCCTGTCAGTTGATGGCCCATCCAGGCACACTGCTATTGTTGGACGTCTGGGAGGAATAAACAAAGTTCAACTGCCAGCTACACCCAGTCATGTGACCCAGGAACAGGCTGCAGGCACCAGATGATTAGGGCAGGACCCTACACCAACTCTCAAAAGAGAGATTGGTTTCATGATTGAAGAAATATTATTGTGTGGCTGGATCTCAGAAAGAGAGTCAGTGTTTCCAGAAAATAAAGACGCAGTGACCCCTTATTTCTACACTCTCCAAAAATCCACAAGAACAAAGTTCCCCCACTAGGATGTCTGATCGTTTTGGGTAAAGGTTCCATTTTAGAACTGCACTTACAATTTTGCGACTTTTTTCTATGCCAGATAGTCCAGAGCATACCAAGTTATTTGAGAGACACCTAAGATCTTCTCTGTCTCCTATGAGATTTGGAATTTGACCCAAGGATCAACTTCTTATAGGCTTAGATATTAAGAGGCTGTACTCGAGCTTACCCAAAGGAAAGACATTGGAGGTAATTGAAGAGGTCCTTTTTGAAACACCTTGGAGTTATTCAGCCCCCAAGACATTTCATTCTGGAATGTGCTAAAATGGTCTTAACAAAGAATTTCTTTGAATTTGAAGATGCTCTCTATTTACAGACCCACTTAACATCAATGGGGAGTTCCTTCACCTTTAGTATAATGGTTCTCTGTAGTGGCAGATCGCGCAGGCAAAGACAGTGAGGCAAGGTGGGAGCGGGGCGGTGAGCGCAAGGTAAGTGGTTTTATTTATTTACTTTTCACTATCATGTCGTATGTCGAATTCCACTACCCCTCACCCCTCCCCCTCACCGCCCCACTGTGCTTACCTGTGCGAGCCACGACTGGTTCTATGTATCTGTATACAATCTTAAAAAGAAGAACATACTATCTGAGGTGAACCCATTTAGAGAAAGGATGAGAGTATGGAAATGATACAATGAAAATTTAGTGGTGATCTGGGATGGAAATAGAGAGACAACTAATGACTTTTTTCTTTGGTTAAATTCCTCAGATGAACATTTGAGATTCGCACATGCACCCCAACGCACCCACATACACACACACACAGTAGATAAGATAACAAAAAACTCACATTCTTTCACATCAAGATTTTTCCAGAGCAAGGTAGACTGAGCACAGTGACATATGAGAAACCCTTAACAAAAACCAACTTATTGAACTTTGATAGCTTCCATTCAAGGCCTACAAGAGAAAACTTGCCATACAGCCAGTGTATTCGAATAAGGAGAAATTGCACTAATCTCCAAGCCCACAACAAACAAGGATAGGTCATAGCAGACACTTTGATAGATAGGAAGTATCCCAAGAACATCATACTAAAAGCTATGAAAAGGCCAAGGAATAATAACAGGGAAGCACTCCTGGAAAACACAGTACGAGAAAAAAAGGTGATAGATTAATATGAGTGACTACATACTATGCAGCTTCAAACTACAGCAAGAAAATAATTAATAGAAACTGGTTAATACTTAAAACAGGTCATCTCAATCTTAAAAAAACCTATGTTCTCCCACAAAAGAGGCTGAAGTTTAAAAGACATTTTGGTTCATACAAGACCTCACAGGACTGAACCAAAACCAGCAACCAGGACCAATATGTGGGGTCTCCCTAGCATGGTGGATCATTTCCCTTCTGGTAACTGCAGCGTATGCCCCCTCACAGAGCCAGATAATATATTGGACCTAAGCTTAGGAAATCCCTGTACCCTGCGTAAGCATACCAATTGTAACTCAGCACATTTTATGTATGATATCCTGTTCCTGTGGACTGAGTTACATTGGAATGTCTTGCAGAAAAGTAAGAACACCATTATGTGAGCACCGCAGCCATTTGCAGTAGAGGTGGAACACAACTCAAATGGAAACCAATTATAATACAAAGGGAGACAGTGTGAATGATCTGCAGTGGGTTATTTTGGAAAAGATTAACAACTTCACAAGTAATGGTGAACGTACCTCTATATGAGAAGGAAAAACAGTGGGTTCAGCGATCAGCCACGGACAATACTGAACTAAATGACGAGATCTCTTGGAGCCATTATTACAGATGACAAGAGACCCCTGGAATTTAGGGAGTTAGGAATCACACCTTTTTTTGGGAAACAACACAGACATAACCATCAGTGACAAAACTGCCACTCGCCCTACAACATATTCTCAGTAATTTCTAATGACACACTGATTTTACATTTTTGAATCACGCACTGTAAAGTATAGCAAATCATCAAACTAATCTATACTCACTGCGTCAATAAGCATTATCAAGTGAACTAGTGAGAATTGCAGAAAAAATGAAGAAAAAGTGGCTGAAGAGTTGAATTTTGAACAAAATTCACAACTAAATATGAAATAATAGCAGCGAAGCATCCAACGCTTAAGAACAGATTTTTTCTGACACCCCTCCCATATAGTTTTTCAATAACATAGGCTGTCAATCATTACTAAAAAGAAATACGGTCATCACACAATGTTAGAAAATGGCCTGAATGGTGCAGGAAGAGAGAACTAGGTTGAAAAAACAGCCCACCCACTGTGACGCATCAGGTTGTCACTTGATAAGAAAAAGCACGTTTTTTGGGAAAATACTCAGTTTCGTCTCACCAGATCTACAGTTGAGGGGCTGGAGAATGTCAATTTTAAACGTGTTATACAAAAATGAAAGCTTATGTGCACAGACCATTGTGAACTCCACAACACCCACTCCTTGGCTGAAGGGAGACTAATGCTTCAAACTGCATATAAAGTCACATCTAAAAATTAAACTCAATATGTATATAAGCCTAAAATTGTAAAAAGCATAATAATGCACTTTAATAATGAAGCATAATAAAATCCAAATTGCTTTTTAAATAATATGAATCTAAAAAGCATACAATTTATAAATGCATAAAAGCAAAACAAAAACAAAAAGTGCCAAATTAAAAATCCTGAAAACTCCAGGAATGTTCTACATGTCCCAAGAGCCATTCGGAACCATAATAGAACCAGTTTCTGAAGACAATGTTCCTGTTGTGGCCTGGACCGCAAGTTCCAAAGAACAAACATGGTAATTTCCAACCCAATTATCAGCCTTTGATGGTGTGGCAGCCGGTAGTGAAGCTGCAGAGGAGGAGCCAGGATTTGATAACCCAGGAGCAGTAGCATTGAGGCAAGGCTCATAGTATGCATTCTGCAGCATCGCTGAATGCTTTGGATTGCACTAAAAATGAATCCTCAGTGCACACATCTGCAGATCAATATCTGTAGATTGAACCAATTGTATTACAAGGCATATATCCAGAGCACACTCGAAAGTGCACATTAGACAGCAGAACACAGGCTATATGCAATGTAACCATACAGGTCAAAAGGACAAAGACCAGTTTTCATGCAATTCTTGAAGCAAAGGAGCACCAAAATACTGCATCATACATTCACGACACAGCAGCACATGTGGTAGTTCCATTGCCATTTGGAACCGAGGTGGAACATCCATTGCGGAGAATTAAAAATAGGACAAAAATCCCAACAATTAGGAAAAGTACCATAGGTATTCCTCCAAATGCGCTGGAAATCAGAGAGTGTATAAAAGATAGAATCACTCAGAAGACAGTCTAGAATGTGCTAACAGAGTCAGACCCAATCACTTTAAAAAAGTGTAATACCCCTGCTGTATTAGATGTATTACATTTGTGGTGCTCAAGTTCCCCAAAATGTTGTGGTAGGTTAGTGTATAGTAGCGACTGTATTTCGGAGGAAGACCTTGAAACTTGGAGATCAAATTCTCTCCTGCAGATGTTAAAGAAACCTCCTTCTGAAACAATAAGGCTTTTCGTCTGCTCAACTTATCAAAGTTCACTTTAAAAATAGCTATTGAAGGCCAAACTGTCACTTCTTGGATGGCACGTGCAGGTGGAAACAACACATTGGTAAAACTAGACATAACCCTAGAAACCGTCACCACCTAGGGTACTCCCAGTTTCATCCCATAGCAACCTTGATCGTTCAGAACCAAATAACTTCCATTTGAGAGTAATCTGAATGCCGGCCAAATCAAGGCAGGTGGGGCACCTTTCAGATAACATGCTTAGTTGGCCATCAACGCGTTACAAGCGTCATGAAGTGTGACCTCCTTGAAAACAAGAGAATGGGCAAATGAAGTTTCACATTCATTTCCACTGAGAAGCACCTCAGTTTCTCCATTCCTACATATGAAATCAAAGTCTGAAGTGCTGCCTTTGCAGCTTCATCAGCCAGTAAATCCCAGCAACATGTATTACTGCACGTTGATGACCCTATGTATTACATGAGCTTGTGGCAAACATTCTTTAAATTTGCCACCTTTCCCTAAAGCAGTTTAGGCTTGCTAGTATTCCCTTTGAGTCTGTGAATCCATTCTGGCACAAATAGCGTAAATACTCATTAAAAGGCTGGACACAATAATATGAATTGCACACTATGAGTGTGGGGAATTCAGGGTCTGTATTTTCCAGTGCCAGAATTAGAGCTTTCGAGTTCAGCTAGCTGTGCAGTACAATCACCCAAGGATTGCGTAATCGTTTTAAGAGGCTGGACAATGAAGTCATACTGGTCAAGAGGCAAAACGTCATTGAGCACAGGGTATTCTTGTTCATATTGTAGTAATTCTTGTGTTTGTAGAGCAGGGTCAAAGACTTAGGGGCCGATTCCGATTCGGGCCGGAAAACATACCGACCGACTCGGTACGGGAATTTAGTCCGACCGACTCGGACCGGCGCCGTACGACCCGGGTAGTACGATGAAATGCATGTGAAATCCGACAGACTCGGACGGAATACAAAACGACCGACCGAGCCGGACGGAAACAAGCCATCCGGCCGGGAAATCACGGGAAACGAACCGACAGACACGCACCCGGATTCAACCCGAACGAAACGTACCCGCGAACTCCGACCCGCGTAGTACGATGCTGTGCGTGCAAAACACGACCGACTCGCCCGGAGCACAAGCCGTACGACCGACACGCACACAAAACCCAGCCGAAGCAACCAATACTCCGCGACCGACTCGTACGCCGCATATGAAACCAAGCTGACACACAGCGGGAACGAGTCGGACAAGATCGCACCAGACAACTGCAGCGTCCTACTCGGACACAACAACAACTCCTACATGCACCAAAAACACCAAGGAATTTTTTTTTAAAAAGGGCCAAACAAGCAACCACAAAGCCAATAAATACAGGGAGGAAAAAAAAATGGAACAAGGACACACCTCCAACTCCACCTACATAAAGGCCACAAATCCCTACCATGATCCTTTGCAAATTCCACTGACCTGCCAGCACAGAACACCATCACACAGCAACCACAGACACACTCACAGCTCATACATCACACAAGCCACACACCATCACCACACTTACAAATAGCACCCTCATACACACCCAGCTAAACCTACACTCACACACCCCCACTTGCACACACACACACATCAATCACCACCACCACCCATCACCATGCCCCCAAAGAAGAACCATAAATTCCTAGATAGTGAATTTGGAAGTCCTGGTAGACGAGATCCTGAGGGTAGAGCCACAGTTGTTTGGTACATTGGTACAACAGACCCCCATGTCGCAGAAAACCAAGATGTGGGCGAGGATTGTCGACAGGGTGAACGCACAATCACCATGTTTGCGCACAAAGGAAGACATCCAGAACAGGTGGTATGATGTGCGCAGGAGGGTCCGGGACCTACTCAAAAAGGACTACCTCCTCAGCCAGCACACCGGCAGTGGCCCTCCTGCAAAACCAGTATACCTCAGGCCCTGGGAGGAGAAGGTGCGGGCCATCCTACCACCAGTGAGCGTATACGGACTAACAGACATCCCAGAGCCTGGTGAGTACACAACTAATATACACAATATGGTGTGACAACACACACACATCACAGTCAAGGGGATAGGCAAACCATGCACCCTTAGCAAATACACAGCAACCAAAATATATTCATCCCAAGATGTGAATGCTAGTCAGACAAACACAATACCTCCCATCTCATAGTGATATGTAACTGTGTCATGACATGTACAAACCTAACAACAAATACAGCAAGGCAGTGGCACAAATAGAACCAACAAACACTCCCAGATATTTAACCACCACTAGAACACCACCTCACAGGGAAGCTCACTGAAAGGAAGGAATTCTGTGTATGCTGGTGAAGTCAGTGTAGCCATTAGCATGATGGGAGTGGTAGTCACAGATATTGGTCACACCCACAATTGGCCCATCAACACCACTCTGAACCATGCTCACATCACAGGGAGTGGAAAACAACTGACAAGATGGCTGACACTGGGTACTGCTGTGGGGAGCACAAGGCCCTGATGGGAACTGGGCACCAACAAACAACAGGACCACACTGTCAGCCATCTTGCCATTGCTGTCACACTCACACACAGTGAAGTCCACTCAAAAGGAAGGAAGTATGGGCATGCTGGGAAGGGGGGTGTAGGCAATAGCATGATGGGAGTTGTAGGCACAGATATTGCTCACCCTCACAATTGGCCCATCAACACCACTCTGAACCATGCTCACATCACAGGGAGTGGAAAACAACTGACAAGATGGCTGACACTGGGTACTGCTGGGGGAGCACAAGGCCCTGCTGGGAACTGTGCAACAACCAACAGCAGGACACCACTGACTGACATCCTGAAAGACAACTTGCACTCCCTGCAATGGAAGCACGCTTCATGGTGGGATATCTGGCTGGGTGGGAAGGAGGACTCACAGCACTGACCATAGTCACAAGCACCTCCACTCACACACACCCTCAACACTAACTCCACATAACCCACCTGGGAGAATGCAATGCCTCACATCCTAACTGAAGATCCCACAAAGAACGACCACCCTGGGTTATGCTGTGTGAAGCACAGGGACACTCTTGGGACTTGTAGCCAAACAACTGCCAGGACAACACTCCCAGCCATCCTGTCAGCACAGGCACCCCACCCCACAGGGAAGCAGAGTCAAAAGGAAGGAAGGATGGGAATGCTGGGAAGGGGGTGGAGGCAATAGCATGATGGGAGTGGTAGTCACAGATCAACATCTCACACCCACATGGCCCAGCAAGTTAGCACTGAAGCATGCACACCTCACAGGGAGTCAAAAGCCACGTCAAAGATGTCTGACACTGGCCACAGCTGTGGGGAGCACAAGGCCCTGCTGGGAACTGGGCACCAACAAACAACAGGACCACACTGCCAGCCATCTTGCCATTGCTGTCACACTCACACACAGTGAAGTCCACTCAAAAGGAAGGAAGTATGGGCATGCTGGGAAGGGGGGTGTAGGCAATAGCATGATGGGAGCGGTAGTCACAGATATTGGTCAGCCTCACAATTGGCCCATCAACACCACCCTGAACCATGCTCACATCACAGGGAGTGGAAAAGGACTCACAAGATGGCTGGCACTGGGTACTGCTGGGGGGAGCACAAGGCCCTGCTGGGAACTGTGCAACAACCAACATCAGGACACCACCGACTGACATCCTGAAAGACAACTTGCACTCCCTGCAATGGAAGCACGCTTCATGGTGGGATAACTGGGCTGGGGGAGAAGGAGGCCCGGATGGCAAGCAAATACCACCAATGCTGGTCATGCACACACCTCAACATTCACATTGACAAGCCACAGGTTGGCAGGACAATGTGCTACACCAATATCACTCTCTGACTGTCACAATTTAGGAGAATGCAATGTCCAGGCCCACATCCAGAGGTACAGTCACAACTGTCAGGTGTTTGAACAATTGATGCCAGTAGAAACATAACATACAATCTGTGACTCTCCCCAAAACAGGTGATGATGGCGACACAGCAGCAGACGAGGAGGAGTCCCTGTCCCAGGCTCCGGGGAACACTGAGCTCACTGGTGTGGATCAGCCTCTGCACTCCTCGGATGGCGAAGAACCAGCTGGACCCTCCGGTGTGAGTCATCATGCAGCACCAGCAGGACCAACATCTGCACCCCCTGCACCCACCCCTCCAACAACTGCCAACACACAGGCCACCCCTGCCAACACGGACAGACCAAGGACCACAGATGACAACAGCGCAGGGACCCTGACCCAAACTGGAGCTGGTGACAACGAGCCCAGGAACAACACCCAAGTGGGCCCACGGTCACCTGTGCGTGCCACCGCAGGTCCTGCACGTGTCGCCAGGGGAGGTGGGAGGGGTGGTAGACAGGTCGCTCTTTGCAGAGGGGTCTGGACTGCATGATGACCCACAACTGGCACGCATCGCGGATGCGTACCAGACTAGCACCGGAGAGGTCAGCCAGGTAGTGGGGATCCTCAAGGACATACAACAGCAGCAGGCTGCCCATCATGCCCGCTTGGACTCACACATGTCCCGTGTTGAGACACACATGTCACGTGTTGAGACACACATGTCTGGCATGGAGTCCAAGTGGGACACATTGGAACAACTGACAGCGGTGCATAGGGACATACTGACATGCCTCCGCCAGATCAGCACCAACATGGCCTCACCTCCCTGTGTGCCCACAACATCTGCTGCTGAAACAACTGCAAATGCCACAGGGAGGGAGGAGGACTCTGGCAGAGAGTCCCCTGCACCGCCGCAGCCTGCACCTGAGGGTCCCCCCCCCAAGAAGAGGTGCCGTCCGAGGAGGCCAAACTGAGAGGCCGATGGCCATCTACATCCCCCAGGAAGCCAACACCTGTTCTGGAACTTTTCCTCTGTGTGCAAACTGCACGCCCTGTCGAAGCCAACCCAACTCTCCCACATGACATGGGGAGCTATAGTTGGCCAAATTCATCAAATGACTGTGGACTTTACTCTGGACATTTCAGCTACCAAGACTTCCGAATCACATGGGAACTTTGGATTCCAATTTCTATGTACAGCACCCACCATCCTGTGCACCATTCTCACACCTGTATGTAAATAAACTCACCAATACACCATATCTGCCTCTGTTGTGATTCCAACGTGCTCTCTGTCATGAAGATGGTGATCAGAAAAATGACACTGTGCATGCTAACTGCTACAGCAAGTCCAACACCGTCATGTCAGTCATGGCGACGTGACACATATGAGGGAGACACACCACTAGGGCCACACAACACATACACACCAGGGCCATCAGACTCATCACCTATACTGAAGTTGCAACTAAATACAGTGGAATGCACAGACACGCCACCTATTCACAGTCTGTCAACTAGACTACAGGTGCAGTAAGCAAATGTCAGTCAGATGTGTGACCACAGACAACGCACATCCCAAAGTGAAGCACAGGTTTATTACACATTTGCAACATGTTGTTTCCACTACAGATGCAAGATAATCCCACGTGGCAGTGGCCACACAGACTACAATTGTAGAAGAAATAAAGTCCAGGGGTGTGGGGCACATCACCTGTAGGGAAACGACTGCTTCCACCTTGGAAGTTGAATCATGGATTCGTGGGATCCAAGTTGATCAAACAACTCCGGCAGCACCCTGTGAAGGACAGACATGACACACAGTCAAAAACAATGAAGAACAGCACAGAACGGCAATACTCATGTCTAATACATGTCACGAGATAACTACACAAAACCAAGTTAGCATGTCAACACTGTTGGGCAGTACAGACCACCTGCAAGGACACATCGCTGCACGCATCCAGTCAAGTAGCACATGGCCACACTCAAACAGCACCAGAGCACCACACACACATATCATGCAAACTCAAATCATTGACATTACAACCATCTGGAGACTCACATTCAGCTGAAGAAGTTGGTGATGAGCTGTGTGCGGACATCACCATCATCATCATCACTGGCATCGTGACCCAGGCCAGGATCTTCCACAGGTGGCGGACGTTGGTCATCGTCATCCAGGATGAGAGGCAACTCCTTCCGCACTGCCAGGTTGTGTAGCATGCAGCAGACAATGACAATCTTGCACACCTTTGCTGGGGCATATGGGAGGGCCCCTCCTGTCTTGTCCAGGCAGCGGAAGCGGCTCTTCAGGAGACCAAAGGTCCGCTCAATCACCCTCCTCGTCCGACCATGTGCCTCATTGTAGTGCATCTGGGCTGGTGTCACAGGGTTCCTGAGGGTTGTCAGCAACCACGGCATGTTGGGGTATCCCGAGTCACCTACAGACAGACAATTGCACATTAGCCGATTTGAAAATGTGTGCGGAAAACAACATAGCAGAACACACACAATGGTACAAAGTCAGTACACACCAACAAGCCAGGCACGCTGGTTCGGCATCTGTGACATCATCCTCGGGATGCGACTACTCCTCATCACGTAGGCATCGTGTGCAGAACCGGGAAACGGGCACACACATGTGTGATGGTCATATCTGCAAGACATACCACCAGAGCATTGATCGAATGGTAATGTTTACGGTTCCGGTATGCCTGCTCATGTGCCTGTGGTGGTATCAAAGCCACATGTGTCCCATCAATGGAGCCAATTACATGTGGCATCCTCCCCAGGGCATAGAAGTCACTCTTGACGTCAGTGAGTCGTTGATGTGTTGGGAAATAGATGTACTGGTTCAGGTATATCAACATTGCCCCCAAAACATCGCGTAGCACACGGCTGAACATAGTCTGTGACATCCCACCGGCAGTCGCCACAGTGTGTTGAAAGGTACCGGTGGCAAAGAAGTGTAGGGCTGCCATCACCTTCACCTTGGGGGTCAGCGCTGTAGGATACGGACGTCCAGGCTGCAAATGTGGGTCCAACCGCACAGCCAAATCCTCAATCAGCTGCCTGGTGAAGCGGTACCGTCGGATGCTGTCACGTTCCACCATCGTTGCCAGGTCTGGGAATGGTCGATGGACAGCAGGAGCCCTGCAGTGCATAGGTGAAGAAAGCAAGATTGTCAGTCACCCCAACTATGTGCCGTTCACCATACTCAATTTCACATGATACATCATTAACAAACACAAGTACTTGATGTGTGTGTCGTTCTGTTTGGACATATATGGCACCTACATGGACATCATCTAACATCTCTGTTCAACAAGTGTTGACAACAGGTTCCAGGGTGTGCTATGGGAAACCATTAGGCTGTGTCACAGTACCCATTTACTGCTCTCACGTCCCACACACATACCACAGTGACATGTCTGGACAGATGCTCCACAGGCATCACAGCTCATTGACAGGTAAATTCCCAGGGACCCTGTCTTGCCACATGGACACTGGCATGACATTGCGTATCATGTACACGTCAGAAAAACTAACATGACACCCACAGGTAGTGGCCCCTGTAGCCTCTGCAGGACAGACACACACACACACAACATCAAAGTTCATGCACAAACCACGTGGATGTGGAGACTGTCTCCCATTGTGCACATGGAGTCAGAGACATATGATGTGAGCGGGTACGCGTTGTATCCCGGGTACGCGTTGTAGAGCAATGGACCGATCGGTGTGCCCGGCTGGCCCATTGCATTGTATGTGTGCGGGTACGCGTTGAACAGCAATGGACCGATCGGTGTGCCCGGCCGGCCCATTGCATATGATGTGAGCGGGTACGCGTTGTATCCCGGGTACGCGTTGTAGAGCAATGGACCGATCGGTGTGCCCGGCCGGCCCATTGCATTGTATGTGAGCGGGTACGCGTTGTAGAGCAATGGACCGATCGGTGTGCCCGGCCGGCCCATTGCATTGTATGTGAGCGGGTACGCGTTGTAGAGCAATGGACCGATCGGTGTGCCCGGCCGGCCCATTGCATTGTATGTGAGCGGGTACGCGTTGTAGAGCAATGGACCGATCGGTGTGCCCGGCCGGCCCATTGCATTGTATGTGTGCGGGTACGCGTTGAACAGCAATGGACCGATCGGTGTGCCCGGCCGGCACATTGCATATGATGTGTGCGGGTACGCGTTGTATCCCGAAATACGCGTTGTACAGCAGTGGACCGAAAGGTGCGCACACATTGGCTGGGGCCTGGCATGGCAACGGACGCGTTTTCGAAGCTCCAACGAGTCTGATGCAGTGAATTCAGTTGGCCAGCCACAACAATGTTGCAAAATCATGGGTGTCATGAAGTTGAAGATTTGAAGGATGCTGTGGGCGTGTATTAGTGCTGCTATTCCATGGATTGGTCAGATTCAGAAGATGCAAACGACTTGGACCTATCACTTTGGACACATGGGACAGTATCTGCCTCTGCAGCACACATATAATGCTGGCTGTTCCCCTGAGAGCTCACTTGCCTGCACTACATGCTCCAGGACGACATCTGCCACCAACACTGCTGCTGTTTATGCATCCTCTGGCTCCTGCAATGGCACGTACTGTGGAGAGAGCCCCAGCCTTCAGCCTTGAGGAGAACCAGGCCCTGCTGGACAGCCTCCTTCCACAGTACAGCAAGCTGTATGGGAAACCAGGGGAGCAGGTGAGCGTGCTGTCCACTGCCTCACTAATTGTGCATGTTGTCTGACTAGCAGGACTTTCAGTGTGCACACCACTGGCTAGCATGCCCACTGAGTAGTTGTCACACCCCAAAGTGTGTAGTTACATGCACTGAACTGGTACAGTGCAGTAACAGTGCATTCCAACTAGGTTTACTTCCCATGCAATGATACCATGTAGTGACTGCTGCCAAACTGTTCATAGCCATTGTTGCACTGCCTGTGTACATCATATCCCCTGTGATTGAGACATTTATATCCAACTGTGTGATGCACGTATATGTTGCATGTGTAGTAATGGCCTTTTCACTTTGTCATCCTCACAGGTTGATGCCCACCAGAAGCAGGAAATCTGGCTGACCATCGCCCGGAAAGTAAGATCCGTGGGGGTCTACAGGCGCAGGATCCGCAACTGCCAGAAGAGGTGGCAGGACCTTCGTGGCTGGACCCGGAGGATCGCAAGGGTCCAGCTGAAGCTGTCGCCTCCTCGCAGGAGGGGCTGACACCGGACCCTGACCCCCCCACATGCTCCGGATCCTGGCGGTGGTCTTCCCTGACCTGGATGGGCAGCTGAAGGACAGAGAGCAGCAAGGAGGGGGTGAGTCCATGACTGCACTGTGCACTTTGTCTGACATGCTATGTGCCCTCCTCTGGCCTGGTTAAACTTCCACAGTACATCAGTCATGTGGTCCAGGATTTGTGACATGCCCACTTCTCCTCTGATACGCATATGTGTGGCCCTTATAGTCAGGATATTGTGTCATTTGGGGACTGTGCATTGCATTTTGCTTTGCTGAAGGTGGGGGACAGCATTTGTTGCCATGACTATGTTGTGCGATTCATGGGTGGGTCAATTGCTTACACAATGCCTAAGTTCTGACATGTAATCTGGGTGTAACTTTAATATGTGGTCCGCTTGCTGCTCTGACTCACCACATGTCCCTGGGGAATTTGGCACACACCCATGCTGTTGGTGGGAACAATGTTTGGGCTCAGGAGTATGTGTATCCAGTGTGTCACACATGCTTAGCCACCTGCCTACTGTCCAGGACTCATCCCTCTTACAGGTGGAGCTGGACAGTCATGCCTACTCCAGGGCATGCAATACACTCTGTACTCCCACTCCCGTGTATCATCTGGCATGTTGTGATCAGTGAAATGTACCCTCAGGTGTCTGCCTCTGTCTCATTGTGCTGTGTCTTCGTTGTCAGGACTACTGGTATGTTTATCGGTTAGGGCTCAGCATGCCATCGGAGATGTGACCATGATAGACAATACTTCTGTGACTTATAGGTGTCTGATCACTTGACTGTGCACACAGGTGTTTGCGACTGTGACTTTCAGGCAGCTGTATTGTCATTCACAGCACACTGTGAGGTGCTCATGTTCAGAGGTGCTCATGTGTTTCATGTCCCCCATATGTCAAGTTGGTATGACGTGGACAAATAATAGTACAGATGATGTGGTATTTGGGGGATGGACATGTGCACTTGTCAGTCACCTAACTTGCATTCCCCATGCCCTCGGATTGTGACACAGTGCAGACTGTTGTTGGCTGGCTGCCATGGCCATGTGACTTGAGACAGTAATGTATGACTTTGCACGCATTCCTGTGTCATGGCATTAAACTTCCTGAGACTGATCCTGCAGGGGAGTGACATGTGCAACATGCACCCCATTGTGGCATTGACTATCCGGACATGGGTGCATCATGGTGTCTGGTGCTGGTATGCATCACATGCATTTCTATTTAGACTCTGGCCATCCCTTTATCCGGACACCTGCACTGACTCAGTGGCAAGAGATGTCATGTGTGCATGTTCACATACTTCTCCGTGTTCCCTGCAATGTCCAACAACTGTGTAGGTGGTGCATGTGTACATACTGGGGTCTTACCATCAGACAGGCACCAGACAGATGGGTGGAAGGGCAGGAGGGGTGTGAGTCCCATGGTTGACCATCAGACTGACAATTGGCTTCCCCGAATCTGTGTGAGGACTTTAGGCAATGTTCAACTAAGGATGCCAGGGCTTGCTCTGTAATGTGCTGTACTTACTGTGGTGTGTGCGGTCAGTGCAGGTGACTGATGTTTGTCTGTTTCCCTAATTGTTTGCAGATACATCCACGGCCACAGGAGGGGACAGCTCCACGGACCAGGAGGAGCAGCGGAGCCAGACTGGGTCAGCATCGGACGAGTGGTCTGAGGGACCCAGTGGCACGGAGGGTGAGGGGAGCCACACCGAGGAGTCCTCAGCACCATCCACCTCAGCTGAGGACCACAGCAGCTCGGAGGATGACTCCCTTGTGGAGGCGGGTCTCAGCAGCCACCAAAGGCCAGCTAGTCTGTCTGGCCCCGCCACCACCACCACCGCCCTCCCATTGGCTCCCATTCCTGAGGTCCGTGGAGGCTCCCGTACTCGGGAGCGTGTCTCCTTCGTGCCAGGCACCGCACCCCCTGCCCCTGTGTCCCCTGCTGCCCTGAGTGAGGAGTCTGTGTACCTCCTTCGGCAGCTCCATGTAGGGCAGACAGCAATGCTGAGTGTCCTCCATGCACACACCACTCTGTTGACACAGCTGGTGTCGTTCATGGAGGGCATCTCGACTGGTATGTCTGCCCTACAGAGGAGCAATAAGTCCATGGACTCCTCCCTGACGGCAGCAGTGTCCCTCCTCCAACAGTCCCTCACCCCTCCCACCTCTGCCCCATCCACACTTCCTGCCCCCCTACCTGTCCAAAGCACATGCACACCTGCACAGTCACCAAAACACACGGACACGAGCAGCACAGACACACCCAAGAGTAAGGCAAGACGTGCACACAAGCATCCTCAGGGGACTGATACCACAGACACAGGGGATGGAGAACACACACACACAGGCAACCACAGTCACTCCGCAATCCTCAAGATCCTCTCCCTCCAAGACCCCTTCCCTTGCCTCACCTGCAACCCCACCTGATCAGCAGCTCTTCCTCTGTGACCTCGGCCTCTTCCCCTCCCATCCCGCTGATCCAGCACACCGGGGAAGAGGAAGTCCACCCACACAGAGGGGAGTGCCCCTCGCCCCCGGACACCCTCCCCCAGGCGCAGGCAGAGTGAGCCCCCACCCGCAAGTCCCCCGGTCCCGGAAGAGCAAGACCCTGCCACCGCCCTGCAAGTCAACCACCCAGTCTCTCACCTCCATCCCCCAGGCCACCACTCCACAGGTTCCACCGCCACACCCTGCCCCAGGTTCCCCCACACACCGATACTGCATCCCCAAACTGCTTAGGCCCTCCCCCTGCCACTTGCTCTTCCACCCCAAAACCAGACGCTCTGCCTGTTTGTGCCACTGGTGTGGAGACCGTGTCCCCCCTCTGTCCTGCCCAGCTCTTCTGCCCCCCTTCCACTACCTTGGAGTCATGCACTGCGGTGGAGTCCACAACCACCCCGTCTGACTCGGGCACTGCATTGGGGACCCAGTCCACTCCATCTGACCAGCCCACTGCAGTGGTTGCAGCACCAACTCCATCTGACTTGAGCCCTGCGGTGGTGCCAGCCCCCCCTGAGTCAGACACCTCCACTGCAGTTGCCGGTGACACTCCTGCACCCACCTCTCCTTCACTGCCTCCTTCTGGCATCCCCTGATCCTGTCCCTGCGGTGCCTGGCCTGCCCCTCGTATGCCCCTCCAAGGGGGATGTCCCTTGTCCGTACCTGTGCAGGCAAGCAATTGTTGACAAGTTGGCACACATCACCCTGTTGGGACTGTATATTTGGACTGGCCATTGGCCTTAGTTTATTTTGGACTTTTGATTTGAGTTGCACACTTGCTGAATAAAGCCTCTTTTTGTTTACTTGTGGTTAATCTTTGGAGGTACATGATGTAGATGTGTAGAATCATGCATTTGCTGTTGTAATAGTGTTCAGATCAGGTAAATGAAGTTTTGCTGTGATGGGCTCCATGTGGTCCATGGGATATGTGTCCTAATCTAGTCTGGATCTATAGCATCCTTTGCTGCAGTCTGAGGGTGTAATGTTCAGCATTTGACACAGGGATGTACGTTTAGCATTTGTAGATTACCATCTTTGTCCTACACTGATGCACATCTGGTGGGCTTACCACTGTCCAATGTTCCCAGTACCCTGACTGTGTGCCCGTCTCCAATGGACATGCAGTTTAGCACATCAAATTTGGAGGACTCATCTGTGTACACAGTGCAAGTTGCTTGACACGTGTCTTGGGTGTATGCAGATGACTGACGTGACACTCCTGTGCCCAGGCTGATATGAGCAGAGCCTTCAGTGTGTTGTAGTTGTTGACTCACTGACCGAGTGTTCTGCTGACATGTTTGATTCGTGCACAGACAAGGTTTGGCACAGCTGACCTTCCACAGGAGTGGAGTGCCCTCATGGCAGTGCGTGATTCCGTGATATAGGCTGTGCACATGTTGTGTGTTGTGTAGGCATGTCTGTGCGTGTTCCCTTCTCCTTTTCCTACACAGGCTGTGTCCCTACGGATGTTCCTGTTTGTGATGCTTGCTGAGTTGTTCTGTGTTCATCCAGCATCTTGGACCTGGTTACTCCGGGATGTGGGTGCATGGCAAACTAATGTTCATGAGGTTGTCATCCCTAGTTGTCTTTGTTGTCAGGGCTGGGGATGTGGGCAAACGCAGATGGGACACAGTCAGAATTCCTCTTGACACTTGTTGGTTACACGAGTAATGTGATTTTCTGTTTGTGTATGCTTTCAGTGATTGTGACACGTTGTGTGTGTGACTGCTGCCACTCCTCAGGGTCAGAGCTGCAATGTTGGAAGTTGTCTATGTGTGTCCTTTGTGGGTCAGCTTGGCTTCTTCATTGGTGTGTGACTATGGCCAGGATCCCATTGTTTGGGGTGGATTTCACGTCATGCCCATGTACGGCATACTGTGCAGTGTGTCAGACATTCACAAGTATTGTTGCCTGGCCATGTGTGATGTGTTTCTGCACCTTATTTCCCCCCACCACCCCTGGGATAGTCATGGGTGCATGTGCAATGTCAGCAGTCCATGTGAGCTTCACTGCTGCACATTGGTGGAGTTCAAGGTGTGTGGCGTTGAGTGTGTGCAAATGTGAGTTGTTGCACGGCTGGGGCACTACCTCCATATTTTCCTTGGCTGGCAGGCCATGCTGAGTGCTTTGTGCTTGTATAGGTGTGATGGTAGTTTGTTGCTCCGGACACATGGCTGTGGTTCACAGTGTGGATGACATCTACCTTTGTCATCACAGTGTGATTGTAATGCAGGCTAGTGTCACCACAATGTGCTGTGGTGGTTCTGTCTCTTGCTGTGTTTGTTGCTGTTCCTACAAGCTTGTGTGACATGTGTAATTTGGGCTCCCTCTCATCTCACAATGCCTGTTTGCCCACATAGGGGAATCCAATCCATGAGTTACTTTTGTATGTGACTGTGTTGACATCTGTGTATTAGTGAATCTGGCCTCCTCAGGTGTTGTGTGTTTGCCTGGGGACACTGGCACACAACCCCCCTCACCTGTTGTGTATGATATGCAGTGTGAGTCTGCCTGTTTGTGTTTGTGCATTTGCACCACTGCATTGGCATATCTTTAGTTTGCCATTGGCTGTATGTTGTTTGGTGGCTTTCCCCTGCTGGCCCTGGGACTGCTAGGTCATCAGTCAGCACATTGATCATGGTTAGTATGTCCCATTGCTGCCATGGTATGGTATTTGTTCACCTGACATCTGCAGTCTCCACAGGATATCTACATTTGTGTGTCCATTGGTGCAGATATGTGGGTCTGCATTAGGATGCTCACTTCTGTCGTGTTATTTGTGAATGTAGACAATGTGGGCCCCCATGGCTGATGTTTGTGTGCACATGGCCAGAACGATGTGTCATTGGCACTGCACTGCTTGCCTCACACAATCTATGTTGCTATGGGACACAAGCACTGCAATGCCACTGTAGTGTTTGGTGTTGTGTGGCCAGGAATAATCCATGCAGTTTTGTTTTTGCAGCTTTTACCAGGACTACACTTACCTTTTGGGCACTGTGGTGATGGGGCTTTGGGCCCCATTGCCACGCTGTTCAAAATGTGCTTCAGCTATGGAGCACACACTTACCTTTGGGCACTGTGGTGATGGGGCTTTGGGCCCCATTGCCACGCTGTTCAAAATGTGCTTCAGCTATGGAGCACACACTTACCTTTGGGCACTGTGGTGATGGGGCTTTGGGCCCCATTGCCACGCTGTTCAAAAAGTGCTTCAGCTATGGAGCACACACTTACCTTTTGGGCACTGTGGTGATGGGGCTTTGGGCCCCATTGCCACGCTGTTCAAAAAGTGCTTCAGCTATGGAGCACACACTTACCTTTTGGGCACTGTGGTGATGGTGCTTTGGGCCCCATTGCCACGCTGTTCAAAATGTGCTTCAGCTATGGAGCACACACTTACCTTTGGGCACTGTGGTGATGGGGCTTTGGGCCCCATTGCCACACTGTTCAAAAAGTGCTTCAGCTATGGAGCACACACTTACATTTTGGGCACTGTGGTGATGGGGCTTTGGGCCCCATTGCCACACTGTTCAAAATGTGCTTCAGCTATGGAGCACACACTTACCTTTTGGGCACTGTGGTGATGGGGCTTTGGGCCCCATTGCCACACTGTTCAAAATGTGCTTCAGCTATGGAGCACACACTTACCTTTTGGGCACTGTGGTGATGGGGCTTTGGGCCCCATTGCCACACTGTTCAAAATGTGCTTCAGCTATGGAGCACACACTTACCTTTTGGGCACTGTGGTGATGGAGCTTTGGGCCCCATTGCCACAGTGGTCATGGTCTGCTTGCATTGTGTAGGCTACACACACAATTATGTGTGACACATGTGTTAGGGGGTCACATTGTATGTTCAATGTCATGTTCAGTGTTGTATGCATTTGACACAGACCACACACGCTTGTCATGGTGTTGGGGGTGGGATGTAATTTACAGACAGTCCTTATGTGGGAGTATGCTAGTTGTGTCATGCATTACCCGTCCTATGAGTAGGGGTGGTTGTAGTGACAGGCATCTAGCCCCCCATGAGTGGGGATGGTAGTAGTGGTAGGCATCCAGCCCCCATGAGTGGGGATGGTAGTAGTGGTAGGCATCCAGCCCCCCATGGGTGGGGATGGTAGTAGTGGTAGCCATCCAGCCCCCCATGAGTGGGGATGGTAGTAGTGACAGCCATCCAGCCCCCTATGGGTGGGGATGGCAGTGGTGACAGGCATCCAGCCCACCCTGAGTAGGGGTGGTGTTAGTGGTAGGCATCCATCCCCCTATGGGTGGGGATGGCAGTAGTGGCAGGCATCCAGCCCCCCATGAGTGGGGATGGTAGTAGTGGTAGGCATCCAGCCCCCCATGAGTGGGGATGGTAGTAGTGGTAGGCATCCAGCCCCCCATGTGTGGGGATGGTAGTAGTGGTAGGCATCCAGCCCCCCATGAGTGGGGATGGTAGTAGTGGTAGGCATCCAGCCCCCCATGAGTGGGGATGGTAGTTGTGGTAGGCATCCAGCCCCCCATGTGTGGGGATGGTAGTAGTGGTAGGCATCCAGCCCCCCATGAGTGGGGATGGTAGTAGTGGTAGGCATCCAGCCCCCCATGAGTGGGGATGGTAGTTGTGGTAGGCATCCAGACCCCCATGAGTGGGGATGGTAGTAGTGACAGCCATCCAGCCCCCTATGGGTGGGGATGGCAGTGGTGACAGGCATCCAGCCCACCCTGAGTAGGGGTGGTGTTAGTGGTAGGCATCCATCCCCCTATGGGTGGGGATGGCAGTAGTGGTAGGCATCCAGCCCCCCATGAGTGGGGATGGTAGTAGTGGTAGGCATCCAGCCCCCATGAGTGGGGATGGTAGTAGTGGTAGGCATCCAGCCCACCCTGAGTGGGGGTGGTGTTAGTGGTAGGCATCCATCCCCTATGGGTGTGTATGGCATTGGTGATGGCCATCCCACCCCTATGGTTCTGCTGTTGCTAGTGTACGTCATTTGTGCATCCCTATGTGTGTGTGACATATTTCGGGTACGTGTCGTTTGTTTGTGTTGTAGGTGTTTGACTTACCGTCTGCGCCGTACGCGTCCGTACCGGTCCCGGTAATAGATGTAGAGTATTGGTAGGACCTGCGCGATGGGATTCATGGTTGGGTCGTCTCGTTCGGGTTTCTCATGGCTTCGACTCGTACTCGTCGCTGGCTTGTTCGTCTTGTCGCCGTGGATCATCTTGTGGCGCGAATCGGAGCTTATGTGCAGCTCTCCCGGATGCTCATACGTGCCGGACGTAGCGACGAGTTTGGCGCGTACGGAAGACGCATCGTACTAGTCCGGCCGGAAGGTGCTGTGTATTTGGTTCCGTGCGACTCAATTCGGCGTTTACGGATCCGGCTTGGGCGGGGAACAGGAGCTGGAATGGGTAAGTACAGCTCGCTCGGAATCTGGGCTGTTATGCGCATCGTACTTGTCCGTTCGGTAGAGTGTTCGAGTCGGTCGGAAAACACGCGTTCGGCTGGTATTTTTTCCGGACAAATACTGTTAGGTGCGCTTCCGGCCGACATCGGAATCGACCCCTTAGTCTACATCAGTAGCTGTTAAGGAAGTGGCCCAATGTATCCATCATGGATGTAAGGCTTTTGCGTTTGGTATGCTGGTCTTTGTAACAGCCTCTAAGGCTGGGATGGGAGTCACAACAATTATGCGCCTCTGAGCCAATGATCTTTTCTTTAAGACAGCCGTCTAAACTGCAGTCAGTATTTTTTATGTAGGTGCAAAACGCATTTCTGCATTGGAATATAAATGTGATTTATATACAATTGGCTCAGTATCACCTTCTTTGAAAGTAACATACGTGTAGTCAAGAGGCCCCCACAATAACACTGACCACCAGGTTTGTGATGTTAACACATGTGTGTAAGTGTTTTGAGGCAAACATATTTGTTTGCACTACTCTCAGAATCTGTATATGTTCTGGTGTTCAATGTGTACTTAACAAGTCTGAATGTATTAATTCATAGAACGGTTTCACCCGTTGTGCATAATCTGTTATGTATGTTCTACCAAAGTTGAGAAAGCCAAAAAGTGATTGTGGCTTTTTGATTGTGTTTTGAGGTTGTAAGAGAGCACATTTCTCTAGGAAACGTGGCACTAAGCTTTAACCTTCATTTGACAACTCATATCCCAATAACAGTACACTGAGATAGGCAATTTTTGGTTTTTGGAAGTTGAATTTATATCCAATTTCAGCAAATCCCACAATAATGCAATCCACTCTGGATAAATGTGTGCTTAAGTCATCAGCCGTAAGAATAGGTCATCGACATAGGAAAATGTTTCTGGATCAATAGTTTGTAGAATTGATGTGACACGGGCAGAGAACATGGCTAGGCTGTTCTTATATCCCCGAGGGAGTCGACAAAACCATTTTTGTGACCCGAGTATGGTGAACGCGGTTAGATCCCTGCTTTTAGGCTCTGTTTTGGCAGAAAAGCTATTATAAATATCTAATGTTTTATATTTTTTGCACTCAATGTCATTCATTAGTGCTGCGAATGCGCATGTATGACTGTTCAAATATATGTAGTCTAACACTTATGGTCTGGTTTCACTACTGTAAATAAAGGGGCAGATTTACAAGCCCCTTGCGCCACTTTTGCGTCACTTTTAACATGGGAAAAGTGACGCAAAAGTGGCGCAAGGGGCTTGTAAATCTGCCCCAAAGGATTGTTCATCGCTGAGATACAAGGCTCAATTATGCCTTGATATTCAAGTTGTGTTAGAATTTCTCTAACTGGGTTTTTAGCTTCATACTTAAAGGGATATTGTGGTTGAACTTGCAGTCTGGACCTTATGGGTTTTATGTGATAAGGTGAATCTTGATCCCAGTCTACATGGTTGAGGTATAATGCCGGGGCTTGTGCAAGAGCCCATTCCTTGGCATACACCTGTTTAATTCCTTCAGGAATGAGGACGGAGAAGGACAGTATTATAATGTCTTCCCCTTGTGGGATTTTTCTAACAAACTCAGGGGGCCAATCCCTTTTTAGCCTAGAGAATGTCATATGTAAGTCTTACATTTTCCCCAAAAGGACTTTAATGGTTTGGGCTAAATCACCCTCAATTTGGATTTCCAAATTATATAATTGACCTGGAGTACTAACTCTCTGGTCCGGAGTTTCCACCTGAACAAAATCATTAGTTGCTCTTGCCTCCGGAAACTCTTGAAGAGTGTGAAAAACTATTGTGTCCTCTACCACGCTGTCTAGCATTGTCAGTGCCCACTGCTTGTTCTGAAGAAGGGTCCTCAATATTTGTGACATATCTGAGAGAAACACCAGCCACTTCCTTCTTGTTGAATTGAGGCTCCTGTTTTGGAAGTTTCTCTTCCTTTTTTATGGTGATATAAGATGAGCATTTTGTGTCCTTTTTCGGTTTCACAAACTCTTCCGATCTGCACCCTGATCGTCAGCCTCTCTCGAAGCATTTTTGGATGTTTCTTAAAAGGAACGAGAAGGATGTTTATCAGCATCCTGATACCTATCAGGCTGTTTAATTGTTTCATGGTTATGCAAATGATAATGTTTTTCAGAGGACTCAGGTTAGGGAGATCCACCCTGTGACTTCGTTTTTTCTTTATTTTTCTGTTTATCCCAGCATTTTTTTAAAGATTCTGGTGCCCGTTTCGAGTTTTCCTTATCGGAATTACCCTTTTGTTGTGGTTTATTAGGTCAGCCTCCCAAATTATCTCGTCCTACAGAAGTATAGGTATCAGCAATCATTTTTGGTAGCTCAGGAGCCTGATCCTTCAGCTGTATTTGTGCGAGATGTTGGCATATCACCAAAGCTGCAGCGTCCCCTTTTATATTACTTTAAAAAAATCAGTTTCATCTCCAAGTCCAGGGTAGGGGCAGCGCCGTATTAATTTTGAATCTGTTTCAGCACTTGTGACAAAACAGCAATGGATGGTGTACCATGCGTGATGGCGTATAGTGCAGCAAAAACGGCGCCCCAGGTGGCACAGTCCTAGACTGAGGAAACCATTACTAAAAGTAGGCACATTGTGAGAAATCTATGTTTATCTTGGGGTCCCGTGTAGGCAGATACTGCTTTAAGCTGATTTGTTTTTTGTGCAATCCAAATCGTAATTTCCTCCCGTTTGGTGGGAACTTTACCCATAATCACATTGATTATAACTGGGATAAATGCAGGCACTGCTAAATGTGGCTGCGCACCTTGAACAGCCATTCCTGGGTTTGTTGTTATTGTTCCCATAATGAACTATGTTAAGTGTCTGTATAGTCTAACTAGACCTGTGTAAAGAGCTCGAAGCTATGTAGCTGTGAGTGGCAGTAATTGTGGATATGGTGTGTAACCGGCTCAGACTGGCCATGTTGCCCCGTCATTGTTGAGGGGACCAGTCTCTCATTTGCTAGTGGATGTGGTAGGGCGCCTTGGAACCAATTTGCATGTTCCTGAAATGTTGTCTATATCTTCTTAGGCTCTGTATTGGCCTAGTATGGCTGCTTCTGTATATGTGTGAAATACTCTGGTGTTAGCATCTGCTGCAGGGAAAGGGACCCATAAATAGAATACCCCTGTTTTATACGCTTTGTGGACCTCTACCATGAAGGTAACATCTCCTCCAGTAAGAGGAAGCCCTAGCGTGTTCTAACATCTATGTTACTGCATGTCTGCAATTTAGGGGCCGATTCCGATCTCGGCCGGTAGGGCTCCGAATCGGATTCGGCTTTACCGGATCCGATTCGGAGCCCTGTTTCCCGACCGAACCGTACGCGGGTCCGGCCGAGCGAGTACGATGCGAAATCGCCGACCGACTCGTCCGGGCATCCCGACCGCTCCGACCGACTCGCTCCCGGCTCGAACCGCTCCGACCGACTCGCTCGGACTCGACTCGCACCGCGCAATGGAGACGTTTCCCGGCCGGGTAAGTACGATGCGCGCCGCGAGCAGTCCGACCGAGCCGCGCCCGTCCGGCTCGTAAGAGCTGTCGGAGCCGTACTTTGGGGGTCCGTGTCGGACCCCCTGTACGCGTAGCCGCGCGAAGTCGCACACAGGGGGACCCATGGGTCCCCCTACCTGTGCGTGTACGGCGCGAATCGCTTCGCTGCGTACCCGCTGTAGGGGGCGCACTTGTCCGACTCGCACCCATTGAGTCAATGGGAGCCCGCGTACGCGTTGTGCGACCGGCTCCCATTGACTTCAATGGGAGTCCGACCGACTCGAGTCCGATAACATACGGACGCATCGTACTCGTTCGGTCGGACTGCACGGGTCCGATTCGGTCGGAAATCTCTCCGGGTCCGGCTCGGTCGGAGAAATTTCCGGCCCGAATCGGAATCGACCCCTAAGTGTAATAACCACAGGTACTGGGTTTGCCATTTTAATGAACGGATTTCAGAGAAGGGAACAAACTATAGTGGGGTGATCCTTTTAAAGGTTCAAGCTTGAACAATCTACGGCAAAAAATAGGGGATCCCTTTTTTGCTGAGGAGGATTATTCCCTAAAACCACAGATGTCTCCATATTAGGTGACTAGGGGCTTTGGGCACACATAAGAACTACTCAGGAGTCCCAATAAATAAGTACCTGACTTATAATGTGGTGGCGCCATGTCATACGGTTCCTACTAATTAAGTAGGACCGCGCATTTGTACAACATATAAGTCAATATATGGGGAATGAGCCCAATCATATAATCAGAATATGTTGGCCCAATTTCTGGCTAGCTCATAGTGCGCCATCTGGACCCCTAAACCTGACAGGGTACTAGATGGTGTATGCAATCTCAGAACATGACCACTCTAATTCCCCACAGGAAGTCGTGGAAACATATCTACCCTTTCAATTTTTACTTTAGGCATGCCGAAAAAGGAGACGCAAGAAATACACAGATTGTAATTTCAAACATTTATTGAAGCAATTGGATTCTTGTGTAAAATACGTGAGCTGCAATTATTTGCAGGAGGAAACAAAGCATTGTAGAATGGTGACAATGATTATATGAATATATATCATAATGATACTCCTACCTAAATTACCTATTCTATAAAGAGCATAGGGTGAATGCGATCTGCCAGATCACATTGAAGCCTAACTCCCCATTACCTGTGTATGATGTATCTGGAAGCCAGTCTGGTGTAGAATAGGCCTCCGACCTTTTTAGTATAGTGATGAGAATCAGCAAGGCTGGAAATCAATCACAGGCAAAAGTCCAGGATAATCCATGGAAGTGCTCGTCTCTCCCAAAGTTCAGAAGCAGTGTATATTCTGAAAACCGGCTCCATTAGCACTGTGCCTGATTTCTGTTGTTTATGTTAATATTTGTCTTTCCAACTCAGAGCTATCTCCTAACGGACAACAAAATGCAAAGGCAGCGTGCTCAGTGTACTTTACCCGGAACAGAATGTACAGTTTTGTAATAAAATACCTCCGAAGAAATATGCGTTGCAAGCAGGACACTCTGAGTCTAAAAAGTTGTCAATTTTAAACATGTTAATCAACAATGCACACTTATGTGCACAGGCATATTGAACCCCACAACAAGAAACTAGGTAGACCAGAAGGCGCGATCTTTTGACAAAGTGAGCAAAAGACAAACTTGTTCTGATTCCTTTTACTGAACTTGCGCTTTTGCTAAACACATTCATTGGATTTCATCTATCTATTCCTTTGATTACTCTACAGTGTGTGACTACAAGGCGAGTCCCCCTCTGGCACCCTAATGGGTGAGAGAGTGATACCAATCTCGAAGGCACACCATATTTTTTCTATATTCCGGGGGAGAGTGTGGAGTTGATACAGGTCTGCCTGACTCTAAGAATTATAATAAATGTCACTATTGATCACTGTGAGTGTACACCAACAATGAAGAAGTTTACAAACATTGTGAATGATTGGTAAACAACGAGGGGTGTGGGTTGGGTGTACACTATGTCCAGGGGATGTGCATGATTGACTAACACTGAAATGGTTGCACAAATTGTGAACGTGACAAAGTGTATAGTTAGAAGAAAAAAACATAAGTAAAATATGAGAACAAGAATGTATATGCCGCTCAAAAATATTTTTCTCCCTTTTTTCTACCTGCAGAATACAGAGAAGTCGTCCCGGATACGTTTGTACAAATGTTTTGAGTGAATGGGACTGGGCAGAATGTGCTCGGTTGAATAAGTAACTACATAAAGATTCTGGGGATTATAGGAATCTGAACTGGAAAGCCATGTGACCATTAGTTGGCGAAAAAGATGGCTGAAAAATGTATACCAAAGTCGATGCTTGAATGATAGAACCTCGAAGGCATCAACATTTTGCTTTTAATTTTGCCCACTCCGCATTACGCTTGTAATAGGAAGTTCTGGCAAACCTCCTCCAACAGCCGTGTGGTGGATTTTTTTCTCACATGCAGCTCGCCAACATTAAGTTGGCGAGCAAGAATTGGCATCCCCTAGCATGATTTCCGGGTGTTAGGACGGTACCCGATGAGGTTTTCTCAACATTGGCGGTTGTGGGCAGTTGTGACCGTTCACGGAGAGAAAGCTGCCGCTCGAGTAGAAAATCTACTCAAGTGGCAGCAAAAGAAGCAGCGCCCTCTGGCGTGCTGCGTGGTGCCATTTGGGCTGAATTTGCAGCACAGAACATTCTCCTGGCGCTAAAAGTCAGCGTGACATGCTGATTCTGCCTACTTGTGGAACTGTGGAATCTCTCTGAGTTTTTATCTAACTCTGCGGAATTCCACAGAATGAAACTCCGTGAGTTCCACCGACTTAACTTTTAATCGTGCCACATGGATGCATTTTAAAATCTAGGACTAGGGTACCGTGTAGACAATTTTATATTTCCATATCCCACCGTTCACACCAGTGCTCCCTCTATGGTCGAGGTTATAAGCGCGACCCGATACTATCAGTATCAGGGAGAACTGAATGATGAAGCATGCCACTGCAGTGATTAGTGAGCGAGAGTTCTTTTATATAAAGAAATATTTTTCCTAGGTGGACTTAAGGAGTTCTTAGTGCTAAAACTAATGGGTTGACTCCCTCTCTCGAATGCTAATGTAACATTCGGGAGCTGAATCAACCCTTGTATAATACTGCTTCTCTTCTCCCCAAATTGATTTAGCCATTCTATTTTAGTTACCACAAAAATCTATCTTTTATCTAAATCATACCATGAGACAATATCATTTAATAGCGCTACCAAACAAGATGGGGAGTCAAAACTTACAAAAATATAATTTTTATGTGCTCCAGACTGCAATGATAGAGATGAAATATTAATGCCAATATTGAGTAGGCCTGGGTGTAGTTCGCTGAGTATTGCTACGCGGAACTCCGCGAAGTTACAGAAAACTCTGCGAAGTTCCGCGAGTGGCGGAGTGCAGTGCGAACTGCAATTTGTGCTGGTAATCCTGCCGCTCGGGTTTTCTACCCAAGCAGCAGCTCGCGCTCGCGAACTTACCGTTCGCGATCGCGAGCGGGGAAAACACTCCGCTGCACATCGCGAAGCAGAGTTTTCTGCACTCCGCGAGCTCCGCGGAGTGCGTAGTGCAGAAAACTCCGCAAACTCCGCGATCGGAGCGAAGTTCACCGCCCAGGCCTAATATTGAGGATCAAACCCCAGATTTCTGTCTGAATCATCAGAGATTAACTTCTTGTGATATAGAATATTATTGCCTAGCCTACCTAAAAACACATCCGTCTTTTGTCAAAATTACCCTGATGCTTATTTTAAGAATGTTTCCTATCATATTGTCAACGCTATACAAGATGAACTACTTGCTGTTATTTTTGGAAAATATATCAATTTTTAAATGGATTGAAAATATTCACTACCATCAGGAATCTAACTCCCAAATCTCCGCAAGACTCACCACAGATTATAATCCTGTGCTATAGAACGTTGCATTCTAATGTGGCAGAAAAACAAATCTTTCTCTTGTATTTATGATGGGAAGTTTAAACTCACTTGCCCTCTCTTGTAATGTATATTCTTCATGTTTATTTGGTTCTTGGGCGGGCATGTATCCTCATAGAGCTAATCTCTGTACTCAAATGACATCTTCTGGCTCTATAGTTCTTTGAGTGACAATTTATAATAATGTGTATAGTTTCCTGCCACTTTTCAAATCAAATTGGACTGTTTTTAGTTTATTACGGCAATAGGTTAGATTTGATTTCCTTCCTGGTCTGTAACTCATCCTGATATTGGTTCATTATATCATCAAGGATGTCACAATTCTTTTGGGTGTCATCTGGACAGTAATGTGATTTTATTTCTTTAAAAATGTCATCAGTTGGTTTTAGCTCTGGCTTTCAATTTAGTGTTGCCTCCTCTTCTCCTACATATAACATGCTCTATACCCATTAATCTGATTTTGTCAAACCCTTTAATAGAGTGTGCTTTCTTAAAATGAACCGCCATGGGATAGTTGTTATCATGATTTCTAAATGCCCTGACATGTTCTCTCCATCTTTACTTTAACTTTTTGGTAGTTGATCCTACATATTTGTTTGACATATATAGGTAACCATATAAACACAGTTGCAAGCATTGCAATTCATGAATGGTTTATTAGTATATATATTATATATATATATCATTATTGGTACGATCACTAAAGATCTTCATATTATCAGCTTCCAGCAGACATAGGGGTCGATTCCGATCTCGGCCGGTATGGCACCGAATCGGATTCGGCTTAACCGGATCCGATTCGGAGCCCTCTTTCCCGACCGATTCGTACGTGCGTCTGGGCGAGCGAGTACGATGCGAGCGCACGCGAATTCGCCGACCGACTCGTTCACGGGATCCAACCGCTCCGACCGACTCGCACGGACGCGACTCGCACCGCGCAATGGAGACGTTCCCCGGCCGGGCAAGTACGATGCGCGCCTCGAGCAGTCCGACCGACTCGCGCAGTCCGGCTCCAATGAGCAGTCGGAGCCGCACTTTGGGGGTCCGTGTCGGACCCCCCTGTACGCGTAGCCGCGCGAGTCGCACACAGGGGGGACCCCCTACCTGTGCTTGTACGGCGCGAGTCGCTTCGACGCGTAGCCGCTGTAGGGGGCGGCCTTGTTCGCCTCGCACCCATTGAGTCAATGCGAGCCCGCGTACGTGTTGTACGACCGGCTCCCATTGACTTCAATGGGAGTCCGACCGAATCGAGTCCGATAGCATGCGGACGCATCGTACTCGTTCGGTCGGGCTGCTAGGGTCCGATTCGGTCGGAAATCTCTCCGGGTCCGGCTCGGTCGGAGAGATTTCCTGCCCGAATCGGAATCGGCCCCATAATATCCACATTTATAATTTCCTTTAGATTATTCCGTAAGCGAAGATCGATTCTGTGATCTACTTTCTATTCCTTCTTTGTATCTTATTGTGTCAAAACATCTGGATAAAAAAGAAGCCTTAGTCAGCAAAACGTTCTCTTGGAAGTCATTGGGTAGTCCGAATACAAGGAATTCAAATTAACCCTACCGTATCAAAGAGCTTTTTATCAAATTAAAGTACATGCTGGGAAAGGATTGCACCAAATAGTGGAATTCTATAATATTGCTGAAATATTTAGAGCTAGATTGTATACCTAGAGGGATATGAATAAATATATTTCCTTAAGTGGAAGATTTAGAAAATGAAAAAGCAACTAAATGGGATGCCAGACTCAATCAAACATTTGGAGATTCAATTGAGATGCTCATAGATTTTACAAAGTCAAAAAGACTTTTGCTACTAAAACCAACTGATGACGTTATTAAAGAAATAAAATCACTTTACTGTCCAGATGACACCCAAAAGAATTGTGACATCCTTGATGGCATAATGAACCAATATCAGGATGAGTTACAGACCAGGAAGAAAATCAAATCTGACAGATGAAAGGTACTATAGATTCTACAGGGTGTTCACGCATACTGAGAAATTTGACAGCACTGATAAGAAAGGGAAGTCTAAAAAAATGATGAGGTCTATGAGTGAAACTGAGAGAGCAAGTATGAGTAGTATGTCAAGTTTATTTTCCGGTTCTAGTGAATCAGATGTATAAAATCCAAACATATCTAAACAAGATAAGATTGCTAGATCATCTTTTTTAGATGCACTGAAAGGATAAAGATGGTACAACTAAGAGAGGTCCCATGCAGGATATGGAGAAGTGAGGATCTAAAATCAGGGAGGAAGAGGTGAAACAGAGACAAAGACAGATTGAAGATCACCATAGGAAATAGGGAGGTAAAGAATATTGTAATGAATGGTACGCAGTCAAAATATCGATTTTTTTTTATATCGACCTACACTAATATCGAGTTTTTAATATCGTAGGGACAGAATATCGATGTCAAGAATATCGGTGACCAGAATATCGACCTTAAGGTAAGTAATATCATTTTTTTTTATATCGAAGTAAGTAATATCGAAGTAAGCAATATCGAAGTAAGTAATATCGTTAGCAAAAATATCGTTGTTAATAATATCGATATTTATATCAGTGTTATGTATTTTAGTATGTATTTTATTATATATTTAACATTTTTTGTAATGTATTTTTATTATTTTTAAATATATGTAGTAAATGTTTAGAAATTAGTAATTTTTTTAAAGTAAATTTTGCGTTTTAGTATCAGAGCGGGTTCTGGGTTTATAGGGGAATAGGGTGGGAAGTAATTTAATTATAATTAATTAATTAATATGTTGTCATTTATTGTTAATTAATTATTAATTGGTAAAAAAACAAATTGATTAATTTATAATTATATTAATTATAATTAATGTTTTATTTATTTATTCTTATTGTTAATTAATTTATTGTTAATTAATTATTAATTGGTAATTAATTTTTAATAATTGATTAATTGATAATTTAATTAACTATGTTAATTTTTATGTGTAGCGGGTTGTGGGTTTATAGGGAAATAGGGTGGGAAGTAATTTGATTATAATTAATTAATTAATATTTATTTATTTATTGTTATTGATAACTAATTTATTGTTAATTAATTATTAATTGGTAATTAATTTGTATTAATTTATAATTATATTAATTGTAATTAATTTATTATTATTTTTTGTTTATTGTTAATTAATTTATTGTTAATTTATTATTAATTGGTCATTAATTTTTATTAATTGATAATTAAATTAATTGTGTTCTTTTTATGTGTAGCGGGTTGTGTGTTTATGGGGGAATAGGGTGGGAAGTAATTTAATGTTATTTAAGTAAATATTAATTTAATTGTATTGGTATTTATTATTAATTTTTAGTTAATTAATTATTAATACGTTATTTATTTTACAAAAATTATTTAATTAATAAGTATGTTAATTTAACCCCTACGCTATCCAACACTTTCCCTACTGTTGCACTCCCTGGAGTGGGAATAGTAATTTTTACCCCTACGCTACCCAACACTTTACCTACTGTTGCACTCACTGGAGTGGGAATAGTAATTTTACCCCTACGCTATCCAACACTTTCCCTACTGTTGCACTCCCTGGAGTGGGAATAGTAATTTTAACCCCTACGCTATCCAACACTTTCCCTACTGTTGCACTCACTGGAGTGGGAATAGTAATTTTTACCCCTACGCTATCCAACACTTTCCCTACTGTTGCAGTCACTGGGGTGGGAATAGTAATTTTTACCCCTACGCTAGCCAACATTTTCCCTACTGTTATACTGTTTGGAGTTGGAATAGTAATTTTATTACCTCCGCTATCTAATATTTTTTGTATTATTTTAGTTAATGTAGTATATAATTAATTTTTAAAAGATTAAAAATCATTTTAATTTTTTAATTTGTTATATATATTTATTTAATTTTTATTTATATTATTGTTTTATGTGTATAGATGTATTTATAATTTATGATATTTTTTAAAAAATTATGTTATTAAAATAATTATTAAAAATTATTAGCAAGTAAGTATATATATTATATATTATATGTATATGTTTAATTTATTTTTACATTACATATATATTACTTATAATTTTAAACATTTTAAAATATTTTTAACTATGTTTATTTTAATTATATGTATTATTTACTTTATTTTACATTATTTTTTTAACTTAAATAAAAACGATATTTTTAACGATATTTTTGACATCGATATTTTTTGGGGATATTTTTGTACTTACCATAATGTAGATAGGATGTCGATATTCTTGACTTCGATATTCTTGCGTCGATATTTCTGTAGGTCGATATTCTGACCTTCGATATTTTGTCAGTGATTCGTAATGAATCTATCAGACAATGTTCTAACTGAAAAAGAAATGGAGATCTTAAATTGAGGGTCTAAGGTTTGCTCTGACTAATCTGTGGAACTATTTAGAAGCAAAAATAGATCTTATAAGATTCACATGTAAATTTAGATTGAAGATTTGATTTGCCAATAAACCCCCAACAAGACATACACAGATTCGAAAAGAGGAAAGTCTAATAACCATTAGAGAATTTACGGGTATTTCACTGTTTATGAGCTTATAGGAGGATAAGGAGTATGATACTGAGGAACTCATACTTCAATTAGAAATTTACCTACTGTACCCAGGGAGAGTGATTTGAAATCTTAAATCAAAATGTGTGCGTCCTAGCCAAACTGAAAATGCAATTGATATTTTTCAAAATCCTGTATTGAGAGACTTTGATTGTAAGCATAAAACCAAACATGTACAGAATCTGAATAAAGACAAATTGAGAGCATTAAATGAATTGAAGTCTGGAGTAGCAATTATAATTCAGCAGGTGGACAAAGGAGGGAATGTGGTTGTAATGAACGTTAAGGACTACGACTGGGAAGCAAATAGATGATTAAAAGATAGATCAAACTATGAATTAGTGGACAACTATTTGAAAAATCAAAGAAATTGTTCAAGACAAGTTAAAAAATGATCATGAAACAGTTGATTGCCATAGACGAATATAGGCATTTGGTTGTAGTTAATACTTTGATACCCATTATCTCTTTTTTACCCAAAGTCCATTAAGGAGACAGGATCCACTGCCCCCCCGCACCTAGAGAAGACCAATTATCTCGGGGATTGGATCCCACACAGAGCATGTGTTTGAATATATAAATATGTATTTGGCTCAATTCCTATATTAGGAATTCAAAGGATCTCTTGAGACAACTAGAAGATATACCATGAGACGCCAACTATTACTTTGTGACTATGGATGCGGCCAGATTGTATACCTGCATAGAACCTGAGAAGGCTTTTGAGAATTTAACTTTTTGTTTAGCAAATCTTCAAGTTTCTTCCAACATTCTAAGATGGTGATTGAGTGGCCGGAATTTGTACACATGAATAATGTTTTGGATCAGAATATCATATATCATCAGAAGAAAGGTAGTGCTATATGTTCCAGGTTTACTCCTTCGCATGCAAGCCTGTTCATGGGTTTATATGAGAGGAAGCATGCCTGGACCAGCCCCAATTACAGCTCTGAATGAGTTGTTTATTGGGGAGTTATACTGATGACATTATCATGATTTGGAAAGGGACAATCCATGAACTAAAAGAACTAAAAGAGCATAATTTGTATCTTAATAACATCTTCAATGTACCCCTAAGTTTGGAATTAAGCAGAGACTCTGTTTGCTTAATGGATTTGAAGTTATATGTTGAGAAGGGCACTTTAGCATTTAAAATCTTTAGGAAACTTACATCAGTTAATGCTACATGACATGCTAAATTAGGGCATCCTAACAACCATAAAAAGAGCGTACCTTTGAGGACGTCTTGAGAATCATGAGAAATTGTAGTGTAGATAAAAAATATAAAAATTAAGATAACAAGGTAGTAGAAAGGCTATAGAACAGATATTATTAAAAAAAAAAGGCTAAGGAAATGGCCAGTAAAGTCAATAGAGAAGAATAGTTGAAGGATAAAGGGAGGGACATGACAGAGAAATGAGGTTTTAAGGTTTATCACAACATATAGCAAATTAAAATTGGATTACCTACAAATGTCTTAGAAAACATTGGAAAATCCTTTCATTGGATCTCAATATTGAAAACATTTTACCTAGGCAACCGACAATTACTTTTGTAGGAGCACCCACGCTTGAAACTATCCCAAATCTTAGCAACGCAATGAGATACAAAGAAGAGATGGAAAGTAGATCAGAGAATCTAACTTAAAAAAAATATATATTTTAATTGAGGTTTTGCAATGCATACAAATATTCTAGTGCCCCAATCTTGACAATAAATTGTTTGTGTTCTGAAAGTCTTCCTTGCTGCAATAACATACACATGTCCATTTTCAGTCGCATTTAAACTCCACCAGTTTAAACCCTTCCTTTTTGTTTGTGAGATGCAGTTGCAGGCCATGGGAACATAACAACTATGTGAACTGTGGGTTTAACCAGCCGTTGTCCCAATTGATATGCATTGTGAGCCGCAGATTCAGGGCATTTCGTGCGCCAGTGTCTATCGTGACTGATATGATATATTTGCAGTGCCTAGGGGGAAGAGCAGTACTTTCTAACTTAAGATCAGTGAATCTATCTTGACTTCCGGAACAGCCTAAAGGAAATGACAAATGTGGATATTGTGTGTGTTGCCAACTGGTAGCTGATAATGCGAAGATCTTCGGTGATAGTACTAATAATATGTGTGTGTATATATATATATGTATATATATATATATATATACACATATGTGTGTGTGTGTATATATACACATATATATGTATATATATATATATATTATGAACCTCTATGTCGTAACAACGGACGTGCATGTTAGTGTTCACTATGATATTTAAAGGGAAACTATTGCAGGGTCATCATGTGATCAAGACCGCACGTCAGCGGTCGATCCGCGTCAAGGACATAAGGCGGATGCCTTTTGTACTGATTTATTTGAGAATGATACCTGATTAAAAGCTTATATTTGGAAACATCTTACCTGCGTTGAGAGGTCTGTTCCTGCTATGTGGAAGCGGCAATCTGCTTTGTGCCAGGACTACGTTTGATATATATATATATATATACATATTTATTAAACCATTCATGAAATGCAATACTAGCAACTGTGTTTACAAGGTTACGTGCTAAAAATATATGGGCTCAAACACCACACCAGAAAGTTAAAGGGAAGATGTAGAGAATGTGTCAAGGCAGTCACAAATCATGACAATAATTATCCCATGATAAGAAATAATACTTTATTAAAGGCATTGGAAAAATCTGATTAATGAGTATAGAGCATTTTGTATGTAACAGAAGAGGAGGCAACACTGAATTCTATGTCAGGACCGGAGGCGAGGATTATGCTGAACTCTCTTCGCTTTATTCAATAGCAGCACATTTTTTAAACAACATTCTTCAAGCTTCCATATTAAAAGCGAAGAAAAAAACTAACGTTCCCATAAGTCTCTGGGAATGACTTTACAACACAACCAATTAGAGTCTCTCAGTAGTTCCTTAATCGACCAATCAGGATCTCCCTGGCGCCGTAACAGTAACTCTCTTCATGCTGATCTCCCTCTTTCTTCGCTGCTCGCTGCCCCAGTTAAGTGCTTTTTCTTTTCCTCTGCATTAATGGGGTTTTGCGAGCGTTGTTTGTATAGCAGCTTGGTTTAGACATTGTCGATTATTATCTACACTGTATGCGATAATTTGTCTAATTCCGGGAACGCTACTCGCTCCTTCACGATTCTATTTTATCGGTGCAAACGCCGCGGTGCGGTCCTCCGCCCGCTAGGGGGCGCGCTACTCCGGTGGGCTCCCGGCTCCTGACGCGCGATTCCTGTCAGATTCAACTGACGGTTACAAGCGCGTTAGGAGCCGGTACCGCTGCGAGCCTTCCCTGGGAGACTTACGCCCCTTCAAAGGGGTCTGTATAAACGCCTTGTACAACAAGGTCTGTACTTGGGGGCTGCCGGACGGGCCCGTTTTCTCTGTGTCACTTGATAAATTCGACCGCGAGGGTCAAAAAGGAACACAGTCCCCAGGCGATAATTTTCCCCATAGAACTGACGCACCGGGGGAGCAGTGTTCCTGGGGAATTCCCCGATTGTGCGGCTTTGCCCACCCCAAAAATGTGCGCTGTACATACAGCTCTTTGCATTTCAGCCGGTGGCTGTGCCAAAATCCATCCTGTTGGGGGGAGAAGTTTTAAAACGTTACTACAGGAGATAACAATTTTTTTATTGCAAGCTTACTTTGCCCATTACCTTACCTGCCATCACTATCTCCTTGTAGGGTTGATATGGAAGGGGACAGTTATGAGGACCCCCTAGAAAGCCTCCCATGGGATGACGACTTCTACGGCGTGGTGGATGCTTCCATTTACCGCGCAGTAGATGAAGCCATATCCCCATGGAAGAGCATCTGGCCCAAATAATAGCGCAGGAGTGCGCAAAAAGGTGTCAGTCAACTCCTACCACAGTTAATACACCATCAGAGCCAGGTCCCTCTGCCATTATACCAGCTAAACGCCCTAGAGAGGGAGGGGTGGACGTGGACGCATTTGAGCGCCTTAGACAGGCCTTTATGGCCAAGACTCTGCCTACCGCTCCACCCACTGATCCTGTGCCTCAAACAATGGACCCTCCCCCACCGTCCCCAGATTTTCAGGAGGATGATCCCTCTGACGACGACGCAAGCTCGTCCACGCCCTGGCGGCCGTCACCTACCCCTACCGAGGTACCAGCAGACACTACTCAGTCCGACATGTTGGACCCGGACCAAATCTTGCATCCCCGCTCAGCTGAGTGGGTCCCTTGCGACAAAGTGGCGCAATATGTCGCCAACAGACTGCGTAAGCCACTTGAGAAAGAGGCACACAGTTGTCTTAAAGCAGAATGCCCCAGACCTTCTTTGGAAGGTAAGCTAGCACTGACTCCCGAAATTGACGCAAAGATGGCCACTTTCCTGGCAAAGTTCGTCAAGGACCCGAAGAAGGGAATTGATCGGTCTTGGCGAGCTTGCCAGGATAAGCTATTAGATGCAGTAGGTCCCCTCACAAAAATACTCGACATGGCAGAGGATGCCAAGTCTACGGGCGCCTTGATTTCCCCGGAAGCGCTTTCAGGGTGGGCGCAGCAGGCAATTATCTTTCTAGGTAATGCCAACTTCGATTTGTCCACGGAACGCAGACGGTCGTTGCTTATTAAGGTGGACCCGAAGCTTGGCGACTTAGCCGCGTCAGAGGCAGGAGCGGTGGCCCAAGGGGGACTATTTGGGGAACCTTTTATAAAAGAATTGGGCAAATTCGTAAACACTTTCACCTCCCTTGTAAAGGCCCAAACTTCTATTAAGAAAGTGTTCTCCCCTCGGGTTTTCCAAGGGGCCGGCCGTGGCAGGGGCCACTCGACCGGCCGGGGTAGTTCCCAGCCCTACTCCAGAGGGCAAGGCTCCAGACGCGGTAGCGGTTATCAAGACCAAACGCACTTTGCAAACTTCTACCCTACACGAGGACAACGTTTCCGAGGAAGGGGCCAGAAAGGACAATCCACCAACAATAATGCCGGTGAGTGTACGACCCTCCGGGGTTCAGGTGGGTGGACGGCTAGCACACTTCGCCAGAGAATGGCGCGACCTTACTTCAGACGCATGGGTCTTACAGACCACACAAGGTTTCCAAATAGAGTTTTAGGGGACCCCTTGTCAGATGACCAGACCACGGCCCATTCACTTCTCGGTAGAAGAGATGACCCTGATAGATCAAGAGATAGAGGACTTACTGTCCAAACGTGCTGTTCAACGCACAACAATTCATCCCCGGGGATTCGTGAGCAACATCTTTTTAGTGGACAAGCCCGACGGAGGTCGGCGTCCAGTGATCAACCTAAAAGAGTTCAACGAATGGTTGGTTTATCACCATTTCAAGATGGAGGGAATCCATCTCCTTCGAGACGTCCTACGACCCTCCGATTGGATTGCCCGATTAGGTCTCAAAGATGCCTATCTGGTAATTCCAATATTCCAGCCGCATCGGCGTTTCCTACAATTCCTATGGCGCCAAGAGGCGTATGAGTTTTTGAGTCTACCCTTCGGGTTGTCCTCAGCCCCCTGGTGTTTCACCAAGGTCCTCAAGCCTGCTGTGGAACACCTGCGGGCACGAGGCGTCCGCCTTATCGTTTATCTGGACGACATGCTTATCATGGCTCAGTTCCAAACTCAACTTTTGTCCCACCTGCGCGCTGCAGTAACCCTTTTAGAAGGCCTGGGATTTGTGATAAACGAGAAGAAACCCCTTTTGATTCCATCCCAGTCAGCAACCTTTTTTAGGGTTCACAATCAATTCAGTAACGGCGACACTCAGCCTCCCATCTCGGAAAATGACGAAAATACGCCACGAATTGCGATGAACGCTGGCCAAACCATGCACTTCACTGCGACACATTGCCCGCCTCGTAGGACTCCTATCCTCATCGATCCAGGCAATCTTTCCAAGGCCTTTGAACTATCGTGCCTTACAATGCCTCAAGGCGACTCATCTACGGAATGGTCTGACGTATTCCCAGATGGTGGACCTCACAGACGAGGTGAGAGCCGAGATTTCATGGTGGCTCTCCCACATGGAAGCGTGGAACGGAAGAGCAATCTTCGGGTCCGCTCCAGATCTGGTTATAGAGTCGGACGCCAGCAGGTCTGGCTGGGGAGCACGCTGCGGAGCATTCTCCACGGGGGGTTCATGGTCTCCTCAGGAACAATCCTTACACATCAACTGCTTGGAACTCCTAGCGGGCTCCTTCGCGGTTCGGTGTTGGACAAAAGACAGAGCACAATCCTGCGTTTTACTCAAGATGGACAATGTATCGGCCGTCAGATACATCAATCATCTAGGAGGTACACGTTCCAAAGTCCTTTCAGATCTTGCGACCAGTTTTTGGCAGTACTGCCTGGACCATCAGGTCTCCGTGCCGGCGGAATACCTCCCGGGCCAGGAGAACCAGGTGGCGGATTGGCACTAGCGCCACCTGAGAGACTCCAGCTTGTGGAAACTGGACCCAGGCGTGTTTGCGGACATACAAGCTCAATGGGGCCCGTTTTCAGTGGACCTTTTTGCGTCCCGTATGGATCACCAGCTACCCCGGTTCTTCAGCTGGAGACCGGACCCGCTGGTGGCTGCGACGGACGCCTTCTTGCAGGATTGGGCACAGGAACAAGGGTATGCCTTCCCTCCGTTCGCCATGATTACCAGGACGACGGTGCAAGTCAGACGTCAGCAGGCGGAGGTGGTTTTGATCACCCCGATTTGGAGATGTCAAGTGTGGTTTACAGTTCTACTGGAACTTTCCTGGGATTCTCCAATCCAACTCCCCCAGTTTCCTAACCTCCTTCTCAGTCCGGACAGGACTCCCCATCAGCTAGTCCTCAGCGGCGCACTCAGGCTGATGGCGTGGAGGATTACAGGGAACGATGGGCGGTCCCGGGACTTTCGAGCTCTGCTCAACACCTCCTGGACAAGGCCTGGGCTGACAGTAAGATCAAACGATACAAGTCAGCATGGACTAGATGGACACGTTGGTGTATGCGACAGGGTTTCGATCCCTTGGGCGTCGAGGTAGTCCAAGTGGCTAACTTCTTAGCGGAACTGGCAACGGATGGGCTAGCCTATCGATCCATTAATACTTTCCGGTCCGCCATATCGGTGGGACACAATCCAGTAGATGGAGCTCCTTTGGGAGAACACGTTCTTGTGTGTAGATTGCTTCGGGGAATAAGACTCTCCCTACCGCCATCTCCAAGATATTCGGTGCTGTGGGATGTGAACAAAGTTTTGAACCTGTTTCTTTCCTGGCAACCGAATAGGTTTCTATCACGGAAAGAGCTGTCAGCAAAACTAGCAATGCTACTATGCTTGGTCTCCTGCAGGAGAGTCTCCGAAGTGCGCGCCTTGGATATTACAGGCAGAATTCTTTCTCCCTCAGGGGTATCCTTCACAATCACTAGAAGAACCAAGACTAATACGAGAATTATAGAGTACCCTGCTTTCCCAGATTTCCCAAAACTTTGTGTAGTCCAATGCCTCAAAGAGTATGAACTGATGTCTGAAGAGTACCGCCCTCCGGGCGAAAGGCAACTGCTAATTGCATTTGGCGGTCTCCTCACCCACTATAGCAAGATGGGTTAGATGGGTTATGCAAGAAGCAGGTATTGACTTATCCATGTTTGGGGCCCATTCTACCAGGGGAGCGATGGCCTCAAAAGCCTTCTCCTTGGGGGCAAGACTGGAAGACATCATGAATGCAGCGGATTGGTCTACGGACTCCACTTTTAAAAGGTTTTATTTTAAGCCGGTGCTGGATATAGCTCATCGGGTGTTGAACAAGCTTTAAACCAGCATAATCCTCGCCTCCGGTCCTGACATAGAATTAAAATTGTTCCTAACTATCGTGTAGGAAAGATTAAATTCTATTAAGGACGCGGAGGCAAGGATTATCCCACCCGGCGAGAAGTTTCTCTTCTCGGAAGAATCCCGCCCTAAGACGTAAGTAAAGCGTTTAGGATGATTTATGGGCTTCAAGGAACAAATGTGAACGTTTACTGTACCTTGTTATGACTTTATGAGACTATGGCTGATCCGTCCCTTGTATTCTCAGGTTCAGAGGCATCCAAATCGGACCAGTAAGATCAACACTGTGGCATGATTCGTGCGAAGAAAGAGGGAGCTCAGCATGAAGAGAGGACTGTTACGGCGCCAGAGAGATCCTGATTGGCCGATTAAGGAACTACTGAGAGACTCTAATTGGTTGTGTTGTAAAGCCATTCCCAGAGACTTATGGGAATGTTAGTTTTTTTCTTCGCTTTTAATATGGAAGCTCGAAGAATGTTGTTTAAAAAATGTGCTGCTATTGAATAAAGCGAAGAGAGCCGGGTGGGATAATCCTCGCCTCCGCGTCCTTAATAGAATTGAAACTTTCCTACACGATAGTTAGTAACAATTTTCATTGAAAGTCAAGGCTAAATCCAATTAGGTTTGAACAGTGACAAGGAACTATATACAATATTGTGAGATGTCACTCACAGTACAATACAGCTAGATGTCATCTGTAGATAGAGATTAGTTTTGTGGGGGTTCAGGTACCCTTGAGATCAAATAAAGAGGAAGAACATACATGATAAGAGAAGGCAAGTGAGTTTTCATCATAAATATGAGAGAAACATTTGGTTTTCAGCCATAGAGGAAGACAGCACAGGAATATAATCTGTGGCGAATCATGCAGGGTTTCAGAGTTTGACTCCCGATGGTGGTGGATATTGTTATTTCACTTTAAAAAGTTGTAAATGTTGGAATAATAGTAGATCTTGTATAACTTTGACAATGTGGTAATTAAACTTTTTTCTAAATAAGATCCAGAGTCATTTTCACAAAAGAGAGAGGCTTTTACAGGGATAATAGGAGATAATATTCTATAGCACAGGAAGTTCTCTTCCAGGGGATCCTCATCAAAGTCATAAGCACTGAATATTCCCGCCCATGTGCGGGGACCCCGGAAATAATAAAAATTATATATGAAAAACATATATATATACAGCTCTATATATATAAAAACATATATCATTTTTTCTAGTATCAATGCAGCTCTCATATAGGAGGCTAAACAATGTAATAAAAACACTAAAATTGCTTTTGCAAATATACATAATACATGTATAAAAACACATGAGGGCAAGATGCACTTGAACTCTGTTTTTAATGAGTAAATCTCATGAGTAAACTGCAAAAGAAAACGCAGGCATTGTTAGCCTACAGGCTGCATTGTAAACCAACATAGAAAATGAAAGCAATCTTTCATAAAAACTGGCACCGTGCCTTTAAGGCAGCCATGACCCCTAGCTTCCCATCATGCCTCAGGGGTGACAGTTAGGTCAGTTGTTCTTTCCGGCTCCTTCTGTCAGGACCCTGGAATCTCAGCTCTCTCTTTTTTGACTTTTCTGTCAAAAATACTTAGTTTTTTTGTGGTTTTTTCTACTTCACTTGACGTCTTTTGATACTAGTGTGAGGATTAAACCATTTTTTTGTGGCAGAAAGTGATATTTTCTGTCAAAAAATGCCTTCTTTGTTCGATCCTTGCCCTGCCTGTGGCAAAAAGAAGGCCAAGTCAGACACACATGATGTGTGCATCCTCTGCCTACAGGACTCTCACTCTCCTGCCTCCTGTCAACACTGCAGGAAGTTATCCAATAGAACCATCAAGGACAGAGAGAGAATCCGTCTTTATGGCCTCTCAGAAAGAGGTAGGTCTCCTGTTAGAACAAAGAAGAGGGCGCGTTCGACGTCGAGCAAGGTCCCGATATGTTCCCCTTCGGCGTCGGGCTCAACGTCGAAGGTACCGGCGGCGGAGTCGTCGTCGAGGACCTTGGTGCAGGAGCGCCATTCTTCAAAAGCTAAGTCGATGGAACAGCGTCCGGCATCGAGACAAGATCCTCCGCCGTCGACTCGCCGATCGACGTCAAGACACAGATCATCGACACCGAAACGTTGAGGCCGATGTCGCCGTTGCCGTCTCAGCGCAGATCAGCGTCGAAGCAGAGGTCGTCGGATGTCCAGTCGTCGACGTCGAGGCCTCCGTCGACGCCAGCAACACTCTCGACGTCGAGACAGCAGTCTCCGTCGGGTTCACAGCCAATGTCGAGGCGCAGTCTTCCGTCGAGGGTAAGACGCTCGACGTCGAGGGTGGATACTCCGTCGAAGCGAGGACGATCGACGTCGAGACACGACTCTCCGTCGAAGCGGCGCTCGGCGTCGAGGCGTAGCCCTCCGCCGAAGCGAAGAAGATCGACGTCGAGACGCAGATCTCCGTCGGCGAGGCGCTCTGCGTCTCAGCAGCGTACTCCGTCGAAGCAAAGAAGTTCGACGTCGAGACAGTCGGCGTCGAGGCGCATGTCTTCGCCGGGATCAAGAAGATCGACGTCGAGACAGAGGTCTCCGTCGGTGTCAGTCCCTGTAAGTCTCTCTCCGTCCCCTTCATCGACGTCGAGAGCAGGCTCCCACCATTCTATTGCCAGGTCTGGTTCTCCAGAGGTGATTATTTCATCTTCAAGTAGCCAGGACTCTCCCTCTGGTCATCAACGTCCAGTGGAAAAGGCTCAGCAGGAAGGACGGAAGTCTCCACGTCGTTCTCCTGTGACAGCGGAGAAGTCTCCATCCATTCACCTCTCGCCCAGATGGAGGTGTCCATTACACCACTGGGCGGAACATACACAGGCAGGTGTTAGACGAGATCCCAGTCCTGCTCACAGGTCCCCTCTGGCTCGCCTGGCACAAGATGCGGATCTTTCTCCACCAAGAGGAAGAGCTCGTACTCGCTCTCCTGCACCCAGGGCCGGTCCTAGAACTTCTGGGGCCCCGGGCGAAAGGGAAGATGTGAGGCCCCTCTAATTTGCATGTAACATCCAGTCGCGGCCGGCATGACTCGCGGGTGGAGGGTCTCACGGGGGTTCGCGAGGGGGAGGGTTAATTTAAAAATAAAATAAACTTACCTTCCCGGGCCTCGCGTCGTCTCTGCTCCTGACCTGCTTTCCTGCTTTCCTGCCTCTGGCAGGAACAGGAAGCAGGCAGCCTCCCTCCCCTCCCCTAAGCCAATCCCAACGCTGCAATGGCAGCATTGTGATTGGTCGGGACGCCGACCAGCCAGGCGCCTATGGGGAGGCCATTTTCTCCATGTAGGCTACATTGCAGCCTACATGGAGAAAGGCCAGAGTGCGCATGACTGGTTTGGTCGGCCCCGGAGGACCGACCAAACAGTCAGCGCCCTTAGCAGTGGGCAAGGCACTCCTCCCCTGCCCTAAAGCAGACCCGCCCGCCCCCAACCAAACACTTCTGCTTTCTACGCAGTGCGAGAAGCAGAAACATAAAATGGTAGTTTAGCATTTTGTGTTTCTGCTTCTCGCACTGTGAGCAAGCAGTAGGTGACGCTCCTCCGCCCTAGTGGAGGAGCCGCCCTTGGTAACATCACAAGAAGTGACATCACAGAAAGTGACATCGCACTATTGATCTTATTTGGCATCACTGAAGAGACCTAACGTGGATATCAGTAACATGGACAAAAATATAAATATACAAATGAAATAAGTCCATATATTTTAAAACTGTATTAAATGGATTAAATTTGTCACATTGGATGGAAAAGCTAGGTGCAGGTCTCACAAAGATGTATATTATTTACTCCTCGTTAACTGATTGTTTCCAGATGAGTGCATGATACAATTTCCAGTTCTGCCTCATAAAGGTGGGAGATCCTGTTGAGGTAATGAGAGGCGGATCATTCAAAATATAAAATTACACAAGAGAAAACCTCTCACACCATGGATATAAATGCAAATTTCAAAAGGCTCCCTTATCTTTCTGTGCCAATATTGTGCTACCTTAGGATGACATTAATACTTTGCAATTTGTTTTAAAGTAAATCCTCTCACCAGTATCCCACACGCACATGCTAAGAGACGTAGGACAATCTTTTTTGTGTGTGGGCTCTTTACTCGCCAGAATTATGTTAAGTGCAAAAACACAACACATATAGTACAAAATTACAAGACACCATTGCAAACAAATAAAGATTGTACATAAATAAAAAAAGACTTAGAACAACCGAGACCACTGCTAAATCATACATTGACTTGAAGGTATGCTTCAGATTCAAGGGGTTTTCAAATCAATGTTTTTGATTTGGTGATAGAACTATAGGAAGTAGAAGTGGCCGCCTTTAACGCTGGTGGAGCCCTGTGCGACAATGTTGGTGCCCCCCAATGACTCGCTCTGCCACAGATTCTCTCACTACCACCCTTTAACAGTGCTCCTCAAGTCTCCATAACCACATTCTCGCTCAGATGCATTTAATTTGATTTACAGCGCCACTGATACCAGTGTAGGGTGTCAGAGAACTTTATATCACACATTACACAGAGACAATCAATCATACGTGTGTAAATCACAAGAGGTAATGTTACATAAGACAAAGGACTAGGAGTCACATGACAATCATACTAGTAGGCAGTATAGTTTAATAGTGATTGATCTGGAGAAACACAAACTCTGAATTTAGAACGTAATACCATGGTTGGGGTTCTCTTTAATAACCAGAATTTATTTCTTTCCAAATGAACCCTTTTGCAACATTAGGATAATCAAAGGCTGGGGAAAAAACCATAATGCTGTAATTTATACCTTGCAGTTTGTATGCAGCTCTTAGATGACAGTTAATAGCTCATTGTTCTATGTTAGGATTTTGACTTATAAACTGCAAGTAACAATAGGATCTCTCTGACAAAAGCAGTAACCCACTGGCCTTTTTACATTATGTGGACTTAGTGATCTGCATGGTACATGTTCTTTGCAGCAGGCACATTAACCCTCTGTGCTACCTTTCCACAAGTCAAAACTTCCACTTGACAAAACTCCATCTCTCTCTAGGAAGAACATTAATCACCGGAGTTATCATGACATTTTTATTGTTGCTGATAATTGCTGGAGGCCAGGAAGGAGGCAGCAAGGGCTTTTAGAAACATAATATACTTGCAAACATGACGCCCCCACCCGAAGTCAGCGCCTCAGTGCGATCTCATCGGTCGCACCGCCCTAGAGCCTTCCTCCTCAAGGGTCCTGTGACCTCAATGACAGTCACTGTTGCTCTAGGGTGTGCTGCTTCGTACGCCTGCCCAAAAGACTCAAGGTGAGCTTCAATAGGGGTTGTAGTGGACAGGCCTTCAAGGTTAACCCACACTTGCCACCGCTATGGTCCACCTGCTGGTGCTCAGACACCACTCTTCTAAGGTCTTTCGGGGCATTCTAAGGTCTAGCATGGAAATGTGCTCTCTCAGGAGAGTGGTCTGGTGGACTGGTCATGAAGGCTGAACCTGGTTCCCCAGTTCCAAATTCGGCAGCTCTGACCATAGTGCCACATCCTCTCCCCCACTGAACACCATACTGCCCCACTGAGAGAAACTCGCACTGCCTTCAACTACAACCCAATTGCACCCCGCTATAAACACCTGGAGGCGACTCAATTCAAATTATGCACTAGACAAGAGCAATATGCTGCCTAAAAAAAAAGTGACAACATCCTGGAAAAATCAAACACTCATAAGGAATGCAAGATTAAGTAAAAGCATGTGAAATGTAAGCAGGAACAACATGGTTACCTTAACGCTTTTGCACTTATTATTCAGAAATCAATGAGTGCTTTTGCATGAAAAGTTAAGGCCATGACTACAGGGCCGGAAGGGACCAGTTTCAATGTCCATTGCTTATCTCCTTACAAAATGTAAGCAATATGGTTTAAAAAGACCACATTCGTGAATACAGAGCCGCAGTATGCATTTTGTTTTCGAATCCGCCCATCAAGCAGGTATTGCAGTACATCCAGGAATGGTGCACTTCCCCACCAGAGGAAAACAAAAAAGTTGCGCTTCATTGGCAAACTCTGTAAAGTGGCACTAATGTGTTTTGGGTGTGAATAAAATCAATCTGGCCCCTTTTCGACCCACTCTGTCTTGCTTTAGTTATTTTTTACATTTTGAACCTTTTATTTCTCTCCATCCCAAGGCTGCACTTTGGAAGTGAAAAATGTCAGAAAAAAGACGACCTTTCCAGCAAAAGCATTTTTATATTTTGGATTAATTTCACAGGGGAACAAATAAAGGAAAGAAAAGAGGGAGTACTGGCTACAAGGCCCAGGAAGGGACCCCCACACCGCAGCTTGCTCTAGTGCTTAGAGGCCCAGGGAAAGGGGGCCCCCTCCCCTGGGCCTTCGAAGCAGTAACGAGTCATTTTGTAAAACACTGCCCCAGTACTACATACATTTTAAATACACATCCCATAAAAAAAAATGGGTGATGTAAAAGTTAACAAAAGCCAGTTGATCTGGCTACTCCCTCCTCCCCTCATCCACCTCCCCTTACCTGTGTCTGGCTGGTCCTGGAAACAAAGGGGCCTTCTGTCACCTAGCAACAAAATGCAGAAAGGGAATGGCCGGTACTTAACAGAGGTGCTGCCCCTCCCCTGACACTGTGAGCCATAATTGCAGGCCTGGCTGCTGTGCCTTCCCCACTCTGTTTGAACCTACCCCCACCCCTGCACCCCCAGGAATGCCACGACGACGCCCTGACTCAAGATGTGTATTGTGATAGTGTGGGGCAGGGGGCCTCGTAGGAGCAGGTGGGATAACTGTGAAAGTGTGGCCTTTCACACGGAAGCGGGGCCCCCTGTCTTTCAGCTGAGCGCGAGGCCCTGGGCAGCTGCCCACACTGCCCATGCCTAGCGCCGGCCCTGCCTGCACCAACATCCAGAAGGAGATCAAGATCACGCAGCAGGAGGAGAAGACGCAGGTCTCCAACACCTTACACCTCCTCAACGTACTCCTCAAAAAGAGACTACTCGCCCACCATTACTGACAGTCCACCATCGAGGCTCTCTCCGGTGGACGATGTAAGCACATTTCAGGAGGTGCTTTCCAGAGGGGCGGCCAAACTGAACATTCCTATGCCTGTTCAGCAAAGTACTTCTTCGGTTATTTTCGAAACCTTGAACCAGAAGGCTTCCTCTCGCCCGTTACTCCCACTGGTACCGGGGCTTCTGAAACTGGTTATGTACATTTTTCTTACGCCGGCCACTCTCAAAACGGCACCGGCGAGAATTCTGAAGAAGTATCGTCCTCCGGAGGAAGATCCATCTTTCTTAAAGTCAGATCCTAAACCGGACTCTGTAATAGTGGCTGCTGCCAGAAAAGCCCATTCGGTGGCCTCCTCGTCCACAGTCCCACCGGACAAGGAGAGCAAGACACAAGACTCATGGGGGAGAAAAGTATGTGGCACTTCTGCATCCATGCTTAAAGTCTCCAGTGCATCAGCTCTAATAGGGCGTTACGATAGAGCTTTATGGGATTCGCTACAGCGTTTTACAGACAAACTGCCCAAGGAAGACCGTAAGGACTTCGAAGAAATTGTACAGGAGGGCAGCCTGGTAGCGAACCAGGTAATTAGTGCTGTGGCTGATGGAGCTACACTTTCAGCACACTCCTACGCCCACGGAATTTGTGCCAGAAGATCTTCATGGCTTCGCCTAACAGCATTGAAGCCAGAGGCACAGTCACGTATCCTCAACCTGCCATTTTCCGGGTCATCGTTGTTTGGCTCGTATACCGATGAGGAGATGGCACGGATGAAGACCGAGCTAGATACCCTGAAGGCGGTAGGGCTGGAGAAGAAAAAAGAGTTTCGTCGCCGCTACCGCAATACTGATCGCCGTTCCTTCCAACAGAGGGTTCAAACCCCTCATTGGCAAAAGAACCAAAGCCAACAGGGTCAGCAGAAATCGCAGTTTCAAAGCCGGCGATCCAACAGGGGAAGAGGAGGGAACCGTCAGTCCTCTACTTCAACCAAAGCTCCAGCCAAGCAATGAGTGCCCGCTTCCTCCAGTACCGTTCACCGCTCCAGTAGGAGGAAGTGTTGTGAAGACGGTCACCCAGGCCCTCGTCACCAGCCGACTGGACTACGGCAACTCCCTCTACGCCGGAACCACAGCCAAACTTCAAAAAGACTCCAATGCATCCAGAACGCCTCAGCTCGACTCATCCTGGACATCCCCCGACACAGCCACATCGCCGGACACCTGAGAGACCTGCACTGGCTCCCCGTCAGCAAGAGAATCACGTTCCGACTCCTCACCCACGCACACAAAGCTCTCCACAACCAAGGCCCCAGATACCTCAACGACCGTCTGACCTTCTACACTCCCACCCGCCAGCTACGATCGACCAACCACGCCCTCGCCGCCGTCCCCCGCATCCAAAGAGCCACAACGGGAGGAAGATCCTTCTCCTACCTGGCTGCCAAGACGTGGAACTCCCTACCCATCCACCTCCGCCTTACCCAAGACCACCTCTCCTTCAGGAAGCAACTCAAGACCTGGCTGTTCGAACAGTAGCGGACCCCCCTCCCCCAAGCGCCTTGAGACCCTCCGGGTGAGTAGCGCGCTATACAAATGCTTGATTGATTGATTGATTGATTGATTGATTGAATCATCTGCAAGAGTGGCGAGACATCACTAAGGATCAGTGGGTGTTGGCTACGCTGCAGAATGGATACTCTCTACGTTTCCGACGTCGTCCTCCCTCGATCCCTCCAGTACCATCATCGTGCAGCCAGATCAACATGCTGCAGAGGGAAGTGGAAATACTTCTCCAAAAATCAGCCATAGAGAAGGTTCCACGGTCACAAAGAGGTCGAGGAGTTTATTCCAGATACTTCCTGGTAAAGAAAAGAGGTCAAAAGTCGGAATACAGGCCCATTCTGGATCTGCGAACACTCAACAAGTCCATCAAACGAGAAAATTTTCGCATGTTGGCTCTCCACCAAATATATCCTCACCTCCGCAAAGGGGATTGGATGTGTTCGATGGATCAACAAGATGCTTATTTTCATATACCGATAAATCGGCATCATCGGCAATATCTACGATTCATAGTCGGAACATCCCACTATCAGTTCAAAGTGCTGCCCTTCGGACTGAAGTCAGCTCCTCGGGTGTTCACGAAATGCATGGCAGTAGTGGCGGCTGCTCTGCGACGCAGATGCATCTTTGTCTACCCTTATCTGGACGATTGGTTGCTAAAGGTCCCTCTCCACAAAGTGTGATGAACCACTTCCAGCAGTGCCTAGGTTTTTGTCAAAAACTGGGCCTACATGTGAACTTCGAAAAATCGACGCAGCAACCCACTCAAGCAATCCACTACCTGGGGGCGCTGATAGACTCCGAGCGAGGAAAAGTGTTTCCTTCGGAGGAGAGACAATTATCCATCATTCAGAAAGGCAGACAGATTTTACACAACAGACTGTCTTCAGTGCGTCAGATCGCCTCCCTGCTAAGATCGATGGCATCCTGCATTTTTCTGGTGCCCATTGCCAGATTGAAAATGCGTCCTCTACAACAAGATCTAGAAGACAAATGGGATCAACGGTCTTCTCGCTGGGAAGACAAAATTTGTCTATCACGCACAGCCAGAGCATCCATCCCGTGGTGGATGAAGAAAGACAATCTGAGGGTAGGAGTACCGTTCCATCAAGCTCCTCCTTCTCAAACTCTGATCACAGACGCCTCCCTGCAAGGATGGGGAGCCCACATGGGGTCTCTCCAGACGCAAGGCCTATGGTCCTCAAAAGAGCAGTTGTACCACATAAACATGCTGGAACTAAGGGCTGTTCATCTGGCTCTCAAGGCTTTCCTCCCTTCGATTCAGGCGAGTTCCATCCTAGTACAGACGGACAATACCACCACCATGTACTACCTGAACAAACAGGGAGGAACTCTCTCGAGGACCCTCTCTTTGGAGGCACAGACCCCTTGGCACTGGCTTCTGGCGAGGAATCTATCCATCACAGCGGTTCACCTGCCGGGAGAGCAGAATTCTCAGTCAGATGCCCTCAGTTGTCACTTCGAGGAACAGCAGGACTGGGTCCTCAATGACGAGGTGGTCGACAACATCTTCCGAGCTTGGGGCCGTCCGAGCATAGACCTGTTCGCGGACGAAGAAAACACAAAATGCAGAGACTTCGCCTCCAGGTACTTCCGACCAGGATCGAAGGAGAATGCCCTTTTGATCAGCTGGTCAGGGGCATTTGTGTACGCCTTTCCACCCCTGCCTCTCATCCCGAAGGTGGTGACCAAGCTATCACACTCAGACACCACAATGATACTAATTGCTCCGGACTGGCCGAGGCAGTGGTGGTATCCGGACCTTCTTCATCTGTCAGTCTGCCCACACAAGAGACTGCCGTGCAGACCGGATCTGCTATCCAAGATGAACGGGAGGATTTATCACCCCAACCTTCCGTCAATGATCTTAACAGCATGGCTCCTGAGGTCCTCCAGTATGGGCATTTAGGTCTGCCACAGGACTGCATGACCATATTGAAGGAGGCAAGGAGACCTTCTACAAGACATTCTTATGCCTGCAAATGGAAAGGTTTTTACATTTGGTGTATGCAAAATAACTGTAGTCCTACCAAGGGGCAGGAGGAGGCAGTTTTGCCTTATCTACTTCACCTAGCCAGAGCAGGTTTGAAATTCTCATCCATTAAGGTACACCTAGCTGCCATTACGGCGTACAGGCGTTCTCCTTCTCAGCCCTTGTTTTTTCAACTACAGGTAGTGAAGAATTTCCTGCAGGGTCTCAAGAAGGTCTATCCTCCGGTCCGACCTCCTTCACCTCCTTGGGAGTTGAACTTGGTTCTGTCAAAATTGATGGGTCCACCCTTTGAGCCTATCCACAAAGCAACCTTACAACACCTTACGTGGAAGGTAGCTTTCTTGGTAGCTATCACCTCAGCTCGTAGGGTGAGTGAGATACAGGCCCTATGTTCTAAAGAGCCCTACTTGGTTTTTCATCTCAATAGGGTAGTCCTCAGGACTCATCCTTCCTTCCTTCCGAAGGTGGTCTCTGATTTTCATGTAAATCAATCTATTTCTCTTCCGACCTTTTTTTCCCAATCCCTCCACTCCAGCTGAGAGGGCTCTACATTCATTAGACCTTAAAAGGGTTTTGAAGTTTTATCTGGACAGGTCGAAGCCATTAAGGAAGTCTGATCAACTATTTGTTAATTATGGATCGATCAGAACAGGTTTCCCAGCATCAAAGCGGTCCATCTCCAGATGGATAGTCTCATGCATCAAATTGGCTTACCAGTTAGCACAGAAGCCTCTTTGGTCCGCTCCCAAAGCTCATTCCACTAGAGGAAAAGCAGCTACGACGGCTTTCCTCCATAATGTACCGCTCTCTGAGATCTGCAAAGCAGCTACTTGGAGATCAGTGCATACATTTACAAGACATTACTGTCTTGACTCAGATACTAGAGCGGACACTCAAGTAGGTCAAGCCTCCTTGAGGAATCTGTTCAACAGCTGACTTTTTCGGTTGTTGTTAACAAGGTCACTGCGTTTCTCATTTGCCTGCAGGTGGATGTGGGGCTTGCTATTCTATTCAGTGCTTATGACTATTGATGAGGATCCCTGGAAGAGAAGGATAAGTTACTTACCTGTAATCCTAGTTCTCTTCCAGGGGTATCCTCATCAAAGTCATAAGCAACCCACCCACCTCCCCAGGCAAATGAGATTATTTCATTGTTAAATATTATCTTGGTGCCCTGATCTTCAGGGTTACGCAAAGAACAACTGACCTAACTGTCACCCCTGAGGCATGATGGGAAGCTAGGGGTCATGGCTGCCTTAAAGGCACGGTGCCAGTTTTTATGAAAGATTGCTTTCATTTTCTATGTTGGTTTACAATGCAGCCTGTAGGCTAACAATGCCTGCGTTTTCTTTTGCAGTTTACTCATGAGATTTACTCATTAAAAACAGAGTTCAAGTGCATCTTGCCCTCATGTGTTTTTATACATGTATTATGTATATTTGCAAAAGCAATTTTGTGTTTTTATTACATTGTTTAGCCTCCTATATGAGAGCTGCATTGATACTAGAAAAAATGATATATGATTTAATATATATAGAGCTGTATATATATATGTTTTTCATATATAATTTTTATTATTTCCGGGGTCCCCGCACATGGGCGGGAATATTCAGTGCTTATGACTTTGATGAGGATACCCCTGGAAGAGAACTAGGATTACAGGTAAGTAACTTATCCTTAATCTCCAATGAGCCATGCAGAAACCTGGGGTTGGATCCTCAGTACTGGTAGATATTTTAATTTCACTTCAATCATTGCATTCTGTAGCACATAAAAAGTATGTTTTTGTAAGTTACATGCTTTCCAGTAGTGTTTTGTAACACTGAAATCATGCGGAATTATGTGATGGTTTCAAGCTCGATTCCCCATCATGTTTGGTAGTATAATTAAATGATGTAACCTCACGGTATGATTTCGATGAAAGATAGATTTGTGTTGTATCATAATCGAAGAAATTGATCTATTGCACAGGAATTCATTCTGTGAGGAATCATGAAGAAGTTCGGAATTTCACTCCCGAGGGAACATTTTTCATTTGACTTTAATAATTGCACGTAAAAAATATAGTTTTGTAAGTTTCATGTGGCATCTATGGTATTTCACAAAGAGGAAATTTTGAGGAAATCACACAACTATTTCAAGTTCGATTCTCTATTGTGTTTGGTAGCACTATTGAATGATAATGCCTTATGGGATTGTTTACAGAAAAGATTGTGTTATGTTTTAGCTAAAATAGAATACAAAAACAACAAGGTGATGGATGGAATGCTGAATTAATCTCAGTCACTGGCATTCGCTTGGACCACATCCCAGTCCATAATTTTTTGCCCACCATGCCACCTCAGTTTGGACCCAGCCATATGCAAATCAGTCTTGACCCTGTTCCTCATGTGAATAGTCCAGCCCCAACTGCCAGGCCCGGTCCTCCTTGAACCGGAACACAAGCAACTCAGGACTGGTGTCACCCTTGTTACAGGCTCTTCTGCCGGGTGTAGTTTGATTCCATACTGGGCATGCTTAGGGCATCAAATGCAAAAACAACAAGGTGATCGATGGAAATCTTGAATTAATCTCAGCCATTGGCAATTACTCAGGCCGCATCCCAATCCATAAGTTTGCACCCACCATACCAACTCAGTTCGGACTCAGTCATATGCAGATCAGTCTGGACCCTGTTTTCTCATGGGAACAGTGCAGCTTCAACTGCAAGGCTAGGTCCTCCCTGAACCAGAACACAAGCAACCCAGAACCGGTTTTGCCCCTGTTATGGGCTCTTCAGTCAGGTATAGCTTTGATTCCAGTGGCACAGTGAGCCTGGGACACACATCTGGGCATACCCGGCACACTTAGGGCTTCAAATGCAAAAACAACAAGGTGATGGTTGGAGTGCTTGCATTAATCTCACCAACTGGCAATCCCTCAGGGCCAAATCCCAATCCATCATTTTTTGCCCACCATGCCATCTCAGTTTGGACCCACTTGATTATGCCTACTACCTCTTTTGCGGTGTAGGCTACTAACCAGGACTCTCCGCAATCTCTGTCCTGGGGTTTTCTTTCAATCTGACTCCAGGTGTAACCCATCTCCTGGCAGTCAGCCTCAAGGCCTTGACACCAGGTGTTTCTTGGCCTTCCTCTTTTCCTTTTCCCTTGAGGATTCCAGGTGAGGTGTTTAATGCAGGCTTGCGTAGGGTGTGACCTATCCTACCGCCCCGTTTTTTCATGATTTCTTCATGAGCAGGGAATTGGAAAGTCTGCCGCCATAGGTGGTTGTTGCTGATGGTGTTTGGCCAGCGGATTTTGAGCATTTTCCTCAGACAGGTGTTGATGGAGGTCTGGACTTGTTGGTGGTGGTCACTGTTGTCCTCCAATATTCGGCTTCATACAGGACTGCTTTTACGTTGGTGTTAAAAAGCCTGGTCATTGTTTGCAGCGTTAGGTCCATGGAGCTCCAGATCTTCTTTAGCTGACTAAAGGCAGCCCTTACTTTGCTGATTCGTGCCTTGACGTTGGCATCTGTGCCACCTGCTTGTCTATGACATTGCCCAGGTAGGTGAAGGCCTTAACCTCTTCCAGTGCATCGCCTGCAAGAGTGACTGCAGTTGTGTTGGTCGGTTTTTCCCCTGTGGATGCTGAGGCCAAGTTGTGCTGATGTGGCTGCCACTTTGTCAGTCTTCTCTTGCATCTACAGATGTGTATGGGAGAGTAGCCAAGCCTTTCCTGAACCGGAACACAAGCAACCCAGTACCGGAGTGCTACCCCAAACTATTGCCCGTGGTTAGACTTTTTGCAGGCAGCCTTCCATCACCTTTTGTGCGTTTCTTATAACGTCCTAAGTGGCATGGGTATACCCAAATGTGGGTCTCGTGCTCACTGTGTCACTGGAACCAAGCTGTATACCTGGCTGATTAGCCCAAACTAGGGTGAAATCGGTCCTCGGTTGCTTGTGATCTGGTTCAAGGAGGACTTGGATTGGCAGGCTGGACTGTTCCCACGAGGCGCAGGGTGCAGACTGATCTGCATATGTCTGGGACCAAACTGAGCTGGTATGGTTAGCAAAAGAATGATGGGTTTGAGTGCTATCCCGAGCCCAAGATATTGCCTGTGATTCGACTTATTGCAAGCAGCCTCTTATCACCTATTGTGTGTTTCGTGTACCGCCCTAAGTGGCATGGGTATGCCCAGACATGGGTTTCGTGCTCACTGTGTCACTGACACCAAGCTGTACCTAACTGATAAGCCCATAACTAGGGAGAAACGGTCTTGTGTTGCATGTGTTCTATTTCAGGGAGGACTTGGCCTGGCAGTTCAGGCTGGACTGTTCCCATGAGGATCAGGGTCTAGGGTTATTTGCATGATGACTGGGTCCAAGCTGAAATTGCATGGTGAGCAAAAGAATGACTGGTTGAAGTGCTACCCAAACTATTACTAGTGGTTAGACTTATTACAAGCAGCCTCCCATCATCGTTTGCGTATTAGTTAAAATATAAGAAATCAGTCTATAGCACAAGAGTTTATTCTGTGAGGAGTCATGCATTAATTCGGGATTTGATTCCCACAGGAACCATTTTATTGTTGATCATGTTCTAATTACCCGAAAAGTATTTTTTCTACTTCCTTGGTCGGCCCGTGTGGTTTTGAATAGGTGGTACTGTGGAAATGTTTTGGTAAGGTATTTAAGGAGTGGACAAGGTGACGGTAGACTGGTAACTAGCAGTCAGATCAGGACATGTAACTTTGAAGAGCAAGGTAAAAATTGAGGATTGAGGGTAAGTTACATCGAAGACGTTGTTTTGGGTAATTTTAAATTCAGTCTATTTGTTTTTAACTGAAGATACCCCTTTCAAGGGGGATAAAGATGTTGGAGCAAGTCACTCAAGATAGTTTGATTTGTATTCATAGGTGAGGTGAGTGGTAAAATGTTTTATGCTGGTTGGGATACTAGATTAAGGGGCCGATTCCGATCTCGGCCGGTAGTGCTCCGAATCGGATTCGGATTTACCGGATCCGATTCGGAGCCCTGTTTCCCGACCGAATCGTACGCGGGTCCGTCCGAGCGAGTACGATGCAGGCACCCGCGAATTCTCCGACCGACTCGAACGCGGCTTCAACACGCTCCGACCGACTCGCATGGACACGACTCGCACTGCGCTATGGAGACGTATCCCGGTCGGTTAAGTACGATGCGCGCCACGAGCAGTCCGACCGACTCGCGCCGTCCGGCTCGAAAAAGCTGTCGGAGCCGGACTTTGGGGGTCCGCGTCGGACCCCGCTGTACGCGTAGGCGCGCGAGTCGCACACAGGGGGGACCCATGGGTCCCCCCTACCTGTGCATGTACGCCGCGATGCGCATAGACGCGTACACGCTGTAGGGGGCGCCCTTGTCCGCCTCGCACCCATTGAGTTAATGGGAGCCCGCGTACGCGTTGTACGACAGGCTCCCATTGACTTCAATGGGAGTCCGACCGACTCGAGTCCGATGGCATGCGTGCGCATCGTACTCGTTCGGTCGGACTGCCAGAGTCCGATTCGGTCGGAAATCTCTCCGGGTCCGGCTCGGTCGGAGAGATTTCCGGCCGGAATCGGAATCGGCCCTATAATCTGGGATGCTAAAACTAGTTAGTGATATTAGTCAATGTTTACTATTATTCTAGGCATCTTCAATTTGAAGATCAAGTTATTAAGTAGAGTGACATATTTCCAAATAGCGATATCTTATGTGGGAATTGAACGCCTTATAAATAGGGGCTTGTTTTTATTTAAAGGCAAATGAGTGGGAGATTTGGAGGGCTCATTATTTTTAAATAAACTCAGATTAGGTGAATTGAATGCAGGAGAGAGAATAAAAAGACTGAGGGCCCGATTAAGATCTTGATGGTTGGACCGTCTGTCCTCCTCGACAGAGGTTTAAATCCATCCATCAAGCTGGCAGGGCTTCTCAAGCCGGATTTATATGTTGGATGGGCGAACTGCTGTCACTCTTGACGGAGGTATTTCCGTCCGACTATCGGTTCTCCTCTGTTGACTGTACACAATTGCCTGTCATCCGATAATACTCCGCTGGTGTTAGAGTGGCCGTATACCGCCCATCAAATGTATATATGTCTGTCAGGTTGACGGGCTTGCAGTGGTGTACAGATTGAGTAATTACAGCTTGCCTTACCCATCCACGTACATCACACACCTGAGATGAATGGGCTAAGTAATCTCACTTGCACAGCCCACTTTAAAACACATCCCCTTCTATATCACAATTCTTTGCCTTTCCCATTTTGAAGTTACAAGACATAGGGTGTGTTTTGTGTTGCCTGGTACCACATCTCTGGTGGTTTTTTATTACTTTTTTTCTTGTTAATTTGTTATTCCATTTGGTTATCTGCACCATGTCTGGAAGAAGGAACTCCAGATTTACAGACACAGCATTACCAGGCATGGTGAATGAGATAATTAGGGTAGAGGCACACTTGTTAAAAGTCCTTGTTCAAACTACCACTATAACACATAAAAGGCAAATGTGGGAGAGAATTGTAGCCAGAGTGAATGCTATATCTAACAACAGGCACTCACCGGAGGAAATTAGGAATCACTGGAATGATCTGTGGGGAGACTACGCTCCCTGTCTTCTAAAGCCCACTGAGAGGCCTAGAAGACTAGTGGTGGTTCTCCCAGGCACATGGACCTCTTGCCCTGGGAGGAGAAGGTGTATGGAATCCTACACTCTGAAGGCTTTGCAGGAACCCGTGGTGGATTGGAGACTGGTAAGTACACTCCCTGTATTTAATACAGCCACTGTGTCTTCAGTATTATCATTCTAGATGTTAATCTTTAATTTTTATTTAGAAATCATTTAAACTAGTATTCTGTTCTTCATTTTATTTCATTAGTGAAAAGTAAAATGTTTCAATAACTACTATGTTTATTCTGCTATTCATTGTTTCATTCTTAAAATGTAATTTGTGCATCTGTATAGAATTTTCTTTTTATGTTTTGTACTCTGCAAGTAAGTAAACGTTGTTGTGTGTTATGTTTTACCATCTACATTATATTGCAATACTGCATGTTGTCAGTTTCTTAGTATGGTTCAGGTCAATAAACTGATCAGTTATTTGCCAAACAATGTTATAAAATGCACGTTTATAGCTAATGACAGTTTGTAATATCTTATTTCAATATTAAATAAATTACTAAACTACTTCAACAGTTTAGTGGTAAATGACTACGGGGCAGATGTATCAAGCAAAATTGCGTTCGCAAATGCCGAAATTCGTGGTATGTATTAAGGCAAAACTGCCTCGCAAAATAAGGAATCGCGAAATTTGCGATTCCCTATTTTGTAATTGCATTTAAGGAATCGCAAATTGCAATTCCTTAAATCCAATGTAAGAAGCACCAAAAAAGTGCAATTTGGTTTCATGAATTGCAAATTACCACCAACTTCAAGTTGGTGGTAATATGCGATTTCTTTGAAAAATGCAATTTTTAGCATTTTCAAAGTGCATGTGGCGCGTATACATGCTCTTAGGGCATGTATGTGCGCCACATGTGCACACATACATACATACATATTTCAGGGTGCAACAGGGTGTCAAAGGACACCCTGGCACCCTTGAAATTGCATTCTCAATTTACGATTCTCTAATTGCGATTCGCAAATTGAGAATGTCTTCCCATTCATTCCTATGGGCCTCTACGCCCATAGGAATGAATGGGAAGGTATCCTTAATTGCGAATCGCAATTTGCAACTCGCAATTAAGGAATATTAAGGAATCGCAATTATTATTGCGATTCCTACATACATAGCATTTTGCTTTTCCTTAATAGCAATTCGCTAAAATTCGCTATTAAGGAATCGCAAATGCAATCCTTGATACATCTGCCCCTACATCTACCATAATATATCAGTATGGATAATGCATATGTATATTATGTGGCACTGTCATCATACTATATGTTGCACTGATAACACATCTAGACAAGTGTGATGGTCATATACAAATCTATGTATCTACTTAACAAAGTGTTCACACAGAAAGCTGTGTTACATTGGTCAGTTGTCTCACACTTTCCAGGGTAAATATTTGTACTCTGTGCTCCATGGGCTCTGTAGGTTCTGAACCTTACTGCTGCAATCTCATGTTCTCTGTAGCCTTTTCAAATCCTGCTTAATGTCATAAGGATAGTAAAACACAATGATGTACTGTCCTAGGTCAAACATGGAATGAAAAAGCTGGATGTCTAAGAGACCTCAACATGCTAAAGCATTGCACTGTCACTTTTATGTAATGACTTGCACGTGTGACGTTATATTAATGCTTTTAGGCTAACTTGTTGATATGCATGTGATCTGTGTGTTTTTATACCTCGTCTCAGTCACACTATAGAACTGTATGTGTAAGGCCTAATATCTTATGTTGTTAACACTCCCTAGGAACACCAAAAGGAACATTTTAATATTACTAAGAAAAAGAGCTTAAGGTTTGGATTAAGCATTTAATGGCAAAAAGCAGAGATAGAAATGTTATATAAGCAGTTCATATACAGATCTATTTCTTATCAACATTGTGTGTTGTCATTGTAGGGCCATCACCCAGAGCTGAAGCCCAGGTAACAGCACCAAATACCACAAACACCACTCCCACTACCACAGAAGACTTTTGTGGAGGCACAACTCCTACTCATCCGGATCCTGATGAGGAGCAGCGTAGTTCATCAGGTGGGTCTCAGTGGGCTGATATGGAGAGCCTCACTCAGCCTAAAATTCCAATTACAACTAATGTAATTCCTGCCCCTCCTCCTCATCCCATAGTTGTCACAGCTCCCTGTGGCCCAACATCTAGCACTACCTCTGCAGTGTGCAGCCCAATTCTGGCTCCTATATTGCCAACACCAACAACACCTACAACAACATCTGCAGTTGAGCCAGGACCCACTGTGGTGGTTCACTCTATTTAAAAGCCACAGGGTAGTGGTGGTAGTGTAAGGGCATCATGGGGACAGCTGACTGAGGCCACAACATAATCACTGGAGCAGCCTCTAGACTCGAAGACCATATGGGCCAGATCATGGAGCTCCTCAAAGAAAGTAATCAGCTCCTGGGGAGCAAATGGGAGTAGAGGGAGGAAAATGAGCTCTTAGAAATACAGATATCTATATTGTGCTCCCTTGCCGGGGTGGTGCAGGATGGGGTTAGGGACATTTGTAGGGCCACTAGGGAGTCATCTACCCATTTCTATGAACCTTCTACCCCAGTCGGCACTGTAACTGGCACCTCCACGAAAAAGGAAGGCTCTGCAACCCCTATTGTCACCTGTCATCACCTCGGGCTCTGGAATTAGGAATACATCAGTCCACCTCTGGAGCGGCCATTCAGCTGTACCAGTGGTAGAGAATTCCACTAAGACCACCACCAAGAAGACCTCATTTCCATCTGTGAGGCAGTACTTTTCACTCTTGGGACAATTATTTTCTACATATTTGCCTTGGGAGTAATATATGTATTTGGGACATGGACTCCAAATAACTTTGGCTTTACCTTCTTATTTCAATACCACAATACCAGTTAATTCTTTGCCTGTAATTTAATTTGACAATTCATTATTTCTGGTTCTTATGGAATTTTCATTATTACATTTTAATTGTATTCTTTACTAAAAAATAAAACTTATTTGTCACTACAGAGAGATAAGTTATTATTGTTTTAATTTCACAACCTTGGTATTACCATGTTGAAGTAAATAATTTATTGCGATAAATGTTAATACCTTAATCTACACATTAACATTGTAAGACAACACATATCATTTATCATACAACCCGTTATGTTAGCTAACAGAAAATGTAACCTACTCATCTTATATTCTTCTGTCACCAGTAACATTTCAAAAAGCCAATGTATATGCCACTTTACATACATAATATTCCTAACATACATTTGTGCACATAATAATTACACCATCACTTTTGTTTTTCTTAAAAAATAATAATTTTCTTCTATATTGAGGGTTAACCACACAAAAAACTTAAATTCATAGATTTCATTGCGTTCAAATATATATTTATTACACATAAAACACACATAACGTGTTCATTTTGTTGGACAACACATATTTGTTCATAAACATTTAATGTACATACCATGCACATAATAGTACATATGTACATACACAAACATTAGTACCAGCCATCATTAAAAACACACATTCCAATGATTCCACTAGTCAGTATATGTTTCATGGAATCAGAATAAAAAGTACCACAACAGGACATAAGTTGTTTACATTCTGCATCCGTACATCCCAATTCATGTAACTTAACCAACCCAAGATTCACCACTGATTTGTTTGTGCTACAGAACATGACAGCAGTGGCAGCTGGTGACATTTGAAAGTAATGGGCCGTAAAATTTGGTTATGACTTTTATATCGCGAGTGACGCAAGCAAGTTTAATGGACAAACGTGGGGTCCAGGGTGGGTCGTGCTCCAGAGAAAAATATGAAAAATTATTGGCGCATTTTAAACAAATTAATTTAGTGATAAAGCAAGGCTTATAAAGCAGTAGGACTGTAGAGTCTTGAAATATCAAACACATTAAAAACTGCCCCATCTCTTACTGCATTAATATGTTCAGCAGTTACTGTATTGTGCAAATTGTACAGCGTGACAACTTCAACACTTTAAAGTGTATGCTTGCCCAGTGTCTTGCACTGCATGCAGCATCAACTGTGGAAATAAATGCTCTAACCAGGCTTCGGAAAGCACCCGAACTGCTGGTTGCGGCTAGTCATATGGAAAAGACAGATCTTTAAGTGGGATGAAAAAAGTGGGAGCTCTCTAAAAGGAAACGTGTAAAATAAATTTCTGTGATTCCCATAGTGCGCCACCTGACCAGTATTTTGGTTTCTCTCTGAGATGTAATTGCATACAGATAAATAACACAACAAATGACATACACTTAAAACCTGTCAGTACAATTGTCCTTGTCAATGATTGTTAGCTGTTAAAGTTAAATGAGCAACAACAATGATTTGTTATAAATAATTAACATTGGAAATGCTTCAATTCTGAAATTGTGAGTCTGTGAATTAATTAGTACTGAGGCCTGTGGAAGGAGTTTTGGCCTTCAGTTATGTACGCTTTATGCTAGATATTTATGACCTTTTTCTCCGCACATCTCGTCTATCTGCACATCTTAAACAACCTCTCTTTCCTCTTCAGGACCCTCTTTTCACTCTTCCTCTCTATGGGGGTGACAGCTTGCTAGGCTCTGTTGCTGTGTTCACCCATTCAAATCTGTGTGAATCGTGTGTGCTAGGGTCCATGTCGGACGTCAAAGCACCCCATTCCGTGCCTTCTTCTGCAGCCCTCAGATCTCTTCCCATTGACATTGTTCCCTGCTGGACACTTATACACCTATATGATCTCATCAGATGTGCCCGCAGTGACCACTGGGAAATGGGCATTGAAGTCCCCTGACGGTATGGAACTATGATCTGAGTCTGAGTCTCTGGCTGGTATATCTTCTGTAGGCGACAGTGGCCCTGACCTGCTGCTATTCAGTGATACCGCCGCTTCCATTGCTCGTTTCTGTTCTTGCCGGGCCTCTTCTGTCGTGGTGGCTGCCGTGTTTCGATGGGTGGTCTTATGCCTGGAGTGAGATCTGCGCGTTCGGCTCCGTTGTGTGTGGCATCTGGTACCTGGCTGCGGTTGTTGGTCCAGCCAGTCCCAGACTTCCTGTGGGGATTGGAAAAAAGCAGGAGCCCTCTTCTGTCACCACGGGAAGCTTGGCTGGGAAAATCATTGCGTAATGTATGCCCTTCTGACAGAACGGCTTTTTTGCTTCAAGAAATGATAGTCTCATTTTCTGTACCTCTCTCGAAAAGTCTGGAAATATCCTAACCTCACTGTTTTCCACCACTATAGTATCTTTGAATTGGGCCTGTTGCAGGATATGGTCTCTATCTTTATAAAAGAGTAGGAATGCCAGTACTGGGCATGCTGGTGCACCAGGTAGAGGGGTGCGCGCTGGAACTCTATGTGCCTGTTCCAGGACAAAGAAAGAGGAAAGGCCTGTGATAGCCATCTCCTCGTGGAGCCATCTTTCTAGAAATGTCACCATGCAAGACCCTAAATGCGCTCCGAAAGCCCCACTATTCAGATGTTATTACATCATGAGTGATTTTCCACATCTTCTGCACACAGTTCCAGCACTTTGATTTTCGCTTCTAGGGCAGTGACTCACTCTGTCATCGACATCAGTGCTGGTGGTAGTTCCTCTATGGTTCTCTCAGCCGTGGTGACCGGCTCCTTCATTCGGAGATGGTCGTCTTTAAGGATCCCCATATCTACTACGAGTTGATCGACTCAGGCCTCCAGCACCTCGAGAGAGGCCGTTATGTCCTACATGATGTCCTGCAAAGTGGGATCGGGGGGGCTCCCGTTGAGTGATGCTTTCCTCCTCATCCCGCTTACTGTTGGGTACTCTGTTTTGCTCTGGGGAGTCAGAGGCTATTTCTTTCTTCTGGAACGTTTCCCCATATTCTGCTCTGTGTGGGGATCAGGGAAAGGGGACCGGGACAGGCAGCTCGACTCGAATATTGTGGTGGGGTTGTCAGGGTCTTCGGAGCAATCTGGGTCTGACTCCGTGGGAGCGTACTCGGAGTGGTTTCATGAGGGTCCACTATCTCCTGCACTAATTAGGGGTATTCCTCTGTCCCACTCTAGCTCAGTCTGTGGCCTCTATAAGTAGGGAAAGGGGGATTCCCCCCATGCCTTCTCTTTAACTATTCCCCGTGGTGCTGGCACTCCGACGGCGGCCTGCAGGGAGCTCCTTACCTGCTGCATGTTCTCAGGTGGGTTAGTATGGTCTGCAATGTATTCTGCTGATCACTCCGTTCTCTCTCCGACCCCTTTGTACAGTCATCTCCCTCCCTGCGGCCCTCTGGACAGTGATCTGGTAGTTGGCTGTTGCAGTCCATAACTTGTTAATAGTTTTCCTTGGGCCCCAGCCCTGTGATATGTACCAGGGCTGTTCTAGGGCCCTCAACTTCAGAGGCCTCTCCCAATCCGTTCTGCTGGACTGCCCTAGGGACATTCTTCCCTGGTCTCGGTCGAGCCTTCCCACCTCCCTTACTGTGGACTGTTTACTAGCCAGCTGGGGGGAGGGTGGGGTCAGGCATCCGGGAGGGAGTCTTTTCACGAGGAGGGTCTGGTCACTAGACAGGTTCACCACTCCACCTCCCTTGGCTTCGGGGGCCCCCCACCTACCTCCAGCACCGTTCGCCGCAGTCGTCCTTCTCCGTTCTGGTCAGTTCCCGGGTCTCGTCCACCAGCACTTGGAGAAGCGGCCTCGAACTCGAGGGCTGCTCCGCCCCAGTCTCCTCTCCTTTCGATGCGGGGCCTCCGCTGCCTCTGGTTGAAGTCCGCCAGGTAGCTCTCCACCGCCGGCTCCAGGCTCCTCCTTCTATGGATAGCAGGCCACCAAAGGCAAGGTCTATGTGGGGGAAGGGTAGAGTGGGCCGACTTCGGTGTGATCACTCACTGCTGATGCCCCAGTGAGTCAGAGTCATAGTCATCCCCTAAGAGGGTGTTTCACCATCTGTCGCTGTCCTGCTGTGTTGATGCACTGGTTTGTATTATAGTTCATGCGGGTGGCAGTGCCATCTTGCGAGACCGCTTGCCCCAGGTCTCGAATAGTCGGGGCCAATCCAGGCTCCCTGGTGTCAGAAAATGCCTTTTTTTGATCAGCCCACACTGGCAGCAGTAGGCTCTGCACAGTTCTGTCCCCCATGCACTGATCGAAGTCATCAGGATGTGGATGGATGGGGATCAATCGGCGGAAGCACTAGCTTTTGCTTCCTTCGCCATTGTCAAGGTATTTGTACATATTAGAGATAGTGATACAATTATAGGAAGATGACAACATAAATGGTATTGTTATAAATGTATGACAACATGCTAAGTGGCCTCCTGTGTTTATATGTGTAGCATATGTGCTATCTACATATACAACACATCAAAAAGATACCAATCAATGAAGGGTGCATAGGTAGGAAAGTGTATAAAATCAATCCTGTGTTTGAAATTTTGCTACATACATTAACGTAAGTCATGATGCTGATGATGGTGGATGCCTTAGTGCATCTAAGAAGGGTCAAGATATTCTATGCCTCAGTGCATCCAAGAAGGGTCAAGATATTCTATCAACCTTGATACAAGTGGCTTATGTCATATGGTATTAGTTATAGGGCAGATACCTTACCAGGCACGTATGTGACCTAATCATCAATCTACAATATAAACAGTTACTTGTGATTATAATGTAACTAATGTTTTAACATATAGAGTAATGAAGGTTTTGTTTTTCAGATACGATGGGTACATTAGTTATAGTAAAAATATGTGCATGATAAATACTTTATCTTATGTTAAGAATGCACATATAAATTCATACATACTTCTTTCTATTATAAGCATATTCCCAAGCTAGCGAAGGAGATGTTGGGCAAGAAGGCGGGGAACAGGACGTCTGCTGGGAGTCGGAATGTGGTGCAACCAAAACGACCCAACGGGAGAGAGGGTAATGGTGCTGGAGGGGAGGACACATCATCATCGGATTCAGAATCCTCCACGTCAAACCAGCCCCAAGTAGTGGTGGACCCCAGACTATCTCATGGATTTCCATCATCATTGACCACCACCAGCAAGATCATCAAACTTATGTTTCCCCCCAATGTTGGCCAACACCCACCACCTAAAAAGGCTGGGGTCTCCTTTGCCCTACGTGCCTCAGCTTCTGTCTCTGTCTACCCAGCAGTGATGTCTGAGGAGGCTCTGGGATTGTTGAGGAGCCTCCTTATAGGCTAAACTGCACTGTTGTGTGCCATGAAGAGGGTCAGTCATCAATTCACACAATTATTGGCCTTTTTGAATGGCATAACCGGTGCAGTATGTTCTATACAGAGAGGTATGGCCAGCATCCAATTCCCCTCAGACACCACTGCGTCCCACCTACCACCACCTGCCCCTTCATCTCTGGACTCTTCCTCTTCCCAAATCCATCCTCCCACCACCATACCTCCACAAACCACCCTTGTCCCAACAGTCCCAATGCCAGATCCCAGCTAACACTCAAACCTACTCACAAACACACAGACAAACAGAAACACATGGCCACACACTCAGATACTCCAACTAAAAACACAAACATACACATACAGACATGCAAAGTAGAATCTGACCCTCCACCGCCACAGACACATCCAACACACACACAGACTCACATACACTCATGTATCCAGCAATATTAGCTAAAATCAGACTGACACCCTCTGCCTCAAACACTACCACACCCTCAACCACTACCATAGAATCAAACACTACCACACCCTCAGCAAAACACACACTCTCAGCAAAACGCACACCATCACTCAAACCAGCTACTCCTCTGAAACACACAACCTTAGCTAAACACACACCATCACCCAAACCAACAACTCCACAGAAATCCACACCCAAAGCCACTACATGAACAAAATCAGCACCTTCATCTAAATCCAAACCCACACCCACAGTTCAGCACACACACAAACACACATCCAAATCCACAACTACACATGTTCCTAAGACATCAGGCACACACGCAACCTCACAACACATTCACACCCACACACACACACACACACCAACAACCACAGCAACCTCACAGTACCCTCCACCTCCCAAACACCTACTAAACTCACCCCATCTACCCGTACTCCATCCTCCAAACCCACCAATACTTCTCCCAAACCCCTTAAAAACGACTCCCCCCTCCAATAATTATTAAAGGTGCCTGGCTTCCACCTACCTGAGGAGTGAAACAAGTCCCTACAGGAGGAGGTTGTATTACTATATACCATGTACCTAGGAGGCAAGATATGTAGCTCTGATGCTAACTGCCACAACTGTGGATTCATGTATTTGCTTTTTGGTTTACTTTACAGTAAAAAAATGACTTTTGTTTTGAGAGAGGTATCTCATTTGTAATTTTAAAAAATGTGCATGTTTTGTTTTTTCTTCAACACATATAAAAGGTACCAATGTATGTGTTTTTATTATAGGAACAGTTTGTACGGAACTGTTGTTTTTGGTTATTAACATGACGTTTTGTGATATAGCCTTTGAACAACATTGAAATCTCATGTAACTTGATTTTACATGAGACATCTAATGTTTAGATGAAATTAAAGTTGCATATGTTTGTCAGGACTTGGGATAGTGCTTGAGCGGACTGCCTAACTACTCAGGCAACAAGCACTATCCTTGTCAGGGTAAAACGCAAAAGTTACTAAATGGTTTAAGTTTGCCATCATTTGTGTTCTGCCAAATGTATTTTGCATTTTTCAGCTACACAGAGGCTGGAATGGTAGGCCACGGACATTTTTAAAGGGCGACTTAAGTGGTTGCCACAAGTGCTGCAGGCCGACTAGTAGCATTTATTGTACAGGCCCAGGGTATATTAAGTACCACTTTACCGGGAACTTAACAGTACATACAATGTTCCAATTAGGTGTAAGCTAAAGTAGTGATCTAAATCACTTTTACAATGATTAGCATTGGTAAAGGGCCCAGAGTCCTAATAAAAAACAAACATGTTCAGATAACAGGAGGTGTGAAGGTCAAAACTGTTGAGGGTGATGCTTCAGAGAGGGCAAAGTCCAACTGGTTTGCTACAATTTGCATAAATAGCAAAGTGACCTTTGAGATATGATCAAATTATGTAAATTTTAACATATGTAATATGGATTAACAACTGCAATATAACGTCTCTATGACATACACATATAAGTGTAAGTGTCTTCAAAATATTTCATGTAGTTTTATTTAGAATTGTAATTTGATAGTCATTTAAAGGTCCACTTTACATTGGATATTTGGTGTGTGCTTCCATCATGAGACGGAGGCTTACACCACATTTACAATTGACATTAAAGCGTCTCTTACAAAAATGTGTATGACAATATATAAATACATTATTTAAAATTAAATGACTACAGGACACACACAATTACATATGTATCACACATTAGATTTGGTAAGTGCAAACTTATGAGAAATCAATGGACTATGTGACAAATCTGAACAGGTAAGTTAAATACACACGAATAAAAAATAAAATAATTTTAAGTACACACACCTCCTGTTCTGGTGGCGATGAGGTGGGTCTTCATCCATGTCGACCAGCAGGTAAGTGATTCCTTGCAACATGAGGTTTATGGTGAAAAGTCGAATTGGAAAGGTAGGTAAGGTGACTTTAGCCCTTGTATAGGTTTGAAAACGCCGGGTCAGGTGTGGAGGCTTAACCTCTATGTTTACGCCAATGGTAAGCAATATCATGTTTGGGCAGGCTGAGATGTGGCTGAAATGCCTCCTTCAGCCGCTTTTCGGCTATTACTCTGCCGACAAAGGACTCTGCTCGCGACAGAGACAGTGGGGATTGAAGGAGTTTTGCCGTCATACCTCCAACATATAAATCAGGCAGGTGAACAGTTCTGTAGTCGGATGGATGGAACGCTGATTTTCGACCGTCTGCACTTATCCGCCAAGATATAAATCAAGCCATGCATCTTAAATAATAGGTCAAGTTGAAATTTATAAGCGGGCGATATGGTTCCTTCCTATGTGATTCATCAGAGAACCAGTATCATAGGAATTTGAGAATAAAGGGATTAACTTGGTTAAAATGTGATATGACTCAAAGTCAATATTAAATCAATGAGACATGTTCAGGCAATGTCTGACAATGAATATCAGGAAGGTAATGCTGTCTGTAGCACATTTTTGTACCAGTGCAGACTAGAGGTCAGACACGTTTGTTTTATCTCAAGGCGAATGAGAGGGATAACTGGAGGGTTTATTAACTTGGAAATAAAAAGTACATAACTTAGGCTTTACCGCATAATTCTTTAAATATTGGTGGTAAGAAAATGTTGAGTAGCTACTAGAGACTTAAAGGATTACACGAAAGACTTTGGTGTACTCACTAATATGTGAAGGAAAGAGTCCTTGTATATTATGAATCATTTGGAGACATAAGATTTCCTGTAATGCATCTTGGTTTACTTGTGATACAAAGTTTAAGATATCTCAAAGGAACCATTTGGTGTACACTGTAGAATGATGTCAGTTCAATGGAAAGATGTTAGATTGTTCTAATCTTAATTATTGATAATTGTATTTTACAACAGTTATTATGGTCATCATTATCGAGACGTTATTCTGATTTCTTGTCTAGTTTTTTTTCTGTCCTTTTTTATTTTCTGAAAAGCCCTGAAGAAGCAATTATTTGTGAAACGTATTGACTGTTATCAATTACTCTCTATGAAGTATAATGTTTGTTATGAATTATTTTGTATGAAGAATCATGTCAAATTGGAGATTCATCTGTACAATGAAAAACATATTTTCAAATTGAACATTCATATGTGATAATGAAAAGACATTTCTAATAAATATTCACAGTTCAAAGACTTTATATTGTCTCTCAGATAATCAGTTGTATCTTGTTTTTGGTAACAGAAAATTTAAGTAGTTGATGAAGATGGAAGTAACCTATTGTTGGTAAAACGATTTGGTTTAGCGAGTTTTAAATAAACAGGGTTTCTAAGATGATTTGCAAAATGCTAATCAATTGATGAATTTGTATTTGTATTTATATAGTGCTTACTACCCCTGACAAGGCATTGAAGTGCTTTTCGGCTCTCCTCCGAGCCCAAGTGATAAGTGGTGGATTAGTATAGGGAAATATAAGTTGTTAATTTGAGCGGTGGACATTGAATCTGTTAGTTTGATTGAATAGGATAAAGGAGGGATAGAAGAGGGAGGAGTCTAGAAAGTGTTCTTTGGGAGATCTTAATAGTATAATGAGGTTTGGGATGAGTCAAAGGAAGAATAGCGGAGAGAAGGGTTTAGAAGGGATTACTGGGGAGATTATAGTAGTACAATGAGCTTAAGTATAAGTCAAAGGAGGGATACAGGAAGGAAGAGTCTAGAAAGTCTCATTTGGGAGATCATAGTAGTAAGATGAGGTTTGGAGTGAGTCAAGGAGGGACAGAGGAGGGAAGAGCCTGGAAAGGGTTATTTGAAAGATCATAGTTGTAGAATGAGGTTTGGGGTGAGTCAAGGAGGGATAGAGGAGGGAAGAGTCAAGAAAGTTATTAGGGAGGTCATAGTAGTAGAATGAGGTTTGGGATGGGTCAGAGAGTAGAGGTTGCAGAAATATTGAGAGAGGTATAGGATGAGATATAGAGTAGTGCATTGGAGGGATTTAAAGTTTTTCTTTCTACAGTACAGAGTAAAGTAATCAATATTTGCATTTTTATAAGGTTATGTGATACTCTGGAAAGGTTTTCTGCAGTGGAATTTGGGTTGTGAAACATTTTTCAATTTACATAACAGTTATACACCTAAGTACCATTTCTTCCCTTAGAATCATAATGATAAACCTCTAATTAACATGTCTTCCAATTGACTTATAGAATAGTGAATGTTTGTTTAATACTCCCCGACTCTTTACATATTTCAAGATTTTTTTAGCTGCATCAATCTGAGTGTGTGGATTATCTCTCCATGAACAACTAACATTTGGACATGAACTTTCAATGGCTTCTTCCTCCTTCTCATTTAGGGGCATATTCACAAGGACTTATCGCCGAGTTATCGGCACTTTAGCGCATCAAAAGAGGAGATAGATTTATCGCCCCATTCACAAGCGGGTGCAAACTGCAGACATCGCCAGTATTCCCGCGATAACTGCCGCAAAATTTATCTCCACGGGTGACACCACCAACTAACCCTAATGAGATGCAGAGTAGGCGTTCCCGTGCAAAAACTCACAAAAACACCACTACATCACTTTCATAACGAACTGCCAGGTCTGCGATGCGAACCAAAAACAGGCGATAAGCCACAGTAGCAGCAGGGATTTAACACCTGCCTTTTGCTGGTGTTAAGCAGGACGACTACCTGCAGTATGAAAGGGAGCCCAGCCCAGAGCCACATCTGAAGACCCATAGATGCCATGGAGCCAATGATCATGCAGCTCGGAGACCCATGAGGGCCACAACACCCACCGCCACCACTAACAAGGCCCCCCAGGACCCGCCCCGCTCCCCCGGACCACCACAGAGGCAGCGTAGACAAAGACAGCGGACCCACCGTAAACGCACCAGCCGCACAGACCTAACGCCAGAGGAGGGCATTGCCCACAACAGGCTCAAAAGGACAACCATCCTCCGCATCCTGACCCACATCGCCCACAGGCTGATGGTACCAACAAAGCGGACAACCAACATCCCTCCGCAGACAAAGCTGCTGGCTGTGCTGCACATGTTGGCCTCTGGTACCTTCCAACCCACAACTGCCAGAGTCAGAGGAGTCTCACAGCCAGCCCTATCCAAGTTCATCACACCTGTCCTGGATGCCATCATCAGCCTGGTACCCCAGCACCTCCACTTCACCCACACTGTACCAGAGCAGCTGGAGACCAAGCAAGGCTTCTACGCCATAGATGGATTCCCTCACGTGTTGGGGGCAATCGACTGCACACATGTACTCCTCGTGCCCCCTGCCGACACTGCACACAACCACCGCAACAGAAAGCACACGCATTCCATCAATGTGCAGGCAATAGTGGACCACCGGGGACTCCTCACCAATGTTGTGGCCAACTAACCAGGCAGTGTGCATGATTCATACATCTTCCGACAGTCCATCATCAACCAGCGCTTCCAGGATGGCACCTATGGAAATGCATTGCTCGTTGGTAAGTACCGAATGAACACACCTCCACTCCACAGTCATGCAACTCACGACACTGGCAATGGGCACGCAGCAAAACTACATGCAACATGCCACACAATATGCCAACTGACCAGACACGACAACACGACTCCATTGGGAACCTGGGCTTGCCATGTACACAACCCAGCCACGGCATGGCACCACAGCCACACAATAGCAGAATGTGAGGAGAGGCTTGGAGCAGGCATGTGTGAGAGAGGCAAGTGACTAATGAATGAGAATCTACCCAATGCCAAGTGTGGCGTGGCTGTGCCGGACAGACTACAGTGTGCAAACCACGGAAATGGCCATGTGGACATCAACTGCTGGTGCATGGAGTGTAGTGGCCATTGGACGCTACCATGTCACCACAGGCTGTGGGGCAGAACGCGGAAATGTCGCTCGTTACGTCCCCCCCTATAGGCGCGGGCGGAGTGGGTTGGCCCTGCGTATGCCAGGCCTGCGTAGGGGTGTGAATAAAAACCCTGTCGCACTGGGCGTGGTTCTCTCTCGGAATGGCCAACGTGTCAGCCAGGGCGGCGCCTCTCAGCCCGCCACGAGGCCGACGCCGTAAGCGGCGGGGCCTGCGACCCCGTGCGCCTGCTGCACCCCAGGCTGCTGGTCCCCATACCCGTCTCGCCTGCCCCAGCGCACCAAGGAGGCTCCGCTCACCTGCCGACACCGGCGTGTGTCAAAGAAGGCCCACCACGTGCCGGTGCAAGCTCCAAGCCCCAGTCCCGCTGCCTTTGTAGCCTCCGCAGACCATCGCTGGCCTCCACGACGCTGGCCCACAGTACTCCTTTCTCGTTGACAAACCCCACCGGCGTACTCTTCGGCCCAGTTGTTGGCACATGTTGTACTGAGTCGTGAGTTAAGAATGGCAGTGACCAAATGTTAATTGCCGCGTTTATATCACTGAACTCCCTTCGATCAGTGTCCCAAACTCTGCATCGCAAGCACACGACACGTGTCTGTGGGCCCGTGCTGACCGCTGCCCCAGGCCTACACTGCGGTCCAGTAGGTCCCACATCCAGCTCTTAGTCGTTAATCATGAATGGCAGAGTCCATACCAGTGAACGCACGGAGAGGAGTAAGAGGAAGATGCGGTTCAGTCCGGATGAAAGCCGGATCCTCGTTACGGAGGTGACCGAACACTAGCAACAACTGACCTGGTGCCACTAACCCTGTTCAACGCAAGCCGGCGACACGTGGTGCCACTAACCCTGTTCAACGCAAGCCGGCGACACGTGGTGCCACTAACCCTGTTCAATGCAAGCCGGCGACATGTGGTGCCACTAACTCTGTTCAACGCAAGCCGGCGACAAGTGGTGCCAATGAACCTGAACTACGCAGGCCGGTGGGACCATCCAACGTAAGCCGGCGACACTTGGATGAGGGCCCCTGCTGACCGCTGCCTCAGGCCTACACTGCGGTCCAGGAGGTCCCACATGTGGAACTGTGTCTTGAGTAATTTATGGAGGAGTTCACACCATTGGACACACCTCATCGCAGCGGCATCCCCTATCAGCACTGGTGCCACTAACTCTGTGCGCAATGAGTCAGGGGCACTCTCTGGTTGTACTTTGGTGGCGTCTGAGTCCCTGGCCTGGGGGTTGTCTGCGTCATCATCTGGCTGGGACGGACTTGGTGTTCGACATGTGTCTGTTCCATTCATCTCCACCATAGTGACTGTTTCAGCGTGGTTCTGCCCTCTGCATCATGCCCTGGGGGTACACCTTTCACTGTCCACCGAGACACTCCGCGACAACCCCCTTTGACATCTACGAGAACCTGCTCTGCTCTCATGACCCTGCCCCAGTGCACCGGAAGTCAGCGTCCCGTGGCGGTAGGCCCGTGCCGGACGCTGTGCATCCGGGGCCACTAACTCTGTGCAGATCAAGTCATGGAGCCTTTATGGTTGAATGGTTGTGGCTTTTACGATGTACACTGTTGTCGTTTTTTGACTGCACCAAGCACTCCATGACGGCTGGTGTACACACACCCCACACACATCCAACACAGGTGTCACTCGACATGTGAGCCTGCTAATAAAAGTGGCCGGGCGCACGTGCCCGTAGCCATTCACACCTTCTAAGCAAGTGTGTCCGTGTGGTCATTATGTCAGCATGATGGGCCCGAGCCCTGCAACATCACAGTGTGCTGTGTTCAGCGGACGATACCATGTCACCTCAGCAGTGGCTAAGACCTTGGACATGTAGCTTCGTCCGCCCCCCTGCATGCACAAGCGGCGTGTGCTGGGCCGGCGTACGTCAGGTCAGCGCCGGGGTGTGCTGATTTGGCAGGGGGCTCAGGCGTGGCTCTGGTCTGGCCTTGAGCAGGAAGTGCGGTAAGCGTGTCTCTGTGTTGGAGTGTTGTCGCCACCAGGGCCACAGTCGTCGATGTTGCAATGTAGCATGCACCCGGAGGGCGGGCCCGCACGTACGGGGAAATGTAGGAGTGCAAGACCGCTCGGGGTCTTGGCTCATACATGCCAAGTGTTGTGTGTACGTGGCCGCACACCCTCAACGGCCAGCATCAGGGTGTTGTTGGCATGCTGCTAGACATGCGCAGACAGGCATGACAATGGTGTGCCGTAGGAGTGCACGTGATGCAACCGCGCAGCGCACACAAGTGTAAAGGCTCGGGGGAGGGAGGAGCAGCTGTGAGGCAACGTAACACACAGTGAGGCCGCTCATGTGCCACGTGCCCGGCATATCATCCATGATTCCCTGGGTCGCAGACATCACACCCCACCCACGACAGGCCTCTGTAAATCTCCTGTATGCAAGCAGATGGTAAACTGACTGTAGGGATGAAAGGTCCTTTGTCTGGACTATCAGGCGGAAGCACATCTGCAGCTCCGAGCTGGGACTTGCATGTGCCCAGCACCCCCTGACAGATACGATAGCCTTTGCTGACGACTCCCACACTACGCACTGCCTGACGTGAGACCAACGTGTACACATCCCACACACAGAAGTCCTTGGTCGTAGTTATCGTGCGTGAAATGGCCTTCACACGTACTCCCACCCCATCCCAGGCCTGCACCCATTGCACACAGACACTGCTCATTGATCCGAGCTGTGGCATTTCATCCACAGGACTGGTGCAGGTCAGCACAGTGCTGCTTCAAGCAGAGCCACTGACGCAATGGCAGACCATCCCGGACACATGCACAACCCCAGTCACGTGGACCGGACCCGTGCACGTCTGCTGCATGTACTGGGGGCACTGCCATTAGCAGTGCTGCGGATCAGTTACCGGCTAAGCTTCCGCCTTGCCAACGTCACCTGCGTTCAGCCTGTGTTGCATTGTCGCTCATGCATATTCGAGTGGACCATGGATGTCTGCCTCTCCAACGTAACGGTAGCTGAACTGGATTTCGACGTGTGTGTTATTATTATTATTTAATTTTATAAGGCGCACAGCTACCCAGAGGTTTCCCGGCGCCATCAGATACGGGCAGAGTGAAAGAAGACTATTGATTGAATAACCACGTTTTTAAGCGTTTGCGGATATTCGTATAGATGGTTTTATTCCGAAGAGACGTAGGGAGTGAGTTCCACAGAGTAGGGCCCAGGCAAGAGAAGGACCGGCCGCCTATGCGCGACAGTCTGGTCCTAGGAACCGAAAATTTTGCCTGAGTGGAAGAGCGAAGAAGGCGCGGTGGAAGGTAGGGATGGACTAAGGCGTTCAAATATTGTGGTGCTGTACCAGATTTGATTTTATGCATGTAGCTCAGGACCTTGAATTTGAGGCGGTTCTCCACCCTAAGCCAGTGAAGATCGCAAAGCGAGCCTGAGATGGAGGCCCTTCTGGGGACCTGACAGAGTAACCTGGCCGCCGCGTTCTGCACTACCTGCAGTTTACGAATCACCTCCTTATTGGCTCCTAAATACAGGACGTTGCCATAGTCCAACCTGGAAGTAATAAGAGCCTGGACTACCGTTTTTTGCGTGGGACCAGGCAACATCCAAAGGATTTTTTAAGCCACTTAAGGATGGTGAAGCAGGTTGAGGCGACCTTGACTGCTTGCTGCTTCATTGACAGTTGGTCGTCAATAATTAAGCCTAAATTGCGGACCTGTTGCGCAGGTTGGGGAAGAGCGCCCATTTGAGGAGGCCAGTGCTGGGGGCCCCAGAGATCTTTATTTTTCCCAAAAATTAGTACTTCCGTTTTTTCGCCGTTGAGATTTAGCAAGGTGGCTTGCATCCAACCTGCTATATTTTGTAGCCCTTCCTGGAGAGAAGAAGACATGGATGCCTCTTTGGTGGAAAGGGAGAAGATTAGCTGGGTGTCGTCGGCGTAGGAAAAAATGGACAACCCAGCGTCTTCCGCAATCGTAGCCAGAGGCCTGACGTGGACATTGAACAGTAGTGGGCTGGGAATGGAGCCCTACGGTACTCCGTGAGGAGAAGCATGGGACTTAGAACTGGCTGATGGAGAAAAGACCTGAAAAGTACGGTCGGTCAGGAAATCAGTGAGCCATTTGAGTGCTGCCTTGACAACGCCCAGTGATTGTAAAGCTTTTAGTAGGGCTGATGGAGCAAGGACTCGTAAATGAGACTTGCTCGGAAGCAATCCGCTCGTTTAACTCACTAACGAATTATTAACAACGTGTTTTGTGATTAATAATACGCATTTCCTTTATACCTGGGAGAAAATGAAGCTTGCCTATGTGTTTACTAACTGCAATAACATGAACAAAGGACTAAGATGCATTCTAACACAGGATCTTTACTGCGCATGCGTCTACTGCATCTACGTAGTATGACGTACTAACGCTTGGAGTGAAATTCTGGCGCCTGCGCAAAGAACCATAAAATGGCCGCTTGAAAACTCACATGCATGGCACCTGCTTGCTGAAATTAGAAAATAAGTTTTATACTAACGCAAATGCAGAAAGGGAAATAATAAATAGAATGGGCTAGAGTAGAGGTTGGTGGTATACAGTGAAATCATTTATTTTTGAGAATAACATTTTTCCTTTTGACTTTATTATTAGTGCGTATTTGGGCCTGTCAAATTCGTCTGAGTCGAGCTGACTGACGTTGCGCAACGCATGCGCCCTGGCGAGAAAGTACGAAAGATGACTAAGGATTTGTCACGCGTCCAAGGCCAGCGAAGATGTGCCCTGGGAACATGACGGTGAAGAGTTCATATGAAGAAACTTTATTCAAGAGATCGCAACATTTGTATTAAAAAAGTTTGAAGATGTATGGGAAAGGAAGCGGGGTAATAAAGTTTGAGGGGAGGAGTTTTGAAACAATGGTTTAAAGAAATAAGTGAAATGTAAGCATGGTGTGATCATCATCCCCCCCTCGCCTGTCCAATCAGAGTTAGTATTTTGTAGAATTGAAACATTAATGGGTGGTACATGCATATGGAAAGGTATAATTGAGGTAGTTTTAGTTAGTTAGTTGAGCATTGACACGGGAGAAGAAGCACAGCTCGGGATGCTGTCGGTGCTGGGGGTGGTGCTGATGCTGTGAGACGCTGATGAAGAAATCGAATGCAGAACCATCTATTTAATTTAATTGGGTTAGAAAGAAGATCGCGGAAGAACCACGAGGAGGAAGAGAGTGTCAGAGAGGGGTGCGACGCAGTCGTCGGTATTTAGAGAGGTGAAGTATCCTGTCCTGATTCCTGTCCTGAAGTCTTTGTCTCCTGATCTATCCCGGGGGACCCTTACCAGCCCTTTGGCCAGGGGGTTGGTCTTCACACCATCCTTGGTAAATATAAATGAATCGTCTTGATAAATGCTCTTCTCTCTCTATCCTCTTCTTTCTGAGCATAGTTGTTGTGTGGATCTGAATTATTATATCTATTGAATTTTTGATTGAATTGACACTCTTGCGAATGAGGGTGTTTGTACTGAAACGTTTGAGATGGTTCACAAACAACTAATTTAGATAAAGATTTTAAAACTTCTCGAATCTGTGATTATTTTATTTAATCAAGAAATGTTTAATAAGTTATGTTAATCATCACCATCAACTAGTTCCACCTAATGGTCCATTGACCAGAGGAAAGAACTATTTTGATCAATGAAAGATTTAGTTGGAGAAGAAATACCTAGATCTTAAGGTATGAGAATCATTAAAAACTACAAGTTCCAGCGGTCTACTTGGTGTTTAGTGGAAGCGAGTTGTATGGGCCCAGGTGAGTATATGGTAGTGGCGTATCTGTTGCTAGTACGCCGCTGGATCAGGGCGGTATGTGACACAGTGTCGAAAGCCGCACTCAAATCAAGCAGTATGAGTGCCACAGTTTCACCCATATCAAGGCGGTGGCGCAATGTTTCCGTGACTCCCAAAAGAGTGGTTTCCGTAGAGAAACCAGCTCTGAAACCAGACTGAGATGCGTGTAAAAAAAATTGGGAGTCGGTGAAATGTGTCAATTGCTGGTTAATATGTTTTTCTAGAATTTTGGAAAAGGCTGGAAGTAGAGAGATCGGGCGGAAATTGGATGGTTCCGCCGGATCAGCATTGGCTTTTTCAGGAGTGGGAGAACCATGGCGTGTTTCCATTCAGATGGAACAACTGCTTCCTGCAGGGATGCATTGAGCAACTCCATGATTAGCTTTAGTGATGATGGCTCAAGCTTCTGAAGTATGGCAATGGGAAGAGGATCTCTAGGAGAGCCGGATTTAAGGCTGTTTAAAATACGTTTAAAAGAGCTGGTATCCAGAGGCAGCCAATTTTCTAAAGTGTTGGATGGTACCGCGGTCTGATTAGCCATTTGAGCGGAGCTGCCTGATGTAGGGGGAAAGTTCTTAGTTTGCTGCACCACGTTGGTTGTCACTACGTTCAGTGCTGAGTAGATTTTCTCCACTTTATCGATGAAAAACTTGGCTAAGTCCTCACATTGAACTTCGGTGAGCACAGGGGGGATGGGTTGGCAAGCTGCGCCCGAAAGGTCTTTAACTAATTTAAACAGGGTCTTGGAGCTGTTTTGTGCCGACATGATGGTGTTGCTCACATATTCAGCTCGGGCAGCGTTGCAGAGGGAATGGTATTCCCTTTTTGCTAATTTGTATGCAAGTTTGAGTTTGGGCGCATAGTCCTTCCTCCAGCGTCTTTCTAGCGCTTTACATTTGGTTTTCTCTGTTTTTGACCTTTCAGAGAACCAGGGGGCAGGAGGTCGGTGATTGTTCACTTTTTTAATGGATGATGGGAGGCACTCATCAATGGATGTTACAATCCAGGAATGGATGGTGTCCGAGTCTGCTAAATTGACTGAAGTAATAGCGGGGATGTTATTGGAGAGGTTTTGGTTAAAAGTATCTATGTGTGTGCGCCCCCTGTTGGCCCACGACCAGGAGTGTCACCGTGATGCCCGTTTATGGCATGCCTGGATGATTGGCATGCATGCTGGCAACTGGACCTAGGAGATTGCACGACTCGTCGTGTGCGGTGACCACATTGAGCCGCTCCCCTATTGGGCTTTAGTGCCAATTGGGGCCAGGGGTTGGAGTCAGCACATCTGTCCGGGACAGCTGATGGGTTACGTCGCCGACATGTTAGATCTAGTCAACAACGAGCTCATATTGGAAAAGTTGGCCTACGCTGCTGCACTCGCGTTCATGGACGAGTGACAACGTACCTGCAGCCACAACTGAATGTAACCCATTGCACGTGTCCCGACACCTGGTTGCATGTTGGGGATCTGGTCACATGTCCCAAGACGACAGTGGACATGGCTGCATTGGCCTGGACTCCGGATACATGCGCGGACAACTAACGCGGGTTGGCACTCACTTGTGTGGGTGATGGACTCCCCCGGGGTGGACATGGGCGCTTTCCAACGTTCCTCATTCAAACATGCTGCTGCATTGGTCTGCATGTTGTGGCACTTCTCTTGGCCGTACTGACACGCAATTGTTGATGAAGTTTCCGCACCTTCACTTGTCTCCAACTGTGATGAGCGTTCATTTGTATGCCAATGTGTGTGTCACGGCCTATCTGGGTCCTTGCCATACATGCATTGCTACCCCATCAGGGCTGTGGGTTTGTACTTGTGCATTATCATGTCCCTGTTTCGTGCTTTGCCAGATGCGTATGGCCATTTACCGACCACAAGTGGGTGCACTTGTGTCCTGTGTTCGGTTGTGCAAATGTTGCTGTTTGTACCACATTGTGTTCGATGTTGGGGTGCTCTGCTTCCTATGTGTGTGGCTGCATTGTGTGTGAGTTGGCCCTTCAGCTCTGATTTGGCTCACCCTTCTCCCTTTCAGGCAGTGTGGTTTTCACTTCTGTGCTTGTTCAGTGGTGTGATATTGCCGACTTGTGTGACTTGTGCTCTTGGTTGGTGTTGTTACTCTTGGGCATGTTTTGTCTGCAGTTGTGCTGTGCTTAATTGTGCATGTGTGCCATTGTGCCCATCTCCACCCGTCCCCCCAGTCCCTGGTCGTTCCTCTCCCTGTTGCTGTTGTGTCTGTTGATTTTGAGCAGTTTCCGGTCCCCGACTCCTGCCACCATCTCCAGACTGATGTGGTGGACACCATTTCCTCCATGTCATCCAGCTCCTGGTGTGGATTGCTGCCTTCTGGTTGTTGGCGTGTTTCTGCTTGTTTTAGCGTTTCACATCATTCCAGCTGTTCTGGTTGTCTTCCATTGTCCTCCTCCGCACTCCGGTTGCATTCACCTTGTCCACGATGGACTGCCATGTACAATGTTTTGTTGCCAATGGTGCTTGTGGGGTTATGTACTAGCTCCGACTGCCTCCATTGTGCTTCGCTGTTGTTTTCTGTTTGGTTTGTCTTTCTTTTTCCTGCTTTTGTTGTGCTTATTCCCGCCTGCCGTGTGTGTATCGCGGGCCTGGCGCTGCTTATCGCTGCTTTCCTCATCGCGAATGGACTCATCGCACTTTTTTTTGCGTTGGGGTTTGTGTTTTTATCTCCGTCGCGGTGGTTGTATCGCAGATATTGGCCGCGTTTTTCGGGAAACTATCGCATGGTACCGCTGTGTTGTGAATTCCACGTTAACACAGGGTTATTTTCCCGCGATAGACTGCGATGTGTAAAGTTGCGTTAACCTTTTTTGGAGATGTTTAGCGCACGTTCTTGTGAATATACCCCTTAGTATTTTCTTGATTGTGTGTATTTTTCTAGTGGTTACCAAGCAGAGTCAGGGAACATTATCATTCTGTTATCCAGGATTATCATGTTTCTTTTCCATTCTACTGCTGTTGTCATGTGTACCTTTTGTTAGGTGCACCTCAAGTCCTCCACCATAGCGCTGTTGGTTTCAAATGGGATTCTCTAACTGGTTGATGAGAGGTCTTGAAGAGTTCCTGAAAGACGGGGAGGCAAGAAACACCTGAGATGTGTAAAATTGTGGAATCACTGAATTAATGTATTTCCCTTTCTCTGTTTTGGTATGTCCAAGATCACAATCTTGAGGGACATTGCAAAAATTCCAGTTTGGATCCCATTTAGAGTAGAGATTACATAGCACAACTCAAGAAGTTAAAATGCAAGAAAGATTTGGTGTTTTTATACTGATTCTTATAGGTAATATTGGCTAATCTATTATCAAGATCATGCATCCTGTAGCAACAGTGGTATAAATCTGAGTGTTCTATTCCTCCGTAGATCTTTCTGCATGATATTTATAACTGAGTCACTTGGTCATAGATTAGTATGGTGAAATGTTCCCATCTCTTCCTGCATGTGAGGAGACTCCAGGGAAGAAGGCTACCTACTTGGTATTTTCAGCTACTTTTCCAGACCAAGTATTTTTATTAATTTGAGATCTGCAATTTGCCTTCCCCCGTTTTATCATCTGATGATCATAAAAATGGCTTTCGTTTATTCAGAGGTTAAGCAAGCATTTTTTTGCCATTTGTAAACCATTTAAAAAGGGGGGTTGCTCTTACCCAGTTTAATAGTATTATTATTATTATTTACTGGTCTCAATATAAAAATGATGGAAATTCACAGGCCCTGGGTATATAGTATACCACTTTACAAGCGACTTATAGATAAATTAAATATGCCCATAATGTGTAAGCCAATTTTACACTTTTTTTAGGGAGTGAACACAAATACTATAGTACTGGTTAGCACTTGTAAAGTGCACAGGGTCCTAAAGCCAACAAAAACGAATTCAGCAAAATAGAAGGGTGAAAGCAAAAGGTTTGGGGGATGACCACCCTAAGGCTAACAAGTCTAACACTCAGTCTTTTGATTTCTGCTCACAATGTCTTTACGGATGGAAAGCATCCAAAACATCACACCAGATATCAACTTATTGTTGACATATGCTGCGCCCTACAGGTTACAAGAGTGAATCTTAACATGGATTACTTGAATTAAATGCTACTAGTGAGCCTGCAGCACTTCTTGTGCCACCCACTTAAGTAGCCCCTTAAAATATATCCCAGGTCTGCCATTGCAGTCTGAATGCAGTTGTAAACTGCCAATTTGACTAGGCAAAATAAACCCCTTCCCAAGCCTTAACCCTTTTGCTCCTAGGCCTTTTCCTCCAGTGCTAAGCTGTTTTTGGCTATTTGGGGGTCGTTCACGCTTAGGCCTCCATAACTTATTTTCCACATAAGGTATCTACACCAAATTTGCATCCTTGTTTTCCAACATCCTGGGGATTCTAAAGGTACCATAGGTTTGTGGACTCCCCTGGAAGGGACTGAGAAAATATCCAAAATATAGCAAAATGTTGAGTTTTTGGGAAGAAATAGGAAAAAACGTGCTCTGGTGTCTGATTGTTTTTCTCATAAAAATGGCATCAACATAAGGTTTGATGTGCTAAAGTTACTATATTTCCAGCTTTCAAGAACATGCAGAAATGAATCAAAATACCTTTTTTTTACCACAGTTATGGCATTTTTCAAAGAGGCAGCCCATTTTTCCTAATTTTTGTGCTTTCAACCGACTTCCAGTTTGTGGTGCAAACTTGTTTGAAATCCATGGGTGATCCAGGCAAGCTATATATTTCTGAAAAGTAGACAAAGTTACAAATTCAGCAAGGGGTCATATGCTTAGATCCAGTGGGGGTTGGTGGCAAATCACATTGGGGGGGGACAAACAATATACACATAACAAATACAAATAACACACATAACATATATATATATATACATATACACAAACACACATAACACATGCACTTAATACACATATCAAATACACAAAATACACATTAACATAAATATACACATAAAAACATCACCTTACACTGCCGCTCAATGTTCTGCAGCATGTCCTCCGAGCGCGAAGCCCACAGCTAACTTTCATCCAGTAAAGATGCTGTTCTAAAGCGTCTTGATTGGCTGGAGCGGGCTGGCTCCACACTCCAAAAGGCACCATAGACCTGTGCCTGCTCTCCAACCCAGCTGTCCAAAACAGCTGGGTTGGAGAGGTTTAAATTGTGCATGTCTGTTTGGCCGTAGCAAGGTAGCCGGCCAAACCAACATGCTTAATGCAAACTTAAATGGCCACTCCTCACTGCTGCAAATCATTGGCAGCAGTGACACACATGCCCAGCCCTACCCTCCTACTTGGTTTGCAGGAACCAAGTGTCAAAAATGAATTGGTAATAAAATAATTTTGTTACCATTTCATTTTTGACTCTTTCTGCCCAGCAGTGTGTGTGGGGGGGGGGTGGGCGATGCTCCTCTGCTCCCACAGATGAACCTCCGCTGTGTAGATCCCTTAAGGTTTTCCCAAAGAAACTAACTGTTGAATTCGATAGCAGATATCATCTAGCCATCAGAATGCTCAAGTCAGTCACAGTTACAAAATCTGTACAAAATTCGCAAGCATGTTTGGCAGTAAAGCAATTAATTATGCTCACACAGAGTATAGAGTAGCGAGACGCAATAAAAATGAAAAAAATGGGAACAAAAGGTAGGGGCACTACAGGTGTTTGGACGAGAACCCTCACTCACCCGGGGCTGACATGCTTCATCATTGGGTCCCTCCACACGCTGGGCCCGCAAGGTACCCAGTGTGGGTTACAATTGCCGCAGGAAAGGAGCAGGAGTGTTTTTAGTAGCACGTATGTATTATAGTAGTATGTATTGATCGCTCTGGGGTGAGGGTGAGGGGCAGAGTGCGAGAGAAAATACTACTCTATACTCTGTGTGAGCATAATAATTCTTGGAAGCAGTATAGGATTCAACTCTCTGTTTCAGTAGCGTATACTTCCCTTCGACCCCTTGTGTGAGATACATTATAGCACAGCCTAGTGGTCTGTGGGTCTGGTTATTTGTTTTAGGTTTTTGGTTTATGTGGGAGGCTAGGTTAGTCTGTAGTTAACCTATAGGATCCAATAGCGGTAGGCAAAATGACTGACAACACTGGCCTCGCTTTTGATGAAAAGATGGTACAGGCCATCCTACAGGCATTTTAGACACACACATTTCACTAACATTTGCACAGACCGAGGAGTGGACGAAACTGACTAATCTTAGGAGACAACAGATCTGGACAGCCCTACATGCGGCTATTCTTACCAAATATTTGAGAGCCAATATTGCTCCACAAGGCCTCATTGTTTCCAATGCCCCTAAACTGTTTTTGGAGAATAAACAGTTTAAAATAAATTGATCAAAAATCGCCTGGAAATGTTCAAGAGACTGGTTAGTCCTCTTGATCAACACGGTGAAAGAAACGGCAGACCTTCTCTTTATAGAAATACAAACATTAGAGAATCAACTTAAGAGTTCAGTACAGATTACAGTTTTTAAGAAACGGTTAGAAGAAATAACGAAAACACTTAATGAGACTAAGGAGGACCTCATTAAATATAAGGTGAACAAACATAAGAAGGATCTCGAGAGATTCACCCAAGAGAAAATATATCCCTACACATCACATGACTATCCCACACAACCGGTTAAGAAGAACAATTAGAGAGGTGCCAAAGGATGGTGACGCAATACTGGTGGGTGGACCTCTAACTCAGAAGATTGGAGCCAGTCAGAGGATTCGGGTTCTAGTGACTCAGACTCCTCATACAGATCCAGGCCAATGAGAGGACGTAGCAATTTTACCCCCCTTCTGCAACCTGCCCCTTGGTGGCCACCTCAATCTTGGACTTTCCCACCACACATCATTTCCACTGCTACCATATGGTGGACCTGGCTATCAACCTTTTTTTGCCAGGACAGAGGACGAACAGGGCGCAGAAGAGGCAACAGAGGCCGGTCCCAGGACACACGACCAGAGCAGCAGAGAACGCAGGTACAATGGAACTCGACGTTAGAGCAACGGATCACCAGAAGCATGACAAGTGCGTCAACCAGCGGAGCGGCGACTTAACTGTCAACCTTAGTCAGAGATGTCTCACCCCCCTTGAGATACAAGTTCTTGAGAAAGGGTTGCGTTTTGTGCCCACCTATATGGGTGATGATTTTAAGACACACCAGGAACTCTTTGAATTCTTTCGCAAGATACGCCTATCCTTTTTCTTTGACAAAGAGAATGATACTACTCGAGATACTTCCTGCAATACTGGCTTGAGAAACAAATCTACATTTCTCCCCTCACTTCAACAGGTACCCTCAGAGGTGGCTATCTTTGAGAAGGCAGTTCTGAAATACTTTTCTTCTGATAAAGGAGCAGCGAAACGCCCCTTCTTCAATCTTGCCAAAGAGGAAGAACAATGTTTGCATAAGTTGGCATCTGATCCCCATATTGTTGTAAAGCCGGCCGACTAGGGTTCGGCCACAGTAGTTATGGATACCATGATGTATCGAGCAGAATGTTTATGACAACTCCAGGATACCAAATACTATAAACCCATTGTACGTGACCCCACACCTAGACTGCAGAAAATCATCAAGACCATTGTATCTAAGGCATCTGAATGAGGGTGGATTATCAAAAGTGAAACTGACTTTCTTATTCCCACCCATCCTAAGATCCCGGCATTCTACATCTTACCCAAGATACACAAAGTGCGGAGACCACCACGGGGTAGACCAATCGTGTCGGGTATTGGTTCTATTTTAGAACCTCTATCCCAATTCGTTCACTGGTTTCTCAGACCCCAAGTGGCACAGATGCACTCATACCTCCAGGACACAAAACACATTTTGTCCTTTCTGACAACTATTCGTTTTGATCCTGATAAACATCTTTTGGCCTCCTTTGATGTAGAGGCTCTATATACTAATATGCCGCAAGAGGATATGCTCTTGAACAGCTACTGGCATTACATCCACGCAGTGATCAGACGCCTACATCTTTTGTCATGGAGTGCGCGTCCCTGGCCATGAGAGAGAATTTTTTCTCCTTTGAAGACCAACTATATTGGCAGGTGACTGGCACTTCCATGGGCAGTACCTGTGCCCCTAGTATTGCAAATTTGTATATGCACTGGTTCAAAGAGACATATATCTATCCCACAGTGAATCCCTTCCACAGCAACTTATTGCTGTGGAAGAGATATATCGACGACATCCTGGTAATCTGGGAGGGCAACCAGATCTCTCTGCAGGCCTTTTCTGTGTGGCTCAACTCTCTGAACACTCACCTCAAATTTACGTGTGAATTTAGCAAAAAGGAACTTCCATTTCTTGACCTCAAATTATATCCCAAATATGGTCAGATTTTTAGGGAACTGTACCAGAAACCGATGGCACGCAACTCCTTACTGAACTATAGGAGCTTCCACCCACGAGCCCTTCGTGACAACCTCCCGGTGGGTCAGTTTCTGCGACTGAGGAGGAATTGTACGGAGTTGATGAAATACCGAGAACATGCCAATAATCTTACCTAGAATCTTGTGGCGTGACAATATCTGTTCCATCTGGTCCGCAGAGCATCCAAACGGGCACGTAACAATAATCGTGACGCACTACTAGACTCTTATCAAAAACAACCTTCTTCTGATCGCCTGGTATGTGTGAGCACGTTTAGCCATCTCACTGAGACCATCAAGAAGGCTATTAATACCAACTGGCACATTCTTAATAAGGGCAATAAGGTGTGTGAGAAACCCCTCTTCGCCTTTAACCACAGCAGCAATTTGAGCAACATTCTGGTACACACAAGACCACGAAACATCATGACGACTGATACTCCACGTACCATCTGGACAGGGGCACCCATACAGGGCCACTTTCCTTGTGGCTCATGTGTTGCTTGCCACCTGACAACTCGTACTAAACAATTAGACCTGGGTCTAAAAACTCCCTGGATCCTTACCAATCATACTAACTGCAATTCTGAAGGACTTATCTACTTGATTAAATGCCCTTGCAATATGATGTACATGGACATGACGACCCGCAAGGTTAAAACCAGAATTATTGAACACAGGAGTTCAATCAAGTGCAAGAAATCGAATACTAAACTTACACAGCATTTTTTGGATGTGGGACATACTGATGAAGATATCTCATGGGTGGTCCTGGACAAACCACACTACTGTAGGTACATGGGCCCTCTAGACAGAGTACTGTTCCGTAGAGAACAGTGCTGGGTGTATTGACTGAGCTGTCATCTTAATGGCCTCAATGATGATATACCATGGTGCACATTATAAATCATTGCTACACCATCTATTTTCTTGACGTCTAAATTGCTATCCACCTGACGGTTGCAGTAAGAGCAATTTTTGGTTGGACATTTCTTGTATGGACACATGACACTGTATCACTGGTACCCTCTGTCCCTGTCCACCACTAAATGCATATCCATTCATATCTATTTATATTTCCCACAGACGAAAGCCCACTAGAATGCTTACTACAGTGCATCCATGACATCCTATTATTAGCCCCATACTATATGCTTCCCTTGCAAGTGGTTATATAAGCATGGTATGGACGGTTATAGTTTAAAAAAAAAAAAAAAAGGCTATCTAGTCTAAGTCTGTTGCCCTACAGTCATCAGGCCATATAGGAGACTGTCACACGCTCGTTTTGAAAGTGGGTGTATCAGCGTGACAGGGGCAGCGAGAATAACGAGACTGTCCAACTACAAACCCCAGACAGGCCGTAGCGGTTTCGCGCATGCGCGATAATGAGGCTCTTAATAGGCGTTAGACTCGCTGCACAATGACTCCCGCCAGAGTCTCGGTAGAACACGGATCTCCCCCACACTTAAGGTGAGATTGCATGGAGATTTATCTGCCATTTCCTTAAGGCTGCGATCTGGGCTGTTTCAAACAGTCTCCATTTAGCCGTTACTACGACCGTCTGGTATGTAATTATAGACACCAGACTGGCGCATATTGGGCCTGAGGGCTACTTGAATAGGGGGTGAGTTTTACTCCATAGATATACGTATTTACTACACCCCATGTCACTTTGGCCCACTTGACGTTTGAGGTGGTAACAACAAAGTACTAGCTTGACTACAGTTCCCAGGTAACCTGGAGCGTGCTTACGCTTGCACGTGACTTGACGCAAATAACAGGCACCCGACTCGCGGTTTGATTACTCCCGCAAGAGTCTCCGTAGAACATAGTTCACCACATGTAAGGTGAGGCTAAAATAGAGTTTGTTTAAGGTTCGTTTAAAGTTTGTAAAGACTGCGGTCTTGGTTGTTATGACTTCGCTCATTGTCTACCGCGATTTGGCGGCATTCCGACACTTGACAACCATACCTCGGTACTGAGGGCCTGTGTAACTCGATGTGGCTTATTCTACATAACCACTCTTATAGCTACATCTACTCACTTAATAGTCTGTCCCTTAAGGCACATACTTGGCTCGGTAGTATCACTATTAGGGTTTTGGATTAACCGACAAATACCATTTCCTCATGTGAGATACAATTAGAACATAGCCGAAGTTGCAAGAGGGAATAATGGGCACCTCGCCAAAGTAACGCGTAGAGCGTTCCCTTGACACCTTTTCTCTACTCTTGTATCTCGAATATAATTTTACATTTCTATTCACTGATTGATTGGAGACAAAGTCTACATACTCGTCCAGCATAGTACTGTGTTTTTAGCTTAAGGAAATGTGTGTGTTTATGTTGCATTTTCTTTGACTTTTATCTATGTTGTTGTACCTCAATAGAGAACTCTAAGTGTGAAGAGACTCTGTTGCTGGTAGAGTCGGACCTTATACATTGCCCTTTGGTAAGGTCCCTATATACAATCTTTGGGAATATGTACACATGTTTGAGGTGTTGGTGCACTTTGGTGTTTTCGAATGTACATTGATGCATATGTTTGATATATGCCTATTTTTGATTCCTTTGTAGGGCCATCTGACCCACTCATCAATCCGTTGCCATTGTGCACTGTTGGTCAAGATATAGGCCTGAGTATTATTTTTTATATTTTTGCTATTATAATTTGTACACGTTTATACAGCAGAGTGACAATTATCCAGTATTGGGGTATCTTTCATAGATTCACATGCCTGAATCATTCCCCGTCGTCGAGATGGGAGTCCCACAGTAAAATATTCAAGCAGTGCCTTAAATCCTTAATAGGCTATAATGGCACTAGGCCATCTCATCAGTAGCCTATCCATGTCCTTTTAAAAAAAAAGGACCAAATGTTGGCATACAGCCAATCAGCTGTTAGCACCCTCTAGAACACTCCCAGCAGAGGCCAGTTCTCCTCAGATTTTCACCGCACGTCGTGTGGAAGGGAGTCTCCCTGAGTGCTACTCAGTTTTTTCTTCTACTCAGAAAATTCTAGACGTCGTGTCAGACAAGAAAGGCCTTTTCCGCCCTTGTAAGACCTGTGGGAGGAAAAGAGTACATGTGGATGATCCACACAAAGAATGTATGTATTGCCTACATCCCAGGCATGAGGTGAAAGACTGTAAAATCTGTTGCACCTTCTCTAACAAGACAGAGAGGGAATATTGTTATTGTGGCTCCAAACTACAAAACAGCAGTCTCGTTCTTCTGATGAAGAAAACAGCAGGCTTCAACATCCCACAAGAGGGCTAGATCTCAGGACAGATCCTCAGGTGAAGGGAAGAAACATTTCAAACCTTCCCAGGAAAGGGCTTCAAGTAAGGAGAAGGCTGCCAAACATTCTTCTGAACCGGAGTTGTCTGTGCCCTCTACACCTGTAAGGAAGGATAGAGATCGCCCTAGAGCTTCATCTTCTGATCCTGTAAGTAAAAAATCCCTGAAGAAGCCATTGTCGACGACAATCTCTCTCTCGTTGACGACAATTTGTGTGACATCGTCAACTCCATCGTCGACGGCTACAGTTACGACAACGGCGATTCAGTCTCCTGTTCTCTTTACAAGAGTCTCCATCTCGACAAAAGCTCCATCGTCATCGAAGACTGTCGACGCCCCTCCGTCGACTACCATTCCATCGACGAAGACACCGTCGACGATGAAGGCACCGTCGACGATGAAGGCACCGTCGACGGCGACGACACCGTCGACGACGACACCGTCGACGAAGACACCGTCGACGAAGACAACGTCGACGACGACACCGTCGACGAAGGAAGTTCCCTTGCCTATGGTTTCTGCACCATCGACGCCCCCGTCGACGAGAATTATTCAGGTTACCAGAGTAACAAAGACATTTTTACACCCGTCTATGCAGGATTATAGCAAGGTGTCACCTTTGCTTCCTTCGCATCTGTTGGAAGGGTACGTTGAGGAAGATGATGATGATAACGGCCTCTATGGAATAGCTCACAGTCCATCTGAGCTCCATGTGAAGTGCCAGGAGGATGATGAGGAGGATGACGACTATCAAGGCGAGGCGCATTATTACCAGCAGGGGTTTATGGCTCCACGGCATAGTTATCAGTTTGACTTCCGTCAAGAACTGCGCCTCAGGGATATGGCCCACCTACCGCCTTTATTAATCAAGGACCTGCAAGCCCTCCTCAACAAAATTAATCTGTAAACCAAGTTCCTCAGGCGGAAGAATCTACAGATACACCAGGCCCCCAGTTACCGAGCACACCTGGGATTGTACCAGGCTCGGGGACAATCGACCCAGGAGCACAAAACACTTCCTCCTCCTCAGAAGAAGTTGAGGAAGGTGAACTGCCAGATCCAACATCTGCTCCCGACCCTTAGGATGATTACGTTATTCCGACACCATCTCCTCCTCCGCACCTTCCTTCAGACTCTCCTCCAGAGGATATCGGGGGGGTTTCACAACTTGATGCAAAGAGCAGCCAGCAGGTTCCATCTACCTATGACAGTAAAGCAGACAGAATGTTTCCTTTACGATTTCAAAGAGGACACAAGAAAAGTGGTACGCTCAATTCCTATCATCGACCATATTTGGCAGGAGGGCATCAGAATTATGAAAACGCAAGCATCCATACCACCGGTGCTGCCTTGTGTGGAAAAGAAATATAGGGCTCCGGATGACTCTCCATCGTGCCTTATTGGACATCCAAAGCCAGATTCAGTCATCTCCCAGGCTGCAGAAAGGCGGTCTAAGAATCCGGCTACCCCAATTACCTCCCCCCAGATAAGGAAGGGCGTAGAATGGACATCCTTGGAAAAAGGTTTTCTTCAATGGCAGCTGTGATAATCAGAGCAGCAAATGCCCTAAGGGCCGATTCACAGAACTAATCTGAGATAAAATCCTAAACTTACTACTTTTGGTATTCACAGAAGGCATTTAGTAGTAGTAAAGTTAGGACTCCTAACTTTACTACTACTAAACTGAGATAAAATCCTAAACGTACTACTTTTGGTATTCACAGAAGGCATTTAGTAGTAGTAGATTGGACTCTAACTTCTACTACTATAAATACCTTTGAGACTACCGAAAATGTAAAGTTAGGATTTTGTCTCAGTTTATAGTAGTAAAGTTAGGAGTCCTAACTACTACTACTAAATGCCTATACTGTGAATGCCGAAAGTGAGTAAGTTTAGGATTTTATCTCAGATTAGTTCTGTGAATCGCCCCCCTAGCCATTATCGGCCGATATGACCGCCAAATGTGGTCTGATATGGCAGGGCTAATAGACCTCATCCCGGAGGACAGCAGGCAGGATGCACGCAATATTCCGCTGGAGGGTGAGCGTGCAGCCTCAGAAACAATCGACTGTCCCCTTGATGTAGCAAACACTGGTTTTAGGCAGTTAGCAGGAGCTGCTGTACTTCGACGTCAGGGATGGCTAAAAGCAACAACTTTTAGACCGGAGGTAGAAGCAAAAATTCTTGACATGGCTTTTGACGGTGAGTCACTCTTCGGTAAACACATTGATGAGGCTCTATTGGCATCAAAAATGATACGGACACCGCAAAGTCTTTGGGAGCTCTACAGTACAGAACAGTACCTTTCTGAGGTGCTAGAGGGCGAGGATTCGCCACTTATAAAGGAGGATACCAGAGAGCTCAACAATACCAACCATACCAATCCCAGTATCGACAATCTTATAACCCTCCATCGTATCGGCAATCTTCAACGGCTGGTTTCTCTCGCCAGGGAGGCCGCAAGCGAGCACCCCAACAAAGCCGTGACTCAGGCAGAAAGCAATGAGCACGTCAGGGTACCAGTCCATCTTCCCTCCCTACCCGTGGGTGCGAACATTTCCGGTTACGTGCAGCGGTGGCACGAGATTACATCAGATCGCTGGGTTTTGGAGCTAGTCACCAAGGGTCACACTCTAGAATTTCTTCAGCGACCACCAACCACTCCACCCAAGGGTCCCCCTCCCCCTCGTCTTCACTTACTAAGAAAGGAAGTTTTGGCTATGCTTCTCAAGGATGCAATAGAGAAGGTACCACTCGCCCAGAAAGGGAAGGGTTTTTATTCTCGTTTTTTCCTAATAAAAAAGAAATCAGGAGAATGGAGGCCGAATCTGGACCTAAGGAATCTTAACAAGTTTCTCAAGAAGCAGATGTTCAGGATGGTAATGCTCTCAGATATCCTGGGTTGCTTAAACAAAGGAGATTTCATGACTTCCCTCGACATGGAAGACGCATATTTCCATATCCCAATCCACCCAAAGCACCGAAAGTTCTTAAGATTCACAGTGGCTGGTACCCACTATCAATTCAAAGCGCTCCTGTTTGGACTCAAATCAGCACCACGAATCTTCACCAAATGCCTGGCGCCAGTAGCAGCGACCCTGCGATCTCAGGGGTTTCAAGTATTTCCGTACTCGACGATTGGCTGCTCAAAGCAGCAACTGTGCAGGAAGCCGATCGAGCAACGAAAACTTGCCTCCGACTGTTCGAAACGTTGGAACTTACCCTAAACAGGGAAAAATCGGTTCTGCTTCCAAGTCAAGTAATATCTTTTCTGGGAGCATCCTTAGACACCATTCAGGGCAAAGCGTTCTTGTCTCAGGAGAGGCGGATACATCTGCAAAAGCTTGTAAAGACAATATCAGAAAAGGGGTCAGTTTTGGTGCTCCTGGGGATGTGCTCCTCAGCGATAAATCTGGTACCTCTAGCCAGACTGAAAATGAGGCCTCTTCAGGAGTAGCTACGGAAACAATGGCAACAGGTTTCGGGATCCTTCGAAGATGTAGTTCGAATCACTCCACGGATGGTGAAAACTCTGCAGTTGTGGTTCCAGGCATCAAATCTCGTTCAAGGCCTGACTTTCCTACGGAGCACCCCAGATTTAGTTTTAACAACGGACGCCTCCATGGAGGGCTGGGGAGGTCATCTACAGGACTTGCAAATTCAAGGCAAATGGTCTTTGGCGCAGAGAACACAGCACATCAACAGCTTAGAGCTAAAAGCCATATTCCTATCTCTCCAAGCTTTCCTGCCAAGAATAGCAGGCTCTTCAGTGTTGGTGCGTACGGACAATACCACCAGCATGTACTATATCAACAAGCAAGGAGGAACAAGATCCATTACCCTTTCTCAAGAGGTGCAAGAATTATGGGAATGGACAACACATCATGGGATCACGTTAAAAGCAGAGCATGTCAGGGGTCTGCACAATACCCTTGCAGACATGTTGAGCATGTCTCAGTCCAGTTGCCACGAGTGGGAGCTAGAACAATCCCAGCTGGACAAGGTATTTCGAAAATGGGGAAAACCAACTTTGGACCTCTTCGCAACGAAGGAGAACTCCAAATGCCAGTACTATGCCAGCAGGTTCCCTCTACCGGGGTCAAGGGGGAATGCCCTTTTAATGCGATGGTCAGGGATATATGCCTACGCTTTTCCCCCCATCCCGTTAATTCCCAGAGTACTGAGAAAGATGAAATCGGAAGGCTGTCGTCTGATCCTGATAGCTCCATGTTGGCCCAGGCAATACTGGTTCCCGGAACTGCTCTTGCTGTCGGAGTCGAAACTCATTCGCTTACAGCCGTCCTCAACGATGTTATCAAGGAACAAGGGCCAAGTCAATCATCCGGATCCACACTCTCTTCATTTGCACGCATGGCTCCTGAATTCCTGGAGTTTAGGAACGTAAATATAACGCAAGAGTGTAGAAAAATTATTGCTAAATCCCGTGCCGAAAGCACTAGCAAAACATATCGTCTGAAATGGAGAAGATTCTGTTTCTGGTGCGAAAGGAATAACGTTCACCCGTTGCAAGCCCCTGCTGAACAGATCTTGCCATACCTTCTCTTACTAGCTAAATCAGGTCTCACTTTCTCGTCAGTAAAGGTTCACCTGCCTGCAATTTCCCATTATAGGAGATCTCCTCAAGTTCCTTCTCTCTGTGCATCTAGTCTTGTAAAGCAGTTCATGAGAGGACTTTTCCACACATTTCCCCCTGTGCGTGCGCCTCCTCCGGAATGGATGCAAAAGAAACAATTGATGGACGGAATGCTGGACAATGCAAACATTCACCCCCAGTCACAAGGATCTGGGTTTAATCCATCATTCTTTTGCTCACCACACCACCCCAGTTTGGACCCAGCCATATGCAAATCAGTCTTGACCCTGTTCCTTGTAGGAACAGTCCAGCCCGAACTGCCAAGCCAGGTCCTCCTGGACCGGAAACAAGCATCCTAGGGACCGGTTTTCAGGGCATCACCCTTCTTCAGCCAGGCTAGCTTGAATCCAGTGGTGTAGTGAGCACGGGACCCACGTCTGGGCATACCTTTCCCACTTAGGGCGACATATGCAAAAGAAACAATTGATGGACGGAATGCTGGACAATGCAAACATTCACCCCCAGTCACAAGGATCTGGGTTTAATCCATCATTCTTTTGCTCACCACACCACCCCAGTTTGGACCCAGCCATATGCAAATCAGTCTTGACCCTGTTCCTTGTAGGAACAGTCCAGCCCGAACTGCCAAGCCAGGTCCTCCCTGGACCGAGGCTAAGCATCCTAGGACCGGTTTCAGGGCATCACCCTTCTTCAGCCAGGCTGAGCTTGAATCCAGTGGTGTAGTGAGCACGGGACCCACGTCTGGGCATACCTTTCCCACTTAGGGCTGACATATGCAAAAGAAACAATTGATGGACGGAATGCTGGACAATGCAAACATTCACCCCCAGTCACAAGGATCTGGGTTTAATCCATCATTCTTTTGCTCACCACACCACCCCAGTTTGGACCCAGCCATATGCAAATCAGTCTTGACCCTGTTCCTTGTAGGAATGGAAGCTCAATGTAGTCCTGGCGCAGTTGATGAGTCAACCGTTTGAACCAATTCGCAAAGCGGAGCTTAAGTTTCTCACATGGGAGGTATCCCTCATACTAGCTCTCACTTCTGCAAGGAGGGTGAGTGAAATACAAGCCTTTACAATCAAAGAACCTTTTCTACATTTCACTGAAAACTATGTAGCTTTAGGGACAAACCCGACATTTATACCAAAGGTACCAACACAATTTCACCTCAACGAGCCGGTGATATTGCAATCTTTCTTTCCAAATCCATCCAGCCCAGCAGAACGGGCATTGCATACTTTGGATGTCAAGAGATGTTTGAAATTCTACCTACACAAAACGAAAGAGATAAGAAAAACAGATCAGCTCCTGGTTGCTTATGACAAGGAAAACAAGGAACAGCTGTAACAAAGGCTATGATCGCTAGATGGGTCTCATCTGCGATTCAGTTCTGTCATGAAATGGCTAACAAGCCCCTGACAGCAAGGGCTACGGCACACTCCGCAAGAACAATTTCTGCATCTACAGCTTTGTTTGCTGGAGTGACATTAGACAAAATATGCCGTGCTGCGACATGGAAGAATGTCCACATGTTTACAAAGCATTACTGTCTGCAATCTACGCAATGAGAAGATGCAGAGGTTGGACAAGCGGTACTGCAACATCTCTTCAATTAAGGTCAGCCTCTTTTGTTTGACAGAAGAGGAGCTCTTTCTTTATTTTAATAACAGTATTGCGTATGTCTGAAAATGAATATACAAATACCTATACATATTTATATATATATATTTATCAGTGGCTGATTGGGAATAAATTCTTTTTAAAAACCGCACAAGGCTTCGTTTTCCTTCAAGCGATTGTGAGGATTTGGAAAATAATGTGACGGGACCCGCTTCCGTGGGGTCCGAAAGCAACGAAGCAACTCTCTTTAAGGAGAAGGCAATTTATGCATGGAAGGTGTTGGAGAAAAAAAATATATATATATATATATATTTATAACCGTTTTGACGGTTCTTAATATATGTGGATGCTAGTGTATCTGAAAGATTTATCTCATGCATTTCATGTTAGATTTTAAACAATTATTAGAATTGTTTCTGGTATATGTCTATAATATTGGGAGTTTAAGGTTTCATGTCTCCCACCGTCTGCTAACGACAGTACAGTTTCATGGTACTGCTTGCCATTCTGATTCAGGCATGTGAATCTATGAAAGATACCCCAATACTGGATAAGAAATAAGTTACTTACCTGTAACTACGGTTATCCAGTATTGGTATCTTTCATAGATTCACATGCAACCCACTCTCCTCCCCGGAGAGTCAGTTCTCATTGAATTTTGGGATCCTTACTTCCCACTTGTGCTTTGAAAATCTGAGGAGAACTGGCCTCTGCTGGGAGTGTTCTAGAGGGTGCTAACAACTGATTGCCTGTATGCCACATTTGGTCCTTTTTAAAAAGGACATAGACATAGCTGCCAAGGTTTCAGATTGCTTATGTGTGACACTTTCAAAATGTCAGTGTAATTATGAGTGACATTGAACGACTATGAGTGACACCTTCTCGCGAGCAAAATCAAGCAATGAAGACGAGGAAAACAAATAAATATCATCCTCCTTCTTTCTCCTTGTGCATTTTTCTCTCTTGCTCTGAGTTAAAGTCATGATGAAGAAAATAAGTGCTGGCCCCCAAAAATTAGTGTTGGTGGGCCCCATCTGCAACCGCCGGCTCAAATTCAGCATTGGCTATGGGTATCTGAGGAATATAATGCTGACATAGTGTACTGGAACTTATAGCTAAGTTCTATTGTTTCGCACTCTAATTCTTAAGTACTGTGTCGGCTGACATAAACCTATGGGAAAAAGGAAAGTAATTACAAAGTAATTACAACTGAAAAAAGTGTCACCCATCCGAGGGGAGGCGTAGCATCACTTGTTTAGCTCCTGAGTTAAAAGAGAGGATTAGCCAAGAAGGTCAGAGATTCATCACCACCACATTTGACACCTACAACAAACACTCACCATCTCACTCCACCAAGCACTTGCCTTGACACACATTACCCTAACAAACACAACTGTACAGCACCAAATAAATAACACATATACACACACACACACGCACACACTTAAATCATGAGGGAAGCTTGCACTGCTGAATCTATGTGTGGGGAGTTGAAAGTTTTCACCCATTTATGTGTGTGCTCTGCTGCAGCTGGTGCCATTACTGAGATCTGTGACCTCTTCCATAGTGCACAACAACTCCAGGGTCTCTTCACTAGACTTTGAACTGTCCCATGATGGTGCCACGAGTGGCCAAAATAGCATTTTGTTGACCTCCTGTTCAATACGGAAAAGCTGCAGGGTTAGAAACTTTCAAAAACAAAACGTTGGTTTAACAACATTAGCCTTTTTTTCATCTGTGTTCGAGTTATTCATTTCTTTAATGCTCCTTCCGTATATCTTTCATCCTTAATTCTTTCTCCCTTTTTGTTTTAATCTTTCTCCTCCTTTCCAAACTCCACTTCTCCCTTCCGGTCCCTTATGCCCTTCTTTCACTTCACTTCCCTTCCTTACTTTCTTCCTCATTTTCATTATTTACACAGTTTTTCACAATGATAGGTAATTGTTTATTAGTTTCACACCCTATACATGCTTGCACTTATTGAAAAACAATCCTGTGCGGCCAGTCCCACGATTTGTGAATAGTACACTGTTTTATATGAATTACGTGGCAAATACTTTAAATGCTCTGCTCGTGCACAGACTCTGAGAGCCAGAGCCGCTGCCGGCTCGGCTCTGGTTAAGCTCTCCCTCTTATTTTGTTGCCTCACTCACCCGGCAAGCTCCACTTGTCCAAGGAGCCGTCCGAGTTTCCGGGACTCTCTCTCCACGCCTTCTGTAGTGGGGAGACTGATTAATTTATAATCTAGATGGATGGACAAAATGAAATAAATGAAGCAGCTCACCTCACCTCATGCACAACGTCAAGATAACCATCAGCACACCTGCACAGGGGCATAAAGCAGGAGGGATGCTGCCCACGGCACCGCTGCCTGCTCGAAGACCAGAGTTCCAGAGAGGGTCATCGCGCAGTGTCTGTCACCTAGTTTGGACGGTGCGTGCACGGCACAGGAAACAATCAGAGACCTGCTGCCCCCTGATCCAATAAACTCTGTTGTGTCAAGTAGAAAAGGTGTTGGATCCACATGAGCAGCTGATCTCCACGACCAGCCTCCGCAAGTGAGACCCCGTTTTTTTGTGTTAGCTTTTTTAGTTACTCAATCTTGAAGAAGCTTCAAGCATGGCCTGACGTGACGTGTTTATAGGCAGCAGCTTGTTCTCTTCCATAGTGCAACATACTCCTGGGGTCAACAAGTATTGTAGGGAGGCTTATTTGTCACAATGGTAAACTGACAGGCGACTGCCATTTCGCCTACATAGAGTACGTGATGCAACTAGACTAGGCAATGAGTCTTGAAGGTGGGCGGTAACTGCCTTCGACCTTCAGGTGCGAATCGCAGAGCAGACAAAAAATCGTTACATTGATTACACTTTTTCTTCTATCTTTTCAGTTAAAATTACGCGCCCTCCTGTGATCGAAGGCAGCAAGTTCAGGCTCGTCTCGCAGAAACTAAAAGTACATTTCCTAGACTACCAGCAGCGCATTATAGTGTGCCCCTGACAGCACTGCCTTAGCTTACAGTGCGAGAGCCGAAGCCTGCGGGAGCACAGCGTGATCGTTGCATGCCACGGCACGCTACCAGCTGCCTTGGCGCTTTCAGTGACAGCTGAGACACAACACAGATATGCGTGACAATGCATTTCATTCATTCATTCAATAGCTTTATTTCGATAACGCGTATCATAAAAGCATTGTTCGACAGTTATACAAAAAATAAAAACATGTGCTCGATGGTAATACATCTTTGAATGCAGAAGTTCACATAAAATGTACTGGCACAAAATTTTTGGCATTGTGTTATATTACAAAGCATAAAACAGATCAATAAAAGCATTTACCTAAAAAGTGTGCGTGCAAGTTTCTACAAATTCACGCCATAAGATGTACGCGTCAATTAAAAGAGAAATATTAAAAAAGGGTGAAAAAGAACAAAGTTCATCACAGCAGTATTTATATAAAGTGCAAGTGCTATGTCCATCTGAAGGGACAGTCTAAGTTTGTGATGACATCCCAAAATGGTCTGTGATTTAGTGAGTGCAGCATCACATAGCTTTATCGCTGCCTCCAGTAACACACAAGGCCTGTAGTTAATTCGCCCCATGCAGGGCTTTGAGCGTAACTAACCAAGCGTGGCTTAGAAACTTAGCCACCCCACAAGAGAAAAGAACGCTTGGGTCGGATTTTAGGATGCGCAGAGCAACCCGGTGGTCGCGGGTGCCCATGTCACTGCAAATTGGTTTTATCCATTTGGACCTTCCATTGTTGTAAGCTGGGCAAGCAAACATGACATGGGCAACGCACTCCGTCGGGGCTCCGCAACAAGGGCAACTCTCTATTGTGTTCTTGACTGAGTGCCACTTTGATGTTAGAGCATTAACAGTGAGCGAGCCAAACCTAAACTGAATATACAGAGTCCTGTCCCGTGGGATCTGGATCACGTCTAGGTATGGCTCCAGACTTCTAATCTGCTTAAATGAGAGAAACTCATCTGTTAATCTCCCCATATTCGACCTACTGAGCTCCTGACTATCACTCCAATCCCAGTATTGGTGCTTGAGTTCCACCTTGCTCGGGGGGGTTTGAGTGTCCCACAAATCTTTCAGGCCAAGTAGTATCATAGTTTTCCTCACATATGATATCCACTTGACCCTGTAGTCCACATCTAAGTTCATTACCTCCGTTAGAGCTGTGGCATAATTGGTGAGCTCTACAGTACGCCTTAGGCGAGCCCAAAAGAGTAGTGGGCGGAGCTTAGCAATGTCTTTAAACGGCCGCCTACCCATATCATGCATTAGAGGTGTTAGTGGGGTGTTACGGGGAAGCATCACCAAGTCCCTCAGGAACTTATGCTCAGACCTACTGATTTCGTCTACGTTCTCAAACCCCCATAGCTCGGCTCCGTAAAGAGCCGAGCTAGCTGCCTTTGCGTCATAAGCTAGGAGGGCCGGGGCAACTGGCCTACTATATGAGGAGCGGTGTTCTTTGGATAGTGCCCTGGCCACGCGTTTATGATTCATAAGCATTTTGGCTAAATGGGGCCTCTAAGACATTTGATCTGTGAGTCGAATGCCAAGATATTCGAAGGTCCCGACGCTCTCCAGGGGGGTACCATTCAGTGTAAGATTGTTCCTAAAGGATTTGTGGGGGTTAAAAACCATGAGCTTTGTCTTTGTGGTATTGATGACTAAGCCCCGGGAGTCACAGAAAAATTGATATCTGTTCATTAGTTTTTGTAGCCCAGCTGGGGTCTTCGACATCAACAACGTGTCGTCAGCAAAGAGGAGCGTTGGGACTTTGTCGCCCGCCAGAATTGGGGCGTCGGCTGGATCTTCTTGAAGAAACCTCACCACCCCGTTCACGTATAAGGAGAACAGGGTGGGGGCCATGACGCAGCCCTGGCGCACTCCCTTGCCAATGGGAATTTGCTCTGTCAGCTGACCTTGGGCTCCCCATCTCACCTGGGCGTAGTTTCCCTCGTGGAGGCGGATCAGTAGGTTAAGAATCAGAGGTGTAATGCCCATATCTTTAAGGATCTGCCACAATCTGGTCCTAGGTACCAGATCGAATGCAGTCCATAAGTCAATAAATACCAGGTAAAGGCTGCCCTTTCCAATTAGCACGACTTTCCAGTATATAAGCATTAGCCTAAATACCTGGTCGATCGTCCCAGTGCTGGCCCTGAAGCCAGCCTGGTACTGAGAAAGGACTTCCTCCTCTTCGGACCATGATTGAATTCTCTGTAAGAGGACCCTGCCTAACACCTTTTGCATGACATCAATCAGACTTATGGGCCTGTAATTTGAGGGATCTTCCCTGTCACCTTTTTTATAAATAGGGACCACTTCGGCACCTTTCCAGGATTCTGGGACTGGGCAACCTGCAACTAAAGCGTTAAACAATATCTGAAAATAACGCGACCAGCCTCCGGGATCAGACAGAAATAGGTCTCCTGGGAGTCCGTCTGGTCCAGGGGCTTTAGCAGGGACTAATTTCTTAATTGCTGCCTCTATTTCGACCAGCGAAAATGGATCACTAGCATTCCTTCCTGGAGAGACGTCTGTGGGGCCGCATGGCTCCTCCAGATGTCCGTCCTCTGGAGAGGAATATAGTTTCGCAAAATGGTCGTGCCATTCGTGGCAGGGGATGTGGTTGGGCAGAGTGCCTAAATCCCTGTTATTGCCCCGGCTCACTAATGACCAAAATAGGTTCATGTTCTTCCCAAGACTCGCATTCTTCAATTCCTGCCAATACTGTTCATCCCACTCAATCTTTGCTTTATGCAAAGCAACCTTGCATTTCAGTGCGGTAATGCGGAGTACCACACTGAAATGCGCTAGTCTAACGCCTGATGCGTGATACTTGGCAGGACTGCATAGATAGGCTACTGATGAGATGGCCTAGGGCCATTATAGCCTATTAAGGATTTAAGGCACTGCTTGAATATATTACCGTGGGACTCCCATCTCGACGATGGGGAATGATTCAGGCATGTGAATCAATGAAACGATACCAATACCGGATAACCGTAGTTACAGGTAAGTAACTTATTTTCTACATTATGGCCCTGAAGAATGCCTGGAACATCTAAGTCACATATGGCAGAAACATGTTGACCGTATACAGGGTGAATATTCGTAACGTTGTCTCACTATGCTTTTAACCTCTATCCATTAGGACATAGGAATAAAGTTGTTTTGTCCTTATTGAGATAGTTTTTAAGCCACATTTTCTCTCGCACTTTACCCCTCACCCCCACCCCAGAGGGGTCAATACATAAACGTCCTACTAAAAACACTCCTGCTCCCTTCCTGCGGGAAACTTGTAGCCCACACTGGGTACCTTGCGGTCCCAGCATGTGGAGGGACCCAATGATCAAGCATGTCACCCCGGGGGAGTGAGGGTTCTCGTCCAAACACCTGTAGTGCCCCTACCTTTTGTTCCCAACTTTTTCGTTTTTCCTGCGTCTTGCTACTCTATACTCTGTGTGAGCATAATAATTCTTGAAGCAGGTCAGGATTCAACTCTCTATTTCAGTAGCGTATACTTCCCTTAAACCCCTTGTGTGAGATACAGTAAAGCAATTAAGCCATCATTTAAAGCCTTAAACCTGAAATGAGTACCATACCTGCTTTATGCATCTCCTGCCATTGTCAGTCTTGATAAAACATTTATGCAACGTGTACGTAACCTCCTCCATTTCCGCACAGCTACTCCTCACTGTGTTATCAGGCTTGAACTAAACTTAAAATCTTTAATGTCACCACTTACAGAAGCACTCTGAATTACTCTTGTGACTGTGCAAGAGCAAATCCATCAACATTAAAATCCTTAATCCACCAACGAGTAAGAAAAACAACATTTAAGGACTTAGAGTTGCAAGCTTTATCCTCAAACATAGAACTTTACAAATTACCCGATCTAGAGTCACTCGTAAAGTTAAATCAATCGGTCCAGAAAAATCTACTCCATGAGACAATAACCACCAAACAGAGGAATTCTGACTTGGCACAATCTAAACAATACAATCACATGGACTTAGTTCTTGACACTTTTACTTTGCAGAGTCAAGAGTATCTAGGGTCAAATCTGCCAGGTTATGTTAAAATGAAGACTGTTTTATATCCCCATTTATAACTTTGAGTGGAAATGGAACCCAGTACTCAAAGGAAAAATTGTTTGTGGACTTTGTGGGCTCACAACAGAAACCCTTCTGCACATACTATGTAATTGCCCCAAACCCTTGTATTTAAGAAAAAAGTATCTACTGTGGAAGATGTCAGATATTGTTTTAGTGTCAGCGACAATAGTGCAATTATAATGCTAATGAAATTCTTAGATCAAGCATATAAAGTATTAATTTCATGATTTAAGAGATTTGTTCTTAGATTTTAACTCATGTGACAAGATTTGACCAAACCGTTTTTACACATTGACATTTAATCACGTGTCTAGAACTTTTTAACTATCACTTGATAATTGCATTGACTGCGATGTTTTATATGTTTTTTTGTAATCTTTTGATTAATACAATAAACTTCATTTACTACTACTACTCAACTGTTGAAATATCGAAAATGAGTAGGAAAAAACAGCCATTTGTGACAATGTTTTCATCTGTAACTTCTTCTTAAGATTGCCGATTTACAAAAGCAATGTACCATTACCTTCACTAGACCCTTTTGGTTGTGGGGAAATATAGGGTTAGTAGGTACTCCAAGAACCTGAGGTACCCAGAGACAAAAACTGAGCTGCTTCATACACTGGTTTTTCGTTGTGTACTAAGTATAGACCAATTCCTATGGTGAAATATGTAGAGTGAAAAATAGGTATGAAAGAATGAAAGAAACCTTGGTAATTCTGAAATGGGCACCAGTTATGGAGTTTAGCAGCAGTGGTTATTTGTACAACTCTGAATTTGTGGGTACCCTTACGAGCATATGATTTAAAGGGTATTTTTCAAATGCCTAATTTCTTGACACGCTGGCTTACATTTGGAAGGCACAAATGCAGCAAAAACAAATTGGTAATAATAAATAGGCTACTATTCTATGCTCTCACATGTCTTCTGATAGAAATGGCACCTCACTCGTTTGGGTAGGCCTAGTAGCCTGCAACAGGAAACGTCCCAAAGCATAACATGGATATATCACATTTTTCCACTCAAAACTGACCAGTTTTTTGCAACGCGGGTAGCTGTGGATTCTGGGCCCTAGTTCAGCCGGCACCTAGGGAAACCTAGCAAACTTGTATATTTTTTTAAACTAGACACCTAGGGGAATCCAGGATGGGGTGACTTACATAGCTCTCTCCAGGTCGTTTTACCCAGAATCCCTTGCACATTTTACTCACACTACTGTGATGGAAAGTTCTGGAATCTGCAGGAAGCAACAAATTTCCTATCACCTATCATTCCTCATCTTGTCCAGATAAAAATGCTACCCCACTTGTGTGGCTGGGCCTAGGGCACGTGACAGGCAAGCATCAAACCAAGGTCAATGGGAGTCTTGCTGAGCTACTCTCGTTGACCCTAGTTTGATTTGTGCCTAACGTGGGAAATAGGCCAAGTCACACAAGTGGGGTTGCATTTTTACCAGGACAAGTGGGGGAACGCTGGGTGGGAGGAATTTTGTTGATTCCTGCTTATTACGGATGTTTGCGTCACAGAAATGCAAGGTAAAAATACAATTTTAGGCAAAGTTTGAAGTTTGCAGGGCATTGTGGGTAAGAAAACTGTAAGCGATCCACACAAGGCATACCACTCTGGACTCCCCTGGATGTCTAGTTTTCAGCAATGTCTGGGTTTAGTAGGTTTCCCCAGATGGCAGCTGACCCAAGCCCAAAAGGTTCAGCCATTTAGCATAGAAGCAGTACGATATTGGGACTTAGCCCAACTCTGCTACCCATATGTATAAAAAAAGCATCCAAAATCAAATTTTCCCTATTTGCCAAAAAGATGGGGATCCTTATTCCCCATAGGGGCAGAAAGACTGTTGTGGTCACATTGGAGGTAAAGGCGAGGCCCGATGTGTGGATAGGTAGACAGGCCACAGCTTGTAAGAATAAAAAAAACTCCCTGGTGTCTAGTGGGCATTCTGCCCCTCCCACTGCCGCAGATTGGCGTTATAGACCTCTTATCTGCCCCCTGTGGGGGCAGAAACATTGCACGTGTCATTTGAGGGGTGGGGTTAGCCCAATGCCTAGATGGGGCGCCCACACATTTCCACACAAAAAAATCATCCCTGGTGTCTAGTTGGCTTTCTGCCCCGCCCCACCCGGGGGCATATTCGGAGGAACCAACCTTCAATATGCCCCCAGGGAGGCAGAAAGACATTTTGGCCTGGGGGCCGTAGGAGCAATAGCCCAGTGCCGGGGGGGGGGCGCTACTCCCTCCAGATATAATCCCTGGTGGTCTAATTGGCTTTGTGTCCTCCACCAGGAGCAGTTTGGAGGACAACACAGGGGTCAGAAAGACTGATGGGGTTTATATGGATGGATGAGAGCTAGGCCCAATGCCTGGGAGGGCCTCCCCCACCCATTCTGCATTTAAAAATTAAACCCTGGTGCCTGGTGGGCTTTCTGCCCCCCCCCCACACCCAGGTAAGAACCTCCAATCTTCCACCCGGGGCTGGAAAGACTTTTGGACCTGGGGGAGCACTAGCAACCTGCCGTGGACGCTCCCCCACTCTAAATATAGCCCCTGGTGGTCTAATGGGCGTTTGCCCCCACCAGAGGCAGATTGGAAGATGCCTCCAATCTGCCCCCACAAGGGGGGCAGGAAGTCTGCTAGGGTTATTTAAAAAGGGTGGGGGCTAGGCCCTCTGCGTGAGTGGGTTGCCCCAACCCTTTTATGCCCCTAATAAAAAATCCCTGGTGTCTAGTGGGCTTTCTGTCCCCCCAGGGGACACATTGGAGGTTAGACCGTCCAATCTGCCCACCAGGGGGGCAGAAAGAACTTTTGAGCCTGGGAGAGCACTAGCCCATTCCTGGGGTCACTCCCCCTCCAGATATAATCCCTGATGGTCTAGTGGGCTTTCTGCCCCCGGGGGCAAATTGAAGAAACACACCTCCTATTGTTAGGATGGGGTGCGACCACTCACCTGAAATCTCAGGTTGTCTGCAGGAGCAATGAATGATGAATGCCACCCAATCCTCTTGGAACGCCTCTCAAAAACAAGGAGTATTCTTTATTATACATAAAAGAAACAAAACAATGAATACACAAATCAGCATAAAAGAGAGGGAGGCAGGAAACGGACATGGGCAACCAGAGAACCCTGAGGGTGGTGACAGATCAGGCAGGGTGGGGGCTGGGACCAGGGTGTTTCCCTGACACCAATCTGACTGCTGAGGTTAATTAAAAAGGGTGGGCCCCCACCCATTTATGCCCCTAATAAAAAATCTCTGGTGCCTAGTGGGCTTTCTGCCCAGGGGAAGATTGGAGGTCACAACCTCCAATCAACCGCAGGGTGGGTAGAAGAAAGACTATTGGACCTGGAGAGGCGGGGGCACTAGCCCATTGCGAGGGGGCAACTTCCCCCTCAAGAAAGAATCCCTGGTGTCTACTGTAGCGGATCCCTGTTTGGAGATTGCCCTACTGTGGTGATCCCCAAGCTGGGATCCACTAGGAAAAGGTATCATTGGATAGGAGAGTTTTGCCTCTTTCAAACGATACCTCTCCCGTGTGCTTTGGTGCTTGGGGGCTGAGATATGCCCCGAGTACTGAACGAGTGGAAGTGAAATCAGCCGATCAGCTCATTTCACGTTCACTTTCTCTGAAATGACATCACTGCGCCACACGCGCCGATCGTTATTTCAGAGAAGCTGGGGAAACTTTTCCCCAGAGGCTATTTTAAATAAAAAGAAATCACTCTTGTGCTTGCACCAGAGGGAGTTTCTGCCTCAGGTGCGAGGACGGCTTGGAGCCATCCTCAGCACACAAGGACCGGTGCAGAGGCTTGGAGCCGTCCTCTGCACCGAAGTAGTTAAACTCCCCTTTTATTGCGTATAGGCCACTCTTAGGATAGGCCCTATGTAGCCCATAGGGCAGGGTGCATTGTAATTAAAAGGTTAGACATGCACTTTTAAGTTTCATATGTCCTGGTAGTGAAATACTCCTAAAATCATTTTTCACTGCATTGAGGCCTACCTCTCGCGTAGGATAACATTGGGTTGCCTCATTACATTTAATAAGTGCTAATTCTTTTATTGGAAACAGGTAAAAGTTTCATGTTTGGTGTTTGAGACATTGTCATGTAAAATTCCTTTTAATGGTAATGTCAGATGTTAAGTAACAAATATAAAAATACCACTTTTGGAAAGTTAGCATTTTCCTGCCCTAACCATTTGGTGCCTATAGCCTGTTCCTGGGTCACATGACTGGTTGTAGTTGGCAGTTGGACTTTGTTTATTCCTCCAAGACAGCCACACAATAGAGGGATTAGGTGTGCCTGGATCGGCCATCACTGGCAGAATGGGGGAGAGGGGTGGAGTTGGGCCAGCCCCACTTGCAACTCAATAGACTGGGCTCTGCCTGCACACAAAGGACTTGTCACTAGTGCTTTAGTCATGCAGCCAGCCTGGAGCAAGGGCACTGGAGGCAGGAAACTTCAAGCACTTCTCCAGAAACCTTTACTTCAAAGAAGGCACCAGGTATAAAAACAGGACCCTCCGACCTACTCTTCAATTGACTTTCTGGACCTGCAGAAGGACTTTCAGAGGACTGTCTGCTGCTGTGGCCTGCTGTGTATTTGAGAAGGCTGCTTTGCCTTTGCTGTAGCTGTAAGGACGGCTCTGCTGCTTGAAGCATGCATTGAACCCTCAGAGGCATGCCCTACTGCTTGAGACCTGTACCACTGCTGAGTCCAGGACTACGAGAGTGACTCCAAGAGCTAGTAGACTGGCCTGCTGATCAGAGCCTTAGAGACAGAAAAGGCTCGAACCACCTTGAACCTGAACCTGCACCTGCTATAAGCCTGAGTCCTAACCCCCCCCCAAGTGGTACCCCCCCCCCAGTCCTGGACCCTTGGTGGTGGTATTAAAGGTGCCCAGATAGCCAAAATCCAAAATTTGGTGAACCGAAAGGAGACTAGGACCAACCTGTTTGTCTAGCTGCCCAAGGAGCATTCACTGAGACAACTAATCAGTCACGAATACAATTAGTCACACACCCACTGAATTATCCAATCAGGCACTCATACACCCACTGATTCACCAATACACCTGGTTATATATTTTTAACACTCATAAACTTTTTTAAGACACTCACAATCACTGAGTGATGTCATTTGAGATATCATCTGTGATGTCATGAGTGATGTCAGTGACCATGTCATGAGTGATAAAATATGTCAAGTCATAAGCAGTGCATTGCGAGTCCATAGTTAACGGCTGAATTTCTCTGGTTTTGTACGAGTGAAATGTCAGCCTAACTATAACGTCCCTGTAACCTTTGATTTTTTCAGTGAATTTCTAAGGTTTTTTTCTATTCCATTTCCTAACTATAATGTCTCTATAACCTTTGTTTTTTTCAGTGAATTGCTATGGTTTTTAAGGTCAAGTGTAAGCGTACGAGCTTTTGTATACTTTAGTATACTTCTCCTGTGGGCTTAGAGCTATCCCCCTGCTTTTGATTTGTTTGTTTCAGTGTCCTTTAAAAATCCTTACTTGTTAGTGGTCAGTCCTGCCTCTTTGGCCCTTCTTTTCTCTTCCGTTCCTCCTATGCAGCAGGGACTGAGTACTGTCTCATTCCACTATGGTTCTTTATCTGTGTCTGTGTTCAGCTTGTGCATCATAGTTGCTTACATTTTAATATAGCATTCCACCCTCCCCTCCTCTTTAATGCCTCAGTTGTATTGGTGCTTCCTCCCACGCCTTGCCTTCCAGCAAATGCTTGTATTTTTTAGCATTTTTTTACAATTTTTGATGTTGGCTGTCACTTGGGCGTTTTTTGGTAGGAATTTTGTTTGGTTTTGGGCTTCCTTTTAAGGGGGATGGGGCTTGTTGAAGTTGTTTTTTGCTTATTTTCTATTCTCATGTGTATTTTATATTTAGAAGTGTACATTTATAAATATTTATTTCTACGTCATAGTAGCAAGCACAACTTAAATTTCTTGATATACCTTTGGCCCAGTATGTCGCTTGTGCAGTCTGCTTTTAAAATGCAAAATACAGCCACTACTTCTGTTGGGTGGCTGCAGTTTGCATGGCTCTCCCATGCACGCTGCTCTGCTCCAGACAGGTCAGGAGAGACACAAATGATCTTTGTTGTTTCACCGGATATAAATGAGGACCAACGAAACAGCACTTAAACACGGGTACACACACTGACGAGAGGGACCATAAATGACAGCCCTTTTTCCTTTTTAAACTATTCCCCGAGATAGCATTTGTTTGTTGGGGGCGTGGCATAGTTTATTTTTATTTTCATCTGAGGATGTGTGGGCGCATGTCTCTAGTTTTTCAAAGCTCAGCTCATCTTTTCATAATGTTGTCTTTCTGTGCGTTTCGAACTAAATGCGCTCAGCTCACGGCATTTCTTTTAACATTTTCCAACCACATACGCATTTATATTTTTTAAATCGGCATGTCTCAGTCTTTTAATTTTCTTTGGTTAGCACGGGGAGAGCACACCAAAACTTTAACCCAGTTTCCAAGGCATCAGCTTTAGAGCACTATTGTTTACATTTGAACCTTATGTGTAGGTGTCCAGCTGGGCGGCATCCTCTGGGCCCTGTCGTGGTAACAGGCCGTGGGTGCTTCCTACGCACATCACCCACAGCTCCGGCAGCGGGGAGGACAGCCCCCCCTGGCCGCAGAACTGGTTGGCTGGGATCTGTGGAATCCTCTTGGGCAGAGGATGTCTGTCTGCTGTGTGTATGGGGTGTGTCTGCTGTTATGTGGGTAAGTGGGTGGGTGGGTGTCTGCTGTGTGTGTGTGCAATGTGGTTGTCAGTCTGCTGTGTGTGAACAGTGCACTCTTTCAGTGTTGGGGGAACCCTCAACTCTGCTCCAGTGGATTTATGGAAGGCGTTAATGTCCGGTCGGTAAATGCCTGCTCGGGTCAACGCTGCCCCGTCTGTTCTCGGTGTGTCTCGGCCAGAAGGGACTGTGCTTTCCCTCGGGAGACACTCCTCCGCAGGAGTATTGATAGAGCCAGACCTCCAGAGGGAAGCCTGGGCTTGTGTAAATTACCGGTATGGACAGATTTATAGCGCTGTACTCCATTTTTAGGTCGAGCCTAGACAGTACATGCGCTGTCTGCAAGACCTGCTGTAATGAATAAAACTACTTTATTCCCACCCCCTGCTTACCATTAGCTCACTCGAGCGACGCTCTTGTTTGCTCCTTCCTTACTGGTTCCGAAGCCGATACCTCACTTCCGTTCAGCGCACAGGAGAACCGGCCAAGTACAGTCTTCATACAATTACAGTGCTTCTCTGTTGTTTGGGTGGACTCTTTTTCCTTTGTAGCCCTTCACCCCATATCGGAGGCATTTTCGTGCACGCTGTCGGTTCGGCAGTCTTGAGCAGCTGCCGTTTCATATCGGAGACATTTTTTTATTTAAGCTGCGCAGCATGAATCAGCTGCAATAATGGCAGCTGCGACTTTATTTTGTTATTTGCGACTCTCCGAACTGGGCTGCATCCCTTCTTTATTTTATCTTTACATTTCTGACAATGGTGGCACCCACCCTTTACCTTTAAACATCTTAAGCTGAAGCGCAGTTGCCGCGATTGTTTGAAAAGTAAAGAAATAGAAATAAAACCGCATTTCTTTTTCTATTTCTTTACTTTTGAAGCAATCACGGCACCCTCGCTTTAGCTTAAGATGTTTAAAGCTAAAGCGCGGGTGACGCCATTGTAAGAAAACTAAATAAATAGAACAAAAATGCGGCCTCATGCCCAATCTTTGTCTTTAATATATACCCTCTCCAGGTTTATCTTTATCATCTACTACCTCCATTCTCTTTCTCTTTCCTTTTACCCTCCTCCGATTTCCCAGCTCCTCCACTGGCATGCTCACCCTTTCCCTCCTCCTTTTCTTTCTTCTCCTTACTTTCTGATCATTTCTCTCTCTGCCTCATCTTTTTAGTTTTTCTCGCCACTCTCACCCCTCCTCCCCATCTCGCTATTATCCCTGCTGTTAGAAATGGGATTCTTGGTAGGCTAGGGCGCGGGCCAAAGCCAGGCAAAAACCACCACTCTAGTCAGGATAAGGGAGTTACACTTCTAAAATAACCCCTGCTCACCCCCTTGGTAGCTTGGCACGAGCAGCCAGGCCTATCTTAGAGGCAGTGTGTAAAGCATTTGCACATAACCAACAGTAATACAGTGTACGCACTTCAAAAGGACACCAGACCAGTTTAGAAAAATATCCAATATTTTTATATAATTAAAACAAGACCAAAACGATAAAAGAAAATCCACAATACTATACTTAAAAGTTCACAGTTCAAAAATACGCTGATTAAAAGGGGTTCCTTGTGTGGATAGCCCCGTCCGGGCTACCACGGCGTCGTGAACACACAAATCCAAAACAGTTCTGGCTGGCCGCGGCGTCGCAGGCCCGCTACGGTGTCGGGAAGACCTGCAAACGGTACCTTTCAGAGATGCAGGGCGATGGGGCCCTTGAAGTCACTCGCGTTACAGGTCGATCTCCTCTCGGTTGGGATCAGGAGCGCTGGCGTCGGCAGGCGCCACGTGCTGCGGTGCAAAGTGCAGCGGTGTGGCGTGCGGTGCCCCCCAGGTCGCGGTGCGAGCAGCGGCTCGGTGGTGGCATCAGATGACGTCGTCGGTGAGACCAGGGTCGCGGTGCGAGATGAGGGCGGTGCTCGTCACGGTGCTAGCAGGTCAAGGTGCAAGCAGCGGCATCGTGGTTGCTGAAGCGCTGTCGTCGGCTGACGAACTGGAGTCAATGGCGCCGGCGTCGGTAGGCCAAGGCTGCGGTGCGGAATGAGGGCGGTGCGTCGTGTGACTTACGAGCGGTGCCCTCGAACCACGGTGCAAGCAGCGGCGTCGATTTCGGCAGGAAGTGGCGGCATCAGGCAGGCCAAGGCGTCCTCGGAAAGCACGGCGGTGCGGAGTGCGGTGCCCACAGGTCGCGGTGCGAGCAGCGGCTCGGTGGCGGCGCCAACAGGCGTTGGTGAGACCAGGGTTGCGGTGCTGCGTTGCTCTCTGCAGTGCCAAAGCTTCGGCGTGAAGCGAGGCGGTGCGGAGTGCGGTGCCCACAGGTCACAGTGCAAGCAGCGGCTCGGTGGCGGCGTCCACAGGCGTCGTCGGTGAGACCAGGGTTGCGGTGCGGCGGTGCCCTCTGCGTTGCCTTCAGGACACGGAGTCAGCAGTGGCGTCATAGACGTCGTCGAGTTGGTGTTCTTCGGGTTGCAGCACAAAACACACAGTCCCCAGTGCTGCGGGTCGAAGAACTTGAAGTCTTTGCTGTTACTGAGACTTCGTGAACAGGGGGCAAGCTCTACCTCAAGCCCTTGGAGAGACTCACAAATTTAGGTTGCAGAAAGTCCAGTCCAGGCCTTTCACTACCCAAGACAAAAGCAGCCACTGCAGGTCAGCCCAGCAAAGCACCCAGCAAAGCAGTCGTTCCTTTTCGCAGCTTCTCCGGCTCTTCTTCTTGGCAGTCTTCTTGTCCAGATGAGTTCTAAAGTTCAGGGGTCTGGGACCCAGCATTTATGTCCAAAAATCCTTTGATCTCTTAGGCAGAGAGGGCCTGTGCCCGGTCAGGACCAGTTCTGCCTTCTCTGGTGTGAATTCCTGGCAGGAGGTGGAGAGTAGGCCCTTTGAGGTGCAAGGAAATCTCCTCCCCCTTCCCTCATCGTAACCCAGGTCTCTTCAGCCCTTTCCTGACCTACCTAGACCATCTGGCAGCCCTCCTGCTCCCCCAGCCTTCTGTCATCCAAAACCCAGACAGGCAATCCACATTCCAGCAGAGGCACACGGGATGACTGAGCAAGAAAATACCCACTTTCCAAAAGTGGTATTTTCAAACACAGAATGTAAAAATCACCTTCACTAAAAGAGGCATCTTTAGATTCTGAGTTCAGGCATACGAAACTTCATTTTCTTACCGAATTCCCTGGGCCAGTTATGTTCATAAGATGTTATGAACAAACCTCCCATTCTGTCCTATGGGGAACTGGTAGCCTTGCAATAGTGAAAAACGAAATTGGCTGTAATTCTCTATTAGGACATGCCACACACACCGGGGCATGTCCTACCTTTCACATACATTGCACCTTGCCCACAGGGGTACCTTGGGCCTACCTGAGGGGTGCCTGACATGTAAGAAAAGGGACGGTTAGGGACCGGCCAGTGTGTGCACTGGCCAAGTCGACATGGCAGTTACAAACTGCACGCAGACTCTGCAATGGCAGGTCTGAGTTACCGTTTTCAGGGCTACTCACGGGGGTGGCACAACCAGTGCTGCAGGCCCCCGGATAGCATTTGATTCACCGGCCCTGGCACACGCAGTGCACTTTACTAGGGGCTAACAGGTAAATCAAATATCCAATCATGGAAACACCAATCCATAACACAATTTACCATAGGAGCACCTGCGCTTTACCACTGATCAGCAGTGCGAAAAGCGCGCAGAACCGTTACACCAGCAAAACAGAGTTAAAACCGGGAGGTCAGAAAGCAAAAACTCAGGGGAAACACGCCAAAAGATGCCAAGTCTAACACACGTCCCCTCCAGCTGAAAGTAGGGAGAACTACCCATTTACCTGGGGGTTCTCTTCACTAAGGCGGAAGAACCTGGACAGGCCATCTGCATTGGCGTGCTCTGTGCCAGGGCGGTGTTCCACCGTAAAGTCCATTCCCTGTAGGGAGATTGACCACCTCAGCAGTTTTGGATTCTCCCCCCTCATCTGCATTAACCATCTGAGGGGCCTGTGGTCGGTCTGAACTCGGAAGTGAGTCCCAAACAGGTATGGTCTCAGCTTCTTTAGTGCCCAGACCACAGCGAAAGCTTCCCTTTCTATGGCACTCCACCTCTGCTCCCTGGGGAGTAGTCTCCTGCTAAGGAAGACTACCGGTTGGTCTAGGTCCTCTTCGTTCAGTTATGAGAGCACCGCTCCCACTCCATGCTCTGACGTGTTGTCTGCACGACATATTCCTTGGAGATGTCGGGGGCCTTGAGCACGGGGGCCGTGCACATGGTGGCCTTCAGGGTATCAAACGCCCTCTGGCAAGACTCAGTCCAGATCACCTTTCTCAGTTGCTTCTTGGAAGTCAACTCAGTTAAGGGGGCCACGATGGTGCCATATCCCTTAACAAACCTCCGGTAGTACCCAGTGAGTCCTAAGAAGGCCCTCACCTCTGTCTGGGTCTTGGGTGGCTCCCAAGCCAGGATGGTGTCGATTTTGGGCTGTAGGGGCGCCACCTGGCCGCTCTCTACCTGGTGTCCCAAGTACACCACCGACCCCTGCCCGATCTGGCACTTACTGGCCTTAATCGTGAGGCCTGCCATCTGCAGCGCCCTCAACACTTCCCTGAGGTGTTGCAGATGTTCGTCCCAACTGGAACTGAACACCGCAATGTCGTCCAGGTACGCGGCGCTGAATTCCTCCAGCCCGGCCAACACCTAGTTGACCAACCTCTGAAAGGTGGCAGGGGCATTCTTCAATCCGAAGGGCATCACCCGGAACTGGTAATGCCCGTCCGGGGTTGAGAATGCTGATCTCTCTTTGGCCCCCTCGGTTAGAGCGATCTGCCAGTACACGGACGTTAAATCGAACGTACTCAGGAATGTAGCTGCTCCCAACCGGTCGATGAGCTCATCAGCTCGGGGGATGGGGTGGGCGTCAGTCCGCGTGATGGCATTGAGCCCCCGATAGTCCACACACAACCGCAGTTCTGGGGCGGCCCCGGGTGCCGTTGCTTTCGGGACCAAGACCACGGGGCTGGCCCATGGGCTACTGGACGGCTCAACCACCCCCAACGCCAACATCTTCGAGACCTCCTCTTTGATGCTGGCCTTGACCCAGTCAGCCAACCGGTAAATCTTGTGTTTCACCGGGGGGCTGTCACTGGTATCCACGTCGTGGGTACACCAGTGAGTAACACCTGGGGTCAAGGAGAACAGTGGGGCAAACTGCCCCAACAACTGGCGACACTCGCTCTGCTGCTCAGCGGTCAGGGCCAGGGAGAGGGTCACACCATCCACCGACCCATCCTCCTCTTGGGCAGACAGGAGGTCCGGGAGAGGCTCACTCTCCGCTTCCTCCCCGTCGTCCGTCACCAAGAGCATGCTCACTTCGGACCTCTCGAAGTGGGGTTTGAGGCGGTTCACGTGGAGGACCCGTAACGGGTTCCGAAGAGCCTGCAAATCCACCAGGTAGGTGACCTCACTTTTGCGCTCCACCACCTCAAAGGGCCCCGTACACTTGTCCTGTAAGGCACAAGGTTCCACAGGGGCCATGACCCACACTTTCTGTCCAGGTTGAAACTCGACCAGAGTGGCATTCTGGTCATACCACTTCCTCATTTCTTCCTGGCTGGCCTCGAGGTTTGTCTGAGCGAGTTTCCTGAAGCGGGCAGTTTGGTTGCGGAAGGCCAGCATGTAGCTGAACACATCCTGGGGGGTCTTCCTGGGAGCGGCCTCCCAGCCTTCCTTTACCAAGCTTAGAGGTCCCCACACGGGGTGACCGTACAGAAGCTCGAAGGGACTGAACCCGAGAGACTTCTGGGGTACCTCCCTGTACGCAAAGAGAAGGCACGGTAAGAGGACGTCCCACTTACGCCTCATGGGTTCAGTGAGACCCTTGATCATGCCTTTTAAGGTCTGGTTGAACCTTTCCACCAGACCGTTGCCTTGGGGGTGGTAAGGAGTGGTGAACTTGTACGTAACACCACGCTCCTTCTACAGGGATGTCATATACTGCGATATGAAATTGGTCCCCCTGTCAGAAACCACCTCTCTGGGGAACCCCATGCGGGAAAAGATCCCCATCAACGCCGTCGTTGTCCTGAGAGGGATTGCCTCCGGGTACCGGGTGGCATGGTCCACCAAGACCAGGATGTACCTGTTGCCCATGGCTGTCTTGGGATCCAGTGGCCCCACGATGTCCATCCCTACCCTTTCAAAGGGTGTCCCCACCACGGGGAACGGTTGGAGAGGAGCTTTGACCTTCCTCCCACTCTTGCCACTTGCCTGGCAAGTTTGGCAAGACCGACAATGCACATCCGACTGCCTTCGCTTTCGAGGCCAGAAGAAGTGGGTGACAAGCCGGTCAAAGGTCTTGTCCTGCCCCAAATGTCCTGCCAAAGGCACGTCGTGAGCCAGACCCAGTAGGAAGATCCGGAAGCGCTGGGGTACCACCAGCACACGGGCTGACCCAGGTTCCGCGACCATAGGCTTGCTGTACAGGAGATCATTCTCCCAATATATCCAATGTGATCCGGACTGATCACCAGTCGCCTGGGCTGCGGCCTGCTGCCACAGACCCTCCAGAGAAGGGCACTCTTTCTGCTCCCGGCAGAACTCCTCCCTGGTGGGACCCCCTTCTTGCTGCCAATGGGTCAGCTCAGAGATGTCCCCCAGTTCGGCTACCTGTTCCCCTGTAGGCACTGGGGCGTCCCCCTCGAGGTCCGCCTCCTCCCGGGCCGTGGGAACTTCAGGGGCCGGTTTCCCGCGCCCCTTGCCCTTCCTCTTGGCAGGGACCTGGGCCACTGTTTCAGGCTCCGGGTCCTTCTGATCACCCTCTCTGGCCGCCATCGACCGAGTGGACACGCATGCCCACTCTGGCAACCCCAGCATCTCCAAGTGGGACCTGAGCTCAACATCCTTCCATAGGGACTGCTCCAGGTCGTTACCGAGCAGACAATCGACAGGCATGGAAGGGCTCACAACTACCCTTAAAGGACCTGAGACCCCCCTCCCCACTCGAAGGGAACCTGCGCCACCAGACACTGGCGCTCGGAATTGTCGACTGCAATCACCTGGTGGAATGCCCCGGGGACTACCTGCATCTCAGGGACCAGGTGACACCGAACTGAGGTCACACTGGCTCCAGTATCCCTGAGAGTCTCTACCCTTTTCCTGTTGATGGTCACCCAGGTGCTGTATTTCTTTGTGTTAGGGGGCACCTGGGCTCCTGGGACCATCTCACTGTCCCCTAGTGAGACGAGGGTCATTTCTGCAGGGTCCCCACCCTCCTGTTGGGACTCCTCCTCCTCCTCCCCCAGCGCTACGCTAGCCAACACTTTGGACGGTCCACCGGTGGGTGCCTGTGTCCCCTTTGGGCACCGGGGCTCTCCCCTCCTGTGTCCCACCTGGTCACAGGCAAAACACTTGCGGGGGCCGGTCTCGGCAGGCTTTCCTGTCGAGACCCCTTGCTTCTTATCTCCGGGGGGATGGGAACCTTTACCCTGGGTGTTATTTTGGGGCCCTTTCGAGAACTTTACCCTTGTCCCCCCCACTTTTCTGCTGGGGACCCTGCCCACCTTTGACTGAGTCCCCCCCAAACGCTTTCTTGTGGACCCTGGTACTTACCCAGCGGTCCGCCTCCATAGCAAGCTTCCTGGGGTCAGTTAGCTTACTATCAACTAGGTGCTGGCGCAGATCTGCAAAACATAGACTAGACAAGTGCTCCCACGCAATCAAATTGTAGAGCCCCCGAAAATCTGTCACATTACTGCCCTTCACCCAGCCATCCAACGACCGACAAAACCCATCCACACATTCCAGCCACGTGTTGGCATCAGATTTCTTCCAGGACCTAAACTGTTCCCGGTACTTTTCAGGAGTGAGACCATACCTAGTGAGAAGGGCTTCCTTCATATCAGCATAGGTGAGGTTAGGCCCCTTACCCAAAGCTGTCAAAGTATCCCTGGCTTCCTCTGGAAACAGAGACCACAATCCTGCTCCCCAATTCTCCTCAGGGACCCCATTCATGTGTATCGCTGCCTCATAACCCTGAAACCACCTCTGTATGTCATCCCCCTTCTTGAACTCTCTGCCCACATTCTTAGGGATGTGTACGATTCGGTCTGTCTGCCTTGACGAGTTGCTGCCACCATCAGCTCCAGCTCTTTAAGACCTCGTTCATGTTCCAATAGCATTCTCTTCTCCTCCATGGCCAATCTAATCTTTTCTAGCTCCGTGGCTGCTCTCCTTGCTTCCCGCCTGTCCTCCAGCTCCTCTGGGGACAGGCCACTGCTGCCTGGTCGGAAGGGTTACCCCCCTCCCAAAAGCCCATCCACCCTAGGACTAGGCTCCCCCGCCTCTCCACTAAGGTCACCAGATTGCCCACTTGCGTCTCTGGCTGCTACCCAGGCCCTCAGAGCCTTTTGTAGCTCGCCCTTCCTAGTGAGGCCTCTGATTTGGACTTTTAGGTTTTTGCAAACGGGCTTCAATTCTCTCACAGTGTAGAGCTCCAACCTATCCTCCTCAAAGGCAATGTCCATGGATGCAACGGATGATGCTATTGATTCCGGCATGGTGAAGTAGAAAGTTCACCTGGCAAGATCACAAAAATCAGCCAAAAAGAAAACGGGTTAGTATGTGGTACGTAATGGTCTGCGATATGGTAGTAGTGCACACCAATCACTGTAAGTCAAGTGCAAACGCAAGTCCTATCCCACCGCTGCCACCAATGTTAGAAATGGGATTCTTGGTAGGCTAGGGCGCGGGCCAAAGCCAGGCAAAAACCACCACTCTAGTCAGGATAAGGGAGTTACACTTCTAAAATAACCCCTGCTCACCCCCTTGGTAGTTTGGCACGAGCAGCCAGGCCTATTTTAGAGGCAGTGTGTAAAGCATTTGCACATAACCAACAGTAATACAGTGGACGCACTACAAAAGGACACCACACCAGTTTAGAAAAATATCCAATATTTTTATATAATTAAAACAAGACCAAAACGATAAAAAAAAATCCACAATACTATACTTAAAAGTTCACAGTTCAAAAATACGCTGATTAAAAGGGGTTCCTTGTGTGGATAGCCCCGTCCGGGCTACCACGGCGTCGTGAACACACAAATCCAAAACAGTTCTGGCTGGCCGCGGCGTCGCAGGCCCGCTACGGTGTCGGGAAGACCCGCAAACAGTACCTTTCAGAGATGCAGGGGCGATGGGGCCCTTGAAGTCACTCGCGTTACAGGTCGATCTCCTCTCGGTTGGGATCAGGAGCGCTGGTGTCAGCAGGCGCCACGTGCTGCGGTGCGAAGTGCAGCGGTGCGGCATGCGGTGCACCCCAGGTCGCGGTGTGAGCAGCGGCTCGGTGGCGGCATCAGATGACATCGTCGGTGAGACCAGGGTCGCGGTGCGAGATGAGGGCGGTGCTCGTCACGGTGCTAGCAGATCACGGTGCAAGCAGCGGCATCGTGGTTGCTGAAGCGCTGTCGTCGGCTGACGAACTGGAGTCGATGGCGCCGGCGTCGGTAGGCCAAGGCTGCAGTGCGGAATGAGGGCGGTGCGTCGTGTGACTTACGAGTGGTGCCCTCGAACCACTGTGCAAGCAGCGGCGTCGATTTCGGCAGGAAGTGGCGGCGTCAGGCAGGCCAAGTCATCCTCGTAAAGCAAGGCGGTGCGGAGTGCGGTGCCCACAGGTTGCGGTGCGAGCAGCGGCTCGGTGGCGGCACCAACAGGCGTCGTTGGTGAGACCAGGGTCGCGGTACGGCGTTACGGCGGTGCTCTCTGCGGTGCCAAAGCTTCGGCGCGAAGCAGTGCGGAGTGCGCTGCCCACAGGTCGCGGTGCAAGCAGCGGCTCGGTGGCGGCGTCCACAGGCGTCGTCGGTGAGACCAGGGTTGTGTTGCGGCGGTGCCCTCTGCGTTGCCTTCAGGACACGGAGTCGGCAGTGGCGTCGTAGACGTCGTTGAGTTGGTGTTCTTCGGGTTGCAGCACAAAACACACAGTCCCCAGTGCTGCGGGTCGAAGAACTTGAAGTCTTTGCTGTTCCTGAGACTTCGTGAACAGGGGGCAAGCTCTACCTCAAGCCCTTGGAGAGACTCACAAATTTAGGTTGCAGAAAGTCCAGTCCAGGCCTTTCACTACCCAAGACAAAAGCAGCCACTGCAGGTCAGCCCAGCAAAGCACCCAGCAAAGCAGTCGTTCCTTTTCACAGCTTCTCCGGCTCTTCTTCTTGGCAGTCTTCTTGTCCAGATGAGTTCTAAAGTTCAGGGGTCTGGGACCCAGCATTTATGTCAAAAATCCTTTGATCTCTTAGGCAGAGAGGGCCTGTGCCCGGTCAGGACCAGTTCTGCCTTCTCTGGTGTGAATTCCTGGCAGGAGGTGGAGACGGCATTTGTCAGAGGCAGAGCAGGCCCTTTGAGGTGCAAGGAAATCTCCTCCCCCTTCCCCCATCGTAACCCAGGTCTCTTCAGCCCTTTCCTGACCTACCTAGACCATCTGGCGCCCCTCCTGCTCCCCCAGCCTTCTGTCATCCAAAACCCAGACAGGCAATCCACATTCCAGCAGAGGCACACGGGATGACTGAGCAAGAAAATACCCACTTTCCAAAAGTGGTATTTTCAAACACAGAATGTAAAAATCACCTTCACTAAAAGAGGCATCTTTAGATTCTGAGTTCAGGCATACGAAACTTCATTTTCTTACCGAATTCCCTGGGCCAGTTATGTTCATAAGAAGTTATGAACAAACCTCCCATTCTGTCCTATGGGGAACTGGTAGCCTTGCAATAGTGAAAAACGAAATTGGCTGTAATTCATTATTAGGACATGCCACACACACCGGGGCATGTCCTACCTTTCACATACATTGCACCCTGCCCACAGGGGTACCTTGGGCCTACCTGAGGGGTGCCTGACATGTAAGAAAAGGGAAGGTTAGGGACCGGCCAGTGTGTGCACTGGCCAAGTCGACATGGCAGTTACAAACTGCGCGCAGACTCTGCAATGGCAGGTCTGAGTTACCGTTTTCAGGGCTACTCACGGGGTGGCACAACCAGTGCTGCAGGCCCCCGGGTAGCATTTGATTCACCGGCCCTGGCACACGCAGTGCACTTTACTAGGGGCTAACAGGTAAATCAAATATCCAATCATGGAAACACCAATCCATAACACAATTTACCATAGGAGCACCTGCGCTTTACCACTGATCAGCAGTGCGAAAGCGCGCAGAACCGTTTCACCAGCAAAACAGAGTCAAAACCGGGAGGTCAGAAAGCAAAAACTCAGGGGAAACACGCCAAAAGATGCCAAGTCTAACACCTGCCCTCCCGCCCACTCCAGTTTCTGGTTATGTGTGCACGTCATCACCCTCTTGCTTTTTCACACTAGACTGGTTTGACCAGAGTTAGGCTGTTCGCTGCCCCTATGGCCTTTCTCTTCTACTGCTGGTTATTCCTTCCTCGTGAGAATGAGCATTTGCAATGCAATAGGTCTCGCATTTACGCGAGTTTGAGCTATTCGCATTGTAAATTACAATGTCGTTTATTTATGTTTTGGTTTTTAAAATAAATAAAAGGCATTGTCATTTGTAATGCTAGTAGCTTAAACTCTCGCAAATGCGATACCTATTGCATTGCAAATGCTTGTTTCTACAGGAGTAGGGGCACATTTCCTGTACCTTCCAGGACTGGACTGCATGCAGGAAAGAACCTCCACAGTTCTTCCTAGCACGGCCCCTGCACAAAGTATAACAAGCAGCAACAGACCTAGAAACATCCAGAGTGAAAACAACCAACAGCTCAGGGGAGTACGGGGTGCCTTGAAAAAAAATGTCATCTGCAAAGCTAATTGGTCTGGTTTGCAAATTCAATCTCATCTGAATTTTTGTTTTTTAAAGCCTTCTACTTTGAAAAATAGTACAGCAATTGTTTTTTCTGTAATCAGTGCATCTATAAGGTAAATAATTTAATGTCATGATGCAGTGTACTATCCAGATGTGAAATATAACCTCATGCGTTGCAATGCAAGCACTCCATATGAGGCAGAGTGATATATCAAACAGCCAATAGCATGAAATTAGGGAAAAAAACTTCTCTGGGCATAGCCAAATCCCACTCCATTTGCATTTTAAATAATTGGTAACAAAAGGTATGCAGTGAGCTGCACCATCAAGCCAGACCTAGACAAGCATTGGCCAAGCCAGTAGGTCTGGCATTGGCTACCAGCCTTTTGCTCTTCATTGTTTGTTATGTTCTATTACTGTTTTTGTAAAGCTTTATTGTTGGGCGAGGAGAAGGGCATGTGCCCTCATAAAACAAAATTGGATAAACAAGAAACAGTTTTAGTCTGAAAAAGCACAAACTGCCATATAGCCCCGGCAGAGTAGCCCCGGCAGAGAAGGGAAAGAGAAGAACGACGTCACTCAAAGCGAAGTTATCCAGTGGCTGAAGTAAGATGACCTACTGCCCCATGCTGTAGTGGGCGGAACAAAAATGTGAATAACACAACAACAGACCAATGGATAAAGAGACCAGGTTGCAAGCCCCTATAAATTACGTATAATTTTGGTAAATTCAGAAGTTCTTGGCTAACGCCAGACCTACAACAGATCAAAAACGTAAATACAAAAGCCAGGGCGCCTTGAGAGAGGAGATTTCGTAGAGGGAGTGAGAATTATGAGATGGGGGCGGGTGAAGAATGGCAACTGTGGTTTTTAGAGGTCATTTAGAACTCACCAGGTGCAGTGGCCCGTGTTTTGCTGAAAAGGCAGATGATTGATGATAAAAAAACACACTGGAACTGCTGATAATATTAGTCACAACAACAAAAGTAATAGTATAACAGACCATTTTCATAGCGCCCAACACAAAATAAAAGACGCCATGGCGCTTTTATAGGAGCTAAGATTACCCAATTTGAGGAATAACAAATTACTGCTGAACTTTGAGAGAACTTAGAAACAGCCTAAACTCTGGTTTAAAAATATAACAGCACAACTAGCTCCTTTCCTCCCCACCACCACACGCATAATGCAAAGATTTTTTTTTTTTGACAACACTAAACCTGCTGGGCTAGTGGGGCTGTAGTTTCACTTTCCACTGGTGTTGTCGTCTGACAATACAGAGCAGACTTAGAGTAACTGCCTCGACACAGGACCAGCTGATGACTGTGCACCAACAATAATAACTGTACACGTAAGTCAAAAATTCAGTATGGCTGTCTGGGTTTCATTCTTGTAAGGTTCATATGAGTAAATTGGGTAAAAACAGAGCACCTGTTTCTTACCCTTAGCTATAACCGCAGCAGAAAGCACAGAGCAAAAGGACACCTACATAGTCTGTGAAACTTAGACAATGCTCTTTTAGAACCATATCATGTATAAAACAACCACAGTCCGTATATTACGTTTAAAATGTTGCAAAATCTCAAAGAAGCTAAAAAGCGACCAACTATCACCTCTAGCAACATAAATCTACTAAATGATTTAATACACATGAAGGGGACATGCCATTATATTTCACAAATAGAAGAAATCGAAAGTCTAATCCCGGCGTCCAGGCGTGAACAGACTGTGTAATCCTGGGCACATCATTTTATGTCGTGCGGTTTTGGAGCATTTACAAACAAGTTGAATGGCATTATTAAGAGCTTTTTAAACCTATCGCTTTCCAGTTCAAGGACTGCGTGGCCCTCACCCTATTCTGACGAGCCTGAGATCAGGCGAAAACTACCTTGTCCAAGATGTGCTAATTTCATTGTCCATTTAGGCACTGGACGCCTGAACTGTTGGAGGGAGGGTACTGTCATGGGGGAAAGGAGGGACATATAAATATCTGAAGGACGGTGCCCTCCGCCCCCAACGGAACTAACCCAACTCCACTCCAAGAGATCCAAAATGCCATTGATCTGTTACTTTCTAGTGCTTTGCACTTCGCATCATCATCAGGGCTATAAGTGCTTATAAATTTTACAAGGCAAAGATGACCAGAGTAGTATCTTGCCTCAAATTAGGGACTATTTTTCGAAAATAAAGGCAGGTTTTACCCAAGCCAGTTGCATGAAAGAGATGTAAAATAGTATTCTGAACCTAAGAAGTGCGGGTTCTACCTGATGACAAGCAGAACAGCGCCAAGAAACCTAACAGTTGTCAGGCTTTCAGCTTTACAGTGACTCCCGAGAACAGCAGCAACACTAGGATATTTCCTGCTCTCAAGGCCTTGGCTGGCGCCATGCCACTGCCCCTTGGTAAAGACGGAAAACCTCCATTTAAAAAGTTTAATGTGGAAGGACTAGCTGCATTGTCGCATAAATTTATGCTCACGCTAATCGGGAAATGCGCTGGAAGAATTAAAGTTGTCTTGTGTAAAAGATGAAACGCGGTGGCCGTGAAGTGCACGCCGTGCTGATTAAGGGAAAGGAAACACAAACGCCTGTGTGTTTATTGAAGCCGCAATCAAAACAAGCATTTGCAATGCAATAGGACTTGCATTTACGCGAGACCTATTGCATTGCAAACTGGAGTGCGGGTGGGGGCAGGGGTGCGAGAAAGCACGGACAGCGGTAGTGCAGGGGAGGGGGAAGAAAGCACGGCAACGGGAGTGCGGGCGGGAGGGGGGCGAGAAGGCACGGCAATGGGAGTGCGTGCGGGAGGGGGCGAAAAATAGTGCTCTAAATAACACGTACCGTACAGTGTAACACTCGAAGTAAAGGGGCCAATAGCCATGGGAGGGTACAAATGAAGACATGGCCATAATAAGGCGGGACTAACAAGCCTCATAATCAATCGGAAGACAGAATTTACGAAGGACAAAGACAGAAGCCAATGAAAAATATGGGTGGAGAGTGAGGGCAGCTTGTCTCCCATACTCTACTACTGCATGCCTCGCAGAGCAAGCAGCGCATGCGCGCTGCCGCTAAAACTCGACCTAAAAATGTATGCCTAAAGCATGTGCCTAAAGGGGAAGAAAGAGAAAGAGAGAGTGAAAGGAAAGGGAAGGAAGGGGAAGGAAAAACAGGGGAGGGGTGAGATAAATTAGAGGGTTAGCGATGGATGGTCGCGGTGTCACGGTCTGGTAACTGTCTAATTACAGGCATACCATGCGGAGTGCACGCAAGCTCAAGGTGGGTGATCATTGGTGATGGCCAGAGTGGTGTGACATGCTCGTGACATTGTTTGATTTTAATTTAAGTGAGGGTGAGAGGTGGGGGACGCAAGGGATAAGTGCCGAAATGTAATAATGTACCTTGAGAGCACACGTAGTACTCAAGAGATCAGGAATTCATGATAGTGGCGCTGCCAAGCGAAGCGCCCAGGGAGACCTCAGTCAATGTGGGAGTATCTTGCCTGTGGGTAGGAGGGCCAATTAATAGAGGCAATTATAAGTGTGGTGGGCTAGGTGCAGTGATAAAGGAGGAAGCCTACTGTTAAGGGTATGTAGAAGCAGGAATGAGCTCGCCGGTAGGGGGTCCACGGTAGGACTTAATTGCGAGGCGGTCCGAAGTAATAGGACATGTCTCTGCGGGCGAATTTCAGAGTAAGGTTAAGGGTGAGTGGTCGCAGAGGCGTCCTTGCCACAGGGGGATGGGAGGGGGGGAAGAAATCCATTACCTGAAGGGCGGAGGTTCAAGCTTCTGGGTGAAGGATTCTCGTGGCCGATACTAACGAACAGTAAGGAACCGGGGAGATGGTGCCGAATAAGTGGTTGCGCCGGGAAATCGCGTGACTGTGACGTACGGCAAAACGTGGTCATCTGATGTGGGTAAAGAAAATGAAGGTAAAAGCCAGCGAGGTGGCGGCCATCTTAAAGTGGAGTGTGATAAGAAGGGAACAGATCAACCGGTAGTTGTAAACACATATGGTTACAATAATCTGCAAAAGAAATTAGGCGGAATTTCAAATACAATACTTTTTATACATAGTATCAGGAAGGCAGCAAATCAAAATTAAAGTTAAAGTTAAAATTAAAATAAACCATCGTGGTGGATTAAGGTACATACTAAATGCAAAGTGTAAGGCAACAATTCTTGAAAGTAAATATGTTTGCGGGTCCTTGCAAGGAAGGACTAAGATAGGAGCATACCAAACGAGCATTTGCAATGCAATAGGACTCGCATTTACGCGAGACCTATTGCATTGCATTACGGACAGCGGGAGTGGGGAGAGGCACGGACAATGCGAGTGCGGGGGGAGAGCGGAAAAGGCACGGACAACGGGAATGCGGGCGGGGGAGGGGGTGAGAAGGCACGGAAAAAGATAGTGCTGACAATACTACCATACGGTGTTACACGCGAAGTAAAGGGGCCAGTAGCCATGGGAGGGTACAGATGACGACATTGGCATAATAAGGAGGGACTAACAAGCCTCATAATCAATCAGAAGACAGCATTTAGAAGGACAAACACTCAAGCCAATTAAAAATATGGGCGGGGTAGTGGGCGGGGCTTCTCTTCCGTACTGAACTACCCCAGATCTACCCCAGAGCAGCGCTTGCACGCTGGCTCAGGGCTCGACCTAAAATGGGAGGGGGGGTGTTGGCGCATTCTTTCAAGTGGCAGAGACATTCAGACTGTCCCTTGTGAGAATCTCAGGCGTTCCTGCGATCTTAATGCAGGATTGATGTTCGGTGTTAATAGCGCACCCAGTCATAAGATCTCAACATGTACCATACCTGCAGTATTTCACCCATTCCAGAAGCCTCACACTGTCCTGTGCCAGGAGTGAGCCGACTGCCGACCACGAAAAGGCCCACCCCCTAAGCTGACCTTTAATAAGACCCACTTTGTCCTCAAGAGTTTCCTCCGGATAGCCTGATGGAATAAACTGACGGGAGCCCGCTCCACCGACCATGGCCCTTTACGAACAAAACTGCAGTCCTATCTAGTAAAGGAGCAACGCCAGGATGCTGTCCCTTCTGAGTCTCCCTGTAGGCGACGAGGCCAACTGCATCTTTCTCAGAGCACAGATCTCAAATTGGCACGTCTTGTGCGAGCGGATAACCCAGTCCATTGATCTTATATTGACCCATCTGAATTGTGAGTAGCTCTCCTAGTTCACATACTTAGTTAACTTCTTTGAATGCTCTGAGTAGCACACTCAGGCCCGTTAATTTAGGCGGGCCTTGTAACAATAATTACGAAGACGAGGAAACAGGTTTATTCCGGGCCAAACGAAATGGGGGCCTCAGTCTTAAGTTTCTAAAGTGATCAATATCAGGTGTGAGTACCTCACCCAATTGAAAAATGTCAAGCTCTTTCATGTCATTTGTAAGTAGCTACTTAGTCCACAGATTTAAGGCTCTCCCTCGTCAAGTTGGAGTAGCTCAACCAGTCCGCAGATGTGTCTAGTGTCAGGTGTAAGTAGTTCACTCAGTTCAGAGAACTGTTGTGTGCAAGTGGCAGCCTCGTTTTTTCAGAGCAACACACTTTGATTAACCTAAACACAGTTATCAAAGTCCCTGTTAGCATCTGTGTGCACTAAGACTCAACTCATTGCTAATACTTTGAAAAATGTATTATTTTTTGAAAGTTTTATATAAGCACGAACAAGGCCCTAGTGGGCGTCTAGCATGTATGCAGTTTAAAATATAGTATACAGTTTAAAATATAGTATATGCAAAAGATCCCTATTAAACAGTTTCACACATTGCTAAAAACATAATGTGTGAGATACAGTCAACCTGCGGTGTTACATTATATATTTCAGAAACATTTGATCAAGAATAACCTAGATTAAAAGGTACATTCAGCGAGTTGCATCCTTCTATAAGCATTTTTTTGTTTTTATTGGTGCATGTTCTGAAAATGTCATTTCAGATAGTGTCAATCATTTTATAGGCCAATGGCATAATCCACGATCTCAGATGCCAGGCACTAAGGCACTACACCCTCCTTCTGAGTTAAATGGCACTGGCTGGTTAGTTTTGTGCAGGTGGCAAAGGCCACAGGAAGATATGGTACGGTTGCCGCGATTGCTTCAAAAGTGTGCGGCGATTGATTTGCAGTGCAATAGCTCTCACATTACTGAAAGTTTGAGCTATTGGAGTTGCATTATTATTTGCAACGCCAATAGCTCAAACTTTCAGTAAAGCGAGACCTATTGCATTGCAAATGCTTGTTGTCAGGGCTTTAAGTGGGCCGGGTCTCACCGGGTCTGAGCACCAGCAGTTTTGTAAAGGGGGCCTCGAAACAGGCCTCTATCGGGCTCTGTTTGGGCCCTGGCACAAGCGGTCCGTTTCTTTCCGAACTGCAGTGACAGCAGGCACATCTATGTGCGCGTGCTCACACTGCTTACTTCTCCCTAGTGGAGAAGTTACGGCATGACGTCATGCCAGGTGAGCGTTGTAGTGGAAGGGAAATCCTTTAAAGAGAGTCATTTTCTCTCTGGATTTCCCTTCTCTTTTTGAAACTCAGGAGCAGCAACATTGTCGTGGTGTCACCAGGGCTTTAAGTGGAAGCTTTTTCAATATTATATACAAGCCATAGTTGCTGCTTATTTATCCTATGCAACTAACAACCATTGACAAAGCCAATAGTCCTGACTTGTTGTAGGTATGATGTTACTTGTTGTATCAAATATCTAGATGCAGACAGAAACAGGAAAATACAAGTCGGGCGGCACACTATGCTAAGCACAGATTTTTAGCTTAAGTGTTTTTAAGCCACGCCCTTAATTACATTGGCCACGCCCCTTTGAGAGACCCTCCAGTTTTTTCATCCCACTTAAAGCCCTGCTTGTTGTCGTGGTTTCCAACCCCCTCACCCGCTTCACAGCCAACCATAAACTTCCACTACTGAAGTCTACGTGTCTGCTGAATATCCTACCTTCTAAGAGGCTCTCGCGATCTAAAAAGTGTACTTCCATTACGTTTGCAACTATTCTGTAGCTCTAAATTCGGTCAGGATGGTAATTCTTGTTTGATGCTAAATTTCAATAACACATACTTTTTCCTTCCTGTATCCTCCCTGAAACCCAAACCTGTCCGGGGCTACCCTAGACTAGTGCTGCGCTACGTAACCATAAATTGAGCCAACTTTGTTCCCATTTTTAATGTTAACGTTTAAATTGTTGAAAGGTGTATGTTACAATTGTTTAATATATGTATTTACGTGGGGACATAAAGGCTAGTTTCCCAGCAGTAGCCCTGGAAAACAGCACAAACGAGACAGACCTGTGTGTAAATATATTCGCTTATGACAGTGAAGACCTCTAGGGAAGGTCTGAACCGGAGATAGCATCTCAGCCGGCCCTGGAGATGTGAGTATGAGGACAGCTGCCTTAGCTCCCAGCCATGTGCTCGGCTCCCTTCGTTTCCAGAAGAAAGGGGCCTGCTACACAGGGCCGGCGCTAGGCATGGGCAGTGTGGGCAGCTGCCCAGGGCCTCGCGCTCAGCTGAAAGACAGGGGGCCCGCTTCCGTGTGAAAGGCCACACTTTCACAGTTAGCCCACCTGCTCCTACGAGGCCCCCTGCCCCACACTATCACAATACACATCTTGAGTCGACCTTGCTGGTCAGGGCGTCGTTGTGGCATTCCTGGGGGTGCATGGGTGGGGGGAGGTACAAACAGAGTGGGGAAGGCACAGCAGCCAGGCCAGCAATTATGGCTCACAGTGTCAGAGGAGGGGCAGCACCTCTGTTAAGTACCGTCCATTCCCTTTCTGCATTTTGTTGCTAGGTGACAGAAGGCCCCTTTGTTTCCAGGACCAGCCAGACACAGGTAAGGCGAGGTGGGTGAGGGGAGGAGGGAGTAGCCAGATCAACTGGCTTTTGTTAACTTTTACATCACCCATTTTTTTTTATGGGAATGTGTATTTAAAATGTATTTAGTACTGCCGGTGCTGGGGCATTGTTTTACAAAATGCCTCGTTACTGCTTCGAAGGCCAGGGGAGGGGCCCCCTTTCCTGGGCCTCTAAGCACCAGAGCAAGCTGCGAGGTCCAGGTGTGGGTGGGCCCTTCCTGGGCCTTGTAGCCAGTACTCCCTCTTTTCTTTCCTTTATTTGTTCCCCTGTGAAATTAATCCAAAATATAAAAACGCTTTTGCTGGAAAGGTCGTCTTTTTTCTGACATTTTTCACTTCCAAAGTGCAGCCTTGGGATGGAGAGAAATAAAAGGTTCAAAATGTAAAAAATAACTAAAGCAAGACAGAGTGGGCAGAAAAGGGGCCAGATTGATTTTATTCACACCCAAAACACATTAGTGCCACTTTACAGAGTTTGCCAGTGAAGCGCTACTTTTTTGTTTTCCTCGGGTGGGGGAGTGCACCATTCCTGGATGTACTGCAATACCTGCTTGGTGGGCGGATTAGAAAACAAAATGCATACTGCGGCTCTGTATTCACGAATGTGGTCTTTTTAAACCATATTGCTTACGTTTTGTAAGGAGATAAGCAATGGACATTGAAACTGGTCCCTTCCGGCCCTGTAGTCATGGCCTTAACTTTTCATGCAAAAGCACTCATTGATTTCTGAATAATAAGTGCAAAAGCGTTAAGGTAACCATGTTGTTCCTGCTTACATTACACATGCTTTTACTTAATCTTGCATTCCTTATGAGTGTTTGCTTTTTCCAGGATGTTGTCACTTTTTTTTTTAGGCAGCATATTGCTCTTGTCTAGTGCATAATTTGAATTGAGTCGCCTCCAGGTGTTTATAGCGGGGTGCAATTGGGTTGTAGTTGAAGGCAGTGCGAGTTTCTCTCAGTGGGGCAGTATGGTGTTCAGTGGGGGAGAGGATGTGGCACTATGGTCAGAGCTGCCGAATTTGGAACTGGGGAACCAGGTTCAGCCTTCATGACCAGTCCATCAGACCACTCTCCTGAGAGAGCACATTTCCATGTTAGACCTTAGAAGGCCCCGAAAGACCTTAGAAGAGTGGTGTCTGAGCACCAGCAGGTGGATCATAGCGGTGGCAAGTGTGGGTTAACCTTGAAGGCCTGTCCACTACAACCCCTATTGAAGCTCACCTCGAGTCTTTTGGGCAGGCCTACGAAGCAGCGCACCGTAGAGCAACAGTGACTCTGTCATTGAGATCACAGGACCCTTGAGGAGGAAGGCTCTAGGGCGGTGCGACCGATGAGATCGCACTGAGGCGCTGACTTCGGGTGGGGGCGTCATGTTTGCAAGTATATTATGTTTCTAAAAGCCCTTGCTGCCTCCTTCCGGGCCTCCAGCAATTATCAGCAACAATAAAAATGTCATGATAACTCCGGTGATTAATGTTCTTCCTAGAGAGAGATGGAGTTTTGTCAAGTGGAAGTTTTGACTTGTGAAAAGGTAGCACAGAGGGTTAATGTGCCTGCTGCTAAGAACATGTACCATGCAGATCACTAAGTCCACATAATGTAAAAAGGCCAGTGGGTTACTGCTTTTGTCAGAGAGATCCTATTGTTACTTGCAGTTTATAAGTCAAAATCCTAACATAGAACAATGAGCTATTAACTGTCATCTAAGAGCTGCATGCAAACTGCAAGGTATAAATGACAGCATTATGGTTTTTCCCCAGCCTTTGATTATCCTAATGTTGCAAAAACGGTTCATTTGGACAGAAATAAATTCTGGTTATTAAAGAGAACCCCCATCCATGGTATTACATTCTAAATTCAGAGTTTGTGTTTCTCCAGATCAATCACTATTAAACTATACTGCCTACTAGTATGATTGTCATGTGACTCCTAGTCCTTTGTCTTATGTAACATTACCTCTTTTGATTTACACACGTATGATTGATTGTCTCTGTGTAATGTGTGATATAAAGTTCTCTGACACCCTACACTGGTATCAGTGGCGCTGTAAATCAAAATAAATGCATCTGAGCGAGAATGTGGTTATGGAGACTTGAGGAGCACTGTTAAAGGGTGGTAGTGAGAGAATCCGTGGCAGAGCGAGTCATTGGGGGGCACCAACATTGTCGCACAGGGCTCCACCAGCGCTAAAGGCGGCCACTTCTACTTCCTACAGTTCTAACATCAAATCAAAAACGTTGATTTGAAAAGCCCTTGAATCTGAAGCATACCTTCAAGTCAATGTATGATTTAGCAGTGGTCTCGGTTGTTCTAAGTCTTTTTTATTTATGTACAATCTTTATTTGTTTGCAATGGTGTCTTGTAATTTTGTACTATATGTGTTGTGTTTTTGCACTTAACATAATTCTGGCGAGTAAAGAGCCCACACACAAAAAGATTGTCCTACGTCTCTTAGCATGTGCGTGTGGGATTTACGTTAAAGCAAATTGCAAAGTATTAATGTCATCCTAAGGTAGCACAATAATGGCACAGAAAGATAAGGGAGCCTTTTGAAATTTGCAATTATATCCATGGTGTGAGAGGTTTTCTCTTGTGTCATTTTATATTTTGAATGATCTGCCCCTCATTACCTCAACAGGATCTCCCCCCTTTATGAGGCAGAACTTGAAATTGTATCATGCACTCATCTGGAAACAATCAGTTAACGAGGAATAAATAATATACATCTTTGTGAGACCTGCACCTAGCTTTTCCATCCAATGTGACAAATGTAATCCATTTAATACAGTTTTAAAATATATGGACTTATTTCATTTGTATATTTATATTTTTGTCCATGTTACTGATATCCACGTTAGGTCTCTTCAGTGATGCCAAATAAGATCAATAGTCCTGCGATGTCACTTTCTGTGATGTCACTTCTTGTGATGTTACCAAGGGCGGCTCCTCCACTAGGGCGGAGGAGCGTCACCCCACTGCTTTCTCGCAGTGCGAGAAACAGAAACACAAAATGCTAAACTACCATTTTATGTTTCTGCTTCTCGCACTGCGAGAAAGCAGAAGTGTTTGGTTGGGGGCGGGCGGGTCTGCTTTAGGGGAGGGAGGAATGCCTTGCCCACTGCTAAGGCGCTGACTGTTTGGTCGGTCCTCCGGGGCCGACCAAACCAGTCATGCACACTCTGGCCTTTCTCCATGTAGGCTGCAATGTAGCCTACATGGAGAAAATGGCCTCCCCATAGGCGCCTGGCTGGTCGGCGTCCCGACCAATCACAATGCTGCCATTGCAGCGTTGTGATTGGCTTAGGGGAGGGGAGGGAGGCTGCCTGCTTCCTGTTCCTGCCAGAGGCAGGAAAGCAGGTGAGCAGGTCAGGAGCAGAGACGACGCGAGCCCCGGGAAGGTAAGTTTATTTTATTTTTAAATTAACCCCCCCGCGAGACCCTCCACCCGCGAGTCATGCCGGCCGTGACTGGATGTTACATGCAAATTAGAGGGGCCCCACATCTTTCCTTTCGCCCGGGGCCCCAGAAGTTCTAGGACCGGCCCTGCTGCTACAAACCCCCCTCTCTGCCCTGCTCAGATGTAGCTTCCTCATGCCCACTAGAGGGCCTGTGGGGAAGGGAGAACCATGCATCCGAACCCACTGCATGATGTTTATTTATTTATTTTTAATCATGTATGTACGCGTTTTGAGGGTGAAGTTGTTTTGCAATCTTATTATCCTAACAATTCATCAGTGTAAATTCTTAGAAGCACACTTCCCACCTGTGAAGGCCAAAAATATTGTGCTTTAGACGTCACCATGGCACAAGCACGTATACAGAACTTCCCAGGTGGAATCTGGTTGCGGTGTATGTCTATCTAACTATTTAACCAGTCAATCTTCCGACTTGCTCACCTATGTTTTCATCTATCTGCATGCTTATCTCTGTATGAATCAATCCATTCACCGTCCGTCTGTACAACCTGCGTTAAATAAATCAATGTGTCTTCCATCCATTCTACCACCTATCTTTTCATTTCTCCATCTGTCTTGCCACCTATTTATCAATCTATGAATCCATCCATTCACTTGTCCACCAAATAATTTGTGAATAAATCTATCAGCTAGTCATCCATCCCATCCAATGTTTAATTGCTCCACTTGCCTGTCAACCTACACACCCATCTAAAAATCCATTCACTCACTGACCATTATTCACCCATTTATCACTCAATCCATCATTCATCCACCTGCACATATCCTTATGTCCATCTGCCCATCAGCTATACCATTAAGTCAGCGAGTAAATCCATCTCACTGATTTCCTCCTGTCCAAGTGTCCACCCACGCATCTTTTCACTTATTCACACCCTCTATCTAATTTCAAACTTTCCGCTCTCTGCCTGTCCGTGCAACAAGTGTCCCTGATAAGAACCTTCCCCTTCCTGATCCAACAAGTATTAACTGAATTTGATGGATTTATCGGAAATATTTGCTTTTTTGCAGTTTTACATAGCGCAAATTCAGCCTGAAGGTATTGGAGTGCTTTACATGAGCACCATCTACATTACACAGGGACACATTCTGTTTTTCTTTTTTTAGGCAGGGGGAGATTGTGATTTTCCAAGAATCACAGGATGTTAACCGACGTCAAGACTTGTACCTAGTTCCCCCTGTTCCAAAGTCAGCAGTTCTGGCAATAATATGAAATGCCTTTTTCCATTAAAACACATTCCACCAATGCCCCAGGTGCCTAATCTTTTTTTACTCTCCCCTGTGCAGCTTCCTTCCCTCGGTCTCTTGCTGCCTCCATTGTAAGCGTCTCAACTGCCCCCTGCTGCCCACACCAAACCTCTGCTCAATTCCATCTACTCCTCATGTTTATATCTGCAGTTTTATAGGATAAGCATTGTGCATACCGTTTCGTTTTCTGGATCTATCTTATGCACAATAACAAACACACAAAAGCCCCAGAAAAGTAGGAATTTAAAGGAGCAAATGGAGAGTGTTCTTCAGGGGCGGCTTATGCGCAGATGGGAGGCTAGTAAGATGGCCCACTTTGAGTATGGGGAAGGAGCTGGAAAATTATTAGCTTGGAAAATCAAAGCAGATCAGCTCCGGAACCACATAAAGGAGATCTGTGTGGGTAATGGGGTACCCTCCACTTCTTCAGACGAAGGTATTGGAGAGGCCTTCCTGGAATATTTTCAGGAGATATATAAAGAGACCTCTACAGAGGACAAACTCAAGGCAAGATTATGGTTGGAGAATATCACTTTAACACCTATTAGTTCCGACCAACAATTAGATCTGGGACAGTCCATCACGCAGGAGGAAGTGAGGAAGGCATTGGCGAGTGGAAAAAGGGGTAAAGCGGCTGGTCCGTATGGACTCCCAATTGAACTATATAGATCACTTGGGGAGAGCATAATTCCAACAATAACCCATCTTTTTAATAAAATCTTTACGGACGGAGTCAGCCCACCGGTAACATGGAATGATGCTACAGTAGTCCTCATTTTGAAGCCGGGCAAAGATCCCTCTAGGTGTGGGTCTTAGCGGCCCATATCACTATTAAATGCCGATTACAAAATCTTCACTACCATCTTGGCAACTAGATTGGGGGAGGTGGCTAAAGATATTCTCCACCCCGACCAAAAAGGGTTTGTGAAAGGAGACAATTGGCAGATCTCACTCACGACTTGGTCGGTGCAATAGATATTGCCTCCACTTCTTCACTCCCCTTGCAGCCTTGACCCTGGATGCCACCAAGGCTTTCGACAGAGTAAATTGGATTTACCTGTCGGAAGTCATGGAGAAATTTAATTTAGGTGCCAAGTTTTGCCGAGCCATACAGCTGCTATACCAATCTCCATCGGCCAGGCTTTTGGTTAATGGTAGCTTTACAAAGGCATTTGATATAACCAGAGGAACTCGACAGGGTTGCCCCCTCTCCCCCCTGTTGTTTGATATGTATATCGAACCGTTTGCACAGAGGCTTAGAGATAACCCTGATATTGAGTCTTTTAGACACAGGGATTGGGAGAGAAGGGTTGCGCTGTATGCGGATGATATTTTGATACTGTCAGCAGACCTAGACAAAACTCTTCCGGTAGTAATCAAACTGGCGGAGGAGTTCGGTCAGGTCTCCGGTTACGAGGTAAACGCTGGTAAAACAGAAGTTATGACCTGGAATATCCTGCATACTGTATATCAGACAAACCGCAGTATGCGTTACCTCGGGGTTAGAATTACCCAAGATATAGACAAACTGGCAGATACCAACTTAGCGCGAGTCTTCCGCGACTGTCATAAACAAATGAAGTCATGGGTCCACCTCCCCTTATCCATTCTGGGGAGGGTAAATCTCGTTAAAATGTCTATATTACCTAAGGCTACTTTCCTCTTTAATACAATTCCCCTCCATTTTGACAAACGTACTATAGAAAAATTCCAACGAGAAATAAACTCTTTTATCTGGGCATATAGATCTACCAGAATAGCATGGAAGAAACTAAGTCGTAGGAGAGAGAAAGGAGGGCTGGCGTTACCTGATCTACAATACTATGCTTGGGCATTCCAACTTACACATTCTCGGATGCTTTTAAAAATGCCGAGTGGTACAGGGAGAGGAGGTATGCTTCTGGCTATGTTGAAAGGGGCGGGGTTACCAGAAGAAGGGTTTATGTTTAAATTCGGTGACCAGAAATTTAAAAAAAAAATCAAACTTAAGGTCCTTCAGGGTTTTGCCAGAATATGGGCAAGGCTAAGAAATTTGGCAGGACTCAGCTATTTCTCCAAATTAGCACCACTCTGGGACTCCCCGGGCTCACCGGAAATGCCTTCGGGACAGGCTGGCAATCCCACTTAGAGATGCTGGATTAAAGGTATGGGGAGATCTAGTCAGCAATGAAACATTTATCTCATGGGAAGATCTAAAGAAGAGAGTGGGTAGTGGCCTTTCAAGATTTAAATATATTCAGTTACAGAGTTGGGCACAGTCCCAGTTTAGAAATAAAATAACTATCGGTGAGGGAAACAGTCTAGAGCAGCAGCTAGTGGAAAGGCCAGTAGGTAAGAAGGAGGTTTCATACTGGTATTGGGCTATAGAAGAGGAGGTGGACGGGGAATTCAAGCTGGCTGATGAGCTTTGGAGCGAACAGCTGCCTAATGAACAGTGCGATCACCTATGGCAGGAGTCTTTTAAAATTCTTTTTAGTACAGTTAAACCAGCATGGTTGAGGAGGAACCACTTATTTACGGCTCATCGAGCATACGTATCCCCCCTCAGCCTATCAAGAATTTTTAAAAGCTCTCAAATCAACTGTAAAAAATGTGGGTTGGTAGAAGCCTCGGACTTACACATGTTCAGAGACTGTCCCTTCATCGGTGCATTCTGGGAAGATATACGGAGAACAATGGAGAGTATCCTGGGAGTACCAATTCAAATGGACTTAAAGTTAATAATTTTTGGACTAAACAACCAGATACTAGGACCAGCTAGATCTCTTTTATTTTACTCAATCTTACTGGCAAGAAGACAAATCTGTAAACAATGGGTAGACCCTGCCCCTCCCAAACACTCGGATTGGCTGACTTCTCTATATGAAACATCTAAGATGGATTTGGCCAGAGTTTGTAGCAGGAAAAAGATCGCATACTGGGACTTGCTGCTGCAGTGGAGGTGAATGTTTTTTTTTTTCTCGTTTTGTTTACGGGTCCAATGATTATGCCAACTAGACACTCCTTGGACCGAGTTGAGCCTCCCCATGGGTCATGGGGTATCGAAAGAGTCCACATGGTCTTCTTAGATCAATTTGGAGTTATACTTATCCTCCCTATATTGAGGGGAAGTGACTTTCCGGTCTGGAAACATACCCCTACGGGCTGATGGTACAGAGAGAATCCGCTGAAAGAGCCTATGTCATCCTAGGTCATCGAGAAGGGGTACGTACAGACGGTCTGTTTACTATGGGTAATGGCGAATGAGGACAAAAAAAGAAGAAAAAAAAACAGAAGCCACCACAAAGTCTCTTAATTATACAGGTTTCAAACATGCAATTTGAAATAAAAAATATGTAAACGTAGGTAACTGAAATAAGCAAAACAAAATTACGAATTATTCAAAGGAAGCCACAATAATTACAGAGACATTGAATCAACCTACTAAAAATGAGAACATACCACACAACGCTCGGGCCGTAAGTTCTAATAAGGGCATATTAGACCTCCAAGCTCTGGGGGCAAATTAGCAAGAGACGGCCTCAATCGGTTCCAAGCACTGTGAAAGATCAAAAATTCAAATATCATCAAAAAAGTAATCAGTAACAATGAAAGCATTAGCGCAGAAACCGATAAGAAAACGCTGTCCCCAAGGCTCAAGCTCACTGGGAGAAAATGAAGATCATATGCAGAAATAATTACATTTAAAGATGCTGAATATAAAGAAAATACTATTGCTTCAACACAGGGCAACCAGATAATCACCAACGGAATATAAGTGAATATGTAGAATTAACCTCTGCAGTTAATAGCAAAAACAAACAAAAAGAACAAGAAGCTGCAGATGGAGTGGAAGGGGACGAACCCATCATCAAGAAACTTTGCAAAGCGGAATATATCAATCTCCAAAACTCATTCAAAGACACAGCTCAATTGCAATCAATGGAACCAGAGCTTAGAGCCAGCAACTGGCAAACAAGCAACAGGATAGTAAAACAAGAGAAAAGCAACTGGCACTCGCAACTCACAACCCACCTCGAACTTCACCAAAAAAAAGAAAAAAGCCCCAGCCCTGCCAGGTTGTCATATATTTTAGGCTCTCAAGAAATCTCTCTGGTGCTGTGACTACTGTGCCGTCCTTTGGAAGTGTGTAACCCCACCACCTATGTCTGGTAATCGCCCCCCATATCACACATCCCTTATTCTCCCAGCCATCTCAAAAACATTTAAGTCCAGTGTTCGGTGCCAACAATGACCACTTTCCACAGCTTCAAAGCCCAGATAGTTTCCTATCATTTAAAAAACAGTGACTAGCAACTTGCTTGTAAATGCATCAGTACTATTTGAACTAAGAACGAAAAGAGATGGTAGGCGACAGAGCGTGTGGGAAAGGCAGTCAGAAAACAAGACCAGCATCGCCTGCTCAAAGAAGTAGCAAATATATTATCAAATCAATACATTCGCTTATGGTGTGTGGGACAAACTTACGTTTTCAGGGAGATGTCGGAGTTAGCAACAAACATTGTCAAATTGGATCTCACTTTGCCAACGATGTATATGTTGAGACATACGCACACACACCTGCTTTATGTTGCAATTTGCAGTCTTTGTTATCCAACCATTCACTCACTCATCCATCCATCCACCCACCCTCTATCCTTTCAAAACACACCTCCCCCTGTCTGTCCACCCACTCATTAACCTTCCAACAAACACCTCTGTCCCTCTGTATATCCACACTCCTACTGTCCTTCAAATATCCAACACCCTGCATTGGGCCACCCATGCACTATCCTTCCAACAACCATCTACATCCGTCCGTCGTGAATAATATGCAAATATAGACACGTACCTAATAAGTATTAAAAATAAGTAACATGCATACACTATATTTGCAAAATAATATACATTTAAATAAAAAATCAACAATGTAACTAGCCAAGCCATAACAAACAGCAATGTCCCGGGGGTCCGCACCCCGGGACATTGCAGGAGCCAGCTCTAGAGGGTGGCGGTCCCCAGGGCCATCTAGGGCTCCGGGGGCAGGGGGGTGCGTGGCCCCCTCCCATCTTCTAATTTGCCACAGAGAGGTGGTGAGTCCCGGGGACTGTGGGGGGCACGTGGCCCCTCGCATTTAATTTAAACTTATGCCACGACGAGATGACGGTCCCTGAGGCTGCGGGAGGTTTGTAGAGGCCCCACAATTTAAAATGAAATAAGTCCCTGGGAGGTGGTGGTCCCTGGGGCAACGAGGGAGGCCATACGGGCCTCCCCCTCATTAATACGTTAAGAAGCCCCAGGGAGGTGGTGGTCCCCGGTTCATAATAAGCCCCAGGAGGGGGGCCTGTGCACCCCCTTTCCTTATTAAAACAATGCCCTGGCCCACCCAAGTGTCGATAATAGACGAAGCGTGGGAGCACACGCTTTACGTTTTTTATTTTACATTTTCATCCAGATCTCAGTGAAATTTAAAAAAAATGTATATTTGGGCCATGGGGGGGCCCAGAGATCCCCCAAAGAGACCTAAGGAGTCAGGGTGTTTCTACCCTGCCCCCTTTTCTTTTTTAATTTTTTTTTATTGTGGGACTCGGTTCAACCAAGTCCCAAAATGGCTGCCAACACTTCCTGGATGAAGTGTTGGCAACCAATCAAATTTCAGAAGGGTCTCAGTAGGATTTTGGGCTCCAATTTTTTTAACTTAAATATCTCTGAAACTACGGAACAGGTTTGCACCAAATCACAAAGAGCATGCTCTCTGGACCACTATCTAGCTTTCTGCCAAATTTGGTGTAATTCCATTCAGCGATAAGCCCCATAGGCATAACATCAGGAAAACGTGTTTTTGGACCCTCCAGTTTGAAAATGTCATGAAGTTTCGTCTAGCAGCACCGTAAAACAAAAAACGCTTTTCTATGTAAACTTTGGTCCTAACTATAACTACCTATAGCGACCACCAGTAAATATATATATATATATATATATATATATATATATATATATATATATATATATATATATATATATATATATATCTCACGATCCCTTGCTGACGCCGCCGCGCTGCAAGGAAGGCCCGCCCACCAGGTAAGTCCAATAGTAACTTTATTGTCACTGACGCGTTTCGACCTGCCGGTCTTTCTCAAAGCTGGGGAAACATTGTGGCAGTGTTCTCTATATAGTCAGAGAGACACTGTTGCATAAATAATAAACATAGGAAAAAGACTTCGGCACTTTTACAACATTGTGCCATTCAGTGTTAGGAAATATTCTCCATATAGCCAACAAAAAAATATGTTTCTTCCCTCAAAGTAAATAAACATTTATATATCTTCATGTATAAAAGGAAATAAATTTGAAATGGAATTATAAACAAGAAAGCAAAAGATCATTCAGTTAATCAAGTAAACCATACATCATGCAAGTGCATGTATTCTGCGGTGCAACAGTACTTCTCTTAAGTGCCCAGATCGGAGTTCAGAGATGAGGAGTATCGGTCCAGTGACCTAGTAAACAGATCAGGGAAAATAAAGGGTGGAGGGGGGAGGAAGGGGGAAAGGTGGAGATGGGGGGATGGGGTGTTTTGCAGAAGGGTTTAACATACAACTGTTTTTGCTTCGAGGGGAGCTATCCCAGATGAACATGGAGCTCCTCATCCTGGTTGAGGCCTCCCGGGGATTTGCTGCAGAGATAAATTATGTATCGGGATTCCATCCTTCTGAGGGCCCGTTCCCTGTCTCCGCCTCTGGTGTTAGTTGGCACCCTGTCAATTCCAAAAAATGAGATTTTGAGATTCTCAGCTTCAATGGAGCTATGTAAGGTGTTACAGTGCCTAGCCATGGGGTATGTTCTGTCATACGAGGCAGACTGGATACATCGGAAACAGCCCTGACGCCCTGGCACGCGGCGGGAGTGGACTCACTAGGAGATCTCTACAGCGACGGTGTGCTCATGCCCTTTGCGACGCTGGCTGCAACTGCTGAGATACCAGTGGGCCAATTCCTTCTACACGCCTCCCTGCTGAAAGCCCTATCGGATGCCTGGGGAGACCTGACGGCGGAACCGCCAACACACCTGCTCCTTCAATACCTACATGTTGTAGGGGCGGGCTCCTACGTAGTGCATTGGTTGGTGGAGGCGCTCCTTATACATACTCTCAAGCAATGTCACGACTCCGAAATAGTTGGGAGGCGGATAGAGGTCGGCCATGGACGGACAGAGAATGGGATGCTGTACTGGCGAGTTCAAGACACATACCAAGGAACTCTAGGTTTAAACTTATACAGACTTACATCGTGCAGAGGGCATATCTCTCACCAGATAAAATAAATAGGTATTTCCACATTACCACCTCCACATGCCCACGCTGCCAACAATTGGATGCAGATTTGTTACATATGCTCTGGACATGCACACACCTACAGCAGTATTGGCAAGCAGTGGTCGCGACGCTGGCTGCATGTACAGGCACGCCTTTCCCATCGACATGGGAGACTTGTATACTGGGACTCTTTGCTAGATCCCAAAAAATATGACCACCTCGAGATTCCGAGATCTAGGATTAATCACAGCGAAAAGATTAATAACGAAACGATGGAAGCATGCGGAGCCGCCAGAGATAGCAGGTTGGAAGCGTTCGCTTGTAGTATGGGCACAGGCAGAGAGTACGGCACTACACAGGGAAGAGACGGTAGGGCTCCGTAAATATCCAATAGCACAAGGTTGGGATGTCATACTAGTGGCTCTTCAAAGTGGTGAAGCGACGAGTGCAACGGATGAGCAATACACTTAGTTACAACAGTCATGATAGTACCTAGCGATCGTAACCCAAGGTACTGCTGTGCCCAGCCATATAGACAATCACATACCCAAGAACTCCCCGATACAACACTAGGGATCATTAAAACCCCATGCGCCGCTGGGAGGGGGAGTACCCCATTGATGGATTCCTCGTCACCCACAGACACATGCTGTATGTTGGCCCCTGGCAAGGCGAGTCACACGGCATTGATGTGCAGATAATAAGTAGAGGTGCTCAGATATGTAGTAGCGGCTCGACTTGCGTAATTTAGATGGCAGTTTATAACGTTATATGTTTATATTTTGATTATATGTTTATTGGAAAAACAGATCTTATTGGTGATTGCGCGTCAATACCTATCATGCACTGTCATTCTACACTATTGTGTTCATAAAACTGTTCAAGTCTGATCGACAAGTTACTCTTCTGAGCTGATGTGGCCTGTATATTAAGTGTTGTGATATCGACTCAGACAAAGTTTTGTCCCAATTAAGTTATATATGGCCCTGCACCAAACACAGTAACTGTGATGTGGTAACATGTGCATGCAATACCACACCAGGACTTATCTATGAAGGCCCGAAATAGTGTGTGCATCTGTAAACAGGATTGATGTGATAACACCATCTCATTGCTATTGTCCGCTGCATTAATGTAAGCCATATGGACACTATAACCTTAGGATGTACGATTGATAATGTTATATACAATAACGATGTCAGTTATGATAAAATCTGAAAAATACCAATAAAGATATTTAAACAAAAAAAATGGGGTATGTTCTGTCATTGTTCCGAATTGCCCTGAGGTGTTCTAGGATACGCTTCTTAATGGGAAATATTGTGCTCCCCACATATCTCATGCCGCACACACATACAAGCACATATACAACATAGTCACTGTTGCAGTTAATGAAAGGCTTAATCTTGTGTTGTTTACCGCTGGGTAAGTGTACAGACTTGATGTTGGTACTGTGTGTGCACGCCTTGCATTTGCCGCATTTATAGAAACCGGGGAGTTCCCTCTGCCAAGTGCTGCTTTGTGATTTGCCTGGTTCCATTAAAGTGTGCACTAGCATGTCTTTCAAAAAGTGACTCCTGCGGTATGTGATCTGTGGATTGGGACTAACCAAATTGCCTATGACATGGTCCAGCTTGACCAAATGCTAGTGTTTCCTCACTATCGCCTGAACCTCAGAACAACTCGAGTTGTAGGTCGTTATGAGTCTGATTTCGGGTTTGGCGGATGTGCGTGGCTTAGGTTTGAGTAGAGTCTTTCTCTTCACCCCCTGACCTTGTGTCTAGTATCGTCCAGAACTTTACGTGTATATCCCATTTGCAGGAATCTCTCAATCATCCTCCCCTCCTCTAGCTCATAGGCTTCCAGAGTGCTGCAGTTCCTCCTAGCTCTGAGGAGTTCCCCATAGGGGATACTGCATTTAAGTTTGGGTGGGTGGTGGCTCCTCGCATGCAGGATACTATTACCAGCAGTCTCCTTCCTGTGTAGCCTTGTCTCAAATGTCCCATCCTGAACTATAACTTCTACGTCCAGGAAATCAATATTTTCTGTGTTTGTTTTACTGGTAAATATGAGGTTCAGGTCATTGATAGAGATGACATTGAGAACTCATCTAAGATGGCTTGGGTCCCATCACAGATGAGAAAAATGTCATCAATATATGCTTAGTATACTTGTCAAAAGCCTCAGACCACACATATTCCGACTCCCACCACCCCATGAACATACACGCGTAGCTTGGCACGAAGCAACTGCCCATGGCAGTCCCCGTCAATTGCCTGTACCATTGCTTGCCGAACAGGAAAAAGTTGTTTTCCAGGTAAAACTGGAGTATCTCAAGCATATACACACACATATATATATTCCAACAAAAAGAGTGTCCCCTCAAAAGAAGCCACACGCAATGAGGGTGATGAATTAGCACTTTAATGCAGAGAGCAGCAGCCATGACAACGGGCTTCTTTTGAGGGGACACTCTTTTTGTTGGAATATAGACGGCCAGTCCTGCCGTGAAGGAAGCCCCGCCGCGCTTGCGGAACCTCTGCGGACGCCGAGTTTGGAGTTGAGCAGGTTGAAAGGGCATGAGGGGCACTGCGAGAGTTCTACGGAGCAATTTTGATTTTATGGACTTTTTCACCACCCACTGGGGATTTATTTTTGATTTATGTCAACACCGCAGGCACCACTCACTGAAGAGACACTTACAGCACTACAATGACCAGCAGGCAGTGGTACTGCCTATGCCCACTGGGGCGGGTCATATGGATATTTAAGCGCTGGTGGTGATGCGAGTGTTTTTTCTATGAGCCCATGAAGAAGTGCAGGTGTGCACGAAACGCGTCGGGCTTGGTTCAAGATTTGCTGTGAAGGGATCCGTTGTCATGGCTGCTGCTCTCTGCATTAAAGTGCTAATTCATCACCCTCATTGCGTGTGGCTTCTTTTGAGGGGACACTCTTTTTGTTGGAATATATATATATATATATATATATATATATATATATATATATATATACACACATATATATATAAACACACACACATATATATACACACACATATATATACACACATATACATATAAATATATACACATATATATATATATATATATGAATGCTCCAAAACTGCCCCAGCAGAACCACAGTTCCCAGAATGCACTCACAGTCTCATTGGAGCAGCCCCTTTGTGGGCGTGGGATCTAATATAAATTCATGAGAACTGTGTCCCGAAATGCACGTATCGTTATCCCATCATGCCTCTGATGAAGAAGGAATACCTTTGAAACGCGTTAGGCTGCAATTGATGGCTTTGCTGCTTTATTCAATCGGCTGACGGAATGCTGTCTGTACTTAATAAAGGCTTTCACTGAGCATCTGGTGTCGGAGTGCGGCTTACCTGCTGGGGCAGTTTTGGAGCATATATATATATATATATGCAATTGTGGATTGACCCGTGGAATGAATTAGAAGGATAATAAATGCTGTGAGAACCTTTTCGTGAGTGCGCTCCGTGTGTCCTTTCAAGTGGGAGGATTCGTGTGGAAATATATATATATATATATATATACACATATGAAATTTTCCATAGGAAAAGCATTTTTTGACTTTTCTACAACTTTGGCGTAGTTTGACCAATCTTCATGAAATTTCCCCCAAAAAGTGTCAAAGTAGGTTCTGTGTGTCATTGAACTTTCGGGGATGATCCGTGCAGTTGGGACCGAGAAATTGGGACACAAAATAAGTGTGCCTTTGTAATGTTAATTCCCATAGGAACGCGTTGTCGAACCTACAGCTCGAACCGCTGGATGAAATTACACCAAATTTGGCAGAAAAGTAGATGTTGTTACGCAGATTGTGCTTTTTGGTATTTGGTATAAATCCGTTCAGTAGTTTTTGAGAAATTAAAACCGAACAATATAGTGATATCTCTGGCCGCAGCTATTTTGCGGTGATCGCGGTTAAATCGCAATGATTTCAAGGTAAATCCCGAATGTGCGTGCCAACCTGAATGCTCTGATTGACAGAATGGTACCTGAATAGAAAGTTGCGGCTGCCATTTTATCGATCAGAAATGGTTCCAGGGGCTGAAACTTTGTGTCAAACCTAACATAAGAGGTCAGGGTGGAGATACTCTGACCCCATGTTTGAGAAATGGGGGTATTAGTGACACAAGTTTTGTGTCCAAAATTGTTTTTTTTTATTAATGTGTGATATTTGACATGACACCGCGACTGACAGTGTGCCCTCCCCGTGTACCATCGTGGAGACGTCGCCACTATTGTGAAAAATGGTGAAAAATATAAAAATATATATATATATTTGTACACACTCGCCGATCACTGTCACAGACTCATGTATGCACTCACAAACTCACTCAGACACTTATACACCCATTCACATACCTATTCACACACTTATACATCCAGTCACATACCCACTCAGATACTCATGCACCCACTCACAAACCCATTCAGGTACTCATGCACCAACTTAGAGACTCACTCGGAAAGTGACGCAGCCATGTACAGACCGACTCAGATATACATGCACCTACTTCGAGACCTACTCATAGATTTATGCACACAGTCTCATGCCCACTTAGAGACTCTTACACCCTTTCAGAGACCCACCTGGGCACTCATGCACCTACTCACAGACTCACTCAGATACTCATGCACCCACTTACAGACTAACTCGGAGAGTCACGCACCCATGTACAGACCCACTCAAAAACTCACGCACCCACTTACAGTCCTACTCACGTATGTACTCAGAGACCCACTGAGACACTCACACACCCACTGACAGACCCACTGAGACACTCATACACCCACTCACAGACCCACTCAGACACTCATACACCCACTCCCAAACCAATAGTCACTCACACTCAGTTCCAGACCCTCTCAGACACTCATGCACTCAGTCACTCACTCATATACTCAGAGACTCACACACCCACTCACAGACTCACTCATATATACATGCACCTACTAACTCACCCACTCAAAAACAGGCTTCCACTCACAGACCCACTCAGCCACTCGCCCTCTCAGTCACAGACCCACTCAGACACCCCTGCATGCCCCATTCACTCACCCACTCAAAGGCTTATGCTCTCACTCACAGACCCATTGAGACACTCATACACCCACTCACAGATCCACTCAGATACTCATACCCCTACTCACAGACCCACTCAGAAACTCTCACACCCGTACAGTCACTCACACACCCACCCAAAGACCCACACACCCACTCACAGAACCACTCAGACACTCACGCTCCTATTCATAGACCCACTAAGAGACTTATGCATTTACCCACAGACCCACTCAGACACTTATGCACCCACTCACTCACCCACTCAGACACCCACTTAGACACTCATGTGTCCACTCACAGATCCAGTCACAGTCATATACTTACTTACAAATGCATAATGTCATCAGTGATGTATTTTCAGATGTCATTAGTGATGTCATTTTAGATGTCATCAGTGATGTCATGAGTGATGTCACTGACCATGTCATGAGTGATGTAATATGTGAGGTCATAAGCAGTGCGGGAGCGGGAGTTAGAGTTAGCTCAGGTAACTATAGCTGCTGAATTTCTCTGGTTTTGTAGGAGTGAAATATCAGCCTAATTATAATGTACCTGTAACCTTATATATATTCACTGAAAAAAACTAAGGTTACAGGGACCTTATACTTAGGCTGATATTTCAAAAACACACATATATATATGTGTGTTTTTGAAATATCAGCCTAAATATAAGGTCCCTGTAACTCTCACACCCGTACAGTCACTCACACACCCACCCAAAGACCCACACACCCACTCACAGAACCAGTCAGACACTCACGCTCCTAGTCATAGACCCACTAAGAGACTTATGCATTATATATATATATATCATAAGCTCCAGTCCACCATAAGCGTACCGAGCACTCAGGAGCGGGTGTGGTCAGTGCGTGGCAGTGGTTCCACGGGATAGATTCAGCTCACTCTTCAGAAAAAGAAGACGCCGCACTCACGGATGGTGAAGAACTCTGTATTTATTTAACCGGGTTCACAGAAGCAGGACGCGTTTCGGCTCGCGCCTTTTTCGACTACACAGTTTACCGGCAACAACACCATATTTTATGTGCAAATGCGCATGTGCAAATACATTTTGGTCATGAACATCGAAGAAAGGCTCATTTCCCGGAGTGCTCTGATGTCACCGCCATATTGGAGTGACTCAATACCGTGAATTCCATCACAATCATCATAAACATCTACGGACAATCTAACAGGAGAGGACCTTGATGTCCTCCGCATATTAATTGATCAAGAGCCCATATCTGAAACAGGAGATTTAACTGACATTGAGAGCTTTGGAATTGAACAAAAAAACATAAAATCTGGTTTTAAAGTGAAATCGACTTTCGTTCCAAATATGCCATTCGATACCATAGATGCCTTTGAAGATTCAGTAAAAAGCGACCTGCAACTAATAAGAATGAACAAATCTAAGACCAGCAGACCTAATCAAGTCAAATCAGATTTCTCGTATGAACAGAGAAAGGCAATTGCAGGAATCCAACAAGACCCCAGCATAGTATGCAAACCATCTGACAAGGGGGCAATATTGTGTTAATGACCAAAGATTACTACAGCGAGGAAGCGCTGCGACAGTTATCTGACACTGTTTGCTATGCGAGAGTCACTAAAGAAAGATACAGCCAGAGTATCATCGAATATCACAAAATGATACAGAAGTGGTTCAGCTTGGGGATGCTAGACCAGGAAGAAATGCGATTTTTGAATTGCTCTTATCCAGTGACACCGACATTCTATCATCTTCCTAAAATTCATAAATACGCTAGCAAACTCCCGGGTCGCCCGATCATTTCTTCGAAGGGCAGCCTAACAGAACATATGTCACAATTTATTGACTCCTTCCTTACTTCATTTGTTCAAACATTGCCATCCTTTGTACGCGATACAAAAGACTTCATCAGAATAATTTCTAATACCAACTGGGAGCCAGACATGTTGATGGTAGTGTTGGATATAACGAGCCTCTACACATGCATAGATCATATGCAGGGCATACAAGCAATCAGATATTTTCTAAGGGGCAGATCGTTAAAATTGGCTGAACATAATGAAATGTTGATTGAGTTTGTAACATTCTGTTTGAGCAATAACATCTTCATCTTTCAAAAACAATTGTATATACAACTGAAAGGTACAGCCATGGGCATCTGCTTTGCCCCCAGCTATGCAAATGTATTCGTAGGCTGGTGGGAGAAGCAGGTGGCATGGGCTGACGACAATAACAGATGGGTTTCATGCATAGTAGGATAGCATCGTTATATAGACGATCTATTTATTTTGTGAATGACAATACATTTAATTTACACTTCAGCGGAGAAATCAGTGCTATTGAGGTCAACTACCTGGACCTCAAGGTATTCATTTGCACTTCCTTATTTCGTAAGCCGACCGCAGGGAATTCTGTTTTAGAGGCACATAGCAGCCACCCCAATCCCCTAAAAAAGAGCATCCCTTATGGGGAATTGTTGCGTATAAAAAGAAATTGCACGAGGCAACTAGATTTTGAACAGGCAGCTAATGAAGCCGTAAACAGATTTAGAATACAAGGATATTCTGACGATTTATTAAACAAGACCTTAAATCGGGTAAACAGAATTCCGAGGATGTGTCTCTTGAAAGACCAGACAATTGAGGGCAACACCAGCATAGATTCACAATTTAGAGTGATTACGACCTTCTCTAATGAAGCACAAAATGTACGCAACATTTTTAAACGTAACTGGCACATTCTCAAAACTGACCCCATTATTGGAAGTAATTTACCTGACTATCCCAAAATCACATATAGGAGAAGTCGATCATAAAAAATAGTCTGGTACAGAATCACTTTGAGATTCGTCCCAGGAATCCACGAATCAGTGATCTGACAGGGTTTTTTCCTTTCACTAAATGCAAGGCATGCAAAAATAGCCCCAAAAAATTAACATATGCCATACCAGGTTGTGAGAAGCCCAGAATGATAAACAAATTCCTTACATGTAACACTCCTTTCTGTGTTTACTGCCTAATATGCCCGTGTAACCTTATGTACATTGGGAGTACCATTCATCTAACAAAAAAGAGAATTTTAGAACATGCGAGGGCAATAGAGAAAAATGATCCGTCCTATCCTGTTGCGAGACACTTTGCCAAATTCCATGAGAGCAACAGAAACCTGTTACGGTTTTTCTGTCTTGATCACGTCCCACATCTTGAAAGAGGGGGCAATAGAGAGCTAAAACTTCGTAGACTTGAGTCTAGATTCATTATTGATCTCCAGACACGTGTTCCGAAGGGACTCGATGTTGAAGAGGAATTTTCAATTCATTTAGGTTGATTTGTCAATTTCACTCTAATGCATGAGGCTGAGATTCCCTTCAATACTATAATCTGTAATATCAACATATGTTTACTATATAGTGACTGGAATCTGCAATACATGTGTGTGGGTTAAAAGCTCATTCAGAGCATGATAATTGCCATTCACAAATTACACAAATGTCACGGCACAGTTGTTGAAATTAAGCTTGTTGAAATTAAGCAAGTTGATCTAAAAATCACTGTCATTTTAATGGAATGTCATGAACAAGGCTAAAGAATAATAGTGGAATGCTCGTCTATTTGTAATGCTACGGAGCTCATTCAGAGCTTGATTAATGATTTTTTGATATCCATGTTGTGATCATTAGTATTTCCATATTGATTAATTTTATACATCTTGCAAGAATGAATTATCTTTATTATTATTTATGGATGAATTGTGATTGAATTCACGGAATTGAGTCACTCCAATATGGCGGTGACATCGGAGCACTCCGGGAAACTAGCCTTTCTTCGATGTTCATGACCAACATGTATTCGCACATGCGCACATAAAATATGGCGTTGTTGCCCGTAAACTGTGTAGTCAAAAAAGGCGCGAGCCGAAACGCGTCCTGCTTCTGTGACCCCAGTTAAATAAATAAAGAGTTCTTCACCATCCGTGAGTGCGGCGTCTTCTTTTTCTGAAGAGTGAGCTGAATATATATATATATATATATATATATATATATATATATATATATATATATATTTATATATATAAAAATATATAACTTATATATATTTTGCCTACTGGTGGTCACCAGCACAAAGTTATAATTAGGACCTAGTTTCCATAGAAAAAGCGTTTTTTGTTTTGCTAATGACCATGGCACAATTTGACGTATCTACAAGAGATTTTTAAAACTAGTTTAGTTTGCCAGACTCTTTAGCTGTTGTCTGCAAAGTTTCGGGGTGATCCATCAAGTGGCGGCCGAGAAAAAGGGGGGTCCCAAAATATGTTTTCCCCATGCAATTTTCCATAAGGATTTTAGACATGACTATAGACCGAACCGCTGAACGGAATTACACCAAATTTGGCAGAAAGCTAGATCTTTGTCCAGGAAGAGTGCTTTTTGTAATTTGGTGCAAATCTGTTCAGTAGTTTTGGAGTTATTAAAGTAAAAAGATTTATGTATATCTACAAAGGTGGATCCGCCGCAGATCCAGGAGGATTTGCGGATCCACTTGCCAACAGCAGTGATGTGATTGTCTGGCCACAACCTGAGAGGAAAGTTGCGGCAGCCATTTTGAGCATTGGGACACGGTTCCCATGGCGGAAAATAAAATGTGATAGAAGAGGTCAGGGTAGAGTTACCCAGACCCCATGGGACTGATGGAGGGGTCTTTGAAGGACCCCTCATGGGCAAGAAATTGAGCGAGCCAGGATCCACCCAGATTATCACTGATTCAGGTGGATTCCCCGATCCAGACTCCAATTTAAAAAGAAAATATGTACACCGCTCACAGACCCACACACCTACTCATACACCCACTCACACACGTACCTACACACCCACACAACCACTCACACACCCATACAGCCACTCACACCCACTCACAGACCGATACAAACCATTCACACACCCACTCACAGACCCACATAGCCACTCACACAACCACTTACACACCCACACAACCACTCACACACCCATACAGCCACTCACACACCCACTCACAGATACACAAAACCACTCACACCCACTCACAGACCCACACAGCCACTCACACACCCACTTACACATCCACCCATTTAACCATGCACACACCGACACAGTCACTTGCACACCCACACACAGTCAGCGATACAATTCTAGAGAATGCATTAGCAAATGTTTGTGTTAAATGTATTGTTGTTTTAGTATTGAATGTGTGCAATATAACCAGCAGACCCCTTTTTTGTCCAAGGATCTGCGGATCCATAAAATGAATTTAAAAAATAGAAAGACATGATGCATTGCATTTATAGAAAGACTTCATAAGTTACCTTACCTATATTTTTAATTTTTTACTTTCAAAATATATAATAAGAATGAATTTGTGAATAAAATGTATTAAAAAACTTGTGAAAATATATATTAGTAAATTGAACTTAGGGTTCAAATCGCAGTACAATTTTAAGACATGACTACAGTCCGAACCGCTAAATGGGATTACACCAAATTTGACAGAAAGCTAGATCTTGGTACAGAAAGAGTGCTTTTTTGTAATTTGTTTAATAGTTTTAGAGTTATTAAAGAAAAAAAGATGTATTTATGAGGCTCAAAAAATCCACTCCCTATGGTGAGCCAGCTTTAATCAGGATGAGCTATTTTTAGGGCCTACTCACCCATTCTTGGAAGATGACAACAGGTGTTTTGCTTGCTCAAAAAGTGAATTATGCCTTTAAATCTTGTTATATTGTCACATTTACTCAGCTTTCAGAGACAGAGGTCAGAAGTCAGTTTGTCTTCCTACATTTACTTTTCTTTCTATGACTGAAGTTAGAGAATTTTGTAAAGTGAACTGTGTGACAGTCGTGCTGTGCAAAGTATGTGAAATGAGCCTCCGTTTGCCGCAGCCTGTGCACCGCTCGTGCTGTCTCTGCCATCGGCCCAGGGAGGAGGGTCCGCAACGTTCAAGGAAGGCGCCAGAGCACGGACACACAGAGCAACCAGGTTTTGGACAATGGCCAAGGCCAAGGCGTGCAACTAGACCCTTTGCTTCCGCCATGGGTGGCCAATCTGCTGGAGGAGCTACGAGGCCAAATCAGAAGCATAGTGAGAGATGAGCTTGCCCCTCTGGTTTGACAAATTGACCAACTTGTGTGGTAACAGGTGGAAATTCGCCCGTAATACCCATACCAGCGGGAGTTAGTGTTGTAGGGATTCTGCACATACACAGAGCTATGCACAGGACAATAGGACCTCAGAGTATAGTGGTGAGCCAACTATGCCCCTTAGTACCCACAATCCCAATCCGACTAGCTTTAGCGTCTCATTCGCAGCGCAGCTACCAATGATTAGACAACCCAGAACACGGTCTCTCTCAGGACTCGCGGGAGCAAGAACACCCTTTCATAACTCACTCATACTTGTCCACAACGTGCGTAATAAGAGACACTGTATAGTTTAAAATGTTTATTTCAACTATCGTGCTCTAAGATACAGTACACGTGCCAGTACTATCAGCATAATGCATAAGGATAAAATAATAAGCATGGTTACAATTCCATAGAATACAAACGGGGAAAGCATTTTATAAAGACAGTGGATATAGGACTAAATGGCCTTACCACCCTCCCCGTGCTAACAACTAGTGTATTATAAAAACAGAAGACCTCTGGGCTTTGTCGGACGGACCCCCATACCTCAATATCTAGATGCAAGGTTTACATCATCAGACAAGCACAGCTCTTCTCTCTGGAAAGGTTTTTCTCCAAGTGTCCCAAATAGCGAGATCACCATATTAAAGGCACCCGAATTCTTCCAGTGCAGCTGCATTATATGTTATGTCTAAGTGCGAGGGGCTGACCAGATCAGCAAGAACAAGGGACGTTGTTTTTCGACCTTGTACATGGTGTGTAGACGAAACCCACAGGGAACATGAATATAGGTGAAAGGCAAAAAAGGCAGACCGTTCTAAAATAGCCGGGCACAAGCAGAGGCTGGAAAACAAAGTCACAGAGTAACGTGTGCAAAAAGGGCATCATGGCAGCCGGGCCTAAGCTAACTTAGCAATGTAGCCAATGAGGCCACAAACCACACTACACCCTCCCCTGGTCAGTCCATAGGCCAAGACATAGGACGAAAACAGAGCTCAAATAGATGGAGCAGAATGTAAACGCCTATTAGTCAAAAGTTCCCATGAAGGACATCGAATGAGAAACGAAAATAGTTATAGGGCAAAAAGAAAACTCCAGAAAAGCAGGACGCAAAGTTCTCTAATCCAAGAGAGTGTAAGTGCAGAAAAACGCCACACCTTCCAAGAGGACATCATTGGTATTGTCTGAAAAAAGAGATGCCATCCAGTTCAACAAATCAAAACTGCACTCATGTTCCTCATAACAGGGAGCAGTGATCAGCATTGCGGGACAACTTGCGTGATACTCAATATAACTGTGTTGTAGGAGATTCTGAGCAGCCGCACAGATATCCCATTGCGCCAGAATTCCAAGTGCAGCCGCATGCGCCATCAAGCCAGTTCCGGAACAGTCCTGTTCATGGGCCTCTAAGGGACCCATCAACCGGGCAAAATCCGGGTCCGACAGAGACACATTGGAGAGGCAAATATCCAAGGACCATGAGAACGGACATCTTAAGCAAGACATCACAGGTTGCACGCAAGTGAAATACGCAAAGCGAAAGGAAAGTCGATAGGACACACTGAGTGTCGCCAATGGCAGGATGCCGAAGCTGAGGAGCATTCGTTCACGGAGCAGCCGGAGCCGACCTTGTTCGAGTAGGCCCCCAGGAAGTGCAGCCATTGCGCAGCAAACAAATTAAAAGTAGTATTCCAGCAGCTAACGCTAGGATCAACGGAAAGCCGCCAAAGACGCTGGAAAAAATAGAATGAATAAAAGCCGGTAATACACCAAATATAGCTTGAAAGGAGGTAACAAGGCCAGAGCCCACAACTTTAAAAAAGTGCACAAGACCTTCGGTGCGAGATGCATTGAAAACGTGGTGAATCAGCTCACCGAAATGTTGGGGGAGGTTTGTGTTCAAAAGGGCCTGTATCTAACTGTGGGTACTAGCCACCTGGAGGATGAAGGTCTCCCGTGCGGACGTGAGCATAACCTCCTGGTTCAATAATAGCGCCTTTATTCTGCTCAATTTATTGAAATCTGCCTTCAAAGTTGGAATGGAAGGCCAAATGGAACTATCTATTATGTCGTGCGGGGGAGGAAAAAGCACATTTTTGCAGCACACAACCCGGTGGGAAACTGTTACAATATAGGGGATGCCGGCACGTATTCCACAGCAGTCCTGATTATTCAGAAGGAGATAGCTACCATTTGCAAGCACAGTGAAAGTAGGTGATATAGCAGGAGCAGGAATGCCCTTTAAAACAAGCAAGATTCGGAGCCGAAACGTTACAAGCTCCGTGCAATTTAATGTTTTTACAAATGAGGGAATGACCCACTGCAGAATCGCAAGACTCTCCTGTGAGAAAAACCCCTTTTCCGTCCCTAATGCACCTGTACATGAAAGGCAGGGACCAAAGTTCATGCAGGAAGGCACTGCCCAAAGGCTGAAAACGGCCCACAGGGTAATGTTTCATGCAGGAACTGAACTCAAATAAAGAAAAAGGCAAAGCGATAACCCCGTGTACTAGCCACACAGCAGAGTCCAACTCCGCCACAGAGAATGGTAACGGCTCTATCTTCTCGATATGTAAGAGAGTGTATGTTGCATCTTTCATGGACATGAATTGCTGTTTGTCAGTTAAATTAAACGGTAAGAACAAGGCAGACGTGTTTAAAAAGTGCCAAGGAACTTTACCCATTTTCAGTGTTTGCAAAGTCCATGCAAACTGCATTACTGAACGCAATTGATTCTGACCATGATATAACACAGCGATACAAAAGGGGATGATGGACGGAACGTTTGAGCCAATCAAACACTCACCCCCAGTCAACTGATCTGGGTTTAATCCGTCATCATTCTTTAGCTCACTCCACCACCCCAGTTCAGACATGGCCATATGCAAATCAGTCTGACCCTGTGCCTCATGGGAACAGTCCAGCCCGAACTGCCAAGCCATGTCTTCCCTGGACCGGAAACAAGCATCCCAGGACCGGTTTCTGGCATTCCAGCCGTCATCAGCCAGGCTTGCTTGAATCCAGTGGCAAAGTGAGCAAGGGACCCACGTCTGGGCATACCCCCGCCAACTTAGGGCGAACAAAGCGATACAAAAGGGGATGATGGACGGAACGTTTGAGCCAATCAAACACTCACCCCCAGTCAACTGATCTGGGTTTAATCCGTCATCATTCTTTAGCTCACTCCACCACCCCAGTTCAGACATGGCCATATGCAAATCAGTCTGACCCTGTGCCTCATGGGAACAGTCCAGCCCGAACTGCCAAGCCATGTCTTCCCTGGACCGGAAACAAGCATCCCAGGACCGGTTTCTGGCATTCCAGCCGTCATCAGCCAGGCTTGCTTGAATCCAGTGGCAAAGTGAGCAAGGGACCCACGTCTGGGCATACCCCCGCCAACTTAGGGCGAACAAAGCGATACAAAAGGGGATGATGGACGGAACGTTTGAGCCAATCAAACACTCACCCCCAGTCAACTGATCTGGGTTTAATCCGTCATCATTCTTTAGCTCACTCCACCACCCCAGTTCAGACATGGCCATATGCAAATCAGTCTGACCCTGTGCCTCATGGGAACAGTCCAGCCCGAACTGCCAAGCCATGTCTTCCCTGGACCGGAAACAAGCATCCCAGGACCGGTTTCTGGCATTCCAGCCGTCATCAGCCAGGCTTGCTTGAATCCAGTGGCAAAGTGAGCAAGGGACCCACGTCTGGGCATACCCCGCCAACTTAGGGCGAACAAAGCGATACAAAAGGGGATGATGGACGGAACGTTTGAGCCAATCAAACACTCACCCCCAGTCAACTGATCTGGGTTTAATCCGTCATCATTCTTTAGCTCACTCCACCACCCCAGTTCAGACATGGCCATATGCAAATCAGTCTGACCCTGTGCCTCATGGGAACAGTCCAGCCCGAACTGCCAAGCCATGTCTTCCCTGGACCGGAAACAAGCATCCCAGGACCGGTTTCTGGCATTCCAGCCGTCATCAGCCAGGCTTGCTTGAATCCAGTGGCAAAGTGAGCAAGGGACCCACGTCTGGGCATACCCCCGCCAACTTAGGGCGAACAAAGCGATACAAAAGGGGATGATGGACGGAACGTTTGAGCCAATCAAACACTCACCCCCAGTCAACTGATCTGGGTTTAATCCGTCATCATTCTTTAGCTCACTCCACCACCCCAGTTCAGACATGGCCATATGCAAATCAGTCTGACCCTGTGCCTCATGGGAACAGTCCAGCCCGAACTGCCAAGCCATGTCTTCCCTGGACCGGAAACAAGCATCCCAGGACCGGTTTCTGGCATTCCAGCCGTCATCAGCCAGGCTTGCTTGAATCCAGTGGCAAAGTGAGCAAGGGACCCACGTCTGGGCATACCCCGCCAACTTAGGGCGAACAAAGCGATACAAAGGGGATGATGGACGGAACGTTTGAGCCAATCAAACACTCACCCCCAGTCAACTGATCTGGGTTTAATCCGTCATCATTCTTTAGCTCACTCCACCACCCCAGTTCAGACATGGCCATATGCAAATCAGTCTGACCCTGTGCCTCATGGGAACAGTCCAGCCCGAACTGCCAAGCCATGTCTTCCCTGGACCGGAAACAAGCATCCCAGGACCGGTTTCTGGCATTCCAGCCGTCATCAGCCAGGCTTGCTTGAATCCAGTGGCAAAGTGAGCAAGGGACCCACGTCTGGGCATACCCCCGCCAACTTAGGGCGAACAAAGCGATACAAAAGGGGATGATGGACGGAACGTTTGAGCAGTTCGGGCTGGACTGTTCCCATGAGGCACAGGGTCAGACTGATTTGCATATGGCCATGTCTGAACTGGGGTGGTGGAGTGAGCTAAAGAATGATGATGGATTAAACCCAGATCAGTTGACTGGGGGTGAGTGTTTGATTGGCTCAAATGTTCCGTCCATCATCCCCTTTTGTATCGCTTTGGTCGCCCTAAGTTGGCGGGGGTATGCCCAGACGTGGGTCCCTTGCTCACTTTGCCACTGGATTCAAGCAAGCCTGGCTGATGACGGCTGAAATGCCAGAAACCGGTCCTAGGATGCTTGTTTCCGGTCCAGGAAGACATGGCTTGGCAGTTCGGGCTGGACTGTTCCCATGAGGCACAGGGTCAGACTGATTTGCATATGGCCATGTCTGAACTGGGGTGGTGGAGTGAGCTAAAGAATGATGATGGATTAAACCCAGATCAGTTGACTGGGGGTGAGTGTTTGATTGGCTCAAATGTTCCGTCCATCATCCCCTTTTGTATCGCCATGATATAACACAGACACATCATCTTGTACAATATCAACAACAGATGAAACAATATTCTCTAATGTGTAAATGCGGGAAGACAGGGTATTAATACTATTGTCAACAACAGCAAGCACTTTTTCTAGATTTGCCTGATCGATTTCCCGTAAACGGGAAGCAGCTTCAATTTGTGAAAGCTTCCAGAGTTCATTGTAAGTTTCATAAATGAATCTCTTAGGTCGGGGACCACGAGGCCCCAGAACAAAATCGGACAGATCAATATTGCCTGATAGGAGGGATAAATGGTCTTTTACAGAATCTAATGAAGAGTGCTGCAACCACTGTTTACACAGTTTACCAACAGAATATGTGGTAACAGTACGAGAGTCAGAAAACCTCGAATCTGGCTTATCCTGTTTGTAACCAGGAGCTGAGTCATGAAAACGCAGTTGGCAGGCATCTGATGCTATGGGCCAGGCCAACCAGGGTGTCTGAACAATCGTCGAGATATTAAACGAATTGTTTATAAAAAACGCTTGCAAATCTGTTAGGGAAATATTAAAATGCAAGCTTTCGTTGGGAGTGGAAGACATGTCGGGAATGGAGGGGGCATTCAATTGTTTAGAAGTAGCCAAACCCCAGCAGGTCGTTTGATAGATCGTACTATTTAAAAATAAAATCTGGGCCGGGATTAGGCAAGCACGGTGCAAGGCTTCCGTACCTTGGACCTGCCATGACTTAGTGCCCCAGATGGACTTTAAGTCAATGGTTTCCTGCCAGTGTTCATAACCACCCACTGCTAACGCGTTCAAAAAGGAACCTGAATACAGCAATTTGGTGTGGGTCTTCATGATCTTCTGAGTGGATGAAGCATTCAATTTAAAATAATAGGACCCAGGGTTCGACCTATCAAAATCTGTAAAATAAGTAAATTTATTTCTAAGAGTTTGGGAGCTACCTGGTAAAGGGGTCGGACAATGTTCCCATTGGGTGTAATTAAAAAGACCTCGAAGAGTACTTGGTTTATGGAGAAAATGGTTGCCCCAATGCTGGTAACAATATAGGTCAGCATAACTTGCAGAATTTAAATACAGATCTTCAGCATTAAATGCAGCATAAAATTTCAAATCAGAAAATAACGATTCAACGGCATGCACATCCCAATCGTCAGAATGAATGTTACTTTTAACGACATCACCCATTGAAACACGAAGGACATTTGGTACATTAATAATCTCGGTTGGTCCATGAATTTGGAAATTTACCGCATCCCATACGATGCCATCAGCAACTGGGAAAGCTGAAATGTTCACAAAGAGATGGTCACGCTTCATGATGTGTGATGAAGAATGTGGAGACAAAGTTCCAGCGACACAGTTCACTGCAGAGCGTTCTGGTAAATAGTGACCATTAATGAGCAAGAAGAAAACTGTCACAAAGCCAATGGACATGAACAGAAAAATCAGGAATAGCACCAACTATATGTATGTCCACGGTGGGACCAGGAAATTGTCTCTGAACCAGGATACAAAAATACTGAAGCTGGACGGAATAAGTGATGAGGTGGAATCCGAATCAAAGGAAAAACGGGTTGGGCTTAGTGGTGTTGTTGGTAAATGAGCAACCGACTCGGTGGCGGGATAGGTGTACTCTGTCTCCTCGTTGCAGGAAGAAGCCGGGAATTCGAGCAGACGATCAGGCAAATTGACCATCTCAATGGTAACATCAGTGTCTGTGTAAGATGGAGGGCCACAAACAGGAGTACGTGAAATGGCTGGACAGGAGACCGCTGGTGTTACACTATTCAGGATTGGCCAAACGTTGTAGCTTGACATTGTCCACTGAGATGTACCTGTTGTCCTTGCGACCAGGAAGCGGTGGTAAGATGACTGTACGAGTACCCTTCAAGCCAAGGACTGGAACCGGTGCACGATAAGAGGGGCCAAATTCTTTTTTGTTCTCCACCTTCTCTCGGACCAGTTCTCCAACTTTCGGAAGCCAGCCGGCAACCGGAATCTGCAGCGCAGCGTCAGTGGCTGAAGGCAAGTGTTCGTGTGCAAGTTTGTCACGGGTCTCTTGTAGGTCCTGTAACATATTAGAATGATTATCTACGTCAAAGATTGCGGCTTGTGCCGCCATGTCTAGACCATCAAGGTCTGGCACAAACATTTGTATGCCAAAGAGCATTTCGTATGGGGTCCGCCCACCCAGAGATCTTCTAGGGAGATTATTAAGTGCACGTTGCACGCTATACAAGTGGGCCAACCAGTTCCTGCCAGTACCTAAGACTCTAGCTGTCAAGGATTGCTTTAAGTCACGGTTCATTCGTTCAACAATCGAATTGCCCTCAGGCCGATATGGAGACGAAAATTTCACCCGCACCCCCAGTGACCCCATTGCGTCCTTGTAGGCCTTAGAGGCGAACGCTGGACCTTGGTCGGAATGGAAGGTGCCACAGGCAAAAATTCCCACAAAGACACGCAAATCCCTGATGACATTTCGAGCGTCAGCACTCCGTTGTGGCCAGACTCAGATGAAACGTGTGCACGAATCCACTGCAACTAAGATGTATTTATATGCAGTGTCCGAAGAAAATGGACCGCAGTGATCCAGGTAAACACACCCAAAAGGTCTGTTAGAAATGCAGAGCCGTGTTTGTGGTGGTCGTTGAACCGTTGAAGGCTTAATTTGCTGACAAACTTCACAAGAAAGCACATAAGTACGGGTCTGTTTGTATAAACCACGCCACCAGTAACGCTGCTGCAAGATGGAAACAGTCGCAGACACGCCAGCATGGGCCGAAGCCAAGCCTTCGTGTGTGGCCGTTATCAAGGAAGGTCTGCGGTCCGCGTTGGGAATCAGCCGATCACCAACGTCTGGAATTGTTACGTAAGGAGCCTGTTCAGGACTTAAGTGATCAGAGTACTTGGAAGGGAAACCCCGTGGGTAATTAGCACCTTCCTTTGTTGCAGCAATAGCTGCCAAAATATCATTATCTATTTTAGTCATGGATCTTGTAACGGCTGCTACTGTGCACGTGGCTACTGCTGATTTGGCAGCTTCATCTGCCAAACTGTTACCGACAGCGTGTGCGCCCACACGCTGGTGGCCAAGGGTGTGAACCACCTGTGTGAGAGGCAGACGTTGTTTAAGATCTGCCACTCGAACCCAAAGCGTCTTATGCTTAATAGTGCTGCCTTTGCATCTCTATAGTCGTTTTGCGACCAAAAGAAGAGGTTGTCATTGAAAGACTGAACACAGTAGAATGAATCACATACAACAAGAGTAGTCACTTCTGGATTGGCAAACTCAAGTGCTAGCACCAAAGCACGCAGCTCGGCCAATTATGCAGTACTGTCTCCTAGTGCCTGTGTGTGCACTACACTCGACTTGAACTTTCCGTTTACCATAGTACCTGCAACAATAGCACATGCTGCGGAATAAGCATGCTTGGAACCCGTGGCCAGTTGTGCCGAACCATCGGTGTATCTAATACATTCGTACTCCTCAAGCGGTAGCAAAGACAGAGGAGGAGGATGAACAAACTCATACTGTAAGAACTCCTGTGTCTGAAGTGAGGAATCAAAGATAAAAGTGACATCCGGGGATGTCAGAGATGTAGCCCATTGAATCCAACGGGGGTGCAAAGCCTTAGAGTTTGGTACACTTGCCTTTGTCACTGCCTCAAGGGCAGGATATGGTGTTACCACCAAAATGCGTTTTCCCTGTGCCAGTGCGCGTTCCTTTAGAATCGCCATTTGCACTGCAGTCAAAACTTTCTCCACAAAGGAAAAGCGCAACTCCGCTGAAGTGTAAAGATGTGACTTGTATGCAATCGGTACTCTGTCACCTTCGTTAAAGGTTAGGTACGTGAAACCCACTGCCCCTGGCACAATTCTAATTACCAGGTTCGTGTGGTTATCACGAGTCAACAAGAATTTAGATTCAAGTAAATCAGACTGCAAAGACTGCAGTATAGTTGAATGCTCAGGAAGCCAGCATGACTTCGAAAAGGTAGGTTGTATCAAGGCATAAAGAGGCTTGATACGCTGGGCATATTCGGGAATGTAAGTACGCCCGAAGTTTAGGAAACCCAGCAATGACTGAAGTTTCTTCAGTGTGGACGGAGGGCTCAAATGTGTGCACTTCTCCAAGAAATGGGGTGCTAAGCCCTTACCTTCATTGTTGAGCTCATAGCCCAAGAACAAAACTGTTAATTCAGCAATGTGAGATTTGGCAAAATTAAATTTGTATCCTAAGACCGCAAATTCAAGAATAATGCGGTCCACTAGTGAAAGATGCGGCCATAATTCGTCGTCTGTCAGATAAATATCGTCGACGTACGAACACGCATCTGAGTCTATGCTGTCCAACAAAGAGACAACACGGGCGGCGAAGACACCCAGACTATTCTTGTAGCCCATGGGCAAACGCCGGAATTTGACCTGTTTTCCGCCGGATGTGAAAGCGCTCCATTGGCTGCACTCCGGGGACAAATTGTGCGTGTAAAATCCATTGGATAGGTCAAGTGTCGTTTTATATTTTTTACGAACAAGACTGTCTACAAGCGCAGAACTGTGTGTATTTTGTACTGCGAAGGTCCGACAATGAGAGTTCAAATGTCAGTAATCCAAAACTAGGCGGTACGATCCATCGGTTTTAGAAACCGCAAAAAGGGGATTATTCATTGGTGATACGCATGTTTCAATTACTCCTTGATATTCTAACTGTGTCAGAATGTCTGAAACGGGACCTTTAGCTTCCCGACGGATGGGATATTGGGGTTGTGGCTGAGGCAGAGACCGCAATGGTATGTCATGGGAGGGTGAATCCTCATCCCAGCCCACGTGATTTCGGCACAGTGCCGGGGCCAGAGCCACAGCCCATTCAGCTGCGAGAGCCTCTGCTTTGTCCTTGGGGACATGACGAGAAAAGCTCGGAAGGATTACCTCCTCCCCGCCACGAGCAGCAAGTACGAATGGGGGCGGCCAATCCGCCTCTGCTAACAAAATATCATATGAAGAGGTCAGATTCTCCCAAAAAATCCCTTTAATAACACGCTCAATGTCACCTTCAATTTGAATGACAATATTAAATAGTCTGTCAGGGGGTGCCACTCGGGTGTCAGCTGTCTCGACAGTAATGAATGTTTCAGTTGCTGTCACCTCCACATGAGGACGTAGTGCCTCCCGCACTATGGTAACTTCCGCGGCGCTGTCTAGCAGCGTTACTGCCCACGTCCAATTCAGGAGTCTCGTTCTCACCGTCTGTGGCATACCTCGCTGTTACAGCTGCAACTTTTTTCTTCTGAAACTGTGGGCGAGGATGTAGCAATTCTTCTGGTTTCCCTCGGACTTGTTGTCGAGGTTGGTCTCGTCCCTGTTGAGCCTCACGACCCCTGCCTCTATCCTGGCGATCTCCTCCACCAGTCTGAGAGGTCGATGGTGCCTGTGAAGAACGAGGAGAACGCGGATCAGGGACCTGAAATCTCTCTGGAGATTTAATCCTCGCGCGGTCGCGCAAATCATAAGTGCGTTCAGAAGATACGGAAACCGGGGATGCAGTACGCGACCCGGGCTTTTTCTGTTGCTTACCCTGCTTCTTCATCCTCCAGCTCTTTTTGGTAAAGAACGGTTTCTCATCTTTCTCAGATTGAGAGTTTTGTTGTGGTTGTGATTGAGTTTGCGTTTTAGCAAAAGGCTTAACTCCCAGGCTATTGCGGCCAATAGTTTTATAAGCCTGTGCAATAATTTTCGGTAATTCACGTGGCTTGTCCGGTTCTGGGATCAAAGCCAAAGCATTAGCTACTTGAAAGTTAACTGCATCGCCCTTGACGTTCGCAAGGATCAAATCACCCACTACATCGAACACTCCCACTAGTCTCATCCCCAATTCCACAGCCGCCTCAGGGCCATGCTCATCCTGCACTCGTTTAATTACAGTGGGGAGTACTGTCATGGAAGGGGTGCCGAAACACTTCGCATACACTGCTGCGAATACCTTGCCCCAGTTGTTGCAATCTGCCAACTCGGGAATTAAGTCTTTTGGCAAACTAATCGTCAAAATCCTGTGTTTTTCTACAGGAGATGTATTAGGAAAAACTGCCTCCAGCTGGTCAAATTTCTCTGCAAGCCAATAAGGTAAATCGTCCTTATTTTGTGGGCGCTTGCCCATCACCGAATTAACCATGACGGGACTTATGGTTACACCGCCCGGTCCAGCTGGATGCACTGCAACTCCAGGAGGGACTCCCTGGACGTTGCCAGTAACATATTGTACCAAAGCTCTGTGCACACGTATCAAAGACGTATGCAATTCACGCAGTTCAGCAACCGCAAGCGTCAAATAACGCGGATGTGGGGTATACCCGGCCAAGACTGGCCAAGTGGCCCCTTCAATCGATATGGGGCCTAAACGAATCGGGGTAACCGGTTGTGGGAGGGCGCCATTAAACCAAACACGGTGTTGCCATGCCGTGAGCGGTACTTCAAGAGTCCGATAAGGCCTATAAACTATAGGAAGAGCGGTGGCTGTATATTCGTGGAACAGATTATCAGTCCCATCCACCGCCGGGAATGTGACCCAAGAGTAAAACACTTCAAAGTGGTAAGCTGGATCCGCTTGTACCACAAAGATCAGCTCGACACCCGCGTCAGGCACTCCTTACGCTGTCAAATGAGCTTGGAGCGCTGCGCGACTATGTGCCGCAATGTTAACAGCCTAGTATAAGGCAGCGCTATATAGGGTTTATTTTAACACCTTTTAATAACTTCAAGCTTGAAAGAACCTATAAAAACATCAATATAGGAGGTACCACCTTCACACACGTTTCCGGAAACGTATGTGAAGGGTGTTGTGGACAAGCACAAGCACTACTCAAGCGTCTCGCAGATAAGCAGCCCACCTCGTTGGTGGCGCCATGTTGTAGGGATTCTGCACATACACCTAGCTATGCACAGGACAATAGGACCTCAGAGTATAGTGGTGAGCCAACTATGCCCCTTAGTACCCACAATCCCAATCCGATTAGCTTTAGCGTCTCATTCGCAGCGCAGCTACCAATGATTAGACAACCCAGAACACGGTCTCTCTCAGGACTCGCGGGAGCAAGAACACCCTTTCATAACTCACTCATACTTGTCCACAACGTGCATAATAAGAGACACTGTATAGTTTAAAATGTTTATTTCAACTATCGTGCTCTAAGATACAGTACACGTGCCAGTACTATCAGCATAATGCATAAGGATAAAATAATAAGCATGGTTACAATTCCATAGAATACAAACGGGGAAAGCATTTTATAAAGACAGTGGATATAGGACTAAAGGCCTTACCACCCTCCCCGTGCTAACAACTAGTGTATTATAAAAACAGAAGACCTCTGGGCTTTGTCGGACGGACCCCCATACCTCAATATCTAGATGCAAGGTTTACATCATCAGACAAGCACAGCTCTTCTCTCTGGAAAGGTTTTTCTCCAAGTGTCCCAAATAGCAAGATCACCATATTAAAGGCACCCGAATTCTTCCAGTGCAGCTGCATTATATGTTATGTCTAAGTGCGAGGGGCTGACCAGATCAGCAAGAACAAGGGACGTTGTTTTTCGACCTTGTACATGGTGTGTAGACGAAACCCACAGGGAACATGAGTATAGGTGAAAGGCAAAAAAGGCAGACCGTTCTAAAATAGCCGGGCACAAGCAGAGGCTGGAAAACAAAGTCACAGAGTAACGTGTGCAAAAAGGGCATCATGGCAGCCGGGCCTAAGCTAACTTAGCAATGTAGCCAATGAGGCCACAAACCACACTACATTAGTGTAACTAACTCTCCCTGCAATATCGACACAAGTGCTACAAAGGAGGTGAAAAAGCCCATAGTACCAAGGGAGGTGGATCCTACCATCCTGGACCAGGCGGATGGTAGCATTGTATCTCTGTTACCTGCACCTCACTTTTAATATCCCGTAATCCCGATCTCCGGTACAGGTTGGCCGGCGGTGGGATCGCGGGTCCGCCATCTTGAGTTGGTCGTGGGGTCAGCGGGCTATGCTTTCTGGTCTCAGATGCTATTTAAACGCAGTATGCCGCGAGCGCGCCTTATGTGATCTCTCCTGAGGCTCAGCCGGGAGTGTATGCTTGTTGCTGCTACTAATGCGATATTTGCACACTGATTTTTTAACTTTCTTAAAAAACGGTTTAACTTGCTATCATTTTATCTCTGTTACCTGCACCTCACTTTTAATATCCCGTAATCCCGATCTCCGGTACAGGTTGGCCGGTGGTGGGATCGCGGGTCCGCCATCTTGAGTTGGTCGTGGGGTCAGCGGGCTATGCTTTCTGGTCCCAGATGATATCTAAACGCAGTATGCCGCGAGCGCGCCTTATGTGATCTCTCCTGAGGCTCAGCCGGGAGTGTATGCTTGTTGCTGCTACTAATGCGATATTTGCACACTGATTTTTAACTTTCTTAAAAAACGGTTTAACTTGCTATCATTTTATCTCTGTTACCTGCACCTCACTTTTAATATCCCGTAATCCCGATCTCCGGTACAGGTTGGCCGGCGGTGGGATCGCGGGTCCGCCATCTTGAGTTGGTCGTGGGGTCAGCGGGCTATGCTTTCTGGTCCCAGATGATATTTAAACGCAGTATACCGCGAGCGCGCTGCGGGCGCGCCAAAGGCAAGCCCGTCTGCGCCCGTCCGCGATCGTACCGCGCTCAGCGCCGGCCCCTCTGCCCAGGGATGTCCAGGTAAACATTTTAAATTGCATTATGATGGTTCCATATTAAAAAGCCTCAATACTAACACTAAAACTCATTTATGCCATTGTATTAGTCCTGATGCGCAGCCCCAGGAGCCCTTTAATGTTTGTCCAGGGTGTGGGACTATAATTCCAAAGTTACTGTTTGACACCTTAGAGAGGTCTAGAACTCACGCAGCAAAGATCGAGAAAGATATTGGGACTTCAACTTGGAAATTGGCCTTGATGAATGTCAATTCATTGATTAAACACAGCACAGAGTGTGCTTTATTCTTGGAAGCTGAAAACATTAAGATAGCTTTTATTACAGAATCCTGGACGGATAATGCTTCCGGCCCGGACCTGGTTAAGGCGACGCCTCCTAATTTTGTTTGTTATACTTTGAACCGGCCTAGGGGAAGAGGAGGCGGATTAGCGGTCATTTACCATTCCTCCCTTATCGCTTCTTTTAGCCCGGGAGAGGTGGAAGGCTGTGAGGCGCTAGACTTCTCCTTCCGCCTGTCCCCCCATTCTACTTTTCAAGGCTCACTTGTTTATAGACCACCAGGCCCTAGAGGTCGCTTCATTGAGCAGGTGGGCAAACTCATTGAAATGGGTATTTTGGCTAGCTCCTATACTATCTTAGGCGATTTTAATTTCCATTTGGAAACTTTTTTAGACCCAGACACAGCCAGACTGCTAGATTTAATGAAGTGTAGTAATTTAGAGCAACTGGTGACTGATGCGACTCATCAGGCAGGCCATATACTGGATGGCATTTTTTCTAATAATCCCCAGTTACTAGTCACCAATATCATTCCGCTTCTATGGTCGGACCACAAAGCGGTTCTATTTAATCTCACTATTCCCGAGCGCCACTCTCAGAAGCCAGTTAAAAAAACTGGTGAAAAGAGCGTGGAATAAAGTAGTGACGGAGGATTTGTGTGATATCCTCAATAAGACTGTAGTTATGCCCCCCTCAAATTTAGAAGAGGCAACACGTTCCTACACCAGCTGGCTAGAAACAGCAGGGAACATGCTTGCTCCGAGAAAAATGTTCTATCTCACCAGACGGCTACCCTCCGCTCCTTGGTATTCACAGGAACTCAGGGGAAAAAAATTGATTTGTAAACATCTGGAGAGAAGATGGAGAACAGAGTACAAGGATACTGATAAGGAGGAGTATAAACGGGGCCTTGCCATATACAAACAGCAGACTCACCAGGCAAAGCTTCTATTTTTTTCCATGAAGATTAACAGAGCAAATAATTCAGCTAGGGAACTATTTAATACAGTCACTAGCCTGGCTAATCCAGTGGCGATTACATCTACGCCTAGTCAGGATCTTTGTGAAAAATTGGCCAGTTTCTTCTATGAGAAAGTGGATGCCATTTTCTCCACTTTCTCTAATGTTACCCCTAAGAATACGGCGGGCCAAACGGCTGACCTACATTTAGAAAAGAAAGAGCTAATGGACAAATTTGCCCAGCTTACAGTTGCAGAAACTGGTAATCTTCTTATGCAGGTGAAATCTGGGTCCCCTTCGGACCCTTGCCCGATAGCAATATTAAAGTTAGCGGCAGAGCCAGTCTCTCGAGTTTTGACACCCATTTTTAATTCGATGTATTCAGAGGGACATTTTCCGTTAGACTGGAAAAAAACCTCTATTCTTCCCCTTCTGAAGAAACCGAATCTCGATACAAGAGACCCTAACAATTTTAGACCAATATCCAGACTTCCGGTACCTGCTAAAATCATCGAGAGAAATTTAAATACGCAACTTAGCCAATTTCTGGAGTTTACACAAGCATTGGACCAAACCCAGTATGGCTTTCGAGGGGGCCACAGCACCGAAGCTGCTCTCTTGAAATCTACTGAAGAGATACGGACCATTCTAGATCAAGGTGGCAAGGCTGCTCTGATCTTGTTAGATCTCTCTGCAGCATTTGACACGGTCCATCACGATTTGTTGATGGACCGGCTGCAGGAGATTGGTGTACAGGGTTCGGCCTGGAGACTCCTAAGATCATTCTTGTCAAACCGGAGTCAGCGGGTAATGTTGGGGGAATTTGTATCCAAACCTTTCTCGCTACCATGCGGGGTCCCGCAAGGGTCCTCACTGAGTCTGACACTATTTAATATATATGTGTCCTCTTTGGCGCCCCTTATTCAGTCATTTGGGTTCAGTCTAACTACTTATGCGGATGATACTCAAATTGTGGTGTCTCTTCTACCAGCTGAGTCAAAGAGCACGGCAGTTCGTTTTAAAGAGTGCATGAATGCCGTAGGGATCTGATGGCCCAAAACTGCCTTAAGCTAAACTCCAGTAAGACGGAGGTGGTATGCTTTGGGAATGATCCTAATTTTTGGACTCCAGAATGGTGGCCAGACTCCCTGGGCCCCCTTCCCGCACCCAACAGGAAGGTTAAAAACCTAGGTGTGTGGGTGGACCAGAAGCTCAATTTCAAATACCAGGTTAACTCGGTGGCCTCTGCTACGTCTTTCGCTCTGAGGTCATGCAAGAAAATTCTGCCACTGTTAACTACAGAATGTCGTAAAACAGTTATCACAGCTCTCACTATGTCGACGCTGGACTACTGTAATAGTTTGTACTTCAATATCCAGGAAGGCTCAATGCAGAAGTTGCAACTCCTTCAGAATGCGGCTGCTTGACTGGTGTCGGGCATCCCAAAATACGCTTCAATAGCGAAAGAGATACGGAAACTGCACTGGCTGCCAGTTAGGAAGCGTACCATGTTCAAGGCAATGTGTCTGGTTCACAAGGCACTTTATGGAGCAGGGTCGGCCTATTTAAAAGAGCGGCTGTACTGGTACACGCCAAACAGACTATTACGCTCATCTGATGCCAAACTGGATTATGTGCCATTTGTAAAAAAGGCCACCTGGGGTGGAAAAAGCTTTGTAGCTAATGCAGCCAAAGCTTGGAATAAGCTTCCCCTATATCTTAGAGGTATGTCGAGCCTTATGGCTTTTCGAAAAGCTTTAAAAACCTGGCTGTTCACTGATTAGAATCACACTGGTTCGATCCTCGGGTAAGATTTCACATAGCGCCAGGACACCTATGGGTAACAGTAGCGCTCTACAAATGTTATAATAATAATAATAATAATAATAATAATAGGCTATGGTCCTAAGCAGGGGGAGCGGGTGGCACCTAGCAAGGATATCCAGAAGAATAGCTTGTGCAGACCCTGGCTTCTGAGTGAGGGGCGTGGGCCAGGAGACCGTCTCCCAACAATAAATCTTTCACCTGCTTCATCGCCATATGTTATCGTACTGGCAGGAGTACCCGAAACCAAAGCAGGCCAGAGGGAATCTCAGCTAGAACTTAAAAACAAATGTCTCCACTGGCTGGCAAGGTACCGCCAGTTCACCTATACACACGCAGGCGAAATCCTCATGACCCGTAGGGTTAGCTGGGTGGGCAACAGACCTAAAGATCTACGTGGGGACTGCGTTGTAATTAACTTTAAAAATCCAAGGATGGCACAGCATCTTTTGCAACTGAACCTTACCGCCCATGATTCGGCACAACAATTAGGCCATTGTAGCTCACCAATTTTTATATCCCAAGTACCATGCCCCAAGTTAGGGTGAACCAATACAACACAGGATGAGCAGTATCAAAATCAACCTCCACTGGGACAAGGTTTTCAATACTTGAGACCATTAATATTCAATGTGCCTGTGGTAAACAGATATGGGATTTTGTCGATTGACTCGCATTAAATTCTAACCCCGACCCGGCGACTATCTGCCAATGGGTTCCCCTGGGGAGGGATATATGGGACCTACGGTCAAGTCCTCAGCTCGAGACGGTCTTTCTACATAGGACAGAGAGGGTAAATATGAAGGAGCGAATGAGCGAGATCACATGGGACAGAGTCGAGGGAGGAATAAATGAGGAGCCTGGGCCCCCAAGCCTGAGTCACCCTGCGAATACATACTCTAGCTCTGCTAACCCACATGTACAGATCAACGTATCAGGACCACTAGACAGTTTATGTTCTAGTTCTAATGTGGCGCCCCAGAAAAAAAACCCACCCCAGCTCTATAGGCTCCTATGTTCTGATTAACACCACTGGAGCACAAGAACCCCAAGCCCTGAAACCAACAGGATGACTCAGGTAGCCCATACCAGTCTACCGAGTCCATGCCATACTGACCTGACCTGGAAAGCCCAACCCATGGAGTCCGATACCGTGGGAGGCACCATAGCCAGACGATATGAATCAAATATAATGAGGATACTCTCTTGGAATATTGCAGGCTTTAAGAGCAAATTGAGTGATCCTGACTGGGGGGATTTCGTTGGTGAGTTTGATATATGTATGTTCCAGGAAACATGGACAATGGAGGAGACATCACACATGGGGTTTGCTATCTTTAATATTGCTGCCACCTCGAAGGGAAGGGGTAGGCCTTCCGGGGGGCTGTGTATTTGGGTAGGTTAAAGCAAACACAAGGAGATGATGGACGGAGTGCTGAAACTTTTGGACACTCACCCCCAGTCACATATCTGGGTTGAATCCATCATCGTTCTTTAGCTCACTTCGTCACCCCAGTTCAGACACAGCTATATGCAAATCAGTCTGACCCTGTGCCTCATGGGAACAGTCCAGCCCGAACTGCCAAGCCATGTCTTCCCTGGACCGGAAACAAGAATCCTGGGACCGGTTTCGGGCTAACAGCCCTCATCAGCCAGGCTAGCTTGAGTCCAGTGGCAAAGTGAGCAAGGGACCCACGTCTGGGCATACCCTGCCAACTTAGGGCAAACAAAGCAAACACAAGGAGATGATGGACGGAGTGCTGAAACTTTTCAGACACTCACCCCCAGTCACAGATCTGGGTTGAATCCATCATCGTTCTTTAGCTCACTTCGCCACTCCCAGTTCAGACACAGCTATATGCAAATCAGTCTGACCCTGTGCCTCATGGGAACAGTCCAGCCCGAACTGCCAAGCCATGTCTTCCCTGGACCGGAAACAAGCATCCTGGGACCGGTTTCGGGCTAACAGCCCTCATCAGCCAGGCTAGCTTGAGTCCAGTGGCAAAGTGAGCAAGGGACCCACGTCTGGGCATACCCTGCCAACTTAGGGCAAACAAAGCAAACACAAGGAGATGATGGACGGAGTGCTGAAACTTTTCAGCCACTCACCCCCAGTCACAGATCTGGGTTGAATCCATCATCGTTCTTTAGCTCACTTCGCCACCCCAGTTCAGACACAGCTATATGCAAATCAGTCTGACCCTATGTCTCATGGGAACAGTCCAGCCCGAACTGCCAAGCCATGTCTTCCCTGGACCGGAAACAAGCATCCTGGGACCGGTTTCGGGCTAACAGCCCTCATCAGCCAGGCTAGCTTCAGTCCAGTGGCAAAGTGAGCAAGGGACCCACGTCTGGGCATACCCTGCCAACTTAGGGCAAACAAAGCAAACACAAGGAGGTGATGGACGGAGTGCTGAAACTTTTCAGACATTCACCCCCAGTCACAGATCTGGGTTGAATCCATCATCGTTCTTTAGCTCACTTCGCCACCCCAGTTCAGACACAGCTATATGCAAATCAGTCTGTCCCTGTGCCTCATGGGAACAGTCCAGCCCGATCTGCCAAGCCATGTCTTCCCTGGACCGGAAACAAGCATCCTGGGACCGGTTTCGGGCTAACAGCCCTCATCAGCCAGGCTAGCTTGAGTCCAGTGGCAAAGTGAGCAAGGGACCCACGTCTGGGCATACCCTGCCAACTTAGGGCAAACAAAGCAAACACAAGGAGATGATGGACGGAGTGCTGAAACTTTTCAGACACTCACCCCCAGTCACAGATCTGGGTTGAATCCATCATCGTTCTTTAGCTCACTTCGCCACCCCAGTTCAGACACAGCTATATGCAAATCAATCTGACCCTGTGCCTCATGGGAACAGTCCAGCCCGAACTGCCAAGCCATGTCTTCCCTGGACCGGAAACAAGCATCCTGGGACCGGTTTCGGGCTAACAGCCCTCATCAGCCAGGCTAGCTTGAGTCCAGTGGCAAAGTGAGCAAGGGACCCACGTCTGGGCATACCCTGCCAACTTAGGGCAAACAAAGCAAACACAAGGAGATGATGGACAGAGTGCTGAAACTTTTCAGACACTCACCCCCAGTCACAGATCTGGGTTGAATCCATCATCGTTCTTTAGCTCACTTCGCCACCCCAGTTCAGACACAGCTATATGCAAATCAGTCTGACCCTGTGCCTCATGGGAACAGTCCAGCCCGAACTGCCAAGCCATGTCTTCCCTGGACCGGAAACAAGCATCCTGGGACCGGTTTCGGGCTAACAGCCCTCATCAGCCAGGCTAGCTTCAGTCCAGTGGCAAAGTGAGCAAGGGACCCACGTCTGGGCATACCCTGCCAACTTAGGGCAAACAAAGCAAACACAAGGAGATGATGGACGGAGTGCTGAAACTTTTCAGACACTCACCCCCAGTCACAGATCTGGGTTGAATCCATCATCGTTCTTTAGCTTACTTCGCCACCCCAGTTCAGACACAGCTATATGCAAATCAGTCTGACCCTGTGCCTCATGGGAACAGTCCGCCCGAACTGCCAAGCCATGTCTTCCCTGGACCGGAAACAAGCATCCTCGGACCGGTTTCGGGCTAACAGCCCTCATCAGCCAGGCTAGCTTCAGTCCAGTGGCAAAGTGAGCAAGGGACCCACGTCTGGGCATACCCTGCCAACTTAGGGCAAACAAAGCAAACACAAGGAGATGATGGACGGAGTGCTGAAACTTTTCAGACACTCACCCCCAGTCACAGATCTGGGTTGAATCCATCATCGTTCTTTAGCTCACTTTGCCACCCCAGTTCAGACACAGCTATATGCAAATCAGTCTGACCCTGTGCCTCATGGGAACAGTCTAGCCCGAACTGCCAAGCCATGTCTTCCCTGGACTGGAAACAAGCATCCTGGGACCGGTTTTGGGCTAACAGCCCTCATCAGCCAGGCTAGCTTGAGTCCAGTGGCAAAGTGAGCAAGGGACCCACGTCTGGGCATACCCTGCCAACTTAGGGCAAACACAAGGAGATGATGGACAGAGTGCTGAAACTTATCAGACACTCACCCCCAGTCACAGATCTGGGTTGAATCCATCATCGTTCTTTAGCTCACTTCGCCACCCCAGTTCAGACACAGCTATATGCAAATCAGTCTGACCCTGTGCCTCATGGGAACAGTCCAGCCCGAACTGCCAAGCCATGTCTTCCCTGGACCGGAAACAAGCATCCTGGGACCGGTTTCGGGCTAATAGTCCTCATCATCCAGGCTAGCTTGAGTCCAGTGGCAAAGTGAGCAATGGACCCACGTCTGGGCATACCCTGCCAAATTAGGGCGAACAAAGCAAACACAAGGAGATGATGGACGGAGTGCTGAAACTTTTCAGACACTCACCCCCAGTCACAGATCTGGGTTGAATCCATCATCGTTCTTTAGCTCACTTCGCCACCCCAGTTCAGACACATCTATATGCAAATCAGTCTGACCCTGTGCCTCATGGGAACAGTCCAGCCCGAACTACCAAGCCATGTCTTCCCTGGACCAGAAACAAGCATCCTGGGACCGGTTTCGGGCTAACAGCCCTCATCAGCCAGGCTAGCTTGAGTCCAGTGGCAAAGTGAGCAAGGGACCCACGTCTGGGCATACCCTGCCAACTTAGGGCAAACAAAGCAAACACAGGGAGGTGATGGACGGAGTGCTGAAACTTTTCAGACACTCACCCCCAGTCACAGATCTGGGTTGAATCCATCATCGTTCTTTAGCTCACTTCGCCACCCCAGTTCAGACACAGCTATATGCAAATCAGTCTGACCCTGTGCCTCATGGGAACAATCCAGCCCAAACTGCCAAGCCATGTCTTCCCTGGACCGGAAACAAGCATCCTGGGACCGGTTTCGGGCTAACAACCCTCATCAGCCAGGCTAGCTTGCGTCCAGTGGCAAAGTGAGCAAGGGACCCACGTCTGGGCATACCCTGCCAACTTAGGGCAAACAAAGCAAACACAAGGAGATGATGGACGGAGTGCTGAAACTTTTCAGACACTCACCCCCAATCACAGATCTGGGTTGAAACCATCATCGTTCTTTAGCTCACTTCGCCACCCCAGTTCAGACACAGCTATATGCGAATCAGTCTGACCCTGTGCCTCATGGGAACAGTCCAGCCCGAACTGCCAAGCCATGTCTTCCCTGGACCGGAAACAAGCATCCTGGGACCGGTTTCGGGCTAACAGCCCTCATCAGCCAGGCTGTTTGTTTTATTTGGGTAGGTTCCCACTTAGATTGTACAGCCACCCAATTTAAGTCCTTTTCTGATGACATCTTGTGTGTCATCATTACTTTCTCGCCTAACCACAAAATGGCTCTGGTCAATGTTTACTCAAGGCCCATGAGGACCAGCCATGAATCCCCGACCTTAGATCAATGAGATCGCCTAATTCTTACACTCACTAAAAACGTTATGGTAGTCATAGGGGGTGATTTTAACTGCCAATTCGAGCCAACGAAAGATCTTTATGATACATCACCCACTGAGGAGGATGAGCTTTGGGCTATCCCTGATCCCAATATTCCCCCGATCAGTGCATGGACACCGCTGGCTCTCCAGATCAAGTCACTCACCCTAAACCACTCCCTTCGAGCCTGCAATGGCTGAACCAGATCTGATTGCCCCGGGAGACACACCTTCAATAGGGTTGGTCATTTTTCCATTTTAGACTATATCCTGATTGAAACTAGGATGTGGGACAGGGTTGTTGATTTCACTGTCTTACCACGGCATGACAGTGATCACCGCACTAACCCTGGAATTGCAGATGTTAGCATCTGGGGAGCACCCTGACCCCCCTATTACGATAAACAATAGACTATCACTCACTAGTAGTAGGCGAAAAGTTAGATGGACCTGGTTTGAAAAATCGCCCGAAAGAATGGCCTCCCTGTATGAATCCATAATTCTAACCCTTATGGAATTAGGAAAGCTATCAACTATACAGAGTAATGTTGTTTCTCCAACGGTAGTTGCCAAGTTGCACGAATCAATGACCACCAAATTGGCGGATTCATTCTGGCCAGTGGGCACCCTGGGGGGGGGGGGCGAGCAAAGGTCAAGCAGACCTGGTTCAACCGCAGCTGTCGGGAAGCAAAGAGGGCCCTGATACAGGCCATGAAATCTAAGAGTGGAACCCAAATTACAACTGCGAGAGCTGTCTATAAAGACACCCTTGCCATCGCAAAAAAATCATGGGACATGGACCAATGTGCATCTTTGAAGCGGGCTCTAGAGGATAAGTATATGAAAGCCTTTTGGAACCTTGTAAGCACAGGTAGTAGAATTGGAATGGTGGCCCAGGAGCCTAATATAGCGGCTGACAGCTGGAAAGAACACTTTCAGGCCCTATATGCTTTGTTGGAGACTGGAGTTAGCACCCAGACCATAGCAACCCAGCCATCACCAAACCTCCCTATAGTGATTTTCGAGCTGACCATGTCAGAAGTCACCAGTGCTGTTAGGAAAACTGCGCCCGGTAAAGCCCCAGGTCTGGATAAGATACCCGGGGATCTTTTCCGTGCTGAGCCCAAAATCTGGGGACCTTATCTGTTGGTGCTTTTTAACGCGATATTACAAGGGATGGCACTCCCTGCAACCTGGGCCGGAGCTGAGATAGTCCCAATCTACAAAAAAGGGTCCCCGTTATTGCCCCCCAACTATAGACCAATTAGTCTGATAGATGTAACCCAGAAAATCTATGCAAGGATTTTATTGGGCCGCCTGCAGGCCTGGTTGGAGGAACATAAAATTATGAGTCCCCTACAAGCAGGTTACTTCCACTGTAGATCAAATATTTAGGCTCCAACTCCTTTATTGGAAAACGGTGCACCTGGAAGGTGGTAGTCTATATCTGGTCTTTGTGGATCTTAAAAGCGCTTTTGACCTAGAGCCCAGAGATGCACTTTGGGTGGTGTTAAGTGAACTCGGAATTCCCTATTATCTCCTGAACATGCTAAGGAGATTGCATGAGGGCAATTATGCACAAATAGGATACGGGAAGCATGGGGAACTTACTCCGCCCATCCCAATAAATAGAGGGATTAGGCAGGGTTGTGTGCTGGCCCCGACCCTGTTTTGTCTTTACATTAACGGACTGGTTGACACACTGAGTAAGCTGAAGGATATAGATGCTCCCAAGTTAGCACACAAACTAATTCCAGCACTGATGTTCGCTGATGATACCCTCTTGCTGTCCAAATCACCAATGGGTATCCAGAGAACACTGGATGGTTTTGCCGAGTTTTGCAGAACTAGGGGACTGGAGATCAATATACAGAAAACAAAATATATGGTCTTCAACCCCGTCCGCTCAACTCGTTCAAACCCGCATATGAATGGTATCCAACTTGAGCGGGTATCTGTTTTTGAGTATCTAGGTCTCACCTTTAACAGAAAAAAATGCATTGGGGGCCCCACATGGACAAATCAAATCTCAAGCTAAACCAGACCGTAAGCGGGCTGGCTAAGCTATACAGAAATTCTTTGCACAAGCCAGTAGGAGCTGTTTTAGAGATCTATAAAACCAAACTAAGAAGTTCTGTCATGTATGGGGCAGAACTTTAGGGGCACTGTCTTCCCAAGAACATTATCAAAACTGAGAATAATTTTTTTAGACAGTTGTTCGGTATACCAGCGAGCTCCCCACTTGTCCCACTGCGCCTGGACCTAGGGGTAAGACCCATCATAGAGGAAATTGGCTGCAGACTCCTAACATTCTGGCGACGACTCTGGGTGACACCCGAACTGGCTGAATACAGGACAGAGCTGCAAGTCATTTTGGGCCTCCCTGGTATTAGTAAACTGGCCTGGTTTGCACACATTAACTCCTTAACCGCGGCGCGAATTCCGCAGCGGTGCGGGAGTTCTAATGAGTGGGCGGGGCTGCGTCGGCCAAAGGACGTGCGCAGAACTAGCCAGGTAGCGCTCGCGACGGCCGTTGGCTGACGCGCGCACGGAACGGGTTATAGAAGGTTTCCATACCTTAGGTAGAGATAGTCTCTGGAGCAGTCCGGAGGTAGCCTGCAGTGCAATTTCGCAGAAACAATTGGCTAGTAGTTATAGGGAGGGTAAACTCGCCCAACTTTATGAAAATCCAGCCATTGGTTCCCTCACAGCTACATTTTTTAACATAAAGGATACCTATAATTTGGAGCCATGCCTAAAAGAAATACAACCAGCCCTCGCTAGGAAGCTTTATGTCCAGTTTAGGCATGGTTCTCTCCCGCTGCGTGCATTCTCCAACAAATGGTCTAGCAGCCTTGCTTTGGGGTGTCCTGCATTCAGTACGGAAGAGGAGACCGAACTCCATGTATTCTTTTTTTGCCCATGATACAAAAAAATTAGACAAAGATGGCTGGTACAACTGTGTAGGAACATGGGCACAAGGCGCTGTGAAGAAACTTTTAGACTCCTGAAGTATAATACTCATTTACCAATTGTATACGCTGTTTCTCGCTTTTTATCCTCTATGTGGTGGGCGCGCAAGTTTTTTTTAGAAACCAGTAATGGACTAAACGCTGATTGACTTTTTTAACTGCTCCTGTATTAATTTTATCATGATCTTAGCACTTTGTAACCTGTTTTTTCTACATTGTATATTCCTGTATTGTTCTTTTATGGTCCTTGACCGAAATAAAGACATTTTGGATTGGATTGGATTGCAAATGAAAGGCTGTAAGATTTCAAGCTTTTTTTTCTAACACAATACTGAAAAAGCTAATAAGTGAACTGTTCAAACTTTTCAAATATATTTCACTAGTTATGAAGAAACATTTGTGTAATTCTGTGGTAAGAAAAAAAGATTTTTATAGGATCAAAACAAATCAGAACACTAATTGGTGATGTGCAAATTTTAAATATTTTATCTGAAACATTGTTTATGCGATATATGGTTTTATCATTAAAGCTAAATGTTAGTGGGAATGTTTTGTGGCCATTTCAATTGAAAATGTGCTATCTGTAAATGACAGTGCACTACCACATCATGCTCTAGTAATATATTTATGAAAAGTGAGTTTTTAAACATGAACTGGGGAATATTCCTGCTCCTGCCCAGATGACAATACTATTAGTGAACTACGAGGCGAGCCAGTGATCATTTGTACCCTATATGTGGGTTCAATCCTTATTATACATTGAGCAAACGTTTAGTTTAGTACACAAAAAGAGTTTTTTTGCACAGCAGAAATAGTGAACTTGCATATTTGAAGGTGCTCTCTCATGTGATGTTGAAGAAAATGGCGGGTCCTTAAGACAAAGTATTTGCCTAGGATCACACAAATTGAGACCAGTTCACCGTGTCAAGTACATTACAGTTAGGTTGAGTAGATTATTCAAGTTACTAGACCTGCAGGTCTAGTAACTTTTTTATGATTTTTTTAACCCTGATGTATTTCTAGAGACACGGGCGGATTCGCGGATCCATATTCCAACAGCAATGCTGTGATTGGCTAGCCGCAACCTGAGAGGAAAGTTACAGCTGCTATTTCCTTCATCGGGACACAGTTCCTAGGAGGGGGAAATAAAATGTAAAAGTGAAAGAAGGGGTCTGGTTAGAGGTACCCTGACCCCATGTGACTGATGAAGGGGTCTGTTAGGAACCACTCACGGGCAATAAATTGTCCAAAAACGTTTTCTTTTAGTGTGGGGGGGTCGGCGGATCCACCTGGATCCGCCTGTAACTTCACAAATGCAGGCTGATTCGTGGAACCACATCCCATTTAATAAAATAAACACATATTCCTACTCACAGACCCACACACTCACTCACACCCCCCCACAACCACTCACACATCCATACAGCCACTCACAAACCCACAAAACCACTCACACACCAACACAGCCACTCACACAACCACTCACATACTCACACAACCACTCACATTCCCATAACCCACTCACATACACCTCCATTAAAAAACTTAGAAATTCACTGAAAATGGTTACAGGGACGTTATAGTTAGATTCAGATTTTACACACACAAACCCATTAAAAATTCAGCAGTTATATTGCATTGTAACAACTATGTTGTAAAGGTTGTTTCCCATTTTTCGACATTGACCCGGTCTCGCATGACTAGATGTCCGCGGTTGGTGCTTTGATCTTTTAGGCACTAGGTTTTACCTCCAACTTTAAAAATTCATCTATGGTTCTACTGATTGGACTTTTGTCATTTTGGGATCAAATAATTTAGTAAAATTTGATCTATTTTTTTTTAATTGATGTGGGATTTTTCTTGTTGTTAGAAATGGGATCTCTGGTTGGCTAAGGCTTGCGCCAAAGCCAGGCAGAGACCACCACTCTAGTCAGGGCAAGGGAGTTACACACCCAAGATAACTCCTGCTCACCCCCTTGGTAGCTTGGCACGAGCAGTCAGGCCTATCCCGGAGGCAATGTGTAAAGCGTTTGCGCAACACGCACACAGCAACAACATACTAGGCACACCACAAAAGGAACTCCACACAAGGTTATATATAAAAATAGCCTTTGTATTCTCATAACACATTAGAATAGCAATCACATAATATACATGGTGCCACCTGGCACTAGAAAATATCTACAAGGGATTATGTACACCTGACAGGGCCAACTGGACCACTGTCAGTACCATCACAAAGTGAACTTAGTAAATGTAGGACATATCATAAACGTACAACCAGTAATCACTGGCAAACACTGTACTCAGCATCATCCTGTAACATAAACCATATTATGCACAGTATCACATTTAGGCATGAAATACATTCTGCGCCAACCTCACCAGCATAAACCCATTATGCAATAACCTCATAAGTCTAAACGCATTAGACAATAACCTCCTAAGCATAACTCACATTAGGGGCATAACTCACAGTAGAGGCTAACCTCACAAGCATAAACCACAGTATGCAAATAACCTCATACATAAACCACAGTTAGAGGCATAAAACAGGGTGCGTAAATCATAGTACATGAATCACATTTCCTAGCACCACACAAATCACAGTAGGGCCTGGCGCCCTATTAACCTCACAGTCCCCCTGGCCACCTGGCCTTCTCCAAGGGGCTCAAATGCCCTATGTCCTAAAGTCAGGGCGCTGCCAAGGCAGCGGAATCCAAAGTGCGCTATTGCGCTGGGACAGAGGAGTGCATCTCACTCCTATCTTACTAAAAAATGCCCCCAAAGAACTGTGGCCTAAACGTGGCAGCTGACGCTACTTGCCGTGCAGCTGTGAATCAAATAAAGGCCCTGGCACCACGGTGCCCTCTCTTGTCCCACTCAGGGACTTCTAAAACCCATGGGCCAAACGTTGCAGTTGAGCGTACATCAAAGGGGCCCTGGCACGATTGTGCCCTCGGGGCCTCCACTGGGGACTCTCTGAAGAAACTGCCCCCATCGTGGCAGCTGCCTGCGTTCTCGCAGGACAGCTGGGATCCACCATCAAACCACGGCCACGGGGCTTTTTAATAAACTTCACGCTGGCACTCACAGTGCCTGAGGAGCCCCGTTCTGGGGCTCTGTAAACGAAATGGCCCCCCCAAGCCCCCTCGGGGACTTCGCAACACAATGTGGCCACGTTGGAGCGGCCCACTGTCAAGCGGGGCCGCTCAGCAGATCGGCACCTGTGCCTCGATCTCGCCTCCCCCCAGCCGTCTCAACTCACCGGCTCTCTGCTGGGACTGGGGCGGGCACCGGCAGTGTGCGTGGATCGGCCCTGCTCCCGGGGCCTCTCCTCTCCGCATGCGGGGCTCTCCTGGCTTCACCCGGGCCCCCTCCTGGGACCCGGGACTTGGGTGTGGAGCCCGCAAGACTCCAGACTATCTCCGGTGCACGTCCCAGCGCGGGTTGGGCTCCTGCCTAGGTCTTGGAATGCGGCACTTCTCCCACTCCTCTTCTCACTTCACCCGGGCCCCCTCCTGGGCCCCGGGACTTCTCTGGGCACATGCAGGGCTCCCACCGGCACACGGGAGCCCTGCTCGAGCAGACGCTGCCTTCACCTTGGCTCTTCCGCTTCCGTCCGTCAGGCCCTGCCCACACCCAGGCGGGCCGCGGATCGCGGCGGAGATCCTCTTCTTTTGGCGGCACTGAGGGGTAGGCTCCCTCGTAAAAGGCAGCATAAGCGGGGTCGGCACCCGCAATTCAGGCATCACGGGGGAATCCCTCACACCTGGATTCCCTCTCCCAGGGCTGCAGCGCCGCGCTGCGAAGCCCGCGCTCTCTCCCTTTGGGGAATAATTAAAATATAGCGCTCACAAGGCGCTAGCTGCACAAAGTCCTGAAGGATAAAAAAAACGAAGCAAAAGGTCCCTGGGGCATAGCTGGGCGCAGGGAGGCAGCCCGCATGGCAGTTCCTCCTGGGCCCCAGCAGCAGCACGCCCCAGCAGGATCAGGAACAGCACTGAACTGAACAACTTCATGGGGTCACAGCCCCTATATTTATACCAACATTCTCTTTGTCTGTAGTGCAGGGCATGGGGGAACCAGATGCAACTGGTTCAGGGGGGATTTGGAGCACTTTGTTTTGCAAGCTCCTCTTCCCCTTTGTCAGGTGGGGGCTAGGTGATCAGACACACCACAGGGGGCGGAGCCAGCATTGTACAGGGCAGGCACACTCCTATTCAGAGTCAGGGGATTACTCCTCCCACTACTCCCAGCACAGAGGTCCTATTCAGCCCAGCGCTGACTCACCCTGCCCCTCCTGGAGCCACCCACACCTCCCAGCCCCTGTCACTCACAAGCCAGACATGCAATTCACATCAGGTAGGCAGACACATAGCGCACAGAAATGCCAACTTCTAAAAGTGGCATTTCCCCCACAGTCATAATAAATCTGCGCACACCATTGCGCAGCATTTATTCTCACAATTTCATACATACTAAACTCGACCACTCTGCTCCTCCCATACCATGAATTACCACTGACACACACTGATCAGGGAATCCCCAATGCATTCCTATGGGAGGGCAGGCCAATCTCACCCATGTACACAGAGAGCGCATGCACTTTCCACTGGACCACAGTGCGAAAGTGCCCAGAGGCCTAAAACCACCACCACCAGGTCAAAGAAAAGGCAAAAAGTTTAGGGGTGAACCTGCCAAAAAGGGCCAAGTCCAACACTTGTGTTATGTTTTCTTTTCATTACTGTTTGTATGCTGCATAAATACATTAAATGTTGCCTCTAAGTTAAGTCTGACTTCTCTCTTTGGCCAAGCTACCAGAGAGTTAAGCACAGGTTAATTTAGTGATTTTTGTTGGTTACTTTGACAGGGATTGTGGCAATTGTTTGAGCGGAGCTAACACTCCACTCAACCAACAACCCAATTTCTCACACTGAGTAAAAGTTATTCTATATTCTACGTTCTGTTTCATTTATTCATTAGCCACCATCATTATATCAATACCAAAATGGTGAAAGTTTGAGCTAGAAACACAAAAGGGGAGAGAGGGTCCAAGGGAAGTTTAAAGACCGGCGAGGACAGGTTCCCCAAACATTAATGCAAAACACAAAGAATCCTCGGGTCTGGAGTGCTGGGACAGCACCTAAAGAGACAGCAGCTGAGATATCTTGTCGCTAGTGGGGGAGTCCTTTAATTAGGACGAAATCCCATCACCCACCAAGGTGGCATGCTTCATCATCTGGGATTCTCCTCTTGGCGGAGACCTCTAGCTCCGCCAAGGGCTACAACCCCCTCACTGTGAGGGAGGAGCTCAGGGATGTTTTAGTTTCCTACTCTATGAAGGATTACTAAATCCTAGAGATGTGAAGCTATAGACTGGTTGGATAGTGGGCGCAGTGCAGAGAAAAGAAACTCAAAATGTGAGGTAAGTGATGCTAAAACTAACTACTAGGAGTGAAAAAAACTTTATTGGCTCATTCCTAGTGTCAAGATTAAAAACAGTGTATCTGCAGTATGGAAATAATGGTTACTGCATGTGACAGATAAACCAGGTCAACATGTTTCGGCCCTACCGACCCAAAAAGGTGTCACGGCCTTCTTCAGGACCTTCAATCAATGTGCTACTGCGTTAGGTAATGAGGAAAACAGAAGATAAAACAAGTGAAACGTAATAAGAATAGATACAAAACCACTAATCCCACTTTTGGTGAACACGATTTACTGGTTTTACCTATAAAAAACACACAAGAGAAATCAAATGCATGTGTCTCAACCGAAATAGGTCAAAACAGTAGTGAGAGGACAGATTAGTGTGAGTGAGATGTCCTCATCAATGGCCTGCCAACTAAGTGCAGATGAAAAAAGCTTTAAAATGTGTCTTACCCGTTGGTTACTGATAAGAGGCCTCACCTCAGCCCTGCAACAGCTCAGTGGAGAGGCACCGCTCTGAAAAGAAGGATGTTTTACACGTGTCAGACCCATACAACAATATTAAGTCAGACACAACTCCAATCATGCATGCATATTGGAGAACAACGTTCACAGTATCAGCCTGTGCACCGAGGTGCCTGTGAGTCAGCTTTATGACGGTGGAGCGCATGCAAAATATGTATCTGTAACCTAATAGGCTAAATAGACTGTCAACGCACGTTGGTGATGTGCAAGTATATTAACCCCTTCCGTGCTCATGACGAGCTCAGCTCGTCATGCTGCGCGGTAGCGCTGTGCGCATGACGAGCTGAGCTCGTCACGACTCCACCCGCGATCGGAATGTCCCGCATACGAGCGGAATTCCGATCGCGGTCAAGGGGTTAAGAAAGGGGAGCGTGGCACACCTTTATGTTTACAAAATCATAGTGTTAAATGTAACTAGCTACTATGCAATTACTTAGGAATGCAGGCGTCTATGCGGCATATAATGGAGCAAGCTATATTGAAAAGCCAGGTAAAAGAAGAAAACATCATCGGAGTCAGATACATCTTAAATGCGGTGGCTCTGATCCGTATGAACACAGTATTGTCTTGTAAAATGACTCGCGTTGGTCAAAACCAAACCGTTTGCATGGTAGGCTGATGTGAGACCCAACGGCAATGCGAGTATTGAGACATGAGAGTGTGCTGTTACAAGTACAGATTCCGCTTCGGGGAGCGAGATTAAAACCAATATCTCCGTAGTGCGAGTCACGAAATATGAGATATTGCTGCCAGGCATTACGGCAACCAAGCGTGACTACAACAGGTAACTATAACAACCAGACTGACTGGCCGCACTGGCGGCTCACGTCCGTCAAACGCCAGCGTTGTAGCCCATGAGTATGTATTTAAATGAAAATTTTAATCAAAAGTTTGGCGGGCTGCTAAAAAGCGAAGTCAATCTCGGGCAAACACGAGGTGAGCGAATACAAAATCGAATGTGTGTATTCAATAAAGTGTAGGTACTCTGAAACATCTTAGGCGGGCTGTTTAAGAAGCGAAAAAGAGCTTCGACAAACTAGGCTGTTTGCGAAGTGAGATAAAGATTAGACATGTGGGAAGTTGTAACATCAACTAAATAGGCAGCTAGGGAGCTACGCTGGGGCAAGCGAGAGCAGGTGAAGCAAAACTCGGTTAGAGGTACACTCACGTGCCGCTGTGGCGGCTAGTCTCAATGGTATCTCAGCGTAGTATCCCTGTCTAAGAAGCCAAATAAAGCTTCGACAAACTGTAAAATCAACTAAGTAGGCAGCTAGGGAGCAACGCTGTGGCAAGCGAGAGCAGGTGAAGCAAAACTCGGTTATAGGTACACTCACACACCGTTGTGACGGCTAGCCTCAATAGTATCCCAGCGTTGTCACTCAATCAGATTGCATAAAATGTAGAGCATACGCGAACAACTCAAAAGATAGTGACAACTTGATTGGCAAAAGGCTTACCTGTCCGTCGGTACCCCGGGCGGTCAAAGAGCTGCGACCGGAGGTGACCGACGGCCATGGTGGCAGAGAATAAGTAAGCTACGCATTGACAGAGAGGGCGTGTGCGTTTAGAACATCCCATTGCGGCAGAGGCTCATGGGAATTGTAGTTCTACGGCCGAATATAGCTAAATTATTCTCGGAAGGTAAAGACAGACACACCAACCATGTCGGGGGCGTGCGACTAATTGTTATTAGAATGCACACAATTAAGAGTATTGAGTGCTGCGCAACAGCAGACAAAAACTTTTGTGCAAGGTACCAGCGCTGGCGTTATATGTGGAATGCCGTCCAGCCACCCTGCAAGATACCCATAAAGCCTGCAGTGCACCCATAATATGAGCTAGTTCAGCTTGTAGTGGCTAAACCATTATGTGAGTTTTCACAATCAATCATACAGTCATTATTGGCCGTCTCGGATGAAGTATATTTAGGTAACCAAAGTCAGATATAGAGTGTCCCCAGGACAATAACCAACTACACCCAGTCATTTAGGGCTTAGTGAGTGCAGGCCGGGGAATTTATTGTGCGGTCCAGGGTATGTCATCATTCAGACCCATAATGTCGCTGCGTAATTTGTGGACCCATTTCTGCTCCTTAATGAATATAAATTTTGTTATATCTGTGACATGGGCGTGAATGAAAGGCTGTTCCAGAACAGTCCAGTTTAGTTCGTCCGCTGTATGGTTAAGATCAAGGAAATGGTTGGTAAGTTTGGTAGATTGTTTCGTGCACCGAATGGTGCTTTTGTGTTCCAAGATCCTCAGCTTCACTTTGCGGGTTGTCATGCCCACATAGTGAAGTCCACATGGGCATGTGATCAAGTAGATAAGTTTGTCGCTGTTGCAGTTAGTATGGCGAACCAGAGACCAAGGTCTATCTGTGCCTATATCTACAGAGATGGTATGCTCAGTCTGAGGACAAACTGTGCATGTTCCACACGGGAAATGTCCCTTAACCGCTGGTAGACCCCATAAAGTGTCTTGAGTGAGGGGTTTCTTAGTTCTCAGTCTTGTGTGGACTAAGCTGTCCCTCAAATTGGTGCTCCTTCTGAAAGCAAAGCAAGGCTCTGGGATCGGTTCATTGCCTATATTGAGATCCTCCAGTTTCTTCGCACACTTCTCTGTATTCCGTTAGAGAGGGTGCTGAACGTGTTAACACACGTTATCCTTGACAACTCTTCTTTCTGAACCGGTAGCTCCATCAGGGCTTCCCTGTTGTTGTTAGCTGCCCTCTTCAGAGAGCGGCGAATGAGTCTCGTGGGCTAATGCTTCTTTTTGAGATGGGATGACAGTGTTTCAGCATGTTCATTGAACTTCTCTCTGGTGGAGCAATTCCTTCTGATGCGGAGGAATTGCCCATATGGCAAATTGTCACGGAGCGACTTGGGGTGGTAACTATTGTATGATAAGAGAGAGTTCCGTGCCATCGGTTTGAGGTAGAGCTCAGTACCAAGGCCTTCTTCAGTAGGAAAGATCCGTATATCTAAAAAGGGCAGGCTAGTCTTGCTAAACTCATAGGTGAATTTGAGGAACTCGTTCCTGGTATTAAGCCATTGATGGAAGTCGCAAATCGTCTCAGGTTCTCCTCTCCAGATGACGAACACGTCATCAATATAACGTTTCCAGGTGAGGATGTGATTTCTGTATGGATTGTTGTCTGTCAATATATGCTCCTATTCGAATACATGTTTTCACAAAAAAGTGCTCCCACGTCCTCGTAGGTCGAAGCACGCCCGCCCCGTAGAGGGACGGGAAGACCCCTATGATGAAGCATGACACTAAGGGATTCTTAGTGTGTGAGGGGTATTTTAAAAACACGTAGTGCTTTCCCATGATATCTCATGGATCACTAATACACCTTTTTCTAACCACTAAAAAACGATGATATATGGGCATCTCCCGCACAATCGGACGGAGGAAATGGTCGACAAAGGTAAAGACGGGTTCAAGAAGAGATCCAATACGGGAAATAATAGGTCGCCCAGGTGGGGGCCTTTGTACTTTATGTATTTTCGGCAAGATATAAAAATAAGGTATCACTGGGTTTGAGGTGGTAAGATAGCTTGTTTCTTGAGATGTAATCCAGCCTTCATCTTTTGCCTCTTCAGTGAGATTCGCAATCTCCTGCATGAGTCTGTTGGTCGGGTCCATTTTGAGTGGTCGATAGAAGCGTCTGTCTTCTAGCTGGCGCAGACATTCTGTGCGATATGATGATGTACTCATAATCACGATGGCGCCTCCCTTGTCCGTCGGTTTTACGGTGATGGACTCATCATCAGCCAATGTTTGCAAAGCCTTTTGTTCTTTCTTGGGAAGGTTCTGGAAATGATGTTTTTTAGGTTCACATAAGGCGGATACTTCTGTCAGTACCGCTTTCTCAAAGCTCAAACCCTGAGCAGGGACCAGGTGAGCTGGTGGATTGAAGGTTGAGCGATTTCTCAAACCGGTGTTAGAAGGCCCTGCTTCAGTGGGTTCGCTGGGTCTGTCCTTGAAGAAGAAGTACAGACGGATTTTTCAGAAAAATGGTGCTAGTTCGCGTTGTATTTGAAAGGAATCCCCTACACAAGTGGGAACAAATCCGAGTCCTCTATTGAGCACGGTCTCTTCTTCAGGGGTGAGCACCCGGTCACTCAAATTGACTACTAGATCATTTCGCTGCTGGTCCCTGGTTGCGGTGGTGGTTTCTTCTTGCTCCGTGTGTTCCTCGGGGAGGGTGGTGGGCTCCAGTATACTTGTGCTTGTTGGTTTCTTCTTCTGCCTCTTGAGCGTCCTCGGCCAGGCCCTAAATAAGGCTGGTTGTTGAAGAATTGGGGATGAGGCTGATATGGTAGAAGAGGTGGCTGGAATGTCGGGTTAGGATAACCCCAAGGAGTAGGAGGCCACCATTGTGCTTGTTGGGGACCCGGTGGACCACTCCTCCAATTGGTTCTGTTGTTGCGCCCCCGGCCTCTGTGTTGTGGTCCTGTGTTGGTATCTGAGTCTGAGTCGCTCGACCAATCATCACTACCTGAAGATGAATAGTTGGATTCATATCTTCATCGCTTGTTATTGAATTCTGGTGGAGAATAGTTGTCGCTAGTGTATGGGTATACTTTCTCAAATGAGAAGCGTGCCAGATCTTTTTTGAACTTGGTGATTTTTGTCGTGAGGATTGAGTCCTTGAATTCTTTGTTGGTCTTGTTTGTTTCTTCAGACTGTTTTTTATAAAGTGTCACCGAGATAACAGATTTGATCTGTGCCTCAAGAGTCTGGATCTCAATGAGAATTGTGTCAGCGATGCGTTTGGCCGTGCTAATTATTAAAATCAGCCAGTCCCTTGTGCATCGCCAGGCAATGAGAGAGCAATCTTTCATGAAAGTCTTATCTTCGAGGAATAGTCTGGGTATATTGGTCACTATCAGCCCCGTGGGAGCACAGTTCGCACGTAAGTACTCTGTCATTATTGCGCCATGTATTTGTGTGCGTGAGTGTGACCTTTTTAGGATCAGAAATTTAGCCCAGACGTCGCCTTGTGTTGTCGGTCCACTCTGGATCGTGTCAATAATACTAGGTGTTGTTATAATAGCCTGCGCAGTGGCTTCATCGAAAGCCAGGCCTTGTATTTCCGTCATGATAGCAGGTGTAGAAAGTACTGACTATACAATGGTGTAACCCTGAACAAATTTCCAGTGAGAGCTTGGAGAAAAATGCCCCTGTAGGTCAGAGACAGTAACTATGAAGGACCCGCAGCCGAGGCTGCTAAAGAACAGAAACACAAAAGGGGAGAGTGGGTCCAGGGGAAGTTTAAAGACCGGCGAGGACAGATTCCCCAAACATTAATGCAAAACACAAGGAATCCTCGGGTCTGGAGTGCTGGGACAGCACCTAAAGAGACAGCAGATATCTTGTCACTAGTGGGGTAGTCCTTTAGGACGAAATCCCATCACCCACCAAGGTGGCATGCTTCATCATCTGGGATTCTCCTCTTGGCGGAGACCCCTAGCTCCGCCAAGGGCTACAACCCGCTCACTGTGAGGCAGGAGCTCAGGGATGTTTTAGTTTCCTACTCTATGAAGGATTACTAAATCCTAGAGATGTGAAGCTATAGACTGGTTGGGTAGCGGGCGCAGTGCAGACAAAAGAAACTCAAAATGTGGTATTTTCAAACACAGAATATAAAAATAAGCTTCACTAAAAGATGTATTTTAATATTCTGAGCTCAGGCATACTAAATTCGTTTTTCTACCATGTTCCTGGGGTCAGTTAGGACTATAGAATGTAATAGTCAAACTGCCCATTCTAGCCTATGAGGAACAGGTAGCCTTACAGTAGTGAAAAACGAAATGGGGCATAATTCACTACCAGGACATGCTACACACACCAAGGCATGTCCTGCCTTACACATACAAGGCACCCTACCATAGGGGTGACTTACAGGATGCCAAGGGAAGGTTCAGGGGCTGGGAAGTGAGTGCACTTCACAGCCAAGATGGCAGTTCTGGACTGCACACAGACACTGCAGTGGCAGGTCTGAGACACACTTTACAAGCTGCTTCTGTGGGTGGCACACATCAGTGCTGCAGGCCCACCAGCAGCATTTGGTTTACCAGCCCTGGGCACACATAGGCCACACTACTAGGGACTAACAGGTAAACCAAATAAGCCAATCAGGGGTATACCAATTCACATAGACATATTTACACAGGGAGCATTGCGCTGTGACACTGAATGGCAGTGGCACAGCGCCCAGAGCATCTAACACCAGTAAAACAGAGGAGACAACAGCGAAAAATGGAAGGGAGACCCACGCCAATGGTGCCAGGTCTAACACACGTCCCCTCCAGCTGAAATGTGGGGAGAACTACCCATCCCCTTGGAAGTTCTCATCGCTAAGGCGGAAAAATCTGGACAGACCATCAGCATTGGCGTGTTCTGTACCAGGGCGGTGTTCCACCGTGAAGTCCATACCCTGTAGGGAAATGGACCACCTCAACAACTTGGGATTCTCACCCCTCATCTGCATCAGCCATCTGAGGGGCCTGTGGTCTGTCTGAACCCGGAAGTGAGTCCCAAACAGGTATGGTCTCAGCTTCTTCAGTGCCCAGACCACAGCAAATGCCTCACGCTCAATTGCACTCCACCTCTGTTCCCGTGGAAGTAACCTCCTACTGATGAAGGCTACAGGTTGGTCTAGTCCCTCCTCATTTATCTGGGACAGAACGGCCCCTACCCCATGCTCTGAAGCGTCTGTCTGGACAACAAATTCCTTAGCAAAATTGGGCGCCTGGAGTACGGGTGCTGTACACATAGCAGTTTTGAGGGCATCAAAGGCTTTCTGACAGGTGTCAGTCCAGTTCACAATCTTTGGCCGCTTCTTGGAAGTCAGCTCAGTCAAGGGTGCAACAATGTTGCCATACCCCTTGACAAACCTCCTGTAATAACCCGTGAGTCCTAAGAAGGCCCTCACCTGGGTCTGGGTCCTTGGGGGCTCCCAAGCCAGGATGGTTTCAATCTTGGGCTGCAGGGGCGCCACCTGGCCGCTCCCCACCTGGTGTCCCAAGTACACCACAGAACCCTGCCCAATCTGGCACTTACTGGCCTTGATTGTGAGGCCTGCTCTGCGCAGCGCCATCAACACTTCCCAGAGGTGGCGCAAGTGGTCCTCCCAGGAGGAACTAAACACTGCAATGTCATCCAGGTAGGCGGCACTGAAAGCCTCCAGCCCAACCAACACCTGGTTGACCAATCTCTGGAAGGTGGCAGGGGCATTCTTCATCCCAAAGGGCATCACACGGAACTGGTAGTGCCCATCTGGTGTGGGGAATGCTGACCTCTCCTTCGCCCCATCAGTTAAGGCGATCTGCCAGTACCCAGACGTCAGATCAAACGTGCTGAGGTACCGGGCAGCCCCTAACCGGTCTATGAGCTCATCAGCTCTGGGGATGGGGTGCGCGTCGGTCTTGGTGACCAAATTGAGACCTCGGTAGTCCACACAGAACCTAAGTTCAGGAGTGGCACCAGGCGTCGCAGCTTTTGGTACCAAGACCACGGGGCTGGACCAGGGGCTGCTAGAGGACTCAACCACCCCTAGGGCGAACATTTTGGAGACCTCCTCCTTAATGCAAGCCCTGACCCTGTCAGTTACCCTGTAAGCCTTGTGCTTGACAGGAGAACTGTCCCCGGTATCCACCTCATGGACGCACCAATCAGTGACACCAGGTACCAGGGAGAACAAATCAGAAAATTGCCCCAACAGGTGGTGACAATCTCTCTGCTGCTCAGGGGTCAGTGTGGTGGAGAGGATCACACCCTCCACTGACCCATCCTTCTCTTCTGCACACAGGAGGTCAGGGAGAGGCTCACTCTCCTCCTCAACCCCATCATCTGTGGCAAGAAGCATGCCCACTTCAGACCTCTCAAAGTGGGGCTTTAGGCGGTTCACATGCAGGACCCGCAAGGGGTTCCTGGGAGACTGAAAGTCCACCAAGTAGGTAACTGGACTTTTGCGCTCCACCACCTCAAAGGGACCGGCCCACTTATCTTGGAGCGCACAAGGCTCCACTGGGGCCAGTACCCAAACCTTCTGACCAGGTTGAAATTCGACCAGAGTGGCATTCTGGTCGTGCCAACGTTTCATTTCTTCTTGGCTGGCTTCCAGATTTGCCTCAGCAATTTTTCTGAAACGCCGAGTCTGGTTCCTGAAGGCCAACATGTAGCTAAATACATCTTGGGGAGGTTTCCTGGGAGATTGCTCCCAGCCTTCCTTGACCAGACTCAGAGGTCCTCTAACCGGGTGGCCATAGAGGAGTTCAAAGGGACTGAACCCTAAGGACTTCTGTGGCACCTCACGGTAGGCAAACAACAGGCATGGCAAGAGGACGTCCCACTTACGCCTCAGGGGCTCTTCTAGGCCCATGATCATGCCCTTCAAGGTCCGGTTGAACCTTTCAACCAGACCATTACCTTGGGGGTGGTAAGGAGTGGTGAACTTATACGTTACCCCACACTCCTTCCACAGAGACTTCATGTACTGGGAGATGAAGTTGGTCCCCCTGTCAGACACCACCTCTCTGGGGAATCCCACACGGGAGAAAATCCCCATCAGTGCACGTCCCACCACGGGGGCCGTCACTGTCCTGAGCGGGATGGCTTCAGGGTACCGGGTGGCATGGTCCACCAAGACCAGGATGAACCTGTTGCCCATGGCTGTCTTGGGGTCCAGAGGCCCCACAATGTCAATGCCCACTCGCTCGAATGGGGTACTCACAACTGGAAAGGGCTGGAGTGGGGCCTTGATCTTCCCCCCACTCTTTCCACTTGCCTGGCAAGTCTCACAGGTCCTGCAATGAGAGACTGAACTCTTGTGCATCTGGGGCCAATAAAAGTGGGCGGCCAGCCTCTCAAAGGTCTTGGTCTGCCCCAGATGTCCTGCCAATGGAATGTCATGAGCCAACCCCAGTAGGAAGGTTCTGAAGCACTCGGGTACCACCAGCACACGGGCTGACCCTGGCTCAGCAACCTTAGGCTCACTATACAGGAGACTGTTCTCCCAATAAACCAGACATGTCACCTTCTGCCTGGGCTGCAGCCTGTCGCCGCATACCCTCAAGAGAGGGGCAAACTCTCTGCTGCTCACAAAATTCCTCCCTGGTGGGTCCCCCTTCCTGCTGCCAATGGGTGAGCTCAGGCAGGTCCCCCAGTTCGGTGATCTGCTCCCCGGTAGGCTCCAGGGCATCCCCCTCAGGGTCTGCTCCTTCCTGGGCCGTGGGAACCAAGGGGGCCGGCTTCCCGCGCCCCTGCCCCTTCTCTCTAAGGCAGGGATCTGGGCCCTACTCTCAGGCTCCAGATCCTTCTCAACACCCTCCTTGGCTGCCATGGACCGAGTGGTAGCACACGCCCACTCAGGCAGACCCAACATCTCTAAGTGAGCCTTCCTCTCCACCGTAGCCCACGGGGAGTCCTCTAAATCATTGCCCAGCAGACAGTCTACAGGCATGGCGGGCTTCACAGCTACCTGAAGAGTTCCTGAGACCCCCCCCCCACTCAAAGGGAACCTGAGCCACCTCACATTGGCTCTCTGAGTTGTCTGCGGACACTACTGGGTAGAATGCATGGGGGACAACCTGCTCTTTGGACACCAACCGGGAGCTGACAGCAGTTACACTGGCCCCTGTGTCTCTTAGAGCCTCCACCCTATAGCCATTGATGGTCACCCACTGCCTGTATTTTTTAGTGTTAGCAGGCAGTGCAGGCTTGGGGACCATTTCAAAGTCCCCTAATGAGACAAGGGTCAATTCTACGGGATCCCACCCCTCTTGGGCACCCATCTCCTCCTCTCCCAGGGCTACACTAGCAATCTGGCGGGGTGGTGCACGGGGGTGCACTGGCCCCCTTTGGGGGCACTGGGGATCAAAATATCTGTGGCCCACTTGACCACAGTTGTAACACGTGGGGGCCCCCTGGGAACAGGCCTACCTGTTGGAGGCCCGGTCCTCCTTTCTTGGGGGGCTGGGACACCACTGCTTGGTTCCCTGGGGGATTACTTTGGGGCCCTCGGTGGAACTCCCTCTGTTGACCCTTGTCCCCCCACTCCTCTGCTGGGGACCCTGCCCACCTTTGGCGACGTCTCCCACTGGACCCTTGCGGACCCGGGTGCTCACCCAGCGGTCCGCCTCCTCAGAAAGCTTTCTAGGGTTAGTCAGCTTGCAATCAATTAGGTGCTGGCGTAGCTCAGGAAAACAATTACTAGATAAATGCTCCCATGCAATCAAATCATAAAACTGTGCAAAAGTTTCTACTTTGCTACCTTTTACCCAGCGTTCCATGGCTCTGCAAAAAAAGGACACATATTCAACCCACGTGGTACCCTCTAGCTTCTTACAGACCCTAAACCTCTGTCTATACATCTCAGGGGTCAAACCATAGCGGGTCATCAACGCTTCCTTCATGTGGGCATAAACCATCCTACTTTCTGGGGGCAGGTCCAACAAGGTATCCCTCCCCTCACTCACAAAGCGTCCCCACAACCCCGCTCCCCAATCCTTCTCAGGGACCCGGTGGGACACCATGGCTAATTCATAAGCGGCAAACCATTGCCCAATATCTTCACTTTTGTGGAAATCTTTAATAACCTCCTTGGGTATATACACCCTACTGTCAGGGTTCACTACAGGTACGCTGCCACCAGAGGGGGAGATTTCCATGCTCTTAGCTTTAATCTCCAACTCCCTCAATACTCTCTCATGCTCAAGCTTCATCCTCATAATCTCAATTTCTAACTTCTTGTTCTCTAGGTCCCGGTGACCATCCATTTTAAGCTTAGCCATCTCCATATTATGCCGCCTATCTCTCTCCCTGTCCTCCAGCTCTTCTGGGGACAGACCCTTAGCGGACACACTAGAGCCCGGGTTGGAAAGGGCTGGATCTCCTACTAATTCTACTACATCGCCCTGCTGCTCTCCTCCCTCCACAAGCTCTCCTAGATCCTTAGGGGCATCCCTGGCTTCTAGCCAGGCCTTCAGCGCCTTGTAATACTCCTCCCTTCTAGTGAGACCTGTGATAGGGACTGTGAATTGCTTGCAAAAATATTTGAGCTGCTTGGCATTGTAGGTTTCTATTTTCTCTTATTCCCAGGAGAGATCTTCTGAGGCATTGGATCTGGGCTTGCCCATTGTAGAAATAACTGGCAATATCAATAAAGGACAGAAGAAAACTTCTCAAAAAATGTAAGCGGGTGAAAAATCACCGTCAATATCAATCACAATATAGGATCCTAAAAACTCTCAGAAATGTGCGTGGGTGAAAAATCACCAGCAATATCAATCACAATAGGGGATCAAAAACTTTCAATAAAGGGGCGCGGGTGAAAAATCACCGGCAATATCAATCACAATATAGGATCCCAAAACTCTCAGAAATGTGCGCGGGTGAAAAATCACCGGCAATATCAATTACAATAGGGGATCAAAAACTTTCAATAAATGGGCGCGGGTGAAGAGCAATATCAATAAAGGACAGAAGAAAACTTCTCAAAAAATGTAAGCGGGTGAAAAATCACCGGCAATATCAATCACAATATAGGATCCTAAAAACTCTCAGAAATGTGCGTGGGTGAAAAATCACCAGCAATATCAATCACAATAGGGGATCAAAAACTTTCAATAAAGGGGCGCGGGTGAAAAATCACCGGCAATATCAATCACAATATAGGATCCCAAAACTCTCAGAAATGTGCGCGGGTGAAAAATCACCGGCAATATCAATTACAATAGGGGATCAAAAACTTTCAATAAATGGGCGCGGGTGAAGAATCACCGGCAATATCAATCACAATATAGGATCCCCAAAACTCTCAGAAAATGTGCGCGGGTGAAAAATCACCGGCAATATCAATCACAATATAGGAGCAAAAAAATTCTCAAAAAAAATGTATGCGGTACGTTATGGTCTGCACTCACTAGTAGTGTACACTATAATTACTGTATGCGATCATAAATGCAAGTCCAGATCCTCACCGCTGACCACCAATGTTAGAAATGGGGGTCTCTAGTTGGCAATGGCTGGCCACTGTCCAAGTAGGGACCCTTCTTCCTAAGTCAGAGTGAGAGGGCTACCCTCTTTAATACCCCTGCTCAACCCTGTGGTAACGTAGCACGAGCAGGTAGGCTTATCTAAGAGGCAGGGTGTGAAGCATTTATGATCATACACAGTAACACAGTGAGGAACACTACAAAGGGACACCACACAAGTAGTTATTATAAAAAATAAGTATCTTTATATAAAGGCAGATTTATCACAAGACCAATAACTGTAAAAGCCACACTACTGTCATAAATAGGAGTGCTGTTGAAGGGCTGTCAAAAATAGTTCAAAGGTTGCAAAAATAAGGTTCAAGTTCAAAGCAGTGGTCTCTGCGACCCTTTCTTTCACAAAGTACCTGGGTTTAGTAGCAAAACCAACAAAGTGTCGCAAATAAGCTGTAGCGATGATTCTCGGCACGCGAGGCCGGCGATGCGTTGAAATCCTTGCCGCAAGGGAGGATGATGCGCCGATCTGCGGGATGCGAGCGGAGACGATGCGACAAACTTCTGCACGCTGGACCGCCGATGCGATGACTTTCTTGCCGCGTGGGAGAAGTCGATGCGGTGATCCTGTTGCGCTGTGCGATCGTGTTGCGATGCGAAGACAAGACGCTCCGCGAGGGAGCGACGAAATTCGGTGCGATGCGATCAAAGTGGCGAACGCACGGCGTCCGCACTGCGATGTCTCGAAGCGATGATTTCTTTCAGGGTTGCGAGTGCGCGGCGACAGCAGCGCGATGATCTTTCCAGCGCGTCTCGGCTGCAGCGGCTCGCAAAGGGGCGTCAGCGATGGTTTCGGGTTGCGGGCCCTCGGCGGCAGTAGCGCGATGATTTTCCCAGCGCTCTCGACTGCAGCGGCCCGCAAAGATGCGTTAGCGTCGATTTCTTACCCTCTTTTCTCTGATGCAGACTAGAGGCCCTGGAACTCACAGGAGCCCCCTCAGCAGATAGCAGTCCTCGCAGTGAGGAAGCAGGAGGTTGGTGGTGGAGTCTGATGTGCCTGAGACTCCAGCAGGAGGCTAGCTCTTTTCCTAGCCCTTGGGTGATTGCTGTACAAAAATAAAAGTTCTCTCAAGAGTTCCTTTTCCTCTTCTTCAAGGTCCAGTGGTCACTGCTGCAGGCCAGTGCGAGAAACAACACACAGCACAGGGACAGTCACTTCCTGCAGATTCCTCCAGTGGCACGGACAGAGTTTCCTCTCCAGATCCAAAAGCAATACACAATGTAGGGGCTTGAGCACAGATATTTATACCCCAAAAGCCTTTGATCCTTGAAGCTACCAGTCACTGAACCTAGCCAGAACCAGTTCTGCTCAGGCCTGGAGCACTTTGTTTACCAGGCTGAATCCTTCCTTTCAGAAAGAGGGGTCTGCTAGCAGACACACAGTGGGAGGTGGAGCCAGCATTCACCTTGCCAGGCACAGCCCTATTCAGGTCAAGGAGCCACCCCTCCCCACACTCTAAATGCAGATCTCTCTATTCAACCCAGGTCTGACTCAGCCTGTCCTGTCCCTCTAAACCCAGACAGCCAATACACATAACGGCAGAGCACACTGGAAGGCTTAGGCAAGAAAATACCTACTTTCTAAAAGTGGTATTTTCAAACACAGAATATAAAAATAAACTTCACTAAAAGATGTATTTTAATATTCTGAGCTCAGGCATACTAAATTCGTTTTTCTACCAAGTTCCTGGGGTCAGTTAGGACTATAGAATGTAATAGTCAAACTGCCCATTCTAGCCTATGAGGAACAGGTAGCCTTACAGTAGTGAAAAACGAAATGGGGCATAATTCACTACCAGGACATGCTACACACACCAAGGCATGTCCTGCCTTACACATACAAGGCACCCTACCATAGGGGTGACTTACAGGATGCCAAGGGAAGGTTCAGGGGCTGGGAAGTGAGTGCACTTCACAGCCAAGATGGCAGTTCTGGACTGCACACAGACACTGCAGTGGCAGGTCTGAGACACACTTTACAAGCTGCTTCTGTGGGTGGCACACATCAGTGCTGCAGGCCCACCAGCAGCATTTGGTTTACCAGCCCTGGGCACACATAGGCCACACTACTAGGGACTAACAGGTAAACCAAATAAGCCAATCAGGGGTATACCAATTCACATAGACATATTTACACAGGGAGCATTCGCGCTGTGACACTGAATGGCAGTGGCACAGCGCCCAGAGCATCTAACACCAGTAAAACAGAGGAGACAAGAGCGAAAAATGGAAGGGAGACCCATGCCAATGGTGCCAGGTCTAACACCCACACTTATCCCAGTGATGGATTTACCAATACATACACCCAGAGGGCACCTTAGAGGTACACCCTGAAAATCTATCAGCCTCTGGTATACTTGCTGACTGGTCTCTGCCAGCCTGCCTCCCGAGACACTGTTCTGACCTCTTACGGTGAGAGCTTTTTGCTCTCAAGAGAACCAGAACAAAGGCCTGTCCCGGAAGAGGGTGTAACACCCCCTCCCACAGGAAAGACCTGCTGATTATTCTCCCTAGTTCGGCAAGCTTCAAAGAGCTGCCACCTTTGGATTGCGTATCTGGCTCCCCTCACAGACGAGGAAGACACCTTGGCACCTGGACTGGTGGGAAAATTAGCTAGTCAGGTAGGCATGTTACCTCCAGGCTAGTAGCACGCCTAGGGCAGCCTACAGATAGGTAGACACAATTTTTCAGAACTAGCCATCTTTGTGATGGCATACTTCGGAATTCAGGGACAGGGTTATGTCTACTTCCCAGAGAAAGGGGTCATATAGGAGGCGTTGTGACTGCAAGGGTCTGTAGCCCATTGGCTACTATCCTACACTCCCCTAAATTCAGTATTTAGGGGAGCCACTGGCACCAGAGAAGTAGATCCTAACTACTTAAGAAGAGAGTGGACACCGAAGAGCTGCAAAAGCAGAGAGGAGAGAAGAAGCAGCTGACCTGGTACAAACCCTGCCGACCTGTCTGCATTCCTTGTCGAAAACTGCACCAAAGTCGACTCATCCTGCAGCTGTTGACTCCAAAAACCTAGGAGGACTGCCTGCCTTAGATAAAGACCAAGAACTCCCATGAACAGCGGACCTGTTCTTCTTTACCCTGTAGGAATACCAAAGCAAGGATGCTGAGGCCTCCAGAACTTCCAAAACCCAACCCCTGAGGCCACCACTGCACCAGTAGTCCCCAGCCCGAGTTGAAATGGGCCAACGGTATCAAAAAGCTCCCCCAGCCCTCCAGAATTTGAATCCATCGTGGTTTCACCCCTCGTGGACTCCCCAACGTTGCCTTCAGCCTCTGCACGCACATAGCTGCCAAGGTTTCAGATTGCTATGTGTGACAATTTCATAATTTCAGTGTAATTATGAGTGACATTTCAACAACTATGAGTGACACTTTCTCGCAAGCAAAATCAAGCAATGAAAACAAAGGAAACATAAATATCAGAAGTAACAGACATGACGAGCGGCTCCCACCCATACACACATGTAGCCTGTGGTTAACTTTAAAGGTATTGGTAAGTTTTTCCGACCTCAACGTTATAAGCAACGGCCTTTACCTTTAACTGACTGTAGGATGTGACCAGCTGCAAAGAACTGTACTTTTCAATTCAACTTTAAACTTAAAATTATGAAGTCGCAAGCAGTAGCGCAGCACGTCAAAAAAGTTGGAACTGGGAAATCACTGCCTACACATTAACAATACATAACTCGGAATTCAGAATTAAAGCAGATGGAATATTTTAGCTGCTCTATCTTTGCCCGCAGCAACTGACAATCCAGGGGGGTTTCCGTTACACTCTCAAAGCCAACACCGGGTTCCCACTCATACATCAAAAACATCTGCTGAAAGAAAGTATTTCTTCGAACCCGTCCCTGTAGTAGCTGCACGCTTTTCCGACAGGGCTCGTTAAGCAGTGTAATTAAATAAATAGCGGAGCACTGCCCCCGGGGTCTGTGGTGCGGCCGCCCGTTATTATTAACGAGTTGCACGGCCCTCTCTACCCACGCACCAAGCACCTACCACGCAATCAAAAAACGGGTCCTCCAGAGAACTCACTGGTAACTTTCTTTTAAAGCAACTCCATCTGAAGAGCAGCAGGGCGTGACACGGGATAGGAGAAGGCCAGGGAACAGCAGCAGAGGGGATGCTGCAGAGGAAGGGAGAACGGCACAAGCACCACCCCCTGCGGCTCTTGCGTTCTACCACCGCCAAATTGCCAGGCAAACTTTACAGCAATGAAATTACAGCACGGCAGGTGTTACTTTAAGAAGACAAATACTGCCGCTCACTTACTAATGATTCAGGCGCCACGGCCCAGTGGGCTGGGATCAAGTTGCATGGCCAGGGTGGGATCCAATCGTCGTTACAACCACCGGCCGCGGTGATGACGATGAGCAGTTGGCTCTCAAACTAATCCCTTTCCCCCGCCCCCATCGCGTTTGACTCTCACCCCCCACTGACCTTAGCCTAATTAACTATAAAGCGTGATTGGCCGGGCACTGATTTTGACGTCAGTTATACTCGTGTATTGGGGCCGGAGGTGTCTAGCTTGGATACATTGTTGTAGACAGTGACAGAGCAGTACTCGCAGAGCTGCGAGCTGCCAGACCCTTAACCTGCCGGGAGCAGCGCGCAACGCGCTGCTGCTGCTCACAGAATTATGGCATAGTGCATTATAGCAGCGCTCTGCATTGACGACTGAGTAGCGCTATAATGCGTGACTAATGCATTTCAGTGCGGTAATGCGGATCACCACACTGAAATGCGTTAGACTAACGCCTTATGCGTGATACTTGGCAGGACTGCACGCAGGCCCCCTCGACTGCTCCTGGTAAGAAAACATGACGCCCAAAGTCGCCTGTGCCTCCGACGCTCCTGACCAGAGAAGAGGACCTAGGTGTCCCTACGTCCCCTAGCATCGCAAGATTTAAAACCGACCTGTTTGTTCAACTCAACTGGCCTTCCAGCCAGAGCTTCCAGCCTCTTTACGCAGTGACCAATCTCCATAGGAAACCTATAGGATCCCGATGCTGTTTTGCACCTCGCCGCCCTTGTGCCGCTGGTGGTGTACTGCTGGTGCTGCCTTGGACCCTGCCCACCACTCACCTTAACTCCTGAAGATTGGTCTTGTAAGAGGCTGTACTATACCTGTTTGCATAACTTGTTCTTGGGCATGGCATGGCTTACTTCCGCATTGCACTCCAAGGAATGGGGAAATTCCTAGTATAAGGAAAACACCAAATTCGCACGGACTGCAACAACTTGGTCTATTAGGGAGGGTTAAAACAAACAAACATAGAGGTACTAAAATGGCGACAATAAGTACTAAGTTCAGGCTAATAAGCTGGAACGTGGCAGGGTTTAAGTCGATCCTGACCAATAAAGAAGCTATGGAATCACTGAAGACAGGAGACATTTTATGTTTGCAGGAAACTTGGATGGAAACAGCCAATTACATCAAAGGCTATCAGGCGATCCATACAATGGCCTGCAAAAAAAACATCTTCGGAAGACCAAGTGGCGGGATCTCGATATTCGCAAAATTAAATCTGCAACTACAAATCGAGGAATGGCCCACGAACGCACCAGATGTCCAGATTATAACAATAAATGGGTTCGAGTAGAGGGCACTCCGTTCATACTTGGAGTAATTAACCTTTATGTCAATCCAAATAAAAAGGATAAAAATATAAACATCAGAAGGATCATTAGGTTAATTAGAGAATATCTCCACGAGAACCCAGGACATGAATGCATCATCGCTGGGGATTTTGACATAAGAGACCTATGTGGCCCTGAACAAAATCAGGAGGATCGCAGTCGTAATCTTATGGAAGCCTGTATCAATGAATTTAATCTGGGGTCTGCGAATAACGTAGGGCAGCTGAAAACGACCCCACAACCCACATTTAAAAACATCTCCACACTTGATTACATTTTCCTGAGTAAGAACTTGTTGAGGAGATGTGAAGAGTTTAAGGTTCTGCACACCCCCGGTAGTGATCACCAACCAATCTCTGTTCTTGTCAACACTAGCAGCATGATGCATGAGGAACACCTAACTGCAGGCAATATGCTCATTCTACAAAATGAAACAGCTCCAATTAAACGCATCAAATGGGGCCCCATAAGCCGGGCAAAGTATAATAAATGGAAGCAGAATACATGCATAACTGGTCCACAGAGCAGTTGGGCTGAAATTATGACCTCGCTATCTGATGCCTTGGCTTTAGGAAAGCAGCCTACTTATAATTACAAACATATTTCACAGGGGCAATTTAATTTCACTGACAACAAAATCTTCTTTGAGAGTAAAAAGAGATGCCGCTTGGCAGAGTCAAAGCACAGGAGGGAAAAGTCCACTCGGACGGAAAGACTATTAAAGATAGCAAGAAAAACGCATAAACAAATTGCCTGGCAATTGAAACAAACTAGCATAGAGGAAAAATGGAGAAATATCTATACATTACTAGCACCCAACAAAAGTAAGGAATTCTGGAGACATGTCATTGGTCTAAATGGGGGCCACCATACCCATAATGTTGTACCTGCTAATAAATGGGGTGCTCATGCTACCAGCCTATACGTTGATCAAAAAATATCCATGGCAAGCCCTGTCAAGGCAGAAGACAACCAATATGAAGAGAGCAATGTGGCGGATCCTTACCAAACAGAAAAGGAAATACTAACTATCCTTCAGGGCATTAGGAAGGATGGGGCACCAGGGCCCAATGGGCTGCCTGGATATATTTTCAGGGAAGATCGTGAATACTGGGCACCCCACATTCAGGGCTTATTCAATCATTGCTATAATATTTCTGCAGTTCCGGATTCATGGAAAGGCTCCATTCTACAACCCATTCACAAAAAGGGGGATGCCTCCGACCCGGGGAACTACAGATTGATTGCACTACTGGACGTGGAAGGAAAGGCATTTGCTAAAATGCTCTTGAAAGAGCTAGAGTCATGGATCACGAACAATCACGTAATCCCGCAATACCAGACTGGCTTTCGGCCGAACTCGTCGACCATGGACAACGCCATCTCACTTTCATATCTGGCAACTAAGGCAACTGGGCCCACCTCGCCTCCATTATATGCATGTTTTGTGGACTACAGTGCCGCCTTTGATGGTGTTGATCGAAATATACTGTGGGCAAAATTGGCTAAGTGGGGTATACCGAGGAAACTCCTTGCAGCCATCTTATCACTCTACACTGGCACCTGGGTGCGAGTTAAGCTCACTAGCTCATGTGCAACTGCCAAGATCTTCACGAACAGGGGGCTAGAACAGGGTTGTGTGATCGCCCCCACCCTGTTTAACCTATACACCGCAGACCTGGGAGAAGCACTGTTAAAAACTAACATCTTTCCTCCAAAATTGGGCCACCTCAGATTGTCTATAATGCAGTATGCGGACGATCTCGTCTTACTGGATCATACAAGAATAGGCATGAAAAGGGCATTAGAGACGCTACATAATTACAATATGGAAAACAAACTTATAGCTAATGCATCTAAGACAAAAGTGTTGATCTTTGGCCACAAGTTAAAAAAACTAACACTGGTATGGCAGCTGGGCCCTCTAAGGATAACCACGACCAATAAGTACACCTACCTGGGAGTACAATTTGCAGATACCTGCAGACCAGCACTGCAGGTTAAAGCACTGGAGGCAAAAGCAGCTAAGTTAACATACGGCTTGTGCAAATTACATCACAAGCTTGTAAGCCACTCGACGGAAGGGATCCGACGAGTAATGCAAGCCAAGCTAATGTCTACACTTAGCTATGGCCACCTTGTCTTCCCTGGTTCGTTGACCAAAAAATTGGAGGGCCTATACATAATGGCATATAGAAAAGTATTTAAGCTCCCATACACGACTAGGCGCTCACTGATCCGATTAGAGTTCAACATCACAGCAATGGACATTGAATGCAAAAAAGACATAGTCAAATTTCAACACAACTTGATTAATGCATGTCCGGGCACAATCAGGGCAGCGCTACAGGTGGTCTTTACAGATAACAATAGTCGCTGGGCGAGGTATTTCTTGATGGCCCAAAAAACACTGGGACTATCAATCGAACCCTCAATAGACATATCATTAACAAAGTGTAGTCTAAAGAACCTGCTAAAAAAGTGTGGCAAGAACATCTCGAGGCAACAAGACCGTGAACGGATTAGACCTGTTCTGGGTGCAGAAGGTCTTATTAATTCACATGAAACTACTGTATGCCAGCCCTATTTAAAAGCAGGTCTTGGAAGGCAAGCCCTACAAAATGTCATGAGGGTGAGGCTCTTAACTTTGCCAATACAAGACTATAGAGCCCACTGGAAAACCTGGTCGTCAAGTGGGTCCGGTTGTAGTCTGTGCCAACACCACACAGAATCCGCGGAACATGTAATTTGCTGTTGTCCAGCTTTGCTGTCCCCAAGGCGCTTGTATTTAAGAACCATGTTTGTACATCACGGCGTAAGAACATGTAAGGAGGCCTTAAGGCACATTTACACCACCATAGTCCCGATGGAACTGGCACTAATTGGGAAGTTTTATGTAGTTGCTGGAATGTTCTTACGATCGGCCAGAGAAGTGACAGTTGAATAAATTATGTTTCAAGGACCACTGGCACTTGCAACTGCTTAGTATCGCATTTTTAATATTTTTACCGTCTATACTAACTTTTACTAGCAATAGGATGCCCTCCGCAGTTTTGCATTTTTAGATGTTATGTATTGCATTTTAACCTTTTCTAACTTGTATTTTCTTCCGCTTTTGTAGAGGATTTTAATTAATCATACAATAAAGTTGTTGTTGTTGTATAAAAACTTGTTCTTCCTTCCATAGGATCACATTGCAGAACTTAGAAATTGCACTGTGTCCACTTTTTGAGCGGAAAAGAATAGATATTTAAAAATGTACTTTCCTGATCTATTTTTTCTCTGATGCCTAATCATATATCAAGATACTTGCTATTTTTATAAATTGGTGTGGATCTCCTTCTTGAGTTGTGTGTGTCATTTTTTTTTTTTTTAATTCTTTTTATTAAATAAATGCTCAGCAGCACAGAAACGTTCATACATTAAGACTATTCGACATTGCAAACAGGAAAACCCATCTCTACATGCTCACACAGTACAATAAATTTGAATATAAAAGCAGTGTAATTATTTCCAGCATCAGTGTCCCTACCTAGCACAGCCAGTCACTCAGATTCACGGCCGACCCACCCTATCATTTATCCAGTGGAGTCCTCAGTAGCTCCTGTATTCCACCCACCTGCTCCAGATCTTATCCCACATCTGTGGCCCGCCCAGGCTCTGAAACACCACTTTTTTGGCTGCACAACACCAGTCAAGATCTGTTTTCCTATCTTCAACTCGCTGGGGTCGGTCCGCTCCCCAGGTACTGGCTATATTCCTTTTCGCAACCATGGGTGCAAACATTAACCAGATCTTAGAATATTTCGGTCATGTTTCTTCCCCAGTCACACACAGAATATGCCAACTAGCCTCCAGTGGAATAGCCTGGCCTACCACCTCAAACATAACCTGTGTTGTCTCTCCTCAATATTTCTGGATTATCGGACAGGCCCACAGTATGTGGAAGAAGGAGCCCACTTCCTGACAGCCCCTAGCACAGTGATTAGTGTCACAGTGGCCCATTCGATGCATAAGGATCCTGCATCCTGGAGGTGTAGGAATTATGAAGGATACGAAGCTGCATAAGGCAGAAACCTGCCCTTATAGCTACCTCCCTGGGACTCTGTATTGCCTCCACCTAATCATTGTCCTCAGTATTCCCTCCCATGCCTCCCGCAAGGCGCCCAGTGGGCCTGGTGTGTCGTTCATAATCTTTCTGTATATCAAGGAGGTGACTTTATCTGGCATTGGGTCTAGCAAAAGCCTGTTTTCCAGGGGTGTGTATTCTGGTAATTGCTCACCCTCAGGGATATGAGCCCGTAAAACATGTCCCAGCTGCAAGTAACGGAACTTTTCTGTGTCGTGCATCTGGTATTCCTCTTTTAAATCCTCAAAAGAGATTACGACTTGCTCCTTCCAGACGTCTCCAAGGTGGTCTATCCCCAAGAGACCCCATTTATGGAATCCCTTCAAGCCACCCACTTCCCGCAGAAGATCACTGTCCCACAGTGGAGTCCTTTCCGTTAGTTTGCCCAGCCATCCAAGAAATTTAGAGGCTTGCCTCCATACGCAGGCAACTGTTTGTGTGTACGGTGGTAGCTGTCTCTCCATCCTTCTGTGATATAGCGCCTCAGGATATCCCCGTCATCCCATCAAGTGGCGATCGACTCTATAAGCAGGTTCCTCCCGTCACTCAAATACCCAGTCATTAATTGTGACCAGTTGAGCAGCCCAGTAATACTTTCTAATGTTGGGAATTGCCAGACCCCCATCGAATACTCCCTCTGTAGTTTGTGGAGGGCTATCCTGGAACTACCACCATCCCATAGGAGCTGTCTTAATTCACTGTCCACTTCATGAAAGAAGTCAGTCTGTATTTTGTAGGGAGTGTACTATAAGACGTACAGTAAACGTGGCAGTGTCATAATTTTAAACAGAGCGGCCCTTCTCATTAGGGTAATCGGTAATTGTCCCCAGTGTGTCACATCTCTTCGCAACCTGGCCAGTTGCTGGAGTAGGTTATCCTACAGGAACTCAGCACAATTCCTAGATATCACTATACCCAGGTATTTAAATGTATCCGTTATTGAGAGGGATTGTCTACTAGTCGGAAGGGGTGGGATGGTTCCCGCCAGAAGGAACAGGAGGGATTTAGCCCAGTTAATTTGGTACCCAGAGTAACTACTAAATAATTGAAATCTGTGGAGTAGCTGGTTGACAGTGAAGCAGAGAAGTGTGGCATATAGGTGTGTGTCATTTATTGATCATTTTGTGTATTTGCAGATGTCTTTCACTCCTCTGTGTTAAGCCTAAGGCAGCTCGACCACACTACCCCCTAACAGAGCACTTTAGCATTGCCATAGCAAGCCCCTGTCCACTCATAAGGGAACCCCTGGACTCTTTACACAGTATATCAGATTTTTGATATATCACATTGTTAGACCTGTCAGCCCTAGGGTGGTCTTGCCCTGTTTTTTTCCCTTTTGCGCCTCATTTTTGCCACCATATTTTTACTGGACCTAGGTCTCCGGGCGCCTTGCCACTGCTGGTCAGTGCTGAGGTGCAGGTGCTCTCTCACTAAAGATGGCTGCCACAGGCCCCTGCTACTGCAGAAGGGCCTTACACACATACACGCTAGTAGCCAGAGTCAGGCTGGGACAGAGGGATACAGTATCCATCCCGTCCCCGCCTCTGGGCCACATAGCTAGATAGGTGGAATGTTCCAGAACCTTCCGGGCTGTGGGAGGAGTTAAGTTTTGCCGCCTTTAGGAGGGTCACCTGACCTAGGGGTATAAGAGGCTTGGAGGGAAAACCTTTTAGTCAGTTAGGTTGAGGCACCGCTGATCCTGGGAGAACCTGCGCCGGAGTATAGGCTTTAGGGCCTAGGGGAGACCTACACTACTGCTGCTGACAGGGCTGAGGCCCTGCTGAAGTAAGATAGCTGAGGAACGCCCACCACCCACTGACCTTGCCCAGTGTGAGGGGACCCAGGGAACCACCTTCAGCGTGCTGGGAGGAACATCAAGCAACCCCAGAACCACCAACTCACAAACCCCCTCATAAGAAGAAGAACTTTCTGACAAGAAACGTTTGTCACGGACATTATACTAAGCCACTTCTCAGAAGAAGCTCATGACAAGATTCTGAAACCAAGTGTAACTGGAACCCATAACCTGACAGCCAGTCAACCCAGGCTGAATCTTCAACTGGGGATCACGAGGTAAAGCGCTGTGCCCTAAGCGCTAGACCTTCACCCCCTATCCATCCCTGCCTGCAGCTGGACTGTCCCCACGAACCCTTCCCACGCAGCCCTGCTCATAGGCTGCCAGCGCGCTCCGCGCTGTATCTCTCCTGAAAGGAAGTTGCCCCCTAGCCACTAACCTCGTGGCTACTCTCTGCTGGTGCGGCCGCCGCCGCGTGAGGAGCGCTGTGAAGACAGCCGGGGCCCTCTGAGTTTACAGTGGTGAGGTGCGCCGTCCGCGCCCTCACCGAAGCCTGCAGGATCACCCTCGAGACCACCGCTGTGGCCCTGGTATCTGTACCCCGTGGTAGGGGCGACGACGTGCTGCCCGCGCTGTGGGCGCGGTGAAGGAATCGCCCGGAGGGGCTCCACTGCCAGCGGGAGCCCCCGGATCATCCCCGCGGCCGCTGCTGTCCGGGCCGGAGAAAAGAAGGCCGCGCGGAACTGAGGCAGAGGGAAGCGGGAGGCGTTGCCCGGCAACGCGAGGAGCCGCCGCGTCAGGGGACCCGCCCCCGAAAAGGCCGCGACGGGATTGGTCCCTGCCGGAGCCAGAGAGGAACGACGCCGGAGGGGCTCCACTGCCAGCGGGAGCCCCGGAAGATCTCCAAGGTCGCGCAGGGATTGGGCGGCGTCCTCGGCCCGCCCCCCAGCGCGTACGGAGGTAGGAGGAACTCCGTGTGCAGCAGAGGGAAGCGGGAAGCCGTCTGGGAAGGACTGCCGGCTCCCGCTCCTTTCCCCTCTAACACCGCTGACTCCACGGGGGCCGGAGGAGAGCAATACCGGCCCCCAACGACCCGACGCCAGTGCAAGGCCCCTTAGCCCAGTCTGGGCTCACAAAACCACCACAACAGCAGGTGAGCCCGGGAGGCCCCTAGGGTTCCTGAGAACGCCCCTGGGGGCCGGGGGCCAGCATTCCCTGGGGAACTAACGAGGAAAAGCCCTCATTAACATTTTGTGCAAGGCGAGGCCCCGGTGAGGAGAGGGCCAAGCCTGATTTAACCCTTACCTCCCCTGTTAGACACAGGAATCCTAAATTATAGGGAAGCCCCAGTTTAACGGACATGTTGAGGGGTTCCCTCTAGTATTTCCCGCAGCCTACTGTTGCGCCTGCTGTACGTATTGCCTAGGCCTGATGCCACTACCTATAAGGAAATGTCCCTACCTGAAGGGAAGTTAATTCATTGAAGTGAACTCACGTGTACCCTGCCCAGAGTTGAAGTGTTTTTATGTTGCAGGTGTACCGGATTGGCGACGCCCTTTGTAATGCCTATGGGGGTGCCTAGACAACTGCAGGCCCTGTTTAGGATGTAACGTAAAGTGCCTAGTTACTCCCCATTTAATATTCATGAAGTGAATTGTATGTTTTAGGCCATATTTTATTACTGCACCCTGGGATCGTTATAGGGGCTGTGATTAGGATATGATTCTACACTGTTGATGGTATTTTTAAGAAGGATGTGCACCAGTTGAATAACGTAATGATTTGCAATGTAAAGGAAGTAATATGCCTCATCTGATGCACCCTTGAGTTACATAAAAGAACTTGATTTTAATTACGCAAGCCTGGTGTGGTGTCCTGTTATTGCTTCGCATTTCTGAGTCAAAGTAAGAGTGTGCTGCACAACTGCCTTACACATTGCCTTCGCGTGCCTTCCCCGCTTTGCGCCATGCTACCGTAACGGACTCGGTAACCCCGTTTCCAACATTGGTGTTCAGCGGTGGGATAAGGACTGGTGTTTGTGCAGCACCCTACAGTGACTCAGTGTGCGCCGCAATTAGACACCTGGTGAAATGCAAGTACTAGGAACTCTTTTGTGATTGCCGATTGTGTTAGTCCTGCGTAAGACCTGCTACCTACAATTTAGAACCCCTTCCTTAAATTGTCTGGGACCCCACCTAGGAGGATGGAGTTTGAGTTAGCCGACCTAGAGAGGTATACGGTGACACAGCTCAAGGAGTTCTGCCTAGAGAGGGGGTGGCCGTCAAGCGAGGCGCCAGGAAGGAGGTGCTTCAGAAAGCTTTGAGGGCATGGGTAATGAGCCCACCCGGGGGAAGAGGGGAGGAGGAGCAGAGGGAGGCAGACGACCCAGGAGAACTGAGCCTACTGAACATTGACGTCAGCGAGAATGTGTTGCCAGGAAGACGTTCCAGGGCAGGCAGTAGTGCGTCAGGGGGAGTTTGTCAGCAGAGGAATTCGAGGACAGGAGGGAGCAAAGGCAATTGACATTAGAGTTGGCTAGGATGGAAAGGGAGCGAGAGCAGGCAAGGCTAGCCATGGAGGAAAGGAGGCTTGCACATGAGCTTAGCCTGAAAGAACTAGAGCTCCGAGCCTTGCAGATGGAGATGGAAGGCAAAGGAAATGGTGGCAGCGTACCTGCTGGGGTTCCACAGGAGCCCAAATTTTATCTACCCAGGGAGGTGATAGCCAGCTTTAGTGTGGGTGATGACATCGACAAGTGGTTGGCGGCGTACGAGGTAGCTTTGGTGGCCCATAGAGTTCCTGAGAGCTACTGGGGGTGGTCTCTACAGGTACATACCTCCACCAGTAAGGGACACACTTTTAACTTTGGATAAGGGGGAGCAGACCAACTACCCTATCATGAAGGAGGCCCTGCTCAGGAAGTTTGGCCTCACCCCAGAGAAGTACCGCCAAAAGTTCCGCAACAGCCACAAGCTCAACACACAAAACTGGGTGGATTTTTATGATTATGCCCGGAAGGCATTGGAGGGTTGGGTGCGTGGCAGCAACATTGACAATTACACTGGGCTGTACGACCTGTTCTTGAGAGAGCACCTCCTCGAGAAATGTTTTCCGGAGCTGCGCCAGTACTTGGTGGACCGCAAGCTGACCAATCCAAGGGAGCTTGCAGAGGAGGCAGACACGTGGGTCAGCACTCGGGTGTCCCACAAGGGAGCCGGGGCGGATCCCCCGAAAGGTGGACAGGGGTTCCCCAGAAGAAAGAGGGGGGAGATAAAAAGAGGGAGTTCTTTAAAGGTCCCCAAAATAGACCGCCTGGGAGAGGGGTAGGTTCCCCACCCCAATCTGGATACCAGAAACCCACTTACCCTGACAGGAGTCAGCAGCCCAGAACTGTCCGGTGCTACGAGTGCGGGGAGGTTGGACACTACAAGGGGGATCCCCAGTGTCGCAAGAGAACCCCAGCCCCCACAGGAGGTAAGAGCCCCGGGGTGGCCAGTGTAGCGCTTGGGGAGGAGTTGTCCCTAGGTAGGGGAGGTGAGTGGACAGGCTTGACCTTAGTTTCCCTGGGGGATAGAGAGATCATCCCAAGGGTTCAGGTACCCGAGAACACTGCCAAGTATCGGCAGAGGGTCCTGGTGAACGGGGAGGAGGTGGAGGCTCTGAGGGACACAGGTGCCAGCATGACGATGGTGAGACGTCAGCTGGTGTCCCCAGAGCAGGTGATTCCTGAGGAGTTCCACCCGGTTGTGATGGCTGATAATAGCCTGGGTCATTACCCCGTGGCCCAAGTTCCCTTTGAGTGGGGAGGAGTGTCAGGTCTGATGAAGGTTGCGGTGAGCCCTGCCATGCCAGTTGACTGTCTGCTGGGCAACGACTTGGAACATACTGCCTGGAGAGAGGTAGAGTTCAATGCCCATGCTGAGATGTTGGGGTTACCAGGATGGACTTGCGTTATCACGCGGTCCATGGCTGCCCGACAAGGAACTCAGCCCGGGTTGGAGCCTGAAATCAATGGCCCAGCCCACTGCTGGACGAGGAGATGTCCGGGAGGAGACACCCGGTGAGATGGATGGGGAGCCCGCGGAGGTGACCCCGGAGTCCGCTGAGGTGGTTTGTTTTCCCGTGGGGACCTGCCGACCCCTGCAGAGTGGCAGGTGGAAGGAGGGCCTACCCGGGAAGAATTTTGCCGGGCACAGAGGGAGTGCCCTACGCTTGAAGGCATACGGCAACAGGCCGAAGCCCAAGCAGCTGGAACAGAGACTGGTAATTACCATGTCTACTGGGAGGATGGTCTCCTCTACAGTGAGCCTAAGGCTCCGGTGCATGGGTCCTCAAGGGCCGTGGTGGTCCCCCAATGCTACCGAGCCTTTCTGCTAGAGTTGGCACATGAGATACCACTAGCAGGACACCTGGGCCAGGACAAGACGTTTGCACGTTTGGTCCCACATTTTTACTGGCCCAGGATGCGCGTCACTTCTGACACGTTTTGCAAGACCTGCACCACTTGCCAAGCGAGCGGCAAGACAGGGACTAAGGTGAAGGTCCCTCTAGAACCTCTCCCAGTGGTCAATACCCCTTTGAGCGAGTAGGGATTGACATTGTCGGGCCGTTGGATCCGCCGACTTCTGCTGGGCATAGGATCATTTTGGTGCTAGTAGACCACGCCACCCGGTACCCAGAGGCAATCCCTCTGAGGACCATCACAGCACCGGTGGTGGCGCGGGCCCTCATGGGGATTTTTACCCGAGTGGGATTCCCCAAGGTCGTGGTGTCAGATAGGGGCACGAATTTCATGTCGGCCTACATGCAGGCCATGTGGAAGGAGTGTGGAGTGACCTACCGGTTCTCCACTCCTTACCACCCCCAGACGAACGGGCTCGTGGAGCGTTTTAACAAAACCTTGAAGGGGATGATCAGGAGCCTACCCGAGGACTTGAGAAGAAAGTGGGACGTCCTCTTACCCTGTCTGCTCTTCTCCTACCGAGAGGTGCCACAGAAGGGGGTCGGTTTCAGCCCCTTTGAGCTGCTCTATGGCCACCCCGCTCGGGGGCCCTCAGTCTTGTCAAAGAGGGGTGGGAGAAGTCTTCCTCGAAGCTTCCCCGTGATGTGGTCAGCTATATGCTGGCGTTCCGCAGCCAAGTGGCCAAGCTGTGGAAGGAGGCCTCGGACAACTTAGAGGCGAGTCAGGCCGTCATGAAGCAATGGTATGACCGGAACGCGCGGACGGTAGAGTTAGACGCTGGACAGAAGGTGTGGGTCATGGAGCCAGGAGAGCTTAGCGCCCTCCAGGACCGGTGGACTGGGCCGTTTGAGATCTTGGAGAGGAAAGGCCAGACCACGTATGTCGTCGATATGAAGACCCCCGTCAACCCCACAGGGTGTTCCACGTCAACCGCCTGAAGTCACACCAGGAGCGTTCCGAGCTCACTCTCTTGATGATAACAGATGGAAGTGAGGAGGAGGAGAGTGAGCCTCTGCCAGACCTTCTGGCGGCCCATGAGAAGGATGGTTCGGTAGAGGGAGTGGTCCTCGCCCCATCCTTGACCCCAGAGCAACAGAGGGACTGCCGCCAGGTCTTGGGGCAGTACGCCTCGTTGTTTTCCCTCACGCCTGGAATCACGCACCTGTGTACCCATGATGTGGACACAGGGGACAGTCCGCCAGTGAAGAACAAGTCTTACCGGCTGTCCGATAAGGTCAAGGCTAGTATCCAGGGTGAGGTTGTCAAGATGCTAGAACTGGGGGTGATTGAGCCTTCCAGTAGCCCTTGGGCTAGTCCGGTGGTGTTGGTGCCGAAAGCGGCCCCCGGGCACCACACCAGAACTTCGGTTCTGTGTGGATTACCGTGGACTCAACTCAGTCACCAAGACCGACGCTCACCCGATCCCTCGGGCGGATGAGCTCATTGACCGGCTGGGAACAGCCCGGTATCTGAGTACCATTGATCTAACGTCAGGCTATTGGCAGATCGCCATGGCGGAAGGAGCAAGGGAGAAGACTGCGTTCTCCACCCCCGAGGGCCACTTTCAATTTCAGGTGATGCCCTTCGGGTTGAAAAATGCTCCAGCCACTTTCCAGCGGTTGGTGAACCAGGTGCTGTCTGGCCTAGAGGCCTTCTCTGCTGCCTACCTGGATGACATAGCTGTCTTCAGTAGCAGCTGGGAGGACCATCTGCAGCATCTCCAGGAGGTGCTACAGGCTTTGCAACGGGCTGGTCTAACCATCAAGGCCAGCAAGTGCCAGATTGGACAGGGATCTGTCGTGTACCTGGGACATCTGGTGGGCGGAGGTAAGGTGCAACCCCTCCAAGCCAAGATTGAGACCATCATGGCCTGGGAGCCCCCAAGACCCAAACAGAGGTCCGAGCTTTTCTCGGCCTCACGGGATACTACCGCCGGTTCGTCAAGGGATATGGAACCATCGTGGGCCCATTGACGGAATTGACTTCAAAGAAGCAGCCACGCAGAGTCATCTGGACGGCTGCCTGCCAGGATGCCTTTGAGACCCTTAAACGTGCCATGTGCACCGCACCGGTGCTCAGGACTCCAGACTTTGGACGGGAATTTATCGTGCAGACAGACGCTTCTGAGCATGGCATAGGAGCTGTGCTCTCGCAGCTGAATGACGATGGCCAAGACCAGCCAGTGGCCTTCATCTCCCGAAGACTACTCCCCGGGAACAGAGGTGGAGTACCATCGAACGGGAAGCCTTTGCCGTGGTTTGGGCTGTAAAGAAGTTGAGGCCATATCTTTTTGGTTGTCACTTCTTGATCCAGACCGACCACAGACCCCTTCGCTGGCTCATGCAAATGAGAGGCGAAAACCCCAAATTGTTGAGGTGGTCCATTTCCTCCAGGGGATGGACTTTCGGGTGGAACATCGACCCGGTGTAGACCACGCCAACGCTGACGGTCTCTCCCGGTTTTTCCGCCTTAGCGAAGAGAACTCCCTAGAGGTTGGGAAGCTCTCCCCTCTTTCGGCTGGGGGACGCGTGTTAGACCTGTCAGCCCTAGGGTGGTCTTGCCCTGTTTTTTTCCCTTTTGCGCCTCATTTTTGCCACCATATTTTTACTGGACCTAGGTCTCCGGGCGCCTTGCCACTGCTGGTCAGTGCTGAGGTGCAGGTGCTCTCTCACTAAAGATGGCTGCCACAGGCCCCTGCTACTGCAGAAGGGCCTTACACACATACACGCTAGTAGCCAGAGTCAGGCTGGGACAGAGGGATACAGTATCCATCCCGTCCCCGCCTCTGGGCCACATAGCTAGATAGGTGGAATGTTCCAGAACCTTCCGGGCTGTGGGAGGAGTTAAGTTTTGCCGCCTTTAGGAGGGTCACCTGACCTAGGGGTATAAGAGGCTTGGAGGGAAAACCTTTTAGTCAGTTAGGTTGAGGCACCGCTGATCCTGGGAGAACCTGCGCCGGAGTATAGGCTTTAGGGCCTAGGGGGGAGACCTACACTACTGCTGCTGACAGGGCTGAGGCCCTGCTGAAGTAAGATAGCTGAGGAACGCCCACCACCCACTGACCTTGCCCAGTGTGAGGGGACCCAGGGAACCACCTTCAGCATGCTGGGAGGAACATCAAGCAACCCCAGAACCACCAACTCACAAAACCCCCCCCCCACCCTCATAAGAAGAAGAACTTTCTGACAAGAAACGTTTGTCACGGACATTATACTAAGCCACTTCTCAGAAGAAGCTCATGACAAGATTCTGAAACCAAGTGTAACTGGAACCCATAACCTGACAGCCAGTCAACCCAGGCTGAATCTTCAACTGGGGATCACGAGGTAAAGCGCCGTGCCCTAAGCGCTAGACCTTCACCCCCTATCCATCCCTGCCTGCAGCTGGACTGTCCCCACGAACCCTTCCCACGCAGCCCTGCTCATAGGCTGCCAGCGCGCTCCGCGCTGTATCTCTCCTGAAAGGAAGTTGCCCCCTAGCCACTAACCTCGTGGCTACTCTCTGCTGGTGCGGCCGTCGCCGCGTGAGGAGCGCTGTGAAGACAGCCGGGGCCCCTCTGAGTTTACAGTGGTGAGGTGCGCCGTCCGCGCCCTCACCGAAGCCTGCAGGATCACCCTCGAGACCACCGCTGTGGCCCTGGTATCTGTACCCCGTGGTAGGGGCGACGACGTGCTGCCCGCGCTGTGGGCGCGGTGAAGGAATCGCCCGGAGGGGCTCCACTGCCAGCGGGAGCCCCCGGATCATCCCCGCGGCCGCTGCTGTCCGGGCCGGAGAAAAGAAGGCCGCGCGGAACTGAGGCAGAGGGAAGCGGGAGGCGTTGCCCGGCAACGCGAGGAGCCGCCGCGTCAGGGGACCCGCCCCGAAAAGGCCGCGACGGGATTGGTCCCTGCCGGAGCCAGAGAGGAACGACGCCGGAGGGGCTCCACTGCCAGCGGGAGCCCCGGAAGATCTCCAAGGTCGCGCAGGGATTGGGCGGCGTCCTCGGCCCGCCCCCAGCGCGTACGGAGGTAGGAGGAACTCCGTGTGCAGCAGAGGGAAGCGGGAAGCCGTCTGGGAAGGACTGCCGGCTCCCGCTCCCTTTCCCCTCTAACACCGCTGACTCCACGGGGGCCGGAGGAGAGCAATACCGGCCCCCAACGACCCGACGCCAGTGCAAGGCCCCTTAGCCCAGTCTGGGCTCACAAAACCACCACAACAGCAGGTGAGCCCGGGAGGCCCCTAGGGTTCCTGAGAACGCCCCTGGGGGCCGGGGGCCAGCATTCCCTGGGGAACTAACGAGGGAAAAGCCCTCATTAACATTTTGTGCAAGGCGAGGCCCCGGTGAGGAGAGGGCCAAGCCTGATTTAACCCTTACCTCCCCTGTTAGACACAGGAATCCTAAATTATAGGGAAGCCCCAGTTTAACGGACATGTTGAGGGGTTCCCTCTAGTATTTCCCGCAGCCTACTGTTGCGCCTGCTGTACGTATTGCCTAGGCCTGATGCCACTACCTATAAGGAAATGTCCCTACCTGAAGGGAAGTTAATTCATTGAAGTGAACTCACGTGTACCCTGCCCAGAGTTGAAGTGTTTTTATGTTGCAGGTGTACCGGATTGGCGACGCCCTTTGTAATGCCTATGGGGGTGCCTAGACAACTGCAGGCCCTGTTTAGGATGTAACGTAAAGTGCCTAGTTACTCCCCATTTAATATTCATGAAGTGAATTGTATGTTTTAGGCCATATTTTATTACTGCACCCTGGGATCGTTATAGGGGCTGTGATTAGGAGATGATTCTACACTGTTGATGGTATTTTTAAGAAGGATGTGCACCAGTTGAATAACGTAATGATTTGCAATGTAAAGGAAGTAATATGCCTCATCTGATGCACCCTTGAGTTACATAAAAGAACTTGATTTTAATTACGCAAGCCTGGTGTGGTGTCCTGTTATTGCTTCGCATTTCTGAGTCAAAGTAAGAGTGTGCTGCACAACTGCCTTACACATTGCCTTCGCGTGCCTTCCCCGCTTTGCGCCATGCTACCGTAACGGACTCGGTAACCCCGTTTCCAACACACATAAAGTGCCAGCTTCCTACACCATGTGTCAACGATTCAATGCACTGGACTGCTATAGCGTGGAATGAATGATAGAAGCTCAATTGTTATAAATTGGGTCTGATCTGGGCTTAGAGGGAACTTCACTTTCCATGGACTCCCATTTCGTTTTTGCCTCCTTTGGAAGGTCTCCTTTTTAATGCCCTGTCCAAAGAATAATTCTTGCTCGAGGTCAGGAAAGCGTAGGAACGCTGAAAAATTGCTATGGTGAGAACGTTGTACTTCCTCTGACGCATAATAGAAAGGTGCTTTAATTCTGCATAGGGATGAAGTGTAACCTTGAATATCTGTATCTTCTTTAGCTGACAGAATTGGAATTGTTGGTTAACGACCGGATAATACGACTCGGAAGCATGATTGGATTCATTGTGCTGATACTGCATTGGAATGCTTGTATTCAGTATGCCATAACTCGAACACATCCCTGTTCTGAATCTTGCTGGATTTATAAGGAAAACCTTGAAGTGAGTAACTGAAGTATTCTTACTTTATAGAAAGTATCAGAAATGTACAGACTATATTTCACTAATAATCATAACGAGCAACAAATTATTGTTTTATTGTCATAGTATTGGAACAGTGACATTGTGCGCAGATGTCAGTGCCTCCTACATGGCTAGTATGATTAATTCCATTACAATCATTCCTTGTTGTGCTGATTTGCAATTTATGTATTCCTCAAATGAATCACTGTCTTTCACTATGACCCTTTTGAATTTCCCACGCATTTTTTTTGTTTATGTGTCTCTTTTTTAACATACTTTACAGATTTACCCTCCTTTCACTTGTTTTAAATCCAATTTGTGCATGATTTTAGTTTAAAAACATTTTTTTATTAATTGTTTTTGTCAATGTTTCAATTCACTTATCGATTGCTGCTTTAATCGGTGATCTTTATAAAAAGGAAACTGCATTTTTGTACTCAATAAAACACTTGTTTAAAATGCCTCATTAAGAGACACTTTTCAACTTAAAAACATAGTAAATTAAGAAAAAATAACATACTTTGGAAATGCCAATAGGTCTCGTATTTGTGACATTTAGAGCTATTGGCGGTGTAAATGGCAATGTCCTATACCCATGTGTTTTGGTTTAGAGTGGAGTGGATGTATGTGGTTTGGAGTGGAATTATGTGGTTTTGATTGGAATTGTTAGTTGCAGAATTGTGTGGAGTGGAATTGTGTGATGTGGAGTGGATGCATGAAGTGAAATTATGTGGCATGGTGGATAGATAGGGGTGAGAGCTGCACAGAATAGACAGGAAGACAGAGAGGGATAGGTAGTTAGTGCATGAAGTGCTGAATGAACTCCAGACAGAGGAGCAGAAAGAGTGTGTGAGAAAGAGAGAAAGAAGGGGAAAGCAGGCGACAGATGCATAAAGAGCAAGTGCCTGTGTAAACAAAAGACACCCCAAAAAGAGGAGGAGTGTGTGGGGTTGAGGGACGGAAACCTTGAAAAGGCATGGGAAAGAAACTGTGCTTGAACATCTGGAGTCAGTCAACCACATAGAGAGGCGGGAAGATTGTGTGAGAGAGCAAGAGAGAAGGGTGAGAGAGTACGAGAGAGAGGGACTGGTTGCTCTTCCCAAAGAAACCTTATTAAGCTCAAAATAAGGCAGGTGTTCAGAGAGGCAATGACCACCCACCAGCTGACGGCAGGGCACTGAGGTTGGGCACAGGACTGAGAGAGGTGTTTGAGCCTACAGAGAGAGCAAGGGAAGAGAAGGGCAGTGCACATCTTCCAGTTTCCAAGTATAAGTGAGAGCAGCACTGAGACGAGTGGGAGAGGTACCCAGGAGGGGGGTGGTAGAGGGTGGATGAGTACACAGCATAAGGAGGTACAGGAAGACCGCATGTGTGAACAGGCAGCACAGTGAGGAGACAGGGAGTGTGAGGGAGGGAGGAGAGTGGGCAGTGGAAGTGCAAACAGGGCCCAAACTCTTTAATAAAACAAGAGCATAACACTCACGATCTGGGTGTGCTTAAAAAAAAGATATACCTACATTTACATTGCACCACTAGTGAGCGAGGTAGCTCAGTGTGTAGAGCACCTGCTGCTGAGAGAGTGCCATAAATGAAAGAAATATTCCAAGCGCAACACTGAGGCGCAACATAAATGTTGTAGAGAGAAATATTAATTTGGAGGTTTGTAAGTTCTAAAGTCTCATGGCATACGCCACCACTGAGTAAGAGAGCTGACCGGTTGTGCATTTGCCGCTATGCAAGGCTATAGGCACGTGTAAAGAGGGTCCAAAGTCTTTACAAAAATGGGAGCATAACGCCTACAATCTTAAAGGAAAGGTGTTCTTTAGAAAAAGCTAAACATACATATACATTGCTCCACCAGTGCCCAAGACAGCTCAGTGTGTAGAGTGCCTGCTGCTGAGAGTGTGCCATGAATGAAAGAACTATCCGAAGCGCAACACTGAGGTGCACCATACATGTTGTAGTAAAATAAGCAGTAATTGCAATATCCCTGCCGTCTTGTCCAGAATTTAATGGTGGTAATGAATAGGAGAATCAGGATAGGGTGGGAATGCTCCACGTCCGTCATGTGTGCATCCCTCATCCCAAGAAACCACACACAAACACTTTGCTGAGCTCTTGGTGTCCTGTGGTAGAAAGGACCTAGAAACCCCTTCAGCACCTGTCCCAAACACTTATTTTGAATACAGTTCTGTGGAGATATTATCGGAGGAAAGCAAAAGACAACAAATTGAGTCTGCGTATGAAGAGGACATGCCGAAGGATAACAAAAAGACCACTTCCTGGTCAGGCGATGACAAGGAGCACACAGGGAATTTCCTCAAAATCATTCATAATTCACCTATGAGCTACCCCTCCAATAAAATAATCAGGAGGAAGATGGCATGTTTGAGGGCTATACGACACACCCAAACTTCAGGCCATAGGAGAAAAACAATAGCCTGGCTAGAATTAAAATTGCAAGAAATATAATGGCCAGAGCTGTAGATGTGACCAGTCTGGAAAAGAACTTTAAGTATGGCAAGGTCCACAAAATGCTAGCAGGCAGACAGGTCCCATCGCCAATTAAATGAGCGATCTCAGCATAGACTCCCATGAGCATGAGAAAAGGTTTCTCTATGCTGTGAAGATTGTGCAGACCGCTATCCAGGTAGCAATCAGTCACATTGCTGAGCTCAGGAGGGACAGGACTGTAACTGGGAATTCCAAGTGCCTTAATCTTCAGCTACAGAGCATTTTTCTTGTGTGCCTAGACCAGAGACCACTGCTCAAAGGGTGAATTCTGAGCATGTAACTCATCCTGAGTCCTTTCAAGCTGCATGGGTATCTTAACTGGATGGCAAAACCCCCAGGTTTTGCCTGGCCATGCTCTTCTTCTCCCATCACCAGGGCATGTATTAAATGTATCTGTGTTTAACTGGGCGTTGGGTACTAGCTGCATATTGAGAGCATTCAGCATCTAGAGCGCCACGTCTGGCAGGTTTTTGCACAAAACAACACTGAATTTAAAGATAACTCTGACAATGTTGTGTCTCGGTTCTAGTAGATTATTCAGCATTATCTTGCCAAAAATGTAGAATAGGGTCGGATCACAACGGCAGCATCTTTCTTTAAAAGTGTGAATGCAATTCAATTGTGTTGGGATGCCTTCAGCTGCTAATACAACTGTAACGTCCTTGGGAGAAGAACCTAGGGGGCGGTTAGTTTTATTGAAAATAGGTGTAATTCTCACTCTGTCTTTTTATTGAAAACAGGTGTAATGCTCACTCTGCAGAAGGAAATAAGTGATGTTCAGGCATTAATGATGGGTTCCGATCGGAGCACAACAGCTGGTCTTTCCGGGCTTGGAAGGAGGAGGGAGGAATGAAGAGCAGCTGTAATTGGAGTATAACAGCTGTTTTTTTCCTACTTGGGAGGAGGTGGGAGGGACAAATGCTGTAATAAAATACAAGCAGCTACGGGCCTGAAGCTGAACACATATACATAGTGTAACACGAGCAGGGATGAAATTTAAAAAAATAGTCCCAATAGGAATGTAAGATCCTTCTAGCATGATTACCCACACTTTTTGCTTGGTGTTAGCGTGTTTTTGACTTAGTCTGCTGGGATCATGCTAATCAGGACCCCAGCAACTGTGCTTTCTCCCCTAAATTGGCATGGAAGTACTTTGGTACCTCCACAATTGGCTACCGGTGTACCCTTGTAGGTCCCTAGTATATGGTACTGAGGTACCCAGGGCATAGGTACACCAGGGGTCTCCCATGGGCTGTAGCATGTATTGTGCCACCCATGGGAGTCCACTTAAACTGTGACTACAGGCCTGCCCTTGCAGCCTGAGTAAGTTGGTGCTTGCACCTCTCACAACTGATATATGTTTCCTTGTATCTGAGGTCAATGCACTTAAAACCTATAAGTCACCCCTATGGCAGGCTCTTCAGTCCTGAGGGCAGGGTGCTTGGTTATAAGTATGAGGGTGCCCCTGCATGAACAGGACACCCCTACAAACCCCGAACTTGATTCTCCAGGCATTGTAAGTGCGGTCAGACATTTTAGATGTGTAGTGGACATCAGTCATTACAAGATGTCTAACTATATAGTGGCTGCACCGAACCCGGTCATGTCTGGTATCAAGCATGTTGAAATCATACCCCAACGCCGATTCCAGTTTTGGAAGTATGATCTCATGTACTTGGGGGGCTCCTTAGAGGACCCCCCTGTACTCCCGGTAACAGCCTTTCAGTGTCTGACAGTAAGCTAGTGCTGCTACCAACCACAGACACGATTCTGCCCTCCTGCTGCTGAGCTGAGCTTGAGCAGAGAAAGGTAGAACAATAGATTTTCTGTCACAGGGAGTTGTGACCACCTCCCAGATAGGACTTAGTGTATTGGGCTGGGGTGGGGGCGCTTGTCAGCACCATCAGACTGCTTTGAAGGGCACATTTGGTGCTCTCCTTGCATACTCTAGTTTGAGTCAGTTCAGGGAGCCCTTAACTCCCACTCTGGTGCAAAACTGAACAAAGGACGTGGTAGTATCCTCTCCTCTGTCCAGCCCCTCCTCTGGGAGGGACACCCCGAGTTGTTCCAACCCTTCCCTTCGGGTACTTAAGGGCTTACCTATGGGTGGGTCCTTAGATTCACTGTGGGACAAGAATCAACCCTGAAACTACATTGCTCTTCAGTCGTCTGGACAGTTGGACTTCATTGGACTTCGACTGGAACTGAGGCTGCACCAAGGAAGACTCCTGCTGCTCCTAATCTCGCTGTTCTTCAAGTCTTCTTCATCGTCTATGTCTGTGCTTCTTCCAGGTTCCTCAACAGACCTGTGGGCATCAAGGACAGCTGAAGAAATTTCCCTTGGAGTGAAGGAGTCACTCCCCTGCATCTGCAGGCACTGCAACGAAGCTGACTGGTCTTCTCCTGTCGTCCTACAGACTTCTCAAGGCCCAGCAACAGAGGTGGTGTTTCTGCAGCTCCCTCGAGGCCTGACCTGTCCTCTTTGCAATTTTGAGGCCTGTATCCCTCGTCGGAACTGCTGGGACCAAATCCCTGTGCACCAAATCTACTTGCCGTTGCCAAGGCTTGTTGGCTCTGCATTCCAGAGATCTTCGGGCTACAAGAAGCTCCGGCCTCCAGCATCTCTTCCCTCCAAGATCAGCCTCCTTACCGCATACTCTGCACCGTGGGCTTTCATCTTTGGTGAGCTGCTCAAGGTCCTCTTGCGCCTCCTGTGCCTTTGACCTGTGGGTCTAGTCTTGCTTCAGTGGGCTCTCCTGCCTATGCTTGTTCAGGGCCTGCTCTGACTCTCCTGCTGTTGGTGAATCCCTTGGACCTTGCTGGTCCCAACATTGCTCCTTTTTAGGTCAAGCCTAGAGTCAGCGCGCGTGCGCTGCACTAGGGGAGACTTGTTGTAGTGGAGTATGTAATGGAAGCTCCGCCCACTCTCTGCCCATATTTGCCAATGGCTTGTGTCAGTGTCCTTCGTAAATGCTGGCATCTGATTTGTAAACAGGCTTGTTAGTACCCCCTTAGTACCGCCTTGTCTCCATTTGTACCCTCCCATGGCGACTGGACCTTTTACTCGTGTCCTTTCGATATTGCCTGCATTAGCCCTTCTGGCAAACTCTTTGCCTAATTACATTTAAAGAGCACTGGTGAGACGCCAGCTTTAGCAATGGCGGCCGTATTTGCAGCGCGCTGTGCACGCTTTTACTTTTGCTTTTTGCCGTTGGCTTAACTTTTAAATATCACCCCCTTGCTCCCCCCCCCCCGCACGGACGCCGCGCGATGCGCGCCCTGTGTTGAGTACAGAAATCTCCGGATGCTTCATCCATTGTTCCCTCCTCCTTCCCTCCCCCATCCATGCCATTCGTGTAGCTTGTGTTTTTTTATTTTTATTTACATACGTGGTGTCTATCCTTCATGGTGTTTGTATTTGTTTTTACAATATTGGGGCAGCCCTCGCACTTCACAGCACACACAGGGCGCTGCCTCTCCTCCGGTTTCAGACAGTGCTCCTGCAGCTGCACAAAACCGCCTTCACCACTTTCATATCGAGGGGAGAAGGAAGAGGAAGCATCGGTGAACCTCCCCGAGGGGCGGTCACAGCGTGATGAAACTAGTTCTTAAATATGTCAGACATTTGCACATAGATTCAACAATGAAATTGCACTAATCACACCCGCTCTTAACCCAGCCTTGCCCTTTCTGCCCGACTCCTGCAGTGATTGAAACATGGCGCTCAGCCCAGACCACAGGCAGGCAGGGTTCAGTACATCAGAGTGTGAGGCTGAAGGAAAGGTGTCACCGGAAGTGTCCACACCCAGCGGCAGCAGAGCTGTTACTAACAAGGACACTTTCCATCATTACACTTGTCTCTGCCCTCAGGTGAGCTGTGCTGTAATTACTGTATTGTGCTTTCATCACATTACAGCATGATTTCTATTGTGAATGCCCGTGCATGCATTTCTCGGAGTCACAGATGAAAGGGGGCGACTATCAGTAAACCACAACCACTAAAGATCACAGGCTACAGACTCATCTGAGCCACAGCCAGAACCAGAATGTTCAAGCGCAAATAAAAACACGGTTGTGGCTTCAAAGGAAATCTGAAATATGTAAAATTCCAGGTAAAACAAAAAAAGGATCAGCCATTTAAAATCACAGTTGTTATATAATGAGCGTAACTGCTGAGTGGTGTAATGCACCCATTTAAGATATCTCCATGTGAGCTGCTTGTACCTCAGTGAGAGGCTGACTCCGCATTTCATCCTTCTGAAGTCTATGAACCCAGTACTGTTTTTAACAGTAGGATCGCTTATTAAGTAAGGATATCGAGACTATTCAGTTTCTTTTCTGAATTGTACTGAATGGAAGTTTTAAAAAATAAATAAAATAAAAGACATTAAATGACCGGTCACCATTTCATTTAGTCACAAATGTTGGCAGAGCGGGAATTGTGCAGGCACGAGACTTTTAGGGTAGTGATCAGGTCCTTCCTTTTGTTTGGAAGGGTGATTTCTTGCCCACTGATGTGCTTAAACTCTAGATTGTGATAGTAGCATAACATGTGGTGCTTCATATAGTAATGGAGCTGGCTGGTCTTTCTCTTGTTAGATTGGGGTTCTTGAGCTTAAAAATTAGCTTATAACCAGCATTTAATCCCTGCCTTTTCTGTGGGTGGAGGTGGTCTTTGATCGAGGCAGCCACTCTAGTTCCATACTCACAAGGAGTATGATTTCAGGGGTAGATGTTAAGAAGAAATCATTCTTGCCGGATTCTGAATGTGGCTGTAATGGTAAGCAGAAAGATGTTCTCCCCTTTCAAGGCCTTGACACATTATCTTCTTCGTGTAATAACGTGGCAGTGTTGAAGGTGGCTGATGGGGTGTGGTGATGGAGGAGGGTGCTACTCGTTGGCGATCTAATATTTTCCTTAGGATTTTGAAAGAGTAAAATGCTAAAGGGTCTTTAAAAATGTGTGCTGCATTGAATGAAGTTTTAAGGCTTCAGGATTTGTCAGTTCAAAGAAGATGCTAAAAATGTCCTTTTTAGGGCGAGCCTGGGCAGTGCATGCGCTGCTCTGCGAGGCATGCTGTATTCGGGTACGGACTTGAAGCTCCGCCCACTCTCCGCCCATATTTTTCATTGGCTTGTGTCATTGTCCACTGTAAACTGTGGCTTTTCATTGGTCAATAAGCTTAGTAGTCCCTTCTTAGTACCGCCTTGTCTTATTTTGTAATCTCCCATGAGGACACCCCCTGTTACGTGTGTTGTTAGTCAGTAGACTTTAATTATAGCCTCCAAGCACTATTTTCTCAAATAGCTTACACGCTCTCTCCTATCTCTCCTAATGCTTTTTTCAAAATCTTTCTAGCACGGGTGCCGAACGCATTTGCAGTGCAATAGATCTAGCATTTGCAAGAGTTTAAGCTGTTGGCATTGGAAATGACAATGCCTTTTATTTATCTGTTTTAAAACCAACACATAACTAAAAGGAATTGTCGTTTACAATGCCAATAGCTCAAACTCTGGTAAATGCGAGACCTATTGCATTGCAAATGCTTGTTCGTCTTCCATGCCAGTTGCGGCTACCAAGGCTTGTTGGTGCTCCTTCTGGACACCAACCACCTAGTCACTGACATCGACATGGGACAGCTTATGCACGGCTCCTGGACTTCCTCAGCATCGCCTGGTCCTCACAGCTGCAGCGACAATGTCACAGTCAACTCTTCAGAGCCTCTGACATCAGTGGGCATTGTGTCTTTTTGCCTTATGGTAACCTCTGAGTGGCATAGACTACAGCCCCACTGCTAGCAGGTTCTTCACTTCCATAATCCACCCTTGGATTCCACCGGACTCTTAAACAGACTTCTCCAGAAGCATCTTCTTCGAAGTCATCCATTGTTGTCTACAGCAGGTTCAGATATCACTTCACCCCTATGCACCCGGCTTCCCTGGTGTAAGTAACCTGGTTCCCGGGGCATCCACGGGTGGGGTGTCTCACCAACCTTCCATCTTCCAAAGGGTTTCTTCGGGGTCCACTGGGAAGGGTTCTTCTTCTTCAAAACTGCAACCGCGACTTCTCTATTGACTTTCATTGGGCACGCGGCTGTGTTTCCACTCTGCACACAGCCTTCGTGGGGTTCCTGGGTACTTACCTTGAGTGTCTCATTGTGTCTCCGGCTCCTCTGGGTCTTTTGGTCCAAGTCCCGTTCTCCTTTGCAGTTTGCATTCCACTTTCTTAGTATATGGTTTGGTCTTCCCCTGGAGACTACTGTATTTTGTGCTATCTACCTGATTGCTTCTGAAGTATATGTGGGTATTGTGTTGATATCTCCGGGTAGGAGATATACCAATGTGATAGTGATATTGTGTTGTAATAAATAGACTTATGTTTGCTAAACACTGTGTGGTTTCTTTTTATCTAACTTACACTATAGATTAAACTGGTAAAACTTCGAGATAAGCCTGAAGGCTGCTCTACACAGCTACCACTTTGAGAGCTTTCTTTGGTTATCAAAGACCACTAAAACCACCATAGGGTTGCCTGAATTTGTGCAAGGTGCACCACTTGAATAAGTGTGCACCATATACTAAGCCAGCCTCCTCAGTCCCCCAAACACCAAATGAACAACCAAGGCATAAACATACAGTACTTGGTCCCTACTCCAGTGGGAGGAACAAAGACAAACGGAGGGACAAAGAGGCAGGACTGACCACTAGCAAAGATTTTTAAAGGACTCTGAAACAAACAAAGCATATATACTTGTTTTGTTTTAAAAAAGATTGACATTCTCAAATTCCACTTTGAATACAGGTATTATCCCGTCAGCCATAGCTCTCAGCTACCCAAATAACACAGCATTGGCTTTCGCCGTTTCATGTCACGAATTATGGAGAAGATCCATACCAGGTGTTACAGAATATTTAGATGCCCCACAGAGTATCTGCATTTTCTTTATAAAGAATTTTTAGTAGTAGCATTAGTAATAGTGATGATAGTGGTTTGTTTTTATATATTGGTGAATACTTTAGTTATTCCTTTCTAAGGAGGTGTTTCCCAATTTAATTTTACTTGATTTATCACCCCTCGAAGGGTGAATAGCTAAGATGGACCTGCATTAACTATATTTTACAGAATCTCAAGGAATGCATACCTTTTAGGCAAATATGGAACCAAACTTTAGTGTTGCTTCTCCTGTACCGAACACAATGAAACTGTGAATTGTTTGTTCGCAAATGGCTTAATGTTTCCATGTAAGGACCCTCTGTTCTCTCGTAGGGGATTTGCATGCATAGTCATAAGCAGTGAATAGTCCCGCCCATGTGTGGGGGCCCCGGAACACTTCTTTTAGATATATATTTTCTTATGTGGATTTTCTTTGCCTTTCTTCAGGAATGCCTGTAAAGACACTAAAGAGACAGAGAGACAAATAACGCCACAGATTCCGCAGGGGCCAAAAAGGCGTGAAACATGTCAACCTAAACTTAAAGAAACTCCAGTATCAAACATGGTGGGACTATCACGGGTCATAATTTCCCTGATAGATAGTACCCACATCACGTTTTATCCCTCCCAAGTGTGCCACCAGAATAAATACTATAGAGCACTCCTTAGGTAGTTTTAATTTACTGTCTCTCACACACTACCCTACTTTCACATTCTTGCACTCATCAAAACGGCAAAAAGTGAAGTTCTCCGATAAAGACCCCTCTAGCGGGGCCTTGCAGCGCTGGCCCCACAAGGGGAAAAAGCCCAATGATGAAGCATGACACCCATGTGGGTGTGTTAGGGCTTTATCTACAAAAGAGGAAGAATCCCTGGAATCATTTGAATCTCCAACCTTTCTTCCCCTGACTTTTCCCTCCCAGGAACAGCCTCCCTACATTTGTTTGAATATTAGAGTTAGGAGCATGGGTGGCTGGACTTTTAATAGCTCCAAGTCCCTCCCTTTTGATTGAACAAATTTAATCAGTTCAGGACATGAACTGCACTTGTATCCTCTAATCTCCAGATACTATATTCTACCCCAGCTGCCTGTAACCAGAGCAGCCCAGAGTACGTTTCTAACCCAGGTTTTAGATTAGTAGAGCAATCATATCTGGCAACCTGCAATAGAGAATCTACAGGAGACAACTTTTCTTTCAGGCAGCTACCTTCAAAACATCAACACCAAACCTTTCTTCTCCTATAAGGACATGCACAGATTGCAAGAAGTTATGTGCCACATAACAGCTGCATCTGGGATGACTTTAAAATAGTCTGACTCTGCTGGTCTCAATGCTGTCTATTACCACCAATTTGTTGGTGCACCAACCAGTTGCACAATTGGCGACTGTAATAAATATCATCCAGGAATGGCTGTCTTGATTCATATATCCAGCACATGGTGTGGGTTTGAAGGACTCAATAGTCACTTCACTGGGTTCTGCAGAGACACTTACACACAAAAGGAGGTAGGAAAGTGTGAACTGGTGGTGGCACTTGCTCAGTGAGTAAAAACTGCCCTCTATCACACAAATTGTGACATGCTTCATCATCGGGCATGCTAACTGACACCCTGCGCAGACCAACGCCCGGGGTGGAGCAAGAGGGAAGGGGAGACAATGCAAACATAGAGTTGTGGGATCACCAAAGAAAAGTGTAGTCAGTGAAGGTTAAAACTAGCTCGGATGTGTCCCGGATTTCAATTTTAATCTTGGGCCACCCGGCTAAGGTTAAAAACGTGAAGGATGGTGGTGATAGGAGAAGATTAGGATCCCTTCACCCCTCCTACTGCAAAGGTGTCGACATGTTTCTGCCAATGTAACTGCTCCCACAGTGTTGGGTCACTCCGGCATTCATCAGGACCTTCAGGATCCCAAAACAACACCCTCTGATCCTGATTTAAGTATCTCTGGGTCTTTTCCGTTCCAAGTTAGGGTTTACAAAAACACACTCTGCAGAGACACACCAGCTAATTAATGTTAGCTATGCACTAATTTCCCCCATTATACTTAAGCTCAAAACAGGATAAGATCACCATTCTAGTCACTTATGTACAGTACCAAAAGCCTTTTTGCATAGCCCCTTACTGCAAGCACAATCCTCTTCCAACAAGCATTCCCCACACTGTAGCATGGTGTAGCATGCTACTTGTTTAACAATACATTTTGGCAACTGTCAATGGGGTATGAAGCACTATACAAATCCAGTTACAATTACTACTAGAGCTACATATGGAATTCCAGAAGACTTTTCATAAGAACATTTTCTTTTTTCTAGCATACCTCGATACCTGAAACAAGTAATTTAGAGATAGCTTCCCCTCTTCCAAAGGCCATTTTGACGGAGAAAAGGAGGGAACATGAAGAGATCAGCCACACATCTTAATAGATGGAAATGCTGTATTCTCTATATAAGCCATTCAAGCTGCTGTGCTGATATTCTCTCTAAGTGCAAAAAGAACAATTGATGGACAGAATGCAAAACAATGTCATACATTCACCCCAGTACAGAGATCTGGGCCTAAATCCATCGTTATTTTGCTCACCATGCCATTCCAGTTTGGACCCAGCCATATGCAAATCAGTCTTGACCCTGCGCCCAATGGGAACAGTCCAGCCCGAACTGCCAGGCCAGGTCCTCCCTGGACTGGAAACAAGCATCTTAGGACCGGTTTCGGGGTTTCACCCCTCATCAGCCATTGCTCACTTTGCCACTGGATTCAAGCTAGCCTGGCAGATCTGTGACTGGGGGTGAGTGTCTGAAAAGTCTCAGCGCTCCGTCCATCATCTCCTTGTGTTTGCTTTGTTCGCCCAAAGTTGGCAGGGTATGCCCAGACGTGGGTCCCTTGCTCACTTTGCCACTGGATTCAAGCTAGCCTGGCTGATGAGGGCTGTTAGCCCGAAACCGGTCCCAGGATGCTTGTTTCCGGTCCAGGGAAGACATGGCTTGGCAATTCGGGCTGGACTGTTCCCATGAGGCACAGGGTCAAGACTGATTTGCATATAGCTGGGTCTGAACTGGGGTGGCAAAGTGAGCTAAAGAACGATGATGGATTCAACCCAGATCTGTGACTGGGGGTGAGTGTCTGAAAGGTTTCAGCGCTCCGTCCATCATCTCCTTGTGTTTGCGATATTCTCTCGAAGAGCACAGAGTTATTAGTTGCATACAGCTTTTATTTGTCTGTTGTCAGACACCTTGGGCCTGATTCACAAAGGTAAACTTACACTTTTGTGTATGTTTACTATTTTTTTGCTATTTACAAACTACAAGTTAATAGTAAGTTTACGACTGCGGAGACTCCACAGTCAGAGCAGAGAACTCTACACATAAAAAGATAGGCCTGTCCCTTTTGTGGACAATATCAATACTTACACCAAGATTTGGGTTAGCCAATGGATCAAAATTGGTTGTCTCATATGCATGGTTCTTATTCAGTGGTTTTCGCTCTTTGTTAGACTTGGCAGCCTTAGGTTTATCTTCTACCAAATTTTTGCCTTCACCCTCCTATTTTTCTGAATTTGTTTTTGCTGGCCGTAGGCATCTGTGCACGTTACCACTGCTGACCAGTACTGTTGTGCTTGTGCTGACTCCCTAAAACACGGTAAAATTGGCTTACACATTATTGGCATATTTAATTTACTTATTAGTCCCTACTAAAGTGGTAAACCATATACCCAGGGCCTGTAAACTAAGTGCCACTCCTGGGCCTGCAGCAGTTATTGTGCCACCCCCTTAAGTAGCCCCTTAAAACATGCCCCAGGTCTGCCATTGCAGACCTGAATGTTGTTTTAAACTGCCAATTTGACTTGACAAAAAATTACCTTGCCAAATCTTAAACTCCCATTTTATGACATCCCTAAGGTAGACCCTAGGCAGCCCACAGGACAAGATGCATTGAAATTTAAAAGTTGGACATGTACCTTTAAGTTTTACATGTCCTGGTATTGTAAAACCTCAAAATTAGTTATTCACTATTGTGAGGCCTACCTCTCTCATACAATAAGATTGTATTGCCTTATTACATTTAATAAGTGTTATGTTTTGATTAGGAGCAGGTAGGAAATTCATTTTTTGTGTTTATGAATTTGTAATCGAAAAACCTCTTTAATAGTAAAGTCGAACTTTAAGTTACAATTTTGAAAATGCCACGTTTAGAAAGTTCTGTTATGCCTTGGCCGGAATTATTGACCACACCTTTTTCTAGGGGTTCAGGGTTTTCATTAGCTGAAACCTTGGTCATTTATTTACCAATCTTTTTAATCTATCAAATGCTTTTTTTGTGTCAAACTCATTAGATCACATAAGCCAGAGGTTACATGGCCCTTTGGGCCCCTAATCATATCATAAGACTGGCAGCCTTAGTGTGATCTTCTACCAAATGTTTGCCTTCACCCTCCTATTTTTATGAATTTGTTTTTGCTGGCCGTAGGCATCTGTGCACTTTACCACTGCTGACCCATACTGTTGGGCTTGTGCTGACTCCCTAAAACATGGTAAAATTAGCTTAGACGTTATTGGCATATTTAATTTACTTATGAGTCCCTAGTAAAGTGGTAAACCATATACCCAGGGCATGTAAACTAAATGCTACTCATGGGCCTGCAGCAGTTATTTTGCCACCCACTTAAGTAGCTCCTTAAAACATGCCCCAGGTCGGCCATTGCAGCCTGAATGTTGTTTTAAACTGCCAATTCGACTTGACAAAATAACTCCCTTGCCAAATTTTAAACTCCCATTTTTTGACACCCCCAAGGTAGACACTAGGCAGCCCACGAGACAGGGTGCATTGTAATTTAAAAGTTGGACATGTACCTTTAAGTTTTACATGTCCTGGTATTGTTAAACCCCCAAATTAGTTATTCACTATTGTGAGGCCTACCTCTCTTATAGGATAATATTATATTGCCTTATTACATTTAATAAGTGTTAAGTTTTGATTAGGAGCAGGTAAGAAATTCATTTTTGGTGTTTAAGAATTTGTAATCTAAAAACCTCTTTAATAGTAAAGTCGAATTTTAAGTTACAATTTTGAAAATGCAATGTTTAGAAAGTTAGGTTATGCCTTGACTGAAATTATTCACCACACCTTTTCTAGGGGTTCATGGTTTTCATTACCTGAAAGCTTGGTTATTTATTTAGCATTCTTTTTAATCTATCAAATGCTTTTTTATGTCAAACTCATTAGATCACATAAGCCAAAGGTTACATGGCCCTTTGGGCCCCAATCAAATCATAGACCTGGAAGCCTTAGTGTGATGTTCTACCAAACTTTTGCCTACACCTTCCTATTTTTCAGATTTTTTTTTTGCTGGCCACAGGCCTCTGTGCACTTTACCACTGCTGACCAGTACTGTTGTGCTTGTGCTGACTCCCTAAAATATGGTAAAATTGGCTTACACGTTATTGGCATATTTAATTTACTTATAAGTCCCTAGTAAAGTGGTAAACCATATAACCAGGGCCTGTAAACTAAATGCTACTCATGGGCCTGCAGCAGTTATTGTGCCATCCACTTAAGTAGCTCCTTAAAACATGCCCCAGGTCTGCCATTGCAGACCTGAATGTTGTTTTAAACTGCCAATTCGACTTGACAAAATAACTCCCTTGCCTAATCTTAAACTCCCATTTTATGACACCGCTAAAGTAGACCATAGGCAGCCCACAGGACAGGGTACCACCATTCGAAAGTTCTGTTATGCCTTGGCCGGAATTATTTACCACACCTTTTACTAGGGGTTCAGGGTTTTCATTATCTGAAACCGTGGTTATTTATTTACCAATCTTTTTAATCTATCAAATGCTTTTTTTTATGTCAAACTCATTAGATCACATAAGCCAAAGGTTACATGGCCCTTTGGGCCCCTAATCAAATCATAATAAATCAAATCATAATAACAGTTCATACATTTAAACCAAATACTTAAGACATATGAATAACATCTTTATAGGTGTTGCCTGTGACAATACCTGTTTCAAAACATTTTATTAACCCCTTCATTGCTAGGCCTCCCCCTCCCTTGCTAATCCTTTTTTGGGCCGTTTGTGTTAGTTCGCGCTTAGGCTCCCTGTAACTTTTTGTCCACATAAGGTATCCAAACCAAATTTGCATCCTTTTCTTCCAACATCTTGAGGACTCTAAAGCTACTCAGACTTTGTGGATTCCCCTGTAGGGGACACAGAAATGAGGTAAAATCCTGCTAAATTATTATAATATTTTTTTAAGTGGGAAAAAAGGGCTGCGGAAGAAAGCATCTGTTTTTTTCTCTGCAAATGGTATCAACAAAGGGTTTGTGGTGCTGAAATCATCATCTTCCCAGCTTTCAGGGACAGGCAGACTTTTGTCAGAAAACTAACATTTTCTACACAGTTTTGGCGTTTTACTGGGACATAGCCTATTTTTGCTATTTTTGGGGTTTTCAACCTCCTTCCAGTTAGTGGTAGAAATGGGTGTGAAACCAATAATGGATCCCGGAAAGCTATACATTACTGAAAAGTAGACAAAATTCTGAATTCAGCAAGGGGTCATTTGTGTAGATCCTTCAAGGTTTTAAGGTCGAGCCTAGCGGCAGCGCACATGCACTGCTCGCTCTGCTGTAGTGGAGTATGGGAGAAAAGCTGTGCCCCCTCTCCTCCCATATTTTTCATTGCCTTGTGTCATTGTCTTTCGTAAATGCTGCCTTCGGAGTTGTTAATAGGCTTGTTAGTCCCTCCTTAGTACAGCCTTGTCTTCATTTGTACCCTTCCATGGCGACTGGCCCTTTTCTGTTAGCACTCTTTACTTTATTGAGTTTCTCTTACTGCAGGCAGGACATGCGCTGCTTCAGCTGAAACCGCTTGTGTTTTTTTAAGCAGCACAGCCGCCCCGTAACACAGGCGCCTGCTTTCAATCACTTTAACCGAGCATTATCTCATGTCTCTTTCAACCCCCCCAAGTAAAATGGATTTAGAAATGATTAGTGAATTAAGTCATGTGAATTCCAGATAGCACATAATCTTGTGCTAATGGGCTGAAGCTGACAACAGCACATCTGTGTTACATGTCATCTGTACTAAAGCAACCTGACGGGCTGTTTTCAAAACCCTGTTTTATTACCACCACCACCAATACCACCACCATCAATACCTCCACCATTACCACCACCACCAATACCACCACCACTGCCAATACCACCACCACCGCCAATAAAACCACCACCAATGCCCCCACCACCACAAATACCAGTACCACCACCACCACCAATACCACCACCAATAACACCACCAACACTACCACCAATACCACCAGCAATACCACCACCTCCACCAATACCACCAGCAATACCACCACCAATACCACCACCACCAACACCACCAATACCACCACCACCAATACCACCACCAATACCACCACCACCAAAACCACCTATACCACCACAAATACCGATACCACCACCACCAGTACCACCACCACCAATACCACCACCACCACCAATACCACCACCAATGCCACTACCACCAATACTACCACCAATACCAACACCACCAATACCACCACCACCAATACCACCATTACCACTACCACCACCACCAATACCACCATCACCAATACCACCACCACCAATACCACCACCAATACCACCACCTTCACCAACACCAGTACCACCACCAATACCACCACCACCACAAGGACCACCACCAATACCACCACCATCAATACCTCCACCATTACCACCACCACCAAAACCATCACCACTGCCAATACCACCACCACCGCCAATAAAACCACCACCACCACCAATACCCCCACCACCACCAGCACCACCACCACCAATACCACTACCACCAACACCACCAATACCACCACCACCAATACCATCACCACCAATACCACTACCACCACCATCAATACCACCACCATCACCACCACCAATACCACCACCAACACCATCACCAAAACTAGCACCAATACCACCACCATCAATACCACCACCTCCACTAATACCACCACCACCGCCAATACCACCACCAATACCACCACCACTGCCAATACCACCACCACCACCAATACCACCACCAATACCACCACCAACAATACCACCACCTCCACCACCACCAATACCACCACCACCAATAATACCATCACCACCAATACCACCGCCAATGCCAATACCACCACCAATACCACCAGTACCACCCCCACCAATACCACCATCAATACCACCACCACCAATACCACCACCACCAATACCAACACCTCCAATACCACCACTAACACCAACACCAATACCACCACCACCAATACCACCACCACCACTACCACCACCACAAACACCACCACCACCAATACCACCTCCAATACCAACACCACCAATACCACCACCTCCACCAGTACCACCATCACCAATACCACCATCACCAATACCACCACCAATACCACCACCAATACTACCACCACCACCAATACCACCACCACCACCAATACCACCACCACCACCAACACCACCAATACCACCGATACCACCACCAGTACCACCACCTATACCACCACTAAAACCACCACCAACGATACCACCACCAATATCATCAATACCACCACCAACATCAATATCACCACCACCAATACCACCAAGACCACCACCACTAATACCACCACCACCACAACCAACACCACCACTACCAATACCACCACCAATACCACCACCCCCACCAAAACCACCAGTACCACCACCATCGCCATCAATACCACCACCTCTAACACCACCACCAATACCACCACCAATACCACCACCACTAACACCACCACCAATACCACCACCAATACCACCAATACCACCGCCACCACCACCACTAATACCAATACCACCACAAATACCAATACCACCACCACCAATACCACCACCACTAATATCACCACCAATACCACCAACACCAATACCACCATCAATACCACCACAACCAATAACAATAACACCACCATCCAATACCACCGCCAATACCACCACCATCACCACCAATACCACCACCAAAACCACCACTAATACCACCACCAATGCCATCAATATCACCACCAATACCACCACCACCACCAATACCACCACCACAACCAATACCACCACCACCAATACAACCACACCCCCATTAATACCACCACCAATACCACAACCACCACCAATGCCACCACCACCAATACCACCACTAAAACCACCACCATCAATACCACCACCACCACCAATATCAAAACCACCAATACCACTGATCCAGCGGCGTACTAGCAACAGATACTCCACTACCATATACTCACCTGGGCCCATATAACTCTCTTGCACTAAACACCAAGTAGACCGCTGGAACTTTCTAGTTTTATAATTTTCATACCTCAAGATCTAGTTATTTCTTCTCTAACTAAACCTTTCACTGATCAAATAGTTCTTTACTCTGGTCAATGGACCACTAGGTGGAACTAGTTGATGGTGATAATTAACATGACTTATTATACATTTCTTGATTAAATAAAATAATCACAGACTCAGTAAGTTTTAAAAATCTTTATCTAAATTAGTTGGTTGTGAACCATCTCAAAACATTTCAGTACAAACACCCTCATTCACAAGAGTGCCAATTCAATACAATTTCAATAGTTATAATGTTTCAGATCCACACAACAACTATACTCCGAGAGAAGAGGATAGAGAGAGAAGAGCATTTATCAAGACGATGAATTTTATAATTACCAAGTATGGTGTGAAGACCAACACCCTGGCCAAAGGGCTGGTAAGGGTCCCCAGGACAGATCAGGAGACAAAGACTTCAGGACAGGAATCAGGACAGGATACTTCACCTCTCTAGATACCGACGACTACGTCGCACCCCTCTCTGACACTCTCTTCCTCCTCGTGGTTCATCCGCGATCTTCTTTCTAACCCACCCAAATTAAGTAGATGGTTCTGCAGTCGATTTCTTCATCAGCATTTCAGAGCATCAGCACCACCCCCAGCACCGACAGCATCCCAAGCTCCGAATTGTTTCTGCTGCTTCCGCTCCCAACAAGCTTAGCTAACTAACTAAACTACTTCAATTATACCTTTCTATTACCATGTACCACCCATTAATGTTTCAATTTTACAGAATACTAGCTTCTGATTGGACAGGCGAGGGGGGATGATCATCACACCATGCTTATATTTCACTTATTTCTTTAAACCTTTGTTTCAAAACTCCACCCCTCAAACTTTTATTCCGCACTTCCTTTCCCATACATCTTTAAACTTTATTAATACAAATGTAACGATCTCTTGAATAAAGTTCCTTCATATGAACTCTTCACCCTCATGTTCCTAGGGCACATCTTCGCCGACCTTGGACGCGTGACAAGTCCTTAGTCATCTTTTCGTACTTCCACGCCAGGGCGCATGCGTCGCGCAACGTCAGTCTGCTCGACTCAGACAAATTTGACAGGCCCAAATACGCACTAATAATAAAGTCAAAAGGAAAAATGTTATTCTCAAAAATAAATGATTTCACTGTATACCACCAACCTCTACTCTAGCCCATACCATTTATTATTTCCCTTTCTGCATTTGCGTTAATATAGAACTTATTTTCTAATTTCAGCAAGCAGGTGCCATGCATGTGAGTTTTCAAGCGGCCATTTTATAGTTGTTTGCACAAGCGCCAGAATTTCCCTCCAAGCGTTAGTACGTCATACTACGTAGATGCAGTAGACCCATGCGCAGTAAAGATCCTGTGTTAGAATGCATATTAGTCCTTTGTTCATGTTATTGCAGTTAGTAAACACATAGGCAAGCTTCATTTTCACCCGCGTGTAAAGAAATGCGTATTATTAATCACAAAACACGTTAGTAATTCGTTAGTGGGTTAAAACGAGAGGATTGCTTCCGAGCAAGTCTCATGTTCGAGTCCTTGCTCCATCAATCCCCTCTCTGATGGCATATTAAGCCATCACAAAATTTCCCATCCATCCCAGATACCAACTTTAACACTTCTCAGTTTTCTCTATTTGTCCTCTCAAATTTTCATCAATGATTTTGTTTCCTTCTAAATATCGCATCTTCTTATATAACCTGCCTTTCATTTCTTCCAAGCGTATTCAATCATATTTTCTCTTTCGTGTCTGTCCCTTTCCTTTTCTTTCCAAGTGTACTTTTTCTTCCGTACCTTTTCTACAACATCTATATGTAATTATTATTAACATCACTATCGTTATTATCATAACTAATGGTATTATTATTTGACCTAGAAAACTTTTCCCAAAATCAACAAACCATTTCACTATTGATGTTATACTTTTCGTTAGTCTTCCCCACACACTGTCAACCTCCAGTTGGGTCAAATCTTTATGCATTCCCGTAATGTTTTCAATATATCCTTTAATTTCTCTGCTCTTGTCCGGAATATAAGTGCAGCAATGTTGAACTTTCAACATGCCACAGACTCCACCTTCTTTTGCTAACAATATATCAAGAGCAAGACGGTTCTGTAAAACCATAGATCTAATTGCAACCATCTCTGTGTTAATCATTAGAAATCCTCCTGCAGTGTCTGTAGAAAGACGATCAACTATGGTTGATAACTTACAAATTTTCTGTGAATTTAGAATGACTCCAACTGAGGGTATCAGTGCACTAAAAATGTGTCCTACAATTTCAGATAAACTAGCTCTTCTTCTACGTGTTAGTCCATTAGAATTTCCATTGGTTCCACTGATTTTATCTACTTGATACATTTTTGGAAAAACTATTCCAAAATAACAGCTTCCGTACCATCTTGCAGGTAACCTATAATAGGCATTGTTCCCACAAACATAATACACTCCTGGAAACACAGGATCAGTTCCCCTTTTAGTCCCCATCCTCCTAATATTAGGAAGTTATGTTCACATTCACTGGAACCAATGTAATTATTGTTATACTCTGTCTTTAATCTATTTGAGGCAGAATTTTCCCCTTTTCACAAAGTCCAGGGACATCGCAGCTTAAGCCTTGCCACTTGCATAGATTCCCTCCTTCCCAACCCATGGAGGTACATGGGTTTTCTGTGTAGTTGCTTTCCTCATTAAATCCTGTCTCTTTTCTTCTACTAAATTCAAAAAGTCTTTTTCTTCTTTTCTTAATGTACATGTTAGATTATCTTTGTGTGCCTGAACTAAATCTATTGAACTCATCGTTATGAAAAATTCACCCATAAACTGTGCATTTTTACTACTAGCTACTGGATTCATATCCTTTCTAATAGGTAATTCAGGAAATACTACATCTATATCTGAATAAAAATATTGAAGTTTCCCTGCAGCATAAAATAAACTTGACAAAATACTACATGATACACCATAGGTTAAGGGTATATGGTGATACGTCATTCCTTCTGATACTGACGAGGGTAATTTCATACACACGTAGCAGTTATTAATCTCCATAGTACTAACATATTGAAATAACAACTTAATAAACACATTAGAAGACGTATTATAGTCTGATTCATTATGATAGTTTGCTTCATCTTCTACCCCTATTTCTATTTCAGTTTCTCTTATTCTATCCACCTTAACATTAGTATCTGTGTTATTCTTGTCACTTGTTTTCATTATAAAAGGTACTCCTACTGTTAAGAATAGCCATCCTAATGCTGCTAATAAAATACTACAAAAACAAAATTGAAAGCACTTTCTTTTTAGTCCACATTCTGGTTTCCCGGTAACTTCAGTTTCCGCCATTTTATTCCTGAGAAAATCTCTTTTCTCTTGTCTTTTTCTTTTTCAGTCTTAACCTTCCTTTTTGTTCTTAAGGAGGTTTCAATTGGCTTTCATCAATTTGTGCAATATGGACCTCTTCTGTCTCATCAGACAGATCCAGGGACTCAAATTCCTCGAGTATAACGTATGTCCACTCAGGAGCCTTGTATCTCCTGTTTAAATTTCTCAATCTTGGACTTCTTCGAGTTATTTTCGCTAAGGTTTGTTTAGGTCTTGTTTGACTTGTGACTTCGTTCACTTGTTCTGGTCTCTTTTCAGATTTTCTCAGATGATATTTTAGTTTCTTTACTCCAGTTGGCCAATTGTCTCCTCTCCTGACTCTTTTGATTTGTACTGCATTTTCACCTTCCTTATCTCTTTGTAAAATTCTTGTTATTTCATTTATTTTAGGCACAACCTGTTCTGTTTCTCTGTTTTCTGTGCTTGTACCTTCTCTTGCTTCCTCCTGCTCAGGTTCTACCGTATTTTGTTCTACTTCTTCCTGAGCTTGTTCTTCTAATTCTATCTGACCCTGTTCAGGTCTTACTTCAAACCTTTCTTCTTCTGCCTGAACTTGTTCTTCTAACTCTATCTGGTCCTGTTCAGGTCTTAATTCAAACTTTTCTTCTTCCGCCTGAACGTGTTCTTCTATTTTTCCCTCCTCAGGTTTGTTTGTGTCTCTTTCTATTTTCACCTGAGTGTGTTCTTCTTCCCCTGTCTCTTCCTGACTACTTTCCTGTCTTTTCAGTTCTGTTCTTCTTCTGGTTTCAATAGCATCATCAATTATTTCAATCACTGGGATCCATTCTTCCTGACTTATCTCGGGCTGTTCATCATATGGTTGTCTTTCAGAATCTATCACTCTAGATTCTTCAATTTCACAGTTTACAACTCCTGACGCTTCAGCCTGCTCAGTCAGTGGTGGCTCTTGTTGATCTGATGGGCTCGGAACTCTTCTGGTATGGCTGGCATGAATCCAATTGGGCAGACCTGCACACTTCACTGCTGTGGTAGTGACTAGTATGACTTGACGTGGTCCGTCCCACCTTGGTGCTAGACACGATTTTCTTGCGTGTTTCTTTACTAGCACCCAATCTCCAGGATTCAAATCATGCGCTTGGTCTGGCTGTCTTTCAACTGCGTCTTCTCCAACCTGGTGAGAGATAGAACGCATCATTTCAGCCAATCCTTTGCAATAGTCCAATACCAGATCATCAGTTATACTCATTAGTTTATTTCCAGGAATAAATGCCTGTCTCATGGCTCTTCCCATGAGAACCTCATGTGGGCTCATTCCTGTTTTTCTGTCTGGAATGCTTCTGAGACCCATCAATACAAGAGGTAATGCATCTGGCCATTTCAGCTTTGTGGATGCACACACCTTTCACAATCTTGATTTGATTGTGCCATTCATTTGCTCAACAACTCCAGAAGCCTCTGGACGATAAGCACAGTGCAGTTTTTGTTCAATGTTAAACGCAGCACAGATTAATCGAATTATTTCATTATTAAAATGAGGGCCTCTATCTGATTCCAAAGTGACCGGAAAACCAAATCGTGGCACTAACTCCCTCAACAACAATTTTGCAACTGTAAGACTGTCATTTCTTCTGGTAGGATAGGCTTCCACCCATCTTGAGAAAAGGCATACTATGACAAGTACGTATTTCAATCCATTGCATGGAGGTAATTCAATAAAATCTAACTGTAATCTGGTGAAGGGTCCTTCTGCCTTTCCGATCTTTCCCCAGCTTACCACTGTCTTTCTACCTGGGTTCTGCTGTTGACAGGTTAAGCATCTTTGGCAAAGGCTCTCTGCGGCTACCCTGAACTTCGTATTATACCAACTCTGTCTGAATAGCCTGATCATTGAATCTCTCCCTATATGTGTTGCTCCATGGGATACTCTTGCCATTTTTGAAAGCAAACAATCTGGCATGACTGGTCTTCCATCTAAATACACCCATACCTCATCATGTGGTCTCTTTGTACAGGCTGCCTTTATCCAGATTTCTTTTCCCTTTTCCTCAACTTCTTCCTACAATTGTCTAATCTCAACCCATGTTTCTGGTACTGAGAAGTACATAAGTTGGCATCTGGTTTCACCCGTTTCAATTTTTCTGTTTATGGCTACTGCATTTTTAGCACAGTATTTGGCCACTTGGTCAGCATAATTATTGCCAGCAGTCACATAGTCATTTCCTGACTGATGTGCAGCGCATTTTACAGCTGCTATCTCTTTTGGCAATTGTAATGCTTCCAACAAATCCTTTACATTTTTGCTGTTTCTGATAGGAGATCCTGAAGAAGTCAGAAATCCCCTTTGCATCCAAAGCTGGCCAAAGTCATGCACAATCCCGAAACCATATTGGCTATCCGTAAATATGGTTACTCTCCAATTTTTCCCCTTTTTACATGCCATTGTTAAGGCAACCAATTCAGCTACTTGTGCAGACTTGACCCCAGGTAAACAGGATGCTTCAATTACCCCAGAAATTTTACAAACAGCATATGCAGCACTTAGACCTCCTTCTTGTGTCCTAAGGCAGGAACCGTCTACAAATAACTCATGATCAGCCTCTTTCAAAGGTGTCTCTCTTATGTCTGGGCGGGGCTTCGTGCATAACTCAGTCACGTCCAAACAATCATGATCACTTTCATCTTTCACTTCTTCATCGCAGGGGTCTGGTAATAGGGTGGCTGGGTTCAGGATCGTACACCTTATCACAGTCACGTTCTCCGCTCCCAAAATCACTCTTTCATACTTTGTCAAACGGCTAGGGGTGAGGTGCTGTGTTCTTGTTCTTGTCAAAAGAATCTCAACCGAGTGTGGAACGAAAACCTTTACCGGATGTCCCATCACTATCGACTCACTTTGCTCCAGACTCATACAAGTAGCAGCTACTGCTTTTAATCAGCCAGGCAATGCTGAAGCCACTGGGCCCAATGTGGCTGAAAAATATGCCACTGGACGTCGACTCAATCCATGTCTCTGTGTTAAGACTGAAAGTGCACAATTTTCTCTTTCACAACAGAACAAAGCAAAGTCTTTTGAATAATCAGGCATGCCCAAAGCAGGAGCCTCACACAAACAATTTCTTAGTCTCACAAATGCCTCTAGGCAGTCATCATTCCAATCAATTGGATCTTTTGCTCGTTTCCGGATCATCTGTATTAATGGTTTTGCTAACATAGAAAAACCATTAATCCATTGCCTACAATATCCAACCACTCCCAGAAACATTCTCATTTCTCTCTGAGTCTGTGGCAATTGCATTTCTTTGATTATTTTTATTCTTTCCGGTGTCACTTTTCTAACTCCTCTTTCTATTTTATGCCCTAAATATCTTACTTCTTGTCGACAGAACTGTAACTTTTCTGGAGACACCTTGTGTCCTCCTTCAGCCAAATGGTTCAGTAATGCAATTGTATCTGTGACACAATCTTCTCGTGTTTTTGATGCCACCAATAGGTCATCAATGTACTGAACCAGAACAGAATTTCCAGGCATGATCAACGATTCCAACCACTTTTTCAAAATCTGATTAAAAATTGAAGGACTCTCTGTGTACCCTTGAGGAACACGACACCATGCGTAAATATGATCTTCAAACTTAAACGTAAAAAGATACTGGCTGTCTGGATGCAAAGGAATAGAAAAGAACGCTTGGCATAAATCAATTACTGTAAACCATCCTGCATTCCACGGTATCTGATAAAGGATCACTGCTGGATTTGGCACAATTGGACAACAGGGAATTACAATTTTATTTATTTTCCGTAGGTCTTGCACTATTCTGTACTCTCCGCTAGGCTTTTTCAGTCCCATTATTGGCGAATTACAGGGACTACCCATCACCTCTTTTAAAATACCTTGTTTAACCATTCGTTCAATTTCTGGAATAATTCCTGCTTTTACTTCTGGACTCATTTTGTACTGTCGCGTATTTGGATACACTGCACCTTCTTTTACTGTCACTTTAACTGGGTCTATATTCGTCATTAGCCCAATGTCTTTTCCTGTAATATCCCACACTTCTGGATTGACTGTCGTTCTTAACTCTTCTGGCAATTCATTCTCGGTTATTAATGAAAACATTTCATCTACTTGTGTTCCCTGTTTGGCCAGCATCATCTTATAAACAACATCCTCATCGGGGGTTTGGAAAGCAACACCATCCGGTGTACAATAGATCGTGCAATTCATCTTGCACAAAAGATCTCTTCCCAACAGATTTGCTGGACTGGAATCGCAAACTACAAATCGATGCATTTCTTTGAAGTTCCCAATGTGCACCTCCATTGGTTTTGTGATTGGGGTTCTAATCTGTTGGTTAGATACGCCTACAACTTGGATTGACTCTCCCGAGAGGGGTAGGTTTGGGATGTCTGCTGTTCTCACAGTAGACCTGGTAGCACCAGTATCCAATAGGAAAGTAATGTCTTTACCTTCTACTCTCCCATCAACAAATGGACCTGACTGATCTACCGGCAAGGATGCGCCAAGCACGCACTCCTCTTCCTCCCCCCTAAGGCACCGTCATTGTGCGGTATCTGAATGTTCTTCATCATTCTGTAAAAAATATTGTGCAATTGTTCTATTATTCTTACCACTTTCTCCTTGAAATCCGGTGTTCGCACTGAAACTTTGATGGTTCACAAAATTTTGCATAGGAGCTGGTGGCACCTGATATTGTGGAGTGACTACCTGTTGCTGCTGATTCATAAGTACTTCATTCTGCATCTGTGGGATTAAATTTTGATTTGGCCCATTATTATTCTTATTATTCTGAGTACTCTTACACTCGTTCTTCCAATGTCCAAGCTTTCCGCACGCATGACAAGGAAACTTCTTTTTCGCTTCTTCTCTGTCCATTCGCCCCTTAAATTTATTACCATTCGCTCCTTGATTATTCTGACTCTGTTCTTTCACTTGATTATTATTTTGGTCATTTGCTTTCTCTTCTTGCTGCTCTGCCAATTTAACTTGTGCCCACATCATTTTCTCTTTTAGCTTCCTACGCCTGGCCTCAATGTCATCTCCGCAATATTTTGCGTACTTTAGAATCTCATCCACTGTCTTACTTTGCCAACACAACATGTGCTGCTGTATCATCTGACTGATTTCTGGTTTCAAGCCATATACAAACCGATACACAAAATGTCCCATATCTTTGTCACCAATATTCTCAAAACCACTATACTGCTTAAACACCTGCAATAACCGTTCATAGTACGCATGTACAGATTCATTTGGTTCCTGTGTTGTTCTATCTATTTTTACCCAATCTGTTTCTTTAGGAGGGATTTTCCCTTTCAAATACGTAATCACTTGGTGATACTTTTTCATCACCTCTTCCGAAGGTGCTCCTGTTTTTGCATCTCTAGGATACTCCTCATTAGGCCAATCAATTGTGATCTTACATTCTGTCCATAAATCAGCAGGTACCACTATATCAAATAGACCATCCAGGTCTTTCAATAACACCTTTGAAACCTTCACAAACCTCTCTACCTGTTTGTACCACTCAACTGGTTTTTCTCTCAGTTTTGGAAAATCATTTGTAAATGATAAAATATCTTGTCTACTCCAAGGAACATGAACATATCCACCTCCTGGAACCTCTCTCATTGGACACAATTTTTCCACTTTGCTTGATTCTCTTACTGGAAATGCAGCTGCTGCTTCTCTCGCTTGCACTTCTTCTTTCTTTCTTATCCATCTAATTCTCCATTTATCAATGTCTCCCCACTTTCGCAAAATGTTCATTAATTCTTTTATCTGTAGCCTTTTTCCCGAAGCATTTACACTTTCTAAATCTTTATCAGTAAAATCCACTCGATAGGGTTTTTGTAACAATTTTGATTTCCCTATGTCTATTCCAATCTCTGAAGCAACTTCAGTTAGTCTCTCATGAAATATTCTTGCTCTCCTAGTTATACTCTTACATAGAAACAATAATTCCTCATCATTGTAAACGTTTAATCTTTCTGTACCCACACATCCTGTCATCATCTCTTCCAATTCCACTTTCAATCTGCTGATATCTAAAATCTTTGGTATTGGGTTCTGATTATCTCTTTCCTGAGCCCACCTTTCTATTTCTTCAGAGGTGACTACTGTTGCGCCTGCAGTTCCAGCCGGAACCAAAGGTCTTCTTTCTCTCAAATTCATAGGCGTAACTCTCTTTGGAGTTTCCGTATGAGGTTCCACAATAGGGAGATCCATTAATGAAATAACTGACTCACTTTCACTAACCTGATCATCTGTGATTACTATCTCTTTTCTAGGACTACTTAATGGAACTGTCACGAGTTGTGGTTTCTGGCAAATCTTATTATCCCCATATAATGGGATTACTGGACCAATGGTTACTGGTACTGTCAAAGCTTCAGTATTTAAATTCAATTGACTTATCCTTTGAACTAGTTCTTCCCTAGTTTTATTCAAAGCTTCTCTTTCATTATCTTGCAACACTCTGTTGTATGATGTCTCATGTAAAATCTGTGGAGTTAATGGTATTCCCATTACTGGCGCACTTGGGACAACCTTACTAGCTGCTTCTTGATACGGTGGTGGATTTTTAATTAAAATATCCTCTAACAACTCATCATCTGATTCGCCATATCCTGTCGAATTCATATGTTTCGTTTTCTCCTTACACTTTCCTCCAGATTGTTCCTCAGCCATCAACACTGGATATAACCCTTCTGATACCATAGCTCTCCTCCATTGTTTCATCTGCCCTTCTCGTGACTCATGCAAGTGTCTCGGAAAGAATCCTCTATATCTTCCACCTCTGCATTTCTCTCGTTCATATGACTCAGTCTCCCATTCTTCCAAAGCCTCATATTGAGTTAACCTAGGTCTAGGTTCTAAATCATTCATTTTCAATCTCAAATTCTGAAGAATCCTCCCATTAAACGTACCATCCTTAGGAAACGCTAAAACACCATCATCCTTCGTGTACTCTATCCAGTTTTCCAACCACACGCAGGTATCATATCCTCTCTCCATCATCATAAAAGATGCTGGTGTCTTCGGTGGCGGAATAGGAATTCCCTCTCTAGTCAACACAGCATCCTTTACAAAGAAATTCTTTATTTTCTTAAAAAATGACATCTTTCTTTTCTCTCCATACATCTTGGAAGAACGGTGTAGGAAATTGTATTCCCCAAACCCTTGAAATTTTCTACCTGTACGTCTTGCACTTACAGTCAAATCAAAATCCCGCATACAATCTTCTCTTCACCAATCCTAGCGCGGCTTCTAACTGGTAATCCTATCAAATCAGGCTCACACTCGTACTCTGACCAATGTCAGTGCGGCCTTTTCCTGACGTCAGTTCTGCTCCTCACTACTGACCCCTCCTTTACAATGCTGCTCCTGTCACCCGCCCGCTGTGTCTACCAATCCCAGCGCGACTCACTGTGACGTCAGTCCAACTCAGGCGATTTCACACCCCTCCTTTACAAAGCTCCTCCTGTCACACGCCTGCTGTGTCTGCCAATGCCAGCGCGGCTCTCTGTGACGTCAGTAGCACTCCGGCAACTGACCCTCCCTTTACAAGGTAATATGAAACTTTATTTCTCGAAAATTCTCTTTAAACTTCTTTGTTATTAACAACGTAAAAACATTCGCTACTCTGTCTGTTCCACTAAATCAAAAGGATAGTTTATTTCTTTTCACTGCGAGTAAAACCTTCCGCTTACTCTTCATATAAGCTCCAGAGAACCTGTTACTCGTCCGGTATCACCCGTCAGGGAAAATTTGAGACCAATGTTTCACCTGCGAACTCCTTTTGCTGTCAATCTAGCTTAGAGGAACCTGCTACTCCTTCAGGGTTACCCTTACTAGGTGATATAACGCCTAAAGTTTCACTAGCGAACTCTTTGCTATCAACCACTCTCACTTTTATACATAAAGTAGTCCCTACTTTAACACTGCCAGCCCTACCTAGCTTCTCAGTGTTATTCCAACAGACGAGTAACCTCACTGCAGTGTGGTTTCTATCGCCACCTGCTATTCATTCCCCGGGAATTTTCCAGACGACATAAAAACAGGACGCTAACTCTTTTGTTAAAACATAAATCAAAAATCAATAATCTATACTTATCAACAAAATAGTCACTAACAACCATAGCTCTGCTACCAGAAAACTGATCCAGCGGCGTACTAGCAACAGATACTCCACTACCATATACTCACCTGGGCCCATAGAACTCTCTTACACTAAACACCAAGTAGACCGCTGGAACTTTCTAGTTATATAATTTTCATACCTCAAGATCTAGTTATTTCTTCTCTAACTAAACCTTACACTGGTCAAATAGTTCTTTCCTCTGGTCAATGGACCATTAGGTGGAACTAGTTGATGGTGATAATTAACATGACTTATTATACATTTCTTGATTAAAATGAAATAATCACAGACTCAGTAAATTTTAAAAATCTTTATCTAAATTAGTTGGTTGTGAACCATCTCAAAACGTTTCAGTACAAACACCCTCATTCACAAGAGTGCCAATTCAATAAAATTTCAATAGTTATAATATTTCAGATCCACACAACAACTATACTCAGAGAGAAGAGGATAGAGAGAGAAGAGCATTTATCAAGACGATGAATTTTATAATTACCAAGTATGGTGTGAAGACCAACCCCTGGCCAAAGGGCTGGTAAGGGTCCCCAGGACAGATCAGGAGACAAAGACTTCAGGACAGGAATCAGGACAGGATACTTCACCTCTCTAGATACCGACGACTACGTCGCACCCCTCTCTGACACTCTCTTCCTCCTCGTGGTTCTTCCGCGATCTTCTTTCTAACCCACCCAAATTAAGTAGATGGTTCTGCAGTCGATTTCTTCATCAGCATTTCAGAGCATCAGCACCACCCCCAGCACCGACAGCATCCCAAGCTCCAAATTGTTTCTGCTGCTTCCGCTCCCAACAAGCTTAGCTAACTAACTAACTAAACTACTTCAATTATACCTTTCTATTACCATGTACCACCCATTAATGTTTCAATTTTACAAAATACTAACTTCTGATTGGACAGGCGAGGGGGATGATCATCACACCATGCTTATATTTCACTGTATTTCTTTAAACCTTTGTTTCAAAACTCCTCCCCTCAAACTTTTATTCCGCACTTCCTTTCCCATACATCTTTAAACTTTATTAATACAAATGTAACGATCTCTTGAATAAAGTTCCTTCATATGAACTCTTCACCCTCATGTTCCCAGGGCACATCTTCACCGACCTTGGACGCGTGACAAGTCCTTAGTCATCTTTTCGTACTTCATAGCCAGGGCGCATGCGTCAGGCAACGTCAGTCTGCTCGACTCAGACAAATTTGACAGGCCCAAATACGCACTAATAATAAAGTCAAAAGGAAAAATGTTATTCTCAAAAATAAATGATTTCACTGTATACCACCAACCTCTACTCTAGGCCCATACCATTTATTATTTCCTTTCTGCATTTGCGTTAGTATAAAACGTATTTTCTAATTTCAGCAAGCAGGTGCCATGCATGTGAGCTTTCAAGCGGCCATTTTATGAGTTCTTTGCGCAGGCGCCAGAATTTCCTCCAAGCGTCAGTACGTCATACTACATAGATGCAGTAGACGCATGCGCAGTAAAGATCCCGTGTTAGAATGCATCTTAGTCCTTTGTTCATGTTATTGCAGTTAGTAAACACATAGGCAAGCTACATTTTCTCCCGCGTGTAAAGAAATGCGTATTATTAATCGCAAAACACGGTGTTAGTAATTCGTTAGTGGGTTAAAACGAGAGGATTGCTTCCGAGCAAGTCTCATGTTCGAGTCCTTGCTCCATCACCACCACCACAATCAATACCACCACCACCAATACCACCACCAATACCACCACCAATACCACCACCATTACCACCAACACCACTGATACCACCACCACCTATACCACCACCACCACCAATACCACCAACACCAATACCACCACCAACACCAATACCACCACCAACACCAATACCACCACCACCAATACCACCACCAATACCATCAATACCACCACCAACAGCACCACCACCAATACCACCACCACAACCAATACCACCACCACCAATACCACCACCAATACCACCACCACCAATACCACTACCACCACCACCACCAATACCACCACCACCAGTACCACCACCAATACCACCACTAATACAACCACTACCAATACCACCACCAATATCATCAATGCCACCACCACCACCAATACCACCACCACCAATACCAACACCACCAATACCACACCATCAACACCACCACCACCAATATCACCACCAATACCCCCAATACCACCACCAATACCATGACCAATACCACTACCACCAATACCACCACCACCAATACCACTACCACCAATCCAATACCACCACCACCAATCCAATACCACCACCACCAATACCAATACCAGTACCAATACCAATACCACCACCAAAACCACCTCCACCAATACCACCACCACCAATACCACCACCTCTACCAATACCACCACCACTAACACCACCACCAATACCACCACCACCAATACCACCACCACCAATACCACCACTAATACAACCACTACCAACACCACCACCAATATCATCAATACCACCACCAATACCAACACCACCAATACCACACCATCAACACCACCACCAAAACCACCACCACCAATATCACCACCAATACCCCCAATACCACCACCAATACCATGACCAATACCACTACCACCAATACTACCACCACCACCAATCCAATACCACCACTACCAATCCAATACCACCACCAATACCAGTACCAATACCACCAACACCAAAACCACCACCACCAATACCACCACCACCATCAATACCACCACCAATACCACCACCACTAACACCACCACCAATACCACCAATACCACCACTAACACCAATACCACCAATGCCACGACCACCACCAATACAACCACCAATCCCAACACCACCAATACCACCACCAATGCCGCCACCACCAATGCCACCACCACCACTAATACCAATACCACAGCCAATACCAATACCACCACCAGCACCAATACTACCACCAAAACCACCACCACCAATACCACCACCATTACCACCACCAATACCACCACCATCAATACCTCCACCACCACCAATGCCACCACCACCAATACCACCACCACCAATACCACAACCACCAGTACCACCACCATTATCACCACTAATACCACCACTATCAATACCACCACCAATATCATCAATACCACCACCACCAATACCACCACCAATATCACCACCACCAATACCACCAGAAATACCACCACCAATACCACTAACACCAATACCACCACCAAAACCACCACCACCACCAATATCACCACCACCATCAATACCACCACCAATACCACCACCACTAACACCACCACCAATACCACCACCACCAATACCACCTCCATCACCAATACCACCACTACCACCAATGCCATCACCACCATCAATATCATCACCACCAATACCACCACCAATCCCAACACCACCAATACCACCACCAATACCACCACCACCAATGCCACCACCACCATTAATACCAATACCACTGTAAATACCAATACCACCACCATCAATACCAATAACACCAACACCAATACCACCACTAATACCACCACCACCAATACCATAAATACCACCACCAGTACCATGACCACTACCACCACCAATGCCACCACCACCAATACCACCACCACAACCAATACCACCACCACCAATCCAATACCACCACCAATACCAATACCACCACCAATACCACCACCACCAATACCACCAATGCCATGACCACCACCAATACCACCACCAATACCAACACCACCACCACCACCAATACTACCACCACCACAAATATCACCACCAATACCACTACCAGCAATACCACCAGCAATACCACCACCACCAATCCAATATCACCACCACCAATCCAATACCACCACCAATACCACCACCAATCCCAACAGCACCAATACCACCACCAATACCACCACCAATACCACCTCCACCAATGCCACCACCACCACTAATACCAATACCACAGCCAATACCAATACCACCACCAATACCACCACCGTTACCACCACCAATACCACTGACACCAATACCACCACCACCATCAATACCACCACCTCTACCACCACCAATACTACCTCCAATACCACCACCAATACCACCACCACCAATGCCACCACTTATACCGCCACCACCAATACCAACACCAATACCATCAATACCACCACCAATACCACCACCAATAACACAGCCACCAATACCACCACCACCAATACCACCACCACCAATACAGCCACCACACCCACAACCAATATCCACACCACTAATACCACCACCACCACCAATACCACTACCACCACCACCAGCAATACCACAACCAATACCACCACTAATACCACCACCACCAAAACCACAAATACCACCAGTAACACCACCAATAGCACCGCCAATACCAACACCACTACCAATACCACCACCACCTCCACCTCCACCAATAGCACCACCACCAATACCACCACGATCAACACCACCACCAATACCACTACCACCAATACCACCACCAATACCACCACCACCAAAGCCACCACCACCAATACCACCACCACCATCAATACTATGACCACCACCAATACCACCACCACCAATAGCACCACCAATACCAACACCACCACCAATACCACCACCACTAATACCACAACACGTGCGGCCAGCCGTTAACTGGCTCTTTGGAAGGGCCATTTTGCTCCGTTGTGGCTTCAATTCCCATACTAAATTGCCTCTACCACTCTCCCTGCTTTCGCTTAGGCCTTTTATTAAAATTTTGAGTCTCAATTGCCGCTCACTGGCTAAACACTATTTGGATGTACATGACTTAGTACAGGATGAAGCTCCTGATGTCTTTTTCTTAACGGAAACCTGGCTCTCTGATGATATGGTTGCGGAGCCAGGTTTAGCGCTTTCGCCTGGCTACAGTATTTTGACCTTAAATAGGATATCGAGAGGAGGCGGTATCGCTGTCATTTTTAAATCCTGCTATGGTTGCACATTTGTTAAAGAGCCCGTGGCAGGTTGCGAATGCGCACGCTTCGCAATCTCCTTCAGCGCCAACCACACCATGTCAGGGCTGCTGGTCTATCGCCCTCCTGGACCAGCCAAGGAGTTTAAATCCGCACTCACTGAAGTCACCAGTGCCCTGGCAATGAGAACAGCTAACTTTACCATTTTTGGTGACCTGAACCTTCACTTTGACTGCCATACAGCTACAGAAATCAGTAGTTTTCTCGCAGACCTGGCAGCCTGCCAACTAACTCAATTAGTTGCAGGTCCTACTCATGCTGCAGGTCACTTGCTAGACCCCGTCTTCTCCAACCTCCCTTCCCTTATTGTCAATACACCTAGCCCGGTTTGTTGGTCTGACCACTTTCTGATTTCTGTGTCCTTTCCGACCTCTGAACCCCTGCACAGAGCTGCTCAGAAGTCCTGCCGTAAGCGCCCTTGGCGAAAACTGAACCTTGAGCAATTTCATGCCCTGCTTGCCCTAGAAACTCCTAAACTGCCTAGTGATCCAGACGTGGCATATAAAATACTTTGCGACTGGATTACTCAAACATTGGACTCTCTCATTCCGGCCATATGGTCGAAATGCCGCAACTCCAACTCCAACCCTTGGTTCTTTGATAGACAGATAGGTGGAGAGGTGTGGTGCAGCAGCCAGGGGAGCTGACTTCGGAGCACAGGGTTCACAGTTCGATCCCCGGCGGCAGCTCAGCACCATGTGACTCTGGGCAATAGCTCACTTAATTTCCACGACGGCCCCCAGCGCCTTGAGACCCGTAAGGGTGAGTAGTTCGCGCTTTACAAATACGGATTTAGATTTTTAGATTTTTTTTTGGCCACCATGCGTAAAGCCTGTAAAAAACTGGAGCGGGATTGGAGGAGGGATTACGACCTGGCAGCTAAGAGACGCTATCAGGCCGCTATTAAGAGCTACCATCGGGCTATACAATCTGAGCAGGCTGCCTACTTTGCTAATGAAATTAAGTCTAGCAGCAATCCAGCCAAGTGTATTTTCAAAATACTCAACGATCTTGAACTAAGGAAAACCCCTACGGCGTCTGTGATCACGTCTAAGCAGCACTGTGAGGTCCTGGCTACCTTTTTTGTCACGAAAGTGGAAACTATATATAAATCCTTCCCTCGGGTTTCCCCTTGTCCCAGCCCCACACATACACCCCCTACTACCCATATTCTCACGGCCTTTCCCTCGGTCTCACAGGATGAGCTTCGTCTGCTATGCAGCAAAGTTAAATCTGGCTCTCCTGCAGACCCTCTTAAGCCAGACCAGTTCATGAACTCACTGCCTGTGCTCTTGGCACCTTTGTGCCAGGTGATTAATACTTCTCTCCACTGCAGTGGTTCCTAGGCTGTGGAAGCAGGCAATGGTGGTCCCCTACTTAAAAACCTTCACTGGACCCAGCCAAATTGGAAAACTTCCGTCCGATTTCTCTCTTACCTTGGGCAGCTAAGATTGCAGAGGCACACATTAATTCCATTCTAATGGCATTCTTGGATAACCACGGTGTCCTGGATTTCTCGCAGAATGGTTTCCGCCCAGGTCACAGCACGGAGACAGCTCTACTTGCTGTGACCGAACATCTGCGGTCCGTTCTGGATGCTGGGAACACCGCGGCACTGATACTATTAGATTTTAGTGCCGCGTTCGATACGGTCTCCCACCAGATTCTACTACATCGTCTGGAGGAGGCCGGTATCGTTGGCTCAGCTCTAGAGCGGTTTAGATCGTTCCTCTCTGAGAGAACATTCCAGGTGACCGCCCGGCCTTTTCTTTCTCGTGTCCAGTCTATCTGACAGGGTGTACCACAGGGCTCTGCTCTCAGTCCTGTACTATTCAATCTGTATGAACAACCATTGGTTGTGGTGGCCAGGGACTGGGGTCTCTCCATTGTCTCTTACGCTGATGACACTCAGTTGGTGGTGGTTCTCTCCGACGACTCTACACGGGATGCTCCCAAATTTAGGAGCGGTCTGGCGGCAGTTGCGGAGTGGATGACCGCCAACTGTCTCCAGCTCAACGCCAATAAATCTGAGGAGCTGCTAGTGGGGAGAGATACTGAGTTATGGAGTGAGCAATGGTGGCCGAATATCCTTGGGAGTGCACCCACCCCAAAGTCGGTGGTGAAAAATATAGGGGTGTGGTTGGATTCGACCCTCAGCTTTCAGGACCATACCAAGAAAGTGGCAGGCACGTACTTTGGCTTACTCCGGGGATTGAAACCCCTGCTGGGGTACTTTGACCCGTCCACCCGACAAATGATTGTCCAAGCGGCTATCCTGTCAAGGCTGGACTATGCCAGTTCACTCTACCTGGGGGTAAATGAGGCAGAGGTCATGCGTCTGCAAAGGGTCCAAAATGCGGCAGCCAGAACCCTGCTTGGGCTCCCTAGAAGCTGCCCGACAACCGGTGCCATTCGACGGTTACATTGGCTGCCTATGGCCAAGCGTATTGAATTCAAGGCCCTTTGCCTGGCCTTTAAAATTCTGAAGTACTTTTCCCCGGGTATTTTGGCCAATCTGTTAGTGCCTTACACACCCATGCGCCATCTACGCTCCATGGTGCAATGCCTGGTTACCGTCCCTCGGGTGAAACATAGACGTGCTGGGGGACGGTCGTTTCATAGCTTAGCGGTCAAACTCTGGAACTCCCTCCCCTCCCAGATCCGCTGTCTGGACAACTATCTGATGTTTCGAAAGGATATCAAAACCTATCTCTTCCCCCGGCTTAGGCCTTAGCCTCTATGTCTTGCTGCTATCAGCGCCGGGACGCCTCTTCGCTGAGGCAGCTGTTGCGCTATACAAGTTGGGTTAACATAACATAACATAACCACCACCACCAATACCACCACCAATAGCACCACCACCAATACCACCATCACCACTACCACCGCCAATACCATCACCAATACCACCACCAATACCACCACCAATACCACAAATACCACCACCAGCAATACCACCAATACCACCACCAAATCCACCACCACCAATACATCCATCAATACCACGACCACCAATACCACCACCACCACCAGTACCAATACCACCAACAATACCAATACCACCTCCAATACCAATACCACCTCCAATACCAATACCACCACCAATACCACTAATACCACCAACACCACCAGCAATACCAGCAATACCAGCAATACCACCACCAATACCACTACCACCACCAATACCACCACCAATACACCCAATAGCACGACCACCAATACCACCACCAATACCACCACCACCAATACCACCAGTACCAATACCACCAACAATACCAATTCCACCACCAATACAATACATCCACCAATACCACGACCACCAATACCACCCCCACTACCAATTCCACCAACAATACCACTACCAATACCACCACCAATACTATCACCACCAATACCACCACCACCAATACCACCACCAACACAAATACCACCTCAGATACCACCCATACCACCAATACCACCACCACCAATAAAAGTACCACCACCACCAATACCACCAATACCAGTACCACTACCACCAATATCAAATCCCACCACCACCAATACTGCCACAACCAATACCACCACCACCACCAATACAACCAATACTAATACCACCACCACCAATACCACCACTAATACCACTGATCCAGCGGTGTACTAACAACAGATACTCCACTACCATATACTCACCTGGGCCCATATAACTTCTTCCACTAATACCATAGTAGACCGCTGGAGCTTGTAGTTTATAAAATTCATGTTTCAGGAATAGTTATATTTCTGTTCTAACTAAACTTTTCACTGATCAAAAAGTTATTTCCTCTGGTCGATGGACCATTAGTTGGATCTAAGTGATGGTGATAATTAACCTAACTTATTTAACATTCTATGATTAAAGTAAATAATCACAGACTCGGGAAGTTTTAAAATCTTTATCTAAATTAATGGAATGTGAACCATCTCAAAGTTTCAGTACAAACACCCTCATTCACAAGAGTGTCAACTCAATCTATAATCAATAAGTAAAATATTTCAGATTCACACAATAACTATGCACAGAAAAGGAGAGGACAGAGAGAGAAGAACATCTGTCAATACGATGAATTTATAGTTACCAGAGAATGGTGTGAAGACCAACCCCCTGGCCAAAGGGCTGGTAAGGGTCCCCCGGGATAGATCAGGAGACAAAGACTTCAGGACAGGAATCAGGACAGAATACTTCACCTCTCTAAATGCCGACGACTGCGTCGCACCCTCTCTGACACTCTCTTCCTCCTCGTGGTTCTTCCGCGATCTTCTTTCTAACCCAATTAAGTTAAAATAGATGGTTCTGCATTCGATTTCTTCATCAGCGTCTCACAGCTTCAGCACCACCCCCAGCACCAACAGCATCCCGAGCTCTGCTTCTGTGCATCCACGCTTCTGCTGCTTCTCCTCCCGTGTCTGCTATATCTAACTAACTAAAACTACCTCAGTTATACCTTTCCATAACCATGTACCACCCATTAATGTTTCAATTTCATAAAATACTAACTCTGATTGGACAGGCGAGGGGGATGATCGTCACACCATGCTTACATTTCACTTATTTTCATTGAACCATTGTCTTTTAAACCCATCCCCTCAAACTTTATTAAATCATTTCCTTTCCCATACATCTCCAAACTTTATTAATACAAAATGTTTCAACTTCATGAATAAGTCTTCTTCATATGAACTCTTCACCCTCATGTTCCCAGGGCACATCTTCTCTGGCCTTGGACGCGTGACAAATCCTTACTCATCCTTCCTTATTCTTTTTCATCTGCGCATGTGCAGGGTCAAGTCAGTCAGCTCAATTCAGACAAGTGTGGAAGGCCCAAATGCGCACTAATAATAAAGTCAAAGGAAGAAATGTTATTCTCAAAAATAAATGGTTTCACTGTATACCACCAACCTCTACTCTAACCCACTTTAATTATTATTACCCTTTTTTGAATTTGCGTTAGTATAAAACTTATTTTCTATTTAGTCAAGCAGGTGCCATGCATGTGAGCTTTCAAGCTGCCATTTTAATGCCTTTTGCGCATGCGCAAGATTTTCCCTCCACGCATTAGTACGTCATACTACGTAGATGCAGAAGACGCATGCGCTGTAAAGATCCCTTGTTAGAGTGCGTTTTAGTCCTTCGTTCATTTTGTTAAAGTTAGTAAACACATATGCAAGCTTCGTTGTCCCGTGTATCTTTCGAAAATGCAAATTATTAATTACAATCTCATAGTTAGTAATTCGTTAATGAGTTAAAACGAAAGTATTGCTTCCGAGCAAGTCTCATTTACGAGTCCTTGCTCCATCAATCCCCTCTCTGATGGCATTTTAAGCCATCACAAAAATTACCCATCCCATCCCAGATACCAACTTTAGCACATCTCAATTCTCTATTTCTCCTCTCAATTTTTCATCAATCAACTCATTTCCTTCTAAATCCTTCATTTTCTTATATAATTTGCCTTTCATTTCTTCCAACTGTATTTCATCATATTTTCTTTTCCGTTTCTTTCCCTTTCCTTCTCTTTCAAAATATATTTTCCCTCTCCTTCCTTTTCTACAACACTTATATGTAATCATTATTATCATTACTACGGTTATTATCATAACTAATGGTATTATTATTTGACCTAGGAAACTTTTCCCAAAATCAGCAAACCATTTCCCTATTGATGTTATACTTTTTGTTAGTCTTCCCCACACACTGTCAACCTCCAGTTGGGTCAAGTCTTTATGCATTCTTGTAATGTTTTCAATATATCCTTTAATTTCTCTGCTCTTGTCTGGAATGTAAGTGCAACAATGTTGAATTTTCAACATACCACAAACTCCACCTTCCTTTGCTAATAATATGTCAAGAGCAAGACGGTTCTGTAAAACCATAGACCTGATTGCAACCATCTCTGTGTTAATCATTAAGAATCCTCCTGCAGTATCTGTAGAAAGACGATCAACTATGGTTGATAACTTACAAATTTTCTGTGAATTAAGAATGACTCCAACTGAGGGTATCAACGCACTAAAAATATCCCCTACAATTTCAGAAAAACTAGCTCTTTTTCTACGTGTTAGTCCATTAGGATTTTCATTGGTTCCACTGATTCTGTCCACATGATAAATTTTTGGAAAAACTATTCCAAAGTAACAGCTCCCGTACCATCTTGCAGGTAACCTATAATATGCATTGTTCCCGCAAACATAATAAACTCCTGGAAATACAGGATCAGTTCCCCCTTTTAGTCCCCACCCTCCTAAAATTAGGAAGTTGTGTTCACATTCACTGGAACCAATGTAATTATTGTTATAATCTGTCTTTAATCTATGGAGGCAGAATTTTCCCCTTTTCACAAAATCCAGGGACATCGCAGCATGAGCTTTGCCATTTGCATAGATCCCCTCTTTTCCAGCCCATGGAGGTACATGGGGTTTCTGTTCAGTCGCTTTCTTTATTAAATCCTGTCTCCTTTCTTCTACTAAATCCCAAAAATCTTTTTCTTCTTTTCTTAATGTACATGTTAGATTATCTTTATGTGCCTGAACTAAATCTATTGAACTCATTGTTAAGAAAAATTCACCCATAAACTGTGCATTTTTACTACTAACTACTGGATTCATATTCTTTCTAATAGGTAAATCAGAAAATACTACGTCTAGATTTGAATAAAAATACTGAAGTCTCCCTGTAGCATAAAATAGACTTGATAAAATACTACATGACACACCATATGTTAAAGGTATATGGTGATATGTCACCCCTTCTGATACTGATGAGGGTAACTTCATACACACATAGCAATTATCAATCTCCATAGTACTAACATATTGAAATAACAATTTAATAAACACATTTGAGGACGTATTATAGTCTGATTCATTATGATAATTTGCTTCATCTTCTACCCCTATTTCTATTTTAGTTCCTTGTATTCTATCTACCTTAACATTAGTATCTGTATTATTCTTGTCACTTGTTTTAATTAACAAAGGTACTCCTACTGTTAGGAATAACCATACCAATGCTACTAATAAAATACTACAAAAACAAAATCTAAAACGTTTTTTTTTCACTCCACGTTTTGATCTTTCAGTAACTTCAATTTCTGCCATTTTACTTCTGAGAAAATGTCTTTTCTCTTATCCTTTCTTTGTTAATTTGACTTCCTTTTCGTTCTTAAGGAGGCCTCAATTTGCTTTCATCAATCTGTGCAACATGAACTTCTTCTGTTTCATCACTCAGATCTAGGGATTCAAATTCTTCAAGTATGACATAGGTCCATTCAGGAGCCTTGTATCTTCTGTTTAAATTTCTCAATCTTGGACTTCTTCGAGTTATTTTCGCTAAGGTTTGTTTAGATCGTGTTTGACTTGTGATTTCATTTACTTGTTCTGGTTTCTTTTCTGATTTTCTCAAATGATATCTTAATTTCTTTACTCCAGTAGGCCAATTGTCTCCCTTTCTGATTCTTTTGATTTGTACTGCACTTTCACCTTCTTTATCTCCTCTCAAAGTTCTTTTAATTTCACTTAATCTAGGCACAATCTGTTCTCGTTCTCTGTTTTCTGTGCTTGAACCTTCTTTTACTTCCACCTGCTCAGGTCTTATCGTACTTTGTTCTTCTTCTTCCTGAGCTTGTTCTTCTAATTCTATCTGACCCTGTTCAGGTCTTATTTCAAACTGTTCTTTTTCTGCCTGAACTTGTTCTTCTAGCTCTATCTGATCCTGTTCAGGTCTTATTTCAAACTTTTCTTCTTCTGCCTGAACGTGTTCTTCTACTATTCCCTCCTCAGGTTCCTGAAAGTCTTTTTCTATTTCCACCTGAGTGTGTTCTTCTTTCCCTGTCTCTTCCTGACTACTTTCCTGTCTTTTCAGTTCTGTTCTTCTTCTTGTTTCAATAGCATCATCAATTACTTCAATCACTGGTATCCACTCTTCCTGACTTGTACCTGGCTGTTCGTCATATGGTTGTCTTTCAGAATCTATCACTCTAGATTCTTCAATTTCACAGCTTACAACTCCTCACGCTTCAGCCTGTTCAGTCAGTGGTTGCTCTTGTTGTTCTGATGGGCTCGGAACTCTTCTGGTATGACTGGCATGAATCCAATTGGGCAAACCTGCACACTTCACTGCTGTGGTAGTGACTAGTATGACTTGACGCGGTTTATCCCACCTTGGTGCTAGGCACGACTTTCTTGCGTGTTTCTTCACTAGCACCCAATCTCCAGGATTCAAATCATGTGCTTGGTCTGGCTGTCTTTCAACTGCGTCTTCTCCAACCTGGTGAGAGACAGAACGCACCATTTCAGCCAATCCTTTGCAATAGTCCAATACCAGATCATCAGTTATATTCATTAATTTATTTCCAGGAATGAATGCTTGTCTCATTGCTCTTCCCATGAGAACTTCATGTGGGCTCATTCCTGTTTTTCTGTCTGGAATACTTCTGAGACCCATCAATACAAGAGGTAATGCATCTGGCCATTTCAGCATTGTGGATGCACACACCTTCCCTAGTCTTGACTTGATTGTGCCATTTAACTGTTCAACTATTCCAGAAGCCTCTGGACGATAAGCACAGTGCAGTTTTTGTTCTATGTTAAATGCAGCACAGATTAATCGAATTATTTCATTATTAAAATGAGGGCCTCTATCTGATTCCAAAGTGACTGGAAAACCAAAGCGTGGAATTAACTCCCTCAACAACAATTTAGCAACTGTAAGACTGTCATTTCTTCGAGTGGGATATGCTTCCACCCATCTTGAGAAGAGGCATACTATGACAAGTATATATTTCAGTCCATTGCTAGGGGGCAACTCAATAAAATCCAACTGTAATCTGGTGAAGGGTCCTTCTGCCTTTCCAATCTTTCCCCAACTAACTATTGTCTTCCTACCTGGATTTTGCTGCTGACAGGTTAGGCATCTTTGGCAAAGGCTCTCTGCGACTACCCTGAATTTCGGATTGTACCAACTCTGTCTGAATAGTCTGATCATTGAGTCTCTCCCTATGTGTGTTGCTCCATGATACACTCTTGCCATTTTTGAAAGCAAACAATCTGGCATGACTGGTCTTCCATCTAAATACACCCATACCTCATCATGTGGTCTCTTTGTACAAGCTGCCTTTATCCAAATTTCCTTTTCCTTTTCCTCAACTTCTTCCTGCAATTGTCTAATCTCATCCCATGTTTCTGGTACTGAGAAAAACATAAGTTGGCATCTGGTTTCACCCGTTTCAATTTTTCTGTTAATGGCCACTGTATTTTTGGCACAGTATTTAGCCACTTGGTCAGCATATTTATTGCCAGCAGTCACATAGTCATTTCCTGACTGATGTGCAGCGCATTTTACAACTGCTATCTCTTTTGGCAATTGTAATGCTTCCAATAAATCCTTTACATTTTTGCTGTTTCTAATTGGAGATCCTTAAGACGTCAGAAATCCCCTTTGCATCCAGAGCTGGCCAAAATCGTGCACAACCCCGAACCCATATTGACTGTACGTAAATATGGTTACTCTCCAATTTTTCCCCAATTTGCATGCCATGGTTAGGGCTACCAATTCGGCTACTTGTGCAGATTTGACTCCAGGTAAACAGGATGCTTCAATTACCCCAGATATCTTACAAACAGCATATGCAGCACTTAATCCTCCTTCTTGTGTCCTGAGGTAGGATCCATCTACAAATAACTCATTGTCAGCCTCTTTCAAAGGGGTCTCCTTTATATCAGGCCGGGGCTTCGTACATAACTCAGTTACATCCAAACAATCATGATCACTCTCATCTTTCACTTCTTCATTGCATGGGTCTGGCAGTAGGGTAGCTGGGTTCATAATCGTACACCTTATCACTGTCACGTTCTCAGCTCCCAAAATCACTCTTTCATACTTAGTCAATCGACTAGGGGTGAGATGTTGTGTTCTTGTTCTTCTCAAAAGAAGCTCAACTGAGTGTGGAACATAAACCTTTACCGGATGTCCCATCACAATCGACTCACTCTGCTCCAGACTCATACAAGTAGCAGCTACTGCTTTTAAGCAGCCAGGTAATGCTGAAGCCACTGGATCCAATGTAGCTGAAAAATATGCCACTGGCACTTACTGGCGCTTACTGGCACTTATTAAGGAGGCCCACACAGTTACATTAATCTGTGCCTGTGCAACTTTGCTTTGCAACGATTCCACATCTTGGATCGAGCCCACACTTGGCTCAAAAGAATCGCCAGGGGGAACTTAGGACTTTCTCCTTCAAGAACGCGCATCTCTCATTGGTATGTACATGTGCTATGTACTTGAGTTGCTCATTTTCCTTGTATTACGACTTAAGTGTCATTTTGGACTGCCCTTTTATTGGCTGTAGTTCCCCAAATGTGTGCCCTTTCTGATCGTGCTTATACCCCTTTGGGTAGGGTTGGAATAGGCTTTGGGCCCCACTGGACATATACTTACTTTTTAAGATTCCCATATTGGATCATAAACCTGACTTGAGCGACATATTATATACTCGCATGGGGATGGAGTCTGGCTGGGTCCCGAACCCAAGTAGGTCTCATTGGTTCCACCATAGCTGGGGCATTTTGCCTTTTATATTCCACCAGATGTTATACTGTACTCCCTAGTCTGGGGAATGCACTTGCTTATTGTGCTAAAGCGGATTTTTTGCATATCATATATGGTACCACAAGCCTACCACACACTTGTCTTTTTATGTATTTATGTTTTTGTATGTAATTTGTTATTTGGTTGTCGAGCGTTTATGTATTATCACACTCAGTGTTCGTATGCTGTTATGACGTTCTTACGAGTTTTTGTTTTTATTTGATGTCACTATTTGTGTTTCTTGTTTATTCCCTCTGCTCCCTTCCCTCCCCCCCTTCTTCCATGACTTTTTATATATTCCTTATTGGTTTTATCCCTTTCTTTTCTATGAATATTTTGCGTTTCTCACATTGTCTTGTTTCTCCTTCTCTGTCGCAAGAGTCCTGTGTCAAGTATTTATGATTGTATGTATTTGTATATATATATTTATGTGTTTTATATTGTAATTTACAGCCCTGAAGAAGTTCATTGAATATGAATGAAACGCGTTGGCTGGCATTTTTAACTGTTGGATGCTTATGAAAATAAAGGACTTACTAAGACAAAGCAAACAAGACTATATGACTTATTAAAACGAACTACTGCCTCAGAGTAGTGCACCACTCCAAACTTTTGGTTTGTTCTTCCTCTGCTTTGCATCTGGCACCCAACGACGGCAGGTGCTGGAGTTGTGTGTGCACACTCCTTTGGTCACAGTGGGGACTCAACCACGAAGGGAACACAGCAGGGGAGTGCGGTCGTCGTGTCCGGCGTTGTTCGTAACTTGTCTCAGTTAGCATTTATTGGACTAACCAGCACAGCTGCGTATCCTGAAAAGAAATGCCCAAACTAATCGATAGAAGAGAAGAGATGGCACAGGACCTCTTCGGCAAAGGGTTCAGTGCTATCAGGGAGAATGTATCAGACATCAAGGAACGCTTTAAATCAAGGGGATATGACCACAAGCTTTTGGATAGAGTGGAGCAAAGAGTACTTGCCCTGCCCAGAGCAGACACACTCGCAAGTAAGAACTCACAAGGGACAGGTAAACACCGCAACAAGGAGCACCATAGAGATAAGATAGCCTTTTTTACTAACTATACGGCTCACAGTGATCGGATCTATAAGGCCTTTAGAAAACATTGGCACCTATTGGTTGCAATTCCTGCATTACGTCCCCATATTAATGACAACCCTTCTTTGATTTTCAGAAGAGGGCGTACTCTGAGAAGCTCCCTATGCCCAAGTTACATTACAGTTAGCAAAGCAACCGCTGACACATGGTTGCCACGTCCACCTGTAGGCTTCTTTACCTGCACTAATTGTAATGTCTGCTGTTTGGGGCGAAATAAGTGTAAGGAACTGAGTTACAATTCCAACTATACGCACAAAATCAAACATCACATAAACTGCAACACACAGTTTGTTATTTACATACTGGAATGCCCATGCGGCATTATATACATGGGTAGCACAGTTCGCAACCTTAAGACCAGAATCCAAGAACATCGGAGGGCCCTGATCAATGATGATGATAGGTACCCAATGACTGAACACTACCGCACGACACATACTGGTCCTATTAAATTCAGCTTCTTCGGCATTGAGCATATCCCACCCAACAATCTAGGTGGGAATAGGGAACTGACACTCAGGAGAGCGGAGGCCAAGTGGATTTGTAGACTGGATGCGGTTAAGAGGGGACACAACACTGATCATGAGTTTCATTACTTTCTGAGTTAAAATCCCCCTTACCAACCCCAGTTGCAGGATTTTTTTCTGACCCGTGGGCACTCTAGTGGGGTACATGCCCTGGGTTTTCTCATATGGTTACCTCTAGCTCGATCAGTGGGCACTTATCTGGGGTACGTGGCCAGTGATCCACGTGTTTTTCCCCATGCCCAAGGCACTTTTTTCCGTATACCCCACCTCCCCCCATGAGCTTTTCCTACGGCTCGGACGGCACCAGGCCCGGGGATCGGCCGGGTGCATGCTTAACTCCAGGCCTGTTTCCACTTGGGGCGTTATTTGCCCCAAGTCATTTTTTAACACACACTTGGGACTTGGGTTTATTTCACCCTCATATACTCATCCCCCTTTTTTGATGATAGACATTTTTTAATACACGCTTGGGTACTTGGGTTCATTTCACCCTCATACACGCATCTCATCTCTGGCGATGCTTATTGGATGATAGCCTGAACATCACTACACCTGACATCCTGTCAGGTCACTAGTGTCTACATTTTGAGCTTGCAGTACTTTCATTAGCTTACTTTACACCGGGTGTGAACTTTATATACACCCCTTTCGAATTCAGATGCTTGCAGTCCTCACGGACAGCTCATTTACTGGTGACGCCAACCATTACAGTACTCATTGGCCCAGCGATTTTATTGTGCTGGCGCTGCCGTGCCATCAGCCTAGTACTTTACTTGTGCTGACTCTGCCTTCACTTAGACACACAATCGGGGACATCAATCCATCTGACTCGTCTTTTAGCCCCTTTTTTTCATCTGTTCAGTGCTTTTCTTGTGCAGATGCTGCCTTCGACGCTGCCTTCGAATTCGTGACACGATTCGTGTCACAGATTCATCTGCTTTTCGTATATCCACTAGTGAACCTCATCCCTTTAATTTCCAGCTTGCTCCACGTTGGCACGTACACCTGTCACGCTTCCCCGCGCTTTTTAGTATATAGCCTCCAGTTCCCTGAACCGGCATTTTACACTTTTTACAGAGCTGACGGATGCTTCCAACTTTTCAGGTACGTCTCTACTCTGCCAACTCTCTTGATCTTTGACCCTGTCCGGGACCTCACAATTGCAGAGTTTCTGTATTTTTGTTAGACTTATGCGGTTACCACGCTCGGCTTTCCGCCATTCGTTTTGTATTTAACATGTTTTAGCTATCCTCCATGTTTCCTTTGTACATCTGGGAACACGGGAGATTCTTTCCCCTCCCTCTGTCCTTTCCAGACGCGCATCCTATTATTCCCCTCCCACCGTCCTCTATGCCCAGCAGCCACAAGGGACCCTGTACCGCCTACACGTAATATTCACCACTGCCTGCACCTGGCGAGTGGTCCACCTCATTTTTTCAGATTTGTTACTTGGGCCGTTAGACGTCGTGTCAATGGGCTTTGCTTCATCTTAGGAAGCAGTCCTTTTCACGTATTTTAAGTGGATTTTGCATCTTGAGGAGCCCGTATGTGGGCGACTCATTTCACTCATTCGATTTTATTCACATCTGTATTTTGTTAGATCTGTAATTTGGCCCGATAGATGTTGTTATTATATATGAGCCTCGTTATATGGAAGGAAGCTGCATTTTCCACACATAGCAAGCGGATTCCGTCCCTTCTTTGTATATACTTCTCCTTTAGGCTCTGCCTTTTATATCTACCCTTATCTTTCGTCCTATTGTTTTTTCTTTTGTATTAGTGGATTTGTTTTCACATTTCTCCTCTCTTCTACCAGAAATCAGCGCTTACTGGCCCTTATTAAGCAGGCCCACACAGTTACATTAATCTGTGCCTGTGCAACTTTGCTTTGCAACGATTCCACATCTTGGCTCGAGCCCACACTCGGCTCAAAAGAATCGCCAGGGGGAACTTAGGACTTTCTCCTTCAAGAACGTGCATCTCTCATTGGTATGTACATGTGCTATGTACTTGAGTTGCTCATTTTCCTTGTATTACGACTTAAGTGTCATTTTGGACTGCCCTTTTATTGGCTGTAGTTCCCCATATGTGTGCCCTTTCTGATCGCGCTTATACCCCTTTGGGTAGGGTTGGAATAGGCTTTGGGCCCCACGGGACATATACTTACTTTTTAAGATTCGCATATTGGATCATAAACCTGACTTGAGCGACATATTATATACTCGCATGGGGATGGAGTCTGGCTGGGTCCCGAACCCAACTAGGTCTCATTGGTTCCACCATAGCTGGGGCATTTTGCCTTTTATATTCCACCAGATGTTATACTGTACTCCCTAGTCTGGGGAATGCACTTGCTTATTGTGCTAAAGCGGATTTTTTGCATATCATATATGGTACCACAAGCCTACCACACACTTGTCTTTTTATGTATTTATGTTTTTGTATGTAATTTGTTATTTGGTTGTCGAGCGTTTATGTATTATCACACTCAATGTTCTTATGCTGTTATGACGTTCTTACGAGTTTTTGTTTTTATTTGATGTCACTATTTGTGTTTTTCGTTTATTCCCTCTGCTCCCTTCCCTTTCCCCCCCTCTCTTCTTCCATGACTTTTTATATTCCTTGTTGGTTTTATCCCTTTCTTTTCTATGCATATTTTGCGTTTCTCACATTGTCTTGTTTCTCCTTCTCTGTCACAAGAGTCCTGTGTCAAGTATTTATGATTGTATGTATTTGTATATATATTTATGTGTTTTATATTGTAATTTACAGCCCTGAAGAAGTTCATTGAATATGAACGAAACGCGTTGGCTGGCATTTTTAACTGTTGGATGCTTATGAAAATAAAGGACTTACTAAGACAAAGCAAACAAGACTATATGATTTATTAAAACGAACTACTGCCTCAGAGTAGTGCACCACTCCAAACTTTTGGTTTGTTCTTTCCCTTCTTTGCAGCTGGCACCCAACGACGGCAGGTGCTGGAGTTGTGTGTGCACACTCGTTTGGTCACAGTGGGGACTCAACCACGAAGGGAACACAGCAGGGGAGTGCGGTCATCGTGTCCGCCGTTGTTCGTAACTTGTCTCAGTTAACAAAACAACACAAAGTCTTTTGAATAATCAGGCATGCCCAAGGCAGGAGCCTCACACAAACAATTTCGTATCTTCACAAATGCCTCTATGCAGTCATCATTCCAATCAATCGGATCTTTTGCTCTTTTTCGGGTCATTTGTATTAATGGTTTCGCTAACATAAAAAAACCATTAATCCATTGCCTACAGTACCCAACCACTCCCAGGAACATTCTCATTTCTCTCTGAGTCTGTGGCAATTGCATTTCTTTGATTATTTTTATTCTTTCCGGTGTCATTTTTCTAACTCCTCTTTCTATTCTATGCCCTAAGTATCTAACTTCTTGTCGACAGAACTGTAATTTTTCTGGAGACACCTTGTGTCCTCCTTCAGCCAAATGGTTCAGTAATGCAATTGTGTCTGTGACACAATCTTCTCGTGTTTTTGATGCCACCAGTAGGTCATCAATATACTGGACCAGAACAGATTTTCCAGGCATAATCAATGATTCCAACCACTTTTTCAAAATCTGATTAAAAATTGAGGGACTCTCTGTGTACCCTTGAGAAACTCGACACCATGCGTAAATGCGATCCTCAAACTTAAACGTAAAAAGATACTGGCTGTCTGGGTGCAAAGGAATAGAAAAGAACGCTTGGCATAAATCAATTACTGTAAACCAACCTGCATTCCAAGGTATCTGATAAAGGATCACTGCTGGATTTGGCACTATTGGACAACATGGCACTACAATTTTATTTATTTTTCATAAATCCTGCACTATTCTGTACTTTCCGCTAGGCTTTTTCAGTCCCATTATTGGCGAATTACAGGGACTACCCATCACTTCTTTTAAAATACCTTGTTTAACCATTCGTTCAATTTCTGGAATAACTCCTGCTTTTACTTCTGGACTCATCTTGTACTGTCGGGTGTTTGGATACATTGCACCTTCTTTCACTGTCACTTTAACTGGGTCTATATTTGTCATTAACCCAATGTCTTTTCCTGTAAAATCCCACACTTCTGGATTAACTGTGGCTCTCAATTCTTATGGTAATTCATTTTCAGTCACTAGTGAAAACATTTAATCTACTTCCGTTCCTTGTTTGGCTAACATCAGCTTGTATACAACGTCTTCATCAGGGGTTTGGAAAGCGACACCATCTGGTGTACAATAGATTGTGCAGTTCATCTTGCACAATAGATCTCTTCCCAACAGATTTACAGGACTGGAATCGCAAACTACAAACCGATGCATTTCTTTGAAGTTTCCAATGTGTACCTCCATTGGTTTTGTGATTGGGGTTCTAATCTGTTGGTTAGACCCGCCTACAACTTGGATTGATTCTCCCGAGAGGGGTAAGTTTGAGATGTCTGCTGTTTTCACAGTAGACCTGGTAGCACCAGTATCCAATAGGTAAGTAATGTCTTTACCTTCTACTTTCCCATCAACAAATGGACCTGACTGATCTACCGGCAAGGATGCGCCAAGCACGCACTCCTCTTCCTCCCCCCTCAGGCACCGTCATTGTGTGAAATCCGAACTTTCCTCATCATTCTGCAACAAATATTGTGTAATTGTTCTATTATTCTTACCACTTTCTCCTTGAAATCCGGTGTTTGCACTGAAACTCTGATGATTCACAAAATTTGGCATAGGAGCTGGTGGCCAACAGGATGTGGGAGCACACCGCTGACCTCTCAGGCAAGGTTCGCCCCTGGCATTCTGGTAAATGCAGTCTCTTGTAGCACGCTCCGATATTTTCGAGTGTTTCGCCAAAGTTGGCGCAGATAGTGCTGATCTCTAGACACGTGTTTCTGGTTTATTAACCGTCATCAGTAGAGAATACAGTCTTGTATTTTGGGGTTTGCTGAGTAGGCTGCCAAACATTATATCAGGTCCGGTACCTCTCACTGGCGCGCAGGTGCTTCATCCACGAGCTCGTCAGCTCAATGACTCACGGAGTACTTCAAATAGACAACAGGATGTGGGAGCACACCGCTGACCTCTCAGGCAAGGTTCGCCCCTGGCATTCTGGTAAATGCAGTCTCTTGTAGCACGCTCCGATATTTTCGAGTGTTTCGCCAAAGTTGGCGCAGATAGTGCTGATCTCTAGACACGTGTTTCTGGTTTATTAACCGTCATCAGTAGAGAATACAGTCTTGTATTTTGGGGTTTGCTGAGTAGGCTGCCAAACATTATATCAGGTCCGGTACCTCTCACTGGCGCGCAGGAGCTGGTGGCACCTGATATTGTGGAGTAACTACCTGCTGCTGCTGATTCACAAGTATTTCATTCTGCATCTGTGGGATTAAATTTTGATTTGGCCCATTATTACTCTTATTATTCTGAGTACTCTTACACTCGTTCTTCCAATGTCCAAGCTTTCCGCACGCATTACAAGGAAATTTCTTTTTCGCTTCTTCTCTGTCCATTCGTCCCCTATATTTATTACCATTCGTTCCTTGATCATTCTGACTCTTCTCTTTCGCTTGATTATTATTTTGGGCATTTGTTTTCTCCTTTTGCTGTTCTGACAGTTTTACTTGTGCCCACATCATTTTCTCTTTTAGCTTCCTACGCCTGGCCTCAATGTCATCTCCGCAATATTTCACGTACTTTAAAATCTCATCCACTGTCTTGCTTTGCCAACACAACATGTGCTGCTGTATTATCTGACTAATCTCTGGTTTCAAACCATATACAAACCGATACACAAAATGTCCCATATCCTTGTCACCGATATTCTCAAAACCACTATACTGCTTAAACACCTGTAATAACCTCTCATAATATGCATGTACAGATTCATTTGGTTCTTGAGTTGTTCTATCTATTTTTACCCAGTCTGTTTCTTTAGGAGGAATTTTCCCTTTCAAATACGTAATCACTTGGTGATACTTTTTTATCACCTCCTCCGAGGGTGCTCCTGTCTTTGAGTCTCTAGCAAACTCCTCATTAGGCCAGTCAATTGTGATCTTACATTCCGTCCATAAATTAGCAGGTACCACTATATCAAATAGACCATCCAAGTCTTTCAATAAAACCTTTGAAACCTTCACAAATCTCTCTACCCGTTTGTACCATTCAACTGGTTTTTCTCTCAGCTTTGGAAAATCATTTGTAAATGACAAAATATCTTGTCTACTCCAAGGAACATGAACATATCCTCCTCCAGGAACCTCTCTCATTGGACACAATTTTTCCATTTTGCTTGATTCTCTTACTGGAAATGCAGCCGCTGCTTCTTTCGCTTGTACTTCCTCTTTCTTTCTTATCCATCTAATTCTCCATTTATCAATGTCTCCCCATTTTCGCAAAATGCTCATTAATTCCTTTATCTGTAGTCTCTTTCCAGAAGCATTTACACTTTCTAAATCTTTATCAGTAAAGTCCACTCGATATGGTTTCTGTAACAACTTTGATTTCCCTATGTCTATTCCAATCTCTGAAGCAACTTCAGTCAATTTCTCATGAAATACCCTTGCTCTCCTGGTTATGTTCTTACATAAAAATAATAATTCTTCTTCATTGTAAGCATTCAATCTTTCTGTGCCCACACATCCTGTCATCATCTCTTCCAATTCCACTTTCAATCTGCTGATGTCTAAAATTCTTGGTGTTGGGTTCTGATTATCTCTTTCCTGTGCCCATCTTTCTATATCTTCAGAGGTAACTACTGTTGCGCCTTCAGTTCCTGTATGAACCAAAGGTCTTCTTTCTCTCAAATTCATGGGCGTAACTCTCTTTGGAGTTTCCGTCAAAGGTTCCACATTAGGGAGATCCATTAATGAAATAATTGACTCACTTTTGCTAACCTGATCATCTGTAATTATTATCTCTTTCCTAGGACTATTTAGTGGCATTGTCACAGATTGTGGTTTTTGGCAAATCTTTTTATCTCCATACAATGGGATTACTGGACCAATGGTCACTGGTACTGTCAAAGCTTCAGTATTCAAATTTAATTGACTTATCTTTTGAACTAGTTCTTCTCTAGTTTTGTTTAAAACATCTCTTTCATTATACTGTTACACTCTGTTATATGACGTATCATGTAAAATCTGTGGGGTCAATGGCATTCCCATTACTGGTGCACTTGGGGTAACCTTACTAGTTGCTTCTTGATACGGCGGTGGATTTTTAATTAAAATATCCTCTAACAACTCGTCATCTGATTCACCATATCCTGCTGTATTCATGTGTTTCGTTTTCTCCTTACACTTTCCTCCAGACTGTTCCTCAGCCATTAACACTGGATATAAACCTTCTGATACCATAACTCTCCTCCATTGTTTCATCTGCCCTTCGCGTGACTCATGCAAGTGTCTCGGAAAGAATCCTCTATATCTCCCACCTCTGCATCTCTCTCGTTCATATGACTCAGTCTCCCATTCTTCCAAAGTCTCATATTGAGTTAACCTAGGTCTAGGTTCTAAATTGTTCATTTTCAACCTTAAATTCTGAAGAATTCTCCCATTAAACGTACCATCTTTAGGAAATGCTAACACTCCATCATCCTTCGTATATTCTATCCAGTTTTCCAACCACACGCAAGTATGATATCCTCTTTCCATCATCATGAAAGATGCTGGTGTTTTTGGTGGCGGAATAGGAATTCCCTCTCTAGTCAACACAGGCTTATCTTTTATAAAGAAATTCTTAATTTTCTTTATAAATGACATCTTTCTTTTCTCTCCATACATCCTTGAGGAACGATGTATAAAATTGTATCCTGCAAACCCTTGAAATCTTCTACCTGTACGCCTTGCACTAACAGTCAAATCAAAATCCCGCATACAATCTCTCTCTCCACCAATACTAACGCGGCTTCTAACTAGCTATCAATTAAAATCAGGCTCACGCTCGTGATCTGACCAATGCCAGCGCGGCCTTTTTCTGACGTCAGTTCTGCTCCTTTCTACTGACCCCTCCTTTACAAGGCTGCTTCTGTCACACGCCCGCTGTTTCTACCAATCCCAGCGCGGCTCACTGTGACGTCAGTACAACTCCAGCAACTGACCTTCCCTTTACAAGGTAATGCGAAAACGTATTTCTCAATATTTTCTTCAAAATTCTTTGTTATTAACGACATAAAACATTCGCTACTCTGTCTGTTCCACTAGATCAAAGGATAGTTTCTTTCTTTCCACTGCGAGTAAAATCTTCCGCTTACTCTTCATATAAGCTCCAGAGAACCTGCTACACCTCCGGTGTCACCCGTTTTGGGAAATTTGAGACCAAAGTTTCACCAGCGAACTCCTTTTGCTGTCAATCTACCTTGGAAGAACCTGCTACTCCTTCAGGGTTACCCTTTCTAGGTGATATAACGCCTAAAGTTTCACTAGCGAACTCTTTGCTATCAATCACTCTCACTTTTACGCAGAAAATAGTCCCTATTTTAACACTGCCAGCCCTACCTAGCTTCTCAGTGTTATTCCAACAGACGAGTAACCTCACTGCAGTGTGGTTTCTATCGCCACCCACAATTCATTCCCCGGGAATTTTTCAGACAACATAAAACAAGACACTAACTCTTTTGTTAAAACATAAATCAAAAATCAATAATCTATACTTATCACCAAACTAGTCAATAATAACCATAACTCTGCTACCAGAAAACTGATCCAGCGGTGTACTAACAACAGATACTCCACTACCATATACTCACCTGGGCCCATATAACTTCTTCCACTAATACCAAGTAGACCGCTGGAGCTTGTAGTTTATAAAATTCATGTTTCAGGAATAGTTATATTTCTGTTCTAACTAAACCTTTCACTGATCAAAAAGTTCTTTCCTCTGGTCGATGGACCATTAGTTGGAACTAATTGATGGTGATAATTAACCTAACTTATTTAACATTCTTTAATTAAAGTAAATAATCACAGACTCAGGAAGTTTTAAAATCTTTATCTAAATTAATGGAATGTGAACCATCTCAAAGTTTCAGTACAAACACCCTCATTCACAAGAGGGTCAACTCAATCTATAATCAATAAGCAAAATATTTCAGATTCACACAATAATTATGCACAGAAATGGAGAGGACAGAGAGAGAAGAACATCTGTCAATACGATGAATTTATAGTTACAGAGAATGGTGTGAAGACCAACCCCCTGGCCAAAGGGCTGGTAAGGGTCCCCCGGGATAGATCAGGAGACAAAGACTTCAGGACAGGAATCAGGACAGAATACTTCACCTCTCTAAATACCGACGACTGCGTCGCACCCCTCTCTGACACTCTCTTCCTCCTCGTGGTTCTTCCGCGATCTTCTTTCTAACCCAATTAAGTTAAAATAGATGGTTCTGCATTCGATTTCTTCATCAGCGTCTCACAGCTTCAGCACCACCCCCAGCACCAACAGCATCCCGAGCTCTGCTTCTGTGCTCCCACTTCTGCTGCTTCTCCTCCCGTGTCTGCTAATCTAACTAACAAAACTACCTCAGTTATACCTTTCCATAACCATGTACCACCCATTAATGGTTCAATTTCATAAAATACTAACTCTGATTGGACAGGCGAGGGGGAATGATCGTCACACCATGCTTACATTTCACTTATTTTCATTGAACCATTGTCTTTTAAACCCATCCCCTCAAACTTTATTAAATCATGTCCTTTCCCATACATCTCCAAACTTTATTAATACAAAATGTTTCAACTTCATGAATAAGTCTTCTTCATATGAACTCTTCACCCTCATGTTCCCAGGGCACATCTTCTCTGGCCTTGGACGCGTGACAAATCCTTACTCATTGTTAGACTTGGCTTTTTCAGCGGGTTTACCCCCAGACTTTTTGCTTTTTGGGCTCCTGTTTTTGACCCTGCGTGTGTTGGTTTTAGGACTCTGGGAACTTGACCACTGCTAATCAGTGCTAAAGTGCATATGCTCTCTGTGTAAAATGTGTTATGGATTGGTGTTTCCATGATTGGCCTATTTGGTTTATCTGTCAGTCCCTTGTAAAGTGCACTGCGAGTGCCAGGGCCTATAGACCAAATGCTGTTGGTGGGCTGCAGCACTGGATTGTGCCACCCACGCAAACAGCCCGTAAAGTGTAACTCGGGCCTGCCACCGCAGAGCCTGTGCGCAGCCTGGGGCTGCCATGTCGACTTGGCAAGTGCACACACTTGCAAGTCCCTAAACCTTCCCTTTGCTACCTGTTAGTCACCCCTAAGGTAGGCCCAAGGTACCCCTGTGGGCAGGGTGCGTTGTATGCGAAAGGTAGGACATGCCCGGGTGCGTGCGGCATGTCCTGATAGTGAATTACAGCCTAGTTCGTTTTTCACTATTGCAAGGCTACCTGTTCCCCTAGGCCAGAACGGGCAGTTTTGATTATTACAGCTTATAATCCTAACTGACCCCGGGAACATGGTAGAAATTCGAGTTTAGTATGCCTGGACTCAGAATGATAAAATGCATCTTTTAGTGAAGTTGGTTTTAACATTCTGTGTTTGAAAATACCACTTTTAGAAAGTGGGTATTTTCTTGTCTAACCATCCAAGCCTGCCTCTGCGAGGTTGTGTATTCCTTGTCTGGAGTGTGAGTGACAGGGGCTGGGGGATGCCAGGAGACAGGGTGAGTCAGCACAGGGCTGAATAGCAAGATCTACATGTAGATGGGTGGGAGGGGTCGCACCTGGGCCCTGAATAGGACAGTGCCTTCCCTCCACAATGCTGGCTCCACCTCCTGTGGTGCGTCTGATGTCCCTGGCCTACTCACTGAAAGAAGGGACGGAGACTTGTCAACAAAGTGCTCCAGAACTGGTTTGGACTAGGCAAAGGCCTCTCTGCCTTCAGAGAACAAAGGAATTTGGGATATAAATATTGGGGCCCTGACCCCATGAATTTAGATCTCGCTGGAATCAAGGAACCTGCCAAGACGAAGAGCTGGAAGAGCTGCCAGGAGGAGTACTGCCCCTTTGCTGTGTTGTTGCTTTGTTGGGTTGGCCTGCAGCTGCTGCTTCTGCCTTGGGCAGTGAAAGGACTGGACTGAACTTTCTACAAACTTGTGCTGAGTATCTCCAAGGGCCTGAAACCGAGCTGGCCTCCTGTTAAGAAGTCTCAGGGACTACAAAGACTTCACAAGCCTCTGGGTACCGCTTCTGGAACGCTGTTTCAGTTGCCACAGAGGAAGGGAACCGCAACCGACTCCGTCAACCGAATCCATCCCTGGCCGGTGACCTGTTTGCACCGCAGACCGCATCGCCCCGCTTCGCATCGCAACCCTGGTCTCACCGTGGGCGACGTCCGACGCCGCCAACATCGAGCCGCTGCTTGCACCGTGACCTGTGGGCACCGCAGTTCGCATCGCATTGCTTCACTGAACCAACCGGACCCGACCGACGCGGTCGCTGCAACTGGCTCAAGAGTCGTGACCGCACCGCATTTGGCGCATTTGGGGCACCGCTCGCACGTCTGCGACGCACCGCTCCGACTCGCACCGCTGTCCGACGCCAGCTCCCGCACTCCGGCTAGGTCGCCTGCATCGCAACCTGTCAGCACCGCATCGAGCATCGTCTCACCCTGCATCGCACGCCTTGGACTCACCGACTCCGTCTGCACGTCGCTCATCGAGCCGCTGCCTGCACCGCATCGAGGGACACCGCACCTTGCATCGCTCCGTCTTGCACCGCAACCGCGACGAACGCCGACCGGCTCGTACACTCCGTACCAGCCACAACGAGAAAGGTACTGTAACCGAGTCTGTTCACGACTCTGCTGGCCCGTATCGACGCGGTCGGCTGGAACTGTTAGACTCTGTGGTTTTCAGCATCACGGTAGGCTCGGACGGAGCTACCGACTCGTACGAACTTTGCTTTTGTGCTATTCCTGCAAAGAAGAAGTTACCGTATCAAGCATTCATTCGTAAAGTATAGTATTGTGGATTTTTGTCGTAATTGGTCTTGTCTCAAGTATATAAAATATTGGTTATTTTTCTAAACTGGTGTGGTGTCCGTTTGTAGTGCTTACACTGTATTACTGTTGGTTATGTGCAAATGCTTTACACACTGCCTCTGAATTAAGCCTGACTGCTCGTGCCAAGCTACCACGAGGGTGAACAGGGGTTACTTCACGAGTGTAACACCCTTACCCTGACTAGGAAGAAGGGTCCCTACTTGGACAAAGGCGCAAGCCCTTGCCAACTAGAGATCCCATTTCTAACACTCATCCCTCCTTATTCTTTTTCATCTGCGCATGTGCAGGGTCAAGTCAGTCAGCTCAATTCAGACAAGTGTGGAAGGCCCAAATGTGCAATAATAATAAAGTCAAAGGAAGAAATGGTATTCTCAAAAATAATTGGTTTCACTGTATACCACCAACCTCTACTCTAACCCACTTTAATTATTATTACCCTTTTCTGCATTTGCGTTAGTATAAAACTTATTTTCTATTTAGTCAAGCAGGTGCCATGCATGTGAGCTTTCAAGCCGCCATTTTAATGCCTTTTGCGCATGCGCAAGATTTTCCCTCCAAGCATTAGTACGTCATACTACGTAGATGCAGTAGACGCATGCGCAGTAAAGATCCCTTGTTAGAGTGCGTTTTAGTCCTTCGTTCATTTTGTTAAAGTTAGGATACACATATGCAAGCTTCGTTGTCCTGTGTGTCTTTCGAAAATGCGAATTATTAATTACAATCACATAGTTAGTAATTCGTTAATGAGTTAAAACGAAAGGATTGCTTCCGAGCAAGTCTCATTTACGAGTCCTTGCTCCATCACCACCACCATCAATACCACCACCAATACCATCAATACCACCACCACCAATATCACTACCACCAATACCACCGCCACCAGCAATACCACAACCACCATCAATACCACAACCTCCGCCACCAGCAATACCACAACCACCATCAATACCACAACCTCCACCACCAGCAATACCACCACCACCAATACCACCAGCCCCAACACCACCACCACCACCAATACCACCACCAGTACCACCAATACCACCATCACCAATACCACCACTACCAATACCAGTACCACCACCAATACCACCACCACTACCAATACCACCACCACCAATACCACCACCAATACCACCATCACCAATACCACCACCACCAATACCAATGCCACCACCAATACCACCACAACCACTAATACCACCACCATCAATACTACCACCAATACCACCACCACCAATACCACCACCACCAATAGCACCATCACCACCACCAATAGCACCACCACTAACACCACCACCACCAATACCACTAACAAAACCATCAATACCACCACCAATATCACCACCACCAATATCAGCACCACCAATACCACCAGCACCAATACGACCACCACATCCACAACCAATACCAGCACCCCTAATACCACCACCAGCAATACCACTACCACCACCACCAGCAATACCACCACCAATACCACCAATACTGCCAGTACCACCACCACCACCAATACCAACACCAACACCACTACCACCACCACCATCAATACCACCACCTCCACTACCACCAATACCAACACCACCAATACCACACCATCAACACCACCACCAATACCATGACCACTACCACCACCAATACAATACCACCACCATCAATCCAATACCACCACCACCAATACCAGTACCACTACCAATACCACCACAAATATCAATACCACCACCCATACCACCACCAACAATACTACCACCACCAATACCACCACCTATACCAATAACACCACCACCAATAACACCATCGCCACAAATACCACCACCAAAAGCACCACCACCAATACATCCAGTAATACCACCACCGCCAATACCACCACCACCACCACAACCAATACCACCACCAACACCACCAATACCACTACCAGCACCACCACCAATACCACCACCAGTACCACCACCAATACCACCACTAATACAACCACTACCAATACCCCCACCAATATCATCAATACCACCACCACCACCAATACCACCACCACAACCAATACCACCACCACCAGCAATACCACCACCACCAATACCACCAGCAATACCACCACCAATACCACTACCACCATCACCAATACCACCACCACCAATACCACCACCAAAATCAAAACCACCATCAATACCACCACCACTAACACCACCACCAATACCACCACCACCAATACCACCACCAATACCACCACTACCACCAATACCACCAATGCCACGACCACCACCAATACAACCACCAATCCCAACACCACCAATACCACCACCAATACCACCACCACCACCAATACCAATACCACAGCCAATACCAATACCACCACCACCACCACCACCAATATCACCACCAATACCAACAACACCAATACCACCACCAATACTACTACCACCAATACCAATAACACCACCACCACCACCAATACCACCACCAATACCATCACTAATCCACCACCACCAATACCATCAATACCACCACCACTACCAATATCAACACCACCACCAATACCACCACTACCACAACCAATACCACCTCCACCAATCCCACCAGCATCAATACCACCAGCAATACCACTACCACCACCAATACCACCACCACCTATACCACCACTAATACCAACAATACCATCAATACCACCACCACCACTACCAATATCACCACCATCAATACCACTACCACCATCACCACAACCAATACCACCACCACAATACCACCACCATCAATACCACCACCACCAATAGCACCACCTCTACCACCACCTATACCACCACCACCAATACCACCATCAATACCACCACTGCCACAAATACCACCAATGCTATGACCACCACCACCAATACAACCACCAATCCCAACACCACCAATACCACCACCAATACCACCACCACCAATGCCACCACCACCACTAATACCAATACCACAGCCAATACCACCACCACCAATAGCACCACCTCTACCACCACCAATACCACCACCACCAATACCACCACCACTACCACCAATACCACCAATATCACCAATGCCACGACCACCACCAATACAACCACCAATCCCAACACCACCAATACCACCACCACCAATGCCACCACCACCACTAATACCAATACCACAGCCAATACCACCACCACCACCAATACTACCACCAATACCACTACCACCACCACCAATACCACCACCAATACCAATACTACCACCAATGCCACTACCACCACCACCACCAATCCCAACACCACCAATCCCACCACCAATACCACCACCACCAATGCCACCACCACCACTAATACCAATACCACAGCCAATACCACCAGTACCACCACCAATACCACCACTAATACAAACACTACCAATACCACCACCAATATCATCAATACCACCACCACTAACACCACCACCAATACCACCACCACCAATACCACCCCCACCACCAATACCACCACTACCACCACCACCAATACAACCACCAATACCACTACCACCACCAATACCACCACCACCTATACCACCACTAATACCACCAATACCATCAATACCACCACCACTACCAATATCACCACCATAAATACCACCACCACCGATACCACCACCATCACCACCACAATACCACCACCATCAATACCACCACCACCAATACCACCACCACCAATACCACCACCACCAATACCACCACCAATACCACCACTGCCACAAATACCACCAATGCTACGACCACCACCACCAATACAACCACCAATCCCGACACCACCAATACCACCACCAATACGACCACCACCAATACCACCACCACCACTAATACCAATACCACAGCCAATACCACCACCACCAGTACCACTACCAATATCACCACTAATACAACCACTACCAATACCACCACCAATATCATCAATACCACCACCAATACCACCACCACCACTAACACCACCACCAATACCACCACCAATATCACCACCACCACCAATACCACCAATATCACCAATGCCACGACCACCACCAATACAACCACCAATACCAACACCACCAATACCACCACCACCACCAATACCACTACCACCACCACCAATACCACCACCAATACCACCACCACCACCAATACTACCACCACCACCACCAATCCCAACACCACCAATACCACCACCACCAATGCCACCACCACCACTAATACCAATACCACAGCCAATACCACCAGTACCACCACCAATACCACCACTAATACAACCACTACCAATACCACCACCAATATCATCAATACCACCACCAATACCACCACCAATACCACCACCGCCAATACCACCCCCACCACCAATACCACCACTACCACCAATGCCACGACCACCACCAATACCACCACCACCAATACAACCACCAATCCCAACACCACCAATCCCACCACCAATCCCACCAATGCCACCACCACCACTAATACCACAGCCAATACCAATACCACCACCAATAGCACCACCAATATCACTACCAATACCAAACACCAATACCAATAACACCACCACCAATACCACCACCAGCACCAATACCACCACCAATATCAACACCACCACCAATACCACCACCATCACCACAACCAATACCACCTCCACCAATACCACCACCATCAATCCCACCACCAATACCAGCACCACCACCTTATCACCACCACTAATACCACTACCACCACCAATACCAATACCACCACTAATACCACCAATACCATCAATACCACCACCACGACCAATATCACCACCACCACCAATACCACCACCACCAATACCACCACCATCACCACAATCGATACCACCACCACAATACCACCACCACCAATACCACCACCAATACTACCACCACCACCAATACCACCACCATTACCACCACCAATACCACCACCACCATCAATACCACCACCTCTACCACCACCAATACCACCACCACTAACACCAATACCACCACCAATACCACCACTACCACCAATGCCATGACCACCACCAATACCACCACCACCAATACAACCACCAATACCAACACCACCAATACCACCACCAATACCACCACCACCACCAATACCACCAATGCCACCACCACCACTAATACCAATACCACAGCCAATACCAATACCACCACCACCTCCAATATCACCACCAATACCACCATCACCAATACCAATGCCACCACCAATACCACCACGACCACTAATACCACCACCACCAATACCACCACCAATACCACCACCACCAATACTACCACCAATACCACCACCACCAATACCACCACCACCAATAGCACCATCACCACCACCACCAATAGCACCACCACTAACACCACCACCACCAATACCACTAACAAAACCATCAATACCACCACCACCACCACCAATATCACCACCACCAATACCACCACCACCAATATCAGCACCACCAATACCACCAGCACCAATATGACCACCACACCCACAACCAATACCAGCACCCCTAATACCACCACCACCAATACCACCACCAGCAATACTACTACCACCACCACCAGAAATACCACAATCAATACCACCACCAATACCACCAATACTGCCAGTACCACCACCACCACCAATACCACCACCAACACCACTACCAATACCACCATCAATACCACCACCTCCACCACCACCAATACCAACACCACGAATACCACACCATCAACACCACCACCAATACCACCACCACCAATACCACCACCAATACCATGACCACTACCACCACCAATATAATACCACCACCACCACCAATCCAATACCACCACCAATACCAGTACCAATACAAATACCACCACCAATACCACCACCACCAATACTACAACCACCACCACCAATTCCAATACCACCACCTATACCAATAACACCACCACCAATACCACCATCGCCACAAATACCACCACCAAAATCACCACCACCAATACATCCAGTAATACCACCACGACCAATACCACCACCACCACCACAACCAATACCACCACCAACACCACCAATACCACTACCACCACCACCAATACCACCACCAGTACCACCACCAATACCACCACCAATACAACCACTACCAATACCCCCACCAATATCATCAATACCACCACCACCACCAAAACCAATACCACCACCACCAATACCACCACCACCAATACCACCAGCAATACCACCAGCAATACCACCACCACTAACACCACCACCAATACCACCACCAATACCATCACCACCACCAATACCACCACTACCACCACCACCATCAATACCACCACCACCACCAATACCACCCCCACCAATACAACCACCAATTCCAATACCACCAATACCACCACCACCACCAATACTACCACCAATGCCACTACCACCACCACCACCAATCCCAACACCACCAATCCCACCACCAATACCACCACCACCAATGCCACCACCACCACTAATACCAATACCACAGCCAATACCACCAGTACCACCACCAATACCACCACTAATACAAACACTACCAATACCACCACCAATATCATCAATACCACCACCAATACCACCACCACCAATACCACCCCCACCACCAATACCACCACTACCACCACCACCAATACAACCACCAATACCACTACCACCACCAATACCACCATCACCACAACCAATGCCACCACCACAATACCACCACCATCAATACCACCACCACCAATACCACCACCACCAATACCACCACCAATGCCACCACTGCCACAAATACCACCAATGCTACGACCACCACCACCAATACAACCACCAATCCCGACACCACCAATACCACCACCAATACGACCACCACCACTAATACCAATACCACAGCCAATACCACCACCACCAGTACCACTACCAATATCACCACTAATACAACCACTACCAATACCACCACCAATATCATCAATACCACCACCAATACCACCACCACCACCAATACCACCACCAATATCACCACCACCACCAATACCACCAATATCACCAATGCCACGACCACCACCAATACAACCACCAATCCCAACACCACCAATACCACCACCACTAATACCAATACCACAGCCAATACCACCACCACCACCAATACCACTACCACCACCACCAATACCACCAATACCACCACCACCACCAATACTACCACCACCACCACCAATCCCAACACCACCAATCCCACCACCAATCCCACCACCACCAATGCCACCACCACCACCACCACTAATACCAATACCACAGCCAATACCACCAGTACCACCACCAATACCACCACTAATACAACCACTACCACCACCAATATCACCAATACCACCACCACTAACACCACCACCAATACCACCACCGCCAATACCACCACTACCACCAATGCCACGACCACCACCAATACCACCACCACCAATACAACCACCAATCCCAACACCACCAATCCCACCACCAATGCCACCACCACCACTAATACCAATACCACAGCCAATACCAATACCACCACCAATAGCACCACCAATATCACTACCAATACCAAACACCAATACCAATAACACCACCACCAATACCACCACCAGCACCAATACCACCACCAATAATCCACCACCACCAATATCAACACCACCACCAATACCACCACCATCACCACAACCAATACCACCTCCACCAATACCACCACCATCAATCCCACCACCAATACCAGCACCACCACCTTATCACCACCACTAATACCACTACCACCACCAATACCACCACCACCAATACCACCACTAATACCACCAATACCATCAATACCACCACCACGACCAATATCACCACCACCACCAATACCACCACCACCAATACCACCACCATCACCACAATCGATACCACCACCACAATACCACCACCACCAATACCACCACCAATACTACCACCACTACCACCACCACCAATACCACCACCATTACCACCACCAATACCACCACCACCACCAATACCACCACCACCATCAATACCACCACCTCTACCACCACCAATACCACCACCACTAACACCAATACCACCACCAATACCACCACTACCACCAATGCCATGACCACCACCAATACCACCACCACCAATACAACCACCAATACCAACACCACCAATACCACCACCAATACCACCACCACCACCAATACCACCAATGCCACCACTAATACCAATACCACAGCCAATACCAATACCACCACCACCTCCAATATCACCACCAATACCACCATCACCAATACCAATGCCACCACCAATACCACCACGACCACTAATACCACCACCACCAATACTACCACCAATACCACCACCAATACCACCACCACCAATACTACCACCAATACCACCACCACCAATACCACCACCACCAATAGCACCATCACCACCACCACCAATAGCACCACCACTAACACCACCACCACCAATACCACTAACAAAACCATCAATACCACCACCACCACCAATATCACCACCACCAATACCACCACCACCAATATCAGCACCACTAATACCACCAGCACCAATATGACCACCACACCCACAACCAATACCAGCACCCCTAATACCACCACCACCAATACCACCACCAGCAATACTACTACCACCACCACCAGAAATACCACAATCAATACCACCACCAATACCACCAATACTGCCAGTACCACCACCACCACCAATACCACCACCAACACCACTACCAATACCACCATCAATACCACCACCTCCACTACCACCAATACCAACACCACGAATACCACACCATCAACACCACCACCAATACCACCACCACCAATACCACCACCAATACCATGACCACTACCACCACCAATATAATACCACCACCACCACCAATCCAATACCACCACCAATACCAGTACCAATACCAATACCACCACCAATACCACCACCACCAATACTACAACCACCACCACCAATTCCAATACCACCACCTATACCAATAACACCACCACCAATACCACCATCTCCACAAATACCACCACCAAAAGCACCACCACCAATACATCCAGTAATACCACCACGACCAATACCACCACCACCACAACCAATACCACCACCACCAATACCACCACCAACACCACCAATACCACTACCACCACCACCAATACCACCACCAGTACCACCACCAATACCACCACCAATACAACCACTACCAATACCCCCACCAATATCATCAATACCACCACCACCACCAATACCACCAATACCACCACAACCAATACCACCACCACCAATACCACCACCAGCAATACCACCACCACCAATACCACCAGCAATACCACCAGCAATACCACCACCACTAACACCACCACCAATACCACCACCAATACCATCACCACCACCAATACCACCACTACCACCACCACCATCAATACCACCACCACCACCAATACCACCACCAATACAACCACCAATCCCAACACCACCACTAATACCAATACCACAGCCAATACCAATACCACCACCAATATCACCACCAATACCAACAACACCAATACCACCACCAATACCACCACCACCAATACCAATAACACCACCACCAGCACCAATACCACCACTAATCCACCACCACTACCAATATCAACACCACCACCAATACCACCACTACCACAACCAATACCACCTCCACCAATCCCACCAGCATCAATACCACCACCAATACCACTACCACCACCAATACCACCACTAAAACCACCAATACCATCAATACCACCACCACTACCAATATCACCACGATCACCCAGGTCATACACTCTGCCATCTTTTTCTCTCCCCAGTGTTTTGGCCCTGTCAGTGGCTATCGCTTTATAGTCATCTCTTTTAAGTTGTAAGGTATGCAGTTTCTCCTGAGTAACCTCCTCTCCTAGGTCTTCCTCCAGCCAGAGGACTTCGTTTTCCGCATCAACTAGCTCCTTTAATCTCTCCTTTTGTGTCCCGGCTATCAGGGAGAGCGCTTGCCCCCTTATTACTGATTTAAATGCCTCCCACAGGACCTGGGGGGATTCAACCGACCCCTCGTTGTCTTGGAATTGTGGTCAAAGGCTTGGAGTAGTGCTTTTCGAACTACTGGATCGCGGAGATACCATGGATTTATAGGAGCGATTCTACCCACCCTCCTCTGACCTAGAACTAATTGAGCCCACACCGGGGAATGGTCGGAGATGCCTCTCGTCATATGCCTGATTTCTTGGACATTTGCAACTTGGGATGCTGGGACGAGGAGATAATCTATACAGGAGAGACTGTTGTGTGCCCCTGAGTGAAAAGTGTGTTGGATACTGTCTGGGTGATACGCTCTCCACACATCCGCTAGGCCTAAGGCCTCCAGAAAATCAGGTAGCCATCGATATGAGGCCCCAAGCTCCCGAGGTGGGTACCGATCTAAGGTGCCTGAAACCACTGAATTAAGGTCCCCTCCCACCACCAAAAGACTCTCCGGGAGCAAGAGTAGTATTGAACCCAAATCCTTAAATGTACGGCTCTGAAGGCCGGGTGGTAAATAGACAGATATGAGTGTTAGCGTGTTCCCTCCCACTGTCCCGTGACTCCTATGTACCTTCCCCAGTCATCTGACCATGTGGAGTGTATGGAGAAGGGAAAGGAGTTTCTCAGAATTACACCAACTCCCCTTGATTCGGTGGCGAAGCCTGCGTGAGCCACCAACTTGTAGCCCCACCTATTTAACGCCTTACAGGAGTTACCCACCAAGTGCGTTTCTTGAGCAGGATAATATCCGGGGCTTGTCTTCTAATATATTGTAATACCACGCAGCGTTTGACCTTGTCCCCAAGCCCGTTGACGTTCCAACTCAGTATTTTAATACTTTTGTCCCATTGTGTACTCATTAGAACCCGTGTAAGTCATGGAGTCCTCTTGAAAGGTGCAGATTTTTCTTGTCGATTCAACAAAAACATACAAAAACTCTAAATCCCAAACCCAACAACCCCCCTCCCTGCTTCCCTGCACTCTGGGCTCGAAACCGCCCATTAATACAACAATGCAGAGTGCCTGTCGCCCAACTTATGAACTAAAAGTAGAAATGTGGGGGATGCAGTGCTTCATCACTCCGTCCCTCCCTATGCAACCAATATTTTGTAGCTCCCCGAGAAGGGCCGAGTCATAGGATCCTTACCCTTATATAATATAAGGCGACCCAACAAGTCAGAGTCTGTCTTTGTTCCTAAATACCTGTTCCTTTCGCTGATGTAGGCAAAGTTCGGTGGGGAGAGAGTTTCTGTGGCTCCATGGAGCGGGAGTGTACCTCAGGCTAGGGCCCGGTCCGGCCATTCTTTCAGTGGGAATTATGTTCCTTAGCTCCTCTCCACACCTCCAGCCACTCAGCAGCAGTCTCTGGATAGTCAAAGAACCAGGTTTTGCCGTCAGCTTCCACCCGGAGCCGAGCTGGGAACAGCATTGCGTACTTCATGCCTTTTTCTCTAAGCTTCTTTTTGATGGCAAGAAAAGATCGTCTCTGTTTCTGTACTGCTTGCGTGAAATCTGGGAAGAAGGCGATCTCAGCATTTTCATATCGAAGCGGCGGGGCTACCCTGGCGTTGTGGAGTATCACATCCCTGTCACGAAAGTTGAGTACCCTGGCCAGTATCGGACGGGGGGACCCGGGTTTTGGTCGTCCCCCAGGAACTCTGTGCGCCCTTTCAATTACAAAGAATTTCGACAGGCCTTTAGGTTGCAGGTGGTTGAGAATAAGGTCTTCTACGAAAATATCTGGTGACTGCCCCTCCGCCCGCTCCGGCACCCCCAGAATGCGTACGTTGTTTCATCTGGTGCGCCCCTCATAATCATCTAGCTTGCTTTCAGCGAATGTTCGAAAAGTTTGCAGTTCTCGAATTTTGTTTTGCAGTTGTGCTGTATCATCAACCAGACTTGCTGTAGTAATCTCTATTTGTTTGACTTTTTCGTTGATTTTTGTGAGGTCTGCCCTGATGAGCGTCACTTCCGAGGAGATTGTGTCCATTCTCTGCTCCAGAGACGTTCTGACCCCAGTTATTGCTTCAAAGACGTCTTTAAGAGTGAGTTCAGGAGTGTCCCCCTCTGATCCCCCCATCGATTTGTCTCTGGATTGCTGGTCCTGGAGCATCGCTTTAGGGAGCGTATAACGGTCCAGTTTGTTTTGCTGGGTTAATTTGGGACCCCTTGTTCCCGACGTCTTGGCCCTCTCTGATCTGGTCCCACTTTAGTTTTTGCGCGGTGATGGGTGGTGGTTCTGATCGCCGCTCTTCCCTAGCATGCAGGCGGGGGAGTGTATCTCCATAGGGGTCCCTGCCCCTCGAGTTCCGCAGGCTTGTGAGGTGGGGGAGAAAAGGATAGAGGCCCCCCTCAATATCACCACCAATAGTACGTGGTAGGTGGAAAGGGAGCGCCCAACTCCGCGGCAACTATCACCTAAGTTAGCTTCAGTCAGTATCACCCTCTTGGTGGCGCCCCCAGGGCCCCCTCCACTTCTTCCTGTGTTTAGGAGGAGACTGCCACCTATGCGTGGTACTTACGGTCCGGATCCGCCTCTGCCGTCTGGATCAACCAGCACTCAGGACCAAGCCATTCGCGGGGTTCTCTCCAATTCCCTATGCTCCTGGCATGTAGTCACATCGGTCACCCACCTCTGTTTGGTGCGGGGCGCCGCAGGCGTGTCGGGGGTCGCTTCCGAGGTCAGAACAGGTTTTCTAGGGTCTCCGCCTTGCCTTGATCATCCACCACTGTGGCAGTGCTTCCCCTCCGTCGTCGCGATTCCTCAATGCAGGGCCACAATGCCGCAGCACAGGAGCTCTCCCGTCAGGTCGCTCTCACCTCCACAAGCAATCCACCGCAGGTCGTGAGCCCCGCACCTCTCTTATTGTATCTGGAGTGGTGTTGTGTTGCCGGCTTTCACTCTTGATTCCCAGTGATGCCACACTCGGAGGTACGGGCCCAATCCCCGGGCTCACGCCAGACGCTTGCCACGATTTGCCGCGACACCCTCGGCCTCAGTGATCACTTTAGGGCCCGGCTTCAGCTCCGGTGAAGGACGCAATTAGTGGCGACTATAACTTTGGCTGTGAGAGTCTCTCAGCCTCGATTTTGCCTTGTTGGGGTCGGTATGCCTTCCGACGGCTTATTCTCCTCTCGAGGGCCATATTAGCATGACGGATGTTCGGGAGGGAGACAGGTTAGACGGAGCGACTCTAGCTTGCGGCCATCGTGCTACACTGCGTAGCCACGCCCCCCTTGGCATAATTCTTGATAACAAATTTAACTTTGAGGCACAGGTTAATGACGTCTCTTCATCGAGCTTTTTTCTTCTTAAGGTAATCAAAAAAATACTACCTTTTATCCCTGTGGACAGTAAGAAAACGGTGATTGCTTCACTGATTCTTGCCAAACTAGACTATTGCAATGGGCTCTGTCTTGGTATGCCTGAGAAGCTACTTAATAAGTTGCAAATGACTCAGAATGCGGCCGCTAGGCTCTCGCTGGGAATCCCCAAGTTTCACTCAGTCAGAAAACATCTGCAAAAATTGCACTGGCTCCCAGTTAAGAGCCGTATCATCTTTAAGGTCCTCTGCATTACCTATAGGGCACTTCATGATATTGGTCCTAAGTTCCTGAGACTGGTATGCCCCTAAGAGACATCTTCACTCAGATGGAGCTAAATTGATAGCAACTCCTAGATTTTTCTAAACCAGATGGGGTGGCAGAAGCTTTAGGGTGCAGCCGCTAAACTCTGGAATGATCTTCCCTTCTCTATCAGAACACTTCCGACCTTGTTTAGTTTCAGGAAGACCCTGAAAACCTGGTTGTTTAACAAATAGAGACCTGTGCCTTACATGAACCTGCCTACTCTGGACCTCAGCGCCAAGACACCTCTGGGTATTAGTGCGCTTAATAAATGATTAACATAACATATATGATAATTATAGTTATCGGCACAATCACCGGGTATTAGACATGAAAAACACTATTTATTTGAATAATCACGGTATCAATTACAAATGTATAACATTGGGGATACTTTTTCTGGTTCCTACTGACATCAGGTGTGGAAAGTATGGGTCTGTGACTAAGCACATGCGCAGCAGCATGCTCACAAACACTGGATAATGGAATTTGATCTTCCCCTGTATTTCATAACTGATTAAAAAGAAATGTTTATTTGTTTGTTTCAGGATTTCCCCTGAAGAAGGGACTTAATTGTACCGAAATGCATTGGGCATGAACCAATCAGAATGATCATACATATGTTGGATTCTGTAATATACATTGTATAACTGCAATTTTGTTGATTTGTTAAAAAAACTTGATGAGAATTCATGAATGTTAAATGAATTTTACTAATGGTAGATTATGCTTTGAAAGCAACAGAAATTTATAAAAAACAAAGTCTATAAAAAACAAAGATTAAAAAATGATGAGAAGTAGAATACTAATTGTATTATGATTTACAAGAGTGATAAGTTCAAATATGTGAACAGTGCACACTGCATTCAAGTTGAATGGTTTGATATATTATTAATGTGGTTCTTCACTTTCGCCATCTTCTCCCTCGTCCCGAGCACCCGTTTGTCTCGTTATGCATTGCGGGGGTGACGTGGGGTAGTATACTGCGTGATCGTGTTGGCCCCAGCAGAGCGGGCAGCCTTGTCCTTGCCCATCTTGTGCGCACCGGGCACCCCCGTGCACCTGTCCCAGATCAAGGCAGCCGCCCCAGTCCTCCAACAACCGGAGGTTCCTGCGTCTTCATCAGTCTGCTCACTGTAGTCGCTGTACTATTCTCTCTGAGAGGGGAGAGAAAGAGGAAACAGCCCCGACCTATCCCCCCAATCTCCAACGCCTCCCCAAGTGTCCTGCGGCTGTGGGGCCAATCCACGTCCGGTTCATCGGTAATCCCACAGGGTCAGCGCGGTTGTAATTGCCGGTATTACTGTACAGGGTCTTGTGCACCTGTGCACCTCATCCAAACAGAGGTCTGACCCTCAGTTCCCACAGGAGGCTTCCCCCTCAGCTCTGCTCCGCAATGGATAGTGTCCCAGTTTGCCGCTCACAGTCCAGGGGGCCCTAGGAGACTGGCAGCAGAGGATCCTCATCTCCTGGGCCGCCTCTCCGGGGCCGAAGTCTGGCAGAGTCAAGGACACAAAGGCCGCCCTCAACCCCAGCCTCAAACGCACCAGTTGTCAGGACCGGGAGTCTGTGAGCGCTGTCTCACACCCCCTCAGCCAGTTCAGTGCAGGCCTCGCCCAGGATCAAAAGGGGGTCTTCAGCCGGGCCTCGTTCCCCCTGTCTGGAACACCCACGCCCTGGCACCCATCATCTTCCGCCCGTGGGCCCCGGCCTCAGGCGCCTCCAGCCCGCTCGGTGGAGGGGGGGGCGGGGAGGCGATCCCGCAGCCGTCCCCCCCACCCCTCCTGCAGTGCGCCGCCGCATTGTCAAGGGCTCCGGCTCACGTCCGAGAGCCGCAAAGTTCCGCCGTGCTCTAAAAGAAGACAGAGCTGCAGTCCTACCAGCGAGGGCTCCGGGCACCTCAGCCTCAGGGGCCACAGCCCACCGAGGCCGGTCGCGCCTCGATCGGTAGAGGATGAGGAAGGAGCGCGACCGCGAAGGCAGCGGCCGCCCCCTCTATCCTTTCCTACAGAGTGCTGCTTTGCCAATTTTTTTATTTTTTGCAGATTTATATAGCGCAAACTCGACCCGAAGGTATTGGAGCGCTTTACATGAGCACCAGTTACTTTACACAAGGACACATTCATTTTTTTGTAGGCACAGGGAGATTAAGTTATTTGCCCAGAATCACAGAATGTGGAGTCGGCCCGAGGCTCGAACCTTGGTTTCCTAGCTCCAAAGTCAGCAGTCTAGCCGTGAGACCACATCCTCTCCCCATTTATTACTGAAATTGAAGTTCCCTGTTGACCTATATTCTGATGCATGTGATGGGATATAGTAAATGGAAAGAGGGCTGTTTAATTCTTTTTTTATCTAAAGCATTTATACAGATGCAAATTTGCTATAATGCTATTGATGAATATGTTATCAATTCTTAGAAAATTAATTGGAATATATAGATTTGCATAACTTGTCTATCAAGATTGTCTAGTGTATTTTTAATATAATTTGTCAAATTTTTTGTTTTATATAGCGCTAGCTGGACCAGGGGGTGTCTGAGCACTTTACATGTTGTGTGATGGTGTTTGTGGGAGGTGCATGAGGGAATTCGTGGGAGTCATGGTTGACCTCTGTCTTTAAAGCACCAGCAAATGTATTTGAGAATACTGCAGCCATTGGGCTACACTAAAAATCGCATTTTGATTTTGTCACTAAGATGCAAGGATATTGGCATTGTTAGAGCTCAAAATCATCTTATTTTTTATTTCTTACATAACATCTTTACCCATTTAGACACAGAAATCTGAATGTGCATTTTGCAGAAGTGGAGAAAAATAACACAGAAAAAGGTAATAGCACATTTACAGCTATTGCCTTACATGGTAGGGTATCATGATAAGAAAGTGGTGCAAAATTGTAAGCAAAATAGTTACATTGCTGATATTTACAGTAGTGATATTAGTTATTATAAAGATCAGACAAATCCAAAAACGATTTCAGTAAAATTAATTAAAAAATTATTGACATGTATGTATGTTGAGAAAAATTTGTGGTAGTAGGCCATATTTAGCATTAGGGGTTATTAGGAGTCTGGCGGTCCATGGACAGCCAGACTCATGGGGGCGCGGCAGTGGCAATCTCTCAACCACCCTATTACGACCAGGGCGGTTGGGCTGCCCTGGGACCACCGCAACCGCCATGGATCAGAGATCCCTGGCAGTGGCGCGACGGTCTTGAGGCCGCAATATGCTTGGCCGGGTCGCAGCGGCCCGCCAAGCATTTTACGATGTTCCTCACCACCACATTTTTCATGTAGGTGCGACCACCATGAAAAGTGTGGTGGTGAGGAAACAAAAGGGGCCCTACATGGCCCCCTTGTGCCTCATGTCATGTGGATGCACACAGGGGGCGCAACATGTGCCCCCCTGTGTGCATGCACACCAGTACCTGCATGGCATGGACTGCAGCAGTTGCCTTCAAATGCATTTATTCATAACACTTACAAAATGTCTTTTGAAACTAAGCAGTACTGTTGCTATGTATCTGTGCTTACTCCATGCAATTGTATTTGCTCGATATGTAACTCGTGTAACTGCTACTGTCTATCGTATACTTCTTGTGAATACTGTTACTATGTATTTGTGCTTACTCCATGTAATTGTATTTACTACATATGTAACTCCTGTAACTGCTGCTTTGCCAACTATGTAAAGCACTCTGATACTTTCAGGTTGAGTTCGAGCTAAATAAAACATAATAAAATAATAAAAATATTCACATGTTTTCTCTGGTATATTTTTCAAAAAGATAGATTATTCATGTTTGTAATATTTTTTTTTAAAACACTTATATTTTTAAATATAATATTTATATATTAAGCTATTTTTGTACTACTGCATTGTACTTTATTTTATATTGTCATTAGAAAAGAAAATACTTATGGTAATCCTTAAGGTTTCTCACACAATCGAGTGTGATTGATACAACTACAATTGGGACTCAATGCACAGAGGGGCACCCATCATATTTCTTACTTAAATCAACACAAATGCAATTTTAACCACGCTGGTTGATATGAACCCACCAACTGTGTCATATATAAGGCAATTGTTTTTTGGCCCATAGACTTTCAGATTGATATAGTACCTCTTAAAAATGTTTGCTAAGCTCTTCCTAGCATTTTATCGTGACAATAAAATCATCTACACTTGTCTCTTTTGCAGGGCAAGTCCATGGTTGAAAAGTACACATTTAGTGTTTTCCGAGCAATATCACAATTGGTGACAATGGGTTATGGCTCAACAGAACCTCCCCGAGGTAAAGGATATGCATAGTTAGATTTAGAAATGGAAGACTAACACTACTAGCCATAATATTTTCTTCAAGTTGAGTGTTCAAGGTAAAATGTAATTCTATGCAATTTTTGGTACTTGGTATTAGTTGAGACTAACACCTTTAAAGATTTGGTAAGTGTGTTTGAAGTTTCTGTGATTGAATATGTCCTCATTATAAATTGAAATGTGATATCAATGTCATAGGATGTTCTCTGATATTCATAAACGGGTACAAAATCTCTGCAGGTTTTTTGAGTCTCTGGAACACATATAATAGGCAACATTTTCTAGTCTTTTTACTTTTATTAGTTTCAAAAATACATTAAATTCCCCTCAACTCAAAAAAGGATTCATTTTATAGAAACCACTAAAATGTCTTCCCTCTTAAAATAAAAATAGAACATGTAGACTCTGATTGGGTTTTTGCAAGTAGTGCCCAGGTGCACTTGAATATTTGAAAGTTCGAAAAAAACAACAGACTTCCAGTCAGTCAGTGTAAGACTGGTGAAGAAGTAAATTGTTTCAGCTTACTGTCAGGATCCTGAAAACATAGCCTTTAGGGTTTTGTTTACTTTTTACCTACTTTCTCTTGTAGTAAATGCCATTGTTTACATACTTATGTGAGAGGTGTTACTCCCACCACACAAACTCTTTGACCGATGGCCTGCTTGTGGAGGGAAAAAGTATTGGAAGCAATACTAGAATGTATCTATAGTCTGCCTTCTGGACTCTCACTCCTCTCACTCCATTAAGACTTACAACCTCTGTCAACTCTGGAGATGCTATAAAAGAGACTTGTGGATGAGGAAGGATTTCACCTCAAAGCTCTGCAAGAGAAAGACAGTCATTGAACCTAGCAGGCCTCCAGCTCTAAGAGAGGGAGCCTTCCCATTCTTTTTCTGTTCTGGATGTGCCCCCAGTCAATGTCAAGACAATTAACAAAAAGGTACTCAGGATTTGAACATTCAACATCAAGGCACTAAATGTCAAGGGTTTCAGGAGTGTTGGGGGCCTTTCATTTTATTTCCCCTTGTTCTAGAGAATAACAAAAGACAATTGTGTTCTCATTATTGTCCCTAATAATACTCTAGTAGATTCCCTTGTATCTTACCTACTAATTAAGGAGACACTTCAACTGGCTGGTCCGAAAAGTGAAAATCTTCCAACAAAACAAGATAAAAAGAGTTTCAACCTGGACAATGGTTCAATCCTGAGTCTGAAGTATTGCAACAAATAATTAAAAGAGAAAATATTTTTCCTATTTGCTATACATCAGATATATCATTTTCTATGGCAAGAAGAACGGATGGCATTCATAAATATATGCTTTGATACTTCTTTCAACATTCCATTTGCAAGCTCCTTCGGAAATTCCCCAGTTTCAAGATACAGCTTGTCCGTACCAATTTCAGGTTCTGCTTTTAGTGGCAAATTAGGACAAAGAGTGTTCTTCAAGTGATGAGGATGGTGGCAGCTCCACTGATGCAGGAGGTTGTTTTCATCTATCTGTAATTAAAGAACATGCTAGAAAAGGTCCATTATGCACCACTCCTTCAGCAAGATCTAGAGGTTTCCTTTCATCTCTCAGAACTAAATCTACATATCAGCACATTGAAGAGCATTTGCAAACTTGTCTAGCATATATATACCATGGGGCCACACTAGAAATGGACATGTGGCTCTGCCACCATAGCCCTGCTAGTGCCCGATGCCTGGGATGTTGTTGGGTGGCGGAGGCCTTCAAGGAGCGCAGGTGGTACGCGGGCAGGCTGCCGTGCAGCTTGCCGTCTCTTACCTTGCAGCGGCTGACCCACTGGTGTTGTTGTGCCTCTCCCTCTGTCATGGGGAAAACCACTGGTGGCAGACTTCTAAAGAGGAATGAATGAAAGTTGCTCACTCATGGGGTCCTTACAGACTCCAAAAGGGAGCATAGATGCAAAAATAACTTGTGTATGTATTGTGGGTCTCCAGGGCATATGATCCTAGGCTGCCCTGTACGCCCTATGAAACAGTCAGGGAAATGCCAGATCCCATTCCTTGTGAAAGGGGAAAGGATGGGAGAATCTTAAGCCCCTTTTATTGGCTGTTCCAATGACCCTTATGTGTCATTATTTCTTTTGCCAGTCTGGTTGGAATTACCAACAGCAAAGAAGGAGAGAATTCTAGCTCTTCTAGATAGCTAAGCCAGTGGAGTCTGCTTGGATATCAGATGGGCCTAGAACCACCATATTTCTCGAGTTTCCAAAGAAGTCCAAATGCAAATGGTAGATGGTACACCTTTAACCTCAGTTCCAATCAAGGAGATGACAGCTCCTTTGAAGCTAGTCTTTGAGAATCACCAAAAGAAATTACTGCAAATCCCATTGTAAAGTCCAACACAATAAATATTCTCCAAGGTTTGCTACCTCAGTATCAAGATTTTGCTAAAGTATTAGAGAAACCTAAAGATGTGCAATTGCCTCCCCATTGGGAATTTGCCTGTGCTATAAATATCAAGTCTGGCAGCACAGATCCCTTGTGGCAAGTATATTCCCTGTTGTAGATCGAAAAGGACGTTCTCAGAGCCTATCGAGAGCAAATCTGAAGAATAGCCTCATCACTCGATCCACCTCTCCTGCAGGGGCATCTACGTTCTTTGTCCCCAAAAAGACTGGTGATCTAAGGCCTTACATAGGCTACGGGGGCTAAACAAGATTACTATCAAATACAAGTATCCTCTTCCCTTAACCCCTTCGCTGCTAGGTCTCCCCCCGTGCTAAGCCTTTTTTGGCTATTCGGGGTAGTTCATGCTTAGGCCCCTGTAACTTTTTGTCCACATAAGGTATCCACGTCAAATTTGTGCCCTTTTTTTCCAACACCCTGAGGATTCTAAAGGTACCCAGGGTTTGTGGATTTCCCTGGATGGGAACCAGAAATTAGCCAAAATACAGCCACATTTTCGTTTTGTTTTTAAAAATGGAAAAAAAGTGCTGCAGAAATAAGTGTCTGGTTTTATCCCTGCAAATGGCATCAACAAAGGGTTTGTGGTGCTGAAATCACCATCTTCTCAGCTTTCAGGGCCAGGCAGACTTTTGTCAGAGAACTGACATTTTCTACACAGTTTTGGCATTTTACTGGGACATAGGCTATTTTTGCTATTTTTTGTGCTTTCAACCTCCTTCCAGTTAGTGGTAGAAATGGGTGTGAAAGCAATAATGGATCCTAGAAGGCTATACATTTCTGAAAAGTAGACAAAATTCTGAATTCAGCAAGGGGTCATTTGTGTAGTTCGTACAAGGTTTTGTTTATAGAAACTAACAGTTGAAAATATAAGATATTGAAATTGAGTTGAAAAAAACTGTCATTTGTGCCAAAGTTTTCACCTGTAACTTCTTCTAAGTATGACAGATTTTTTAAAGCAATATACTGTTACAACCGCTGGACACTTCTGGTAGTGGAGATATATAGGACTTGTAGGTTCACCAAGAACCCAGCGAACCCAGAGCCAATAACTGAGCTGCGTCTTGCAATGGTTTTTCATTGTATACCGGGTATATAGCAATTCATTTGGTAAAATATAAAGAGTGAAAGATAAGAACCAAGGAAACCTATATATTTCCAAAATATAGAGTTTACAAGCAGTGGTTATTTGCACATCTCCAAAATTGTGGGTACCCATACAAGCATGTGAATTAGAGGTCATTTTTCAAAATGACTTCTTTTTTCACAAATTGTCTTACATTTGGAATGCAGAAATGCAAAGAAAGTCAATTGGTAATAACACTTGTTCCACTATTCTGTGTTTCCCTAAGTCTCCCAATAAATATGCTACCTCACTTGTGTGGGTAGGCCTAGTGCCCGCGACAGGAACCGGCCCAAAACGCAGCATGGACACATCACATATTTCCAATGAAAACAGACCCTTTTTTTGCAATGTGCCTAGCTGTGGATTTTGCACCATAGCTCAGCCGGCACCTAGGGAAACCTAGCAATCCTATACATTGTTGAAAACTAGACACCCAGGGAAATCCAGGATGGGGTGACCTGTGTGGCTCTCACCAGGTTCTGTTACACAGAATCCCTTGCAAACCTCAAACTTTGTCACAAGAAAATATTTTCCTCAAATTTTTGTGATGTAAAGTTCTGGAATCTGCATGGATCCACAAAATTCCACCCACCCAGCATTCCCCAAAGTCTCCCAATAAAAAATGGTACCTAACTTGTGTGGGTAGGACTAGTGCCCGCGACAGGAAACGGCCCAAAACGCAATGTGGACACGCCGCATTTTTACATTGAAAACTGACCCTTTTTCTGCAAAGTGCCTAGCTGTGGATTTTGAACCCTAGCATAGCCTGCACCTTGGGAAAACTAAAAAACTATAAATTTTTGCACACTAGACACCCAGGGGAATCCAGGATGGGGTAACTTGTGTGGCTCGCATCAGGTTCTGTTACCCAGACTCCCTTGCAAACCTCAAACTTTGTCAAAAAACACTTTTTCCTCACGTTTCCATAATGGAAAGTTCTGGAATCTGCGTCAATCCACAAACTTCCACCCACCCCGCATTCCCCAAAGTCTCCCAATAAAAATGTTACCTCACTTGTGTTGGTAAGCCTAGTGTCCGCGACAGGAAACGGCCCAAAACGCAATGTGGACACACCGCATTTATACAGTGAAAACATACCCTTTTTTTGCAAAGTGCCTAACTGTGGATTTTGAACCCTAGCTCAGCCGGCACCTAGGGAAACCTAGCAAACTTATACATTTTTGAAAACTAGACACCCATGGAAATCCAGGACGGGGTGACTTGTGTGGCTGTCAGCAGGTAGTGTTACCCAGACTTCCTTGCAAACTTCAAACTTTCTAAAAAAAAAAACACCTTTTTCTCACATTTCTGTGACGGAATGTTCTGGAATCTGCGTAGATCCACAAACTTGCACCCACCTAGCGTTCCCCAAAGTCTCCCGATAAAAATGGTACCTCACTTGTTTGGGTAGGCCTAGTGCCCGTGACAGGAAACTGCCCAAAACGCAGCATAGACTCACCAAATTTTGCAGTGAAAACTGACCCTTTTTTTGCAAAGTGCTTAGCTGTGGATTTTGAACCCTAGCTCAGCCAGCACCTAGGGAAACCTAGCAAACCTATACATTGTTGAAAACTAGACACCCAGGGGAATCCAGGATGGGGTGACCTGTGTGGCTCTCACCAGGTTCTGTTACACAGAATCCCTTGCAAACCTCAAACCTTGTCACAAGAAAATATTTTCCTCAAATTTTTGTGATGTAAAGTTCTGGAACCTGCATGGATCCACAAAATTCCACCCACCCAGCATTCCCCAAAGTCTCCCAATAAAAATGGTACCTCACTTGTGTGGGTAGGCCTAGTGCCCCCAACAGGAAATGGCCCGAAACGCAACATGGACACACCACATTTCTACAGTGAAAACTAACCCTTTTTATGCAAAGTGCCTAACTTTGAATTTTGAACCCTAGCTCAGCCGGCACCTAGGGAAACCTAGCAATCCTATACATCTTTGAAAACTAGACACCCAGGGGAATCCAGGATGGGGTGACTTGTGTGGCTCTCGCCAAATTCTGTTACCCAGAATCCCCTGCGAACCTCAAACTTTGTAAAAAAAACACATTTTCCTCACATTTCTGTAATGGAAAGTTCTGGAATCTGCGTGGATCCACAAAATTCTACATACCCCGCATTCTTCAAAGTCTTCCGATAAAAATGGTACTTCACTTGTGTGTCACTAGTGCCTGTGACAGGAAACAACCCACAACACAACGTGGACACAACACATTTTTACATTGAAAACTGACTCTTTTTTTGCAATGTGCCTAGCTGTGGATTTTAAACCCTAGCTCAGCGGCACCTAGGGAAATCTAGCAAACCTATAAGGTTTTGAAAACAAGACACCGAGGGGAATCCAGGAAGGCGTGACTTGTGTGGCTCTCACCAGGTTCTGTTACCCAGAATCCCTTGCAAACCTCAAACTTTCGAAAAAACCCACCTTTTCCTCACATTTCTGTGATAGAAAGTTCTGGAATCTGCAGCGATCCACAAACTTACACCCACCCAGCATTCCCCACAGTCTCCCGATAGAAATGGTACCTCACTTGTGTGAGTAGGCCTAGTGCCCGTGACAGGAAATGGCTGAAAATGCAGCATGGACTCACCACATTTTTACAGTGAAAACTAACCCTTTTTTTGCAAAGTGCTTAGCTGTGGATTTTGCAACCTAGCTCAGCTGGCACCTAGGGAAACCTAGCAATACTATACATTGTTGAAAACTAGACACCCAGGGGAATCCAGGATGGGGTGAACTGTGTGGATCTCACCAGGTTCGTTACTCAGAATCCCTTGCAACCCGACACATGTGTCAAAAAAATATATTTTCCTCAAACTTCTGTGATGGAAAGTTCTCGAATCCGCGTGGATCCACAAAATTCCACCCACCCACCCAGGATTCCCCAAAGTCTCCCAATAAAGATGGTACCTCACTTGTGTGGGTAGGCCTAGTGCCATCGACAGGAAATGGCCCAAACGCAACATGGACACACCACATTTTTACAATAAAAACTGACCCTTTTTATGCAAAGTGCCTAACTGTGGGTTTTGAACCCTAGCTCAGCCGGCACCTATGGAAACCTAGCAATCCTATACATCTTTGGAAACTAGACACCGAGGGGAATCCAGGATGGGGTGACTTGTGTGGCTCTCACCAGGTATTGTTACCCAGAATCCCTTGCAAACCTCAAACTTTGTCAAATCAAAACAGATTTTCCACACATTTCTGTGATCGAAAGTTCTGGAATCTATGTGGATCCAAAAAATTCTACATACCCTGCATTCCCCAAAGTCTCCCAATAAAAATAGTACTTCACTTGTGTGGGTAGGCCTAGTGCCCACTACAGGAAACAATCCACAACACAACATGGACACATCACATTTTTACAGTGAAAACTGACCCTTTTTATGCAAAGTGCCTAGTTGTAGACTTCGAACCCTAGCTCAGCCGGCACCCAGGGAAACCTAGCAATCCTATACATTTTTGACAACTAGACACCCAGGGAAATCCAGGATGGGGTGACCTGTGTGGCTCTTACCAGGTTCTGTTACACAGAACCCCTTGCAAACTACAAACTTTGTCAAAAAAACTGATTTTCGTCAGGTTTCTGTAATGGAAAGTTCTGGAATCTGCATGGATGCACAAACTTGCACCCACCCCGCATTCCCCAAAGTCTTCCGATAAAAATGGTACCTCACATGTGTGGGTAGGCCTAGTGCCCGTGACAGGAAACGGCCCGAAACGCACTGTGGACACACCACATTTTTACAGTGAAAACTGATCCTTTTTTTTGCAATGGGCCTAGCTGTGGATTTTGAACCCTAGCTGAGCCAGCATCTAGGGAAACCTAGCAAACCTATACATTTTTTAAACCTAGGCACCAAGGGGAATCCAGGATGGGGTGACTGTGTGGCTCTCACCAGGTTCTGTTACCCAGAATCCCTGCAAACCTCAAACTTTGTAAAAAAAACACATTTTCCTCACATTTCTGCGATGGAAAGTTCTGGAATCTGCGTGGATCCACAAAATTCAACATACCCCGCATTCTTCAAAGTCTCCCGATAAAAATGGTACTTCACTTGTGTGGGTAGGCCTAGTGCCCGTTCCAGGAAACATCCCACAACACAACGTGGACGCATCACATTTTTAGATTGAAAACTGACCCTTTTTTGCAATGTGCCTAGCTGTGGATTTTAAACCCTAGCTCAGTGGCACCTAGGGAAATCTAGCAAACCTATAAAGTTCTGAAAACAAGACACCGAGGGGAATCCAGGAAGGCGTGACTTGTGTGGCTCTCACCAGGTTCTGTTACCCAGAATCCCTTGCAAACCTCAAACTTTCGGAAAAAAACACCTTTTCCTCACATTTCTGTGATAGAAAGTTCTGGAATCTGCGTAGATCCACAGACTTACACCCACCCAGCATTCCCCAAAGTCTCCCAATAAAAATGGTCCCTCACTTGTGTGGGTATGCCTAGTGCCCCCAACAGGAAATGGCCCAAAACGCAACATGGACACACTACATTTCTACAGTGAAAACTGACCCTTTTTATGCAAAGTGCCTAACTTCGGATTTGGAAACCTAGCTCAGCCGGCACCTAGGGAAACCTAGCAATCCTATACATCTTTGAAAACTAGACACCCAGGGGAATCCAGGAAGGCGTGACTTGTGTGGCTCTCACCAGGTTCTGTTACCCAGAATCCCTTGCAAACCTCAAACTTTCGGAAAAAAAACACCTTTTCCTCACATTTCTGTGATGGAAAGTTCTGGAATCTGCGTAGATCCACAAACTTACACCCACCCGGCATTCCCCACAGTCTCCCGATAAAAATGGTACTTCACTTGTGTGAGTAGGCCTAGTGCCCGTGACAGGAAATGGCCGAAAATGCAGCATGGACTCACCAAATTTTTACAGTGAAAACTAACCCTTTTTTTGTAAAGTGCTTAGCTGTGGATTTTGAACCCTAGCTCAGCCGGCACCTAGGGAAAACTAGCAAACTTATACATTTTTGAAAACTAGACACCCAGGGGAATCCAGGTTGGGGTGACTTGTGTGGCTCACATCAGGTTCTGTTACCCAGAATTCCTTGCAAACTTCAAACTTTCTTTTCCACACATTTCTGTGATGGAAAGTTCTGGAATCTGCATAGATCCAGAAACTTGCACCTACCTAGCATTCCCCAAAGTCTCCCGATAAAAGTGGTCCCTCACGTGTGGGTAGGCCTAGTGCCCGTGACAGGAAACGGCCCAAAACGCAGCATAGGCTCACCACATTTTGCAGTAAAAACAGACACTTTTTTTGTAGAGGGTTTAGCTGTGGATTTTGCACCCTAGCTCAGCCGGCACCTAGGGAAACCTAGCAATCCTATACATTGTTGAAAACTAGACACCCAGGGGAATCCAGGATGGGGTGACCTGTGTGGCTCTCACCAGGTTCTGTTACACAGAATCCCTTGCAAGCCTTAAACATTGTCACAAGAAAATATTTTCCTCAAATTTTTGTGATGGAAAGTTCTGGAATCTGCATTGATCCACAGAAATTCCACCCACCCAGCATTCCCCAAAGTCTCCCAATAAAAATGGCACCTCACTTTTGTGGGTAGGCCAAGTGCCCCCAACAGGAATTGGCCCAAAACGCAACATGGACACACCACATTTTTACTGTGAAAACTGACCCTTTTTATGCAAAGTGCCTAACTGTGGATTTGAACCGAGCTCAGCTAACACCTAGGGAAACCTAGCAATCCTATACATCTTTGAAAACTAGGCACCCAGGGAAATCCAAGATAGGGTGACTTGTGTGGCTCTCACCAGGTTCTGTTACCCAGAATCCCTTGCAAACCTCAAACTTTGTAAAAAATAAAACACATTTTCCTCATATTTCTGTGGTGGAAAGTTCTGGAATCTACGTGGATCCACAAAATTCCACCCACCCCGCATTTCTAAAAGTCTTCCGAGAAAAATGGTACCTCACTTGTGTGGGTAGGCCTAGTGCCCGCGACCGGAAACGGCCCAAAAGACAATGTGGACACACCACATTTTCACAGTGAAAACGGACCCTTTTTTTGCAAAGTGTCTAGCTGTAGATTTTTAACCCTAGCTCTGCCGTCACCTACGGAAACCTTGCGAACCTATAGATTTTTGAAAAGTAGACACCCAGGGAAATCCAGGATGGGGTGACTTATCTGGCTCTCACCAGGTTCTGTCACCCAGAATCCCTTGCAAACCTCAAACTTTGTCAAAAAAATCCCACATTTTCATCACATTTCTGTGGTGGAAAGTTCTGAAATCTGCGTGGGTGCACACATTTCCACCCACCCTGCATTCCCAAAGTCTTCCGAGAAAAATGGTACCTCACTTTTGTGGGTAGGCCTAGTGCCCGCGACAGGAAACTACCCAAAACGCAACGTGGACACACCACTATTCACAGTGAAAACTGACCCTTTTTTTGCAAAGTGCCTCGCTGTAGATTTTGAACCTTAGCTCTGCCGTCACCTAGGGAAACCTAGCAAACCTATACATTTTTGACAACTAGACACCCAGGGGAATCCAGGCTGGGGTGACTTGTCTGGCTCTCACCAGGTTCTGTTACCCAGAATCCCTTGCAAACTTTGAAGGAAAAAAACACATTTTCCTCACATTTCTGTGATGGAAAGTTCTGGAATCTACGTGGATCCACAAAATTCCACCCACCCCGCATTCCCCAAAGTCTTCCAAGAAAAATGGTACCTCACTTGTGTGGGTAGGTCTAGTGCCCGCGAAAGGAAACGGCCCAAAACACAACGTGGACACACCACATTTTCACAGTGAAAACGGACCCTTTTTTTGCAAAGTGCCTAGCTGTAGATTTTGAACCCTAGCTCTGCCGGCACCTAGGGAAACCTAGCAAACCTATACATTTTTGAAAACTAGACACCCAGGGGAATCCAGGATGGGGTGACTTGTCTGGCTCTCACCGGGTTCTGTTACCCAGAATCCCTTGCAAACCTCAAACTTTATAAAAAAAAACAAATTTTCCTCATATTTCTGTGGTGGAAAGTTCTGGAATCTACGTGGATCCACAAAATTCCACCCACCCCGCATTCCCAAAAGTCTTCAGAGAAAAATGGTACCTCACTTGTGTGGGTAGGCCTAGAGCCCGCGACAGGAAACGGCCCAAAAGACAATGTGGACACACCACATTTTCACAGTGAAAACGGACCCTTTTTTTGCAAAGTGCCTAGCTGTAGATTTTGAACCCTAGCTCTGCCGGCACCAAGGGAAACCTAGCAAACCTATACATTTTTTAAAAGTAGACACCCAGGGAAATCCAGGATGGGGTGACTTGTCTGGCTCTCACCAGGTTCTGTTACCCAGAATCCCTTGCAAACCTCAAACTTTGTCAAAAAAATCCCACATTTTCCTCACATTTCTGTGGTGGAAAGTTCTGGAATCTGCGTGGGTGCACAAATTTCCACCCACCCTGCATTCCCAAAGTCTTCCGAGAAAAATGGTACCTCACTTGTGTGGGTAGGCCTAGTGCCCGCGACAGGAAACTGCCCAAAACGCAACGTGGAGACACCACTATTCACAGTGAAAACTGATCCTTTTTTTGCAAAGTGCCTAGCTGTAGATTTTGAACCCTAGCTCTGCCGGCACCTAGGGAAACCTAGCAAACCTATACATTTTTGACAACTAGACACCCAGGGGAATCCAGGCTGGGGTGACTTGTCTGGCTCTCACCAGGTTCTGTTACCCAGAATCCCTTGCAAACTTCAAACTTTGAAAAAAAACAACACATTTCCCCACATTTCTGTGGTGGAAAGTTCTGGAATCTACGTGGATCCACAAAATTCTACCCACCCCGCATTCTCCAAAGTCTTCCAAGAAAAATGGTACCTCACTTGTGGGGGTGGGCCTAGAGCCCGCGAAAGGAAACGGCCCAAAACCCAACGTGGACAGACCACATTTTCACAGTGAAAACGGACCCTTTTTTTGCAAAGTGCCTAGCTGTAGATTTTGAACCCTAGCTCTGCTGGCACCTAGGGAAACCTAGCAAACCTATACATTTTTGAAAACTAGACACCCAGGGGAATCCAGGATGGGGTGACTTGTCTGACTCTCACCAGGTTCTGTTACCCAGAATCCCTTGCAAACCTCAAACTTTGTCAAAAAACCACATTTTCCACACATTTCTGTGGTGGAAAGTTCTGGAATCTGCGTGGAGCCACAAAATTCTACCCATCCTGCATTCCCAAAGTCTTCCGAGAAAAATGGTACCTCACTCTTGTGGGTGGGTCAAGTACCCGCGACAGGCAAGGGCCCAAAACGTATTGTGGAGACATCAAAATGACCTATCACAAAACGATCTGCTTTTGCAAGGGGGGTCACATGAGTTTTTGGTCCAGGGCTTGGCAGCCATCTAGGGAAACCTATCAAACCCACACATTCCTGAAAACTAGAGACCCGGGGGAGTTCAGAGAGGTATGGCTTGCGTGGATCCCCCAACGTTTCCCTACCCAGAATCCCCTGCAAACCTCAGATTTTGATGAAAAAATCTAATTTTTCTCAAATTTCTGTGTGGGAAAGTACTGGAATCTGCATGGATCCACAAATTTCCTACCACCCAGCGTTCCCCCAGGTCTCCCGATAAAAATGGTACCTCACTCGCGGGGGTGGGCAAGTACCCCCCCAATCTGCCCCCCTGGGGGGGCAGAAAACCCACTAGAAACCAGGGATTTATTTTACTACGTAAATTAGGGTGGGGGCTGCCCAATATGGGCACGACAATTAGAGTCTTTCTGCCCCCCTTGGGGGGCAGATGGGGGCAGTAGCCCCCAATCTGCCCCCCAGGGGGAGCAGAAAGCCCACTAGACGCCAGTTTTTTTTTTACGTTTAATTTAGCGGGTGGGGGCTGCCCAAGATGGGCATGCCAATGCCCCCACCACTCCCCCCACAAAATTCCAGTCATGGGGGCAGAAAGCCCACTAGAAACCAGGGATTTATTTTACTATGTAAATTAGGGGTGGGGGCTGCCCAATATGGGTATGCCAAAGCCCCCACTCCCCCCTGCACAATTACAGTCTTTCTGCCCCCCCCCTGGGTGCAGATGGGGGCAGTAGCCCCCAATCTGCCCCCTCGGGGGGCAGAAAGCCCACAAGACGCCAGTTTTTTTTTTTACAATTAATTTAGGGGTGGGGGCTGCCCAAGATGGGCATGCCAATGCCCCCACCCCTCCCCCCCACAAAACTCCGTGCCGGCACAAATGTCCTACCCCACAGTGTTCCCCTCAGTCTCCCGAGTAAAATGATACCTCACCTGTGTGGGTGTTCAATGCAGAATTGGCTAAAAACTTATTTTTAAAAAAATGTAGCGCTTAGAATTCTCGGTGCTACAGCCCCCATCAGCCCCCATGGGGGGCAGAAAGACTGAATTTACCTCAAAAATTATGGGGGGAGCAAAGGCCCTTGCCCAAGGGGCCGCTCCCCCCTCCCTGGTGCCTAGTGGGTGGATCCCTGCTTGAGGATCCCCAAGCAGGTATCCACAAGGGAGGGGTACCATTGGAAAGGGGAGATTATCCCCTTTCCAATGATACCTCTCCCGTCTTTCTACGTGCTCGGGGGGCTGAGATAGCCCCCTGAGCACGTAGAAAGTGAAACTGAAATGAGCCTCAAGGCTCATTTCAGTTTCGGTTTCGCTGAAATGACGTCAGCGCGACGTGCGTGCTGATCATCATTTCAGGGAAGCCAAAGAAACAGCCTCAGGAGCTGGGGAAGCTCTTCCCCAGCTCCCGAGGCTGTTGGGGCGGGGAAAGGAATCCCCCTGGTGCCTGCACCAGAGGGATTCCCAGTGCCATGTGATTGGACGGCCGGGGGCCGTCCTACGCACATGAGCACTGGTGCGTCGGACGGCCCCCTGCCGTCCGACACACCGAAGGGGTTAAGTACCTTAGGGAAAGAGTTGGGACGATTCAAGGGTACCTCCCAGAGAAGGGGCTGGACAGAGGGAGGATACCCCTATGTCCTTTGTCCTGTTTTCGAGCCAGAGCGTGAGCCAATGGCTTCCTGAACTGTCTCAAACTGAAGTATGCAAGGAAGGCGCCAAATGTGCCCTTCAAAGCAGTCTGGTGGCGTTGGCAAGTGCCCCCACCCCAGCCCGGTACAATCAGTCCTGTCTGGGAGGTGGTCACACCTACCTGTGATAGGAAATCTATTGTTCTGCCTTCCCCTGCACAAGCTCAGCTCAGCAGCAGGAGGGCGGAAACATGTCTGTGGTCGGCAGCAGCACTAGCTTGCTGTTAGACCCTGAAAGGGGGGCACCCTACAGGAGCCCCCAGTACATGGGATACTACATCCAACACTGGAATCGGTGTTGGGGTAGGATTCCAACATGTTTGATACCAAACATGACTGGTTTCAGTGCAGCCAATATATAGTTAGACATCTCATATTTGTCTTGATGTCCACTATATGTATTAAACGGCTGACCGACCTTACACAGCCTGGAGAATCGTCTCCGGGGTTTGTAGAGGGGCCCTGCTCATGCAGGGGCACCCTCACACTTGTAACCAAGCACCCTGCCCTCAGGACTGAAAAGCCTGCCTTAGGGGTGACTTATAGGTTTTAAGTGCAGTGACCTCAGATATAGGGAAACTTATATCCGTTGTAAGTGGTGCTAGCACCAACTTACACAGTCTGCAATAACGGGCCTGTCATCACAGTTTGAGTGGTCACTCATGGGTGGCATAATACCTGCTGCAGCCCATGGGAGACCCCTTGTGTACCTATTCCCTTGGTACCTTAGTACCATATACTAGGGACTTACAGGGGTATACCAGTGGCCAATTGGGAAGGTATCAAAGTACTTACCACTGTAAAATTTAGGAAGGAATCACAGTGACTGGTGTCCGGATTAGTAGGATCCTAGTCAGACTCGTCAGAAAACAGAATAACACCAGCAAAAAGTGGGGTTAACCATGAAATCAGATACTACTTTCCTACAGTCCCAATAAGAGAAACGGGCTATAAAATATTCTGAACGCTTTGGTTCTGCTTATCACCTGATTTCTGTCGTCCTTGTGGCGCTCGATTCTGACCAAAGGAAGGGTGTCATTTGTACTGTGCAGGCCCATTGTCTTTTTCCCTATGTTTGCATGAGCACGTTGCAGATTATCCTCTGCTTTGCGCATATTACTATACAGACGCATTTTGCTTTGTGTCGCACTGTACTTTCACACAGAACCTGCTGTTGTTTTCACATTCTGACATTTCTTGGGATTTAGTCTGCCCACCGTAGACAAGGTCAAACAACAATGCCCCTTGTTATTTTGTTCTGGTCAGGCATTAGTACCTAGACAAAACAAACTAATGCAGCTGTTGTTTGGGAACACGGACTTTGTCATATAGCTGTGCACAGAATAGGTAACACACACTTGGAGAGGGAACTTTCCATGGAAGTGACAGCACCTGAGATGTAGAACTTTCATCTGTGCATGCTAAGGTACGGGGTCTGCTACCAACACCCAGAGATCTTCTGATATATAATCACTTTGCTTCTGTAGAAGGGGAAGCGGTTACGGCTCCTTTTATGATCTATGGACTTCTTACTATGCTGACCGTATTTGTGTTAGGCATCTTCTTACTTATTGTGGCATGTATATTGCATACTAGAGCACGATAGTTAAAATAAACATTTTAAACTTTTCTCGTGTCTTAGTCAGATCTTATTGTGGACTAGTACAAGTGTGAGAGAGAAAGGGGGTGACATGCAACCACGATTCCTGCGAAGGTCGGGAGAGTTGTGTTCTGGGGTGTCTAATCACTTGTTCCTCTGAGTGAGTAGGAGGGCAAGTGAGACACTATAGCTAGTCGGTCTCGGGCTCATGCGTACTCAGGTGGTAGGATGACTCATTCCTGCCTACTAAGGTCCTATGATCCCAAGCATAGTTCTGTGACTCCGCAGAATGCCTGCAACAAAGGCAAGGATGAAGACGGAGATGGATACTTTGAAAGCCGTACGCCTTGAGAAGTTGAAAGACTAGCGCCACTCGTATAGGCCCTACCACAGTCGTTTGTCTTTTTAGAGGGTTCGAATCCCTAAATGGCAGACCAGGAGGTCGCAACAGTATCAACCTCAGCGCAATCAGCAGAGGGGACATGCTGAACAGCAAGCTAAACAAGGGGGCCGACAACCAACGTCATCAAAACCCTGAATCCTCTCCTCCCCCCTCTTCCGTTACCCACTCCAGTAGGGGGAAGCGTTTCAAGTTACTTAGCAGAGTGGCAACGCATAACAACAGACGTCTGGGTCTTGAATATTGTCATAAATGGCTATCATCTCATGTTTACTGCCCCACCACCGTCCATTCCATCGAAGTCATCCACATCCCACCTCGACCGTCTAAAGAAGGAAGTGAACACTGTGTCACAAGAAAGCGGTGGAATCGGTCCCTCGAAGTTAACGAGGAAAGGGTATTTACTCCAGGTACTTCATTGTGCCGAAGAAGGGCAAACGAGAGTTCAGGCCCATTCTCGAGCACAGGATCGCAAACAACTGGATTTGAAAGGAAAAGTACAGGATGCTGGTGTTACACCAAATATACCCTCAGCTTCACAAGGGAGACTGGCTTTGCTCCATAGACCTGCACAATGCTTATTTTCATATTCCCATCGCGAAGAAGCATTGGAAAATCCTCAGATTCGTCGTGGGGCAAAACCACTACCAATAGGCTGTTCTACCGTTTGGTCTCAATTAAGCACCCAAGTCGTCTTCCAAATGCATGGCTGTGGTGGCAGCACATCTTCAAAAACACAGATTCTTTGTCTATCCTTACCTGGACAACAGGCTTATCAAGGTGTCCACCTTCCCAGAAGCCCAATTGCGTGTCAAATGGACTTGCGATCTTCTCCATCGGTTGGGTCTTCATGTCAATTTTCAAAAGTCCACGTCAACACCAGTCCAGAAGATGCACTACTTAGGAGCTACCATCGACACACTGCAGGCAAGGGTGTTTCCTTCGGAGGAACAACGTTTATCCATTCTCCAGAAGTGTCACATCCTCCAACGGATAGACCATCCAACAGTCCGCATAGTCTCCTCACTCCTCGGCTCGATGGCCTCTTGCATCTTTCTGACTCCCAATGCTCGCCTCCACATGGGCCCTCTCCAGGAGTGTTTGGAAGATCAGTGGGACCAGTTCTCAGGGAACTGGGAGGGCAGGATCGCTCTCTCCACGCATGTTACTCCAGTGGTGATGTTCCCCAAGCAATCTCCTGCAGGGGATTCCTTTTCACCAGCAAGACCCAACACAGACCATCGTGACAGATGCCTCTCTGCTCGGGTGGGGAGCCCACATGGGTCACTTGCAGATACAAGGCGCATGGTCTTTGGAGGAGAGGCCATATCACATAAACCTCCCTGAACTCTGTGCAGTTCACCTGCCACTCAAGGCGTTCCATCCGTCGTTCACGACCAACACCGTGCTTGTTCAGATGGACAATACAACCACCATGTACTACCTGAACAAGCAGGGGGAAACAAGGTCCAAAGCCCTGTCACAAGAAGCTCAGACGATTTGGCAATGACTCCTCGCCAGGAATCTGAAGATAATAGCCCTTCACCTACCATGTGTTCAGAATGTCCAAGCAGACGCCGTCAGCAGGGCTCTCGACGAAAACCACAAGTGGGTGCTGAAAGAAGATGTCATACAAGATATCTTCAGCTTGTGGGGCACACCCTCTACAGACCTTTTTGCCACAGCGGAAAACAAAAAAGGTTTTACCATTCAAGGTCATTGGGGAATGACCTACGGATCGACTGGTCCAACTAATTTCTTTATGCTTTTCCACCAATTCCTCTGATCCTGGCAGTCCTGCGCAAGCTTTCAGCCACGACAGCCAAGATGATCCTCATCGCACCAGAGTGGGCGAGGCAATTGTGGTTCTCGGACCTTCTTCACTGGTTGTTCCGTCCACATCTTAGGCTGCCATGCAGGCCAGACCTTATTATGAAGTTCGGAAGTCAACATTTACACCCCAACCTCTCCTCCTTGAGGTTGGCAGCATGGCTCCTGAGATAGTGCAGTATGGCCATCTGAACCTACCTCAGGACTGTTTAGAGATTCTAAAGTAGGCAAAGCGTCTATCCATGCAATCTGCTTTTTTCTTTAAATGGAGGAGATTTTGCATCTGGTGCTCATCCAGGCTGATAGACCCTACATCTTGCCAGGAGGATGTCATTTTCCCATATTTTTTGCACCTTGCTAAATCTGACCTACAATTTTCTTCCATCAAAGTCCACCTAGCTGCACTCACGCCATACAGGAAAAGTACCTTCACAAACCTCTTTCTTTAGGATTCCAGTTATTAAAGATTTCCTGGAAGGGTTAAAGAAGGTTTTTCCTCCTATTAGACGCCCCTCTCCACCATGGGAGCTTAACGTGGTGCTTTCACGCCTCATGCTACCTCCTTTTGATCCTATACATAAAGCATCACTTCAACATCTCACTTAAAAAACTGCCTTCCTTGTGGCTATAACATCAACACGTAGAGTTAGTGAGATACAGGCCTTTTGTGCTCATGAGCCATACACAGTCTTCCACTCTTCCAAAGTAGTGTTGCCTACCCATCCAAGGCTCCTACCTAAAGTTGTCTCAGATTTTCATATAAATCAAACTATCTCTTTGCCCACTTTCTTTCAAAACCCATCTTCTCCAGCAGAGAGAGCCCTTCACTCACTGGATTTTTAAAGAGTCATAAAGTTCTACCAAGATAAAAACCAAATTATTCACAAATCACAACAATTGTCTCTAGGTGGATTGTCTCTTGCATCCGATGCTGTTATCAGCTAGCTAATAAGTCTCTTATTGGTAAACCCAAAGCACACTCCACTAGAGGCAAGGCAGCTGCTAATGCCTTGAGGAGAAACATTCCCTTGGCAGACATCTGCAAAGCTGCTACATGGAGATCAATCCACACATTCACTAGGCACTACTGCCTTGACACAGATGCTAAAGCAGATGCTCAAGTGGGACAGGCGCCCCTCAGAAATCTCTTTGCTTATCTGCTTATCCAACTTTTGTTTCGGTTTATTCCACCACTTCAGAGGGGATGGGCTTGCTACTCTATTCAACGCTTATGACTATACATGGAATTCCTCTACGAGAGAAGGTATAGTTTCTTAAATGTAACTCCAGTTCTCTAGTAGGGGTATTTCCATGCTAGTCATAAGCAACCTTCCCTCCTCCCCGGTGGAGTAGACAGACACTTTCATGCTCTGCTATTATTCAGCTAGTGCAGCCTTCAAAAAGAACTGAGGTAACTGCCTCTGGCTGAGCATGATGAGATATTGGAGGTCACACAGTTCTTAAAGACACAGTCTCCTTTTTCTTTCCTATTAATGGCAGCCTATTGGCTTCTTTGCCCTGCACTACTTCATCTCTCTCTCTCATGGCAAATGGGTTTGTGAAGGATTTTTTACTGGGTTCTTACAAAGTTATTTATGCATTAGGTGCATATTTCTTTTTTGATAAACAATTTTATTGATTTTGGACATGAGAACAAAAACCAGCAGTTCAGAACATTACAGTAGGAACGACAATTCCCAATCAGTTGGATGAATAATCTTGTACCGCAAGACCCCACGAAATCTTACATTATACAGACAGTTAGCAGGCGACCCAAATTTAAGCCAACATACCCAGCCATTTGCCCCACACCCTGTGGTATTTCTTCGGGCATCCCCGTGCTTCATACATAGGATTTCCTGTGTAGCCCACTAGTCTACCCCCTCCCGCCATTTCTTGAGGCTAGGTGGAGCAGGACGTTTCCAGTTGGCGGCTATGTCTCGCTTTGCTACAACCATAGCTGTGTTAAAAAACAGCTTCTCGTTTCTGGACCCATCCAGCCCATCCGTGATCCCCAGGAGCATGTGCTGTGGGTCGTGGGGAACTTCCCACCCCAAGACTTCCGTGAGTTCCTCCTCAATGCCCCCCCAGAATCGTGCCAGTTGAGGACATGCCCAGACCATATGGAAGAAATCCGCTTGATCCTGGCCACAACGCGTACAGGAGGCAGTTGGGTACAGGCCATCCCTGTGAAGGCGAGCAGGGGTTAAGTAGGTGGCATGCAAGTATTACAGTTGAATCAGGCGGAGTCTAGCCGATGCAGTGACCATCTTAGGCACCATGAGTGCATCCCTCCAGTCCTCCTCGTCCAGTTGACCCACCCATGCCTCCCACTGGCTTCTGAGCCGGTCTAGTGTGGTTGGGGTGTTGTTGATTAGTGTACGGTAGATGCGGGAGATGCCCCCCTTCCCTAAATTACCCATCATAATCTGCGCCTCGGGGGGGTTGTATTCTGGAACTGCTGTGCCGTCAGGTATGTGCGAATGGAGAGCGTGACGCAACTGCAGGTACTTGTAAAATTGTGACGGGTGTAGGGAATACCCGGACTGTAGGTCTTGGAAGGAGCGTATGTGGCCGCTAGCCCACACATCCCCTAGTTGGGTGATCCCTATAAGGTCCCAAGATCGAAATCCCCTCAGCCCACTAACCTCCCGGAGCCAAGTACCGTGCCAGAGAGGCGTATATTGGGTAAGTTTATGTGTCCACTGGGTGTGGCGCAGTAATGCCCGCCAGGCCAGAAGCACGGTACGTGTCACTTCCAGCAAGGTGTTAGGTATGGGCCCTCCGTACATCATAGATTGAATTCGAGGCAAACCCAGCTCGCTCAGCTCGAGCCTGTAGGCCGGATCGGACCATCCCCCATTGAACCAGTCGTGTATTGTGAGGAGGCGGGTCGCCAGGTAATATAAGTGTAAATTGGTCATCCCCATGCCCCCATCGAAGGGCGGGATCCGGCAGCGGGTCAGAGATATATGGGGCCTCCGACCCCCCCAGAGGAATTTGGTGGCTGTACTGTCTAGCTCCCGAAACCAAGCCCGCAGGAAGCAGAAGGGGGTATTTTGGAGGACGTAGAGGAATCTGGGGAGAATCATCATTTTAAACAGGGCGACCCTCCCCAGGGGATTTAGGGGGAGCATCTGCCACTTGTGGAGGTCTTCCTTCGCCTTTTTCACCAGCGGGGTGTTGTTGAGGGACCAGGTGAGGTCAGGGAGCAGGGTGACCCAGATCCCTAAGTATTTGAATGATTGTTGCCTGAGGGGTATTGTGGATTGCCAATCGTAGCAGTCCCTTGCCAAGTGTAGGGGGAACAGGACTGACTTACTGTGGTTAAGTCGTAGGCCGGAGGCCTGCCCGAAGGAGTGTAATACCCGGAGACAGAGAGGGCCGGACAGAGCCGGCTCCGCCAGGAAAATTAAAACATCATCTGCGTAAAGGGCAATTTTGTCCACTTCCGAGTTGGGCCACTCTCAACCCCGGATGCGGTCCTCCGACCGAATCAGGCCCGCCAGGGGCTCCATCGCCAAGGCGAAGAGGAGGGGCGAGAGGGGGCACCCCTGCCTCGTCCCTCTACGAATGGGGAAGGCCTCTGATAATGCCCCGTTGACTAGCACCCGAGCTTGGGGCCGGGCGTAAAGAACCTTCACCAGGTTGCGAAAACATGGACCGATACCCATCTCCTCCAGCACGTCGCCCAGGTATTGCCAGTCCACAGAATCAAAGGCCTTCTCGAAATCGACGAGAAGAAGTGCCAAGTAGGGGGTGAGCAAGTGGCGGTGTGCCAAGGCCAGATGGAGACGACGGAGGCATTGTCTAGTCCCTCGCATGGGCATAAACCCACACTGGTCCGGGTGAACCAGCTTGGTGAGGTAGGGCCTCAGCCGTTGAGCAAGAATGATAGCGAATATTTTAACCTCCGTATTTATGAGAGAAATTGGGCGGTAGTCCGCACAGCGGGAGGACAGGGTTGTGTTTTAGGGAGAACAACAATGGTGGCCATATCTGTCTCGGGCGGAAAGGATCCCTTCTCTAGGGCCTCATCGAAGAGATCTGCAAGGTGTGGGATAAGAGTCTCCCGATATGCAGCGTAGTACTCTTGCGGGAGCCCGTCCGGGCCTGGGGTTTTGGCCGACGAGGTATGTGCTATTGTTTCATTAATTTCCTCACGGGTGATGGGGAGATCCAAGTCAGTGGATTCGGCAGAACCTAGGCGAGGGAGGTGGGTACGGCCAGTGCTCAGCAGGTCAGAGAGGGACATTTCGGGGCTCTGTGCTGAGTAGAGCTTGTGATAGTAGGAGTCAAAGGCTCAGGCCATTGCCAAAGGGGATCGATGCGCTAGACCGTCCAGGTCTACAATCTCCGGGATAATGCAGTTGGCCCGCGGGTATGTAGCTAATCTATGGAGGATCTTCCCATTCTTGTCACCCCATCCGTACACCCTAGCTATGGATGATCTCCAGAGGAGCTTGGCGGCATCCAGGGAGAGTTGATTAATTTCGGCCCGAAGGCGTGCGAGTTGTCTCTCTTGGGTGGCATCGCATACATCAGAAGGAGATTGCTCAAGGAGCAGCGCTTGCGCCTCTCGCAGGGTAATCTGATGTGCCTGGGCTTGTCGCTGTTGTTTGAGTTGGCCCTTGGTGAAGCCTCGGATGGTGGCTTTGCCTGCTTCCCAGACGGTACCTGGGGAAGGAACAGAGCCGGTGTTGGCAAGGAAGTACTGTTGGAGTTCTATCCCCACCACCTTTCTAAATTCTTTCTCCTGGAGGAACCAGGCGTTCATCCGCCAGGTTGGGCGCGTCGAGGGGGGAGGGGCCCCAATACTGAGAAGCAGTGGTGAGTGGTCGGAGATACCTCTAGGAAGTATACAGATGTCTTGGATCGTCTGGCAGTCAGTGGAGGGGACGAATATAGCGTCTATGCGCGCCTGAGTATGGTGTGCCGCGGATGTGTGAGTAAACTGTCTGGTTTGAGGGTGCCAAATTCTCCACGCGTCGCACAGGCCCAGGGAGTTGGCCCAGTTCGTTAATTGTTTAGCGTGAGCAATTCTAGAGGCAGATGGTGGGCCTGTAGTATCGAGGTGCAAGTTGGGAACCGCGTTAAAATCGCCCCCGACTATTGTGGTGCCCAGGGGCAGGGAGGTGAGGAGGACGGAGGTGCGCTCCAAGGTCGTTGCGAGCATCGATGGGGGTGAGTAGATGGACACAAGGTTGAGGGGATTTCCACCCAACGATCCGCAGAGAGCCACGTATCCTCCCTGGGGGGCGTGAGTGGCCCGTGTGGGCACAAAGGGAAGAGTACACCTCAGAAGGATGGCCACCCCCCGGGAGCCCGGGGCAAACCCTGAGTGCCATACTCTATTGTACCCGTAGCGTGCCAGGAAGGGGCAGTGGTTCCCCACCAGGTGAGTCTCTTGGAGCAGGAGTACATCAACACACATGCGTTGGGCATAGCGCAGGACAGCCGTACGTTTGACTCTATCTAGGAGCCCATTAACATTCCAGGACAGTGTGCGGAGGGAAGTTCCTGGAATGGTTGTGTCGGTCATGGTGGCTGTTGGCTGGAGTGATGGTTCGCCGCACCTTGGATAGCAGTGGGTGCGTATGGGGTCTGGCGCAGGCGCGGGATAGCAAGCATGACTGCGCTTTGCAGGTGGTACGTGGGAATTTCGTAGTGTGCGTCAATGAGGCTGGTGAAGCGTATACACATCAAAAGAACATCAACAATGGGACAACGGTCCTAACCCCTTTCCCTACCCCCTCCCCCCATCCTATACTTCGAGAACAGAAGCATCTGTCGTCCCAACTGCAGCAAAATAGGAACCAAACTAGAACGCTCGGGTTGGGTTGCGTGGAGGACCCCTCCTTGTAGACAGATGTACAGTATCTTGGCAGAGAAACAAACGGAGTGGAGCAATAACTCTGCCGTGGTGCCTTGCCACTAGGTCGGTGAAAGCCCAAGTTCGTCAGGGCGACGCCGGACAGGTCTTTAGGAAGGCCATGCTTCAGTTCCGTGCGGCTTGAAGAGACGGATCAACGCGGGGTGCAGAGGATGTTCCAGGGCGCATAGCTTCACAGCGCGGCGGGGTCTCCACCCATGATGGCCACGGGAGGCGCTTGCCTGCACCCCAATTCCGCTGTGTGAAGCTTACCGACTTTACGTCAAACTGAGAGTCAGCGCCAACCTCCCAGACCATAGTCTCTTCTCTATGGGTTCTCAAAGTGTTGGGCTACGGGACAAGTCCGAGTCCGCAGCTGCCAAGCCCCTGTGGCCCAATGAAAGAGGTTCCCCGGATGAGCCGCTGGTCATGTGATGTCTGTGGCGAGATGGGGATCCCGGGGGGCTAGGAGAACCTCTGAGCCTGCGGGCTGCCAGGCTCGATGATCTGGGTGCCTCACTGTGGGACTGACGCCTCCTGCGGGACTGTGTACGCCTCCGGCTCTGTTGCTTGGGGGATTGAGGCCAAGTGGATTGGAGGCGTGGGAGATGGGTTCCGTCGGGACCCGAGGGGACGTACCTCCGTCAACCACGTCCAGGCAGCCTGGGGCGATTCAAAGAACTGTGTCTTGCCCTGAAAGATGACGCGAAGGCGGGCCGGGAATAGGAGTCGGTACTGAAGGCCAAGAGTCCGCAGTTTCTTTTTAACTTCCATGTAGGAACGGCGCTGATCCTGTACCTCCCTGGTGTAATCGGGGAATACCATGCTGGTGTGGTTTTGGAACTTGAGGGGTCCCAGGGAGCGTGCCTCACGTAGGATTGCGTTCCTATCCTTGAAGTTGAGGATACGGGCTATGATGGGACGATGCGGTGCCCCAGGCGGCGGCTTGGGCGCCAGGGACCGATGGGCTCTCTCCACTGCGAACCACGTGGAGAGTGCGTCCTTGGGCATCCAGGAGGAGAACCAGGATTCAATGAAGGTGGACATCTGTTCTTTCTCAGCATCTTCAGGGAAGCCCACCAGGCGGAGATTGTTGCGGCTGGAGCGGTTCTCAGCATCCTCCGCACGCCTATGGAGCTCCTTGGTATGCGATTGCAAGTGGGCTACCTGTTCTTTTAATTGGTGGATGTCATCTTCCGCCGTGGAGAGGCGAGATTCAGCCTCCGTGATGCAGGCAGTGGCGTTGCGTAGGTCCTGCCGAATAAGGGAACGTCCACCCTGACCTCCCCAATCTTTCCCTCCACCGAGGCCTGTGATGCGCTGATCACCAGTAGGATAGCGGCCAAGTCTTTACCTTGAAGAGGGTGTCCGCCTTCATCCTGCCCCGTGGGCTTGTGGTCAGCTCTGGTAAATTGGTCAATCTTTGTTTGTGTGTGGGTGGCCGCGGATTTGGAGCTCCGGTCTTTCCCCATGACGGGCGATGAGCAGTGCGCTGGCGGAGGGTCAGGGTCAAGGCGGGGCTGGTGTGGTCCCCGCGGGCCGAGGCCGGTTAGGCACCCTCGGTGATGAGTCAAAAGTCCGCCAGGGGCTGAGGTCTCGGGATTGGGTGCCTCTTGAAAGTAACGGCTGGTTGTTCAGTTGTTGGTGGGTGCTTCCCAGGACGGATGCCAAAGATCGGTGTCGAGGATGAACGGGGGGGGAGACTCCACATCAACGTGCCAGGGTGCGGGTCAGGGCTGGAGCGATTCTGGCAAGCGAGCTCGGGTGACCGATGACCGACAAGGCCCGGAATAGGCACCACTGGGACTGGTGAAGGGGGATCAGTGGAGGGGGCCCGCACCCAGGACCCCACGCTGCTCGGTGGATGCAGCTGGTTCCACCCCCCTAGCAGGCAGCCCGCGTTTCAAAAGGGGCACCGTCTCAGCTGTGTCCCGATACCACCCGCCGCCGCTACCGCACCCACCGGAGACCACGAGAGCTGTAGGGTCTCCCCAGGCAGTTGGGATCGCACCCGGTGGGTTGGGGCCCCCCGGTCGATAGCCACGCCCTGGAACTGGCTGGTTCGGCGGGAAGGGTGGAGAGTTGGAGACGCCACGGATGTTCTTGCCCTCCGCTGCCCGAAATGGCAGCCGAAACTGTGGTTACGCCGCGGCGCGGCCCGTGGTCGGTCCCTGCGCAGTCCGGTTACATACAGTCTGTGGGGCCCTGAGTCGGAGCAGGGCCGTGGGACCGGGGTCACAGTCTTAGGCACCGGTCGGGCCGCGGGAAGTGGACCAAGTCTGACCACGTGAGCCCAGGTGATCGATGGCCCACCGGGCCTGGAAGGGGCACCGCAGGAGCGGGGGGGGCGGTGGAGGGGGCCCTCACCCAGGACCCCACGCTGCTCGATGGATGCAGCCGGTCCCATCCCCCCAACGGGCAGCCCACAGTGATGGGGAGCGCCGCTCGAGCTGGAGCTTCAAGTCTGGCAGTGTGGGCCCGGATGACTGAGGCCCACAAGGCCCGGACAGGGCGTTGGAGGCGCAGAAGAGGGGGAGCGGTGGAGGGGGCCCTCGCCCAGGACCCCGCGCTGCTCGATGAAAGCAGCCGGTTCCACCCCCCCAACAGGCGGCCTACAGCGCATGGGGAGCGCCACTCGAGCTGGGCCCCGGCACCTCCCGCTGCCGCTTCTGCACTCACCGGGTGTTTCTGGAGCCTCCGGGCTCTCGCAGGCGGCAGGAGTCACACCTGGTAGGATGCGGCGCTGCTGATCAGCAATCCCACGTGGGTCTGGCAAAGCCGATGGGAGGGGGGCCGGCGGCTCCGCAGCTGAACTCGCTCTCCGCCGCCCAAGGTGGCGGCCGAAACCACAGCCTCGCTGCAGCACAGCCCGCGGCCCCCGCAACGCCGGGCCGGCCCAATGCACGGGAGCTGTCGGCACCGTGCACCAGTCCTTGACCCTCAGCCCGTGAGGGCCCCGCCACGGATAGTTTGGTCCCCGGGCGAGGAGCAGGATATGGTGACTTTGGCTGAAGTCTGCGAGGCCCGTGGTCCCGGGCCCCGGCCGGGAGAGGAGGCCTCCTTCATGTGCTGTGTGTGCAGCCGATCTGTCGGGTCACAGGGGTGAGGGCGGCGGTCCGCCACGCGTGGATGCTTCCTTGTGCCGCCTCCAGCCCCAGCCGCAGTCCCAGGCCACCGGCGGCACGGAATCGGGTCTCACTTCTCTTGCGCTGAGGCAGGTTAGTGTACCTCGGTCCTGGGATCGGAGGCCGCCATCTTGAGGAGCGGTGGCGCCGTGGTGGCCCGGCTGGTGCGGGAATGCGGGATTTTGAGGGGAATTGCGGCAGTGGTTATGCACCCTGAGTTGTAGCAAGGCGTTGGTGGCAGGAATGGAGTGGATGGCTGCCGGTACCGGTGGATCGTGGCACGGATGACAGAGGGATCCGGAGCACTCTTAGAGTGTGACCGCCATCTTGACGTGCCAAGCCACGCCCCCTTAGGTGCATATTTCATTGGATGTTCGCCTTTTGCCCCTTGAAGATGAAGAATTTTGTCCACTGTAGCCTAATCCTATAAGCTGCATTATGACTTTCTTAAGTGACTTTTCAAGGCCTTCCTGAAGCAAGGTGAACTTCAGTACTCAAGAAGATATATTGGAAAAAGTTAATCATGGAAATACCCCTACGAGAGAACTGGAGTTACAGGTAAGAAACTATACCTTATCTTTCGTCTGCTAAATTTTAATAGCTTAAAATGACAAGCAAAGTGAATATGTTTATTTTTTGCACTCCGTAGATAGAGAAAAGCTACAATCTTTCTGCATGGTTCTGCACATCCCAAGCTACTGCAGCTTTTTTTTTTTTAACTGACTTATTGAACCGTTTCTAATATCTGTTTGCCACAAATAGTTAACAGGTTTTGTGTCAATTTTGCACTAGAGGTTTTATTTTTATTCTTCATGGTATTGTTCATGTTCATATGAAAGAGCTCTGCACCAACGTTCTAAGTGGGTTGTGGGAAAGGTGATGGCGTGACTATGTATTATAAAGGATAAAGTACCCTTTGGCGTATATGAGAAAGATATTGCAAGTCACCTTGGACTTCCATAACAATCGGCCTCGAATCTCTATACGGTTCTCTTCCAGGGGATCCTCATCAATAGGCATAAGCACTGAATAATCCCACCTACGTTCCGGGATCCCAGCGCACTCTTAACATGTTTTTATATATCTATAATGCATGTAGTACTTTACATATATATCTTCAGCCTAAAGCAAGGCTAAAAATGTCCAAATTACATTTTCTTTTTTTTTTGCCTCATCCCGCCAACTTTTTTGCTGGTATAGCTCTCCTCTCCACTGTGGGAGAGGGTATGCCTGCCCATGCAGAGAATAATGCTGTTTCTACGCTCATCTCCCTCCTACAGAAACAGGGAAGAAAGAAACCGGGACCTCCAGCATATATGGCTTAATGATTGGACCCATGTATTTGTTGTTGCTAATTTACGTACGGTGCCCAGATCTTCTCCATACTTTTAGCATCGCTAGCAATATCGGCCTGGCTAGTATACTTAATACTTGTAAGGCAATCAGCTATGAGTGGGGTATTTTCCGATTTCCACAGCTTACATATCTCCCGTCTCGCCAACAGGATCACATAGAAGACGAATTTTGTTATATTGGAGCTTGCTCGTACACTTGCTTCTGGATGCAGTCCAAAAAATATAAGTTGAAGGCTTACCTCTATTTGTTGTCCAATCACTTCTCTAATAAAGTTGCATACTGATATCCAGAAAGAAGCAATCTTTGGGCACTGCATAAACATATGCACGTCATCTGCCGATGAAAGCATACACTTCGTACAGCCGTATACTTTCCTGGTTACTCTTGAGAGCTGGCTGGAGACCAGTTTACCCTGTGGGTAGTAAACAGGTGATTTCTCTTAAGTGAGGCAGGTTTCAACACTGCACATCAAATGGAGAAGGATACTTGCCATATTTGCTTTAAATTTCTCTCCAGTTCTCCCTCTTCCCACATGTTGGTTATATCTGACTAGCTCTTATCGTCCATCTCCAAAAAGGCCTAATACCAAATTGAAACTTCTTTCTTTAGCGGACCAATTCTCAGCGCCTGTTCTGACCATGACTCGTCTTCCTCTTCAGCCCACTCTTGAGTGGCCCACCATGATCGCAACTGATAAAATTAGATCTCGTTAGCTGACCCTTAGTGCAATTCTTTAACACCTCCCAGTTCACTAAACTGGATCCTGTACTAAGATCTGCCCAGTAAATTAGACCTGCATCTTTTAACGGTTGGCTGAGCTGGTCTATCAGACAATCTGGAGTGCCCGGGGAATCCCAAATTGGTGCCGAGGCCGTATCATAAGGTATACTAAACCTCCTCCGGAAATATACCCACGTTCTTAGGGCCGTTTTCAAAACCTTCAACCTGACCTTTTTGAAATACTTTGGGTCCCCATATTTAAACAGAAAATGACACTGCCCCAATCCTCCGAGCATTGCCTCAAACAATCTCCCAATTGGTGAGCAATATGGCCTATTTGCAAACATACGGAAATTCTTTTTTTTTTAAACTTTATTTTTCATTTTCCAAATACAAAAACAAATTAACATCGATACAGCATATAGAGGCATACCATTGGTATTATTAGTGATACGTGGTACAGGTGGTAGCATCGGGGGAAGAGAAGCACAATGGGGAAACATATCCATTCATAAGCATATTACAATGACATATGAAAATTCTTAAAATGAAAAGCATAACTATAGATAAGCAGGTCCTGGAGAGCTGGTCCGCCCACCCCCAGCCTTCTCAATTTTTCCCAGGCAATCCCGGGTCCCTTCGATGCCCAAATTAAGCTACTAATTTATCCCTATTATTTAGCTATATCCTCCCTCAAATAGGTAAATGGTATTGAATTAAAAAGGAATGTGATTTTGGGGAGAATAATCATCTTAATAAAATTAACTCTGCCATAGATGTTTAGAGGTAAATTTGCCCATCTTACCAAAAGTCTCGCCACTTCCTGACTCACTTTTTTCCAATTAACTCTTGGGATATCATCAAGCCTCTGTGTTATTAAAATGCCAAGGTATCTCATTTGAGATTTTGCCCCCCAACTACTATTTCCCTGATTCCAATCCATGACTTCACTTTTATCCACATTTACCTTATACCCTGATACCTTGCAGAAGCTCTCCGCCCTCGCCATCAGCTTAGGGATTGCCACCTGTGGGTTAGTTGTATATAACACCATATCATCTGCATATAGAGCTAGTTTAGCCTCCAACCCAGCTATCTTAAAGGGGAATATGGTGGAGTGCGCACTGATCTGATATGGTAGCGGCTCAATATACAGATTAAAAAGAAGAGGAGACAGGGGACAACCCTGTCTCGTACCCCTGGTAATGTGGAACCACTCAGAGAGCTCCCCATTGATCAGCACCCTAGCTTTGGGCATCCTATAGAGGTTCTGCACAGCAGTTACCACATTCTGTGAGAATCCAAAACTTTTAAGAGTTTCCCACAGATACCCCCAGTGTACTCGATCGAATGCTTTAGTCGCGTCTACAGCGACTACCGTCAAAGGGGATTTCTGGGCTTCTGCCAAATCGATGAACCCCATCATCAGATATGTAAGCTCCTTTAGCTGCCTCCCTGGAATAAAGCCTCTCTGGTCAGGGTGTCCAATGCCCTTGATAACCTGCGCAACTCTTGAAGCTAATATCCCTGAAAATATCTTATAGTCAGTGTTCAAGAGCGATATTGATCTATACGAGTCTGCTCTTGCAGGGTCTTATTCGGGTTTCAATATGAGTACCACTGTTGCCTCCGACCAGAATGCCGGCACTCTCTCACCCCTTACACAGATCGCATTGAACACTTCATTTAAGGGGGAGATTAACTTCTCGATAATTCCTTTATAGAGCTGTACTGGGAGGCCATCCGGTCCGGCCGCCTTTGCAGCACTCATTTTCCTACATTGTGCCCTGATCTCCTCCTCAGTAATCTCTGCCTCTAGTATGTCCCTTTGCTCCCTTGTTAGATTTGGAAGATCCGACTTCCTTAGCCAGGCAACTATACTTTCCTTTCTTGGGTGTAGGTCTTCTCTATATACACTACTCATATGCCTCCAAGCTTCCCCTATGATGTCTGCATTTGTTTTTAAGAGCAACCCCGTTTCTGCATTCATCAGCTTCGGTATCGAGTTCCTGGCTCTGTCCACTCCTTTCACCATAGGAGAAGTGTTGTAACTTACTGACTTTCCATCTATCCTTTTGCCCAGCTGAGTCTCATACTCTGCCTGAAGGTCTTCGAGTTCCCTATGGCGGGCTGGTATACGTTGCCTCAAGTGAGGCCATCTGAAGTTCAGTTTCTTTTACCCTTATTTCAGCAATTGCCCCTCATCTCTCAGCCGTACCGCTCTCCTCTTACCCATCATGGTGGCACTTAATATTGCCCTTAAGTATGCTTTAAATGAATCCCACACTATTTGTGGTTTTGCAGAGGCTCTATTAAAATGAAAGAAGTCAGCTGTCTGATCCGCCAGGTCTAGTGTCACCCCCTCATCTAACAAAATAGTCCTATCCAGGGTCCACCTTCTTTGTCCCGGTCGTTGATAATTTTCTAGATACAGGACCACCGGAGAGTGGTCGGAAAGCACTGCAGGGGCATGAGTTATAGACTCAACCTCATCATTCAAGTCCTGGTCCACCAAAAAATAGTCTATACGAGAGTGATGGCCATACTTTTTACTGTAAAATGTAAAACCTCTAGCCGCCCCCATCCTTCATTGCCAGACATCTAGCAGGTTTAGCTCTCTCATCATGTTTTTTAATCTAGTGAGTGTTTTAGGGGTATTAACATATTTTACCTTTGATGTTCTATCCAGATCTTTATTTAGGACTATGTTAAAATCCCCTCCAAGTATAATAGAAGCGGTAGTCTCCAAAAGGCAGGATTGCAACTTCTCTAGTGAATCTGGGATGTCATTGTTTGGGCCATAATAGGTTGCACACGCTACCGGCCTGTCCTGAATCTCTATATTAGCCACCAACCATCTACCAGAGCTATCAGAATCGTACTTCAATAGCCTTATCCCTGAATTGTTTCTAATAACCAGGGCTACTCCTCTAGTGCTACCTCTCTGATCTGAGGAGACTACCTCCTGTACCCAACGCAGTTTACTGAAACTAGACCTACACTCTTTCCATTCTAAATGAGTCTCCTGAAGCATTATAATGTGAGCCCCACTATTTACATTCCAGGCTATAAGTTGAATCTTTCCCACTTTATTCATGTTTGGTTCTCCTTTTCAAATGCGAATATAAGCCTTCTCTGTATGAGATCTCGTATATACATGGTCCATCTGTAAGTCTCTAAACGGTCTTATATTGACTAAAACTTAGCAGGAAGAGGACACATTTTTTCTTTTTTTTCCCCATGCTCCCACCACCCTGTGCACCCCTCTACCCCCACCTCTGAGGAACCCCCCCTTTTATCCTAAGGCGATGATGTCTGCCATTCACGTACCTCCCCCCCCCAGGAGAAATATTCAAACTAACACATGTGAAACCTAAATCGGGCTAGCCTCATCTGTAAAGCCATTTAATATTACTTGACTACCGAGTCTAAGAATAGACCCCTAAGGGCTGGATGTGGCAACGGTGGCTCCCTCCATCTCGGCTAAGAGAGAATCCACCTCCTCAGGGGCGCTAATATTGTGCATCTTATTCCTCCACATGATTTTAAACATGGCCGGAAATTTCATCTGGACCTGAGCGCCTTTACTGAGTAGATCATTCATCCTGGAGCCTAACTCCCATTGCCTCTGCGCCGTTCTTTTTCCTATATAGGACCGCACTTGGTAGTTTTCATCCTCGAGCTTCAGGGTTCTCTCCTTCAACGCACCCCCCAGGACCAGCTCTTTAACTGCATAGGTAAGAAAGTTCATCAGAATTTTCCTCGGGGACTTTCTATTAGGGTTTCAACTGAATGGATCCCTGTGCACTCTCTGGATCTCATTCTCAAGGTTAAGGTCCGGCCTGTCTAGCAGTATGCCTTCTCTTAATAGTTTACATATGAAGCCTTTCATGTCTCCTTTTTCCGCACCTTCCGGGATATTGAGCACCCTCAGATTATTCCGCCTAGATTGGGTTTCCAGACGTTCCAGATCTTCTTGTAGTGTTTTATTTTTCAATTTCAATGCCTCAATGTCCCGAGAATTCTCGCTCATTCCTACTGAGAGAACTTTCACCTCTTCCTCGAGAGATGCATTGCGTTCTGCGATGCTATCCAGCTTTTCTCCAACACCACACATTTTTCTTGTATACCCTTTTGATTGACCTCTGAGATCTCTAATTTCTTAAGGATATCCGACCTTAGGCTCAGTATTATGTTTTCCAACTGATTTTCAGCTTTTTCCTCGACCTGGGGACTAGCCTCCAGCAAAACTGGACTTGCCGCTGTATATGTCTCTGGAAGCTAGTCCTGAACTTTGACCCGTCGATTCCGGTCCTCCTTCCGTTAGATTTTCCAGCGGGGAGAAACGATTGCCAATAGAGATTGCCAGATGTCTCTCCGTTATTGACATGGCCCGTGGTTGACCTTACCCACCACCTTCCCCCTGAATTGGTACTACAGCTTTTGTCTGCTCCACGATTTTGAAGTAGGAGTTGAGCGAAGGTGAGGGTTTAGGAAAAGTGCGCCTTTCTCTCAATCCAAAACGTTTAGGTCTCCCGGCACTTTTCCCTGATTTTCTTATGGGGGACACAGTAATCGCCTCATAGGTCATCCGCTCCCTTTCCCTCAAACCCTTAACTTTTTTCTCTGGGTCAGATCTTAGCTGGTACCTGTTTTTTGGTTGCGGTGCCTGAGATGCGACTGTTTTGGCGAAGCTTTCCACTATGGACCCAAAGGTTCCAGTACCGGCCCCTGCCCCCTTCAAGCCCCTCCAAATATCCCTTAGATGTTAGCAGTACCTGCGGGGGAGGGTTCCTTTCCATCGATGGTTGCTGTTGTACCTGTTGTGTTTTTAGGTTGCCGGCTCCCTTCTCCCTTAATCTCTTTCGTCTCCATACACTGCAGTTTTCATTTTCAACAGAATCTAATTACATAGAAATATGTCATTAATAAAAAATGACTATAGAAATTCTTTCACAAACCTAAAGGTAAAGGAAAGGGAATATGAGACATTGTTAGTTAATAGGCTACCATTCAAAGAATAGTAGAGAAAACTGCCACTGTGCCTTATGAAAACCTCACAGTACCCCAGGTTTCCCATCATGCCTCACAGGTGACAGTTAGGCCAGTTCATTTTTTCGGCTCCTGCTGTTAAGATCCTAGAACACTGAGCTCAGCCTTTTTGGAAAAACATCACTGGAAAATCTTTCCAAATTCTTTTCTTTTGAAAGTCATTTAACATTTTTCAGCACCTAGAGTGCAGATAGCCATTTTCTGACAGAAAATACTTCATTTTCCTCTCAAGAATAACTTCACTTTTTGTGAAGTGCCCTTCATGTGGGAAAAACAAGGCTCAGACAGACCCTCATTCTGTCTGTATTGTTTGCCTTTTGGCGTCTCATCATCCTGAGACTTGTGATCACTTCAGAAGTTTTCTAAATGTACTCTGAAGGACAGAGAACAGATCAGACTACATGGTCTTCAAGAAAAAAGGACAAATGCTTCATCAAGAGGCCTTGGGGAACGTCAGTCTTCTTCCATAGAGCCCTCCTATTGCTCCAAGGACTCTCGCAGAGGGAGATCTAGAGAGAGACATCACCATCGCAAGAGCAGATGTTCCTAGAGGTATGATGTCAAGAACAGAACACCTACTAGTGTGCTCGCTGTCGACAGGTATGCCGTCAAAACCTCTGTCAAAGGTAGGATCGAGTCACCACTTGATGTTGAAATATCCTTGCCGTTCATAGTAAAGACACACATCGGCGTCACCGTCAACGTCGATAGTCCACCACCCATCGACATGGAAGAAGCAGGTTTCGATGTAGAAACCAGCTGCGAAGCCACCGTTGACATCGAGGGAAAAACATTTGATGTCTCAAACAGCGAAAAAGCCACTTTTGATGTTGAGAGGAAATACCCACAGCTGAATCTAGGCATTGCTCTAAATCTAGGGCCAGATCCCACTCAGCTTAAAATATCTCTCCATGCTGGCTTCATAGTCTACAGCATAGACCTGTACCCCATACTTCAGACTGAGTACTCTTGTTTTCATTCACCATCAAGGGTCACACCAGAGATCCACAATTCTGGTACACCATCTCCTAGGGGGTCTGCATTTCCCAAGTTTTCTCCAGGCACACCACCGTGCCCCCTATGACTCCAATAGGGCCCTTAAGTAGCCTGCATATTACAGATTCCCCACATAAATCTCTAAAATGATCTAGGAGTCCACTACATCACCGTCCCAAATCTAACGTGACGTCAAGAACCAGATCTACATCCAGATCTAGAAAATCATGCGGATCAAGATCTAGACACATAAGAGGGAGATCTCCATCTTGGTCTATGACTACTTGCTTATCAGTTAGAGATTACTTACCTACTCTTACTTATACACCTCCTGCAAGAGTGTCTGCAATAGACAATCTTACCTTCAACGAGGTGTTAATAAGAGGGGCAACGAAATTGAACATTGATATCCCTACTACTGCCACATTGTATTTGGTAATTTTTGAGACTTTGCATCACAAAACAGCTTCGCTACCATTGCTTCCCTTGGTTCCAAGTCTACTAGAACCTGCGATGCAGTTAATTCTTATGCCTGCATCAGTAAAATATGCTCCATCTCGACTTCTTAAAAAATATCAATATAAACCACGTGACCAGGATCCACTGTTCCTCAGAGCAGACCCTCCTCCATATTCGGTCATTGTAGCAGCAGCAAGAAAGTCTCAAACAGTTGCTCCTTCTCCTTCCATCCACCAGACAAGGAAAGCAAACAAATAGATGTCTTTGGCAAAAAGATGTGTGGAACATTAGCATCTACTATGAAAGTGGCCAGTGCTTCTGGCTTTCTTGGGAAGGCATGATAGTGTTATGAGCCCCAATGTACCCCAATATAGGCCTAGGTAGATACACAACCTTTTACCTATATTTGTCTTACCTTTTGCCTAGTTATGTGCCAAATAAATGTTGTGTGGTTTTCTCAGAAAACTAGCCTCATTACTTATGCATGAGGATTCTTAGTATCACAGCAGGATTACCATCTTCTGTATAATAACTCTGTACAAAAGTCACCGCTATTGTCATCCTTGAACAACAGGCCCACAGTACCATTCTAGGTAGAGCCCCTCAGGGCACCTTTTGGGTTTATAAGCACCACATCTTTACTGGGCAAACCAGAGGAGAAGCTTCCATGCTGACACGAGACACTGAGGTCTCTGCAAGCAGACACTCCAGCACGCAGTGGTCTGACATCCCTCGCGGGGTGTCCAACTCGAGACCAAGACGGGGTCCTTCATTCTCTCCCATCAGGTAATGGGGTTGTCTCTTTTCTAGGGGGATTCTTGCCTGTACACCTACAATACATGCTAGGTACACTTAGGTACATTTAGTTAGGGTTTGCATCTTAGGAGTACTCATGATTACTGCCATTTATCTATTTGCCTGCATATATTCACTGTATTAGCACCATGGTAGAATTCGACCTTTTATTTATTCTGTCAGTGCTTATAATCGTATATAACTGTTTCTGTCTAATGAAACGAAATGAGGAATTTATGTAGCGCTACATGTACCCAGAGGTGTCTAGGCGCTTTAACAAGAATAGGCAAGCAAAGGTGAGGATGGAGAGACGTTAGTAGAACCAGGTTTTTAGGTGCTTTCTAAAGTTAAGCAGATTGGATTCTTTTTTAAGAGAACTAGGCAGGGAGTTCCAAAGTTTGGAGGTGGTGTATGCAAAACTTTTACCTCTCCATTTAACTTTGTGTGCCTTGGGTATGATCAGGTTGCCGCTGTCTGATGATCTCAGTGATTTTGCCGGAATGTAAGGATTGAAAAGTTTCGACAATTGCCAAGGACCAAGGCCATGTGTAGCCTTAAATGCAATGCACAATGCTTTGAAATGAATGCGTTTGCTGATGGGCAGCCAGTGTAATTCTGCGAGGGCCATGGATGCCGAGTCATAGCGGGTGAGCCCAAGCAGGACTCTAGCTGCAGCATTCTGCGTCATCTGGAGTTTATGTATGCTGCGCTTGCTTGCACTAGTAAGAAGGGTGTAGCAATAGTTCAGCCTGGAGGCAATAAGTTCTGTGACTACTGTTTTTCTTAGCTCAGGAGGGATAAGTGGGAGTACTTTTTTCAAGATTTTAAGAATGAAAAAGCAAGCCGATGTAGTGTGATTGATCTGGGTTTCAAAGGACAATTTGGTGTCGAAGAGAACTCCAAGATTTTTCACTTTATTTACGGGTTTTGGAGGAGAGCCCATATGATTCGGACACCATCTGTCTGACCAGTTGACTGACGTATTGCCAAAGAGCATGACTTCTGTTTTAGATGTATTAAGCTTTAAACAATTGTCCTGCATCCACTTCCCTATGTGGCTCATGCAGTCTTTAAATCGAACTGCAGTGTCAGCAGACAAGCTGTTGATTGAAACTATTATCTGTGTGTCGTCCGCGTAAGACACCAGTGTGAAGCCAAAGCTTCTTATGAGCCTGGCCAGGGGTGTGACATACAGCTTAAAAAGAGTGGGGCTTAACGATGAGCCCTGTGGGACTCCACCGGGGAGTGAGAATGCCGGGGAGACGAATGCATTGTGTGCCACCGATTGAGACCTGTTGGACAGGAAAGAGCTAAGTAGGAGGAGTGCTTTATCCCTAATTCCCAGCGCAGCGAGAAGCTCAACCAACATATCGTGGTTGACCGTGTCAAATGCCGCTGAGAGGTCTAACAGGATAAGAGCAGCGCTCCCCCCTCTGTCCAGTGTGTGCCTCAGCTCTTCAGTGGCCGTGATTAGAGCCAATTCAGTACTGTGATGGGCCCAAAACCCATATTGCGAATGGTCCAGAATGTCACCCTCCGCTAAAACAGCGGAAAGTTCTTCATTAAGATATTTCTCAATAATCTTAGCTGGGAATGGCAGCCTTGATGTGGGTCTGTAGCTGGAGGGGTCCTCTGGATCCAAATTGGGTTTCTTCAAAAGAGGTAGGATGGAAGCTTTTTTCCGTTCACGTGGGAAAGTGCCCTGAGGAAATCATAAGGTTAAAGATGGGCCAAAGTATGGACGCAATGGTCTCGGGGACCAGGTGGAGAATTTTTGGCAGGCATGGGTCTGACGGAGAACCAGATTTAACCAACAAAATTAATTTGGTGGTTCTTTCAAGCGTAATTGCCGGGAAGACTGAGAGTGTAAGAGAGGTGGATCTATCCGCCTTGGCGGGCGACACTGGACTGTCGCTCAGGGGCTTGTGGGACAACTCTGAAAAGTTTGATTGAGGTACAAAAGCATCGAAGACTTGTTTAACTTTTTGCTGGAAGAAGTCTGCTAACTTATTGCAAAATTGCTGGCTACTTTCGTGATTTAAAGATTCATGGAGCTTGGATAGTTGTTTAACTGTAGTAAATAGCCTTTTGGCGCAGCCATGGGCTGCTTCAATTTTTCTTTGAAGTAGGCTGACTTTGCCTTCAGAATAACATTTTTGTACGTTTGGATGGCTAGTCTGTAGTCTGATTTAATCTGGGCATCGTTCTTTAACCTCCATTTTCTTTCTAGCCTTCTACATATTTGTTTCTGTGCCTTCAATGACTCGTTAAGCCATGGTTCAGAGGGTGACTGTCTGACTGCTCTCCGCGTGGTCAGAGGAGCCAGCTGCTGACCGGCGGAGACAATCCAGGAGTGATAGCTCCTCACTGCCTCATCCAGGTCTGCGGGGGGACAAGAGGAGGTGAGCATCTTATTTAGTTCTTTTCCCTTTACCTTATTCCAAGGTTGAGAGCTAAAGACTTTCTTGGATATGTTAGTGGCCCTTTTAGGTGGCAGGGTAACCTCAAACATGATTGCCTTATGATCGGACCAGATGAGTAGGAATACTCTATTCCATACTAAATTGGGGTGGTCCGAGAAGATCCCGTCCAGACAATGTCCGGCTGAGTGTGTGGTCTCCTTAACCCGCTGAGTAAGTCCTGTACTAGCCATGTGGTCTATAAGAGTTTCAGTGTCTGTGTAGGCAGTGTTTTCACGGTGAAAATTAAAGTCACCCAGTATCGTAAAGTTGGACTGTTTTGCCTTAATCTCCAGAAGCTGACCAATAGAATTTAAGAAGCTGGATTTAGCTGTGGGAGGACGATAAACTAGTGTGCCATTGAAGGTGTTCTGGCTATCAAGCCCGACTTTAAAAATAGCTGCCTCACTCTCTGTGTGATCTAAAATTGGTTTGAACCATATGTTGTAACCTTTTCTAGATATGAGCGCTAAGCCTCCTCCCCTTTTCCCAATTCTATCTTTCCTGAAAATTTTGAAGCCCTCAGGAAGCGCCCCTAGGAGGTCAGATTCGGATGAGGAATCAGCCCAGGTTTCTGTAACGAAGGCTAAGTCAATTGCCTGCTCCTCCAGGAGGTCATGAAAAGGTAGAGCATTTTTAATAAGGGATCTGGTATTAAGGAGAACGCAGCGCGTTATATTCGTCCTTTGATCCACGGTTGTTTCCGTGAAATTCCAACGTCTCGCTAGGGTTAGCGGCAAACTAACTAATGGTTGTCGCAGCACACGTATTTTATACTAGAATGACGCTGTTTCAATAAATGCTTATTGAAAACGTCCCCATCCTTTATTCTGTATATCTCTCTGAGAAGAAGTGAGCATGAGTGAGCCAAAAGCACTGTACTGTTTCCACGATCCCTGAGGGGTCAGGGTTATCATGCTCGATAGTTGCCAGAAACTATTCGCTCCTTGGTAAAGTTGTTGGGCTTATAGTGGTACTGTGAGCTAGCTGGTCTACAGACATATCCTTTGGGGGTGTCTGGAATCAGTCTGGACACCAATCCCTTAGTTTATGTTATCTAAACACGCAGACCTTTTATAGATTTGTAGTAACTACACGACATAGCGCTGCCAACGTTGGTTTGGTTCTTATTTAACGGTCAAATCTGAGTAGTTCAGTAGTGCTTTATCAGAGACCCCTACTCACATTTACCCAGAGATGTCTGGAGTCGGGAGGGAAAATCCACCACAGCTGAGTAGGTATACCCTATGTATTGGCTGTAGGTATATTCAAGCTTGAAGGATTATAGTTCCCTACATTGTGCACAGACCTTATCTCTATTTCCTTGAAATTCCTTTCGCAATGTCTGTCCAGGACGGCGCTGCAAATGCAGGGGAAAAAGAGCAGGAAGGAGCTCTTAACATTTCAGAAAATTGCAGAAATGCACTTACTTTGAAATTAGCAGATTATGGAGCCCCAGCATTAGGTGGGACTGTTACCTTCGTGATTGAGCCACACGAGGCATTCAGAACAGAGGTGTTCCATTCTTGGGTTAAGTTTCCACTGCAGATGCATGCATGCATACATACATACGTTTCATACCTATATTCCAGATGAACCACCTGAAGAATATTCTCCATACAAGGACATAGAAGTCCTGTTAACTTACCAAGAGTATATAAATTGGTTTAAAGGCTCCCTCCCACATACCAAAGGAAAAGTGAGACTCAGTCCGCTCAGCAGAGACGGAGCGAATTGGCCAGTCCTAGCTGCTTACACACCGCATCCAAAAATTGACACGTTGCCAGCAGCGGACTTACGTCCACTTCACAAAGAAATAATAAAGCTATACAGAAATCTTACACAGTTCATCATGCGAACACTCACACTTCAACCTACAAGGGTAACTCAAGCAGGTCAATTACAAGGGACCGCAACTAAAATCACCCCACAAACGCTGAACGAGATTATGGGAAGAATGCCCACTAAACATGCCATTTTGGATAGCACAGAAAATGGCACAGCTTGAGGCAGTTTTCCACACACTGGCCCGCCATAAAAACCTAGAAAACTGACAATCTGCTTGCCAATGTGAATAGCTCCCCCGATAGAGGATTGTACCACATGGGGTAAAGTTTTCGCTGCGGTTTATACCAGAACACATGGTACCCCCTCAATTGCAGTCATACTAGTAGTATTGATACAAATACAGAACGAGTACGGGGCAGAACCTGCCCTGGACTTAGGGATGAGATTGAGAGGCAATTTTGCCCAGGTATCAACAATTATGTTAGCCAACATAAAAGGGGAGGCAGCAGCAGTGGCTATACGCCAACGCCTGAGCGAATGCACTCTTGCACAACATGAGCGAGAATTACCAAACATTATCTCAGATACCTATGCTTCGCTGGGTAGAGATAACTTGGGGGCTAGACCTGTAAAACCACAATTATTGGGTAATCCTGAAAAGGATAACTCAAAGCAAACACCAGATTCTTCTAAAAAGAAATGGGATAATAAACAATCAAAAAATAAGCAAAATTCATTACAATCAGAGGTTGCCACTCCTCAACAGGAGCCCTCTGATAGGAAATATAACCTTAGAAATCGTGACAATATTAAGAAACCTGACGGGTATCAGGATACTGATACACGCTCCTCTCGTTCCTTTCAGGGTTCATCAAAAAACTCAGAGAGGGAAGGATGGTCAGAACACAGATCAGAAGAGCGAGTCAAGCCAAGAGACACACATCACACTTCAGACTACATTATCAAAAAAGAAGATAAACCAAAAAATAAACCTCAATTTAAAAAGAAGAAAGTAGCTGGCCTTAAAATAAGAAATGCCCAGGCTACTGAGGACTCAACAACTGAATGGGGAATGGGCTCTGACGATGCTAGACAGCGCAGCAGAAGTAACAATAGCTCGCCAGAACCTTTCAGGAATTTCTGGTGACAGCAGCGTTGAATGAACATATCACGGTGGAAACACCTGATACCAAGGTAAGTGTCCCGCATCAGTTATATGAAATAACACTCCAAATGGAGGAACACATATCCAGGAAAGTGAAAGGTCTCTTTTGGGAGAACCTGACATATTGATACGATATCCTACTGGCTGAAAAGACTGGCCACCGAAATTTGTTATGGACTGCCCAAAAGGAGAAGCCGTGATATTACCAGCCTTCTCCGACCTCATTCCAGAATCACTCAAACATTCATATTCGCAGGAGTGGGCAGTAGCGCTAGCTCCCGCATTATACTGCAATCATGTAGGGTGGGATGCTGAGTCACCTCACTATGAAATCCCAGTTAAAACTACTCCTACACCACAAAGGCAGTACCCTATAAAACATGACGCAAAGAAACAAGTCAGGGAGATCTTAGATAAACTTGAATGAATGAATTCTTTATTGCTTGATTAACAAAAATTATTGCAATTAAAACATCTTAGTAATAGGACAGTATATAAAAACATTATAACATTCCTGTAGATAATAGACACCTGTATAAAAGGACAAATCTGTAGTTACAGGCCATACCATAACTATAAAACCATTTGCGAGCATCTATTTAAAACAGCCACACTAGTATCCTTAACAATTTATAGTTACATTCATATTTATGCATTAAAATCCAATAAACCTTATAAACCATTGTGCAAATCAACTATAAAATCCATTAAGACATAGATTGGATCATTACATACTAAAATGCAAACGTGCGGTAAACAATAGTTCCTTTGTGCAAACAAACTATAAAAGTGCATCAGTATCTTCCATGATGCAAACAAGATATCTTCCATTGTACAAACAAGGTATCTTCGTTATTTAAATTTCTAATAATTTACCATAGCAGCATAGACACTAAGGGGCCGATTCACAGAACTAATCTGAGACATAATCCTAAACTTACTACTTTTGGTATTCACAGAAGGCTTTTAGTAGTAGTAAAGTTAGGATTCCTAACTTTACTACTACTAAACTGAGACAAAATCCTAACTTTACGACTTTCGGTATTCACAAAAGGGATTTAGTAGTAGTAAGTTAGGATTCCTAACTTTACTACTACTAAATGCCTTTTGTGAATACCGAAAGTCGTAAAGTTAGGATTTTGTCTCAGTTTAGTAGTAGTAAAGTTAGGAATCCTAACTTTACTACTACTAAATGCCTTCTGTGAATACCAAAAGTAGTAAGTTTAGGATTTTGTCTCAGATTACTTTTGTGAATCGGGCCCTAAATCTTTTAGGAGGCCGTAATGTGCAAATAAGCAGATAAAATGCATCCATGCATTCAAATTTCTCTTAGAGCCATTTGATTTGATTATGGTATTCCTTAGACAGTCAATACCAAACATTTTTCGACAGCAGCTAAAAACTTTATCAATTGACATAGCAGTGGAATGGACTCGCCAGATAATCATAGAATAAGAGCCTGGCGAGCCGATCTTACCCCAAACTTCAGAAATAAGGGTTTTAAAAATATGCAACGTATTTTAAGCAATTTGGGACACACACATACTATATGCAATAAAGATTCACGTGGCCACCCACAAATCTACAGTTGGTGCAAGGCCACTGCTGAATCCAAGTCGGCGTGCCCTCCCTAGTTGGGTTTAGTCCCAATCTAATTTTTAAGAATGTTTTTTTATTGTTGCAGAAAAGTGGGCATTAAGGTATGGCTGGATACGCAAAGACTGGTGTGAATTAATCACAGATCACGCATGAATTTGTGCCGCTAAAGCAGTTTTATCCGCATTGAAGGATTTATCTTTTATTTGTTTTTTGGGTTTAATTTATAATTGGGCATTATCAGATCGTTAAGCCCTATCTGCAGGCCGATTTCATGTAAACAAGTTAAAATATGAGATCTCCAGGTAGCAGCATAAGCAGATTTAGTTATTTCAAGCCAGTAGTTGTTCGCTAGGGAAGCAGGATCGGAAGAAAACATAGAGTACATGCATTTCAAAAATGCCCCTTGTGACTTCAAACACTGTCTTTGGAGACCAAACTCCAATCTTATTTCAGCTTGACCCACTGACCTGGGGATCCCAAAAGTTGCTTTTAAGCCTTGATTACTAATAGATCCAATAGCTTCGCATCTTTTCCTCTAGTGATGGGTGAGCCATATGAAATAGTTGGCTGTAGCTTTGCTCTCATGACTTTGAGGAGATGATCATACAATTAGAAACTCAATGATTGGTGCAGACATTTAAAAGCATGAATTAAAGTTACAGTTTTTGCCCTTAGATCTTTAAAATGATTCTTAAACTAAACTCTATTATCAAATAAAATCCCTAAGTATCTATAGGTTTTTGCAACTTCAATTGGCCCATCTCTGGCCCTCCATGAATTAGTCTTCAGTTTTGCTGGACCAATTTTCATGATTTTAGTTTTTTTAACATTCAGTTCGAGGCCATTCATTAGTATATAATCATCAAAAGCATTTATCAATCTTTGTAGACCTATAGTGGTTAGACTCAACAGAATAGTATCATCTGCATATTGAAGATAGCTAATTTGCACCTCACCTAGTCTTGGAGAATGGGCGTTAACCGACTCCAAATGCAGCAGGAGATCTGATAAAAATAAATTAAAAAGGCAAGGAGCGAGGACACAACCTTGCTTTAAGCCATTATAGGTTTTAATTTTTTGTGATAAAGTACCACAATCACCCAGCCTGACCTGAACCCAAGTGTTGGTATACAGAAGAATTATGGCTTCTATCAAGTTCTGTGGAATGTCTCAGCCAACTAGTTGTTTCCATAGTAAATTTTGTGGGACTGAATCAAAGGCTGCCTTTAAATCTATAAAGGCGATATATAGATTTTGGTTTTTTTAAACTGCCTGCTTTGCTAATAGAGTAAGGGCCAACAGATTGGTAGTGGTAGATTGTCCCTTGCGAAAACCTGTTTAATTGAGTGGGATTATACCTTGCTGTGTTGCCCATTTTTCCAGGTCTATCAAAAGACGTGAGGCAAAAACCTTAGCGTCAACATCAGTTAGAGAAATTAACTGGTAATTAGCAGGGTTATCAACTGGGCCGCTTTTATAGATAGGCTGCAGGATACTACCTTGCCATGATACAGGCACAGTTTCTGATACCAATACCTCATTAAACAATGGGGTTAATATTTCAGCCCACATATCAATATTGGCTCGGAACAAGGCATTAGGCAACCCGTTGGGGCTGGGCGCACCATTTGAACGAATGCCACGTAGAAGAATGGCTATTTCATTACAACGTATGCGATCCAGGATCTTCCTCAAATCTGGACTGCTGTCACTAAATTTCACAATATGGTTCGTACCCAGGCTCATACCACTCTCTATTTCAGTATTTAGTTTTCAATTTTTTTCATAATTGAAACACATATCTTGCTTTATCACAGCTTGATCCACCATGCCACACAGATTAGTGATAAAGTTTACCCATTCAGTTTCCGTAATGTTAATAAAATAAGCCCTACTGCCTCCCCTTTCGAGTTTGTTGATTATTTCTCAAAACTTTTTTACATTATTTTGTTTGGAGACATGTAGTAATCTGTTCCAAAGCCCTGTTCGGTAATATGATTTAGCCAACCAAACTTCTCGTCTATAAGATCTTCTTAGTGCTGTCATGTTGCCCTTATAGACATAGTAGGATTGCTGGTATCTATGGGAGTAGGCATCCCGTACAGCTCTAATAAGTGATTGTTTTAGTTTGAATAACTTAGAAGTGAACCATTTATTCAGAAAACTTAATGTAATATTAGTTTTCCAAGATTTCGTACTGAAAATGTTCCCACCAGGGATGATGTTATATAATTTCATTTAATAATCATGCAACCTACCCCCACCTCACACTGGTCACAATCCTTTATTATTGCTTTAGCAGCCTGTATTATTTCATCTTGTTTATCCATATGCCAAACCAGTCTCTTCAGATTGTATGAAGAATGGACCGTATTGGGGAGCTCATCAAATCTAGGGTTATGGTTTACTGGCGATTGCAGTATAACTATCTGAGGGTTGTGATCACTCTCGAGTCGAGGGGTCACCTTATATTCAATCAATTTTGGGCTTAAGTTTTCTGAAATAAAAGTATAGTCAAAAATTGAGCCATGTTTAGAATGTTTAAAAGATGGAACGAACCTGGATTTTTCTTTTAACAGGATAAACCCAAGTTGGTACATTTTGCAGTACAATTAATCTTTCCATTTACAGGATTGGTTTTGCATTGTTCGCCCTAAGTTGGCAGGGTATGCCCAGACGTGGGTCCCTTGCTCACTTTGCCACTGGATTCAAGATAGCCTGGTTGATGAGGGCTGTGAGCCCGAAACCGGTCCCAGGATGCTTGTTTCCGGTCCAGGGAAGACATGGCTTGGCAGTTCGGGCTGGACTGTTCCCATGAGGCACAGGGTCAGACTGATTTGCATATGGCCATGTCTGAACTGGGGTGGCGGAGTGAGCTAAAGAATGATGATGGATTAAACCCAGATCAGTTGACTGGGGGTGAGTGCTTGCAATGTTCAACACTCCGTCCATCATCCCCTTTGGTTTTGCATTGTTCGCCCTAAGTTGGCAGGGTATGCCCAGACGTGGGTCCCTTGCTCACTTTGCCACTGGATTCAAGATAGCCTGGCTGATGAGGGCTGTGAGCCCGAAACCGGTCCCAGGATGCTTGTTTCCGGTCCAGGGAAGACATGGCTTGGCAGTTCGGGCTGGACTGTTCCCATGAGGCACAGGGTCAGACTGATTTGCATATGGTCTTGTCTGAACTGGGGTGGCGGAGTGAGCTAAAGAATGATGATGGATTAAACCCAGATCAGTTGACTGGGGGTGAGTGCTTGCAATGTTCAACACTCCGTCCATCATCCCCTTTGGTTTAGCATTGTTCGCCCTAAGTTGGCAGGGTATGCCCAGACGTGGGTCCCTTGCTCACTTTGCCACTGGATTCAAGCTAGCCTGGCTGATGAGGGCTGAGAGCCCGAAACCGGTCCCAGGATGCTTGTTTCCGGTCCAGGGAAGACATGGGTTGGCAGTTCGGGCTGGACTGTTCCCATGAGGCACAGGGTCAGACTGATTTGCATATGGCCATGTCTGAACTGGGGTGGCGGAGTGAGCTAAAGAATGATGATGGATTAAACCCAGATCAGTTGACTGGGGGTGAGTGCTTGCAATGTTCAACACTCCGTCCATCATCCCCTTTGGTTTTGCATAGTCAATAATTGAGCCATGTTTAGAATGTTTAAAAGATGGAACGAACCTGGATTTTTCTTTTAACAGGATAAACCCAAGTTGGTACATTTTGCAGTACAATTAATATTTCCATTTACAGGATTTAAAGCAATCAAATGTAGATTAAAACCGCCAGAAACTATAAATCCGGCTTCTAAGTGCTGAATTAGTAATATGCTTAAAATATCTCGTAAGATATACAACTGAGTAATCTTATTGTTCCTGGCACTTAAATATACATTCTCTCGCAGGGGATTTCCATGTATAGTCATAAGCGCTGATTTGTCCCGCCCATGTGCGGGGGACCCCAGAGCAGTTGTCATAAATATATGTATCTATATATATATCTATATATCTATATATATAGATATATATAGATCTATCTATATATATATATAGATAGATATATATCTATCTATATATATATATATAGATATATATATATACACACATATATCGCAAAACAATACCCTTTCAGGCATAGAGTGACGCATAAATTATGCAAAAAAGAAGAAGTAGTTCTCAAGTTTAGGTGGAAAGCAGCTCCTGTATAAAGCACTCTCAACACCAGTGACACTCTAGATCTGCTCACCTCAAATGTCCGCTTTTCTATCAAAATCTTTAAGCATAGGATTAGCACAGTGCCATCCATGCCGAGATAGAAAGGGACAAAGTATTTTGCCATTTCTACAGCAAAGTCTTTAAGCAAAGCACTAGCACAGTGCTGTCCATGCCGATCTGTAAAATGACAAAAGCCAATTACCACTACAGGCACAGTATCACAGCTTTGAATTGGTAAAATACCAACCAAGCCAACCTGAAACGAGTAAAAGCAACCACTGACACAGTGTTTCGCTCTACTTAGAGCTCTTCAGAGAGGTATAACTTTGTCCAGACACAAGGGAGCACCCAGTATAAGTCAAAACAATACCCTTTCAGGCATAGAGTGACGCATAAATTATGCAAAAAAGAAGAAGAGAACTCTGGGTAGTTCTAAAGTTTAGGTGGAAAGCAGCTCCTGTATAGAGCACTCTCAACACCAGCGACACTCTAGATCTGCTCACCTCAAATGTCTGCTTTTCTATCAAAGTCTTTAAGCATAGGATTAGCACAGTGCCATCTACGCTGAGATAGAAAGGTACAAAGTCTTTTGCCATTTCTACAGCAAAGTCTTTAAGCATAAAAATATTGTCCTCCAGAGCAGGACCCAGCTTTCCTCCGCACTGATCCGGCACCTGATTCTGTGATTGTGGTAGCAGCAAGAAAACAACATGCTTCTTCTACAGTCCCTTGGGACAAAGAAAGTCGTAAGTTGGACTTTGTGGGTCGGAAGATGTGCGGGACGGCAGCAACGTCCATGAAAGCAGCTAGCGCCACCGACTTACTAGGCAGATATGACAGGGCTCTCTAGGAGTACATGAATCAGTTTATCGAACATCTGCCCAAAGAAAAAAGGGAAGACCTCATGGAGATCCTTAATGAAGGTCTAATGGTGTCAAATCGAGTAATTAGTGCTGCAGCATATTCTTCATTATTAGCCGCTCACAAATGCTGCCACAGGATAGCCCTCAGACGACAATCTTGGCTGCGTCTAACGTCTCTCAAACCAGAGGCTCAGCAAAGAATTATGAAACTGCCTTTTTCTGGTACTACTCTTTTCGGAGCTCACACCGACGAGGAAATGTCAAGAATGAAGGCAGAAATGGAAACTCTTAAGGCAGTCGGCCTAGAGAGGCCCGGAGAACAAAGAAAAACCTTTCGGCCTCATCAACGCCGTTTCTCTTCTCACTGAGGCCACTCTTCTTCATGGTATCAAAGCCGTCAACCAGGGGATGCTCAACAACAACACCAACGGCCCTATCAGTCTTATGAACGACGACAGCCTAGAGGGAGCCTGCTCAGGGGGGAAAACAGCCTTCTGGGCCGAGACCCTGAATCACTACTTCCCCCTGTTCTGTTTCCCTCTCCGGTGGGCGTAAGCATAAGTCACTACCTGGTAGATTGGCAAAACATAACACAAGACTCCTGGGTGCTGAATATTGTTCGCAATGGATATTGTCTACGGTTCATCAGTCCTCCACCTTCCATTCCTCCGAAACCATACAACTACAATCTTCCTCTGTTACGAGCGGAGGTCAACATCCTTTTACAGAAGTTGGCGGTGGAGCCAGTTCCTCCTCAACAGCAAGGAACAGGTATAGTTCCAGATACCACCTTGTCAAGAAGAAAGACAGAAACTAATTCAGACCCATTCTAGACCTCAAGACAGCCAACAAGTGGATTCGGCGATGGCATTACACCAAATGTATCCCCAATTACATCAAGGGGATTGGCTCTGCTCAATCGACCTACAAGACGCGCACTTTCACATTCTAATCGCCAGAAAGCATTGCAAATTCTTGAGGTTCGTGGTGTGACAGGACCATTACCAATACCGGGTCCTCCCATTTGGTCTGAAATCAGCACCCAGAACATTTTCCAAATGCATGGCAGTGGAAACACAGAATATTCGTCTATCCATATCTAGACGATTGGCTCATCAAGACGTCCTCTACTCAAGAAGCTCAGCTTCATTACAACTGTACTCGCGATCTCTTACAGAGACTGGGCCTTCAAATCAATCACAGCAAGTCCATCTCTACCCCAGTACAGACCTTGCACTATCTAGGAGCCTCCATCAACACGCTAAAGGCAAAAGTGCTTCCATCGGAGGAGAGACGCTTATCGATCCTTCGGAAATCTCAGGGTCTCATGAAAGCTTCGCATCCAACAGTAAGGACAGTATCCTCCCTTCTCGGCTCGATGGCTTCTTGCATTTTTCTCACACTGAATGCCCGTCTACACATGAGGCCTCTACAGGAATGTCTCGAGGATCAGTGGGACCAACTGACAGGAAACTGTGAGGACAGGATACAGCTATCCCTCCATGCAAAGTTGTCCCTCAGATGGCGGTGCTCCCCATCCAATCTTCTCCAGGGCACTCCGTTCCATCAGGAGATACCACCTCAAACCATAGTCACAGATGCGTCATTGCTGGGGTGGGGAGCCCATATGGACCATCTCCAGATCCAAGGGAAATGGTCAGAGAAGGAAGCAACGTACCACATCAATCTCCTGGAGCTACGTGCAGTCCGTCTGGCGTTGAAAGCTTTCTGTCCATTGTTCAACTCCCCCTCCCTGCCTGTTCAGACGGACAACACCACAACGATGTACTACCTCAACAAGCAGGGAGGGACAAGGTCCAGACTCCTATTTCACGAGTCCCAGGCAGTTTGGAAATGGCTTCTTGCAAGGGGCCTGACAATCACAGCAGCACACCTACCAGGTGTCAAAAATGCACAAGCGGACTCAGTCAGCAGACTCCTGCAAGAAAATCACGAGTGGGTCTTGCACGACGATGTGGTACAAGAAATATTTCAGCAATGGGGTACTCCCAGCGTCGACTTACTCGCCACCGCAGAAAACAGCAAATGCAAAAACTTCGCATCGCGGTTCTACTAGACAGGGACACTGGGGAATGCCCTATGGATCGATTGGTCCAGCAGATATCTCTACGCTTTTCCACCGATCTCCCTGATTCCAGAGGTTCTCATCAAGTTGACTCAGTCCTCAGCAAAGATGATTCTCATACCTCCGTAGTGGCCTCATCAATGGTGGTTCATGGACCTCCTTCACCGGTCTATCCGTCCACATCTGAGGTTGCCATGCAGACCGGATCTGCTGACGAAATTCGGAGGCCAGATAGTGCATCCCAATCTCTCCTCTTTGAATTTGGCAGCATGGCTCCTGAGCTGATACAATATGGTCATCTGAATCTACTTCAGGACTGCATGGAAATTCTCAAAGAAGCTAAGCGGCCATCAACAAGTTCCGCATATGCTTTCAAGTAGAAGAGATTCTGCATATGGTGCTCATCCAAGAGCAAGGACCCTTCCACTTGCCAGGAAGATGGTATTCTTCCATACTTACTCCATTTGGCAAAATCTGGTTTACAAATCTCTTCCATAAAAGTTTACCTAGCAGCCTTGACTGCCTACAGAAAATGTCCCTCACAAACCTCCTTTTTAGGTCTCGCCTAGCGACGCAGCGAAGCTGCTCGCTAGCGAGATGTATTGTCGTCGACTTAGTTTGGAAGGGGGACAGGAGATGTGCACTTTCCCAGACAGCCGATGTGCACGCTCACGGCGTGTCTATCAGCTTGGTCCCGGACAGCACATGGACACGCGCACGGCGTGTCTTTCAGCTTGCGCCCGGACAGCCGATGTGCACGCTCGCGGCGTCTGTTGTAGGTTGCGGCTGGACAGCCAATGTGCACGCTCATGGCGTCTTTTTTATCCTTCGCTTCGGGAAGGTGCAGGGCCTCTTCGATGCTGCCAGGTACTTGTTTTTGTTTGTGTTGGTTCACTGGTTGCGATCCTATGTCTGCCCGGGAAGACCCGTGCTAAGGCCAGGAGCCGCCCTTCACGCGCCGGGCTGCAGTTCCCTGTGGGCCGGGTGCACAGGCTGCTCCGCAAGGGAAGCTACGCCGACCGGGTGGGCGCCGGTGCTCCGGTCTACCTGGCCGCAGTCCTGGAGTACCTGACCTCCGAGATCCTGGAGCTGGCCGGCAACGCGGCCCGGGACGACAAGAAGAGCCGCATCACCCCCCCCCCCGCAGCTGGCCATCCGCTTCTCGACCAGGAGCTCAACAGGGTGCTGGGCAGAGTCACCATGCCATGCCCGATGGAGGCGTGATCCCCTGCGTGCATACTGCCCTTCTGCCCAAGAGAACACCGGCCCCAAAGCCGGGGTACAAAAGCGACCTGTGGTAAGACATTCGGACGGGGCTGCAAAACTATCATCAGCTGAAGGGCCTTTTCGGATCCCTGGCCCTCCACCAAAAAGTTTCTTCTGATTTTGGGAGACTCTCGATTGTCGAGGGCGCTGGTGGTTTCCAATTGTAGTGCTTTCTTACGGTGACATCACTTCAGTGGCAACGACTGCCCCACAATCTGTGCTGTGTGTGTTTGTGTATCTGATTCTGTACCTGGAGATCTCGCGTGCTCTACGTTCTGTGGGTGTGAGAGTCTGCTGGCACGAGTCGGGCGTCTGGCTGGATCGGATGCAATGTGTGGGTGTTTGGCGTGTGTTGGTGTTTGATGACGTGTGTGGGTGTCTGATGGCACGCACAAATCACTGACAGTGCAGAGGCGTCCGAAGAGACACTTGGGAACTTCAGGGCATGCCCTACAATCTAAAGCAATGTGTGTGTGTGTACATTTGAGTGTCTTTGTCTACAAGGAACTGCTCCATGAGTGGGGTCTGGGATGCATGTATGTATACAAGGGTGTTTCTGCATGGGACTATTTGAACTTATGTTTGTGTACAGTAACTCAAGGTGTTTTGACTGATGTCTAATGGTATGAACGAGTAACGGGTGGTGCGAGTGACGAGCGCCTGAAGAGACAAGAAACAACCTTTAGGGTTTGGGCTGGGTAATGGTACGGCGTGGTAATGGTATCTTTAGGGTTTGGGGTGGGTAAGGGTATAGGGTGGTACAGGTAATTTTAGGGGTTGGGGTAGATAGTGGCAAAGGGTAAGTTTTAGGTTTAGGGGTGGGTAAGGGTATAGGGTGGTTAGGGTTTAGTTGTAGGTAGTGGTATAGGTGGTGGTAAAGGGTAATTTTAGGCTTTAGGGATGGGTCAGGGTATAGGTTGGTACGGTATTTTTAGGGGTGGTTTGGGGTATAGAGTGGTAAAGGAAATTTAAAAGCTTTTGCAATGCAAATTGGTCTCGCTTTTCTAACAGTTAGAGGTATTGGCAATGTAAATGACAATGTCTTTCATCCATGTGTTTTGGATTGGAGTGTTGTGGATGTGTGTGGAGTGGAATTATATGGGTTGGATTGGAACTGTTGTGGAATTGAGAGGTGAGGAGTGGATTTGTTTAGTGGAATAATGTGGCATGGTGTGCAGTGGAAATATGTGGCTAGTAAGGATGTGATATTGAGTGTACTGGAATTATGTGGAGTGGGTTTGTGTGTCAGAGTGGAAGTATGTGGAAAGGCATTTTGTGTTGAGGAGTGGTATGTTGTGGAGTTTAATTATGTAGTGTGCTGTTGAATTTTGTGACATGATGTGGAATCCTGTGGTGTAGATTGGATGTATGTGGTGTGTTGCGTAATTGTGGCGTTGAGTTGAAATATGTCGTTTGTGGTCACATCATGTGGTGTGGAATGGAAATGTATAGAGTTGAATTGTGTGGCATGGAAGTGTGGTGTTAAGTGAAATTATGCTGATTGAAATTATGTGGCATTGTGTGGAGTGCCGAAACTGAGGTAGCATGGTGGGAAAAAGAACGACAGGTTGAAATACTATCAAGAGCATTGGTTAGACTTATTGCAAGCAGACCACCTATCACATTTTGCGTGTTTAAAATCTTTCCTGTGGCCCAGGTGTACATTTGCCTGCAGTCAATGGCACCTCACACAATAAACCTTTCCAATGAAACATCATATAACTTCTACTATGCAACCTCGAAATTACTTACTTTTTATGGTCAGTAGGTATAATGATTTTAGTACTGAAGCACATGGCATATTACAGGAAATATTTTTTTTCTGTGCACACAGGGCTTCTTCTTTTTTTTTTCTTTTCACCATACCTAATCCCTCTGTTGCTCTCCTATCTGTCCTAACCCCCATTCTTCCCATCTCTCCTCAGCTTGTACTTGAACCCCTGTGTGCTCAACCGATGATCCTGTCAGTCGCATCTTCTCGTAGCATTTTTGTTCTGCACTTTTTTATTTTAGATTTCATTTTTCAAGGTCCCAGCTTATTTAATTTGCGGAGGGGTGCTCCTTTCTAAATAAGGCACTTTTTTGGCACATTTTTTATAGTTTTTAAATTTACCGCTGCAAGATGTGGTTCCATAGTCTTGAAACAGCAATTTAAAAAAGCTGCCGCACCGTCATAACATATAAGTGCAAATGTGCATAGGTCATGAAGCATGTATGATGGTCTGATTTATGCCCCCATATACATCGTCATGCTGCTTTTTTTTGCTGATGCAGTTTAGCGTCCACAAGAACCATTTTATTTTTATTTCATGATGACTGGTTTGCTTCCGTAGAATATGGTGTGAAAACTGTCCATGGGTAACAAAAGGGACAGGAAATATGTTACCCTTGAACCTGAGAGCACTAAACTCATGGTGAAGCGCAATAAAAACAAGCATTTGCAATGCAATAGGACTCGCATTTACGCAAGACCTATTGCATTTCAAATGGGAGTGAGGGCGGGCGACAAGGCACGAACGGGAGGGGTGAGCGTAAGCATTACATTTACAATGCCAATAGCTTATACTCTCGCAAATGCGAGACCTATTGCATTGCAAATGCTTGTTTAGAATCCCTGTAATTAAGGATTTCTTAGACGGCCTAAAGAAGGTTTTTCCTCCCATCAGACGCCCTTCCCCTCCATGGGAGCTTAATATAGTGCTTTCACGCCTTATGCAGGATCCTTTTGAACCCATACACAAGGCATCTCTCCAACATTTGTCTTGGAAAATGGCTTTCCTTGTGGCAATCACTTCAGCCCGCAGGGTTAGTGAGATCCAAGCTCTCTGTTCTCATGAACTATATACTGTCTTCCATTCGAACAAAGTAGTTATGAGAACTTATCCTAAGTTCCTCCCCAAAGTGTTATCGGATTTTCATGTCAATCAAGTAATATCTCTACCAACATCCTTCCAGTATCCCTCTACTCCAGCAGAAAGAACCCTTCATTCCCTGTATGTGAAGAGTGCTTAAGTTTAGATAAAACTAAGCACATTCGCCAGTCAGAGCAATTATTTATCAACTATGGTCCAGTCCGTACAGGGCTAGCTACTTCTAAACAATCAATTTCGAGATGGATAGTGTCTTAAATTTTATTATGCTATCAAAAAGCTAACAAGAGTTTCTGAGCCAAACCTAAGACTCATTCCACTAGAGGGAAGGCAGCCACTACGGCTTTATTGCGCAATATTCCCAATTCCTGAGATCTGTAAAGCAGCTACCTGGAAATCAGTACATACATTTGCTAAGCATTACTGCCTAGATTCTGACGCTAGAGCAGACGCTCAAGTAGGGCAGGATTCACTCAGAAATCTCTTTGCTTACGTTCTCTACATTATCCTCTTTCTAGTCCGCCGTGTTATTTGGGGATGGGATTGCTATTCTATTCAGCGCTTATGGCTATACATGGAAATCCCCTGCGAGAGAAGGAATGGTTTCTTACCTGTAACTTCTTTTCTCTCGCATGATAGTCATAAGCGACCCTCCCTCCTTCCCGGCGGATTCGACAGAGGAATTCCTTTATTACATATTTATTATCAGAAGCTTCCAAAAACAACTGAAGTAACTGCCACATGCTATGCATGATGGGATACTGGTGGTGCCTGGTTCCTTAAAGGCATAGTGTTCTTTTTTAGACATATAATGACAGCCTATGAGGCTATTCTGTCCTGCTTTTTTCATCTCTATCATAAAAAAGGGTTTGTGAGAGATATTTGTACTGGTTGACACTAAAATTATCAGAAAATTGTTTATTCTGGCCCCTTTTTTCTCTTCAAGATGGAGAACCTGGCCAGTGTAGCCTAGGTAAATAGGCTGCATAATCTGTCTCTTTTTCTTAAGTGTCTTTGCAGGCCTTCCTGAAGAAAGTATATATATATATACATATATAAAACAACTGCTCCGGGGTCCCCGCACTTGGGCAGGACTATTCAGCGCTTATGACTATCATGGAAATACCCCTGCGAGAGAAAAGAAGTTACAGGTAAGAAACCATTCCTTAAGTATTATCGAACTAAGTCCTTTGTACTGCAATACAAGGCATTGTAACCAGTCCAGTTGAAAATCAACTACTTCTACTGTTAAGTTTAGTTCAGTCGCAATATAACATGAGAGCCTGCGCTGTGCACGGCCTGATTTATTAGTGGGTACTGCCAGGAGATTGTACTCATTAAACCCAAGCAAAGGTGTCGCTTGTTCTCTCCACGTTTCTTGGAATAGTAATTGCAAAGGAATTTAAAAATAAAATAGTATCTGGATCAGGCAATAGATGGACAAGCCCATGCACTTTCCATGAACATAATCTCAATTGCACATCTTTATCATTTGCAACAGGCAGAGTTCAATTCTCCTCTACTCAATGCACATTTGCAAGGGTGGATGGAAGCCAAGACCAATCCTCCAATTGCATGTTATTTTTAGGTAACAATTCGCAGATACGCCCTCCTGTTAGAGTATTAGTAATCAGCAGGCCTGTATTACATGGTGATTTATCCATTGGACCAGTCTCACCTCTAAGTAATGGATTTAACTTTTTGCTTTCCACCTTTATTCTATCTTTTTCCACATTTGGGGGCTAATACCTCTAAAATCGGTGGGTATTTTAAAGGAATGCAATTCTCGACCTTAATGCCACATTCTATAAAATACGCACTTTAATCTAAGATTTTGTTCACTATTTCATTAGTAGTCCAGGTTGTTATAGTGGACTTACGGGATGAGTTAGGTTGTATTTGTTTGAACTGCACAGACAGAAGATCAGTGGTTTTAATAAATTATAAATCAGGAATGGTTGAAATTATTTTCAGGATTAGATTCCAATTGAGACTGTTGTGAATGCCCCTGGATTCATATAAAGGATGCAAAACTAATTTCACCCTATTAGAAGTATTATTTTCCGGTATAACACACGGAGATCTTATTGAGCCTGGTTTGCTATTGTTAGCTAAATTGTTAATTTTATATTCTTTAAAAGGCGTTAGACTCTGAGTGACATAGGGCTTTATCATATTGGCTAGACTGTTCCCATGTGTGGTTTAAGTTACATGATCTTGGGGCAGGAGTGTGATCTCAATGTGTAATAATGATTTAGTCTTGGATTGCGGAAGACAGACTGTTTCTCTACCTGCGTTTCCTGGGATCTACTTACTCTCACTCCAGATCTGGGAATTACTGTCATAATTAGGACCTGATCTCATAGTGTAAGGCTTGTTACTCTGAGAAGGCAGCAGGAAAGCAAACCTCACCACGACTGTACTCCTATTATGGACCTATAGGTTCCCACAGTCCCAAGGCTAAACAAGATGCGATAAGTTAATCCAAATTAGAGCGTTGTAGAAATAAAAAGGGCTACCCAATAGCCAAGGCTCAAAAATCCAGGCTATAGTAGCTCTGTAGGCACCGAAAAGAAGAGAATAACCTTAGAACTCTCCAACAGAGTTCGAAACACAGGTCAGTTAAGAACCTCCATAAATTTCGCAGGTCCATGGGTAACAGACCTCCTCCTCTCGCTTTTTTTTCTGCGTGCCCCACTTGGCACAATGCCTTATACAAAGAAGAGAAAAAAAAAACAGATATGGAATACTGTTGCCTGGCCGCCGCATTCGGGATTTGCAACAGGGTGTTTTATCCAAGCAATAAACTGATTAGAACTGAGTAGAACTTGTAGGGATACAATTACTTCTGTGGCAGCAACCAATTACCAGAAGAGTAAAGATGCAAATGCGCAACAGGTGAACTCAGCATACAGCTACCTTGCCGCTTCCAACAGCCGGGAGCAGAGGGCCAGCTTTGCAGTTCGCCTTCTCTTTCCTTCTGTTTCTTTTCTCTCTCACCCCTCCTTACACTCCTTATACTCTCCTGGATTTCCCTTGTACAGGAGCTGGTGGGACGAGGCAGGGAATTACCCAGTAATAGAATGAAGGCTGCTGTTGGTAGCCAGTGGGGTCCGGCCCGGGACCCAAGTGAATAATTAAAGACAAACTTTAAAGTTTAGAGGAGGGTGGGCAGCGGGCAGTGTGCAGCAAAACAGAGGGCAACAGTCAGCGTTACCGAGGGCAATGCAGGGCCTCCACGGGGGAGCAAGCCGCAGCAGCCTACCGCTGGCCGCTTCTGCTCTACCTAAGTGGCCCACGTGGCTCTAATCCTTACCTCTTACGGTACACTTTCACCTCTGTGCTCTGCTTCGCTCCTTCACCACGCCCATGCCGCTTTAAGAGCATAAGTTCTGGACTATTGAGCACCTTTCAGGTAATTTTCGGAGTGTTGGGAAGTGGTTTTGGAGGACTTCCGCTAGTCCTAATACTTGTAGTGGGTATCCTGGTTTTAATTTTCCTGCTACGCAATGGACGTCCCAGTTTCCAAGGAGATGGAAAAAGCGCTTCTGGTGCGACAATGCCGTGAACGCATGGTACTCCATCTGGGCACACCTCAGCTTCAGGAGCTAAGCGAGCATTGGTTCCTATCGTATCAGTCTGGGTTGACTGCGTCTTGCCTGTGCTCCGCTGCCTATTCTGTGGATATGAATGCATGTTGGATATATGTCCAACACTTCCATCGGTTGCGCCTCCGGACGTGGATGTACTACTGGACCCATTAAATGCCACGTACTGCTGTGTCCTCAGCGTATTCCAATGTTGATGTCGGCATTCTTAGAGCCACCACCGGATGCTGCAGCTCCTGTCGGAATGAACACCGGCTCTGCAACAGGCTCGCAGGCATCGAGTACTTCCTCAGCAATGGCTGTGGGAGCTGGAGAAGATCACCTTTGCTTCATTGACCTGATCCAAGAGGTGTTACAGGGACCGTCGCCTGCGAAGGCAAGCAACAGCGATGTTGCGTCTTCCACACAGGACATATAAACATTTGGCTCTCCGTGTGATGTCCTTTTTCCAAAACAACCCAAATTGGAATTCAACAACATAATTTTTTTTTATTTTTGTCTCCTTGCTCTCAGTGAGCACCATGGCTTTCAGTGTGCTCAGTTGGTCTTAACAATATTTTGACTTTCTAGAGGACTTATAGAGCTTTTTTTAAACATTTTTACATCTACTATGTTTTTAAATGTGTTTTACATTTATTTTTTAACAATTGTTTTTATGCTTCTTAGACAGGCATATTCTAGTTTACTGTATCATCCTTTGGATTAGGAGTGGGTGTTATGAACCCCAATGTACCCCAATATAGGTGTAGGTAGATACACAACATTTTACCTACATTTGTCCTACCTTGCTTTGCATAACGGTTCTGGCGCTGACCTTTTGCCTAGTTATGTGCTGAATAAATGTTGTGTGCTTTTCTCCGAAAACTAAATGAGGGCCTGCAGCCAAATTGCCTGCTGGACACAAGTGCGCACAACAAAAAATGATATACATCACATAACACATGAAAACATGACTTTCAATACATTTCTCTCAAAGTTATTTAATCAGGATTCTTGGAATTTAGATCATAACACGGCTACATACATGCTATTGGACAAGGATCCTACAACGGACATCTCTAATTTACTACAGCAAATTATCAATAAAGCACTAAACATGGAATGGATCGACGAAAACACAGCTAAATATTTGACGACATCATATCCTCGAAGACCTAGACTTTACATGCTCCCGAAAGTCCATAAAAGTTTACACGACTCACCATTCCGACCTATTGTGTCGGGATGTGGGTCCGTGTTTGAACCTGCTGGCAGATTCATTGACCGATTTCTTCAACCATTTGTGCAATCGTGGCACACTTATATAAAAGACACTTCAGATTTCATCAAGAAGTTGGAGAACGTGACCCCCACTTTTTCACAGATTGTGTATTATGCACAATAGATGTTGTTTCATTATATACATCAATAGCACATTCAGAAGGGCTGGAGGCCATTGAGTGGTCTCTATTGAGACAAGACATGATTGGCACCAACAAAATTTTCCTACTGGAACTTTTACACTTCTGTCTTCACCACAGCTACTTTACATGGAATAACAATTTTTATTTACAACTCAGTGGGACTTCCATGGGGTTCGCGGGAGCCCCATCATATGCCAATACGTTCATGGCGAAATTTGAGGCAGACCACATATTTGAACAACCAGAATGGACAGATCATCTACTTTTCATCTGTAGATACATAGACGATATGTTTCTAATCTGGACCGGACCAGAATCTAAACTTGTGGAAAATATCAGTTCCTTGAATACAAAAAATCCCAGGATCCAATTCACTTATACCGCTAGTAAGCACGCGGTCTCATTTTTAGATGTCTTGGTTGAAATCACTGAGCAAGACATGAGCACCAGTCTATATCAAAAACCCACGGATCGCAATAGCGCCTTATTATTTCAAAGTTTTCATCCTCCAACATTACTCAAGAACATTCCATAATCTCAGTTCTTACGGATACGAAGACTAGTTTCAGATAGTACACAATGTCAAATTACCATTTCAGATTTGCAAATGAAATACGTAAATCAGGGATATCCTAAGGATCTTTTGGCAAACCAAGCACTCAAAGCATTGTCACAACCCCGTGGAGATCTACTACAGAAAAAACAGAAGTTGGAAACCAAACGTACGGCGTTTGTCTCTAAATTTTCAATTAACTCATTTAAGATTCGCAAGATTATTATGAGGAGATGGGAGCTTCTTCAGCAGGAGCCAGATTTCAGAAACATTTTTGCCTCTAAGCATTTATTTGCCTACACAAGGTCTAGAAACATCGAGGAACTCTTCGCTATCAAAACTAATCCAAAGCAGGTCATTACAGGAATGCGCAAATGTCAGAATTGCTTACATTGTAATAATGTTATTGGTGGAAACACCATTTTTCATCCGCACACAGGTGAAAATATCAAGCTGCATTTCAAAGGGGATTGCAATTCCAGCAATGTAATTTACGCAATAAAGTGCCCTTGCGGCATGCTTTATATTGGAAAAACAGAACGGAAATTAAAAATCCGGATTTCAGAACACAAAAGTAAAATTCGTAATAAAAGCACCACATCTTGCCTGGCAACGCATTGGGATGAAAGTCAACATACTATTGCGCAAATTAAATTCCAAATTGTGGAGACAGTAATGGAATACCCTGGTTTAAATATCAATCAACGTTTGCTGCAAAGGGAGATTTTTTTGATGAAACGACTGGATACTCTGAAGCCACGAGGGCTGAATGACAGACTGAAATGAGTTGTTTTCTTTGAGAATCTAAGACTGTTTACGACCAGTTCAGACTTTTAGACGCATGGCTAAATCATACACAAGATAGTCCTTCAGGCTCTCATACACAATTCACGAAATTTTTTCTTTTCTTTTCCTTTCTTTTCTTTTTTCTAGTGGTTCTTGATGAACAGACGGATGCATATATAGGTTTTATATTCAGGTTGGCATGGTTCATTGGTGGGACGTTGGTAAATATAATGATACGGATGGGTATTGTTGACTAAGTAAGTTTGCCATTTCCGATTAAGACACTTAGGGGCCGATTCCGATTCGGGCCGGAAAACGTACCGACCGACTCGGTACGGGAATTTAGTCCGACCGACTCGGACCGGCGCCGCACGACCCGGGTAGTACGATGAAATGCATGTGAAATCCGACAGACTCGGACGGAATACAAAACGACCGACCGAGCCGGACGGAAACAAGCCATCCGACCGGGAAATCACGCGAAACGAACCGACCGACACGCACTCGGATTGAACCCGAACGAAACGTACCCGCGAACTCCGACCCGCGTAGTACGATGCTGTGCGTGCAAAACAGGACCGACTCGCCCGGAGCACAAGCCGTACGACCAACACGCATACAAAACCCAGCCGAAGCAACCCAATACTACGCGACCGACTCGTACGCCGCATATGAAACCTAGCTGACACACAGCGGGAACGAGTCGGACAAGAACGCACCAGACAACTGCAGCGTCCTACTCGGACACAAGAACGACTCCTACATGCACCAAAAACACCAAGGAAAAATTAAAAAAAAAAAGGGCCAAACAAGCAACCACTAAGCCAATAAATACAGGGAGGAAGAAAAAAATGGAACAAGGACACACCTCCAACTCCACCTACATAAAGGCCACAAATCCCTACCATGATCCCTTGCAAATTCCACTGACCTGCCAGACAGAACACCATCACACAGCAACCACAGACACACTCACAGCTCATACATCACACAAGCCACACACCATTACCACACCTACAAATAGCACCCTCACACACACCCAGCTAAACCTACACTCACACACCCCCACTTGCACACACACACACATCAATCACCACCACCACCCATCACCATGCCCCCAAACAAAAAAGAACCATAAGTTCCTAGATTGTGAATTGGAAATCCTGGTAGACGAGATCCTCAGGGTAGAGCCACAGTTGTTTGGTACATTGGTACAACAGACTCCCATGTCGCAGAAAACCAAGATGTGGGCGAGGATTGTCGACAGGGTCAACGCACAATCACCATGTTTGCGCACAAAGGAAGACATCCAGAACAGGTGGTATGATGTGCGCAGGAGGGTCAGGGACCTACTCAAAAGGACTACCTCCTCAGCCAGCACACCGGCAGTGGCCCTCCTGCAAAACCAGTATACCTCAGGCCCTGGGAGGAGAAGGTGCGGGCCATCCTACCACCAGTGAGCGTATACGGACTAACAGACATCCCAGAGCCTGGTGAGTACACAACTAATATACACAATATGGTGTGACTACACACACACACATCACAGTCAAGGGGATAGGCAAACCATGCACACTTAGCAAATACACAGCAACCAAAAGATATCCATCCCAAGATGTGAATGCTAGTCAGACAAACACAATACCTGCCATCCCATAGTGATATGTAACTGTGTCATGACATCTACAAACCTAACAACAAATACAGCAAGGCAGTGGCACAAATACAACCAACAAATACTCCCAGATATTTACCCACCACTAGAACACCACCTCACAGGGAAGCTCACTGAAAGGAAGGAATTCTGTGTATGCTGGTCAAGTCAGTGTAGCCAATAGCATGATGGGAGTGTTAGTCACAGATATTGGTCACACCCACAATTGGCCCATCAACACCACTCTGAACCATGCTCACATCACAGGGAGTGGAAAACAACTGACAAGATGGCTGACACTGGCTACTGCTGTGGGGAGCACAAGGCCCTGCTGGGAACTGGGCACCAACAAACAACAGGAACACACTGTCAGCCATCTTGCCATTGCTGTCACACTCACACACACTGAAGTCCACTCAAAAGGAAGGAAGGATGGGCATGCTGGGAAGGGGGTGTAGGCAATAGCATGATGGGAGTGGTAGTCACAGATCAACATCTCACACCCACATGGCCCAGCAAGTTAGCACTGAAGCATGCACACCTCACAGGGAGTCAAAAGCCACTTCAAAGATGTCTGACACTGGCCACAGCTGTGGGGAGCACAAGGCCCTGCTGGGAACTGGGCACCAACAAACAACAGGACCACACTGTCAGCCATCTTGCCATTGCTGTCACACTCACACACACTGAAGTCCATCCAAAAGGAAGGAAGGATGGGCATGCTGGGAAGGGGGGTAGAGGCAATAGCAGGATGGGAGTTGTAGGCACAGATATTGCTCACCCTCACAATTGGCCCATCAACACCACTCTCAACCATGCTCACATCACAGGGAGTGGAAAAGGACTCACAAGATGGCTGACACTGGGTACTGCTGGGGGGAGCACAAGGCCCTGCTGGGAACTGTGCAACAACCAACAGCAGGACACCACTGACTGACATCCTGAAAGACAACTTGCACTCCCTGCAATGGAAGCACGTTCCATGGTGGGATATCTGGCTGGGTGTGAAGGAGGACTCATAGCACTGACCATAGTTACAAGGACCTCCCCTCACACACCCCCTCAACACTAACTCCACATAACCCACCTGGGAGAATGCAATGCCTCACATCCTAACTGAAGATCCCATAAAGAACCACCACCCTGGGTTATGCTGTGTGAAGCACAGGGACACTCTTGGGACTTGTAGCCAAACAACTGCCAGGACAACACCCCCAGCCATCCTGTCAGCACAGGCACCCCACAGGAAAGCAGAGTCAAAAGGAAGGAAGGATGGGCATGCTGGGAAGGGGGGTGGAGGCAATAGCATGATGGGAGTGGTATTCACAGATATTGTATAGCCTCACAATTGGCCCATCAACACCACCCTGAACCATGCACACATCACAGGGAGTGGAAAAGGACTCACAAGATGGCTGACACTGGGTACTGCTGGGGGGAGCACAAGGCCCTGCTGGGAACTGTGCAAAAACCAACAGCAGGACACCACTGACTGACATCCTGAAAGACAACTTGCACTCCCTGCAATGGAAGCACGCTTCATGGTGGGATAACTGGGCTGGGGGAGAAGGAGGCCTGGATGGCAACCAAATACCACCAATGCTGGTCATGCACACACCTCAACATACACATTGACATGCCACAGGTTGGCAGGACAATGTGCTACACCAATATCACTCTCTGACTGTCACAATTTAGGAGAATGCAATGTCCTGGCCCACATCCAGAGGTACAATCACAACTGTCAGGTGTTTGAACAATTGATGCCAGTAGAAACATAACATACAATCTGTGTCTCTCCCCAAAACAGGTGATGATGGGGACACAGCAGCAGACGAGGAGGAGTCCCTGTCCCAGGCTCCGGGGAACACTGAGCTCACTGGTGTGGATCAGCCACCTCACTCCTCGGATGGCGAAGAACCAGCTGGAACCTCCGGTGTGAGTCATCATGCAGCACCAGCAGGACCAACATCTGCACCCCCTGCACCCACCCCTCCAACAACTGCCAACACACAGGCCACCCCTGCCAACACGGACAGACCAAGGACCACAGATGACAACAGCGCAGGGACCCAGGCCCAAACTGGAGCTGGTGACAACGAGCCCAGGAACAACACCCAAGTGGGCCCACGGTCACCTGTGCGTGCCACCGCAGGTCCTGCACGTGTCGCCAGGGGTGGTGGGAGGGGTGGCAGACATAGGTCGCTCTTTGCAGAGGGGTCTGGACTGCATGATGACCCACAACTGGCACGCATCGCGGATGCGTACCAGACTAGCACCGGAGAGGTCAGCCAGGTAGTGGGGATCCTCAAGGACATACAACAGCAGCAGGCTGCCCATCATGCCCGCTTGGACTCCCACATGTCCCGTGTCGACACACACATGTCACATGTCGAGACACACATGTCACGTGTCGAGACACACATGTCTGGCATGGAGTCCAAGTGGGACACATTGGAACAACTGACAGCGGTGCATAGGGACATACTCACATGCCTCCGCCAGATCAGCACCAACTTGGCCTCACCTCCCTGTGTGCCCACAACAACTGCTGCTGAAACAACTGCAAATGCCACAGGGAGGGAGGAGGACTCTGGCAGAGAGTCCCCTGCACCGCCGCAGCCTGCACCTGAGGGTCCCCCCCCCCAAGAAGAGGGGCCGTCCGAAGAGGCCAAACTGAAAGTCCGATGGCCATCTACATCCCCCAGGAAGCCAACACCTGTTCTGGAACTTTTCCTCTGTGTGCAAACTGCACGCCCTGTCGAAGCCAACCCAACTCTCCCACATGACATGGGGAGCTCTAGTTGGCCAAATTCATCAGATGACTGTGGACTTTACGCTGGACATGTCAGCTACCAAGACTTCCAATACACATGGGAACTTTGGATTCCAATTTCTATGTACAGCACCCACCATCCTGTGCACCATCCTCACACCTGTATGTAAATAAACTCACCAATACACCATATCTGCCTCTGTTGTGATTCCAACGTGGTTTTTGTCATGTAGATGGTGATCTGCTAAATGACACTGTGCATGCTAACTGCTACAGCAAGTCCAACACCGTCATGTCAGTCATGGCGACGTGACACATATGAGGGAGACACACCACTAGGGCCACACAACACATACACACCAGGGCCATCAGACTCATCACCTATACTGATGTTGCAACTAAATACAGTGGAATGCACAGACACGCCACCTATTCACAGTCACTGTCAACTAGACTACAGGTGCAGTAAGCAAATGTCAGTCAGATGTGTGACTACAGACAACGCACATCCCAAAGTGAAGCACAGGTTTATTACACATTTGCAACATGTTGTTTCCACTACAAATGCAAGCTAATCCAACCTGGCTGTGGCCACAAAGTCAAAAAAACAGAAGATAGAAAGTCCAGGGGTGTGTGGCACATCACCTGTAGGGAAACGACTGCTTCCACCTTGGAAGTTGAATCATGGATTCGGGGGATCCAAGTTGATCAGACAACTCCGGCAGCACCCTGTGAAGGACAGACATGACACACAGTCAAAAACAATGAAGAACAGCACAGAACGGCAATACTCATGTCTAATACATGTCACGAGATAACTACACAAAACCAAGTTAGCATGTCAACACTGTTGGGCAGTACAGACCACCTGCAAGGACACATCGCTGCACGCATCCAGTCAAGTAGCACATGGGCACACTCAAACAGCACCAGAGCACCACACACACATATCATGCAAACTCAAATCATTGACATCACAACCCTCTGGAGACTCACATTCAGCTGAAGAAGTTGGTGATGAGCTGTGTGCGGACATCACCATCATCAACTTCACTGGCATCGTGACCCCGGCCAGGATCTTCCACAGGTGGCGGACGTTGGTCATCGTCATCCAGGATGAGAGGCAACTCCTTCCGCACTGCCAGGTTGTGTAGCATGCAGCAGACGATGACAATCTTGCACACCTTTGCTGGGGCATATGGGAGGGCCCCTCCTGTCTTGTCCAGGCAGCGGAAGCGGCTCTTCAGGAGACCAAAGGTCCGCTCAATCACCCTCCTCGTCCGACCATGTGCCTCATTGTAGCGCATCTGGGCTGGTGTCACAGGGTTCCTGAGGGGTGTCAGCAACCACGGCATGTTGGGGTATCCCGAGTCACCTACAGACAGACAATTGCACATTAGCCGATTTGAAAATGTGTGTGGAAAACAACATAGCAGAACACACACAATGGTACAAAGTCAGTACACACCAACAAGCCAGGCACGCTGGTTCGGCATCTGTGACATCATCCTCGGGATGCGACTACTCCTCATCACGAACCGGGGAAACGGGCACACACATGTGAGATGGTCATATCTGCAAGACATACCACCAGAGCATTGATCGAATGGTAATGTTTACGGTTCCGGTATGCCTGCTCATGTGCCTGTGGTGGTATCAAATTGCAAAAAGAGGGGGCCCCCTGACACTAGTGAGAAGTACACCTAGACAGGGAAAGGACATTAATGTAAATATTCTAGGGCTACTTCAAACCTCGAACCCTCAAACTGAGAAGGGACTAAATAATAACTATAGTGACACTATGATATAGAGATGTATAAAAAAGGTTTTATTCATAATTTATCTTAATCTCAATAATAGATAACTGTAAAAACACATATACATAAAAAATAGTTTTTCATACAGAGACTAACAAATAAACAACATTCTGACCACATTCAGTCACATTCAGACATATACTACATACATATAATCAAGATGATATACATGATTATTTTATCCCACATGATTGGATATCTGTAGACTATGACGAACAAACAACACCAACACTTAATTGAGAAGTTAGCATTTTTGGGGTGGTTTTCACAGATGACTCTACTGCGTTTCGACAGAAACACTGTCTTCATCAGGAGTTCCACCTCAGAATGTTATGCTCAAAACTGTCCAGCATCTGTATGTAGATTGATGGTACAAAGATGATATATCTTCAAAAGTATGTTCCTATCGATCAGGATACACCTTATATTGGTGATGGCCTGTCTCGAAAGCGAACAAATTTGATATGTTCAGGAACTGAGCCCTGCTTGGTAAAATATGTCCAACAAGAGAGGCGAGCTGCTAGTCCCTCAAATGATTAAGAATGGATGCGATGTTAGCCGTATGCAGCGCTGGGCAGCTCTATTTTCTTCAATGTTGAAGTTTCGGCGTTTTTCAGCTGCCGCGGCAGGCTGGTAAACAGAAAATAGAGCTGCCCAGCGCTGCATACGGCTAACATCGCATCCATTCTTAATCATTTGAGGGACTAGCAGCTCGCCTCTCTTGTTGGACATATTTTACCAAGCAGGGCTCAGTTCCTGAAGGAGTTGGGTAACATATCAAATTTGTTCGCTTTCGAGACAGGCCATCACCAATATAAGGTGTATCCTGATCGATAGGAACATACTTTGAAGATATATCATCTTTGTACCATCAATCTACATACAGATGCTGGACAGTTTTGAGCATAACATTCTGAGGTGGAACTCCTGATGAAGACAGTGTTTCTGTCGAAACGCGCGTAGAGTCATCTGTGAAAACCACCCCAAAATGCTAACTTCTCAATTAAGTGTTGGTGTTGTTTGTTCGTCATAGTCTACAGATATCCAATCATGTGGGATAAAATAATCATGTATATCATCTTGATTATATGTATGTAGTATATGTCTGAATGTGACTGAATGTGGTCAGAATGTTGTTTATTTGTTAGTCTCTGTATGAAAAACTATTTTTTATGTATATGTGTTTTTACAGTTATCTATTATTGAGATTAAGATAAATTATGAATAAAACCTTTTTTATACATCTCTATATCATAGTGCCACTATAGTTATTATTTAGTCCCTTCTCAGTTTGAGGGTTCGAGGTTTGAAGTAGCCCTAGAATATTTACATTAATGTGGTGGTATCAAAGCCACATGTGTCCCATCAATGGAGCCAATTACATGTGGCATCCTCCCCAGGGCATAGAAGTCACTCTTGACGTCAGTGAGTCGTTAACGTGTTGGGAAATAGATGTACTGGTTGAGGTATCTCAACATTGCCCCCAAAACATTGCATAGCACACTGCTGAACATAGTCTGTGACATCCCACCAGTAGTTGCCACAGTGTGTTGAAAGGTACCGGTGGCAAAGAAGTGTAGGGCTGCCATCACCTTCACCTTGGGGGTCAGCGCTGTAGGATACGGCCGGCCAGGCTGCAAATGTGGGTCCAACCGCACTGCCAAATCCTCAATCAGCTGCCTGGTGAAGCGGTACCGTCGGATGCTGTCACGTTCCACCATCGTTGCCAGGTCTGGGAATGGTCGATGGACAGCAGGAGCCCTGCAGTGCATAGGTGAAGAAAGCAAGATTGTCAGTCACCCCACCTATGTGCCGTTCACCATACTCAATTTCACATGATACATCATCAACATACACAAGTACTTGATGTGTGTGTCGTTCCGTTTGGACATATATGGCACCTACATGGACATCACCTAACGTTTCCATACACACGACAGGATCGCCCCGTACCTTGGACCAGATCGACATTTTAAAAAAAGGACCCATCGAAGCCCTTAGTTGCCACGTGAAACATGTACCTCTTGCACATTATCAGTTTTTGCACTAAATGAGGGTCCATCGTATATATTATTTAGGAATCACCCACAGACAGGCTGGGAATTCGAACGGGGCAACCTCCTCTAACTTTTCGTGCCAGGTCCACTCACGATGGATCTGTGAACAGTCATTTTCTTCATACTACGTCACCTCTAAGGGGGAAAATATGACACACGAGATTCAGAATTGATTTTATAAGATTAAAGATTGCGCTAAGGATAACACGAAAATCTTTCCTCGCTACAACAGCCTTAACAATAATAAGAGAGCAAGCCTTGAGAAAGTTACGCATATGTAACAAAACACGTGTCGGCTGTCATCGGCTGTTCGTCAACCACTACTATTTGGAAGGCCCTAGGATTAGGACCTCCAATTTGGCTTGATAACCTTGTTCTTGCCTGTAGTGCTCAATGAAACAGTTATGAAGAAATATTGGATTTAATAATATTAAATTGCACAAGAATAATACCCACTTTTTGATGTTCTCTTTTGTTTTTGTTTGATCTATTTAGAAATGTTTTTCTATCTTTGATATATTATATCGATTGAGCAATCGCTTTTAGGAGTTTTAGTATTGGCCATTTAGCTAAATCTAATGACCAAATTGTAAATTGTTTTAGTTAAATATCAGAGTGCCGAGGTACAATCATTTGTTAAGACTTGAAACGACGGGTATTTTATACCCGTTGAACTGGCATCCTTGGTAGTGGGATGCTCCTGGTATCTTGAAGGGCACCGTAATTTCTGTACATTGACACACTGGAAACAGATAAATAACGTTAAAGCTATCTTGAGAATTTGATGTGCTACTTTTAAACCATCACTACCGTCCTATGATATTGTGTGGTGGCAAAGAAGTGTAGGGCTGCCATCACCTTCACCTTGGGGGTCAGCGCTGTAGGATACTGCTGGCCAGGCTGCAAATGTGGGTCCAACCGCACTGCCAAATCCTCAATCAGCTGCCTGGTGAAGCGGTACCGTCGGATGCTGTCACGTTCCACCATCGTTGCCAGGTCTGGGAATGGTCGATGGACAGCAGGAGCCCTGCAGTGCATAGGTGAAGAAAGCAAGATTGTCAGTCACCCCACCTATGTGCCGTTCACCATACTCAATTTCACATGATACATCATCAACATACACAAGTACTTGATGTGTGTGTCGTTCCGTTTGGACATATATGGCACCTACATGGACATCATCTAACATCTCTGTTCAACAAGTGTTGACAACAGGTTCCAGGGTGTGCTATGGGACACCATTAGGCTGTGTCACAGTACCCATTAACTGCTCTCACGTTCCACACACATACCACAGTGACATGTCTGGACAGATGCTCCACAGGCATCACAGCTCATTGACAGGTAGATTCCCAGGGAGCTGTCTTGCCACATGGACACTGGCATGACATGGCGTATCATGTACACGTCAGAAAAACAAACATGACACCCACAGGTAGTGGCCCCTGTAGCCTCTGCAGGACAGACATGGACGTCTGTGACACACACACACACCATCAAAGTTCATGCACAAACCACGTGGATGTGGAGACTGTCTCCCATTGTGCACATGGAGTCAGAGACATGTGATACACAACATGCACACAGATTGTGGAGGGACATCACTATTGTTGGAATGGGCCACCCTGTGACGTACATGCCTTCCCACATGTGAGCCTGGGGGTATGTGACATGTCATACACATACACAACCTGGAAATGTGACCATGACACATGCTCAGAAATGAAAAGTTGCACACCACAGTGGTCAGGTGCACAACACACAAAGGACCCTGTCCCCATGAACACGTGCACAGCCTGGGTGTGTCTGCCCCCAAGTGCCACCCCAAAATCCACATGTTCACCCCCATACACAGATAAGGTTATGCTGCCACACATGCCTTCTAGACAGTGTGGACTGGGTGTGGTGTTGTAGGTGTGCCCCTGAGTCCCTGGAAAGTAAATGTGGCTGGCATAGGTTCACCAGTGACCAGCATGGTGACATATGCGTGTGACCTGTCCAGGGACGCGTTGCAGAGCAATGGACCGATCGGTGTGCCCGGCCGGCCCATTGCATTGAATGTGAGCGGGTACGCGTTGTAGAGCAATGGACCGATCGGTGTGCCCGGCCGGCCCATTGCATTGAATGTGAGCGGGTACGCGTTGTAGAGCAATGGACCGATCGGTGTGCCCGGCCGGCCCATTGCATTGAATGTGAGCGGGTACGCGTTGTATGCCTGGTACGCGTTGTAGAGCAATGGACCGATCGTTGTGCCCGGCCGGCCCATTGCATTGAATGTGAGCGGGTACGCGTTGTATGCCTGGTAAGCGTTGTACAGCAATGGACCGATCGGTGTGCCCGGCCGGCCCATTGCATTGAATGTGAGCGGGTACGCGTTGTAGAGCAACGGACCGATCGGTGTGCCCGGCCGGCCCATTGCATTGAATGTGAGCGGGTACGCGTTGTATGCCTGGTACGCGTTGTAGAGCAATGGACCGATCGGTGTGCCCGGCCGGCCCATTGCATTGAATGTGAGCGGGTACGCGTTGTATGCCTGGTACGCGTTGTAGAGCAATGGACCGATCAGTGTGCCCGGCCGGCCCATTGCATTGAATGTGAGCGGGTACGCGTTGTATGCCTGGTACGCGTTGTACAGCAATGGACCGATCGGTGTGCCCGGCCGGCCCATTGCATTGAATGTGAGCGGGTACGCGTTGTATGCCTGGTACGCGTTGTACAGCAATGGACCGATCGGTGTGCCCGGCCGGCCCATTGCATTGAATGTGAGCGGGTACGCGTTGTAGAGCAATGGACCGATCGGTGTGCCCGGCCGGCCCATTGCATTGAATGTGAGCGGGTACGCGTTGTAGAGCAATGGACCGATCGGTGTGCCCGGCCGGCCCATTGCATTGAATGTGAGCGGGTACGCGTTGTATGCCTGGTACGCGTTGTAGAGCAATGGACCGATCGGTGTGCCCGGCCGGCCCATTGCATTGAATGTGAGCGGGTACGCGTTGTATGCCTGGTATGCGTTGTACAGCAATGGACCGATCGGTGTGCACACATTGGCTGGGGCCTGGCATGGCAACGGACGCGTTTTCGAAGCTCCAACGAGTCTGATGCAGTGAATTCAGTTGGCCAGCCACAACAATGTTGCAAAATCATGGGTGTCATGAAGTTGAAGATTTGAAGGATGCTGTGGGCGTGTATTAGTGCTGCCATTCCATGGATTGGTCAAATTCAGAAGATGCAAACGACTTGGACCTATCACTTTGGACACATGGGACAGTATCTGCCTCAGCAGCACACATATAATGCTGGCTGTTCCCCTGAGAGCTCACTTGCCTGCACTACATGCTCCAGGACGACATCTGCCACCAACACTGCTGCTGTTTATGCATCCTCTGGCTCCTGCAATGGCACGTACTGTGGAGAGAGCCCCAGCCTTCAGCCTTGAGGAGAACCAGGCCCTGCTGGACAGCCTCCTTCCACAGTACAGCAAGCTGTATGGGAAACCAGGGGAGCAGGTGAGTGTGCTGTCCACTGCATCACTAATTGTGCATGTTGTCTGACTAGCAGGGCTTTCAGTGTGCACACCACTGGCTAGCATGCCCACTGAGTAGTTGTCACACCCCAAAGTGTGTAGTCACATGCACTGAACAGGTACAGTGCAGTAACAGTGCATTCCAACTAGGTTTACTTCCCATGCAATGATACCATGCAGTGACTGCTGGCAAACTGTACATAGCCATTGTTGCACTGCCTGTGTACATCATATGCCCCTGTGATTGAGACATGTATATCCAACTGTGTGATGCACATATATGTTGCATGTGTAGTAATGGCCTTTTCACTTTGTCATCCTGACAGGTTGATGCCCACCAGAAGCAGGAAATCTGGCTGACCATCGCCCGGAAAGTAAGATCCGTGGGGGTCTACAGGCGCAGGATCCGCAACTGCCAGAAGAGGTGGCAGGACCTTCGTGGCTGGACCCGGAGGATCGCAAGGGTCCAGCTGAAGCTGTCGCCTCCTCGCAGGAGGGGCGGACACCGGACCCTGACCCCCCACATGCTCCGGATCCTGGCGGTGGTCTTCCCTGACCTGGATGGGCAGCTGAAGGACAGACAGCAGCAAGGAGGGGGTGAGTCCATGACTGCACTGTGCACTTTGTCTGACATGCTATGTGCCCTCCTCTGGCCTGGTTAAACTTCCACAGTACATCAGTCATGTGGTCCATGACATTTGTGACATGCCCACTTCTCCTCTGATACGCATATGTGTGGCCCTTATAGTCAGGAAATTGTGTCATTTGGGGACTGTGTCATTGCATTTAGCTTTGCTCAAGCTGGGGGACAGCATTTGTTCCCTTGACTATGTTGTGCGATTCATGGGTGGGTCAATTGCTTACACAATGCCTAAGTTCTGACATGTAATCTGGGTGTAACTTTGATATGTGGTCCGCTTGCTGCTCTGACTCACCACATGTCCCTGGGGAATTTGGCACACACCCATGCTGCTGGTGGGAACAATGTTTGGGCCTCAGGAGTATGTGTATCCAGTGTGTCACACATGCTTAGCCACCTGCCTACTGTCCAGGACTCATCCCTCTTACAGGTGGAGCTGGACAGTCATGCCTACTCCAGGGCATGCAATGCACTCTGTACTCCCACTCCCACTCCCGTGTATCATCTGGCATGTTGTGATCAGTGTAATGTACCCTCAGGTGTCTGCCTCTGTCTCATTGTGCTGTGTCTTCGTTGTCAGGACTACTGGTATGTTTATCGGTTAGGGCTCAGCATGCCATCTGAGATGTGACCATGATAGACGATACTTCTGTGACTTATAGGTGTCTGATCACTTGACTGTGCACACAGGTGTTTGCGACTGTGACTTTCAGTCAGCTGTATTGTCATTCACAGCACACTGTGAGGTGCTCATGTTCTGAGAGTTGTGTTTCATGTCCCCCATATGTCCAGTTGGTATGACGTGGACAAATAGTAGTACAGATGATGTGGTATTTGGGGGATGGACATGTGCACTTGTCAGTCACATAACTTGCATTCCCCATGCCCTCAGATTGTGACACAGTGCAGACTGTTGTTGGCTGGCTGCCATGGCCATGTGACTTGAGACAGTAATGTATGACTTTGCACGCATTCCTGTGTCATGGCATTCAACTCCCTGAGACTGATCCTGCAGGGGAGTGACATGTGCAACATGCACCCCATTGTGGCATTGACTATCCGGAAATGGGTGCATCATGGTGTCTGGTGCTGGTATGCATCACATGCATTTCTATTTAGACTCTGGCCATCCCTTTATCCGGACACCTGCACTGACTCAGTGGCAGGAGATGTGATGTGTGCATGTTCACATACTTCACCGTGTTCCCTGGAATGTCCAACGACTGTGTAGGTGGTGCATGTGTCCACACTGGGGTCTTACCATCAGACAGGCACCGGACAGATGGGTGCAAGGGCAGGAGGGGTGTGAGTCCCATGGTTGACCATCAGACTGACAATTGGCTTCCCCGAATCTGTGTGAGGACTTTAGGCAATGTTCAACTAAGGATGCCAGGGCTTGCTCTGTAATGTGCTGTACTTACTGTGGTGTGTGCGGTCAGTGCAGGTGACTGATGTTTGTCTGTTTCCCTAATTGTTTGCAGATACATCCACGGTCACAGGAGGGGACAGCTCCACGGACCAGGAGGAGCAGCGGAGCCAGACTGGGTCAGCATCGGACGGGTGGTCAGAGGGACCCAGTGGCACGGAGGGCGAGGGGAGCCACACCGAGGAGTCCTCAACACCATCCACCTCAGCTGAGGACCACAGCAGCTCGGAGGATGACTCCCTTGTGGAGGCGGGTCTTAGCAGCCACCAAAGGCCAGCTAGTCTGTTTGGCTCCGCCACCACCACCACCACCACCACTGCCCTCCCATTGGCTCCCATTCCTGAGGTCCGTGGAGGCTCCCGTACTCGGGAGCGTGTCTCCTTCGTGCCAGGCACCGCAGCCCCTGCCCCTGTGTACCCTGCTGCACTGAGTGAGGAGTCTGTGTACCTCCTTCGGCAGCTCCATGTAGGGCAGACAGCAATGCTGAGTGTCCTCCATGCACACACTACTCTGTTGACACAGCTGGTGTCGTTCATGGAGGGCATCTCGACGGGTATGTCTGCCCTACAGAGGAGCAATAGGTCCATGGACTCCTCCCTGACGGCAGCAGTGTCCCTCCTCCAACAGTCCCTCACCCCTCCCACCTCTGCCCCATCAACACTTCCTGCACCCCTACCTGTCCAAAGCACATTCACACCTGCACAGTCACCCAAACACACAGACACGAGCAGCACAGACACACCCAAGAGAAAGGCAAGACATGCACACATGCATCCTCAGGGGACTGATACCACAGACACAGGGGACGGGGAACACACACACACACACAGGCATCCACATTAACTCTGCAGTCCTCCAAATCCTCTCCCTCCAAGACCCCTTCCCTTGCCTCGCCTGCTAACACACCTACACAGCAGATCTTCCTGTGTGACCTCGGCCTCTTCTCCTCCAATCCTGCTGATCCAGCATACCGGGGGAAGAGGAAGTCCACCCATGCAGAGGGAGTGCCCCTCGCCCCGGACACCCTCCCCCAGGCGCAGGCAGAGTGAGCCCCCACCCGCAAGTCCCCCGGTCCCGGAAGAGCAAGACCCCGCCACCGCACTGCAAGTCAACCACCCAGTCTCTCACCTCCATCCCCCAGGCCACCACTCCACAGGTTCCACCGCCACACCCTGCCCCAGGTTCCCCACACACCGATACCGCATCCCCAAACTGCTTAGGCCCTCCCCCCTGCCACTTGCTCTTCCACCCCAAAACCAGACGCTCTGCCTGTTTGTGCCACTGGTGTGGAGACCGTGTCCCCCCCTCTGACCTGCCCAGCTCTTCTGCCCCCCTTCCACTACCTTGGAGTCATGCACTGCGGTGGAGTCCACAACCACCCCGTCTGACTCGGGCACTGCATTGGGGACCCAGTTCACTCCATCTGACCAGCCCACTGCAGTGGTTGCAGCACCAACTCCATCTGACTTGAGCCCTGCGGTGGTGCCAGCCCCCTGAGTCAGACACCTCCACTGCAGTTGCCGGTGACACTCCTGCACCCACCTCCCCTTCACTGCCTCCTTCTGGCATCCCCTGATCCTGTCCCTGCGGTGCCTGGCCTGCCCCTCATATGCCCCTCCAAGGGGGATGTCCCCTGTCCGTACCTTTGCAGGCAAGCAATAGTTGACAAGTTGTCACACATCACCCTGTTGGGACTGTATATTTGGACTGGCCATTGGCCTTAGTTTATTTTGGACTTTTGATTTGAGTTGCACACTTGCTGAATAAAGCCTATTTTTGTTTACTTGTGGTTAATCTTTGGAGGTACATGATGTAGATGTGTAGAATCATGCATTTGCTGTTGTAATAGTGTTCAGATCAGGTAAATGAAGTTTTGCTGTGATGGGCTCCATGTGGTCCATGGGATATGTGTCCTAATCTAGTCTGGATCTATAGCATCCTTTGCTGCAGTCTGAGGGTGTTATGTTCAGCATTTGACACAGGGATGTACGTTTGGCATTTGTAGATTACCATCTTTGTCCTACACTGATGCACATCTGGTGGGCTTACCACTGTCCAATGTTCCTAGTACCCTGACTGTGTGCCCGTCTGCAATGAACATGCAGTTTAGGACATCAAATTTGGAGGACTCATCTGTGTACACAGTGCAAGTTGCTTGACACGTGTCTTGGGTGTATGCAGATGACTGACGTGACACTCCCGTACCCAGGCTGATATGAGCAGAGCCTTCAGTGTGTTGTAGTTGTTGACTCACTGACCGAGTGTTCTGCTGACATGTTTGAGTCATGCACAGACAAGGTTTGGCACAGCTGACCTTCCACAGGAGTGGAGTGCCCTCATGGCAGTGCGTGATTCCGTGATATAGGCTGTGCCCATGTTGTGTGTTGTGTAGGCATGTCTGTGCGTGTTCCCTTCTCCTTTTTCTACACAGGCTGTGTCCCTACGGATGTTCCTGTTTGTGATGCTTGCTGAGTTGTTCTGTGTTCATCCAGCATCTTGGACCTGGTTACTCCGGGATGTGGGTGCATGGCAAACTAATGTTCATGAGGTTGTCATCCCTAGTTGTCTTTGTTGTCAGGGCTGGGGATGTGGGCAAACGCAGATGGGACACAGTCAGGATTCCTCTTGGCACTTGTTGGTTACACGAGTAATGTGATTTTCTGTTTGTTTATGCTTTCAGTGATTGTGACACGTTGTGTGTGTGACTGCTGCCACTCCTCAGGGTCAGTGGTGCAATGTTGGAAGTTGTCTATGTGTGTCCTGTGTGGGTCAGCTTGGCTTCTTCATTGGTGTGTGACTATGGCCAGGATCCCATTGTTTGGGGTGGATTTCACGTCATGCCCATGTACGGCATACTGTGCAGTATGTCAGACATTCACAAGTATTGTTGACTGCCCATGTGTGATGGGTTTCTGCACCTTATTTCCCCCACCACCCCTGGGATTGTCATGGGTGCATGTGCAATGTCAGCAGTCCATGTGAGCTTCAACGCTGCACATTGGTGGAGTTCAAGGTGTGTGGGGTTGAGTGTGTGCAAATGTGAGTTGTTGCACGGCTGGGGCACTACCTCCATATTTTCCTTGGCTGGCAGGCCGTGCTGAGTGCTTTGTGCTTGTATAGGTGTGATGGTAGTTTGTTGCTCAGGACACATGGCTGTGGTTCACAGTGTGGATGACATCTACCTTTGTCATCACAGTGTGATTGTCATGCAGGCTAGTGTCACCACAATGTGGGGTCCCTGGGGGAGTGCTGTGGTGGTTCGGTCTCTTGCTGTGTGTGTTGCTGTTCCTACAAGCTTGTGTGACATGTGTAATTTGGGCTCCCTCTCATCTCACAATGCCTGTTTGCCCACATAGGGGAATCCAATCCATGAGTTACTTTTGTTTGTGACTGTGTTGACATCTGTGTATCAGTGAATCTGGCCTCCTCATGGGTTGTGTGTTTGCCTGGGGACACTGGCACACAACCCCCTCACCTGTTGTGTATGATATGCAGTGTGAGTCTGCCTGTTTGTGTTTGTGCTTTTGCACCACTGCATTGGCATATCTTTAGTTTGCCATTGGCTGTATGTTGTTTGTTGGCTTTCCCCTGCTGGCCCTGGGACTGCTAGGTCATCAGTCAGCACATTGATCATGGTTAGTATGTCCCATTGCTTCCATGGTATGGTATTTGTTCACCTGACATCTACAGTCTCCACAGGATATCTACATTTGTGTGTCCATTGGTGCTGATATGTGGTCTGCATTATGATGCTCACTTCTGTCATTGTGTTATTTGTGAATGTAGACAATGTGGGCCTCCATGGCTGATGTTTGTGTGCACATGGCCAGAACGATGTGTCATTGGCACTGCACTGCTTGCCTCACACAATCTATGTTGCTATGGGACACAAGCACTACAATACCACTGTAGTGTTTGGTGTTGTGTGGCCAGGAATAATCCCAGCAGTTATGTTTTTGCAGCTTTCACCAGGACTACACTTCCCTTTTGGGCACTGTGGTGATGGGGCTTTGGGCCCCATTGCCACACTGTTCAATATGTGCTTCAGCTATGGAGCACACACTTACCTTTTGGGCACTGTGGTGATGGGGCTTTGGGCCCCATTGCCACACTGTTCAGAATGTGTTTCAGCTATGGAGCACACACTTACCTTTTGGGCACTGTGGTGATGGGGCTTTGGGCCCCATTGCCACACTGTTCAAAATGTGCTTCAGCTATGGAGCACACACTTACCTTTTGGGCACTGTGGTGATGGGGCTTTGGGCCCCATTGCCACACTGTTCAAAATGTGCTTCAGCTATGGAGCACACACTTACCTTATGGGCACTGTGGTGATGGGGCTTTGGGCCACATTGCCACAGTGGTCATGGTCTGCTTGCATTGTGTAGGCCACACACACAATTATGTGTGACACATGTGTTATGGGGTCACATTGTATGTTCAATGTCATGTTCAGTGTTGTATGCATTTGACACAGACCACACACGCGTGTCATGGTGTTGTAGGCTGGGATGTAATTTACTGACAGTCCTTATGTGGGAGTATGCTAGTTGTGTCATGCATTACCCGTCCTATGAGTAGGGGTGGTTGTAGTGACAGGCATCCAGCCCCCCATGAGTGGTGATGGTAGTAGTGGTAGGCATCCATCCCCCTAAGGGTGGGGATGGTAGTAGTGACAGGCATCCAGGCCCCCTGAGTAGGGGTGGTGGTAGTGACAGGCATCCAGCCCCCCTGAGTAGGGTTGGTGGTAGTGGTAGGCATCCAGCCCCCCATGAGTGGGGATGGTAGTAGTGGTAGGCATCCAGCCCCCCATGAGTGGGGATGGTGGTAGTGGTAGGCATCCAGCCCCCCATGAGTGGGGATGGTAGTAGTGGTAGGCATCCATCCCCCTAAGGGTGGGGATGGTAGTAGTGACAGGCATCCAGGCCCCCCTGAGTAGGGGTGGTGGTAGTGACAGGCATCCAGCCCCCCCTGAGTAGGGGTGGTGGTAGTGGTAGGCATCCAGCCCCCCATGAGTGGGGATGGTAGTAGTGGTAGGCATCCAGCCCCCCATGAGTGGGGATGGTAGTAGTGGTAGGCATCCAGCCCCCCATGAGTGGGGATGGTAGTAGTGGCAGGCATCCATCCCCCTTAGGGTGGGTATGTTAGTGGTGGCAGGCATCCATCCCCCTAAGGGTGGGGATGGTAGTAGTGACAGGCATCCAGCCCCCCCTGAGTAGGGGTGGTGGTAGTGACAGGCATCCAGGCCCCCCTGGGTAGGGGTGGTGGTAGTGACAGGCATCCAGCCCCCCATGAGTAGGGGTGGTGGTAGTGACAGGCATCCAGGCCCCCCTGAGTAGGGGTGGTGGTAGTGACAGGCATCCAGGCCCCCTGGGTAGGGGTGGTAGTAGGGGCAGGCATCCATCCCCCCATGAGTGGGTATGGTAGTAGTGGTAGGCATCCATCCCCCTAAGGGTGGGTATGGTAGTAGTGGTAGGCATCCAGCCCCCCATGAGTGGGTATGGTAGTAGTGGTAGGCATCCAGCCCCCCATGAGTGGGGATGGTAGTAGTGGTAGGCATCCAGCCCCCTATGAGTGGGGATGGTAGAAGTGGTAGGCATCCAGCCCCCCATGAGTGGGGATGGTAGTAGTGGCAGGCATCCATCCCCCTTAGGGTGGGTATGGTAGTGGTGGCAGGCATCCATCCCCCTAAGGGTGGGGATGGTAGTAGTGACAGGCATCCAGCCCCCCCTGGATAGGGGTGGTGGTAGTGGCAGGCATCCAGCCCCCCCTGAGTAGGGGAGGTGGTAGTGACAGGCATCCAGGCCCCCCTGGGTAGGGGTGGTGGTAGTGACAGGCATCCAGCCCCCCATGAGTAGGGGTGGTGTTAGTGGTAGGCATCCATCCCCCTATGGGTGGGGATGGCAGTAGTGGCAGGCATCCAGCCACCCATGAGTGGGGATGGTAGTAGTGGTAGGCATCCAGCCCCCCATGAGTGGGGATGGTAGTAGTGGCCGGCATCCATCCCCCTTAGGGTGGGTATGGTAGTGGTGGCAGGCATCCATCCCCCTAAGGGTGGGGATGGTAGTAGTGACAGGCATCCAGCCCCCCCTGGATAGGGGTGGTGGTAGTGGCAGGCATCCAGCCCCCCCTGAGTAGGGGTGGTGGTAGTGACAGGCATCCAGGCCCCCTGGGTAGGGGTGGTGGTAGTGACAGGCATCCAGGCCCCCCTGAGTAGGGGTGGTGGTAGTGACAGGCATCCAGGCCCCCTGGGTAGGGGTGGTAGTAGTGGCAGGCATCCATCCCCCTAAGGGTGGGTATGGTAGTAGTGGTAGGCATCCAGCCCCCCATGAGTGGGGATGGTAGTAGTGGTAGGCATCCATCCCCCTAAGGGTGGGTATGGTAGTAGTGGTAGGTATCCAGCCCCCCATGAGTGGGGATGGTAGTAGTGGCAGGCATCCATCCCCCTAAGGGTGGGTATGGTAGTAGTGGTAGGCATCTAGCCCCCCATGAGTGGGGATGGTAGTAGTGGTAGGCATCCAGCCCCCCATGAGTGGGGATGGTAGTAGTGACAGGCATCCAGGCCCCCCTGGGTAGGGGTGGTAGTAGTGGCAGGCATCCAGCCCCCTATGGGTGTGTATGGCATTGGTGTTGGCCATCCCACCCCTATGGTTCTGCTGTTGCTAGTGTACGTTATTTGTGCATCCCTATGTGTGTGTGACATGTTTCGTGTATGTGTGGTTTGTTTGTATTGTTGGTGTTTGACTTACCGTCTGCGCCGTACACCTCCGTGCCGGTCCCGGTAATAGATGTAGAGTATAGGTAGGACCTGCGCAATGGGATTCATGCTTGGATCGTCTCGTTCGGGTTTCTCGTGTCTTCGAGTCGTACTCGTAGCAGGCTTGTTCGTCTCGTAGCCGTGGATCGTCTTGTGGCGCAACGGAGCTTATGTACGGCTCGCCCGGATGCTCAAACGTGCCGGACGTAGCGACGAGTTCGGCGCGTACGGAAGACGCATCGTACTAGTCCGGCCGGAAGGTGCTGTGTATTTGGTTCCGTGCGACTCGATTCGGCGTTTACGGATCCGGCTCGGGCGGGGTACAGGAGCTGGAATGGGTAAGTACGGCTCGCTCGGAATCTGGGCTGTTATGCGCATCGTACTTGTTCGTTCGGTAGAGTGTTCGAGTCGGTCGGAAAACACGCGTTCGGCTGGTATTTTTTCCGGACGAATACTGTTAGGTGCACTTCCGGCCGACATCGGAATCGACCCCTAAGTATTAGTAGTTTGAGCAAGCTGAATTCTAGAATGCGAACTGTCTTACAGTGACGAAGTTTCTACTGATTGTGCGCTGGAACACTTGAATTACTCATTGTGTTCAGACCACGGAACGGCATTACAAGATGGCGTCGATTTTCAGATCGCGGACCTCCCTACACATGTGATGAGATGGGTTAGTTTGGAGGAATGGGGATTCTAGTCAATTGTAGTATCGCACTCTCGGATTATGATTATATTAGTCGTGCAGTCGAGACCGGCATGATTGTTTAATCTGAAGAACGTTGTTGATATTATGGATCGGTTTAGTACTGAAGGGTTTCAGAACACTTTCCAAAATGGCGCTGATGGTTATGCGTTAGCACACCCCGGTCACGTGATGTGGGTGGCTTTTCTTCCTGATAAATGGTATGGCGGCGATTCAAGATATTATCGCGTTCGGCTTTGAAGAAGAACGGCGTTCACTGATTCCGGTGAGTTCTACCAGGTCTATGGGCCGGGGGGATTTTGCTTACATTGACCAGGGAAACTGAGACATTTTATTGTGTCATTGCAGGAGAGCGGTCTTCTCGGCATAAATACGTTTGCATTTAGGGTACGCTTTCAAATTTGGATGTCTTGACTAAAGCCCACTGTTTGGTGTCATGCCGCGTTTTTGTTATGATTACTGGGATGAGTTTGCGTTTATTTTTCTTGCCAGAAGCTGTGTTATCGTTTTGGGATTCTTAAACGTAGTTTCTCACGTCAGGAAGAGGACAGTTGTATTACACCTCTCGGAATTCTGTTAATAGGTACGAGCTTACTTTGAGAAACACCATCGAGTATTTATAAACTTTGTGCGCATTCATCGACGATAGTGTGTTTACTTTTGCAGCTGGAGTCGGTAGTGTGGGTGGATTTTGACCCATACTTATAAAATCACAACGAATTGTCATTCCAAGTGAGTACGTTGTTTTTGAGTTGAGTAGCATTATTTAGGCGGACGATGGGATCCCTATCTTTTCTTCTTTTTTCTTCATTTTCTTTTCCTTTTGTTGTTCATTTTTCTTTTCTCTTTTTGCATACACAGTAATGGGCCATGTTGTAGAAGTAGCCTCTTTAGTAAGGAGTTACCAAGGGAAAGGGTTATTGATGTGTCATGTGTGTGAAACACTTGGTTATTGATCCTTCTTATGTACACCGTATAATAATGCTAAGTTCACTTTTGTATTACAGAGAACGTCCCTGAAGAAGGGACATCAGTCCCAAAATGCATTGGGCTTTGTTTTGTGTTTTTTGTTTATTCTATGATGGAATGACTTTGTTTTAGCATTGTTTGTTAGAATCTTGACTGTATTAATTCAAGAATTGATTTGCATGTAATGTTTATTTCAAAAATTACAAAAGATTTTGTATGATTTAAATTCCAGGAATCCTGATTAAATAACTTTGAGAGAAATGTATTGAAAGTCATGTTTTCATGTGTTATGTGATGTATATCATTTTTTGTTGTGCGCACTTGTGTCCAGCAGGCAGTTTGGCTGCAGGCCCTCATTTTGTTTGAATAGGTGCGGGAGGTATGCACAGTCAGGTGCAACACACAGAACGATAAAAATTTGTGATCCAAAGGAAAAAATTGTTAAAGTAAAGCGTGCATAGTCTACACCAGGTTTTCTCCGAAAACTAGCCTCATTCATTATGCAGCAGGATTACCATATTCTGTATAATAACTCTGTACAAAAGTCACCGCTATCGTCATCCTTGAATGACAGGCCCACAGTACCATTCTAGGTAGACCCCCTGAAGGTACCTTTTGGGTTTATAAGCACCACATCTTCGCTGGTCAAACCAGAGGAGAAACTTCCATGCTGACACAAGACGCTGGAATCCTTACAGTGGTCTGACATCCCTTGCAGGGTGTCCAACTAGAGACCAAGATGGGGTCCTTCGTTCTTTCCCATCAGGTAATGGGGTTGGCTCTTTCCTAGGGGGGATTCTTGGCTTCACACCTACATACATGCTAGGTACACTTAGCTAGGGTTCGCATCTTAGCAGTACGAATGTCACTGCTATTGTCATCCATGAACGACAGGCCCACAGTACCCTTCTAGGTAGACCCCCTGAGGGCACCTTTTGGGTATATAAGCACCACATCTTTACTGGGCAAACCAGAGGAGAAGCTTCCATGCTGACACGAGATGCTGAGGTACCTGTACGCAGACACTCCAGCACGCGGTGGTCTGACATCTACCTTTTATTTACTCTTTCGGTGCTTATAATCGTATATATCTGTTTCTGTCTATTGGTTGTTGCAGCATACGTATTTTATACTAGAATGACGCTGGTTCAATAAATGCTTATTGAAAATGTCCCCATTGTTTATTCAGTATAGCTCTCTGAGAAGAAGTGAGCACGAGTGACTGAGCGAAAAGTATTGTACTGTTTCCATGATCCCTGAGGGGTCAGGATTGTCACGTTCGATATTTGCCAGAAACTATTCACTCCTTGGTAAGATTGTGGGGCTTATAGTGGCACTGTGAGCTAGCTGGTTTACAGACTAACATATTCTTTGGGGGTGTCTGGAATCAGTCTGGACACCAATCCATTAGTTTATGTTATCTAATTGCGCAGATCCTATATAGATTTGTAGGAACTACATAACAATAGGTCCCTGTGGGATTCGTCAAACAGATTTATGGAAAAACTTCCAAAAGAGGACAGACAAGATTTTCAAGAGATATTGAATAAACTTAGCCTGGTTGGGAACCAGGTAAAAGGTGCAGAAGCTGATACATTAGATCTTACTGCTCATGGATATTGTAATGGTATCTGTGCACGTAGATCATCTTGGCTCAGATTAACTGGACTTCAACCTGAGGCTCAACACCAATTTTTTAAATTTACCATTTTGAGGGAACACTCTTTTTGATAAATGATGAGATGTCCAGAATGAAAGCAGAGAGGAACACTTTCACGACAAGAATATTGTAGGAGGTACAGGCCCTATGATAGAAGACTTTTCTCTCATAAGGTTCAAACCCCTCACTGGTCTCATGAACAGCACCTTCAGCAGTCAAGGCAACACTACCATTATTGAAAACCATTAAGAGGTCGAGAAACACAGCAGCAGTCTGCAGCCACAGGAAAACTTCCTGCTAGCAATGAGCGGTTACTTCCCCCTTCTCTGTTTCCCACTCCGGTGGGGGGAAGTATTACCAAACATCTGGTAGAGTAATGCTTAATAGCAACAGACAAATGGGTCTTGAATATTGTTCAGAATGGATATTCTCTTCAATTCAGTTCCCCTCCTCCTTCAATTCCACCAATCAAAACATCAACGTTTCAGAAAGACCTACTGCAAAAAGAAGTCAACACTCTATTGCAGAAGCATGCTGTGGAGGAGGTTTATCATCACCAGTGAGGACTGGGGATTTATTCAAGATATTTTTTGGTGTGAAAGAAAGGACCAAAACAAGAATTTTGACCTATTCTAGATATGCGAGTACTAAAAAGGTATATAAAGAAAGAAAAATTCAGGAAGTTTACTCTAGATTTATCCACAGCTACATCAAGGAGACTGGATGTGTTCAATAGATCTCCAAGATGCCTACTTTCCCATTCCAATATCAGCAAAGCATCGAAAGTTCCTTCAATTCAAAGTAGGATATCATCATTGCCAATGCAAGGTCCTTCCTTTCGGACTAAAACCAGCTCCATGAACATTTGCAAAATGTATGGCCATTGTCACAGCTCATATAAGGAAACAAAAGATCTTTGTTTATCCTTACCTGGGCGATTGGTTAATAAAGGGTATGTCACGGGTGGAGACCAAGACAAAATACCAGTTCTGTCTCAAGATGCTAACCAATCTGGGGCTGCAAGTACACCTCAGAAAGTCTACAACCTGCCCAGTTCTAAAGATACAATACCTGGGAGCAATACTGGATACCCATTCCACAAGAATGTATCCTTCTTAGGAGAGGTTACTATTGATCAATCTGAAGAGTCACAATCACTTACATACTCACTATACAAAAGCGAGACAGATTGCATTCCAACTAGGTTCGATGGCCACTTGCATCTTTCTAGTTCCACATTCAAGACTGCACATGAGGCCACTGCAGCAATGCCTAGAAGACCAGTGGAATCAGCTTTCCGACCACTGGGAAGAGAAACTGACTATATCACAAGATGCGATTCAATCTCTCCATGGTGGATACAAAGAACCTCTTGGTAGGAGTACCATTCCATCAGGATCTGCCAACTCAAACATTGATCATAGATGCCTCTCTCCAGGGATGGGGAGTTCATATGGGACACTTCAATCAATCAATCAGTATTTGTACAGTGCACTAATCACCACTGGGGTATCCAGGCGCTGCGTGGGGGGGAGCTATTCGAATATCCAGGGCTTAAGGCCGCTCCTAAATTCGGCGAGGAAAGAGGGGGTTCGGAGGTGTTTGGGGAGGCCAATCCAGGCCTTGGCAGCAAGGTTGTAAAAGGCGTGTCCTAGGCTCAAGGGCGATGGATTCAGGGGACGGTGGCGAGAGCCAGGAAGGCAATACCACAGGTGTCTGGTGGGGTGGTGGAAGGTCAGGCAGTTGTTCAGGTATTCGGGTCCCGTGTTGTGGAAAGCTCTGTAAGGGAGTGTGAGTAGTTTAAAGTGGCATCTCTTCTTGATGGGGAGTCAGTGCAGGATGCAGAGGTGGGTGGTGATGTGGGCTCGCCTTGGCAGTACGAGGATGTTTCTTGCTGCTGCATTCTGGATGGTTTGGAGGCGCTTGAGGAGGATTGTGGTGGTTCCGGCTTGGAGGACGTTCCCATAGTCAAGTCGACTAGTGATGAGTGTTTGTATGATGGTTCTCCTGGTATCTGTTGGGATCCATCTGAAGATCTTGCGAAGCATTCTGAAAGGTGTTGAAGCAGGTGGCGGCCACTGAGTTGAACTGCTGTCTCATGTAGAGCTCCCTGACGAGGATGATGCCGAGATTGCGGATGTGGGTGGTGGGGGTAGGTGCTGGTCCGAGGGCAGAGGACCACTAGGAGTCGTCTCACGGTGAGGGGGGTCTTCTGAAGAGGAGAACTTCGGTCTTGTTGGTGTTGAGTTTGAGGTAGTTGGTTCTCATCCATCTCATCCAGTCGGCGATGTCAGTCATGGCGTTCTGGAATTTCGCTCTAGTGGTGTCTGTATCTTTGGTGAGGGAGAGTAACACTTGCAACCCCAAGGAATTTGGTCGGACATAGAAAAGACTTATCATATCAATCTTCTGGAATTAAGACCTGTTCATCTGGCCCTGAAATCTTTTCTTCCATCAATAGCAACAAATTCTCTTCTTATTCAGACCGACAATAAAACAACAATGCATTACCTGAACAAGAAAGGAGGGACTCACTCTCAACCCCCTATCTCTTGAAGCTCAAACCATATGGAAATGATTAATAGTCAGAAACCTAAGCATAACGGCCATTCATGTTATAGGAGTTAGGAATATACAGGCAGATTCTCTCTGTCGGGTATTTCAGGAAAATCATTACTGGGTTCTAAATGACTAAGGGGCTTTTTATGAGTCTGGCGGGCCCCAGACCGCCAGACTCACGGTGGCGGTCTCCTGCCCTGGGAACGCCCGCAGGACAGGGGAAAACTCCTGATCTGGCAGGCAGTTCCTATTTGGGTTTAGTGGTGCAGGAGCGGGCGGTCCTGCTCCAGCACCACCAAACTCTTAATACGGCCCAAAGTCTTACAAGACATTTCCCAAGACTGGGGATATCCGCAAATAGATTTGCTTGCAGACACAAGCAGCAAAACATGCCAAGACTATGCATCCTGATTCTTCCAACCAGGGTCGAAAGGGAATGCCCTTTTGATAAATTGGTCAGGAAAATTTCTATATGCGTTTCTCCCAATTCCTCTAATACCGACAGTAATCATCAAACTCTACAAGTCAAAGACCAAGATGATAATGATAGCACCAGAATGGCCTTGTCAGTGGTGGTTCATGCAGACAGGATCTTCTGTACAAGTTTGGGGGACAGATACTGTACTCCAACCTTTCATTATTGAACTTGACAGCTTAGCTCCTGAATTCCTCCAGTATGGTCATTTAGGCCTGCAACAACACTGCATGGACGTTTTAAGAGAGGCTAAAAGACCTTCCACAAGACAATCAGTGGTGTAACAATAGCCCCCGCAGTGCGGGAGGGCCCCAAGCACCAGGGGGCCCCTTCCAGGTACTGTGCATGGGTCGCGTGCCTCTGGTTTGAGAACTCCTGGCTCTGTCCAGAACATGGGGGACCCCCTCCATGTACTTTGCAGGGGGGCCCCCTCAAATTTCGTTACGCGACTGGAGAAAATCATATGCCTTTAAGTGGAAGAGGTTTTACTTATAGTGCATGCAAAACAGGCAAAATCGGGGCGTGGCCAGGCAAGATGGCCGGGTGGACGTAATCCACATTGGCTCCGCCACCACGCAACTACTTTCTGCAGAATAAACAGCCACATGCAGCAGTAAATGCCACCAACTTGATTCGGACAGTACCTAAAGGCGGTGGGGTCCGAGAAAAGCGACTTGGAGTCCGCGGGAAAGAAGTTTGAGGAGAAGCCGTGGGACATTCGAAAGTACAGGAGGCCTGCAAGAGGGCGCCAGCTGAGGGGTACGAGGAGCGGCGGATGAACAGCGCGGCGGAAGAGACAGACTCCTAGACTCCGCCACAGCAGCGATCCGCACGCCCTCCCGGGGCCGCCGAAACCTGCACCAGGGGCCGAGGGATACCGCCGAAGATGGAGGATAACGGCGGCGGCCCTAGGACCCGGCCCCAACGATGAGGGAGAAGCGACCGAGACACCGGAGCCCCTTCATACACACACAAGGTGGTGAGTGCAGAGCGGGCACGGCCCAACACAGCCAGCGAGGGCCGGGGACACAGGGGAGATCTGAGCTCATTACGTTCTGGAGGCCTTCTTAGCTACACAGGAAAGGTGCGGTGTGCCTGGCCCTAATATAGCGGCCCGGCAGAGAGCACGAGTACAGAGAAAGATGGGCCACTAAATTGAGGACTTCATTGGTGCAGGGAAGGAGCTCGAATTTAGGAGAAGCATAGAGGTCTAGAGGTGGAGGAACGAATACCCAAGAAAACATGAGAGGTGTCTGAAACTCTGCCTGCCTGACCTTAAAATGGCCACTAGAGGCCTAGCGCTTGGGAAAAAGTAGAAGCAGTTAAAGCAGCGGAGAACAATACGTGGCCTCACTTCCCCACTTAAACCGCCACAACAAGGAAGTGCAGACCTGGGAGGCCAGGGTTGCAGCTCGACCCATAAGAGAAAAGGGAAGACAGACCTCTCTTATGCCACCAAAAAAGGCCACTAACAAAGTCACCAGCTTTTTTACCCCTACAGAGAAGAGGCCCCCACAAGAACAAGGAGATCCAGCAGCCGAAATGGCCCACTCCAAGGATGATCTACTGGCCTCCCTGTGGGATTTTAAAAATGAGTTACGCACTGAATTAAAGGTGGACATAATGGCCTCTATGGAGCAACTCAAGGCGGATCTCACGGAGCGCATGTCCTCCCTCCAACAGGACGTTGACTCGATCGGCACAAGAATTCTGGAGGTGGAGCCCAAACCCAAGATCTTGATAAGCGAGCTACGGATACTCACGAAAAGGTTCAAGACCTACAGGCGCAGCTGCAAATGGCATTGCTGAAGAACGAAGACCTGGAAAACAGGTCAAGGAGAGATAACATACGAATCAGAGACCTGGAAGAAGGGGCGGAAGGGCCAGACCTGGAGGCCTTCATAGAGGGGCTATTTTTGGAGATTCTGGGACTGCGCCAAATGAAGATCAAAATAGAAAGGGCCCACCGGGTGGGCACTCAATCTGCGGGATAGAGGCACCGCACCCGCAACGTACTAGTCAAACTTCACTCCTTTAAAGTTAAGGAAGCCATATTACAAGAGGCCAGGAAAAAAGATACGATCTCCTTTCAAGGCCAGAAATGTACGCTATACCAGGACCTGGCACAATCCACATTACAAAGGCGACAACTAATCCGACCGCTAACAGCAAAGCTACGTTCAGACAACATTAAATATCAGTGGACCTAAGAAATCGGGCTGGCCTTTGAACTACACAATAAACCAATATATGGTTTAGTCTCCCCCTGGAGGCCACTGTATTTTGTGCTTACTTACCTGTTACAATTGAAGTATTCTTGCGTATTTGTGTTTATATCTCCGGGTAGAGATATACCAATATGTTAATGAGTGTTGTGTAATAAACAGACATATTTTTTATATATACACTGTGTGGTTCTTTTTCGTTTAACCTATACTACATGATTAGGTCTGGAAAAACAAGCTGCTTAACACTCCTTCTGGATAAGCCTGAAGGCTGCTCTCCACAGCTACCACTTAGAGAGCTTTCTATGGTTGTCTAAGACCACTAAAATCACCATAATGGTTGTCTGGATTAGTGCAAGGTGCTTCAGTTAAATAAGTGTACACCATATACTAAGCCAGCCTTCTACAATGGATTAGGGAAGAAAGCCTAGATGGTTTGAATAATATGGAAGTCTGGAACTACCTTAGGAAGAAAACTGGGATATATCACAGGGCTCGAGGAAGGGCTAGAAATTCTTGGGCTGCCGACTGCAGAGGAGACGTCTGTCCAATCATCGTCGAAGGGGACGGACATGGAAAGGCCGACGACCTTTCAATGGCGCAGGATAACAAAGGGGAAACATCCTAAAACATGAAGAAACAGTAGCGTCCGGAAAAGAAATAGTGTTGATTACAAAAGCAGACGACCCAAATTTATGGAGAAAGGACTTGGTCGTGGAGTAGCCCTTGCCAAGGGGGTGTCTCTGCCTATAGAGGATGAAGCGACGTGAGGTGGCTACGAAACTGAATAAGACACAAACTAGCTACGCTGCAAGTACCAAGCACAAAAGATTGTCGTGGCAGCGGGCCTAGCCCAAGGCGCCCACCAACACACCCTTTATCCTGAGTGATAATGTCACAGGAGACCCTAGCCGTCCCCAGCGAAGGTTTAGTTATGTTTTTAGTTATGAAAGTTCGGGGGTGGAGGGATAGTTACTAGGCCTAGGTGGTGGTCACAAAGGGGAAACACATTTTATGCATCAATGTGGTAATGGGAGGTATTTGTACGGTGGGGGAGAGGGACTGAGGGCAAGCAGAGCGAGGAGAGAAGCAGCACTCCAAGGGACAGTGAGTGGACAGAGGAGGAAGAAGGGACCCGATCCACGATGATTAGTATAGCCTCTTGGAATGTTACAGGGCTGAACTCCCCTCAAAAGCGCCAAAAGATCTGGAAATACTTGGTAGATCACCAATTTGATATAGTGGCTCTCCAAGAAACACACTTGAAGCGATCGGAAGAGCACAGACTCAAACACAGAAGCTATCCCCTAATCTATAGATCTTCTACTGGGTCAAAACAAAAAGGGGTGGCCCTACAATCCCACAAAATTCCAACCAGAAGGTATCAAAACAGATAGGGAGGGTAGAGTAGTAATGGTCAAGGGGAAGTAAAAAGAAAGACTATGTACATTCATCTCGGCCTACGCCCCCAACGGAAGCCAACCAACCAGCATTTCTAACCACCCTGCTAAACATGATGGGAGGATTCGCGGAGGGCCCAATAATTCTTATGGGAGATTTCAATTTAACATGGCACGCTGAAATAGATAGCACACACCCCCAGAGAGCACCCACGGGAAATTTCCCCAAAGGGGTGAAACAGAATTTTCAGACTCTAGGCCTCCATGACGCATGGAGATCTATCTACCCAGCCATCCGAGATTATACTTTTTTCTCTCGCGTACACCAAACATATTCACGCATAGACTACATATTCCTCAGCCAAAGCCTTCTGGGGTCCCTACAAGCTGCAAAGATCCAACCAATTACAGTGTCAGATCACAGCCTCATCTCCATATGCCTGAGGTGGGGAGGGGCGACGACGGGTCCACCGAGATGGTTCTTCCCAGTCTCCCTCACTAGGGACAGAGTGCTCAGGGACGAACTGAGGGCAGCAATTAAAGAGTACTTCCAGCTGAACCAGCCCCCCTCAACAACTTGGATGCCTTCAAGGCGGTCCTGAGAGGCAAATGCATTCAGTTAAATGCCACACTAAATAAACAAAGGGCAAAGGAACGAGTCGCATTGGAAGCAGAATTAGAGGTTATAGAAAGGGAACACAAACAAACCCCCACACGGATCCTACAGCGCAAATTAACGGCGTTGAAGGGGAAAATTAATGCAATATACACTAATAGAGCAGAATACACCCTTTTCAGGCTACGCCAAATATCGTACACACAAGGGAATAAGGTGGGTCCACACCTAGCTAGACAACTCAGGGAAAAAAGGGAGAAAGAATACATAGGTGGAATCAGCGACAAAGGGGGGACCATCGAACACTCCGATGCAGGCAAAGCTAATATCTTTGAAGCCTTCCACAAAGAGCTCTATCAAGCAGTGCCTACAGACCCGGCAGCCCAAAAAAATTACTTAGACACGATGTCGCTCCCCCAGATCACCCCAGCGTGGAATGAACAGTTAAATGCTGCAATCACCGGGCAGGCGGGGTGGCAGGCGATAGCGACGTTGAAGCCTAATAAATCCCCGGGGCCCAACGGTCTGACAGCACACTTTTACAAAACATACGCAGCGGAGGTTATTCCCCAGCAACTTCCCTATTTTAAGCTATAGCAGAGGGATCTAATGTGACAGCCTCATTGGCGGAAGCGGCGATTACGGTGATCCCTAAACCGAGGAAAAATCCTCAACACTGCGCTGCTGACATGCCAATCGTTCTGTTAAATCTGGACGCTAAATTATATTTGGCAATCCTGGCAGCCAGACTCGAAAACCTAATGCCAGATTTAATCCACCCTGATCAATCAGGCTTCATCAAAGGGAGGCAAACACACAACAATATACGCAGGACACTACATCTGATAGAGAAAGTCTCCAAGCACAAAATACAGGCAATCTTGATAGGGCTGGACGCAGAAAAGGCTTTTGACAGGGTGGACTGCTCCTTTATGTTACGCATGCTGGAAAGTTTTGGCTTTGAGGCTCCCTTTTAAATATGATTAAAGCAAACTATGCACAGCCTCACTCACGAGTACAGGTCAACGGCGCGAGCTCTCAGCCGTTCAACTTAAGCAGGGGGACGAGACAGGGCTGCCCGCTATCCCCCCTGCTATTTGCTTTAAGTATAGAACCGCTAGCGGCATGAATCAGAGCCACCTTGGAGATCCAGGGAATTAGATTTGGGGGCGAGGAACACAAGCTCTCTTTGTTTGCAGATGATGTCCTGATGACGCTTACCGCCCCCGCTCCTCGGCTAAAGCCCTGCAGGAGGAGTTGCACAGGTTTGAAAACATAGCAGGTTTTCGCGTAAATCTAAACAAATCATGTATCCTGAACCTCACGCTGTCAGATAGAGAATCCACACTCCTATGAGGAGAAACCCCATTTCAATGGGCCAAGCGCTCTCTCAGATACCTGGGGATCCAGAACACACCACGCTTGGAGGGGCTGTTTCGGGCAAACTACCCCCCACCCCCTGCTCCAGCTACTACAAGACCTTAAAAGGTGGAAACCATTATATATTTCTTGGTTAGGACATATACACACGCTAAAGATGACAGTCTTACCCAAGTTCCTATACATGTTTCAGGCCCTCCCGATTGAGCTTGAAAAGGACTTTCTTCCCAGATTACGCTCACTTATCTTACGTTATATTTGGCAAAACGGTAAGGCACGGCTTCCATTCCACACTCTCAGATGAGCAAAGAGCAGGGGTCGCGTGGCGCTCCCTGACTTCAACCTCTATTACAAAGCGGCACGATTAAGGGTGATAGCGGAGTGGTCCATGAGGGAGTCAGATAAACACTGATTACATATGGATAGGGCGATAGCGGGGAGAATGATTTGGGATGTACTCTGGAGACAAAAGAAGGACCGACCCCCGAACGTCTATTTGAGCACACCCACAAGGACCACTTTTAAGATATGGGACAACATCACTAAGGGACATGGATGGACAACGTTTCCATCCCCATACACTCCGATCCATTTTAACCCGGAATTTCCCCCGGCAGGGTCCTTTTGATGCCTGGAGGGAGGGAGGTTGCCTCATGTTAATAGATCTCTTTCACAACTATGATATACTTACATTCAAAAACTGTCAGAGAGATTTTCACCTGGCACCTAGCGAACACTTCCACTACCTCCAACTAAAACACAGGGCTCTTCACCCACAGGTCAGAGAGGCAGCCTTAAGTAAACTGACGCAGTAGAGAAATTTGTAAGAAGGATGCGCTCTATGAAAGGAGTAATCTCCTTGTATGACCAGTTGCTCTCCACTCTACACGCACTGAGACCACGTTATACCTCCTTTTGGGAGGACTCGATGGGGAGGGAGATATCGGAAGGGTAATGGAGACATCTGTGTTCCGATATCGTGAAGAATAACCACTCATTAGATCTAAGGGAAGCCCATTACAAAACGCTTTTCGATTGGTATCTCTACCCCACCAAACTCCGGAACATATTTCCGGAGACCTCTGACTTGTGCTGGAGGGGCTGCGGCCTGCTTGGAGACTTTCGCCACATATGGTGGGACTGCCCCACCATTAGGACCTTTTGGGAGGAGATCCTGGCACACATAAAAGAGATGCTGGGGTACCCAATACCGACTACTATAGAGGCAGTCCTCCTGGGCCTTAGAAATCCGCTGTTGGAACACCAAACGAAGGCAGATAAGGTGATTATGTGGAATTGCTGGGGGGCAGCCAAAACGGCGATCGCCGCTGCATGGAAGAAGAAAGCAGCCCCAGTGTTAGCGCAATGGCACTCTCGACTATGGAAAGTACTCCCCATGGAGAGGCTAGCAGACGTTTTTAGAGAAAAACACAAACATTTCTAATATAAGTGGGGTCCATTAGTAGCACATCTCACAAAGGGTCTTCCCGTGGCAGTGTGTCCTCCTATGATGAGAGCTATGCACCTCTTTCAGTTCTAATCTGGCTGGGGCCCCGCAACCAGGTCCCTTGGCCCAGTTAGAACCGCTAAACCTAACACACCACTCAGTCAGACTACAGGATGTCGCTTTGCTTCCCATGATACAACATAAAATCATATGAGAAAACAGACGAATTGTGACAACACCTAAGTTGTCAGGGGAGGGTACGGAGGGAGGGGCAGTTGGGGGGGGGGGGAAAGTTTTATAATTTGTTAAATGTAATGTTTTTGATACTTTGTTTACAATGGTTGTACCCACGGTTGAGGAATCTGTGTCACCACTAGAGATGGAGGGGATTGTGGGTACAAGTGTATGATGCATTGCCTATATTCAATGCTGTACTAATTTTCAATAAAAAGAATTTTGACAAAAAATACAACGGGCAAAATCCAATCTTGTGTCAGGAAGAAGTGGTTATACCCTACCTTCTTCAATTGACAAGGTTTGGTTTACAGTTTTCTTCTATTAAAGTGCATCTTGCGGCTATAGCAGATTATTGAAAATCTCCATTACAAACTTATTTCTTTAAAATACCTGTAATTAAAGACTTCTTAGAATGGCTTAAAAAGTATTCCCTCCAATTGTCATCATCTCGTCCTAGGGAACATAACATTATTCTCTCCAAATTAATGAGTCCCCCATTTGAACCCATTCATAAAGCCTCTTTATAGCATCTGACATGGAAAGCAGATTTCCTATTAGTCATCACATCAGCATGCAGAGTGAGTGAAACAAAGGCATTATGCGGTATACAACCATACACAGTTTTTCATATCAATAGAGTTGTGATGGGAACTCATCCCAGTTTTCTTCCTAAGGTAGTTCCAGACTTCCATATTATTCAAACCATCTAGGCTTTCTTCCCTAATCCATTGTAGAAGGCTGGCTTAGTATATGGTGTACACTTATTTAACTGAAGCACCTTGCTCTAATCCAGACAACCATTATGGTGATTTTAGTGGTCTTAGACAACCATAGAAAGCTCTCTAAGTGGTAGCTGTGGAGAGCAGCCTTCAGGCTTATCCAGAAGGAGTGTTAAGCAGCTTGTTTTTCCAGACCTAATCATGTAGTGTAGGTTAAACGAAAAAGAACCACACAGTGTATATATAAAAAATATGTCTGTTTATTACACAACACTCATTAACATATTGGTATATCTCTACCCGGAGATATAAACACAAATACGCAAGAATACTTCAATTGTAACAGGTAAGTAAGCACAAAATACAGTGGCCTCCAGGGGGAGACTAAACCATATATTAAGAAAGTGGAATGCGAACTGCGACCGAAGTCGGGACTTGGACCAGGAGACTCAGAAGAGCTGGGGACACAAGGAACCACCCAAGGTAAGTTCCCCGGAACCCCACGGAGGCTGTGTGCAGAGTGGAAGCATAGCCACCCATATAATAGAAGTCAATGGGAAAGTCGGGGTTGCAGTTTTGAAGAAGATGGACCCTTCCCAGTTGACCCTGAAGAAACCCTGTGGAAGACAGAAGGTTGGAGAGTCACCCCACCTGTGGATCTCCCTAGGAAACAGGATACATACACCAGGGAAGCCGGGTGCATAGGTGCGAAGTGACGTCGGAAACCGCCATAGACACAATGGAGGACTTCAGTAAAGATACCGCTGGAGAACACAATGCAAGAGTCTGGTGGAATTCTAGGGTGGATTCTTGAAAAGGAGAACCTGTAAGCAGAGAGGACAGTGTCTATGCCACTTGGAGGTGACCAGGAGGCTCGGAACAACAATCCCCACCAATGACAAACGGTTCAAAGGAGTTGACGGTGACCTGTTGCTACAGGTGTGAGTACCAGGTGATGCTGGGGAAGACCAGGAGCCATACACGAGCTTTCCCACGTCGGAAGTCGAGAACCGGGGGGGTCGGTGGCCGGCTGGAGCACAAATAAGCCGTGATAGCTGCAACAGGTGAGGAAAGTGAAGAAGGAGCAACGTCGGGACCAGCAAGGTCCAAGAGACTCACTACAAGCAGGGGAGTTGGAGCAGGCCCCAAAAAAGCAGAGGAGTCCACTTAAGCAGGATAAGACCCTCAGGAGGATCCACAGTCAAAGGCACAAGAGTCGCAAGAGGACCTCGAGGAGCTCACCAAGAAGTATGGGCCACAGTGCAGGGGATGCAGTGAAGATGCTGTACTTGGCAGGAAGAGATGCTGGAGGCTGGAGCTTCTTGTAGCCTGAATATCTCTGAAGTGCAGAGCCCAAGTTGACGCAGTTCACAGGGGCTCGGTCCCAGCGGTTCCGACGAGGGATACTGGCCTCAAACCTGCTGAGAGGACAGGTCATGCCTTGAGGGAGTTGCAGAACCACCACCTGTGTTGCTGAGCCTTTCAGAGTCTGTGGGACACCTGGAGCAGCAGACCGGTCAACTTCGTTGCTGTGCCTGCAGATGCAGGGAAGTGACTCCTCACTCCAAGGGAGATTACTTCGGGTGTCCTTGATGTCCACAGGTCTGTTGAAGATCCTGGAAGAAGCACAGACACAGACAACGAAGAAGACTTGCAGAACAGCAAGACCAGGAGCAGCAGGAGTCTTCCTTGATGAAGTCTTGGTTCCAATCGAAGTCCAGCGAAGTCCAAGTGTCCAGACAGTTGAAGAGTGGCATGGTTTCAGGCTTGAGTCTTGTCCCACGATGAATATGAAGAGCCACCCACAGGTACGCCATCCCTTAAGTACCCTACTCAGGGGTCCTTCCCAGAGGAGGGGCTGGACAGAGGGGAGGATACATGTCCTTTGTCCAGTTTCACGCCAGAGCGGGAACCAAGGGCTCCTGGTACTGGTTCCAACTGGAGTATGCAAGGAGGGCAGTACAGTGGCCTACAGTGGCCTACGGCCTACAGTGCTCGGAGCGTCCGCGCAGGAGCGGCGGTCCCCCTTCCCTCCCGACATCACACTGGGCAAGCTGCTACCAGAGGGGGGACAACTGCGTATCTGCTGGGGGACAGAACAAGGCTGAACACTCAACACCCGTGAGTACCTGCGGACCTTCATCGGTGAGCGCTCTCACCGAGCGGAATTGCAGCTAGGTGCAGGCATCGGAATACGCACAGAGGGGGTCAGGAGATCTCACTCGGCGGCCGTGGCCTGTTGTTAGAGCACCTGCTGTGTGCGGCGCCCGATGCTTGAGTCGTCTATGAGAGGACTGAACCGCGTCGATGCAAAGGCGGCTGGAGGCAACACTCGTGCTTTGAAGAGACGAGCGCTAATATGGTGATAAAATGGACAACAGGCGCGGGAATAAGGAGTACTAACATCCCATGTAACACTACCGACTCAGGACTGAGAGCGGCTAAGTGGCAGTTCTGAACGCCTGACACGAGCCATCTGTCAACTGGGGATGTTGGGTCATGCCCGCGCCTCTCCCCTTCTCCACGTGTATTCCTCAGCTCATGCCTACCCCTCCTAAGTAAACAGAGACCACAGCGGCACCATCCAGCAGAAGTCGCCCGAAGAGAATTGTAGAGGCATTGGTGAGTGGTAGTAGAAACAACTGCGGGGCGCATTGACCGCACCACTGTTTGGAACACATGAACCTAAACCAGTGGGAGGGGTACGCATGGAATGAGGGCTCTGCTGGGCCCGCGCTTTCCGCGCCCGCTGCTTGTATGCTGAGTTGGAGCGTTGCTAGAGACCCCTGCAAGGTGCACTGTGGCGTAGCTGTTACATATAGGAAACGGACGTGCCGCGGCATTGTACAGAGGGCGCAGAGAAGAGGGGCAAGATACAGATCAAGGGGAAATGGAAGGAAGAAGAGCACCCATGTGATACAGCCTGGTGTAAAGAATGCACGAGGCCAAAAAAAGCTGGTGTTCCGCCAAGCTCATGCCATTCTAAACGAAGGTATCTGTCTGCGCATCCATTTCAACAGACCTACCAGAGTCATCTACAAGAAAACTGGAGGTGCCTCAACACCCTGGGGACACTCACTCCAGCTAGTGGTGGTCTGTCCTGGTGGTGATCCCCACCTAGTTTATTGAGTATTGCATCAGCATCAGTGTGGCTCAGACTTTGAGCCACATCTAGCAATCCAATGAAAAATACAACAGCAAGAGAGCCTGCTTCTGCGCGGCCTCTGGCGATCTCTTCCTGCACCCCGGACCCTAAATGGCGGCTGAATAGGCATCAAGGAGGAGTCTCCTACTGAGACAGCCCAGGAGACACCTGAAGAAGTGGCGCGAATACCCTAGGGGCCCCTGAGAATACATAGGGGAAAGATAAAAATGGGGACCGGCTGAATGGAACACCAGGGGCAGAATCCCTTGCCTGACCCCAAGATGGCTGCCACAGTGGTCCTTTACCACGATGTGCTACTACTCTTGGACAAAAATTGGACATCGACCAGACCACGAGCATTTCCCCCATCCGGCTCACCCATCAGGACATTGAATCTGTGAACTTGCCACCGACCGTTGAGACCTAGCATTCTGGCCGATGCCCGGTGGAGCTACCTTGATAGCTATAGAGGAGATGGGCTGTGGACTTCCCCCTCGGCCGTCACCTACCCAGCCGGACTTTGGGCAGACTTTCCTTCGTCTCTCCGCCGTATCTCTCTCCTACCCTTGTACCTTACTCCCCTACCCTTCTACTCGCCATTTATCTCGTCTTCTATGCTCTTTAAATGTTTTCTTACAACAGATGTAACTTGTAACTGATGTAACTATGTAACAATGTGGAACCTCATGTAAAGCGCTCTGATACCTCCGGGTCTAGCCAGCGCTATATAAAACTCATCAAATTAAAAAAAAAAAAAAAAGGGCACCAAGGGTGCCCTTCAAAGTAGTCTGGTGGCGCTGGCAAGTGCCCCCACCCCAGCCAAATACACTAAGTCCTGTCTGGGGAGGTGGTTACACCTCCCTGTGACAGGAAACCTATTGTTCTGCCTTCCCCTGCCTGAGCTTGGCTCAGAAGCAGAAGGGCAGAAGTGTGCCTGTGGTCAGCAGCAGCCCTAACTTGCTGTCAGACCCTGAAAGGCTGTAACCGGGAGTACAGGGGAGTACCCCAAGGGAGCCCCCAGTACATGAGATCATACTTCCAATACTGGAATTGGTATTGGGGTATGATTCCAACATGTTTGTTTCCAAACATGACCGGGTTTGGTGCAGCCACTATATAGTTAGACATCTCAAAGGCTGGCCTTTGAACTACACAATAAACCAAGGCATATCACAGGGCTCGAGGAAGGGCTAGAAATTCTTGGGCTGCCGACTGCAGAGGAGACGTCTGTCCAACCATCGTCGAAGGGGACGGAAATGGAAAGACCGATGACCTTTCAATGGCGCAGGAGAAAAAAGGGGGAACATCCTAAAACATGAAGAAACAGTAGCGTCCGGAAAAGAAATAGCATTGATTACAAAAGCAGACGACCCGAATTTATGGAGAAAAGACTTGGTCGTGGAGTAGCCCTTGCCAAGGGGGTGTCTCTGCCTATAGAGGATGAAGCGACGTGAGGTGGCTACGAAACTGAATAAGACACAAACTAGCTACTCTGCAAGTACCAAACTCAAAAAATTGTCGTGGCGACGGGCCTAGCCCAAGGTGCCCGCCAACACACCCTTTATCCTGAGTGATAATGTCACAGGAGACCCTGGCGGTCCCCAGCGAAGGTTTAGTTATGTTTTTAGTTATGAAAGTTTGGGGGGTGGAGGGATAGTTACTAGGCCTAGGTGGTGGTGACAAAGGGGAAAATCATTTTATGCATCAATGTGGTAATGGGAGGTATTTGTACGGTGGGGGAGAGGGACTGAGGGCAAGCAGAGCGAGAAGAGAAGCAGCACTCCAAGGGACAGTGAGTGGACAGAGGAGGGAGAAGGAACCCGATCCAGGATGATTAGTATAGCCTCTTGCAATGTTACAGGGCTAAACTCCCCTCAAAAGCGCCAAAAGATCTGGAAATACTTGGTAGATCACCAATTTGATATAGTGGCTCTCCAAGAAACACACTTAAAGCGATCGGAAGAGCACAGACCCAAACACAGAAGCTATCCCCTAATCTACAGATCTTCAACTGGGTCAAAACAAAAAGGGGTGGCCCTACTATTCCACAATCCTACAAAATTCCAACCAGAAGGTATCAAAACAGATAGGGAGGGTAAAGTAGTAATGGTCATGGGGAAGTTAAAGGGAAGACTATGTACATTCATCTCGGCCTACGCCCCCAACACAGGCCAACCAGCATTTCTAACCACCCTGCTAAACATGATGGGAGGATTCGCGGAGGGCCCAATAATTCTTATGGGAGATTTCAATTTAACATGGCACGCTGAAATAGATAGCACACACCCCCAGAGAGCACCCACAGGAAATTTCCCCAAAGGGGTGAAACAGAATTTTCAGACTCTAGGCCTCCATGACGCATGGAGATCTATCTACCCAGCCATCAGAGATTATACTTTTTTCTCTCGCGTACACCAAACATATTGACGCTTAGACTACATATTCCTCAGCCAAAGCCTTCTGGGATCCCTACAAGCTGCAAAGATCCAACTAGTTACAGTGTCAGATCACAGCCTCATCTCCATATGCCTGAGGTGGGGAGGGGCGACGACGGATCCACCGAGATGGTTCTTCCCAGTCTCCCTCACTAGGGACAGAGTGCTCAGGGACGAACTGAGGGCAGCAATTAAAGAATACTTCCAGCTGAACCAGCCCCCCTAAACAATTTGGTTGCCTTCAAGGCGGTCCTGAGAGGCAAATGCATTCAGTTAAATGCCACACTAAATAAACAAAGGGCAAAGGAACGAGTCACATTGGAAGCAGAATTAGAGGTTATAGAAAGGGAACACAAACAAACCCCCACACGGATCCTACAGCGCAAATTAACGGCGTTGAAGGGGAAAATTAATGCAATATACACTAATAGAGCAGAATACACCCTTTTGAGGCTATGCCAAATATTGTACGTACAAGGGAATAAGGTGGGTCCACACCTAGCTAGACAACTCAGGGAAGAAAGGGAGAAAGAATACATAGGTGGAATCAGCGACAAAGGGGGGACCATCGAACACTCCGATGCAGGCAAAGCTAATATCTTTGAAGCCTTCTACAAAGAGCTCTATCAAGCAGTACCTACAGACCCGGCAGCCCAGAAAAATTACTTAGACACGCTGTCGCTCCCCCAGATCACCCCAGCGTGGAATGAACAGTTAAATGCCGCGATCACCGGGCAGGAGGTGGGGCAGGCGATAGCAGCGTTGAAGCCTAACAAATCATCGGGGCCCAACGGTCTGACAGCACACTTTTACAAAACATACGCAGCAGAGGTTATTCCCCAACTAACTTCCCTATTTAACGCTATAGCAGAGGAATCTAACGTGACAGCCTCAATGGCGGAATCGGTGATTACGGTGATCCCTAAACCTAGGAAAAATCCTCAACACTGTGCTGCTGACATGCCAATCGCTCTGTTAAATCTGGACGCTAAATTATATTTGGCAATCCTGGCAGCCAGACTCGAATACTTATTGCCCGATTTAATCTACCCTGATCAATCAGGATTCATAAAAAGGAGGTAAACACACGACAATATACGCAGGACACTACATCTGATAGAGAAAGTCTCCAAGCAAAATACCGGCGATCTTGATAGGGCTGGACGCAGAAAAGGCTTTTGACAGGGTGGACTGGTCCTTTATGTTCCGCATGCTGGAAAGTTTTGGCTTTGAAGCTCCCTTTTTAAATATTATTAAAGCAAACTATGCAGAGCCTCGCTCACGAGTACAGGTCAACGGGCGAGCTCTCAGCCGTTCAACTTAAGCAGGGGGACGAGACAGGGCTGCCCGCTGTCCCCCCTGCTATTTACTTTAAGTATAGAACCGCTAACGGCACATATCAGAGCCACCTTGAAGATCCAGGGAATTAAATTTGGGGGCGAGGAACACAAGCTCTCTTTGTTTGCAGACGATGTCCTGATGACACTTACCGCCCCCGCTCCTCGACTAAAGCCCTGCAGGAGGAGTTGCACAGGTTTGAAAACATCGCAGGTTTTCGCGTAAATCTAAACAAATCATGTATCCTGAACCTCACGCTGTCAGATAGAGAATCCACACTCTTACAAGGAGAAACCCATTTCAATGGGCCAAGCACTCTCTCAGATACCTGGGGATCCAGAACAAACCACGCTTGGAGTGGCTGTTTCGGGCAAACTACACCCCATCTCCTGCTCCAGCTACAACAAGACCTTAAAAGGTGGAAACCATTATATATTTCTTGGTTAGGACGTATACACAAGCTAAAGATTGATAGTCTTACCCAAGTTCCTATACATGTTTCGGGCTCTCCTGATTGAGCTTGAAAAGGATTTTCTCCCCAGATTACGCTCACTTATCTTACGTTATATTTGGCATAACGGTAGGGCACGGCTTCCATTCCACACTCTCAGATGAGCAAAGAGCGGCGGTGGCGTGGCGCTCCCTGACTTCAGCCTCTATTACAATGCAGCACAATTAAGGGTGATAGCGGAGTGGTCCATGAGGGAGTCAGATAAACACTGGTTACATATGGATAGGGCGATAGCGGGGAGAATGATTTGGGATGTACTCTGGAGACAAAAGAAGGACCGACCCCCGAATGTCTATTTGAGCACACCCACAAGGACCACTCTTATGATATGGGACAACATCACTAAGGGACATGGATGGACAACGTTTCCATCCCCATACACTCCAATCCATTTTAACCCGGAATTTCCCCCGGCAGGGTCCTTTTGATGCCGGGAGGGAGGGAGGTTGCCTCATGTTATCAGATCAGTGGCCGGGAAATGCTTTGGACTATTGCGCGGCCTCCGACCGATTTTGGGTCTCTTTGATGCCCAAACACGCCAAATGATTATACAAGCTTCTATTCTGGCCCGTCTGGACTACTGCAATGTGCTTCTACTCGGCTCTAATAAATCCGTGCTTAATAGATTGCAGCGGGTCCAGAACGCGGCAGCTCGTGCTATTTTTGCCCTTCCTAAATTCAGTCATGCTTCTAATCTTCTCCGCCGCCTGCACTGGCTGCCCCTTGAACAGCGTGTTTGTTTCAAGACGCTTTGTATCACGCATAAGATACTGACAGGAAGTGCCCCAGATATCCTAGGCGACCTTTGCACTCTGTATACCCCCTCGCGTGCCCTACGTTCGGCGAACCAGAATCTTGCATGCATCCCTCACATACGTAGAGCTAGATAGGGTGGCCGCTCCTTTAGACGCCTGGCCCCCACTCTCTGGAACGCTCTCCCTCTATACATCCGCAGCAACCTTGACCATCAGGCTTTCAGACGCCTTGTGAAGACTTGGCTCTTCTCCCAGGTCTAACTCCCTTCTGTCCTGTCCCTTGTTCTTTCCCAGATATATTTCCCTTTGTCTTGACTCCTGCTTAGACTGGCTTCAGCGCTGGGACGCCTCTTTGCCGAGGCAGCCATGCGCTTTATAAGTATTTTAATCTAATTTTTAATCTAATCTCTTTCACAACTACGATATACTTACATTCAAAGACTGTCAGAGAGATTTTCACCTGGCACCTAGCGAACACTTCCACTACCTCCAACTAAAACACTGGGCTCTTCACCCACAGGTCAGAGAGGCAGCCACAAGCGAACTGACGCCAGTAGAGAAATTTGTAATAAGGATGCGCTCTATGAAAGGAGTAATCTCCTTGTATGACCAGTTGCTCTCCACTCTACACGCACTGAGACCATGGTACACCTCCTTTTGGGAGGACTCAATGGGGAGGGAAATATCAGAAGGGGAATGGAGACATCTGTGGTCCGATTTCGTGAAGAATAACCACTCATTAGATCTAAGGGAAGCCCATTACAAAACGCTTTTCGATTGGTATCTCTACCCCACCAAACTCCGGAGCATATTTCCGGAGACCTCTGACTTGTGCTGGAGGGGCTGCGGCCTGCTTGGAGACTTTCGCCACATATGGTGGGACTGCCCCACCATTAGGCCCTTTTGGGAGGAGATCCTGGCACAAATAAAAGAGATGCTGGGGTACCCAATACCGACTACTATAGAGGCAGTCCTCCTGGGCCTTAGAAATCCGCTGTTGGAACACCAAACAAAGGCAGATAAGGTGATTATGTGGACTTGCTGGGGCCCAGCCAAAACAGCGATCGCCGCTGCATGGAAGAAGAAGACTCAAGATGTTGCCCAATTTTCATAAAGACTTATTGAAAACAAACAGCAAGAACACAAAGAAGATCAAATATTTTATCGAAAAGTAAAGCATTTACTTCTTTTACTTTTTTATGAATGAGAGTAAATCTGGCTGTCAAGGATCACATAAGCGTATTATGAGAGGATAGAAGTGACCTTTGTGACATAAAGTGAAGAAAAAGTGAGAAGTGATAACATTAGTGGAGCTATGTACAAAACAAACATAAGTGACGTAGATTTAACAAAATAAATTTCCTGTTGTTTTATACAATTATTCTCAAGAATCCTGATCCACATATTATTTTAAAAGTTAAGGACAAGGAGACTGTTTAGACATGGATAATCTTTAACGTCGACGTTTCGACCCTTTCATAAGAGCGCCGATTGTATAGCGTCAATGCGGGTCTTCATCAGGACAAAAAGACAAAGTGGACAGCCTATGGAATTAAATTCACAAAATCAGAGGTGTTCAAACTGCTTAAAAACTGAGATTTATATTAAGGTAAGTAAAAATATGGCTTACCACGGGGAAGTAGAATCAAATTAGTAGATTCATAATCAAGCAATTGATTTGCAAAGATTTCCACAGTGGGAAGGATGGTTGATAATCTATAACCAAACAGAAGCCCGCCATTAATATTATGGCAAAAACTATCTTAACTCTATATCAGGGAAAAATAATTTAAGACTTACCAATATGAACTACCCTCAGTGCTTGAGGGAACAGAGAATTCAATGGATCAAAGTTAATTATTTTTCTGGGCCTCCTCCATCCGGTAGGAGTAGGATCAAGTTTATACGAGCTCCACCAGCCGGTGAGTCTCTAAACAGAGAGAGAAATGCGTGTAAATCTTAAATCTAACTCTAAAAGATGGGAGGTTTAATAACCCAATGTGCAAGGTTGACAACATACCTGAATTGGAACTGTAGTGCTTCCACCAATCAGTTGGAAACGGAGAATTACTTCATTGCCACCACAATGGGGCGAAAAACTGGGAGACAAACAGATCAACCATTTAGTGCACGTGCGTGGGTGTGCTTGAATGAGCATTCATAGCTGGGAGCATACCTCAGGTATAAAGAAGAAAGCGTGCTGTCAATTACGCAAATGGGAATGTTAAAAACTGTCCCAAACTCTAAAGCCTAGCTTGAGAGGAAGTCTTATGAGGTTGGCATAAAAGTTAATACAGAAGCATGCCAAATTGTGAGTGTATACACTCAGAGCCTTTTAATGGATAGTGCCCTGTTCAAGCCCTAGACTGGCTCGGGTATACGGAAGAGAAGTGCTACTTACGCAAAAGGGTATTTAAAAATCAGGTCTCTTAAGTTTTGGCATGAAGGTTAATAAAGATGCGTGCCAAAATGAAAATGCATTCACTGTGATCCATTTAATGGAAAGAGAACTGTTCAATCCCTGACCTGAGTGTCAAAATCCCTATGCGGGGGCTAATTAGTACAAACAGACTACGCGAATGCCTTGGAGCCATAATCACGGGACAGCGGCTCGGGCGGAAAGGAAAGAAAATGGATACATTAAAATTCCCAGGGCGCGCGTGTGCTTCGTGCATGCAGGCATTGTCAAGGCTAGCGTGAATATATAACGAAGCAAAAACCCAGGGCAATATTTATTTTAGGCTAATTATTACAAGAGGTACAGCAGATTACCTTGGGGCCACAGACTCAGAGCATATCAAGTGGGGAACTAAATTAATAATACACGCGTCTGCCGGCACAATAAACGCTAGCGTGACTATCTAAAGAAACGCTTACCTCGGAGCCCTTCTGACGAATGTGAATTCCTTCCTGGTGCTGCCGCGAGCAGCTGACAGGCCTTTGACAGCTTTGTGATGTAAGCCACATCTGCGGCCGGCTGCGTGCACGCTAAGGTGCAGCAGCTAAAACCGGCTTCTCTACCACACAGCGCTCGGTGTTGCTGTGGCAGTGGGTAGGAGTGCATACCTCCATTGCATTAATGGTGCTCACGGAGCCTGAATACAATTTTCTTAATAACACCAATCCCAGAGTACCCACAATATATACCCTTCCAAAAATTCATAAGAACATGGAACATCTGCCCAGGAGACCAATTGTCTCGGGTTGTGGTTCTATACTGGAACCACTCAATACATTTATTGACAGCTTCTTGCAACCACTTGTTTTGCAAACTCGCTCCTTCCTTCGTGACACCATGCATACCTTACAAGTAATGGAGAATCAACCGTTTGATACGCTAACCCAATTTTTGGTTACCATGGATGTCACATCCCTGTATACCAGTATACCGCAGGATGAAGCTATTGAGGTAATCAAGAAAACCTTGGATGCAAGACCAACTCCATGCTGGATTCCAACTAACTTCTTGGTGGAACTCCTGAGAATAGCAATGACCAGAAATGACTTCGTTTTCCAAGGTATCTACTATTATCAATGTAAGGGTGTTGCAATGGGAGCTGGATATGCACCGAGTCTAGCCAACCTCTACATGGATCATTATGAGGACATGCATATATATGATAATTCAAACCCATACATTGACAATATTGCTATTTGGAAGTGATACATTGATGACGTCCTGATGGTATGGACAGGGATGGAACAGAGTTTGATTGATTTCAATGTCTGGCTGAACGGACGTTCAGCTGACATCAAATTCACGATGTCTTACAGCAATGAAACGATTAATTTCCTGGATCTCAGTCTGCAAATTGAGGATGCCAAAATCCTGACTACACTCTATCGTAAACCTACGGAACGAAACAACCTTTTAAAATACAGTATCCATCACCCCAGGAACTTGAGGGATAACTTACCGTACAGCCAATTTCTGAGGGTATGGCGTAACTGCTCACGTAGACAAGACTTCTTTACGGAATCAGACACGTTGATCATGAGACTGAGGGAAAGGAGCTACCCGAAAGGTCTGCTAAACCGGGCCATGAAAAGGGCTTGGTATAGCCCTCGGGAGACCTTATTACAGATACGACAGAAGGACGATGGAAAGATGAACAAATTGGTTTGTGTCACCACCTTCAATACAAGAAGCAATGAGATCAAAAAGGTGATAAAGAAATATTGGAATCTGGTGAGCACTGAGATCGGCATAAAGGATGAGCCCCTTTTTGCATTTAAGCGGGCAAGGAACATAAAAGACCATGTTGTTAGCTCTTACTTGGAAACAGTCAAAACACCTGACATCAGACAGCAACTCAATCTGCCACCTTTGGTTGGACATTTTAAATGCGGCAGCTGCAAAGCTTGCAACCTTGCATTGGTTGGCTCAACATTCACGCATCAAGGTCGCACCTATTCTTTAACGGAGCATACCAATTGTAACACTACAAATGTAATCTCCGCCATAAAATGCCCCTGTGATAAAATATATGTCGACCAAACCACCCAAAAAGTCAAGACTAGGATTCTGCAGCATTGCAGCCGGAATCGTTGTAAAGTGCAAGGAGCTCCATTAGTAGAACACTATGGTCTAACTGGACATACAGCAGGCAACTTGCATTGGTGGGTCCTGGAAAGGATCCATCTGCACCCAAGAGGTGGTGACATGCTTTCAGCACTCAATTTGAAAGAGTGTCGTTGGATACATGTTCTGGGCTCAGTCAACCAGGGCCTCAATGAACAGGAGGAAACCTATAGGCAGATGGCCAGGCTGTAGCACCATTTAATTACTTTCTCTGTGATCTGACTTGCTAGTCTGTACATCTTGCGAGTTAGATGTTAATTATATGTACCCTTTAGACTTAAACTGTTAGAGAAAGGGTGTTTGACATAAGTTTGTCCAAAACTGACCAATTTAATATGAACAATGGTGTATGTATCTTTTTGATGAAGAAGACACATTGACTTGCACTTTGAATTGTTATGGTTTAATGTATAACATGTATCTGTTCATCTATATACATATTGAGTGTGCTTCCATCAATTGCCTCTAATGGCACTACCTGTAAATGTGAAAGATTGTTTTTGACACTGTAAAGCATCCTTCTTTTGTCTTGATTGCAACCACGTATTATTGCTTTCTAGTTGTGCTTGCGGTATAGCTTTATCTGCAATGGCACTGCAAATTCCATAAAGAAAATATTGGGACTATCTGACAAAAGACTAATTGCCCCGTTTGAATTGCACCAATAATGCAATGGAGGTATGCACTCCTACCCACTGCCACAGCAACACCGAGCGCTGTGTGGTAGAGAAGCCGGTTTTAGCTGCTGCACCTTAGCGTGCACACAGCCGGCCGCAGATGTGGCTGACGTCACAAAGCTGTCAAAGGCCTGTCAGCTGCTCGCGGCAGCACCAGGAAGGAATTCACATTCGTCAGAAGGGCTCCGAGGTATGCGTTTCGTTAGATAGTCACGCTAGCGTTTATTGTGCCGGCAGACGCGTGTACTATTAATTTAGTTCCCCACTTGATATGCTTTGAGTCTGTGGCCCCGAGGTAATCCGCTGTACCTCTTGTAATAATTAGCCTAAAATAAATATTGCCCTGGGTTTTTGCTTCGTTATATATTCATGCTAGCCTTGACAATGCCTGCATGCACGAAGCACACACGCGCCCTGGGAATTTTAATGTATCCATTTTCTTTCCTTTCCGCCCGAGCCGCTGTCCCGTGATTATGGCTCCAAGGCATTCGCGTAGTCTGTTTGTACTAATTAGCCCCCGAATAGGGATTTTGACACTCAGGTCAGGGATTGAACAGTTCTCTTTCCATTAAATGGATCACAGTGAATGCATTTTCTTTTTGGCACGCATCTTTATTAACCTTCATGCCAAAACTTAAGAGGCCAGATTTTAAATACCCTTTTGCGTAAGTAGCACTTCTCTTCTGTATACCCTAGCCAGGCTAGGGCTTGAACAGGGCTCTATCCATTAAAAGGCTCTGAGTGTATACACTCGCAATTTGGCATGCTTCTGTATTAACTTTTATGCCAACCTCATAAGACTTCCTCTCAAGCTAGGCTTTAGAGTTTGGGACAGTTTTTAACATTCCCATTTGCGTAATTGACAGCACGCTTTCTTCCTTATACCTGAGGTATGCTCTCAGCTATGAATGCTCACTCAAGCACACCCACGCACGTGCACTAAATGGTTGATCTGTTTGTCTCCCAGTTTTTCTCCCCATTGTGGTGACAATGAAGTAATTCTCCGTTTCCAACTGATTGGTGGAAGCACTACAGTTCCAATTCAGGTATGTTGTCAACCTTGCACATTGGGTTATTAAACCTTCCATCTTTTAGAGTTAGATTTGAGATTTACACGCATTTCTCTCTCTGTTTATGGTTTAACTCTGTTTTTTATTGTTTTCAAACATATCAAAATAATGATGTAGCTTTGGTTACAACAGACAAACCCCTAAGATACATATATGATCGTCCTCCCTCCCATTTGCGTCACATCCGTAGACATATAAATGCATCATCTTGAGGCCGGTTCTGGCCGAGCATGGAGGTAGACTCATGGGGGGTGTTGCCTGGGGTGTCTGCAGTCCGCAATATATAATGCTAATGTGTGAATCAACAACAAACGAAAGAAACTCCCTGACCCCCTCCCCCTTCCCTAGCCCCTCTTCCCCCTCCCCGAACCGGTGTGCTGAAGAAGTGATTCTGAGGAACCTAATGTGGGAGTCTTGTATTAGTGAGCAGGTGAAGATGGCTCGTCGGTGTGTCCCCTTTCGGTGAGCCTTAGGATACGTAGGTATTTAGGGCATGTTAATTCAGTCATTTCAAGTTCTAACAGGGACAGCAGTGCGCGCCAGATGGTGCGGAAAGTATCTGTAGAGTTCGTCAGGGTGGCCTGGATCCGCTCCATACCTATAAGGTACCAAAGTTTATGTAGCCAACCTGTGTGTGTTGGTCGGGTCTGTGTCCCCCATAATGAGAGAATGTGTTGAGTAGCTGCCCCCATCGCCAGACCCATCTGTTTGCCCCTAATCGACTTCAGGGGGTAAGTGAGTGGATTGGGCAACCCCAGTAACGTGTATGCGGGGAATCGGGGAATTTCAGTCTCGAATTGCTTATCTATGTCATCTAAGATGGCACCCCAGTAGGCAGTCACTTCTTTACAGTCCCATAGTAGGTGCGTCAGTGTGCCCTCTTCGTCACAGCCCCTCCAACAAGTCGGGCTTCGATCAGGGTTCCCTTTGTGTAGTCTGGCCGGTGTTAGGTACCAGTAGGTAACCACTTTGACCGCCGCTTCTCTGCTAGCTGTATTGCGGGCTGTGTGGTTAGCCCGATAATATATCGCTTGCCACTCCTTCGCCGTTAATTCCCTGCCGAGTTCCCGCATCCATCGCCTCTGTCCCGCAGAGGGTAAGGAGGGAACTGGTGGACGCAACATGTTATATAAGTCAGAGATCATCTTTTTATCCGACTCTTTGGTTAATAACCATCTCTCATACGTGGTGAGCTTCCTGTGGACTAGCGGTCTCACCTCGGGATGGAGGAGCCAGTGGCGGATCTGAAAGTATTGGTAGCGTTGCGGGGCGGAAATTGTATAGAGTTGTTGTAATTCCGCCAACGGCAGAAACCCCTCCAGATCGAAGAGGTGTCCCGCCGACCTGCATTCCGTGGTTCGCCATTGCGGAAACGCTCGTTCTTCAAGCCCTGGTAAAAACTCCGGGTTATCGAATATGGGAGTCATTGGTGAGGGAAAGGATGTGAATCCGCGTTTGACCGCCACCGAGTCCCAGACTCTTAGCAGCGTATTGGTGACTGGGGAGCCCCTGAGATTTGGTGGTCTATCTGACCGTTTGAGGAAAGGCACCTTCCACAAGGAGAGTTTCGCCAGTGCTCGGTCCTGGAACAGCCATCTTTTTCGGACTCGGGTCTGCTCCACTCCACTAAGTGTCGAAGTTGCACCGCTCTGAAATATTCTAAGAAATTTGGGATACCCAATCCTCCCTCGTCTGGGGGTCGGTGTGAAAGATCCCTACGCATGCGCGGGCGGGCCCCAGCCCAGATGAATTGTTGCACCGCGTTCTGGAGTTTGTGTAGGGTCCCCGGTGGGGGCCAGGCCTGTATGGTCTGAAAGATATAGAGAGCTTTGGGCAAGATATTCATTTTGATAGCGGCTATGCGGCCTAGTAATGATAAAGAATGTTTTTGCCATTGTCTAAGATCTTTCTGAATTTGGGCGAGGAGTTTAGTATAGTTCTGTGTGACCGTGCGCGCCACAGAGGGAGCGAGTTCTATCCCCAGGTAGGTAATTGAGTCACGAGACTGCAACTCACCATATTGTGGGCGCTCTTCTTCCCGGTGTTCTGCTCCACTCCCTAGATGTAAAACCATGGATTTCTGTACGTTCATCTTGAAGCCGGACACTTGACCGAAGGCAGTCAGTTCTTGCAAGAAGGCTGGGACTGAGCGTTCAGGGGACTCCAAAGTTGCCAGGATATCATCGGCATATAGGCTCACGGTATGCTGTTCCCCCCGAAAGGGATACCTAAAATATCAGGGTTGTCTCGGATTCGTTGCGCTAGCGGTTCTACGTATAGGGCGAAAAGAAGGGGTGACAGAGGGCATCCCTGTCTCGTACCTCTCTGTATCTCGAAGGGTCGGGAGGTCACGCCATTTACCCTAATTACTGCCGCGGGCTTGTAGTAGCAACTCGCTACCCATGTTCGGAAGCGATCCCCCACGCCGAAATGAACTAAAGTTTTGTCTAGGAAGTCCCAACTGACTCTGTCGAACGCTTTTTCTGCGTCGACCGATAGCAGTAGGGCGTTCATGGTAGTGCGATGGGCCTTATCTATCAAATGCAGTATTCGTTTAGTGTTGTCACTGCTTTGACGATTGGAGATGAAACCCGACTGGTCCGGTTCAATGATTCCGGGCAGGCGCGGGCCTAATCGAGCTGCTAGGATCCCCGTGAACAACTTCAGATCGAGATTGAGGAGGGAAATTGGGCGGTAAGAACTACATTGGGTTGCGTCTTTCCCCGGTTTAGGGATGACTACGATGTCTGCCGTCAGCATGTCCCTAGGTATAGTCCCAGGTCCCTGGAAGGAATTAAAAAGCCGCGTGAGAATCGGAGCTAGAAGTGGGCAGAGGGCCTTATAAAATCCCGCCGAGAACCCGTCCGGGCCCGGCGACTTCAAGGGTTTAAGACGGGAAATGGCTCCAATCACCTCCGCTATCGTAATGGGCGCGTCTAGTGCTTCAGCTCCCGCGGCGTCCAGCGCCGACGTGGCTGCCCCCTGGAGGTATGTGGCCCCATCACCACCTGGCTGTGAGGTTTCCCCGTAGAGCGTGGAATAAAAGTCCCGAAGGACCGCAGCAACCTTGTCATCTCCCTCAACTGGTTCCCCATCATCATTCCGGAGCGTTCGTATTTTGGCCCGTTGGACTCGGGCCCTGAGCTTACTAGCTAAGAGTCGTCCCGTTTTGTCGCCCCCACATAGTATAAGTGCTTCAGTCGAAGGGCCGCGTATTCGGCTCTGTCAAGGTCTAATGATCCTAGCTGTGCTCGTGCTGCTTTTAGTTGACGCCATATCCGCGGCGCGCCTAGCCGCTGGTGTATGCGTTCCAGTTCTAACACTTTCTCCGTAAGGAGTTCCCGTTTTCTCTGCGTTCTTTGGTTTCGGCGGCAGAGATAGCGATTAGTTCGCCTCTCACCACGGCCTTCAACGCCCCCAGAGAGCTGAAAGAGGCGTGTCTGGGGAGTCATTTATCGCGAGGTAATTAGAGATGCATTGTTGTAGTTGTTGGGACACCCCTGCTCTGGAAAGCAAATTTTCTCGGAGTCTCCACCTCCCTGGAGGTCGCTTAACTGAGGGGATAGAGAGAATCATTACCACTGCGTCATGGTCCGAGAGTGCTGCTGGTGTGATATTTACTGTGTCCACCATTGTATGTACTTCTGTGGTCCCTATGAAGTGGTCTAGCCTAGCGTATGTGTGGTGTGCATGGGAGTAATAGGAAAATTGTGTGAGATGGGGGTGAGACACCCTCCAGAAGTCCAGGAGACCCCTATCCTTTAGCCAGTCCTTTCCTGCCTTAGAAATTGCCCCTGTTTGGCCATATCGTTGCCCCGATCTATCTTTCTCAGCGTCCATGACCAGATTCAGGTCCCCTCCTATGACCACTTTCCGTTCCTGCGAACATAAGACCTCGGATAGTGCCAGCTTCAAAAATTGTTCTTGTCCCGAGTTCGGGGCATAGACCGAGCCCACCACCAGAGGGGCACCCCCCACCCAAAGTGTGTAGGCTAGTAACCGGCCCTTCACCTCCGCCACTTTGGCCCCCATCGTTCCCGGGAATGATTTAGATATCAGAATGGCCACCCCCGCTTTCTTATCTGAAGTAGATGAGTAGAATTGGTGGGGAAAGGCTCGGGTTTTCATGCGGTGCCAATCCCTGGAGAGGAGATGTGTCTCCTGCAAGAGGCACACCGACGCCCCGAGTTCTCTAGATAGGATAGCACCGCTCTTCTTTTAATGGGATTGTTCAGTCCCCGCACATTAAGAGTTAGTATCTGCAAAGCGGACCTTGACATAGGGTAGTCATGTGGTCAACAGCTATGACTGGTGGAGACCACCTCTTGTGTCCTCCAAGCCCCTTCCTGTGTTCGCGATTCTCATATGTATCCCCCCGTAGGCAGCACACCGGTTCCCCCCGCCCCTTTCCCCAACTCCCTCGTCCCCCAACCCGGTAACGAATAAAAACTCTGCCGCCCCCTCCCCCACCCTGACCTCTTCTACCCTCCCTAACCCCAACTTGTAAACCCCAGAGTCCCCTCATTGTCCATTGCCCTTCGTACGAAACCCTGGGCATGTGGTAAGTAAAGAATCGGGGTAAGTGTGTGGACCAAGTGTCCCGGGCCCCCCGCCCCGAGCCCCCCCGGCTATTGCAATACCAATGCTAAGAAAAAAGGTCCCTCTGGTGCCGTCATGGTGGGGTCGTCGGCGCGGTTTCTTTCTGTACCGTTTCTAGCGCCAGCAGTCTCTCTTGCGCCATTGTGTCTGAGCTTGGACGTAGTTCTGTATTGGGGGAGCGTTTGCCTCCCACTGTCCGCCACTCATTCCTCGGCAAATTCTGCGTGCGACTGGGTGACTCTTCCGTGGTTCTTTGTTCCAAGCCCAGGATCTTACATGCTTCCTGGAAGGATCGGAGTTGGTGCAGTTTGCCGTTCATTTTAAAGATAAGGCGGAAAGGGTGTCCCCATGAGTATGCCACTCCTTGTGTTCTTAGGTGGGTAGTCACTTCCCTAAAGTCTCTCCTTTTTTGTAGCGTACTAGCGGCGAGGTCCTGGTATAGGGCAATGGAAAGTCCCTGATATTGTAGAGGTTGTTTCGACCGTGCCTCCCGCAGTATTCTTTCTTTGAGAGGAAAATCCGGTAGGAAGGCAAGGATGTCTGGCGGAGGAGCAGGGGCCCGTCTCGCCAGACCAACTCGGTGTGCTCTGTCTATGCGGATAGGAAAGTCTTGAGGCTCCCCTAGTATGTCTCTAAACAAGCCTTGGAGGTACTGGTTCACATCTGATCCTTCCATTTTCGAAGGGACTCCCCTGACGCGAATGTTGTTTCTTCGTGAGCGGTTTTCGAGATCTTCGGCGTGTGCCTGGAGATCCAGTTGTTGATCTCGCAGGCGGATCACCTCTTGTTGGAGTTGCTCAACTTCTTCCCCTTTGGTGATGTCATTTCCCTCTATTGCCGCTACTCTTTCACCTATTGCGTCAACATCTCGGCGAATCTCGCGGACCTCCCCCGCCACTTCACTCTTAAGGGTCTGGAAGTCGTCTCGAAGGACGTTGAAAAGCGACTCCAAGAAGGAGCGGGTGATGGGGACCTCCCCGTCTTCCGGGTCTGGTTGGGTTTTCTGGGGAGGAGATGTTCTGTTACCTTTGTCCGTAGGCAGGGGTCCTCTGGTTAGCATTTCCTTCAGAGTTCTCTCCCCTCTCTTCCTCACCGAGGACATTGTTGGGCCTGCCAACAGGTGGGGATCTCAAGTCGCCTCTGTCACTCGAGCCCCGTATGGGAGACGGGCAGGGGGGTCCCCCCGGCGACCGACGGCGTGCCGCCTCCCCCAGTAGGCACCTCTCGCTCCCGAGCCGTCCACGTGGCGGCTGTTGCCGGCTAAGTCCCCTCTCCTCCGCCAGCCGACTGATCTAGCCGAGTGTTGGCTCCTCTGTTCCCCTCTCCGCCTCTCCACCTTCCCCCGCGTCGCTCTATAGTCGGACACAGACTCAGACTCTCTCGACTATCCTAGTGACGGGAGTGCACACGAGGCCTCTCCTTTCTCCCCACAGGAGTCAGTCGCGTTCCAAATCTGCTCTACCTTCTGTCACACTCCGTCTATGTTGTGCCCCGGGGGCCACCGTCCTGGCCTGTTAGCGGTATTTCCCCCCTTCCACTCTGCGTAATTGTGGGGCCTGCTCACGGAGGGATTAGTTGTCTCTTTTAACCCGGTGTCGGGGGATCGTTTCTGATCTCTATACCCCCCTTCACCGCTTGCCTTCTTCGCGTAGTGGCCCCTCCGTAGTAGGGTGCTCTAGGCTTGTCTTGTCCCTGCCACCGCTCGCTGTGTGCGTTGTGGCCTCTCAGTTCTCAGGCCTCGGCGCTCTGTGTGCCGTCCGGGGGTCCCTGGATTCTCTCTCCCTAGCTCACTGGTGCAGGCCCCTACTATGCCTGCCTGGTCCTTTTGAGGTCCCTTTTGTGGACTTGCTCTCTTCCGGCGACAATAGGTGCGGGAGTCACGATCCCCCTCTTCGCAGGTCCCCCTGCTCGGGCCCACAGCGCCCGACCTGGTGCTCGACGGGCCTGTGCGCTCTCGTAGTCGTCTCCTCCCCCGCACTCCAGGCCCCTCGGGTGTTCCGAGCCTGTTGGAGCCCCGGGGCGCGGATCACCTCATTCCCTCCTCACCTCTTCCGTCGTCTCGTCAGCGTGGGCCCCTCTCGTAGCGGCGCTGCCCCCGTCCCGTTGCAGCGGTGACAGGCCGATGACAGGCCCCGCTCAGCTTGGGGAGTCCGATTCCTTTCACGGTCGTGGTGGGCCGCTGCCGGGCTCTCAGTCCGCCGGCGCTCCGCTCCCTGCGCCACCGCACCTCCGGGCACCCAGGGTTTGTTGTTGATCCCGATGGGACGTCTCTGTGGCTCCGCTGCTCTGGGTCTCTCCTGCCGCTGCCGGCGTCCCCGCACTACCGATCCTCCGGTCCGGGCGCCATTTTCTCGTGCCGAGTCCGCCCGCTCACCTCCGTCGTTTTTGCCCTCGGGTAGGCTCGAATCGCCTCCTGTTGCTTTGCGGAGACTGCCGCCGTATTCCCCCGCACTTTCTCACTGTGAGCCGCGCTTCACTCGGGCCAATTGCTAGTTTATAGCCGGGCGAGTAGGCCGGGAGCAGGGAGCCTCCGGGACAAGCGACCTCTCAGTCCGCCATCTTGGCCACGCCCCTTCTTCTCTCTCTGTTTAGAGACTCACCGGCTGGTGGAGCTCGTATAAACTTGATCCTACTCCTACCGGATGGAGGAGGCCCAGAAAAATAATTTACTTTGATCCATTGAATTCTCTGTTCCCTCAAGCATTGAGGGTAGTTCATATTGGTAAGTCTTAAATTATTTTTCCCTGATATAGAGTTAAGATAGTTTTTGCCATAATATTAATGGCGGGCTTCTGTTTGGTTATAGATTATCAACCATCCTTCCCACTGTGGAAATCTTTGCAAATCAATTGCTTGATTATGAATCTACTAATTTGATTCTACTTCCCCGTGGTAAGCCATGTTTTTACTTACCTTAATATAAATCTCAGTTTTTAAGCAGTTAGAACACCTCTGATTTTGTGAATTTAATTCCATAGGCTGTCCACTTCGTCTTTTTGTCCTGATGAAGGCCCGCATTGACGCAATACAATCTGCGCTCTTATGAAAGGGTCGAAACGTCGACGTTAATGATTATCCATGTCTAAACTGTCTCCTTGTCCTTTACTTTTAAAATAATATGTGGATCAGGATTTATGTGAATAATTGTATAAAAACGACAGGAAATTTATTTTGTTAAATCTATGTCACTTATGTTTGTTTTGTACATAGCTCCACTAATGTTATCACTTGTCACTTTTTTTTCACTTTATGTCGCAAAGGTCACTTCTATCCTCTCATAATACGCTTATGTGATCCTTGACAGCCAGATTTACTCTCATTCATAAAAAAGAAAAAGAAGTAAATGCTTTACTTTTCGATAAAATATTTGATCTTCTGTGTGTTCTTGCTGTTTGTTTTCAATAAGTCTTTATGAAAATTGGGCAACATCTTGATTATTCAGGTTGCTTTGTTATTAAATATAGACTAACTCGGTTATTGTACTACCCAACAGAATCACTTGTATGTTATAGCATAAATACCCATGTTCTGCGGGATACAGGGTCACCCCATTAACTTTAATGGCATGGAAGAAGAAAGCAGCCCCAGTGTTAGCGCAATGGCACTCTCGACTATGGAAAGTACTCACCATGGAGAGGCTAGCAGACATTTTTAGAGAAGAACACAAAAATTTCGTATATAAGTGGGGTCCATTAGTAGCGCATCTCACAAAGGGTCTTCCCGTGGCAGTGTGTCGTCCTACGATGAGAGCTATGGACCTCTTTCAGTTCTAATCTGGCTGGGGCCCCGCAACCAGGTCCCTTGGCCCGGTTAGAGCCGCTAAACCTAACACACCACTCAGTCAGACTACAGGATGTCGGTTTGCTTCCCATGATACAACATATATCCATATGAGAAAACATACGAATTGTGACACCACCTAAGTTGTATGGGGAGGGTAGGGAGGGAGGGGCAGTTGGGGGGGGGAAGTTTTATAATTTGTTAAATGTAATGTGCCTACATGGACAGGAAGTAATGTTTTTGATATTTTGTTTACAGTGGTTGTACCCACGCTTGAGGAATCTGAGTCACCACTAGAGATTTAGGGGATTGTGGGTACATGTGTATGATGCATTGCCTATATTCAATGCTGTACTAATTTTCAATAAAAAAAATTTTGACAAAAAAAAAAAACGGGCAAAATCCAATCTTGTGTCAGGAAGAAGTGGTTATACCCTACCTTCTTCAATTGACAAGGTCTGGTTTACAGTTTTCTTCTATTAAAGTGCATCTTGCGGCTATAGCAGATTATTGAAAATCTCCATTACAATCTTATTTCTTTAAAATACCTGTAATTAAAGACTTCTTAGAATGGCTTAAAAAAGTATTCCCTCCAATTGTCATCATCTCGTCCTAGGGAACATAACATTATTCTCTCCAAATTAATGAGTTCCCCATTTGAACCCATTCATAAAGCCTCTTTATAGCATCTGACATGGAAAGCAGATTTCCTATTAGTCATCACATCAGCATGCAGAGTGAGTGAAACACAGGCATTATGTGGTATACAATCATACACAGTTTTTCATATTAATAGAGTTGTGATGGGAACTCATCCCAGTTTTCTTCCTAAGGTAGTTCCAGACTTCCATATTATTGAAACCATCTAGGCTTTCTTCCCTAATCCATTGTAGAAGGCTGGCTTAGTATATGGTGCACACTTATTCAACTGAAGCACCTTGCACTAATCCAGACAACCATTATGGTGATTTTAGTTGTCTTGGACAACCATAGAAAGCTCTCTAAGTGGTAGCTGTGGAGAGCAGCCTTCAGGCTTATCCAGAAGGAGTGTTAAGCAGCTTGTTTTACCAGACCTAATCATGTAGTGTAGGTTAAACGAAAAAGAACCACACAGTGTATATATAAAAAATATGTCTGTTTATTACACAACACTCATTAACATATTGGTATATCTCTACCCGGAGATATAAACACAAATACACAAGAATACTTCAATTGTAACAGGTAAGTAAGCACAAAATACAGTGGCCTCCAAGGGGAGACTAAACCATATATTTAGAAAGTGGAATGCGAACTGCGACCGAAGTCGGGACTTGGACCAGGAGACTCAGAAGAGCTGGGGACACAAGGAACCACCCAAGGTAAGTTCCCCGGAACCCCACGGAGGCTGTGTGCAGAGTGGAAGCATAGCCACCCATATAATAGAAGTCAATGGGAAAGTCGCGGTTGCAGTTTTGAAGAAGAAGGACCCTTCCCAGTGGACCCTGAAGAAACCCTGTGGAAGACAGAAGGTTGGAGAGTCACCCCACCTGTGGATTCCCCTAGGAAACAGGATACCTACACCAGGGAAGCCGGGTGCATAGGTGCGAAGTGATGTCGGAAACCGCCATAGACACAATGGAGGACTTCAGTAAAGAAGCCGCTGGAGAACACTATGCAAGAGTCTGGTGGAATTCTAGGGTGGATTCTTGAAAAGGAGAACCTGTAAGCAGAGAGGACAGTGTCTATGCCACTTGGAGGTGACCAGGAGGCACGGAACAACAATGCCCACAGATGACAAACGGTTCAAAGGAGTTGACGGTGACCTGTTGCTACAGGTGTGAGTACCAGGTGATGCTGGGGAAATCCAGGAGCCATGCACGAGCTGTCCCATGTCGGAAGTCGAGAACCAGGGGGGTCGGTGGCTGGCTGGAGCACAAACAAGCCTTGGTAGCTGCAACAGGTGAGGAAATTGAAGAAGGAGCAATGTCGGGACCAGCAATGTCCAAGAGACTCACTAGAAGCAGGGGAGTCGGAGCAGGCCCCAATCAAGCAGAGGAGTCCACTTAAGCAGGATAAGACCCTCAGGAGGATCCACAGCCAAAGGCACAAGAGTCGCAAGAGGACCTCGAGGAGCTCACCAAGAAGTATGGGCCACGGTGCAGGGGATGCAGTGAAGATGCTGTACTTGGCAGGAAGAGATGCTGGAGGCTGGAGCTTCTTGTAGCCTGAATATCTCTGAAGTGCAGAGCCCAAGTTGACGCAGTTCACAGGGTCTCGGTCCCAGCGGTTCCGACGAGAGATACTGGCCTCAAACTTGCTGAGAGGACAGGTCAGGCCTTGAGGGAGTTGGAGAACCACCACCTGTGTTGCTGAGCCTTTCGGAGTCTGTGGGACACCTGGAGCAGCAGACCGGTCAACTTCGTTGCTGTGCCTGCAGATGCAGGGAAGTGACTCCTTCACTCCAAGGGAGATTACTTCGGGTGTCCTTGATGCCCACAGGTCTGCTGAAGATCCTGGAAGAAGCACAGACACAGACAACGAAGAAGACTTGCAGAACAGCAAGACCAGGAGCAGCCAGGATGAAGTCTTGGTTCCAATCGAAGTCCAGCGAAGTCCAAGTGTCCAGACAGTCGAAGAGTGGCATGGTTTCAGGCTTGAGTCTTGTCCCACGATGAATATGAAGAGCCACCCACAGGTAAGCAAGCCCTTAAGTACCCTAGGTAAAGGGTTAGAATGACTCAGGGGTTCCTCCCAGAGGAGGGGCTGGACAGAGGGGAGGATACATGTCCTTTGTCCAGTTTCACGCCGGAGCGGGAACCAAGGGCTCCCGGTACTGGTTCTAACTGGAGTATGCAAGGATGTCACCAAAGGTGCCCTTCAAAGTAGTTTGGTGGCGCTGGCAAGTGCCCCCGCCCCAGCCAAATACACTAAGTCCTGTTTGGGGAGGTGGTTACACCTCCCTGTGACAGGAAACCTATTGTTCTGCCTTCCCCTGCCTGAGCTTGGCTCAGAAGCAGAAGGGCAGAAGTGTGTCTGTGGTCTGCAGCAGCACTGACTTGCTGTCATACCCTGAAAGGCTGTAACCGGGAGTACAGGGGGGTAGCCCAAGGGAGCCCCCAGTTAATAAAATCATACTTCCAATACTGGAATCAGTTTTGGGGTATGATTCCAACATGTTTGATACCAAACATGACCGGGTTCGGTGCAGCCACTATATAGTTAGACATCTCGTAACGGCTGATGTCCACTATATGTATTAAAATGGCTGACCGAACTTACAATGCCTGGGGAATTGACTCCAGGGTTTGTAGGGGTGTCCTGCTCATGCAGGGGCACCCTCTCACTTATAACAAAGCACCTTGCCTTCAGGACTGAAAGACCTGCTAGAGGGGCAAATTATAGGTTTTAAGTGTAGTGACCTCAGATATAAGGGAACTTATATCTGTCGTGAGAGGTGCAAGCACCAACTCACACAGGCTGCAGTGGCAGGCCTGTAGTCACAGTTTGAGTGGTCTTTCATCGGTGGCACCATACATGCTGCAGCCCATGGGAGACCACTGGTGTACCTATGCCCTCCGTAACATAGTACCATATACTAGGGAATTACAAGTGTACACCTGCAGCCAATTGTGGAGGTACGGAAGTACTTACCAAGTCAAATTTAGGGAGGAAGCACAGTGACTGGGGTCCTGATTAGCAGGATCCCAGTCAGACTAGTCAAAAAATCAGACTGACCCCAGCAAAATGTGGGGGTAACCACGAAAGTAGATCCTACTTTCCTACACAACAACCCCACTCAAACGAAAGGAGATGAGACTAACCTTGCCCAGTTGAGTCTTCATTTCGTAAGTGGAAATATCTGGAGAGTACATCTGAGTTGGCATGGTTACTCCCAGGTTTATGTCCCGCAGAAAAGTCCATTCCCTGTAGGGAAATGGACCACCTCAAAAGTTTGGGATTTTTACCCTTCATTTGTTTTAGCCATAAGAGGTGCTTATTGTCTGTCTGAACAATGAAGTGAGTACCAAACAGGTATGGCCTCAACTTCTTCAAGGCTCAGACCACAGCAAAGGCCTCTTGTAGGAAGCTGGCTCTGTATATACTCTACCAAAGTAAGGTATGGTGTGCACAGAGTCCAGGGTATAGCAGAGGCTAAATTAGATATAATTACTAACAGCTCTCTTTGTGGTAGTGTGGTCGAGCAGTTAGGCTTATCAGGAGGGTGTGTTAAGCATTTATTGTATTCACTCAATAAAGGACTGATTATTCACAGAGACAGAATCTAGACCAATTAGGTAAGTATAAAAAGTTATACTTATGTTTTATTTCTAGAAGCAAGCAGATCTTGGCACAGGTAGGTAAAATGTACTTGCAATTGTAAAACTTTACAAGCAAATGCAGATGGGAATGGATTTGCAATAGTTACAGGTTTGTGTTTGCTTTATAAACAGTTTAAATTACATAGAAATTACTTTTGATTACTTTTGCGTTACTTTTGGATTACATCAACTAATCAGGGTGATATACTTAAATGTCACACCATGGATCCTACAGTGCAAAGGTGAGTAAGACTTTTCAGGTTTAGAACACAGTTACTTTCCTTTCATACAAAACACAGGTCAACACAGACATTTTTAGGAACAGAAGTTCATAACATTGGTTCCTATGGGAAAAAGAGTGTTAACGGTTTGCAGGTAAGTATACGACCTGTAAGTACGACCTTTGGGCGTTAGGACCAGGGTTCCCCCAGGTCCAATTAGGCAGTTAGGACCAGGGTTCCCCCAGGTCCAATTAGGCACTTAAATTGCACCACCAGCGGCACTGGGGCAGCCGGGTGCAGAGTGCAGGGGCCCAATGTTAGCAAATGGGGCTAAGGGGGCCTTCGGTCAGGGGTTGCTTATGAGCAGGCCACTCGGTTGTGGGAGCAAAGCTCCTGGGGTTAGGGTCAGCACTGCAGGGTCCAACAATCAGCACAGGAGCTGCACCACCAGCGGCACAGAGGCAGCCGGATTCAGAGTGCCAAGAAAACGTCGGGAGCCCTGTGGTTTGCAAAGGAGATCTCTGGTTCGAAGAAAAGGCTGCAGGCTCCGACAGGGAGGCTTCCTGGAGGCAACCACCATCTGAAGAGGTAAGTTGGGTTCTTGGGGGATGCCTCAAAACCATCGGTTGGGCCACCCAAGGATGTGGGTCATCGGATGCAGGTGAGTCTTTTGACGTCGGGTCTTCTTACCAGTTCCGCTTGCAGTCAGGGGTCCCTTCAGGTTGAGGCTGCAGGCGTTGGCTTGAAGCTTGAGGTATGTCGGGGATCACCAGATCCCAAGTCAGGATCGCTGGGGAGACCTCCTCGTGGTGTTGGGCCACTCGAACTCAGGCCGTGGGGATCGGGTGCAGAGTGGTGCAGAGCCGCCTGGATTTGAGTTCTGTGTTGGAGTCTTTGGGGAGCATATCCGGTGCTCACGGGGGGCAGAGTCTTTGACATGAGTGCAGGGCAGGTCCACCTTGCTCTGGGGGACTGCTGGCTGCTGGTTTCCGCTGTAGACAGGTCTGAGTCGGGACAGGCCTGTAGGGCAGGGGCCAAAGTAGTTGGTGTCCTCTTTTTCCTGGGTCAGCACGGCTCTTTGGACCTTCTTCTTTCTTTCTCTAATCTGAGGAGACAAGGTTCAGGGTCAGCCCTAAATACTAAATTAAGGGGGTTTACAGGGGTGTGCAGGTTGGGACCAATGGGTCCCTTCCTTGGGGTGAGTAAACCCCCTATTGTGCCATGCTCCAGTGGGAGGGAGTCATGAGCCTCTCCCTAATTGGCTGGGTCCCATCATCTTCAAGATGGAGGTTACTAAGATGTGTGCTTCACCTCGTCTCCCCCACCTGAGGGGTAGGGTTGGCAAAGGTGGGCACCCCTCTTCTCCTAACTCAGTTTTCCCACAGATTCTCCCACCCAAAGTGGAGGTCAGAACGGGTGGGAGCCAGTTGCTGGGGGCAGCAAAAGGCAGAGAAAGCTTACAAAGGTGGAAGGCCTTTGAAGATTCCCCTTCATGGACCCAGCCCATTCTGGGGGAGGAGTCATGACACCTCTGCCAGGATGGGCTTTGTTCCTGGATCCAGAGAGCGGAGGCTATCTACCCAGGGGTGCAGAAACCTGTCTGGTGGTGGCCATTCAGAAACCACACCAGGGTTGGCAGTTTTTCAAGGGGCATCCCTAGGATGCCCTCTGTGTGTATTTGATATTAAATTCCACACTGGCATCAATGTGGGTTTGATGTGCTGAGAAGTTTGCTACCAAACTTCCCAGTTTTCAGTAAAGCCATTATGGAGCTGTGGAATTCACAATGACCAACTCTAAGACCATATACTCTTTATGGCTTTACTACACTTACAATGTTTAAGAATGGACCTAGACACTGTAGGGTACAGTGCTCATGCAACTGTATTCACCTGTGGTCTGGTGCACCCTGCTAAAGGGGTGACTTACCTAGGCCGCAGGCAGTGAGTTGCAGGCATGGCACACAGAAATGTATGCCATGCCGACTCTTCACTTTTTTCTGCAGCAAAACACGCAGCCTGCAAAAGCAGTGTGTGGGTTTTAAGGTGCAGAGTCTCTAAGGGTGGCACAAGAGGTTCTGCTGCCCTTAGAGACCTTCCGTGGTCACAGTGCCCTTGGTATCCATGGTACCGTTTACAAGGGGCTAACCTGTGGCCAGAGATGTGCCAATTGTGGATTCAAAGGTACAGTTTTGGGAAAGAACACAGGCCCTGGGAACCTGATTGGCAGGGACCCAGGGCACATCAAGTCAAATTGCATCAGAAATCTGGCAAAAAGTTGGTGTGTTCCTGCAACAGAAACCCACTTTCCTACACAAGCCCCCCCAGCCCAAAGGCCAGAAGTTTCAGCCAAACATGAGAGAGTCTTCCTAGTCTTTCAGGCGAGGAAGAGTAGAGGAAGTAGTTTGAAAGTTGCTGGGCCTACTCTGCCTTACATCCTTCTGTCCAGGGCAGTCACTTTGGGGAGCTGTCCCACCTCAACAGTTTCATGACCTAATTCCCAATGCTCCTCTCCTAGCTCTTTATTGTTTTTACCCCATCTTTTAAGTTTCGGTTCAGAGGTGTCTACCTCTGCAAATTCTAACTTAGCTAGTGCAAAACCCAGCTTACCCACAGAGGTTACCCACAGCTTGAGTAACCCCACCATGACCAACAGGGTCAGGGGCTCTAACTTGCTATTTGGCATGGGGCTAGACCACCATGCCAAGCATAGTGCTGCCATGAAGTATGACGCCCAGCAGAGGCCACTAACAGCTGTCAGTACCCGGAACCACACCTTTTGCTCTTCACTGGGAGGTGAAGGGGCTAACTTACAGGCTTCTTTGGGTTCTGGTCGCCTGTCTGCTGTTTTAGGGTGGGGGCCCACTACACTTTGTAGTGACAACCCTTCTTCCACCCTCTGTTCTGTCAGCTGAGGAGCCACCAACTCAGGCTGGACAGTTGCCTGACTAATCAGGTCTTTTTGTGGGCTAGGGAGGACTTCACCAGTGCCAACTTAGGAGTTCTCCCTTATTGAGATAGAATCTTCCTGGCCCACTGGAAGTGTGGCTAACAGCTGTCTACCTTTCCAACACATTCTCTTCTTTGTCTTTTGGGGCTTATCTGTACCAACTGCAGGTTCAGCCCCCTCCATCCCCCAGATTCCTTGGGCAAGGACTGGCACTGGACCAGTACCTCACTTTCGACTCAGACCAACCTCTGGGTGGTAATTTCCGAGGAGACAGTCAAGGGGGAGGTCTTTATTGACTACCACCTTTCTCCAGCTAAGGGACCCAGCTATTTCTAGGGGCACTACAGCCACAGGCGTAACATTGACCTCCCCTCGGACAGCCCTTACTCTTTTTGTCTCCCCTGGGACATACTGGTTTGAGAATACCAACCTGTCATGCACCACAGTGTGGCTGGCACAAGTATCTCTCATGGCAGTGGTTGGGATTCTATTCACCAGTAGGTGGTGGAAATGTATACTCCGCTCTGGAATTTCCAACTCACCATTTGGGCCCATTTTCCAGTTGACAGCAAGGTGGACTTCCTCATCTGAGGGACTACCCTCATAGGCTACACTGGCAACCCCTGGAGCTACACTAGGGGCCTTGTTTTTAGGACAGCTAGGGTCCTTGGTGTGGTGTCCTGTCTTTTGACAGTTGTGACCCCATGCCTTGTTGGGATCCCAACTCTGACCTTGGTAAACAGTTTTAGGTTATGAGGTGGCTTTGGGCCCACGCTCCTGGACAGGTTTCTGGGGGGCTACCTGGGACTCCTTATTTTATCTTTAGCTCACCCTCTTTCCCCTGGGGAGGTTTTGTAACCCCTTTCTTTTGGTCACCCCCAGTGGACGTTCTAGTCACCCTTGTCTTAACCCAGTGGTGCGCCTTCTTTCCCAATTCTTGGGGAGAAATTGGACCTAGGTCTACCAGATACTGATTCAACTTTTCATTAATGCAGTTACTTAATATGTGTTCCTTCATAAACAAATTATAAAGTCCATCATAAGCCTGCCCTTCACTTCCAGTCAACCAGCCACCTAGTGTATTTACTGAGTAGTCTACAAATTCCACCCAGGACTGACTCTGTGATTTCTGAGCCCCCTGAATTCTAATCTGTACTCCTCAGAAGTGATCCCAAATCCCTCAATTAGGGTACCTTAATGAGTTCATAAGAATCAGCCTCTGCCCGAGTAAGGTTCAGGAGTCTGTCCTTGCACTTACCAGTGAACAGTTCCCACAGGAGTGCCCCCCTGTGAGTCTTTCTCACTTTCCTGACTACACAAGCCCTCTCAAAGGCTGTGAACCATTTGGTGATATCATCACCATCCTCACATCTAGGGACAATCCCTTTGGGGATTTTAGGATCATACTACCCTTCATTCTCTCTGTTGTTTAAATTGCTGCCACCATTTATGGGTCCTAGGCCCATCTCTGCTCTTTCTTTCCGTAGGGCTAGGAGCCTAGTCTCAAGCTCTGGTCTTTTGGCCAACCTTGCTAAAAGGCTGTCCTCTTCAGTGAAATTGTCTTCACTGTCTTGTACAGAGTCTGCCCTACCTCTGTAGGCTCTAGACCAGGGCTTTAAGTTGGCCGGGTCCTGCCGGTGCTGAGCATCGGCAGTTTTTAAAACGGGGCCTCGAAACGGGTCCCTATCGGGTTCTGTTTTGTGCCCTGGCACAGGCGGTCCGTTTTTTTCTCGACTGCAGTGACAGCAGGCACATCGATGTGCGAGTGCTCACACTGCTCACTTTCACTAGTGGAGAAGTTACGGCATGACATCATGCCAGGTGAGCATTGTAGGGGAAGGGAAATCCTTTAGAGAGTCATTTTCTCTCTGGATTTCCCTTCTCTTTGCAGGAGCTGCAGCATCGCCGTGGTGTCACCAGGGCTTTAAGTGGAAGCTGTTTCAATATTATATACAACCAGCCATAGTTGCTGCTTATTTATCTTATGCAACTAACAACCATCGACAAAGCCAATAGTCCTGACTTGTTGCAGGTATGATGTTACTTGTTGTATCATATATCTGGATGCAATGACAGAAACAGTGAGTGGCAAACTATGCTAAGCACAGATTTTACCCTGCGTGTTTTAAGCCACGTCCTTAATAACATAGGCCACACCCCTTTGAGAGAGACCCCCCCACAATTTTCATCCCACTTAAAGCCCTGCTCTAGACCCTCTACTCCCTGGCCTGGAGGGGTAGGGCACAAAGTCCCCATCCTCCCTAAGTAGTTGAGGTGGTGAATTTAAGACCTCATCATCCTCACTACTTTCCCCATCTACCTGGAGATCTTTTCCTTCAGTAGTGGGGTGGTCCCTTGTATGGCCTGCTAAAAACTACAGGAGATGTGCTCTGGTAGGGTTAGACCCAGTTCTTATTTTTTTTAGCTTTACAGAGAAGCCTTAACTCTCTAACCTCTAGGCTGGAGTAAGGTGTGAGGTCGAGCTCCTCAGCCATCTTCTCTGGGTTGCTCATTATTTTACTAAAGTGGGGTTCTTTTTAGAAGACCTACACAAACGGTTCTAACTACTTCCCCACAGCTTCAGTGAGTTTTAAAGTTTTCTAAAAAATACTACAGGGAATTAATCCAAGGCCCTATCAAGACTTTTTAGAAATTTGAAAAATAGTCAGTTCAAAAAACATGTTGTACTAAACTTCCCAGTTTTTTGTTAAGCCATTATGGAGCTGTTGAGTTTGTAATGACCAACTCCCAGACCATATACTCTTTATGGCTTTACTGCTTTTACAATGTCTAAGAATGGGCCTAGACACTGTAGGGGTACAGTGCTCATGCAACTGTACCCTCATCTGTGGTCTAGTGCACCCTGCTAGAGGGGTGACTTACCTAGGCCACAGGAAGTGGGTTGCAGGTATGGCACACAAGGATGTGTGCCATGTCGACTTCACTTTTTTCTCTACTGGAGTGTGGCATAATAGGGGGTGTACCCACCCCAAGGAAGGGACCCATTGCTCCTGACCTGCACGCCCCTTTAGCGCCCTAGTATTTAGGGGCGACCCTAAACCTTGCCTCCTCAGATTCAAGGAAGAAAGAAGAAGGACCGAAGATCCGTGCTTACCCAGGAAGAAGAAGAGGACACCAACTGCTTTATCCCCAGCCCTACAGGCCTGTCCCATCTACGGTCTGCCTACAGCAAGAACCCCGGCGAGTCCAGCAGCCAGCAACCCCCAGAGCGCGGAGGACCTGCCCTGCAACCATCTTACAGGCTCTGTCTCCCGTGAGCACCGGATTTGCTCAAGCAAAGGCTCACCCACAGAATTTGGATTCCGGCGATTCTGCACCACTCTGCTCCCGACGCCCACGGCCCGAGTCCGAGTGGCCCAACACCACAAGGAGGTCTCCCCAGCGATCCTGACCTGGGATGTGGTGACCCCTGACCTCCCACAAGCTTCAAGACAACACCTGCAGCCTCAACCTGAAGGGTCCGCCCGATCGCAACCGAAGGCAGTAAGAAGACCCCGACCGTGACCGAAGCAGTCTGAAGAGCTGGACCTCGTCTTAGGCGGTTGGAAGAATCCAATGCCAAAAGACACCCCCGGCTTTGGGTGACCCCACGATCGGTATCCAGGTATCCCCCAAGATCCTAGCTTACCTCTCCTGCCGGTGGTCGCCTTCAGGAAGTCTCTCTGCCTGAGCTTGCAGCCTCTTTTTCGAACCATAGATATTGGTATCCACTGGGTCCCCGACGTCGCCTTGGTATTCTACACCCGGCCGCCCCTGTGCCGCTGGTGGTGCAGCTCCTGTGCTGATTGTTGGCACCTCCAGTGCTGATCTTAACCCCAGGAGCTTGGCTCCCAAACCTTAGTGGCCTGCTCATAAGCAGTCCCTAACCTAAGGCCCCCTTAGCCTCATTGGCTAACATTGGGCCCCTGCACTCTGCACCAGGGCGCCCCAGTGCCGCTGGTTGTTCGATATGAGTGCCCATCTACACCTTGGGGAACCTTGGTCCTAACCTCCATAACTCCCACTCGTAAGTCGTGTACTTACCTGAGAAACCGCTAACACGTTTTCTGACATAGGAACCCATGTTATGAAATTTTGGGCCTAAAATGTTCTAAGTGTGGAACTGATGTGTGTATGGAGAAAAGATAACTAAACTGCAAAGTCTAAAAAGTCTTACTTACCGGGTATTGCGAGATCCTTAGGTGTGGTATCTAGGTATACCACCCCCAGCACTCAATTTAATCAGAAAGTAATCCAGAAGTATCCTAAAAGTAATTACTGTGTAATTCAAACTGCTTTTTAAAGACATACCAACCTGTAACAATTGCAAATCCATTCCAAAGTGCATTTCTGTGTAAAGGTTTACTATTACAAGTACATTTTACAGACCTGTACAAAGCCTGCTTGGTTCTAGAAATAAAATACACATATACCTTTTTTTATACTTAACCAATTGGTGTGGATTCTGTCTCTGAGTGTGAGTAATCAGTCTTTGGGTGAGTGAATACAATAAATGCTAAACACACCCTCTGGATAAGCCTAACTGTTCACCTACACTACCACAAAGAGAGCTGTTAGTACTTACCTAATTTAGCCTCTGCTATACCTCTGGGGACTTCCTGGACTCTGTGCACACTATACCTTACTTTGGTATAGTATATACAGAGCCAGCTTCCTACAGCCAGTAACCAGCTGTCAGGTTAAATGTACTGAGATACTTGCCTGAGGCCAAAGTATCGATCAGTTCATCTGCCTTGGGAATTCGATGGGCATTAGTTCTAGTGACTGCATTGAGACCTCTGTAGTCTACACAAAACCTCATCTCTCCCTTACCATCTTGGGTGTGAGGTTTTGGCACAAGGACTACAGGACCACCCAAGGGCTATACGAAGGTTCAATGACCCCCAACTTCAGCATCATCTGGACCTCAGTCCCGATGCAGTCTCTGACATGGTCAGGCTGTCTGTAGATTTTACTCTTCACAAGCAGACTGTCACCTGTGTCCCCTTCATGGGTACACCAGGTGGTTTGACTGTGAGTCAGAGAGAACAAGTTTGGGAACTGATTGAGGACCTGCCTACAATCAGCTTGCTGCTGGTCAAAGAGGCTGCCTGCCAAGGCTGCTCCATCAACAGGGTCCTGAGAGAGGAGATCAGGGAGAGGGTCAATCTCTTCCTCCTGTCACTCATCAGTTGCTATGAGCAAGCTCATGTCAGCCCTGTCAATAAAAGGCATTAGGCAGTTCACATGAATAACTCTGTGAGTACTTCTGGGAGTGCCTATGTCAACCAAGTAGGTGACCTCACCTTTCTTTGCAAGGATAGTGTGGGTGCCACTCCACTTGTCTTGGAGAGCTGCTGGGGCCACAGGTTCAAAACCCACACGTTCTATCCTGGCTGGTAAACAGTCTGCACAGCCTTTTGGTCATACCAAACTTTCTGAAGCTACTGGCTGGCCTCAAGGTTTTTGCTGGCCTTCTTCATGTACTCAGTCATACGTGAACCGGAGCGGAATTTCACGAAGTTGAACAACTCCGCTTCCCACTTAATAAAACAGAGACCTCATATACTTTTGGTAAAATAAAAGTATCTCTGTCTTTACATGCTAAAATGCATATAGTCATTTCACAAAAGTGAAAATGAAAATTTAGCAAGCAGTGAGAGAGGTGATGATTTTGAGATCCTCCCTAACCTAGGGAGAAAACCAAGCAGATGCCTTGAAAACAAAGAGCACATCTTGCTGAACGATTCGGTGGTGGTCCCATCCTCTTAGGACCACCCCAAGCACAGTTATGGGCAAAAATACAATCCCAACCAAAGGCCCTGCAAAGCATTATGGGACGAGATTAGCAGTGGGCAGTGGATATTATAGTATCCAATATCAAAATAATTCTACAAAGAACTGCAGTTCAACTGGTCGTTACTAGGTGTCCCTCACGAGTCAAATGCAAAAGCATTGAAATTATTACATCAAGCTGCAGTTCCACAAGTCGTTACTAGATGTCCCTCACGAGTCAAATGCAAAAGCATTGAAACCCTTTCATGAAGCTGCAGTTCAGCTCTTTGTAGAATTTATAGTATTAGCTCTCAGCTCAGGGTTTCAATGCTTTTGCATTTGACTTGTGAGGGACACCTAGTAACGACTAGTGGAACTGCAGCTTCAAGAAAGGGTTTCAATGCTTTTGCATTTGACTCGTGAGGGACATCTAGTAACGACTAGTGGAACTGCAGCTTGATGTAATAATTTCAATGCTTTTGCATTTGACTCGTGAGGGACACCTAGTAACGACGAGTTGAACTGCAGCTCTTTGTAGAATTATTTTGATATTGGATACTATAATATTCACTGCCCACTGCTAATCTCATCCCATAATGCTTTGCAGAGCCTTTGGTTGGGATTGTATTTTTGCCCATAACTGTGCTTGGGGTGGTCCTAACAGACCACCACTGAATCGTTCAGCATGATGTGCTCTTTGTGTTCAAGGCATCTGCTTGGTCCTCCCCCTAGGTTAGGGGGGCTCCCAAAATCATCACCTCTCTCATTGGCTGATATTTTTGTGAATTGGTTATATGCTTTTTAGCATGTAAAGTTGCTTTATCAAAGCATTTGTGGGTGCAGTTTAGTAGCTGATTCCACTACGTTCATTGCCCACTCCTATTTCAGAGGTTGCACCCATCCCTCCTAAACCAAACTCAATGGACCACTAACTGGATGTCCAAACAGAGGTTCAAATGGGCTGCAGCCCACCCCCTTCTGAGGAACCAATCTGTAGGCAAAGAGAAGACAGGGTAGTAAGACATCCCATTTTCGCCTGAGCTTTTCTGGGAGCCCCATGATCATACCCTTTAGGGTCTTGTTGAACCTTTCAACAAGCCCATTGCACTGTAGATGATAGGGTGACATAAACTTGTAGTTTACACCACACTCTTTCCACATTGCAGTTATGTAGCTAAACAGAAAGTTTGTACCTCTGTCTGACAAGACCTCCTTAGAAAACCCCACTCTGGAAAAGACTCCCAGAACGGCCCTAGCCATCACAGGAGCTGTAGTGGCCATAGCTGTACTGGATACCTAGAAGCATGGTCCACCACCACTAGGATGTAACTGTGTCCAGATGCTGTTGGAGTGTTTAAGGGACCAACAATGTCTATCCCTACCCTCTCAAAGGCAACCCCAACCGCTGGAAGTAGAATTAAGGGGGCCTTTGCAGTGCACCTGACTTACCACTGGCTTGGCAAGTGACACATTAGCCAAGCCAAAACTCCTTGGTGTCTTCAGACATGTGAGGCCAGTGAAAGTGAGGGACAAGCCTGTCCCCAGTCTTGCTTTGCCCAAAATGTCCTGCAAGGGGAATGTCATGTGCCAGGGAGAGAAGAAAACCCTAGAACTTCTGAGGTATAACCAACATCCTGGTGTCACCAGGCTTGGGGTCTCTACACTCGAAAACTGGAGCCCATCTTCCCAATAGATCCTATGGGACCTATTGGCATTCCCTGCCTCCTCAGCAGCAGCTTGCTGTCTTAGCTGTTCAAGAGAGGGGCAGGATTTCTGCTCCAGACTCAAGTCTGCCCTAGAAGGGCCCCCTGCCCCCAAGAACTCTGCTGTGTCGGGCTCAAGTTTCTCTGGGAGAATTCTTCACAGGGGCTGAGATCATCTCCCTCAGGAGACTGGTCTTCACTGGGAGTATGGAAAGAGTATAATTCCTTACCCTTTGTGCTCATTTCCTTAGGAGTTAGCTGGCCCATTCTTGCGGGATTCAGAGCTCCCTCAGTGCCTAACTGTTTGGCTTGGGCCCTAGTAACAGCAAATGCACTGGCAGAGATTCCCATCATCTCTGCATGCATCCTGAACTCCACTTAAGACCACGCAGAAGTTTCTAAATCATTGCTCAATAGACAGTCCACTGGTTGGTCTGGGGAAAACACAACTCTTTTAGGGCCAGTTACCCCTCACCAGCTGAGATGTACAACTGCCAAGGAATGATCAGTCCTGACATTGCTTGCATTGATCACTTACTAAAGTTGACCAAATATAATCTGATCAGGAAACACAAGGCTTTCTGTCCCCATAGTGACACTGGCCCCTGTGTCCTTGTATGCCACAGCTTCCAGACCATTAATCAGAGGTTGTTACCTGTACTTGCCCAAGTTAGTGGGACTTACAAGTAAAGTGGCAAGTTCCATGCCACTGTCACAGACAAGGACAGCCTGAGTGGGTGTTCTGACTAGGTCTGAACCCACTTCAGAACCCAAGGTTAACCCAACTAATACCTAGGGAGCACTACTACTACTTGTACTGGTGCTAGGGGCGCTAGTTGCCTTAGGGGCGGTAGTAGTAGGTTATTTGGTGTTAGCTTTAGAGCAATTGGCATCACTTGCTCTGTGGCTTACTCCTTACACAGGTAACACCAAGGTCTCTTGCCAGAGGAAAAGGAGTTTTGGGACCCACACTTAGAAGAAGATTTTTGGGGACCTTGTGAAGACTCCTTTTTAGGTCGAGCGTACGACCTCTTGTATACTTTAGTATACATATATCTCTGTGGGCCAAATGCCATTCCATGCTTCTCATTTGTTTGTTTCAATGTCCTCTAAAAATCCTTGCTTACTAGTGGCCAGTCCTGCCTCTTTGCCCCTCCTTTTTCCTCCAAGGAGCAGGGACTTAGTACAATATCATTACGCTTTGTTCTGTTGATCTGCTCGTGGAGGGACTATTTTATTATGTTATCAACCTTGTGTTACACTGTGGCTGCTCAGACCTGTAGCTGCTTACATTTTATTGCAGCATTAACCTTCTCAGTTCCTTCCATGTGGCTGGCATTCTTTTGTATTCTTCCTGAAGACAGCTCCCAAGCTGGTTTGGAATGCAAGCAATGAATTATTGTGGTTTTAAGTCTAAGTCTGCCTCCTTTAATTTCCTCCAGAAACAGGCACAAAAACACTGCAACAGCATGTTATCTAGCGACTGCAGCTCTAAATCATGTAAAAAGTTAAACCATTACTTAAAAACAGCTATTCTTTCAGTTCCATTAAATCAATGCTTCAAATGATACTTTAATATGCATGCTGCTTGTGTTCTTTCCTCCCCTCCAGGACCTATGCTTGGCCTCTGTCTGAGGGGTTGGAAGTCTCTGCTCTTGGTTTAGCGCTGAGGCCAAAATGTTTCTTTCTGGAAGAATGTCCCCTGTAAATGTGCATTTGAATGTAGTACATTAAATAAATGCAGAACAAGAACTCAGGGCCGGCACAAGGGCGGTGCGACCCCACTGGATACTGACTTCGAAGCAGAGGTCCCTGTTTCCGAGTTTATTTTGCTTTTAAAGGCACTGGCTGACACATTCCTGGCCTCAAGCAATTCCAGACAATAAAAATGTCAAGATAACTCCAGTGATTAATGTTCTTGCTGGAGAGATGGAGTTGTCTAGTAGAAAAAGTTTTGACTCATTGCAAGGTAGCAGGGTGTTAATATACCGGCTGCAAAGAAAGTGTACCATGCAGAACACAAAGTGCATAAAATAGGTCCGTGGGTTACTGCTTTTCTGTTACTTGCAGCTTATAAATTGAAATCCTAACATAGAACAGTGAATTTATAACTGTCATCAAAGAACTGAATGCACTACAAAGTATAGATTTGAGCAGATATTAATGTTGCAAAAGGGTTTATCTGGGTAGAAATCGGTTCTTTTTATTTAAGAGAACCCCCAACTATGGTATTCTGTTTTCAATTCTGAGTTTGGGCTTCTGGGGCCCAAGCACTCTTTAACAATGCTGCCTATCATTATGCATGACTTGTGACTCCTACACCCTGTATTTATCTGTCTTATGTAACATTTCCTTTACGCTAATTTATACACGTATGATTGATTGTCTCTGTGTAATTGTGTGCGATGCAAAGTGCTTTGACACTGTACACTGGTATGAGTGGCGCTTTATAACTAATTAAATCCATCTGAACGTTAGTGGTTATGGAGCCTTAAGGAACACTGTTAAAGGGTGGTGTTGATGAAGGAATCCGCAACACTCAGCCTTACCTCAACATCACCTCAGCATCAGCGCAGCACCACCTCCTCATCAGTGCACCACCACCAGTGCAGCACCAAATCAGCATCAGCGCAGTACCAGCTCAGCACCAGTGCAGCACCACCTTAACATCAGCACTGCACCATCTTAGCTTTAGCACAGCACTATCTCAGCATCAGTGCACCACCACCAACGCAGCCCCACCTCAGCAGCAACTCAGCACCAACACAGCACCACTTCAGCATCAGCGCACCACCACCTCAGCACAGCACCAACTCAATATCACTCAGCACCAGCTCAGCACCACCTCAGAACCAATGCACCACCTCAGCATCACACAGCATCACTCAGCACCACCTCATCAGCACAGCACCCCCTCCTCATCAGTGAGCCACCACCAGTGCAACACCAACTCAGCATCAGTGCAGCACCACCTCAGCATCAGTGCAGCACCAGCGCAGCACCATCTTCGCATTAGCACAGCACCACCTGAACACCACCACCTCAACATTAGCACAGCCCCATCTCAGCATCAGCACAGCACTACCTCATCAGTGCTACACCACCTGAGCACCAGTGCAGCAGCATCACCTCAGCATGACTCAGGTCCACCTCAGCATGGCTCAGCACCAGCGCAGCACCACCTCCGCATCAGTGCACCACCACTAGCACATCACCACCTCAGCACCAAAGCAGCCCCACCTCAGCACCATTACTGCACCACTTCAACATCAGCGCAGCATCACCTCAGCACATCACCAACTCAATATCACTCAGCACCAACTGAGCACCAGTGCAGCACCACCACCTTAGCATGAACCAGCACCTCAGCATCACTCAGCACCACCTCATCATCACCTCATCATCACCTCCTCATCAGTTCACCACTAACTCAGCATCAGCGCAACACCAATACAGCGCAACATAAACATCAGCACAGTACCATTTCCGTATCAGTGCACCACCACAACACCACCTCAGCAGAGCATCACCTCAACACAGCACAAACTCAGCATCACTTCAGCACCAGCGCAGCACCACCACCTCTGCATAACTCAGCTCCATAGCATCACTCAGCACCACCTCTGCATCACTCAGCACCACCTCTGCATCACTCAGCACCCCCTCGGCATCACTCAGCACCACCTCAGTTCCATGCCACACAATTCAGCTCCACACATTTCCAATCCACACCACATAATTTAACACCAAATCACAAAATACAACTCAACAACAATTACACAACACACCACATACATCCAATCAATACCACACAATTCCACATCGTGCTACAAAATTCAACAGCACAACACATAATTAAACTGAACTACTTACCACTCCACAACACACAATCCCACTCCACATAATGCCACTACACCGAATGCCACATAATTGCTAACCATATATTTTCACAGCACACCATGCCACATAATGCCCCTACACAAATCCACTCCACACCACACAATTCCACACCACACCACACAATTCCACAACTAACTAATCCAATCCAATCCATGTAGTTCCACTACACACCACATACATACACTCCATAACACATAAGAAGAATACATTGCCATTTACAATGCCAGTAGCTCCAACTAAAAAAAAATGTGAGACCGATTGCATTTCCAATGCTTGTTAGCTTTAGCTTTCTCCCCACCCATCTCTTGGGTCTTAGAAGAATCTTGCTTCTTCTGGTCACCTCCGCCACCATTATTTTTCTGCTGCACCCTGGTGCTGACACATTTGTCTGCATTCTTTCGCAAATCTTGGGGAGAGGTCAGATCAGAGTCCACCAGGTACTGGTGCAGCTGCTGATTTGGACAGTTATTAAGGATGTGCTCCCTCATCAATACATTGTACAATCCCTCATAGCCATGCACATTACTTCCATGATGCCAGCCATCCAGAGCCTCAATAGCACAGTCTACAAAGACAAGCCAGTCTTGGTTGTGTGCCTTCTGTGTGTCCCTAAACTTAAGCCTGTATTGCTCAGTGGTTAAACCAAACCCATCTATGAGGCACTCTTCAATACTGTATAGTTGTCAGCATCTTCCTCCTTGACAGTGAGGAGTTTGTCTCTGCCTTTGCTAGAAAAGTAGAGCCACAGGATAGCTGCCCACTGCCCTTGAGGGACCTTCTGTACCTTACAGGCCCTCTCCAAGGCACTGATCCATTTATGGATATCATCCCCCTACTGGTAAGGAGGGACTATCTTCCTCAGGTTCCTAGTATTAAAAGATGGCTCCCTGATCCTAGGTTCACATGTGCTGCCACCATGAGACCCTAGTCCCAAATTCTTCCTAACCTTTTGCACTTCCGGGGTTTCCTTATCAAAGGCCAGCTTCTCCTTCTTGAGCCTGAGCTTAGCATAGGAGGTCCCGATGGAAGTATTAGAGGCATCGGAATTGATAGAGGAGGATCTAGACCTCCCCTGAACTATTTTTACCCTCCCAGGAGGAATTAAGGGGGACCTACCTCTAGGGGCCTCCTCTAGGTCATCCGACCCATTCCCTGGGAGATCAGAGTTTTCCAGTGTGGGGTCTTCAGACTCCTCCTGGTCAGGCTCAGGATTGTGTTCACTGGGATGAGCCACCCCTGACCCCTCTTCTTAAGCCCCACCCATACCAAAGTCACCCTGCCCTTCTGACCCTTCAAGATTCTGAATGTCATTCTGCAGGAGCATCTCTAGGAGTTTCTCTTTGTGGGGGTTGCAACCTGTCTTTACCTTTCCGGCTGCAGCCAGGGTCCTACGTTCCTGGAACTTAAGACCACTGGATCTAGAAGATTGGGACCCACTGGCTTCCCCAACGAAGGACGTGGTGCACTAGGTGTACTGTGGTGTTGCACCTACCTACCCTAGTGAAAACTAAACTTCCAAATATTGGAGAGATTGCAGGCTTAAATCCCAACCGCTGCACAGCAATGCAGGATGCTGGCTTAGTATATGGTGCACACTTATTTAAGTGAAGCACCTTGCACTAATCCAGACAACACTTACAGTGATTTTAATGGTCTTAGACAACCATAGAAAGCTCTAAGTGGATATTTGTGGAGAGCAGCCTTCAGGCTTATCCAGGAGGAGTATTAAGCAGCTTGTTTGACCAAATTCAATCATATTGTGTAGGTTAAACGAAAAAAGAACCACACAGTGTATATATAAAAATATGACCAGCCGAGACGACAGGAGACCACAGCAGGTTTAAAGACGGGCTACTCACCGAGACCAAATTGGCACACCGGATGAGACCCCTCCCGAGCCTTGATCAGCTGCCCTAACCTTAATATAGTGTTTTTTACAAGTGTCTGTAAGTACGCCGACACTTAGACCACACACCTTAGCGCGTGTGTAGGTACTTCACTTATTTTTCACGTGGCGCCTTCCACCTTTGCCACTCACTAGCCTCACTAGCCGGTCCTGAAGAAAGCCCCTCCCACACACCTTTTTGCAGGCTGAAACATGTAGACCAATTCACATAGTCAACTAAGGATAATAATTTCCTATTAGTTGCACCACACATTTTTAACTATATCCTGAGCCGCCATTAATAAACTTTACAGGCAAGGATCCTCAGAGATATTTTTAATAAAAACTCACAACACATCACACATTCACACCACACCAGCTCCGCTGTAATCAGGCGTCGTAGCACAACCGGGGGGCATTCGGCCACCCGGTTGGGACCCCAATGATGAAGCATGACACCAACCAGGTTGGTGTGTGAGAGGTCTTTTAAACACACCTAATGGGTCCATGTACTTAGCACAATAGTGATAGTACCATACCGACATAGTGTGTTCATCTACATTGTTTAATCTATCATTACATTGGGGATCCGGATGCCCCCGCATTTCCCTTGCTCTCTCATTGTTTTCCTATATAAAAATATGTCCATTTATTACACAACACTCACTAACACATTAGTATATCTTCTACCCATATACTAAAAAAGTGGAATGCGAACTGCAACCGAAGTCGGGATTTGGACCAGGACCTCAGAGGAGCTGGGGATACAAGGAACCACCCAAGGTATGTACCCAGGAACCCCACGGAGGCTGTGTGCAGAGTGGAAACACAGCCGCTTACTAAATAGAAGTCAACGGGAAAGTCGCGGTTGCAGTTTTGAAGAAGAGGGACCCTTCCAAGTGGACCCTGAAGAAACCCTGTGGAAGACAGAAGATTGGAGAGTCACCCCACACTAGATACCCTAGGAACCAGGATACCTACACCAGGGAAGCCAGGTGCATAGGTGCGAAGTGACGTTGGAAACCGCCATAGACCACAAAGGAGGACTTCAGAAAAGATGCTGCTGGCGAAGACTGTGCAAGTGTCCGGTGAAATCCACGAGTGGATTCTTGAAGTGAAGAACCTGCAAGCAAAGGGGACAGAGTCTATGCCACTTGGAGGCGACCAGGAGGCACGGAAGAGCAATGCCCACCGATGTCAGAAGTTACAGTAATGATGACAGTGACCTTGTCGCTATAGCTGTGAGGACCAGATGACGCTGAGGAGTACCAGGAGCCTTGCACGAGCTGTCCCATGTCGGAAGTCGAGAGTCGGGAGGTCGGTGTCTGGCGGGAGCGCAAAAAGCCTTGGCAGCTGCAACAGGTGTGGAAAGCAAAGAAGGAGCAATGTTGGGACCAGCAAGGTCTAAGGGACTCACCACAAGCAGGAGAGTCAGAGCATGCCCCTGAGCAAGCAGGGGAGTCCACTGAAGCAGGAGAAGACCTAGAGAGGACCCACAGGCCAGAGACACAGGAAACGCAAGAGGACCTCGAGCAGCTCACCGAGAAGGGAGGCCCACGATGCAGGCAAGCCGCTATAATTGGCAGGAAGAGATGTTGGAGGTTGGAGCTTCTAGTAGCCCGAAGATCTCTGGAATGCAGAGCAACAAGCCTTGGCAACGGCAAGTCGATGTGGTGCCCAGAGGTTCTGACAAGGGTTACTGGCCTCAAAATTGCAGAGAGGACAGGTCAGGTGTCGAGGGAGTTGCAGAACCACCCCCTGTGTTTCTGAGCATTTCGAATTCCGTGGGACGTCAGGAGCAGCAGACTGTTCAGCTTTGTTGCGGTGGCTGCAGATGCAGGGGAGTGACTCCTTCACTCCAAGGGAAATTACTTCAGGTGTCCTTGATGCCCACAGGTTTGTTGAAGATCCTGGAAGAAGTACAGACACAGATGTCGAAGAAGACTTGCAGAACAGTGAGACCAGGAGCAGCAGGAGTCTTCCGTGATGCAGCCTCGGTTCTAGGCGTAGTCCAGCAAAGTCCAAGTGTCTAGATGGTTGAAGATTGACGTAGTTTCATGCCTGAGTCTTGTCCCATGACGAATCTGAGGACCCACCCACAGGTAAGCCCTTAAATACCCTAGGAAAGGGATTAGGACGACTCAGGGGTCCTTCCCAGAACCCAATGGAGGACTTCAGGAAGATGCCGCTGCTGGAGAAGGGGAAAGTGTCCGTTGGAACCCAAAGGTTGATTCAAGTCGAGAAGTACCTGAAAGCAGAGGGACAGAGTCTATGCCACTTGGAAGTGACCAGGAGGCACGGAAGACGAATGCCCACCAATGTCGGGTACTGCAGGAGAGTTGACGGTGACCTTGGAGCTGCAGCTGTGTGGACCAGACGATGCTGTGGAGCCGTACACAAGCTGTCCCACGTCGGATGTTGAGAGTTGAGGGCTCGGTGTCCGGCGGAGTGCACCAACAAGCCTTGGCAACTGCAACCAATGTGGAAGTGGAGAAAGGTGCAATGTCGGGACCAGCAAGGTCCAGGAGACTCACCACAAGCAGGGGAGTCAGGGCAGGCCCAGAGCAATCAGACGTGCCCAAAGAATATGAAGATGACCCTCAAGAGGACCCACAAGCCGGAGGCACTGGAGTTGCAAGAGGACCTCGAGCAGCTCACCAAAGATGCAAGCCCACGATGCAAAAGATGTGGTGAGATTGAAGATCTTGGTCACTGGAGATGCTTCAAGTACCGGCTACTTGGAGCCTGAAGATCTTGGTGGAAGGAAGCCAGCAAGCCTTTGCAACTGCAAGTCAACGCGGTGCACAGGGGTTCAGTACCTGCGGCTCCGACGAGGGATACTGGCCTCAAACTTGGTGAGGGCAGGCCTTGAGGGATATGAAGAACCACAACCTGTGTTGCTAAGCCTTTCGGAGTCTGTGGGAGCCCAGGATCAGCAGACCGGTCAGCTTTGTTGCAGTGCCTGCAGATGCAGGGAAGTGACTCCTTCACTTCAAGGGAGATTCCTTCAGGTGCCTTGAATTCCCACAGGCCTTTGAAGGATCCTGTATGGTGCACAGGCATGGACGTTGCAGAAGACGAGCAGGGCGACGAGATCAGGAGCAGCAGGAGCCTTCCTAGTTGCAGCCTTGATGCCCAGAGCGAAGTCCAGAGTGACCAGACGGTTGAAGAAGAAGTGGTGTCGGAAATCTGAGGATACACACATAGGTAAGCCCTTAAATACCCCAAGGAAAGGGTTGGGACGATACAGGGGACCCTCACTAAGGAGGGGTTGGAGAAGGGGGAGGATACTCTCCTGTCCTTTGTCCAGGTTTGCGCCAGAGCTGGAGCCAATGGCTCCCTGAACTAGTTTGAACTGGACAATGCATGGAGGGCACCAAGTGTGTCCTGCAGGCAGACTAAGTGGAGCTGGCAAGCGCTCCCACCCTGCCCCAATACACTAAATCCTGTCTGGGAGGTGGTCACACCTCCCTGTGACAGGATACCTATAGTTCTGCCTTCCTCTGCCCGAGCTTGGCTCAGCAGCAGGAGGGCAGAAACGTGTCTCTGGCCGACAGCAGCCCTAGCTTGCTGTCCGGGTCTGGAAGACTGCTACCGGGAGCACCGAGGGCCTCCCAGAGGAGCTTTACGGTGCATGGAATCATACTCCCTACACCGTTTACAGTGTGGGGCAGGGGCGGTGCGTCCATTGGGGGCGTTGCCCCCCGCCCGTGCCCGCAGCTCCCTCGGCATCTCTGAACTTAGTTTACTTAAGTTCAGAGATGCCGTCACCGAGGGAGAACTGAGTCTGACAATCATGTCAGTCAGCATGACGTCGGACCGCCCACCCCTTCAGAGTGTGAAGGGGTGGGCGGTCCGGCGTCATGTTGACTGACGTGCATTGCAGACCAGCCAGGGACAGGCAGCAGCACAAGTGCGCATGAGTGGGGAAGGTGAGCGAATTTTTCGCCCGTGCCCATTCATGCGCACTTGTGTTTCCACTGGCTTGCGCATGCCCATTAGGAGCCCCTCGGTCTCCTAATGGGCAGGCAGCGGGCGAAGAGTAACCGTGCCCTCAGCCAATCCTGGCGCTGCAGCAGCGCCAGCATTGGCTGAGGGGTTGCCACTCCACTCCTGATCGAAGAGGCGCCATTGCTGCAACGCGGACCAGGAGCAGAGGCGGTCAGGTAAGTTTTCTTAAATTTGTATTCTCCCTCGGACCCCCCCCCCCGCGAGTACTGCGAGCCGCGGCTGCTGAGTGTGGTCTAGAGCGTGAGTTTACCCTCTTCTTTAAAAAAATGGACTCGACGAGCATGGTTTATAGATTAAGAATACATTGGCCTCGCTGCCTACGGTTTATGGATGAGGAATGCACTCTCTACTCACACTGCCCCAGCCCCTTGAGCTCTCTTATTGGAAAGACCTGCACTGATTGCACTGAACTCACTCACTGAGTAGGGTTCCTACTTGAAACCCCGGCCTTCTCATACGGCGCTCACTCACTGCGTGAAGTCTACAGGTGGGCAATGCGCTTCATGCCCACTCTGGGCTCGATGGGTGCAGCCTGCACACTCAGAACGCACTTTCTTGTGACGCTGCACTAGTTCACACAGTGCTGTGATATTGAGAAAGCAGACGAATCCACCGCACTCTCGAACATCCCCGCGAGGGGCACTCGGCCCGGAGTGGGGGCGTTTCACTGTTCACCGCAGGTAGTGTAACAAGCTTCTTGAGTGGCCTGAGCGGCCCCAGTGTGTCCCTGTTCCTCGCCCGCTGCTGTGGTACCGAGGCCTAGCGCCGCTCTTCACCAGCTGCCTCTAGGCGGCCCTTCCGGCTGCACGGGTCGATACATTAATACGTGAAACCGACGGAATTAAACAGCTGCACGCGTTGGTCGAAGCCTCCTTTCCTTATTAATCAAGATACGCCGAGGCATCTCCAATATCCGGGGGCGAAACGCCTCTGTGACCCTCGGCAGGCTGCCCCGTGGCCTGCAATAATGCCGATCGGACACCGCGCCTGACGCCAGCCCGGTTGCGTGGAGCGAACACTGCAACTCGCTCCCAAGGGGTCCGATAAGGGCTGAGTGATGCTATCGCATTCAGCTGGTAATGGATAACAATTTTCTTTATTGATTGTATGTAAATCCTCGGACAAGAGGCACCAGGAGGGCCTGTGAAATACTGCACGGGAGGCAGCGGCGATGCTTAGAGCAGATTTGTAGGGTTCCTCCTCCCGGCCTGGCACGGCTCACGCTTTGGCTCCCACTCCCAGCTCTTGTTCGAGCTGTAAATCTGAGCTGTTCTTGTCTTGGTGGCACTGAGTGCTTTCAGCTTGTTTCTAGTTCATCCGATGGAAGTTCCATTGATGGAGGTCATTGCAAAGTTGGCGGGAGATGTGTGGGGGTGTGGTGCGGTCCTTTGGATACAGATGTACTCACGAAACACTGAAGGTTGTGGGGAGAGAGCTGTAGGGTTGTGGTGTGGTTAATAGGATGGAGCTGTATGTGGTAGATATTAGAGGGGCTGGAGTCAGAGCTCTGTCTGTTGTGCTGCCCATTGGATGGAGCTGTGTTCAGTAAAGACAGAGAGGGGCTGCAGGGAGAGCTGTAGGGCTGAGGTGCTGTCCATTGGATGGAGCTGTGTCCAGTAAACACAGAGAAGGGCTGCAAGGAGAGCTGTAGGGACGAGGTGCTGTCCTTTGGATGGAGCTGTGTCCAGTAAATAAAGAGAGGGGCTGCAGGGCCGAAGTGCTGTCCATTGGATGGAGCTGTATATAGTAAATACAGGGAGTGGCTGCAAGGAGAGCTGTAGGGCCGAGGTGCTGTCCTTTGGATGGAGCTGTGTCCAGTAAATAAAGAGAGGGGCTGCAGGGCCGAAGTGCTGTCCATTGGATGGAGCTGTATATAGTAAATACAGGGAGTGGCTGCAAGGAGAGCTGTAGGGCCGAGGTGCTGTCCTTTGGATGGAGCTGTGTCCAGTAAATAAAGAGAGGGGCTGCAGGGCCGAAGTGCTGTCCATTGTATGGAGCTGTATATAGTAAATACAGGGAGTGGCTGCAAGGAGAGCTGTAGGGCCGAGGTGCTATCCATTGGATGGTGCTGTGTCCAGTAAATACAGAGAGGGGCTGCAGGGCCGAGGTGCTGTCCTCTGTATGGAGCTGTATACAGTAAATACAGAGAAGGGCTGCAGAGAGAGCTGTAGGGCCCAAGTGCTGCCCTTTAATGATTGTTTATGTGCAGGAAGGTGTCCCTTTGTCCCTTCCTGCACATAAACAACCATCCCTGCAACGCAGGCACCCTTGCACCACAGCGCAAGGGTGTCTGGGTCGGCGCTAGGCAGCTTTTTAGCACCAGCGCAGGGGAAAACACAGGGGTGCACCGCATTCTTGTGAATACGGCTCATCCCTGCGTTTTTTATATGACGCGGCGCTGCTAACTTGCTTGCAGTGTTGTGTTGCATCATTTCTTTGTAAATATGCCCCCAGAGTGGTGTGTGAGACCCTGCCTTACAATTTTGTATGACTCCTTGGTCCTTAAATGCAGGGAGACATATAGGACATCAGGGTCCCCACACACTGGATGAAGATTCCTCTGGTGGATACCTCTATAGTCCTGATAGATAAGTCTCACATGCATTTTTGATAGTTTAGAGTGTGGTTTGGGACGAAGCAGAGAGAACAGCCCAGAATCCCTCTTGTTCCCTCGATCTCAGATGGTGAGATCTTATGTTGATGATTTCAATATCGCCATGTATATGAATGATCTCGGCTAGACATACTACCCTTTGGAGCCACAGCTGCCTCCAGGTGCCGGCAGGCTCATTTTACATCCCCTCTCTTACTCCCACTCCTCCTGTTGCCTCACTGCCTTACCTAGGAGTGAAGTTCACATGCCCCTTACAGCTGCCCGTCCTGGGTGCCTGTTTGTATGCATGCCTGGTACTTGTACAGTGTTGACCATGATGCACGGCAACAAAGCTCTGCACAACAGTTGTAGCCAAGGAATATGACCATTTGCAGTGTGGCAGACTGTTCTTGGGTGATGGTTTTCTAACGCTTCAAGTTGTAATGTACTGTGAAAAGTGGGCTTTCAGATACCTTCTGAATTGTGACAAGGTTGGGCGGTTCTAATGTCAATGGGGCTCCAGTTCCTGATCCTGGGAACATACAGAATTTCTCTTTTTGAGAATTTTCTATTTCAGTTTGGCGAGATCATGGCTTCTTGCAGGTTGCATCCTTTCCGTGAGACTTTACTGCAAACAAATCCGGCCCAGGGTGCAGCAGCCAGGTGCCCGAAATACCAAAGAGTGTTGTTCTCTCTTGTGGCCTAACACCTGCATCAAACTACTTTCCGTTAGTCACCTGAATGGAGCCAGTGGTAACACACTTTGGGGCTTGTTTACAAGCCCCTTGCGCCGCCGGTGCGTCACTTTTGTGTCTTTGATTATTCACCGATCTCCTTTTAAAGTGTGTATTTGCCAACTTCTGTCTCTCTTGAGAGGTCCATTGCAAGAATGGAAGGTGTTATGACTAGGCCCAGGTGAAACTTAAATTACATTGGCGTAAGTTTCATAATTTTGAAAGTTTCGAATTACTGAAGTACGCCTTTGTGCCACGCAATTATTCAGCAGTTTGTAGCAAACTCATATGGGAACGCATGAATAATATGCACTAGAACATGAGCATTTGTTGTTCCGTGCAATTGTGTTTTTGTGCTTTTTAGTATAAAAAGCATCCTTGATGCGAGCATGCATTTCATTCTAAAATATAGCGCTAAGTGACAGATTTGCATTTTGCGTAATTATATGTAATTTCATATAATTGTCCATGATTTTTGCGAATTACACAAATTTCGCACATCATTAGACATGACCGAAATTCATTATGGTGCTAGAGAAACAGGGATAGGCTATCCTTAAAAGACGCGGCCCCTCTGAGCAGAGGATACAATTAAACTTCTGCTCAAAGAGGTAGCGCCTCCTTTAAACACCACAGTACCCGAATCACAAGATCTGAGAGAAGCTCTCAGAACTCTCTTTTTGGCATTCGCAGTACATCACCCTTCATCGAAAAAATCAGGCAGTTTATTCTAAAACTAATTAGTTGCAACAACCATTCAACATAAACTAGTTCTGGTCCAAGTCGTGTTTATTTTTCACATTTTCTGGAACACGCATACACCTGCTGCCTCCTCTTGACAAAAATAGAATATTGTGTGCACACCATAGACATTGTTTTCCTAACGTGCGCGCGTGTGTATGTGTGTGTGAGAGAGATCCTATTAAGGTCCAAAAGTAATGGGAGGGAAGTAATGCTCAAGAAACAAAAGGCCTGATCACTGGTGTTGTAAAGGGTGGACATGAGCATGCACTTAAGAGTAGGCAGGAGTATGTACAGGTGCACAAGATATTAGGTGGTTGCTGCAGTGATATTGTAAAAGTATAATGATTGCCAGCGATACTATACCATAACATAATGTGTTTGTAAAGCGCCCTTTCACCCAGAAGGGTATCTTGGCGCTGAATAACAAATATTTATTGTTACCCAACTCAATGGTACTCATTTTATCGACCTCAGAAGGATGAAAGACTGGCTACTAGGAATATTGGCTTTTACGCCACTCACTGTTTTATTCCAGATGCAAATCTCAGTCTATTGGTCTCCACTCTTTTAAAATACCTCTTTGAATCTCTGATTTACCTCTCTAGGCCGTCCATACGAATAGCATCTTAATACAGCCTAAGGTGGAAACATGGTTTTCTGCCCTAAATGTTATGATGAAGTACTGTTCAATACTAAATGCTGTTACAGCTCGTTTTCCGGGACATTTCCTCCAGGTCAACCTTGAAATACTTTGCTACTGAAAAAAGCTCTGAAAAAATTGGGCTCCAGAACTTATTTTTTCCTGCTTATTGGGGTTTAACTTGTGAACGCTGGTAATACCTCTGCCTGGCATTACCGGTGTCTCTGGTCTTGGCAATACAGGTGCAGTATTACAGCATGTGCTAATGCCACTAGGAAAAGGCCACCAATGATGGCCCTGCTGCTTTCTTTGTTGATTAGCTGGGGTCAGAATGACTGCATTGAATGTGAACACTTAGGCCATCTTCAGAGTTTTTCAATATGCCTGCTATGCTATGCCATTGCTCTGGATCACACCAGTCACTCAATATTCAGTCAAATGCTGACCGCCGTATGACCACTACACCATACCTCTTCCCTGACACCTACTGCATCCAGGTGAATGGCAAAAAGTGTGTGGTAAATTGTTTCGGCTCGATGTCCATGGAATGGGGTATTTCATTAGTCTATCATTCGCTAAGATTCTGCTGGGGCGGGATTTATAAACAAAGGATAGTGTGGGGCAATATTTTGGTGTTTTCTGCCTCCTGCTGCCAAAGTTTGAGGGAGGCTTGCGTGGGCTCTAATGCTGTCGCCATGCTCCCTCCACCATTAAATGGAACGGAGAATTAAGCAACCTATTTGCGCTGGTTATTTTTGCTGGCATTTCAGTTTGTTACCTATCCTCTTTTAAGGATTCATTATTTGTGTTCACTTTTATATCCTTTCACTTTGTCACTCTATCAGACTCAACTATGTCATTCTGTGTTTGACTGATCCCGGTTTAAAAGAACCAGGGGTGGTGTTGGCGATTAAGAGGCTGAGGCCGTTTCAGAGAACAGTTTGTGTTGCCAGCATTAGCTTTATGATATGAACATATTTGTTTCGGCCGCATTGTAGTTTGTTAGCAGTAAATTGGACAGTGTTTGTTCCTTTTTATGACTTGCCATTGTTGTCCGTGGTATTTCAATGTATTTTAATTATTTGAAGGTTTCGTCTAACGCTTTCAAAAGCCCTTGGGTGTCAGAGGTTTTACAGGTAAGAATATAGCAACTTATTCAGGGATCGAATGAGATGCTGTAGAAATTAGTCGTCAGATATATTTACATTACCTGATAAAATAAGAAAGGGAAACTACTATGTTATATGACATCTCTTTATTAATGTAATAACTGCACTTTCACAATTGCTTTATTAACCATCCTGCTTTCTCAAATTTGCTTGAAAATGCACCATTTGTCCACTCTTTTTTCAAAATTTTCTCGGGGGGAGAACCCCCCAGAACCACCCTTAGGTTGTTCGTGCGCTCGCGCGCTACGCTCGCTCGCTGCGGTGCAGTATGCCAATAATTTTACGTCCCACCACTTTCAATTGTCACCAGCCACCACTGGTGTGGGGGTATGATTCCAATATGTTTGATACCAAACATGATAGGATTCATTGCAGCCAGTTTCGAGATGGTCACCGTGTAATGACACGGTGCCCCTCTATATGTCATAAAGCTGCCTCACTTACAACCCAGGAGAATGGACTCTGTAGGTCGTAGAGGTGTCCTGCTCATGCAGGGGCACCCTAACACTTAGAACCAAGCACCCTGCCTTCAGGATTGCAAAGGCCTGCTGTAGGGGTGACTTATAGGTTTTAAGTGCAGTGACCTTAGCTATAGGGAAACCTATATCTTTTGTAAGTGGTGCTAGCACCAGCTTACACAGGCTGCAATGGCAGGCCTGTAGTTACAAATTGAGTGGTCTCCCATGGGTGGCATAATATATGCTTCTGCCAATGTGGGACCCCTGGTGTACCCACATGCCCTGGGTACATTAGTACCATATATTAGGGACTGATAGGGTAGCACCAGTGTCCGATCTGGGATGTACCTAAGTACTTACCAAACTTTTTATTTTTTCATGGTTTTATATAGCGCAAACTTGACCCGAAGGTATCAGGTATCGGAGCGCTTTACATGAGCACCAGTTGGGTTACATACGGACACATTCATAACTGATTTGCCCAGAATCACAGGATGTTGAGCGTCATTGCCAAGACTCGAAACGAGTTCCCCAGATTAGAAATTGACCGCCCTAGCCATTAGGCTACATCCTCTCCCCTAGGGAATTTAGAGGAGAAAGTACAGAGACTGGGGTCCTGATTAGCAGGATCCCAGTCAGACTAGTCAGAAACAGCAGTACATCAAGCAAAAAGTGGGGGTAACCATGAAAGCAGATTCTACTTTTCTACACAACCACCCCCCAAACGTAAGTAGATAAGACTAACCTTGCCCAGTTGAGTCTTCATTTTCTAAGTGGAAATATCTGGAGAGTCCATCTGCATTGGCATGGTTACTCCCAGGTCTATGTTCCACTGAATAGTCCATCCCCTGTAGAGAAATGGACCACCTCAAAAGTTTGGGGTTTTCACCCTTCATCTGTTTAAGTCATAAGAGGGGCTTATGGTCTCTCTGAACAATTAAATGAGTGCCAAACAAGTATGGCCTCAACTTCTTCAGGGCCCAGACCACCGCAAAGGCCTCCCTCTCAATGGCTGACCAATGTTTCTCCCTGGGAGGTCAACCTTCTGCTGATAAAAGCTACTGGTTGATCCTGGCCCTCTGCATTAAGTTGTGATAACACAGCCCCTACCCCTAACTCAGATGCATCTGTCTGGACAATGAAAGTTTTATAGTAGTCAGGACTTTGCAGAATGGGAGCAGTGCACATGGCCTGCTTAAGGTCATCAAATGCCTTTTGACAGCTTACTGTCCACTGACATTTCTTGGGCATTTTCTTCGATGTCAGATCATTCAGGGGAGTCACAATGGACCCATGTCCCTTTCCAAATCTTCTGTAATACACAGTCAGGCCCAAAAAAGCTCTGACCTGAGTCTGGGTAGTGGGACCAATCCATTCCATTATGGTCTGGATTTTGCTCTGTAATGGTTGAACCTGGCCTCCACATACCAGGTGGCCCAAGTACAAAACCTTGCTCTGCCCTATCTGGACTTAGTGGCCTTGATAGTGAGGCCTGCTTTCTGCAGAGCCTCCAGAACATTCTTGAGGTGGACCAGGTGATCCTCCCAGGTGGAGCTAAAGACAGCAATATCATCTAGATATGCTGCACCATAGGCTTCCAGGCCTGTTAGGACTTTATTCACCAACCTCTGGAATGTGGCAGGTGCATTCTTCAAGCCAGAGGGCATTACAATAAATTGATAATGCCCACTAGGAGTTGAGAATGCTGTTTTTGGCTTGGCAGCCTCAGCTAGTCGGATTTGCCAGTAGCCAGCAGTCAGGTCAAATGTACTGAGAAACTTGGCTGAGGCCAAAGTATCTATAAGTTCATCTGCCCTGGGAATTGGATGAGCATCAGTCTTAGTGACTGCATTGAGACCTCTGTAGTCTACACAAAATCTCATTTCTCTTTTTCCACCCTTGGTGTGAGGTTTGGGTACTAGGACTACTGGGCTAGCCCAAGGTCTATCTGAGGGTTCAATTACTCCCAACTCTAGTATCTTCTGGACCTCTGTCCTGATGCAATCTCTGACATGGCCAGGCTGCCTGTAGATTTTATTCTTACCAGGCAGACTATCACCTGTGTCCACTTCATGGGCACACCAGGTGGTCTGACTGGGTGTCAGGGAGAACATATGCCTGTACTGGTTGAGGACTTTCCTGCAATCAGTCTGCTGTTGATCAGTGAGGCTGCCTGCCAGAGCTACTCCATCTACTGATCCATCATCAGGGTTCTGAGAGAGGATGTCAGGGAGAGGGTCACTCTCTTCCTCCTGTCCCTCATCAGTTGCCATGAGCAAGCCTAAGTCAGCCCTGTCAACAAAAGGTTTCAGGCGGTTCACATGAAGTACCCTAAGGGGTCTCCTTGGAGTACCTAGGTCCACCAAGTAGGTGACCTCACCCTTTTACTTAAGTATAGTGTGTGGTCCACTCCATTTGTCTTGGAGAGCTGCTGGGGCCCAAGGCTCCAACACCCACACTTTCTGGCCTGGCTGGTAAACAGTCAAGACAGCCTTTTGGTCATGCCAAGCTTTTTGGAGTTCTTGGCTGGCCTCTAGGTTTTTGCTGGCCTTCTTCATATACTCAGCCATGCGTGAACGCAGGCCAAGCAGATAGTCTACTATGTCCTGTTTCGGAGGTTTGAGAGGTTGCTGCCAACCTGCCTCACTAGACACAATGGACCCCTAACTTGATGTCCAAACAGAAGTTCAAATGGGCTGTAGCCAACCCCCTTATGAGGAATCTCCCTGTAGGCAAAGAGAAGGCAGGGTAGTAGGACATCCCATTTTCGCCTAAGTTTTTCTGGGAGACCCATGATCATACCCTTGAGGGTCTTGTTGAATCTTTCGACAAGCCCATTGCACTGTGGATGGTAGGGTGTGGAGAACTTCTAGTTCACTTTCCACTCTTTCCACATAGCAGTAATGTAACTCGACATGAAGTTGGAACCTCTGTCTGTTAAGACCTCCTTAGGAAAGCCTACTCTGGAAAAGATTCCCAGGAGGGCCCTGGCCACTACAAGGGCTGTAGTGGTTCTAAGGGGAATGGCCTCTGGGTACCTAGTGGCATGTCCACCACCACTAGGATATAACTGTGCCCAGATGCAGTTGGAGGTTTCAAGGGACCAACAATGTCAATCCCTACCCTTTCAAAGGGGACCTCAACCACTGGAAGTGGAATTAAGGGGGCCTTTGTGATGCCACCTGACTTACCACTGGCCTAGCAAGTGGCACAGGAGCGACAAAACTCCTTGGAGTCCTCAGACATATGAGGGCTGTGAAAGTAAGGGTCAAGCCTGTCCCAAGTCTTACTTTGCCCTAAGTATCCTGCCAGAGGAATATCATGTGCCAGGGAGAGTAGGAAACCTCTACACTTCTGGGATATTACCAGCCTTCTGGTGGCGGCTTGGGGTCTCTACCCTCTGAGTATAGAAGTCCATCCTCCCAGTAGATCCTATGGGACCCACTGATATTCCCTGTTGCCTCAGCAGCAGCTTGCTGTCTAAGGGGTTAAAGAAAGGGGCAGGTCTGCTGCTCCAAACTCAAATCTGCCCTGGAAGGGCCCCCTGCCCCCAAGAACTCAGCTTGATCAGGTACAAGTTCCTCTGGGGCAGTACCTTCACAGGGGCTAAGACCATCTCCCTCAGGAGACTGATCTTCAGTCTGAGTCTGTGAGGAGGATAAAGCCCTATCCTTCCTGCTCCTTTTCCTGGAAGGCTCCTGGTCCATTTTTCCAGGATACAGGGCCTGTTCAGTGGTAAGCTGTTTGGCCTGAGCCCTGGTGACAGCAAACACACTAGCAGAGATGCCCAACATTTCTGCATGAGTCCTGAACTCTACTTCAGCCCATGCTGAAGTTTCTAGTTCATTGCCCAGCAAACAATCTACAGGTAGGTCTGGAGATACCACAAACTTTCTAGGTCCAGTTACCCCTCCGCAGCTGAGGTTCACAACTGCCAAGGAATGGTCAGTCCTGACATTGCTAGCGTTGGTCGCTTGGTATACTTGTCCAAGTATGATCTGATCAGAAGACACAAGTTTCTGTCACCATAGTGACACTGGCCCCTGTGTCGCTGTAGGCCATTGCCTCTTTTCCATTAATTAAAGGCGGTTGTCTGTACTTGCCCAAGTTAGTGGGACTGACTAGTAAGTTGGCAAGAGCTATGCCACCATCACATACTAAAACAGCCTGAGCTGGAGATCTGACTAAGTCAGAACCCATCTCAGAACCCAAGGTTAGCCCTACTAATCCCTTGGTTGCTGTGCTACCACTTGTACTGGCGCTATGGGGTTCAATTGCCTTAGGGGCAGTGTTAGCAGGAGTTTCCTTGGCCTTTGGACAATCAGCATCCTTTGTCCAATGGGTTTTTACCTTACAGACATAACACCAAAGTTTCTTCTTGCTTTTCTTGGAATTTTGGGACCCCCCCAGATGCAGGTTTTTGGGGGCTTTGAGAAGACTCTTTATTATCTTTTCCCTTGTCCCCACCCTTATCCTGGGATTTAGAAGAATCTTCCTTCTTCTGGTCACCTCCATTACCATGGTTCTTCTGCTTGACCCTGGTTCTGACCCATTTATCTGCCTTCTTTCCCAATTCTTGGGGAGAAATCAGATCTGAGTCCACCAAGTACTGATGCAATAGCTGATTCTGACAGTTATTAAGGATGTGCTCCCTCATAATCAAATTGTACAATCCTTCATAGTCCTGTACCTTGCTTCCATGCAGCCAGCCTTCCAGAGCCTTAATAACACTGTCTACAAACTCCATCCAGTCCTGGGCCTGTGCTTTCTGGGTGTCTCTGAACTTAATCCTGTACTGTCCAGTGGTTAAGCCAAACCCATCTATGAGAGCACTCTTCCGTACTGAGTAATTGTCAGCTTCCTCTTCTCTAAAAGCGAGGAGCTTATATCTACCTTTGTTAGCAAAGGAGAGCTACAGGATAGCTGCCTACTGCTCTTGAGGGACCCTCTGAACTCTACAGGCCCTCTCCAAAGCAGGGATTCATTTATGGATATCATCCCCCTCCTGGTAAGGAGGGACTATCCTGCTCAAGTTCCTATTATCAAAAGAAGTTTCCCTGATTCTAGGGACACTGTTGCTGCCACCATGGGACTCTAGTCCCAATATCTTCCTAACTTTCTGGACTTCTAGGGACTCTTTGTCAAGGGCCAACTGATCTCTCCTGAGCCTAAGCCTTGCTTTCTCAAGTTCAAGCAGTTGGTACTCCTTGTCAAAAGAGCTGTCCCTCTTACTAGATATGGAGGTCCCCAAAGAATGTCCTAAAGCATTGGATTCTGTAGAGCAGGATCTAGACCTCCTCAGTCTACTCTGGACCCTCCCGGGAGGAACAAAGGGTGTTTCCTCTGTGCCATATGCACTGTGCCCTGAGGTATCAGAGTTGGGAAGGTTGCAATCATTTGTTTCCTCTGGCCCATACTCAGAATTGGGATCCTCAGGAAGAGTTCCTGATGCTCCCTCTTAAGGAGTATCCCCGCATAGATTTTCCTGTTCTTCTGCCCTCACAGGATGACTATCATCCTTGTGCAGTAGCTCTAAGAGCAGCTTAATGGTGGGGTTGCCACCTGTCGTTATCCTTCTAAGACTACACAGAGTCCTTAGTTCCTGGAACTTTAGACCACTGTACTTAGCAGACTGGGGTACACTAGCATCCTCAACTAAAGACATGGGGGCATATTAGCAAGGGCACTATCGCCGCTTTAGCGGCACTTTTTGCCGCTAAAGCGGCGATATTCTTATCGCCCTATCAGCAAACTGTCTCTAACAGCAGTTAGCGACAGTTTTCGGGCATTAGCGCCCGTGTTTTTACCGCTTTGCATGTCAGCGATATTTATCGCTAATGACATGCAAAGTGGGCGTTCCCGACGAACAGACCTGGGAAACACCCGCTAACAGGCCTATCGCCTATTAGCAAGGTGGCCATGGCCCCAGTTAGAGACGTGAAAAGTCGCGCTAACCGGGGTCATCGCCATTTATTTAACACCTGCAATTAGCAGGTGTTAGCCATATCTAACATGGGGGGTGGATTATGCTGATACGACCACAGGGTCGTATCAGCAAGGTTATCGCCGTTTTCCATGAAACATCGCTGGAAAACCAGCGATGTTTCATGGAAAACACCGCTATGGCTGGAATAATTATCGCCATAGCGCTAAATGTCGCTAATACAGCGTTAGCATGGCAAATTATTCCGACGATAGCCGTCGATAAAAAAGTGCTCGCTAAACACGCTTTGCGATGTTTAGCGCACTTTTTAGATAATATGCCCCATGGTTCTAGGTGTAGTGAGGTGATGCACCTACCTAACCTAGTGAAAACTAAACTCTCTGAGATTGGAGAAAGGGTTGTGATAGACCCTTAACTACCCAACCCTAAGTTCAGTAGAACTTACTTATTTTAAGCTGTATTATATGTGCCTAGGATTAGTGATGGTTTTTCAATTAATCCACATCAAGATTATCTGGTAAAACAATGCCAGCCTGAATCCCAACTGCTGCACACCAATGTGAGAAGCTGGGTTGGTATATGATGCACACTTATGTAAGTGAGCACCCTGCACCAATCCAGACAACCCTTATGGTGATTTTAGTAGTCTTAGACAACATTAGAAAGCTCTCTAAGTGGTAGCTGTTGAGAGCAGCCTTCAGGCTTAGTCCAGAAGGAGTGTAAAGCAGCTTATTTTACCAGAACATAATCTTATTGATATAGATTAAGTGAAAAAGAACCACACAGTGTATTTATAAAAATATGTATTTATTAGATAACACTCACTAACATATACAGATATCTCATAGCCGGAGAAACACACAATGCACACAATACTTTTCAATAGAAACAGGTAAGTAGCACGTAATACACAGTGGTCACCAGGGGGGACCCAACCATCTACAAAAATAGTGGAATGCGAACCACGACTCGAGTCAAGACTATACCCAGAAGACATAGAAGTGTCGGGGACCCAAGGAACCACCCAAGGTATGTAACTAGGAGCCCCATGGAGGCCGTGTGCAGAGTGGGAACACGACCGTGTGATCAATGCAAGTCAATGGGTAAGTTGCGATTGCAATTTTAAAGAAGAAGGACTCTTCCCAGTGGACCCTGAAGAAACCCTGTGGAAGACAGAAGGTTGGAGAGCCACCCCACCCGTGGATACCCTAGGAACCAAGATACCTACACCAGGGAAGCCGGGTGTGAAGTGGCATAGGAAACCGCAGGCGAACCCAATTGAGGACTTCAGGAAGATGCCGCTGCTGGAGAAGGAGAACGTGTCCGGTGGAACCCAAAGATGGATTCAAGTCTATAAGTACCTGAAAGCAGAGGGGACAGAGTCTATGCCACTTGGAAGTGACCAGGAGGCACGGAAGACAAATGCCCACCAATTTCGGTTACTGCAGGAGAGTTGACGGTGACCTTGGAGCTGCAGCTGTGTGGGCCAGGGGACGCTGTGGAAGACCAGTAGCCGTACACAAGCTGTCCCTCAAAGGATGTCGAGAGTTGAAAAGTCGGTGTCCGGCGGGAGCACCAACAAGCCTTGGCAACTGCAACCAACATGGAAGTGGAGAAAGGTGCAATGTCGGGACCAGCAAGGTCCAGGAGACTCACCACAAGCAGGGGAGTCAGGGCAGGCCCCCGCAATCAGGGATGCCCAAAGAATACGAAGATGACCCTCAAGAGGACCCACAGGCCGGAGGCACTGAAGTCATAAGAGGACCTCGAGCAGCTCACCAAAGATGCAAGCCTCCGATGCAAGAGATGTGGTGAAAGTGAAGATCTTGGTCACTGGAAATGCTTGAGGTGGGTGCTACTTGGAGTCTGAAGATCTTGGTGGAAGGAAGCCAACAAGCCTATGCAACTACAAGTCGACACGGTGCACAGTGGTTCGGTTCGTGCGGCTCCGACGAGGCATACTGGCCTCAAACTTGGGGAGAGGACAGGGCAGGCCTTGAGGGATATGAAAAACCACCACTTGTGTTGCTGAGCCTTTCGGAGTCCGTGGGAGCCCAGGATCAGAAGACTGGTCAGCTTAGTTGCGGTGCCTGCAGAAGCAGGGAAGTGACTCCTTCACTTCAAGGGAGATTTCTTCAGATGTCTTGGATGCCCACAGGCCATGGAAGGTTCCTGTATGTTGCACAGGCACGGATGTTGCAGCAGACGAGCAGGGCGTCGAGATCAGGAGCAGCAGGTGTCTTCCTAGTTGCATCCTTGATGCCCAAGACGAAGTCCAGCGAAGTCCAGAGTGCCCAGACGGTTGAAGAAGTGGTGTTGGAAATGTATCTTGTCCCATGACGAATCTGAGGACCCACCCACAGGTAAGCCCATAAATACCCTAAGGAAAGAGTTGGGACGATGTAGGGGTCCCTCCGTAAGTAGGGGTGGACAAGGTGGAGGTTACTCCCCTGTCCTTTGTCCAGGTTCGCGCCAGAGCGGGAGCCAACGGCTCCCTGAACTGGTTTAAACTGGACTATGCATGGAGGGCACCAAGTGTGCCCTGCACGCAGACTATGTGGTGCTGGCAAGCGCTCCCACCCTGCCCCAATACACTAAATCCTGTCTGGGATTCGGTCACACCTCCCTGTGACAGGATACCTATTGTTCTGCCTTCCTCTGCCCGAGCTTGGCTCAGCAGCAGGGCATAAACGTGTCTTTTTCTTGCCAAGAGCAGCCCTAGCTTGCTGTCCGGGTCTGTAAGACTGGTACCGGGAGCACCGAGGATCTCCCAGAGGAGCTTTACGGTGCATGGAATCATTCCTCCCACAACATTTACGGTGTGGGGGTATGATTCCAACATTTTGATACCAAACATGATAGGATTCGTTGCAGCCAGTTTCGAGATGGTCACCCCGTAATGACGCGGTGCCCCTCTATTTGTCATAAGGCTGCCTAACTTACATTCCGGGAGAATAGACTCCGTAGGTCGTAGGGGTGTCCTGCTCATGCAGGGGCACCCTCACACTTAGAACCAAGCACCCTGCCTTCAGGATTGCAAAGGCCTGCTGTAGGGGTGACTTATAGGTTTTAAGTGCAGTGACCTTAGATATAGGAAAACCTATATCTTTCGTATGTGGTGCTAGCACGAGCTTACATAGGCTGCAATGGCAGGCCTGTAGTTACAAATTGAGTGGTCTTCCATGGGTGGTATAATACATGCTTCAGCCCATGGGGGACCCCTGGTGTACCTATGCCCTGGGTACCTTAGTACCATATACTAGGGACTGATAGGGTAGCACTGGTGTCCAATCTGGGATGTACCAAAGTACTTACCAAACCAATTTAGGGGAGAAAGCACTGAGATAAGGGTCCTGATTAGCAGGATCCCAGTCAGACTAGTCAAAAACAGCAGTACATCAAGCAAAAAGTGGGGGTAACCATGAAATCAGATCCTACTTTCCTACACCATACAATCCCACTACCCCTAAAACCATTAAAAAGGTCTTACCTGATTCAATGAACAGCAGCAACTTCGTGCAACTGACTTTGAGGTAAATGAATCAAAAATAACATGAATAGAATGCCAAAGTTAACTTAGCAGTTTAAAAAAATGGCCATTAACGAAACTGAAGAGGCTATCTCCTTATAGAAAACAATGGGGATTTAAAAAGAAAGTGTTTAAAAATGTTTATAAAAATATAAATATGGGCGTGGCTTGGCAAGCCAAGATGGCGGTCGCACTCTGAGAGTGCTCCAGTCCCCTCTATAATCCGCCAACATCCTACGACTTTCATCATCTAAAGAAGAAAACGCTATTTCTCAAATGTCCATAACGGTGGTGGTCCTGACACCCTGAATGAGGGCTCAACGGAGCAGTAACGACGCCGGACGAACACCAATGAAATTCCCGAGCCCAGGACAAAATGGCACCTACCTGACCTGGACCCGGGGGACCGACTGAAGAGGGACAGGGGCATTCCTGGGGCTCCCCGCCGCCCGACTGAAGCCAGCTAAACAAGAACTTGATCCCTTGCCGGCGGACGGGGGGCGCCGGAACCGCCTGCTGTCCCGAAACTCCTGCGGTGCCTGGGGCAGGCGAGGCAGCCCCCGCAGACTTTTGAGGTGAGGAGGAGGTGTTGTAATTAGCAGCGAGGCTGCCGCGCCATCTCCTGTGGCGGCGATAGCCCCTGACGGGTGGGTTGGGACCGGCTGTGGGCTGCCGCTGAGGGCTCTCGGCCTGCAACCCGCAGGACGCCCCCACGAAGACCTGGTGGGGCCACGGCTTGAGACTAGAGTGCGCAGCCTTCAGTGATCAGAGCTCCTTCTGGAGGTGGGCGGGTCCCACCTCCTAGGCCCTGGGCCGCGGGGGTAAATTTCGTCAGTTCTAAGCAGCGGAGCATCCCGCCGTCCCATCATGGGGAAAGAAAAGGGAGCGAAGGCCTACGCGACTCAAACTCGAATGGAACAATATACTCTTAATGGACCCACCCAAGATGGAGCGATGCCCTCCACGACCGGCCGGCCTGAGGGAGACCTGGCTACCATATTACAAGCCATAAAGACATGTCAAGAGTCTATTGAAACCAAAATAGGTGAAGTCTGCGTGGATATGGCTGTCATTCACCAGGACCTCCGCAATGCGATGGCCCGTGTAACAGCTGCGGAATCCCGCCTGTCAGAAGTGGAAGATGACGTCTCAACAATTAAAACACAAATGAAGCATCTTCTATTCCGTACATCGGATCTCCACCAAAGGGCTGAAGACGCCGAAAACCGCTCCCGCCGGAATAATCTCCGCCTGGTCGGCCTTCCCGAGGGCACAGAACCCACCCAAGTCAACACCTTTGTTGAAAACTGGTTCAGATCTTGGACGCCCTGTCTCCCTGGTTTGTTGTGGAACGAGCCCACCGTTCACTCGCCCCTCGACCTCCGCCGGTGGCTCCACACCGACCAATAATTGTGAGGATCCTCAACTTCAGAGACTGCGACGCCATCTTGCAAGAGGCCCGCTCTCGAACAGAACTTTTCTATAGAGGATCCAAAATAATGATCTTTCCTGACTACACTAAGGAAGTGCAGGCTCACAGAAGATCCTACATCCAGGTTAAGCAAAAGCTCCGGGCCCTCAACCTGCCCTATAGGCTCCTCTTCCCGGCCCGCCTCAAAGTGATATTTCAAAACAAATCTTATTTCTTTGACACGCCAGAGGCAGCTTGGACTTGGGCTACCGTGGAATGCCCAATCCGCCCACAGAAGTGCGCCCCAGCAGCGATCCCCCCGAAAGGGCCTCCCGGGAAAGACTCTGTGGCCTCCCGTGGGTGACGTACAGGATCCCGTAGTTGGCGCGTGACCCGGGGAATGGCGTCCCCGTTGCCCGCTGAGAAACCGCAGATGACCTTGACCAGCCGGCTGAGGCAAATCCCGGCGGCTCTCCCCGGGCTCAGCTCGGAGGACACTGATCTGACACGCAGCCCCCACATATGAATCTAAGTACTGCCACTGCAGAAAGTCCGAACCGGAGGAACGTGAATGCTTGAGCTCAGAGGGGCTCACCAAGCAGCCATTTACCACGACCCATACCTAACTTGTTCACATTCTAAGCCTTTGTTGACTGGGCGACAGATGCTTCATTTGGGGAAGTATGGGGTGGGGGGATGGTTGGGGTTTTCAACTGGGAATGTTCTCCCAGACACTGGTTATGTTATTTTGTTCTACGGTAACACTGTGCCCCACACTCAGGATACTCCCTCGAGCGGCCCAAATAGCTACTCTGAGTACAAGCACTTCCTTTAAAACCCAATTACCTGACCCATTGGAGATCTTCAAATCATCAGCCCCAAACATCGCCCCTTTACTACAATGCCAGGTCCATACAATGGGGGTGAACCCATGAGAATCCTCTCATAGAATGTTAATGGCCTCTTAGATAAAATCAAACGAACGGAGATTTTAAAATATGCTCAAAGGATTAACCCAGATGTCTTGCTACTACAAGAGACACACCTAATGGGGAATCGCTGTCCCTTCCTGGTGTGTCAGGGATTCGACAGGGTATGGCACTCCGGGTTCTCCAGAGGAGCTCGGGGAACAGCAATCCTCTCCCGTCGCTCCCTTCCCTTCACGATGACCCAGGTGATTGATGATCCTCTAGGCCGATTCACTGCCCTCTCTGGTACCCTAGGGGATTCCATTATTAATCTAATATTAGTATATGCCCCTCCGGCCAACTTAGAACCCACTCTTCAAACTGCGCTGAAGATAATATCTACTCTCCCTCAGGGCCTGACTGTAATTGGGGGTGATTTTAATGCTGTCCCTGAACCCACTGAGGATGCCATGGGTCCCTTATCCTCTCATACAAAACTAGGGGCCAAGCGTATTGGGGACTGGGCCTCCACACTGGGTCTTTGCAATGTCTGGCGCACCTGGCATCCTAAAACACAACAATGCGCGCACATCTCTGCAGCGCACCGCACACTTACTCCCGTATAGACCTCATGTTTATGGCTGCCCCGGTTTGCCAGACCGTCTCCAAAATCCAAATCCTGGCGCGCGGAGTGTTAGACCACTCCCGCTCCTTTTACAAGTGGGGGGCCCCACAAATGCTCTAAGACCCATATGGCGATTAAAGGCTTGGTTCCTCCAGGACCAGGACTACAAAAAGAGCATCAGGGAAGAACTCAATAACTACTTTCGTACTAATGAAGGCACAGTGCAACGTCAGGGTACACTTTGGGAAGCGGGCAAAGCCACGATCTAGGGATATGCCAAGGGATTCCTCAAGCGAAGGCATCAGACCCAAGACCACCAGCTCTCTCAACTTGAAGCCAAGGCGCTCCGTCTGGAAATGGCGGCAGCAACGGCTGAGGGGGAGGCAGAACGCCAACAGTTACAACTAATACGTGATGAGATCAAAAGTATTTCCATCGAATCAGCCAAAATGATCTGAAGGTCCTCTGTAGCCAGGGTTTACGGCTGGGAAGACAAGAATGGCAAGCTGTTCCATTGGCTCGCTACCCACCCCATGGCCAATCGAATAGTCCCCAGAATTCATGACACACAGGAACGAATCTCCCGTACGCCCGGAACCATTGCGCAGAACGTCGCGAATTATCACAAGGCACTGTACTCAGTGGATCCCACACACACACACTGTACGATTGCTCCCCCTTCCTACAAAATATCCCTCTGCCAGGGCCCTCGGAGATAGAACGAAAAACCATGGACGAGCCTATCACAGCTGAGGAAGTTGATGAGGCAATATTCGTACTCGCCAACCAGAAGACCCCGGGCCCGGATGGACTCCCCGCGGAGTACTATGCAGCATTCCGTGAAACTCTGATCCCACGACTCCATGCCCTATTTGAAGAAGCCATAGAGGACGGCTCATTCTCCTCTATTACAGACACAGCCACCATCGTGGTCATACCCAAGGTGAACCCTCCCCTGCTTTCCTGTGCTCAGTATCACCCAATCTCCCTCATCAATACCGAAATTAAAATATATGCCACGATTCTTGCCACCCGTATGAAAATATTGCTCCACACCCTCACAAACCCTGACCAATGCGGCTCATGCCACACCACAGCACACACCACTGCCTTAGACGCCTGCATGTGGCCCTCGCCCACCGTGGCCTCCTTTCACCATATCTGGCCTTAGTTCTACTCGATTTCGAGAAGGCCTTTGATACGGTCGACTGGTGCTACATGAGAAATGTGTTGGAGAGGGCGGGCTTCGTCCCCCACTATCGGAGGATGGTGGGAGTTCTCTACTCTAACCCATCAGCCAGGGTCCTTATAAACGGAGCTTTGTACGGGGTCTTGCCAATCGCATGGGGAACCCGACAGGGATGTCCGCTCTCCCCTCTCCTGTTCGCCCTTGCGATCGAGCCTTTGGCCTGCCGCATCCGGACAGATAGACGGGTGCAGGGGTGGCGCTGGCAGGACTCTCATGAGGACTGAATCGCCTTGTACGCTGATGATGTCCCACTGTACCTGGCTGACCCGGCCCGATCCGGACCGAAATGCCTGCAGATCCTTCACTCTTTGGAGAGAGCGTCTGGCCTACGCCTTAACCCAGTAAAATCCACGATGGTGCCTCTCCATGCCTCTAGAGAATGTTTTGACTGGCAGACAGCCATGCCCATACAAAGACTCTCATTTAAATACCTTGGTATCTGGGTGGCGCTTCTCCCTGAACTGACTTGGTCCCTCAATGTCGGCCCACTTCTCAGGCATACAAAAGTTGACCTACGTCGATGGCAAAAACGTCCTCTCAATCCCCCCGGGAGAGTCGTTCTCTTCAAAATGATGGTTCTCCCCGCCTCTTATATGTCCTCCAAAACCTCCCGATCCATCTCCCTCGCAGTTGGTTTCGCGACCTAGATGGAGTGATCATCACTTTCCTTTGGGTGGGATCAAGAGCGCATCTGGCTCTCACGACCTGCCAGCGAACCACATATGAGGGAGGAATGGGGATGACAAATCCCTTCTTATATTATCTAGCCACTTGCATTTAGGTGATTCATGATTGATTCAATGGTGGGTGGTCAGACCCAGCATATCGGCTAGAGCTGGGGCGCATCGGATTCTCTCAGGCTCAAGCTATGCTATATGGAGCCCCAATCCCTCAGGCCCTGCCAGTAGTCACCCGTACAGCTCTCCTGGCATGGCGATCCGCATTGCGACACATCCACTGGGACACTAGACTCACATTGCAAATGCCGCTGTGGCACAGCACTTGGTTTTGGGAGGTTGGGACCTTGACGGGCTTTCAGGCGTGGAATCTGATAGGCATCACCTGCCTTGGGGATGTATGGAAGGGAGAACACTTGTTCTCCTTTCAAGATCTACAGCAAGCATACTCCTTACATTCTTCACAATTCTTCAGGTATCTCCAACTACGTCACACCCTGGCCATCCACATTCCTAACCGCTTGGCATTTCCTGAGTTTAGCCCACTGGAGGCCAAGATGCTCATGGGAAACCTGGGGAAGGGAGGGATATGTGTACCACAATGAAGCCGCTCCCAGTAGGGTGTCACAAGTACTAGTGCAGTTTTAGTCTGTGAGTGAAGACATCTCACATAAAATGAAGGACTGGTCTCACACACCACCTGGTGTCATGCTTCATCATTGACCAGTCCTCGCCCTCTAAAACCTTGGTTTGATAGAGGGCGGGCATACCTGACGACAGGGATGCACTTCTAAACTAAGTGGGGGCCCAAAGAAAATAGTGAGTTAAGAAGCCATTAAGGATGTCAGCTTAAATTTAATGGTGCTGGCATCTATATGGTAGTTAAAAACAAAGTGATCGGTGTAATGGGGATATTATTGTCCCCCCACCGCTGTCAATGGGGTCGACATGTTTCTGCCTAAGGCCCAGTTGGGTCCGCGGCATTCATCAGGACCATATTACAAAAGTTCTATATAACGGGCTCCACTCTTACCACACTATGGTGAAAGGATTTCCACGCAGTGGGAGTGATGAAGATCACGCTACCACTGTGATATGGCTAAATTCTTAAGCCTGAAAGATAAAAACAAATATGTGCAGACAAACTGTCAAAATTGCATAGGACACAAACATAACAGAACAAATAAGCCACATACACCCTAAATCTATCGTGAGTGGCTATAGGTGCAACGATAATGTGACAAAAATCTATGCACCCACTTGGAAGAAAATTCCTCCAAAATGCTTACCCTAAAATGAGGACACTTGTGCCCCATAGGAGGGTGAGGGCAGGAGACCCCTTAGGTCAGAACGCTAGAAAAATGAGGAGAAAACACAGGAACACAAGATGTTTAAAGAGATTGTAAAAACACAGGAGGTTCAAAATACCTCCATAGTACGTAACCTGTAAAGGAAGTCAATCAGCCCCACATTCATACTCTTACTGTGACTGGACGTGATCTCCGCCTCTGTGCCTAGATCTGTGCACCTCAGCTCCTCGTTGTAGACTGAGTGAGCTGGCGGTTGGTTTTAAATAGTGTCAACATAATGAGTAAATTACTAATCACCGCTAAATGGAAAACTGCAGTGTGGGATCCGGTGTCCCAACCTTCTGGTAAATAGGAGGTCCGGAGGCTTGCCTGACCTTCCAAATATGGGTTGCGGATATAGAGCTAAATCCGCAAGGAAGGCAGGAAATTCATGCCCTGAGTCGGACCGGCGTTCACATGATGACGTGGGAGTGTGAGCGCCTTGCACATGCGCGTCAAGGAGCCAGAGTATAGCGCACGGTGAAATGAGTCTTAAACTGCGCATGCGCAAAGAAACAACCCGCGTCTTTGAGCAAAGCTCAGATAAATATAACTGAGACCAGCCAACAGCGTGGACAGGAGTGTTCACGCGCTGTACATGCGCATCAAGATCATGGAAATGCTCACGTTTAAGTGAGCCTTCCAACGCGCATGCGTGTTACAAACCTAAAGTCAAAGTGGGACTCCGGTCTGTACTACAGAAACGGGTGTGATATCATAAAATAACCAGCCCTGTGCTCAAACAGAACTCTTGAAATAGCCCAATTGTACTTTACAGAGTTGTAGACACACACTAAGGGGGAACAGTTAATAAATACATGTGCCCTAGATGCTTTCTAAGGGGAAAGTAGTCTAATACCAGAAATAACCTATGCGCATACATTACGTAGTCATAAATCCATATGGTGAAATATAGAGAATAATGTTGAGTAAGATGGAAACAAATGTGATGCGCAAATTACCAGTCCCACACTCCTAAACCAGAAAAGTCTGAGCCGAAGTGCAATGGTCCAATAAAATTAAACATCCAGTGCACTAAGAAGAGCTCGATAAAAACAATATTTACATATAGATGGTTTATAGATATGGAGAAAGAAATGGCAGTTAAAAGGCTAAAAACAGCCAAGAATTTCTGGTGTTTCGTGATGGATTGGATGCAGGTCATATGTATATCTAATATTTACAGGGCTAACTGAAGCCAGGGAATATCGTCATTCAAGCCTTCTTTCCATGTACGGAGGCGGTAAACCCATCTCTGTTCCCTCACATGAAGTGGCCTGCTAAGGTCTATCTTTGTTTTTTCATGACCTCCAGGACTACCCATTTTAGATCTGTATCTCTATGGTTCTGTTCCAGAAAATGTCTAGTTAGTTTTGTGTTGGTTTTCTTACAGCGAATGGTACTACAATGTTCGTTGATACGGATTTTGATTTTTCGAGTGGTCATGCCCACGTACCATAGGTTGCATGGGCATGTGAGAAGGTATACCACATTTTCCGTATTACAGTTACTAAAATGGTTCAATACCCATGGGCGTGTGGTGCCGATGTCAACCGTCTTGGCGGTCACTGTAAGAGGACAGGCAACACAACTGCCACATGCATAATGTCCTCTGGGTCTTTGAGTGTTCCATAAGGTCATTTGATCATCCACTCTGCCGTACAAAAAATCATAAGGAAGAACTGGCATATCCTTCATGGAGCAGGAAAACACTGGGAACCACCTCTTTTTGCTTTTAAAAGAAGTAAGAACTTACGGGACGAGCTAGTCCGGGCAAAAGATCCCCAACCCAGAGTGGATGATCAAATGACCTTATGGAACACTCAAAGACCCAGAGGACATTATGCATGTGGCAGTTGTGTTGCCTGTCCTCTTACAGTGACCGCCAAGACGGTTGACATCGGCACCACACGCCCATGGGTATTGAACCATTTTAGTAACTGTAATACGGAAAATGTGGTATACCTTCTCACATGCCCATGCAACCTATGGTACGTGGGCATGACCACTCGAAAAATCAAAATCCGTATCAACGAACATTGTAGTACCATTCGCTGTAAGAAAACCAACACAAAACTAACTAGACATTTTCTGGAACAGAACCATAGAGATACAGATCTAAAATGGGTAGTCCTGGAGGTCATGAAAAAACAAAAGATAGACCTTAGCAGGCCACTTCATGTGAGGGAACAGAGATGGGTTTACCGCCTCCGTACATGGAAAGAAGGCTTGAATGACGATATTCCCTGGCTTCAGTTAGCCCTGTAAATATTAGATATACATATGACCTGCATCCAATCCATCACGAAACACCAGAAATTCTTGGCTGTTTTTAGCCTTTTAACTGCCATTTCTTTCTCCATATCTATAAACCATCTATATGTAAATATTGTTTTTATCGAGCTCTTCTTAGTGCACTGGATGTTTAATTTTATTGGACCATTGCACTTCGGCTCGGACTTTTCTGGTTTAGGAGTGTGGGACTGGTAATTTGCGCATCACATTTGTTTCCATCTTACTCAACATTATTCTCTATATTTCACCATATGGATTTATGACTACGTAATGTATGCGCATAGGTTATTTCTGGTATTAGACTACTTTCCCCTTAGAAAGCATCTAGGGCACATGTATTTATTAACTGTTCCCCTTAGTGTGTGTCTACAACTCTGTAAAGTACAATTGGGCTATTTCAAGAGTTCTGTTTGAGCACAGGGCTGGTTATTTTATGATATCACACCCGTTTCTGTAGTACAGACCGGAGTCCCACTTTTGACTTTAGGTTTGTAACACGCATGCGCGTTGGAAGGCTCACTTAAACGTGAGCATTTCCATGATCTTGATGCGCATGTACAGCGCGTGAACACTCCTGTCCACGCTGTTGGCTGGTCTCAGTTATATTTATCTGAGCTTTGCTCAAAGACGCGGGGTTGTTTCTTTGCGCATGCGCAGTTTAAGACTCATTTCACCGTGCGCTATACTCTGGCTCCTTGACGCGCATGTGCAAGGCGCTCACACTCCCCACGTCATCATGTGAACGCCGGCCCGACTCAGGGCATGAATTTCCTGCCTTCCTTTGCGGATTTAGCTCTATATCCGCAACCCATATTTGGAAGGTCAGGCAAGCCTCCGGACCTCCTATTTACCAGAAGGTTGGGACACCGGATCCCACACTGCAGTTTTCCATTTAGCGGTGATTAGTAATTTACTCATTATGTTGACACTATTTAAAACCAACCGCCAGCTCACTCAGTCTACAACGAGGAGCTGAGGTGCACAGATCTAGGCACAGAGGCGGAGATCACGTCCAGTCACAGTAAGAGTATGAATGTGGGGCTGATTGACTTCCTTTACAGGTTGCGTACTATGGAGGTATTTTGAACCTCCTGTGTTTTACAATCTCTTTAAACATCTTGTGTTCCTGTGTTTTCTCCTCATTTTTCTAGCGTTCTGACCTAAGGGGTCTCCTGCCCTCACCCTCCTATGGGGCACAAGTGTCCTCATTTTAGGGTAAGCATTTTGGAGGAATTTTCTTCCAAGTGGGTGCATAGATTTTTGTCACATTATCGTTGCACCTATAGCCACTCACGATAGATTTAGGGTGTATGTGGCTTATTTGTTCTGTTATGTTTGTGTCCTATGCAATTTTGACAGTTTGTCTGCACATATTTGTTTTTATCTTTCAGGCTTAAGAATTTAGCCATATCACAGTGGTAGCGTGATCTTCATCACCCCACTGCGTGGAAATCCTTTCACCATAGTGTGGTAAGAGTGGAGCCCGTTATATAGAACTTTTGTAATATGGTCCTGATGAATGCCGCGGACCCAACTGGGCCTTAGGCAGAAACATGTCGACCTCATTGACAGCGGTGGAGGACAATAATATCCCCATTACACCGATCACTTTGTTTTTAACTACCATATAGATGCCAGCACCATTAAATTTAAGCTGACATCCTTAATGGCTTCTTAACTCACTATTTTCTTTGGGCCCCCACTTAGTTTAGAAGTGCATCCCTGTCGTCAGGTGTATGCCCGCCCTCTATCAAACCAAGGTTTTAGAGGGCGAGGACTGGTCAATGATGAAGCATGACACCAGGTGGTGTGTGAGACCAGTCCTTCATTTTATGTGAGATGTCTTCACTCACAGACTAAAACTGCACTAGTACTTGTGACACCCTACTGGGAGCGGCTTCATTGTGGTACACAGTTTATTTTGGAGGCTGCCGACTCCCAGTACCCCGTGCCTCTCGTTCCCTTACCCCAGATTTGGTCTGGGTGTTGTGGTTATATGAAGGGAGGGATATCCCAAATATATCGATCTCTGATAAACAATACCCCATCCACACTAGACCCTCTTAGAACCCGCTGGGACCGATGAAAAGGCCCTCTGGAAGACGAGGACTGGCGAGACGCTCTTATGGCTCCCAGAACACTCACTATATCTGCCAGGCTCCGCCTCATTCAAATATATTATCTTCACTGTGCATATCTTACACAGGCAAGGCTGCACAAAGCAGGATTTCTCCCAACCCTGCAATGTCCACGCTGTGAGGGAGAACCAGCCGACTTCTTCCATATGGTCTGGTCCTGCACCGTCCTATCCAAATACTGGGCATCAATCATATCTGAACTGAGTGGCATACTGGGGTGGGAGGTCCCTCTTAATCCCCTTGCCCTTCTCCTGGGGGTGATGGAAGGGATGGACGGCTCCCGGGCCGACAAGTTGTTTCTAGGAACAGCCATTTTGATTGCTAAAAGAGACATTGCAGCGGCCTGTAAAGACTCAACACCTAGCTCTATTTCAAAATGGCGTAGGGGAGTGGACTGGTGTGCTGTCCAAGAAAAAGCGGTATATGAAGCAAGAGGGTGCCCGACCAAACATGAACAAATATGGGGCAAATGGACGGGTCTACTGGACTGATTACTCACAGCACAGGGGCTTGCCTTTTTTTCGTACCAGCCAGATGGGGGAATAATACCTGCAACCGTAATGAAATGTCTTACATGTCACAGTGATACAATGGTTACCTTGTTTACTTTGTTATACAAAATGGCAATAAAATTGGATATCAAAAAAATATATATAAATATGTTTAAATAATGTGAAAAATTTCAAAAAAGTTATATTGTAAATATGAATGTCAAGTATAAAGGAAATACTATAAAAATAAAGCAATATAGTATTATTTAAGAAATACTTTAAAAAAGGAATAAGAAATGTTAACAAAAATATATGTGAAACAAGTGTATATATATATAAAATATAAATGTACCACACTTAAAAAAAATAAAATAAAAATGTAGAAATGTACAACACTTTTCAGAAAGTTATGTAAATGTTGTATCATTGTTTAAATATAAGAATGTTTTTTTCTTATATTGACAATGAAAAATGTACATATATATTAAATGAATGTTAAAAAAAATAAAAATACAACTTACAAACTGAAAAAAATATGTCTAACATATGTGAGAAATACAATGCTAACTCCTATCTAAACTGTTTAGGGGAAGACGTTGAACACTAAGAGCCTGATTATTACTTTGGCTGTGAGGCGTCGGGTTGCCCCGCCGCTGCCACACAGCCAAAGCCATGGTCGGGTCAGTCCGCCTGCCAGATTACGAGTGTAACTCGTGTCTGGTGGGCTTTTGTTTTGATGTTCCCACTGCTGTGCCCTAAAAATGGGCACCGCAATGGGAGCGCTAAAAATAGTTCCTACACGGCATGGACTAAAAAGTCTATGCTGTGCAGGAACTGGGGGTGCATGCACACAGGGGAGCACATGTATTGCCCCCCTGCATGCACCCCAGGGTGCAGCGGCACAAGGGGCCCCTGTTGGGCCCTGTTTGTTTCCTCTCCACCAGGTTTTCATGGAGGAGGAACGCCATGAAAACCACGGCACAGAGGAAACTCTTAATTAGCCCCGGGTGGAGACCTCTGCTCTGCCCGCGGAGTGTGCGGAGATTTGCCTTCTCCGCATTCCGCGGAGAAGGCAAATCTCCGCACACTCTGCAGCGTAGCGGAGTTGGCCAGCCCCCGCCTCCACCCCCCCTATATTAACAATGAATTCTAGTACTTAAAAGTAAATTAAAACCCACTTACCTGTACTGCGGCGTCCCCGGGCTGCCCTCCTCCTCTTTGTCGCCGTTTCTTCTAATCCTTGCAAAAACTGCGCATGCACGCGCATCCGCGCATGCGCATTTCTTGTGAGAAATGCGCATGCACGTGCGCATGTGCAGTTTTCGCTTGGAGTAGAAGAAACGGCGACGAAGAGGAGGAGGACAGCCCGGGCACGCCGCAGTACAGGTAAGTGGGTTTTAATTTACTTTTAAGTACTAAAATTCATTGTTAAAATAGGGGGGGTGGAGGCGGGTGGCATAGCGGGGCTACGCGGAGGGCCACGCAGAGGGCCACTGAGTTTGTTTGTACCTCCGTGGCCCTCCGCGTAGCCCCCCTACGCCCACTACGCCCAGGGTTACTCTTAATATGCCTGGTGGGACCGCGGCAGTCCAGCCAAGCATATTAATGCATCCTAACTGCCGCAACACCGTCAGGGAACGGCAGTTCGCTGGCGGCTGGGGCGGGGCTATGGCGCTCCAACACCCCCCTAATCATAATAGGGCGGTCGGGAATGCCATTGCCATGCTCCTGCCAGATTCGCAATCATTCCCCAAGGGGATAAACCATTTTGGAAAAGGTGTTGGACACTAAAGGGGTTTTATTTGGTTTTATTGTCTAGTCCCACTTCAATCTAAGCCATTTTAGGGAAGGTGTTGGACACTAAAGAGGCTACATTTTCGATTCCCACTCCAGTCTAAACAATTTTTAGGGAAAGTATTGGACACTAATGGGGTTACATTCATTATTCCCACTCCAATGTAAACCATTTTGAAGAAGGTGTTGGACAGTAAAGGAGTTACATTTACTAACTCCACTCCATAGTAAGACATGTTACATTTGTTTTTTAACAATAAACAAACAAAACAACTTATAAACCACTGTTATCTAATAAATATTTGTAATAATATTAAAAGTACAAACTATCTAAACATATATATTTCTTTTAATTGATAACATTAAATAAATTATAAATTTTAATCTATATTTTTACTAGATAATGATAAATTATCATAGATACTACATAAAACAACACATTAATAGGCCTGGTCGGTGAACTCCGCTCCGTTCTTGGAGTTTGCAGAGGTTTCTGCACTCCGCGCTCCGCGGAGCTCACGGAGTGTAGAAAACTCCACTCCGCCTAGTGCAGCAGAGTTTTTTCCCCGCTCGCTCTTGGATAGAATTTCTACTCGAGCGGCAGGAAGAGCATCGCAAACTGCAGTTCACGCTGCACTCCGCCACTTGCGGAACTCCGTGGAGTTTTTTCGTCACTTCGCGGAGTTCCACATAGCTTAATTTATACACATATTAATTATTACAAATTAAATTATTATTTATTCCTGAACAAAAACCTTAACATTATTTATTCTGATGACATTTTTAAAAATATATACATGGCGCGTGGCCAAGATGGCGGCAGAGTAGCAACTTCCTTATGGAGCACCGCCGGCCAAGGCCGATAGAAGCTGGCACGGCGGACATATCGGGGCTGTGGGGGCGCCAAAGCGGTGATGAATGTGGCGTGAATCGAGGGAGGCCCCCGGTTCGTCACCCAGCTGCTGCTCGGTCTCTGATGCCGCTACCTGCAGCCGTCGCGGAAGTCCCGCACCGAAGAGCCCGAGAGACACGCTGCTGCTGCGACACTGGACGGCGAGCCATACCGGGACGTGAATCGCCCTGCAGACACATCTGTGTGACCCGGAAAGCGCGGTGAGCCGGGTCCAATGGACGGGGTGCGCCACAAGACGGCTCTGGATGAGCTTGCGGGAACTAGCCGCACGAACGTGGATCTGGCCCGGGGGAGCGGAGCTGGGCCCCCCTGGAGATTGAAGCATCCGTGACCCGCTGGCCTGAGGGCGAGGGGAGGCCGGAGATCCAGTGAGTGGTGCCGGGAGGTGGTGAGGCCGACGTCTTCCAGGAGGAGCGACCGCTGTGGAGTGGTGGAGCCGGGCCTGGCATAGCCAAGGGGCCTTCCCACGAGACCACTGCCTGCGCTGGAGTTTGAAGGCCCAGGGACTGTGGTTGTGAGCCTTGGAGACCTTGGAAAAGCGGGGTGCTTGTACCCCCCCCCCCGGGGCCTGAGATTACAGGAACAAAGTCCAGACAGGGCCTCAGACTCTGCTGGGGGGCCGGGATCCAGTGAGGTGGAATAAAGTTGCAAGGTCTGCAACACGAGACGCCCGGTTCTTGCCGAAGGAGGCGACCATTAAGGACCTCTTGCAAAAACCTGGAGCCAAAAAGGCTGATTGGGGTGCTTCTGACCAGCCGCAGGCCCCTGTGCAGGAACGGGACCTGGGCTCAACTGGGGCCGGCAAGGGGAAGCCGGTCACTCGCCAGTTCCTGGAGCAACTGTTTGGCATGCTGAGGGAGGATTTCGCATCCCTATGCCAGGAGGTCCCTGCTGACATTAAAAATGTCAGGACTAAAATCAACAAACTGGGCGATCATGTGGACTCCCTGGAGAGGGCCGGGGACAGAAGGAAGGAGTAGTTCAACGATCATGCCCGAGAGCTGCTAGAATGGAGGGATCGCAATGAGAAACTCTGCCTGCACAGAGAGGATCTTGAAAACAGGTCCCAACGCTCCAATATTCGCATCAAGGGGGTGCCTCTACAGGCAGATGCAGGGAATCTGGAGGACTTTGTGACGTGGCTCTTCGGACACGTCGCCAGATGCTGGGCGACACTAAAATCGTCCTCGACCACACCCACTGGGCTTGGCCCCCGCTGTGGGTCCGGGTCGGACGCATGACATACTCACCTGCCACCACTCCTACAGGCAGAAGAAAACCATCATGGCGCGACGCGGGACACAGCAGTTGTGTCATTTGAGGGCTTGCAGGTCGGCATTTATCAGAACCATCCCCCTTACCCTCCAATGCCGTAGAGCCATGAAGCGAGCCACTGCCTTCCTCCGCGAGAAAGGAATTTGCTATTGGTGGGGCCACCCCTTCTGGCTGATTTTTTTGTGGAACCAGGAGACACATGAAGTGCGGTCCTTGGAGGATGCACAGTCCGTGCTGGGGGTTGACTTAGATGCTGAGAGAAGCCTAGACTGGGCAGGGCTAGAAAAATCCACTCGCCCCCACACTATGGCAAGCCAGATTTAATCAGGACTAGCTCATTTTTAGGGCCTACTTGCCCTTTCTGGCGAGTAGGAAGACAAACTGACTTTTGACCTCTGTCTCTGAAAGCGGAGCAAATGTGACAGGATAATAAGATTTAAAGGTATCTTTATTGCTCACAAAGTGAATGAGCAATAAAGATGCCTTTAAATCTTGTTATCTTGTCACATTTGCTCGGCTTTCAGAGACAGAGGTCCAGTACATTACGGTTAGGTCGAGTAGGTTTTTCAAGTTACTAGACCTGCAGGTCTAGTAACATTTTTAGGATTTTTCGAGCCCTGCTGGGCATGCAGAGGAGCTTCGGCGTAGCAGGACACACAAAATCAGGAAGGCGTCGTAGGACAGGGTAGGATCCTCGCTTGCGGCCCTCTGAGGTGGAAAGCCAAAGGGAACTGGAGGCTCTCCTTTGGCAGCTGCTGGACTGCAAAGACCGTGGGAAGGGACCGAAGGAATGACCTCTGCGCCAAGTCATCCAGGGCGCATCGCCTCTGCTCGCTGTTTAGCTGAAGGCACCGGGATACCACATGAGCTGTGGCCTATTCTGGCAAAGCTTCACTCTATGCTACTACCCTTGGGATACGGTGATGACCGACTGCCTATTTTACAGACCCCTCCACTATGGTGACATTGTTGCCCACCTTTGGGCTGTTATTTTATTGTTAACTTCTTTACAGTAACGCTACTTCTCTGGCTCTTTTACTCTTCCCTATCTCTTGAGCATTTCTGGTGCGCTCCTCCTCCTTATATGGCATGGGGACATTATGGCCCTACCGGGACCCAAGGGGTATGGTACTCACTTTTTTTTACTGGTCCTGCTGGGGTGAGACTATGGGGCGGCTGAGGGCCTTACTTCCTTTGGCCGGCTTCACCACCCCTTGCTGTATGGCTGGGCCTCGGCTGGGGAGCCCCGTGGGACATCACTTACATGGCACTTAACGCAGAGGCTGCTTTTGGCTCCTGCTATCCCTGACAGACGACACACTCTGGGCTTTCCCCTGGCCCAGACCAAGCTGGGCCCTCTTTTCTTCCCCTCGACAGCCACCTTCTCCACTCCCTGGTAAGGGGCCTGTAGGATTGGATCTCCATCTTTTCTGGGGAGTGGGTCCCTTATGTCACGCATGCATGCTCGCTTCTTCCGCCATGGCTCCACTTAGGGTCTCGTTATTGAGCCTCAATGTGCGGGCCTTGATGCGCACGCTCCTTACCATCCTTAGGGATACCCAGTGTGACAATTGCTTTCTTCAAGAGACGCACTTACTGCGAGCAGACTGGAAACGCCTCTGGTCGCGGTGGTTTCACCACCAGTGTTTTTCTTCCATGCCGGCAGAGATGGTGGGGGTGGCCATTCTATTCACAACACGCTTCCCCGGGAGGGTGTTGGGGCCTCAGGAGGAAGTACCCAGGAGACTGCTTACCCTGCGGGTGACGATTCGGGGTCATACAGACACTTTTGCATCTATATACAGCCCAAACGACCAGCAGGAACTGTTCCTTAATGCGGTCCTGAGCAGTGTTTTAGAATCTCTAGATGAAGACCTACTAGTAGGAGGTGACTTCAATATAGTGGGTGACCCTCAAATGGACAGGTCCATACAAAGGTTGGGGCATGCCGGGCGCTCTCTGACTCCATGAACAGTGGCTGACTGAGGTGGGCCTGGTAGACATTTGGTGTCAACGCAACCCCACTTCCAGGGAATACATCTTTTTCTCAGCAGCACACCAGACATACGTCCGCATAGACCTCTTTCTGATGTTTTTGTGCAATACAATGGCGACCCTAGAAGCCAGAATAGGAGCAGCGGCACTTTCGGACCATTCCCCTCACTTTACAACTGCCCAGGGACCAAAACCGCCAAAGATTGTGGCGGCTGAACCACAAACTGCTCACGTTTGACACAAACATAAAGGAGGTAGAGAAGGTCATACCGACCTATTTGGACTCCAATGACGATGGCCTTACCCTTACCCCCCTATTGTGGGACACTTTGAAAGCAGTGATTCGGGGACAGTTCATCGCGATAGTGGCTAGGCTGAATAAAGATAGGAGGGATAAACTGAAGCAACAGGAGGGGCAGATCAAGGAACTGGAGGGGGTACACCGGCGCACGGGCTCTTTTCAATCTAGACGCCAGCTCACACCTGCACGGAAACAATTGAAAGCACTGGACTTTGACCGCGCAGAGTACTCACTCTTGCACACCAAGCATCGCTCCTACCAGGGGGGAACAGAGTTGGGAAACTCTTGGCGCACCAACTTTGAGCACAGACCACCATGCGCAGGACTGCCGAGATCGAAGGATCCCAGGGGGAGAAACGGCAGACGGATGACCTCATCGCAGGCGAATTTGAACATTTCTATTCAGCCCTATACTGCACTAACTCCCTCGGTGAGGAAGCGGCAGCGGCCTACATAGAGCCGGCTCTGGTGGCCTCCCTGCCCGGACCAGAGCGGCCAAATTAGATGCAGACATCTGACCTGATGAGGTATTGCGAGCCATCCAAGGGCTCTCTATGGGCAAAGCGCCTGGCAGGGATGGTTTCTCTTCTGACTTATATAAAATCTTTGCTCTGAGTCTTGTTCCACTGCTTACGCGTCTGTTTAACTCGTTTAGTGACTTTGGTGCCCTTGCCTTTTCCATGCGCATGGCTGTGATTGTGGTCATGCCAAAGCCGGATAAAGACCTACGAGGTGTGCCTCCTACCGCCCCATCTCTTTGCTAAATGTTGACTCAAAACTTTTCTCCAGCATCCTACCTGCCTGCCTGGTGACCTATATGCATGGCCTTGTGGACCCGGACCAATCTGGCTTCATCCCGGAGCGGAGCTGCAGCGATGGGACCAGGCGACTGTGCCACCTCATTGACAAGGTCCAGCACTCACTGACGCCAGCCTTGCTCCTAACGGTTGACGGCGAGATGGCTTTTGACTGGGTCCACTGGCCCTATTTATGGCTGGCCCTTACTAGATTTGGCCTGGGTGCGAGGTTCCTGAGTGGGTGAGTTGTACCTATAATGAGCCGGAAGCACGGGTCAGGGTGAACGGCGTCACCTCCCGCCCCTCTAAGATATCAAGGGGTACCCATCAGGGGTGCCCCCTTTCACCCTTACTTTTCGCTCTATATATGGAGACCTTTGCGGAGCGTACTCGCCACCACGGCTCGATTACCAGAATCTGCATGTGTGACAGGGAACATAAGATCTCTCTTTATGCCGACGATGTCATGCTCCTTCTCACTTAGCCACTTACCTCCTTGCCTCCCCTTCTGTGAGAGATAGAGGATTTTGCCTTAGTGTCTGGCTTTGAAATTAACCTTCAAAAAATGCAAGCTCTTAGCCTGACTATCCCTAGGGCCGAGCAGACGTTCCTGGTGACTGGGTTTCCGTTCACCTGGGCACCGAACGGTGTGACCTATCTGGGCTTACAGGTTTTTCCAAGACCTCCTGGCTAACACCCAGGCAGAACTCTTGACCTGGAAGAGACTTACGCTTTTGTGGCTTGGTAGATTGGCCGCAGTCAAGATGACCTTACTCCCCCGCATCTTGTACATGAAGCAGACCCTTCTGCTGCAGCCTCCCCCACTGGTATTGGCCAAACTACAACACCTCATGGTTGACTTTTTCTGGGGTGGGAAGAGGGCCCGAATGGCTCGTACCCAGACATACTTGAAACAGGAAGACGGGGGCCTGGGAGTTCCACACCTGTAGAGATATTATCAAGGAGCCCAGCTGCGTTATATCGTTGAATAGTACAGGCTTGTCTCGGAGAAACACTTGTGCTTCATCGATCGAGCAGTCACGGGCCTCCACGTCTGCAAGGTGCCCTGGCTACCTAAACGGCAAAGACCAGCCGGAGTCTCTATCTCGCCATTCTTTATGACCACATTGAGTGTGTGGGACAAAGTACAAGAGTCCTGATACCTCTCCACCCGCACATCCCCCCTGACTCCTTTTATAGGCCATCTGGAAATCCCCCCCGAGCCAGGTAGGGCAACAGGTACATCAAATGGCAGGAAGCCAACTGCAAGAGGATCAGGGATCTCTTTGACGTTGATGGGATAATGGACTTTGCTCAGCTCGGCTATGGCTTGCCTAGAGAGGCCTACTGGCAATACCTTGCCCTGCAGCACTGGGTCACACAGCCCCATGTTCCTGCACATGCAGGCCCCCTGCTAACAAAATTTGAGGAGTGGTTCATGACCCGCCACTCGGACAAACGTCTGCTTTCAGACATATACTCCTTCCTTCTTACACCTGCACAACATTCTAAATCCCCGGCGCAGCGCAGATGGGAATCAGAGTGTGAGCGCAACTTTTCCCCCAAGGAATGGCAAGACATTGTGCACAGAGCCAGTGCCTCCTCCTGCAGCACTGCTGGAGAAGAAATGTTCCTCAAAATAGCACACTACTGGTACTATACCCCAGCTAGGATGGCTCGCTGGAAGCCCGGGAGGAACACACAATGCTGGCGACGCTGTGGCCAGGAAGGCAGTCTCTCGCATGTGCTGTGGCACTGTCAAAAGATACAACACTTCTGGGAGACTATATTGTCTGATATAAACGCCACCTATAACACAGACATACCTAGGTTCCCGAGCTACATACTACTGGGGCTCCCGAACACCTTTACCTATTCTCTCAGGTTGTGCCGGGGGAGGGCCATTACCCTGGCACTGGGAGCTGCCACGCAGGTCCTGCTTTCTAGGTGGGGGACTGAAGGGGTCCAGACTAGACTGGACTGGCTACATAGGTTGTGGAAAGTGGTTGGCATGGAGAAACTAACGGCAAGCTTCACGCATACACTCCCCCGCTTCGATAAAACATAGGGCTCCACTATAGAATTTCTGAATTCACTGAACTTACTTGCCCGAGATACCTGCGGGTTCTTCGACTCACTGGAATGCCTCCAGCGACTGAGCGACGCAATCCGCTGGGACAGGTTTAGACCGTAGAGGTGACACATTTCACTTCCCTGACCACTCGCTTCTACTGGCTGTCGAGGTTTTCTCTCTGTCTCCTTCTTTCTTCACTTTCTCAACTGTTTCCTGCTCAATCCTTCATTATCTCTATCTACCGTGGTATTACGACACCTGCCAACGGATGTAGGTGGTGGCTAATGTTTTCTTTGCATAATCTATAAAAAGATTTGAACCATAAAAATATATATATAATTTTGTAAAAAAAAACTTAGTTTAAAATTTGTTGAATTACATAAGCAAAAGTATAATTTTTTTTTTAAAGAATCACAGATAATTTACATAAATAATATAATTGTAATATAAATTTAAATAATTAAGATGATTTAAAATAAAAAAATTAAAAGTTTTTTTTAAAACGTATTCCATTTTCTTTTTAAATCCAATACTTTTAAATATATTAAATAACATTTAATATATAAGCAAATTAATGTGCACATATTTTAGTAATATCCTCACCCTTTTCCCCAAAAAACTCAACATCCCGCTTCTATAACATACTTACATGTACATCAATAAAAAATATTATTCAGATTTTAAATGAAATATTTATTTGAATTTTTTTAAATTACTAATAAAATATACTAACCATAGTAACACAAAAATTAACACACTACAAAAATACAGAAAACACATAAATTAATCCATAAAAATAGTTTTTACAATGATATTAAAACCAACACTTAAAACGATATTTTTACCTTCAGTATTCCTGTCCACAAAATATTTGACATCACAATATTTTTGAAACGATATTTATATATAACAATGTTTTTAATTCAGTATATTGTTCAAACACCCATAAAAATAAAGCCCATAAAAAAACAGACAAATTCAAATGAAGACAACAGAAATATGTGTTATAAATTTGGAGAAAATTGAAACTGCCGATGTGCAAAGGAGCACAACATAAATGCACCTTATAAAATGTGAAATAAATAGACTTGCAGATAAATGGCCTGCTACATAAAGGTAACTTGCACTTTTGAACAATTTACACTTTGGAGTAAGTTTACTACTTTTCAGAATGCATAAACACCAAGGGCCTGATTCCGAGTTTGGCAGTCGTTCTGTGGGCCCACCACTGCTGCCCACACAGGAGGACCGCCAAGCCCATGGTGCGCCTGCCCGATGGATTACGACTTTAATCCAGGGCGGATGGGCGGTGTTGGGGCAGTCTCACGGCGGCAGCAGTTTAAGGATCACAGGAGAGCCTTAACAGCAGACCGCCACCGTGACAGCGCCTGCAGCACGTACCTGCATGGTGTGGAGAAAACTGAACGATGGAGAGTGGCCGATTTACAGCTATAAGATAGGATCTATATTTGAGTGAGTCTTTAAAGCACTGTGGGGCAGATTTACAAGCCCCTTACGCCACTTTTGCGCCGCCGTTGCGTCACTTTTGTGACGCAGCGTCGGCGCAAACCATGCGCCATGCTGCGGGGGATTTACAACGTGACGCATCTAGGGCGATGCGTCACGTTGTAAAGCCCTGCGCCACATGAAACCTGCGTCAGGTTTCATGTGGGCGGTCCAGCACAGGGGGGGGCGTTCCGGTGCAGTAAAGCCTCGGAAAAGTGCCTGAGTGAAATCTACAAGATTCCACTCAGTCACTTTTCCGACGCTGATGCGTCAAATCCTTACGCCTGCTTCAAGCAGGCGTAAGGCGTGACGCACCATGTTAGGGATAGGGCAGGTTGGAACAGTGCTGGAGTTGCGTCGCGCTTGCGACACAACTTCAGCACTGCGCCAACCTTACGCCGGCAGATGCGTCACGCATCTGCTTATCCTTGCGCCACGATGCACCGCATTGTAAATGCGGCGCATCTGCGGTGGCACAAGGGCAAACTTGCGTGACGCAACTTCCCTGGCGCATCCCTGCTGATTTGCAGGGATGCGCCAGGGAACGTAAATCTGCCCCATAGTGAGGACAACTGGGCTACGCAAGCTGAACACAGGATTTACGATTTGAAAATATAATGGTGCGCCATGAAAGGTATTATACCGGGCTTCTCCAGAAAGGGCAAGCGCAGACCTTGCAGCCATTACTGCACCTTTGACATCTGGCAGAGCAGCTGGCGATCTGCTGCACTCTAGCGAAGGGATGGATGTTTGGAGCCACCGCGGCTACCACCAATCACCCGGATTAAAGCCTCTGCAGAGGGCAATGAATTATCGTAAATTAGCATAAAGTGGCTCCTCTGCTGAACCCCGAGGTTTCGTGCAGCTGACCGACGTCTATTGGAGCAACGAGCATCTCTTTTTCCAGTGCAGGAGCACAAACAGCTCCTTATTGGGTGGGTAGGCCGTCTGTTGTGAGGCAGTTCATTTTTCTAACCAGTCAATGGATGTGCTGGGAAGGACAACACCCTGTTCGAGCTGCCACTTTTGAAACCAGCTTTCTTCTCCAATTTGAAGTTCCTTAGCCACCTTGTCACACTCCGCACATCCCTAATTAAAAAAAGCAGCTCTCGCTCAGGTAAGAAGATGTTTCCAACCTCAATTACTGAGCCTCAGCGCTTCCTGCTCAATGACAGAGGCGTTGCGCAGCAGCCAACATTTAGAATCGGGGCTCTGAGGAAATGGTACACCATCGCTTGAAAGGCGGTATATGCCATGTGGGATTCTTTTATATGAAACGGTACCAGGCCCTTCAGTGCCTGCCCTGTCCGGCTGTAATATTTATTACTGTAACTCGCTTTGTGATTATTATTAGCACAGGTTTGCCGTTTCTTCGCACTAGTGTTAACAAGTATTGTTACTGGTCTCATTCGGGTCACAACAGGAGTCAGCGGTGAGAGCACGACTGTCTGACTTACTTGACTTCACATATAGTAGGGCGGAGCGGAACTACGTGAAATTCCACGGCGTTTTTATGCAACTGTGCAGAATCCCGTGTAGTGCAACTCCGCAAATTCCGCCCACCCCTACTCTGGATCTGCAGCTGACTCATGGGTTCCAGCCTTACTTTGTCAATCCTGGATGTTATGCTACGTTGCTGCGCCATTTGCGGTCATGGATTGGTTACCTGGTTTCCATCCTCATGCTGCACAGTGTGTTGTAGCAGAACCTGGATCTGGCATAGCATGATATAGTGGCCTAGCAGTGCTGCATCCATGGTGGTGTAATGTAGAATGAAAGTCTGAGCTGATGCAGTCACCTGTGATAGCTTCACCTGTCCATGGCTGTTTATGTTGTCCCTTTGTGCAGTTGCATGACTCCTCATCCACGCACACAAGGCACTCCACAAGACCGGCCCAGCCTACCTCAACAGACGACTCTTCTTCTATGTCCCCAACCGCCAGCTCCGCTCCGCCGACCTCTCCCTCGCCACCGTCCCTCGCATTCGAAGAACAACCACCGGCGGCAGATCCTTCTCCCACCTTGCCGCCAAGACCTGGAACACCCTTCCACTCAGCCTACGACAGACCCAAGACCTGCTGACCTTCAGGAGGTTACTCAAGACCTGGCTGTTCGACCAGTAGCGGCACACCCCCCCCTTTTTTTTTTCCCCCAGCGCCTTGAGACCCTCGCGGGTAAGTAGTGCGCTCTACAAATTCTGTGATTGATTGATTGATGAGAGAATTAATTTTTTTCTGCTCAAACAGTGCATGTATTGTGTGTTTTTCTTTTTTACATTACTTTGTTGGTCATAGTTTTTTTGTGTTGTTTTATAGCTTTTCTTTAATTTCTTACATTTTCAGGAAATGTTGACACTTTTTTTGATTGGAGGTATTTTAAGGTGGTATTTCCACCTAATTATGAGGTAGGCGTAGTGGTAATTTTCTTCTTTTTTTTTCTTGTTATTAAATTCTTTTTATTGAGTTTCGAGAAAAGACAAATCACAATACCGCCACGCAGGGCAGTATATTAATCAACGAACAAAAAAAAAAAAACAGCAAACCAAAGGTGATTGTACATATCACAGTTTTCGTGTACATAGAATTGAATACCACACACCCAAAATCACAAAGCAAGGAGTGCATTTTACATAATGATACCTTTTAGCCATCAGATGTGGGATCGCTTCGGTCTTTCGTTACCAGATATTGCCTTAGCGGTTCCCAGATGTCCTTGGGCTTGGATGATGACGGAAGTTCTTCTGAATAAAGCTCGAGATTTTCTTTACAAAATACCATATCCTTTATCCAATGCTCAGGATGAGGGACCAAAGAACTCTCCGAGGTTAGTGCTATTCGCCGTTTTGCTAATAACAAAGCAATCCTTAAAAATTTCCCCACTGTACCTTTTACCTGTGGCACAAAACATAGCAAGCAGATCGAAGGTGTGCACTGCAAGGTTAAATTGGACATGACCCTTAGACATTCTATTACTTCTTCCCAGTATTTCATGACAAGATCACACTGCCACGCTAGGTGCCAGAAGTCTGCATCGGGTTGACTACACCGTTTGCAATTACTGGTGTCCCGGAGGCTGATTTTATGCAATTTAAGAGGTGTGTGGTAGATTTGGTGAATACATTTGAAATGGATGATTCTGAGATTTCCATTGGGGGTTAGTCTACCAGTTAATTCGCAAATTTGCTCCCAGTCTAATGGTGTCAATGGAGGATCCAGTTTAGTGTTCCAGCGGACTAAGCTACGATCGTCCCCCCTTAGCATCTCATCCCGTACTGCCCTGTACAGTTTAGTAACCAATTTTCGCTTTGTGGGTGCTACCAGGAGGAGTTGCAAGGATTCTAAAGAAGGTGGTTCTACAGGAAACGACTTATAGTGCGTTTTGAGCGCAAGTTTCAGGCGATGTATAGTGAATTGAAACAGAGGTGTCTGATTAGTGATGTATTGGAGCTCCTCGGATGTGACAAAACGCCCATCCGGAAAGAGATCCTGCATGCGATCAATACCGGCTGCTGTTAGGGAACGTAACGGACCTTTTTCTTGTGCAACTGAGAGTGATGCATGGTGTGTAATCGGCAAGGCCGGGGCATATATTGGGAGTTTGTCCGCAAGTTTACCTATAGCTTGCCAAGCAGCAATGGTAGCATCTAAAGTGTTTATTTCTGTCCTGGGGTGCCCCTACGTGTATGAGTGAGTATACCAGTCAGTGGAACGGGGTGCGCATCCCCATCCTCCACCGCAACATGAGGTGTGAAGGCGTGCGGATGGTACCAATGATAGGCGTACTGCGCCTGTGCGCAGAGAGTACAAGTATAGATCTGGCGCGCAGAATCCTCCCTGAGCATAGCCCAGTGTAAGTGTGTTCCAACCCACTCTAGCTTGCTTGCCGCCCCATATAAGTCTAAGTAAGTGAGTTCTTACTGTGTGAAAAAACAGTGTGGGGAGCCGTATCGGGATATTGCAAAAAGGATATAAAAACCGCGGTAGAATAATCATTTTAATAATGGCAATGCGGTCAGCAAGGGACAGTGGTAGTGCCGACCATCTGTCCACTTGAAGTTCCAGGGACGCACAGGCCACTCCATAATTTTCCCGTATGACAACCTCCGGATCGCGATACACCCACACTCCTAGATATTTCACCGGATCCGTTGACCATATCAGCGGATATTCCATCTGCGGGGGAGTGGTGATCATTGTCAAGGGGACTACTACTGACTTGTCCCAATTAATCATGAGCCCAGAGAACAGGCCGGAACGGATATATTCCCGCAGGATAGGGGACAAATATTTGTGTGGTTCGCGAATAAATAGCACCATATCATCGGCATAAAGGGATATGCCGACGGGGCGATGATTAAAGTTTAGCGCTGAATCCCTGTGACGCTGCCAAATCATACAAGACAGAGGTTCAAGCATCATACAAGACAGAGGTTCAAGCATGAGGGCGAATAGAAGCGGCGAAAGAGGACAGCCCTGCCGAGTACCTTTTTTGATGGAGAATGGTTCGGAGGTGAGACCCCCCACGCGTACTCGCGCCGAAGGGTCAGAGTACAGGAGATGCACCCACCCTAAAAACACTCTCGGAAATCCCATCCGTTTTAAAATATAAAACATATATCGCCATTCAATAGAATCGAATGCTTTAGCTGCATCCAACATGACTGCAGCAGCAGGGAGATCCGGATTTATTATATGAAACATGGCAAAAATGGTTCTCAGATTGTGAGACGTAGAGCGCTCCGGTATGAAGCCGGATTGATCTGGTAGCACTAGACAGGACATTAACGGTTGGAGTTTGGTAGCTAGTATTTTTGCTAGTATTTTCGCATCCAAATTGATTAGCGACAGAGAGCGGTATGATTCACAATGAGAAGGTGACTTGTCTTTTTTGAGTAGTGTTATAATCAGAGCCTGCCGCAGGGACGGTGGTAGTATGCCAGACTCATGCGCTTCCGCATACATCTCTAAAAGGTAGGGCGTTAAAAGATCAGCATATTCTTTATAAAACTCAGCCGTGAGGCCATCCGGACCCGGAGCTTTTTTATTCGATAGGGATCGTATCGCTGCTTTAATATCTGACTCATCAATTGGTTGGCTGAGGTACTCACGGTGACCATCCGCCAGCCAAGCGCAAGCAATATCATACAGGTAATCATCAAGCGCATCATTATCCATACCCCCGCGCGAGGTGTACATCTCCGCGTAGCAGGTCCTGAATTGATTCACTATCTCTTGGGGTGTGAAGTGCTCCCCCGCTTGTGCATCCACTATTTTAGTGATGTGGTGATGTTCAGTTCTAAATTTGAGTCTGTTGGCCAGTTGGCGACCTGGTCGGCCCCCCTCGCCATATGCCCTGGCCACATGACGGCGCAACAAATAATGTGTGTTGTGTTCCATGATCTGTTCATGTATGCGTGCCAATGTGGTAGTGGTCGGTTTGGCTGTGTATTCCCGTTCCAAGTCAGTCAGTGTAGGAGAGTAGGATCTGCCTCTTATGTTGCCCCCACTTTTTTTCTGATGTTTACACTGGTTTCTGTCTATAGTCTGGCTGGGACCCTGCCAATCAGGGCCCCAGCCTCTCTGTTCTCTCTAAACGATTTGGAGTGCCCTCTAGGTGCACTAGTGATTGGATACTGTGGTATCTTATGAGTCCCTAGTATATGGTACCTTAGGTACCAAGGGCATAGGTACTTCACAGGCCTACCAGGGGCTGAAGCATGTATTATGCCACCACTGGGAAGCAGACTAAATCTGACACCACAGGCCTGCTACTGCAGCCTGGGTGAGGAAGTGCTAGCACCCCTCACCGAGATATAGGTTCCCTATATCTTTCCTACACACACATATAACCCTATCAGTCACCCCTAAGGCAGGCCCTATCAATCCTGAGGGCAGGGTGCTTGGCTTCTATGTGAGGGGGTGCCTCTGCATGAGCAGGGCCCCTCTGCAGCTCTCAGAGTCCATTCTCTGGTGCTGTTTGTGGATGCGGTTAAACCATATACTTTGAAGTGCATTATATCCTCGCGGTAAAATGCTAACTTTGGAATGGCTGCATCGAAACATGTCGTGTTTGGTGTCAAACACCTTGGAATACTACCCCCCGCCAGTCCTGGCGGCGGGGGTAGCATTCCACCCTTCTAGAGGGATAGACATGTACCTACTGTGGAAACGCGGTAGAATCCTGCAGAGCCCTGGCATCACAAAATGGATGCCACCAGTCACAGACACTGGGCAGCCCTCCTGCTGATGACCAACACTCGCAGTGGAGGAAGCCCAACAATAGATATCCTGTCCCAAGGGGGTGTGACCACCTCCCAGACAGGGTTTAGTGTATTGGGGCTGGGTGGGTGCACTCTTAGAGTGCTTTGAAGTCCTGCACTGGGGGAGCAGAAGGCTCCTCTGTGCATATGCCAGTTCAAACCGGCTCAGGGGCTACCTGCCCCTGCTCTGGTGCGAAACTGGACAAAGGGAAGTGGGTGTAGCCACCCACTCCCCTGACCCTCCCATAGGTAGGGTCATAGAGCTAGTCCCTCCCTTTCTTTTAGTATAAGAGGGGGAACCTGTGCATTGCACCCTAGATTTCCCTGGACGACGCTCTGAAGAAGAATCCCGGACCTTTGACGTTCCACTACCTTTGGAAGACTGAAGAATCTCCCTTGGAGTCAAGGAGTGACTCCCCTGCTTGGCAGGCACCAAAAACTACAAACGACGGTCGCAAACTACGCCGCTCCCGCCGGAGTCCGAAGTCCCTGCAGCCCAAGAAGTGGATTTCCTGACTTCACAAAGGCCATCGTGAGTCCCCAGCGAAGCTGAGGCCAGTGGACCCCAAGAGTAACGAGGAACCACGACCCCTGGGTACCGTGCACTATTGTCGAGTGCAACCCCTCCACAACGTTCCACGAACTTGTGCTTTGGACCATGTGTGGTCCCAGCCTCCAGCAGGAATCCCTCCTAAGATCAGAGGCCTACCACGTCCCGAGTGACCGTGGGCCCCTGTGAGCGAATCCTCCCGAGGCGTCTTCGCGATCCCTTGCCAGCCGGCTTGTGGGTCCCCAGAAGACTTTCTAAAGAAACCGAAGGGCTCCCCTGGTTGCTCCAGGCCTGCCCTGACTTACCCTCGCTGGGTGAGTCCCACAGACCTTGCTGGTCTGCGCCATTGTCTCTTCACACTTTCCCCGAGACTTGCTGTTACCAAGGCTTGTTGGCTCCGATCGAGTCGCCGACACCGCAGTAAGCTGCAGACATCGTGGGACATGCCGAATCCAGCTCCTGGTCGTCGTCGACGCCTCCTGGACCTCGTGGCTGAAGAGTCAAGGCAACCGCGAACGACCTGAATCTTGCGACGACGGTGGGCATCCATCTTCCTTGCCCCGGGTCACTGCCAAGTGACTTTGAACACTGTCCCCTCTGCTTTTAGGCCTTCCATCTTCCGAATCCAGGCTTGGATTCCTCCGGACACTTATCCTGTCGCCGCAAGCAGCAAGTCTTCACTGGCTCCCATTGAAAACGACGCCGCGACCCGACACCAAAGAACACCTATGCACCCGGCTCCCCTGGGTGAGGTAACTTCAGCACTACGGTGCTCCTGTGGGTGTGGGCCCTAGAACAACTTACCCTGTAAGTGACTTGCTTGTAGCTTCCCTAGAAGTGTCCTAAAAACTCTAACTTTCTAAGTGCGACAATTGCGCTGACTCGTACAGGGTTCGCGTCTGTGTTAGACACACCGCGTCCATCTCCTTTGCAACACTATCTAGAACTGTATCCTTCGACTCGTACCGAGTCCGATCGGTGTTCGCCTCGAACACACAAAGGGCCTGTAGCACTGAGATCTCCATTGCACTGACTCGCACAAGGTTCGCGTCTGTGTTAGACACAGCGCGTCCATCTCCCTTGCAACTCTATCTATAACCGCGTCCTTCGACTCGTACAAGGACCGATCGGTGTGTTCGCCTCGAACACGCAAGGGACCTTTAACATTGATATCTCAATCGCGTCTGAGTGCATAGACTCGTACAGGATTCGCACCGGTGCCAGGTCACCGCGTCCGTCCCCTGTGGGTCTCCTACAACTACCTGGGGTGGTTCTTGGGGGTCCCTCGATTCTAGATGCCCTAGACCTAGGTCTAGCAAACTAAGATTGTGATATTCGATTGTGCTAAACTTATTCTGATAATATTTGACTTGTACATATGTTCCTGACCTCTAATCTCATAAAGAGATTAGTAGAGAGTGTTTATTAATAAATACATATATATTTGATATATATACCTGTGTGGTGTCTTTTCATTTGGTGATTGAAGAGATTGTGTGGTAAAACAAGCTGCTTTACATTCCTTCAAGACTTAGCCTGAAGGCTGCTCTCCACAGCTACCACTAGGATAGCTTTCTATAAAGGTTGTCTTAAACCTATCTACCATAAGAGTCGAATTGTTCTGGTGCAAGGTGTCCACTTTAATTAGTGAACAGCATATGCCAGGCCAACTTCTCACATTGGTGGGCAGCGTGTGGGATTCCAGCTTGCTATTGTTTTACCAGAAAATCTCTATTTTGAATTACTAACTGAAAACCACTATAGGTACTTAAGGTACATATAAAGTCAAGCTTAGTATCAATAAGTTCTACTGAACTTAGAGCTGTGTGCAAAGGGATAGCACACCCTTTCTACAGCTCAAGCTAGTATCAGTAGGCCACAAACTAGTGTAGGTAGTACAACACTGCACAACACTAGAATGTCCTTAAAGGGTGGAACCAGTGGATCCACTCAGCCTCAGTATAAGGACATGGCTTTCTCTGACTTGAGGGCCATGTGTGTTGAAAGACACCTGAGGCTAGGACAGAGTCCCTCAACCCTACACCTGATAGATCTGCTGACAGCAGATGATCTTAGATTGGCTCTAGGAGCTAATGGGTCTGAATCAGTGGGTGGGTCAATTACAGTATCTGGGTCAGATGATGAAAATCCGAATGACCAGGACTCTGTGATTGAAGGGCCAGGCTCAAGGGGCCTGAAAAGGACAGAGGAATTCTCCCTAAGAGAACTGACAGAGTGGATGAGAGGCATAGGTCCCCTTCCAGGGAATCTGAGCACTCTTATCACTCTGGCAGAGAATTTGTCCACCAGAGGAACTCATACTTTCCCATAAGAGAGACCTCCTCTGAAAGAATGTGCAAACTGCTGCAGTATGAGGAAGCAAGAGTTGCCCTCAGAACCAAGCAGTTGGCACTGGATAGAGAAGCCCTGGAGATCCAGAGAGCTTCTAGACGAGAGGGGTTAGAACCCCTTGGTGGCAGCAACAGTGTCCCTAGAGGCAGAGAATCTATTCCAGACCATAGGAACCTGAGCAAGGTTGTTCCTCCCTACCAGAGTGGGGATGATATCCACAAGTGGATAACTGCTATGGAGAGGGCCTGTAGAGTACAGCAGGTCCCCCAAAAGCAGTGGGCATCAATCTTGTGGCTCTCCTTTTCAGATAAAGGTAGAGACAAGCTCTTCACTGTTAGAGAAGAGGATGCTGACGATTATGAAGTCCTGAAGAGTGCACTGATAGATGGGTTTGGCTTAACCACTGAACAGTACAGGTTGAAGTTCAGAGACACCCAGAAGGCACAGACTCAGGACTGGACTGACTTTGTTGATTGTGCAACCAAGGCTCTGGAGGGTTGGCTGGTTGGCAGTAGGGTTACTGATTTCAAGGGATTGTATAATCTGATGATGAGAGAACAGATCCTTAATAATTGCCAGAACCAGTTGTTGCATCAGTACCTGGTGGACTCGGATCTGACCTCTCCCCAAGAATTGGGAAAGAAGGCAGACAAATGGGTCAGAACCAGGGTGAGGCAGAAACCCCAGAACCAAGGGGGTGACACCAAGAAGCAAGATCCTAAGGGCTCTGAGAAAGGTGGGGATAAGTCAAAAGACCAGAAGTCTTCACAAGGGCCCCAAAAATCTGCATCTGGTGGGGAGTCACAATCCAACAAGGGAAAAGGCCAAAAGAAGCCCTGGTGCAAATTCTGTAAACAGAAAGGGCACTGGACTTCTGACTGTAACAAGTCCAAAGACCAAACCACCACCACTCCTGCCCCTAAGGCAACTGTTCCCCCTAGTTCAGCTACTGGTGGAGGTGGTACACAGAATAAGGGTGTAGTAGGGTTGACCCTGGGTTCTGAAGTGGACTCTGACCTAGTCAGAGTGCCCACTCAGGCAATGCCGATTTGTGAGGGAGACCTTAATATGTCCTTCCTAGTGAGTCCCAGTAATCTGGGCAAATACAAACAGCAGCCTGTAATAAATGGCAAACAGGCTTTGGCATTTAGGGACACAGGTGCTAGTGTCACCATGGTGGCAGAGGATCTTGTGGACCCTGGACAGATCATCCTGGGCGAAATGTACCAGGTGACCAATGCAAGCAACGTCAAGACCAACCATAGTCTGGCAGTTGTGAATTTCTCCTGGGGAGGGGTAACTGGCCTCAAGAAGGTTGTAGTCAGTGCAGACCTCCCTGTCGAATGTCTATTGGGCAATGATCTAGAGACTTCAGCCTGGTCTGAAGTAGAGTTATGGACTCATGCTGAAATGCTGGGCATCCCTGCAGAGGTATTTGCTGTGACCAGGTCACAAGCAAGAATGCATGACACTGAACCAGCTCTGGATCCTGGAACAATGGACCAGATGCTTCCCAAGAGGAGGAGCAGTAGGGTAAAGGCAGTGCCTTCCCCTCTGTCTCAGATCACAGATTCACCCCCAGAGGGAGGTGAAGCAGATCCTGAAGAAGGAACTGCCCCAGAGGGACTTGAGCCTGATCAGGTTGAGTTCTTGGGGGCAGGGGGCCCTTCTAGGGAAGATCTGAGTAAGGAGCAACAGTGCTGCCCCTCTCTTGAACCCCTCAGACAGCAGGCTGCTGCTGAGGCTGCTGGGAGTGCTAGTGGGTTCCATAAAGTTTATTGGGATGAGGGACTCCTATATTCTGAAGGTAGAGACCCAGCCCCTGGAGCCACCAGGAGGTTGGTAATACCTCAGAAGTTTAGGGGTTCCTCTTGACCCTAGCACATGCCATCCCTTTAGCAGGACACTTGGGCCAAAACAAGACCTGGGACAGGCTTGTTCCACATTTTCATTGGCCACATATGTCAGAGGACACAAAGGAGTTTTGTCGCTCCTGTGTCACCTGCCAAGCCAGTGGTAAGGCAGGTAGCACAACAAAGGCCCCCTGATACCACTACCGGTGGTGGGGGTACCCTTTGAGAGGGTAGGGATTGACATTGTTGGTCCCCTTGACCCTCAAACTGCATCTGGGCACAGGTTTATCCTGGTGGTAGTGGATCATGCCACCAGGTACCCAGAAGCAATTCCCTGAGGACCACCACAGCCCCTGTGGTGGCAAGAGCCCTCATTGGAGTCTTCTCCAGAGTGGGTTTTCCAAAGGAGGTCATTTCTGACAGAGGTACCAACTTCATGTCAGGATATCTAAAAGCAATGTGGAAGGAGTGTGGTGTGACTTACAAGTTCACCACCCCCTATCACCCACAATGCAATGGTTTAGTTGAACGCTTCAACAAAACCTTGAAAGGAATGATTAAAGGACTCCCAGAGAAGCTTAGGCGGAAATGGGACCTTCTTCTTCCTTGCCTGTTGTTTGCATACAGAGAGGTTCCACAGAAGGGGGTTGGTTACAGCCCATTTGAGCTTCTATTTGGGCATCCTGTGAGAGGTCCACTGTGTTTGGTAAAAGAGGGCTGGGAGTTTCCTCTCAAGCCCCCCAAACAAGATGTGATGGACTATGTACTTGGTCTCCGCTCCCGGATGGCAGAGTACATGAAAAAGGCAACCAAAAACCTGGAGGCCAGCCAAGAATTACAAAAAGCTTGGCATGACAAAAGGCTGTACTGACTGTATACCAGCCAGGACAGAAAGTGTGGGTGTTGGAGCCTGTGGCCCCAGCAGCCCTCCAGGACAAGTGGAGTGGCCCCCATACAATAGTTGAACAGAAGGGAGAAGTCACCTATCTGGTAAATCTTGGAACTCCCAGGAGCCCCCTGAGGGTGCTCCATGTCAACAGATTAAAGCCATATGTTGACAGGGCTGACATGGGCTTGCTCATGGCAACTGATGAGGACCAGGAGGAGGAGAGTGACCCTCTCCCTGACCTGCTCTCTCAGAACCCTGATGATGGGTCAGTAGATGGTGTTGCTTTGGCAAGCAGCCTCACCGACCATCAGCAAACTGAGTGCAGACAAGTTCTGCAACAGTTTAGACATATGTTTAGCCTGACCCCTAGTCAGACTTCCTGGTGCACCCACGAGGTGGACACTGGAGACAGTCTGCCTGTCAAGAATAAAATCTACAGGCAACCTGACCATGTCAGGGACTGTATCAGGACTGAAGTCCAGAAAATGTTGGAGCTAGGTGTAATTGAGCCTTCAGATAGCCCTTGGGCTAGTCCAGTAGTACTGGTACCCAAGCCTCATACCCAGGGTGGTAAGAAAGAAATGAGGTTTTGTGTAGACTACAGAGGCCTCAATGCAGTCACTAGGACTGATGCCTATCCCATACCAAGGGCAGATGAGCTGATTGATACTTTGGCCTCAGCCAAGTATCTAAGCACGTTTGACCTAACAGCTGGCTACTGGCAGATCAGATTAGCTGATGATGCAAAAGCCAAGACAGCATTTTCGACCCCTGGTGGGCACTACCACTTTGTGGTGATGCCCTTTGGATTGAAAAATGCACCTGCCACGTTCCAGAGGTTGGTGAATAAAGTTCTGTCAGGGATGGAAACTTATTGCTCAGCTTATCTAGATGATATTGCTGTCTTTAGTTCCTCCTGGCAGGATCACCTGGTCCACCTCAGGAATGTTTTGGAGGCCCTGCAGAAAGCAGGCCTCACTATCAAGGCCACTAAGTGCCAGATAGGGCAGAGTCAGGTTGTATACCTGGGCCACCTTGTAGGTGGAGGCCAGGTTCAGCCTTTACAGAGCAAAATCCAAACCATAATGGAATGGGTTGCTCCAACCACCCAGACACAGGTGAGAGCCTTCTTAGGCCTGACTGGGTACTATAGGAGGTTTGTCAAGGGATATGGATCTATAGTGACCCCCTTGAATGATCTGACCTCAAAGAAAATGCCAAAAAAGGTTCAGTGGACAGCTAGCTGTCAAAAGGCATTTGAAGACCTAAAGCAGGCCATGTGCACTGCCCCCATCTTACAGAGTCCAGACTACACCAAAAAGTTCATTGTCCAAACAGATGCTTCTGAGCTGGGTGTGGGAGCTGTACTGTCTCAACTGAATGATGAAGGTCAAGACCAGCCAGTAGCTTTTATTAGCATAAGGCTGACCCCTAGAGAGAAACGTTGGTCAGCTATAGAGAGGGAGGCCTTTGCTGTGGTATGGGCCCTGAAGAAGCTGAGGCCATACTTGTTTGGCACTCACTTCATAGTTCAGACTGACCACAAGCCCCTCCTATGGCTTAAACAGATGAAAGGTGAAAACCCAAAACTTTTGAGGTGGTCCATTTCCCTACAGGGGATGGACTATACAGTGGAACATAGACCTGGGACCCAACATGCCAATGCAGATGGACTCTCAAGGTATTTCCACTTTGAACACGAAGACTCAACTGGTCAAGGTTAGTTTAGTGTCCCTGCGTTTGGGGGGGTTGTGTAGGAGAGTAGGATCTGCCTCTTATGTTGCCCCCACTTTTTTCTGATGTTTACACTGGTTTCTGGCTATAGTCTGGCTGGGACCCTGCCAATCAGGGCCCCAGCCTCTTTGTTCTCTCTAAACAATTTGGAGTGCCCTCTAGGTGCACTAGTGATTGGATACTGTGGTACCTTATGAGTCCCTAGTATATGGTACCTTAGGTACCAAGGGTATAGGTACTTCACAGGCCTACCATGGGCTGAAGCATGTATTATGCCACCCCTGGGAAGCAGACTAAATCTGACACCACATGCCTGCTACTGCAGCCTGGGTGAGGAAGTGCTAGCACCCCTCACCGAGATATAGGTTCCCTATATCTTTCCTACACACACACATATAACCCTATCAGTCACCCCTAAGGCAGGCCCTATCAATCCTGAGGGCAGGGTGCTTGGCTTCTATGTGAGGGGGTGCCTCTGCCTGAGCAGGGCCCCTCTGCAGCTCTCAGAGTCCATTCTCTGGTGCTGTTTGTGGATGCGGTTAAACCATATACTTTGAAGTGCATTATATCCTCGCGGTAAAATGCTAACTTTGGAATGGCTGCATAGAAACATGTCGTGTTTGGTGTCAAACACCTTGGAATACTACCCCCCCGCCAGTCCTGGCGGCGGGGGTAGAATTCCACCCTTCTACAGGGATAGACATGTACCTACTGTGGAAACGCGGTAGAATCCTGCAGAGCCCTGGCATCACAAAATGGATGCCACCAGTCACAGACACTGGGCTGCCCTCCTGCTGATGACCAACACTCGCAGTGGAGGAAGCCCAACAATAGATATCCTGTCCCAAGGGGGTGTGACCACCTCCCAGACAGGGTTTAGTGTATTGGGGCTGGGTGGGTGCACTCTTAGAGTGCTTTGAAGTCCTGCACTGGGGGAGCAGAAGGCTCCTCTGTGCATATGCCAGTTCAAACCGGCTCAGGGGCTACCTGCCCCTGCTCTGGCGTGAAACTGGACAAAGGGAAGTGGGTGTGGCCACCCACTCCCCTGACCCTCCCATAGGTAGGGTCATAGAGCTAGTCCCTCCCTTTCTTTTAGTATAAGAGGGGGAACCTGTGCATTGCACCCTAGATTTCCCTGGACGACGCTCTGAAGAAGAATCCCGGACCTTTGACGTTCCACTACCTTTGGAAGACTAAAGAATCTCCCTTGGAGTCAAGGAGTGACTCCCCTGCTTGGCAGGCACCAAAAACTACAAACGACGGTCGCAAACTACGCCGCTCCCGCCGGAGTCCGAAGTCCCTGCAGCCCAAGAAGTGGATTTCCTGACTTCTCAAAGGCCATCGTGAGTCCCCAGCGAAGCTGAGGCCAGTGGACCCCAAGAGTAACGAGGAACCGCGACCCCTGGGTACCGTGCACTATTGTCGAGTGCAACCCCTCCACAACGTTCCACGAACTTGTGCTTTGGACCACGTGTGGTCCCAGCCTCCAGCAGGAATCCCTCCTAAGATCAGAGGCCTACCACGTCCCGAGTGACCGTGGGCCACTGTGAGCGAATCCTCCCGAGGCGTCTTCGCGATCCCTTGCCAGCCGGCTTGTGGGTCCCCAGAAGACTTTCTAAAGAAACCGAAGGGCTCCCCTGGTTGCTCCAGGCCTGCCCTGACTTACCCTCGCTGGGTGAGTCCCACAGACCTTGCTGGTCTGCGCCATTGTCTCTTCACACTTTCCCCGAGACTTGCTGTTACCAAGGCTTGTTGGCTCCGATCGAGTCGCCGACACCGCAGTAAGCTGCAGACATCGTGGGACACGCCGAATCCAGCTCCTGGTCGTCGTTGACGCCTCCTGGACCTCGTGGCTGAAGAGTCAAGGCAACCGCGAACGACCTGAATCTTGCGACGACGGTGGGCATCCATCTTCCTTGCCCTGGGTCACTGCCAAGTGACTTTGAACACTGTCCCCTCTGCTTTTAGGTCTTCCATCTTCCGAATCCAGGCTTGGATTCCTCCGGACACTTCTCCTGTCGCTACAAGCAGCAAGTCTTCACTGGCTCCAATTGAAAACGACGCCGCGACCCGACACCAAAGAACACCTATGCACCCGGCTCCCCTGGGTGAGGTAACTTCAGCACTACGGTGCTCCTGTGGGTGTGGGCCCTAGAACAACTTACCCTGTAAGTGACTTGCTTGTAGCTTCCCTAGAAGTGTCCTAAAAACTCTAACTTTCTAAGTGCGACAATTGCGCTGACTCGTACAGGGTTCGCGTCTGTGTTAGACACACCGGGTCCATCTCCTTTGCAACACTATCTAGAACTGTATCCTTCGACTCGTACCGAGTCCGATTGGTGTTCGCCTCGAACACACAAAGGGCCTGTAGCACTGAGATCTCCATTGCACTGACTCGCACAAGGTTCGCGTCTGTGTTAGACACAGCGCGTCCATCTCCCTTGCAACTCTATCTATAACCGCGTCCTTCGACTCGTACAAGGACCGATCGGTGTGTTCGCCTCGAACACGCAAGGGACCTTTAACATTGATATCTCAATCGCGTCTGAGTGCATAGACTCGTACAGGATTCGCACCGGTGCCAGGTCACCGCGTCCGTCCCCTGTGGGTCTCCTACAACTACCTGGGGTGGTTCTTGGGGGTCCCTCGATTCTAGATGCCCTAGACCTAGGTCTAGCAAACTAAGATTGTGATATTCGATTGTGCTAAACTTATTCTGATAATATTTGACTTGTACATATGTTCCTGACCTCGAATCTCATAAAGAGATTAGTAGAGAGTGTTTATTAATAAATACATATATATTTGATATATATACCTGTGTGGTGTCTTTTCATTTGGTGATTCAAGAGATTGTGTGGTAAAACAAGCTGCTTTACATTCCTTCAAGACTTAGCCTGAAGGCTGCTCTCCACAGCTACCACTAGGATAGCTTTCTATAAAGGTTGTCTTAAACCTATCTACCATAAGAGTCGAATTGTTCTGGTGCAAGGTGTCCACTTTAATTAGTGAACAGCATATGCCAGGCCAACTTCTCACATTGGTGGGCAGCGTGTGGGATTCCAGCTTGCTATTGTTTTACCAGAAAATCTCTATTTTGAATTACTAACTGAAAACCACTATAGGTACTTAAGGTACATATAAAGTCAAGCTTAGTATCAATAAGTTCTACTGAACTTAGAGCTGTGTGCAAAGGGATAGCACACCCTTTCTACAGCTCAAGCTAGTATTAGTAGGCCACAAACTAGTGTAGGTAGTACAACACTGCACAACACTAGAATGTCCTTAAAGGGTGGAACCAGTGGATCCACTCAGCCTCAGTATAAGGACATGGCTTTCTCTGACTTGAGGGCCATGTGTGTTGAAAGACACCTGAGGCTAGGACAGAGTCCCTCAACCCTACACCTGATAGATCTGCTGACAGCAGATGATCTTAGATTGGCTCTAGGAGCTAATGGGTCTGAATCAGTGGGTGGGTCAATTACAGTATCTGAGTCAGATGATGAAAATCCGAATGACCAGGACTCTGTGATTGAAGGGCCAGGCCTCAAGGGGCCTGAAAAGGACAGAGGAATTCTCCCTAAGAGAACTGACAGAGTGGATGAGAGGCATAGGTCCCCTTCCAGGGAATCTGAGCACTCTTATCACTCTGGCAGAGAATTTGTCCACCAGAGGAACTCATACTTTCCCATAAGAGAGACCTCCTCTGAAAGAATGTGCAAACTGCTGCAGTATGAGGAAGCAAGAGTTGCCCTCAGAACCAAGCAGTTGGCACTGGATAGAGAAGCCCTGGAGATCCAGAGAGCTTCTAGACGAGAGGGGTTAGAACCCCTTGGTGGCAGCAACAGTGTCCCTAGAAGCAGAGAATCTATTCCAGACCACAGGAACCTGAGCAAGGTTGTTCCTCCCTACCAGAGTGGGGATGATATCCACAAGTGGATAACTGCTATGGAGAGGGCCTGTAGAGTACAGCAGGTTCCCCAAAAGCAGTGGGCAGCAATCTTGTGGCTCTCCTTTTCAGATAAAGGTAGAGACCAGCTCTTCACTGTTAGAGAAGAGGATACTGACGATTATGAAGTCCTGAAGAGTGCACTGATAGATGGGTTTGGCTTAACCACTGAACAGTACAGGTTGAAGTTCAGAGACACCCAGAAGGCACAGACTCAGGACTGGACTGACTTTGTTGATTGTGCAACCAAGGCTCTGGAGGGTTGGCTGGTTGGCAGTAGGGTTACTGATTTCAAGGGATTGTATAATCTGATGATGAGAGAACAGATCCTTAATAATTGCCAGAACCAGTTGTTGCATCAGTACCTGGTGGACTCGGATCTGACCTCTCCCCAAGAATTGGGAAAGAAGGCAGACATATGGGTCAGAACCAGGGTGAGGCAGAAACCCCAGAACCAAGGGGGTGACACCAAGAAGCAAGATCCTAAGGGCTCTGAGAAAGGTGGGGATAAGTCAAAAGACCAGAAGTCTTCACAAGGGCCCCAAAAATCTGCATCTGGTGGGGAGTCACAATCCAACAAGGGAAAAGGCCAAAAGAAGCCCTGGTGCAAATTCTGTAAACAGAAAGGGCACTGGACTTCTGACTGTAACAAGTCCAAAGACCAAACCACCACCACTCCTGCCCCTAAGGCAACTGTTCCCCCTAGTTCAGCTACTGGTGGAGGTGGTACACAGAATAAGGGTGTAGTAGGGTTGACCCTGGGTTCTGAAGTGGACTCTGACCTAGTCAGAGTGCCCACTCAGGCAATGCCGATTTGTGAGGGAGACCTTAATATGTCCTTCCTAGTGAGTCCCAGTAATCTGGGCAAATACAAACAGCAGCCTGTAATAAATGGCAAACAGGCTTTGGCATTTAGGGACACAGGTGCTAGTGTCACCATGGTGGCAGAGGATCTTGTGGACCCTGGACAGATCATCCTGGGCGAAATGTACCAGGTGACCAATGCAAGCAAAGTCAAGACCAACCATAGTCTGGCAGTTGTGAATTTCTCCTGGGGAGGGGTAACTGGCCTCAAGAAGGTTGTAGTCAGTGCAGACCTCCCTGTCGAATGTCTATTGGGCAATGATCTAGAGACTTCAGCCTGGTCTGAAGTAGAGTTATGGACTCATGCTGAGATGCTGGTCATCCCTGCAGAGGTATTTGCTGTGACCAGGTCACAAGCAAGAATGCATGACACTGAACCAGCTCTGGATCCTGGAACAATGAACCAGATGCTTCCCAAGAGGAGGAGCAGTAGGGTAAAGGCAGTGCCTTCCCCTCTGTCTCAGATCACAGATTCACCCCCAGAGGGAGGTGAAGCAGATCCTGAAGAAGGAACTGCCCCAGAGGGACTTGAGCCTGATCAGGTTGAGTTCTTGGGGGCAGGGGGCCCTTCTAGGGAAGATCTGAGTAAGGAGCAACAGTGCTGCCCCTCTCTTGAACCCCTCAGACAGCAGGCTGCTGCTGAGGCTGCTGGGAGTGCTAGTGGGTCCCATAAAGTTTATTGGGATGAGGGACTCCTATATTCTGAAGGTAGAGACCCAGCCCCTGGAGCCACCAGGAGGTTGGTAATACCTCAGAAGTTTAGGGGTTCCTCTTGACCCTAGCACATGCCATCCCTTTAGCAGGACACTTGGGCCAAAACAAGACCTGGGACAGGCTTGTTCCACATTTTCATTGGCCACATATGTCAGAGGACACAAAGGAGTTTTGTCGCTCCTGTGTCACCTGCCAAGCCAGTGGTAAGGCAGGTAGCACAACTAAGGCCCCCCTGATACCACTACCGGTGGTGGGGGTACCCTTTGAGAGGGTAGGGATTGACATTGTTGGTCCCCTTGACCCTCAAACTGCATCTGGGCACAGGTTTATCCTGGTGGTAGTGGATCATGCCACCAGGTACCCAGAAGCAATTCCCCTGAGGACCACCACAGCCCCTGTGGTGGCAAGAGCCCTCATTGGAGTCTTCTCCAGAGTGGGTTTTCCAAAGGAGGTCATTTCTGACAGAGGTACCAACTTCATGTCAGGATATCTAAAAGCAATGTGGAAGGAGTGTGGTGTGACTTACAAGTTCACCACCCCCTATCACCCACAATGCAATGGTTTAGTTGAACGCTTCAACAAAACCTTGAAAGGAATGATTAAAGGACTCCCAGAGAAGCTTAGGCGGAAATGGGACCTTCTTCTTCCTTGCCTGTTGTTTGCATACAGAGAGGTTCCACAGAAGGGGGTTGGTTACAGCCCATTTGAGCTTCTGTTTGGGCATCCTGTGAGAGGTCCACTGTGTTTGGTAAAAGAGGGCTGGGAGTTTCCTCTCAAGCCCCCCAAACAAGATGTGATGGACTATGTACTTGGTCTCCGCTCCCGGATGGCAGAGTACATGAAAAAGGCAACCAAAAACCTGGAGGCCAGCCAAGAATTACAAAAAGCTTGGCATGACCAAAAGGCTGTACTGACTGTATACCAGCCAGGACAGAAAGTGTGGGTGTTGGAGCCTGTGGCCCCAGCAGCCCTCCAGGACAAGTGGAGTGGCCCCCATACAATAGTTGAACAGAAGGGAGAAGTCACCTATCTGGTAAATCTTGGAACTCCCAGGAGCCCCCTGAGGGTGCTCCATGTCAACAGATTAAAGCCATATGTTGACAGGGCTGACATGGGCTTGCTCATGGCAACTGATGAGGACCAGGAGGAGGAGAGTGACCCTCTCCCTGACCTGCTCTCTCAGAACCCTGATGATGGGTCAGTAGATGGTGTTGCTTTGGCAAGCAGCCTCACCGACCATCAGCAAACTGAGTGCAGACAAGTTCTGCAACAGTTTAGACATATGTTTAGCCTGACCCCTAGTCAGACTTCCTGGTGCACCCACGAGGTGGACACTGGAGACAGTCTGCCTGTCAAGAATAAAATCTACAGGCAACCTGACCATGTCAGGGACTGTATCAGGACTGAAGTCCAGAAAATGTTGGAGCTAGGTGTAATTGAGCCTTCAGATAGCCCTTGGGCTAGTCCAGTAGTCCTGGTACCCAAGCCTCATACCCAGGGTGGTAAGAAAGAAATGAGGTTTTGTGTAGACTACAGAGGCCTCAATGCAGTCACTAGGACTGATGCCTATCCCATACCAAGGGCAGATGAGCTGATTGATACTTTGGCCTCAGCCAAGTATCTAAGCACGTTTGACCTAACAGCTGGCTACTGGCAGATCAGATTAGCTGATGATGCAAAAGCCAAGACAGCATTTTCGACCCCTGGTGGGCACTACCACTTTGTGGTGATGCCCTTTGGATTGAAAAATGCACCTGCCACGTTCCAGAGGTTCAATCAATCAATCATGTCACTTATAAAGCGCACTACATACCCGCGAGGGTCTCAAGGCGCTGGGGGAAGAGGGGGTGGTGCTGCTACTGATCGAAGAGCCAGGTCTTGAGGAGTCTTCTGAAGGCCAGTAGGTCTTGGGTCTGTCGGAGGTTGGTGGGGAGGGTGTTCCAGGTCTTGGCGGCGAGGTGGGAGAAGGATCTGCCGCCGGCGTTCGTTTTCCGGATGCGGGGGACTGTGGCGAGGGCGAGGCTGGTCGAGCGGAGCTGGCGGGTGGGGGTGTAGAAGCTGAGTCGTCTGTTGAGGTAGGCTGGTCCGGAGTTGTGGAGTGCTTTGTGTGCGTGGGTGAGGAGCTTGAAGGTTATCCTCTTGTTGACAGGGAGCCAGTGCAGGTCTCTCAGGTGGGGTGTGATGTGGCTGCGTCGGGGGATGTCGAGGATAAGACGTGCAGAGGCGTTCTGGATGCGTTGCAGCCGTCTCAGGAGCTTAGCCGTCGTTCCTGCGTAGAGGGCGTTTCCGTAGTCCAGCCTGCTGGTGACGAGGGCCTGGGTGACTGTTTTTCTTGTTTCGGTGGGGATCCACTTGAAGATCCTGCGGAGCATTCGGAGGATGTTGAAGCAGGATGAGGAAACGGCGTTGACCTGCTTAGTCATGGAGAGGGTGGGGTCGAGGATGACCCCTAGGTTGCGTACGTGGTCGGTGGGTGGCGGGGCTGTTCCCAGTGATGTTGGCCACCAGGAGTCGTCCCAGGCTGAAGGGTTGGAACCAAGGATGAGGACCTCCGTCTTGTCCGAGTACAGCTTCAGGCGGCTGGTCCTCATCCATTCGGCGACGGCCTTCATTCCTTCGTGGAGGTGGGCTTTGGCGGTGTGAGGGTCTTTGGTGAGGGAGAGGATCAGCTGGGTGTCGTCGGCGTAGGAGATGATGTTGAGGTTGTGCTGTCGGGCGACGTGGGCGAGGGGTGCCATGTAGATGTTGAACAGCGTTGGGCTGAGGGAGGAGCCTTGGGGTATGCCGCAGATGATCTTGGTGGCCTTGGATCGGAAGGGGCGAGGCGGACGCTTTGTGTTCTGCCGGAAAGGAAGGATGTGGTCCAGTCCAGGGCCTTCTCTTGGATCCCGGCGTTGTGAAGGCGTGTTCGTAGTGTGTGGTGGCAGACCGTGTCGAAGGCGGCTGATAGGTCCAGGAGGATGAGGGCTGCTGTTTCTCCGTTGTCTAGCAGGGTCCTGATGTCATCGGTGGCGGCGATGAGGGCGGTTTCGGTGCTGTGGTTGCTGCGGAAGCCGGACTGGGAAGGGTCCAGGATGTTGTTCTCCTCGAGGTAGCGGGTCAGTTGTTTGTTGACGATTTTCTCGGTGACCTTCGCAGGGAACGGGAGCAGAGAGATGGGTCGGAAGTTCTTGAGGTCCTTGGGGTCTGCCTTGGGTTTCTTGAGTAAGGCGGTGATCTCGGCGTGCTTCCAGCTTTCCGGGAAGGTTGCTGTCTCGAAGGAGATGTTGATTATTTTCCGGAGATGGGGCGCGATGGCTGTACTGGCTTTGTTGAAGATGTGGTGAGGGCACGGGTCTAGCGGTGAACCGGAGTGGATGGTGTTCATGATCTCGCTGGTGTCCTCGTCGTTGATGTTGGTCCAGGAGAGCAGGCGGTTGGTGGTTGTGGGGGCAGTGGTCTCGGTGGTTGCCGGGGCGGTCATGGTGTTGAAGCTGTCGTGGATGTCGGCGAATTTGCGGTGGAAGGAGGTGGCCAGTGAGTTGCACAGGTCTTGCGACGGCTGGATGTCGTTGGTGTTGGAGCTGGGGTTGGAGAGTTCCTTCACGATGTTGAAGAGCTCTTTGCTGTTGTGTGCGTTGTTGTCTAGGCGGTCTTTGAGTGAGGCCCTTTTGGCGGATCTGATGAGGTGATGGTGATTGCGGGTGGCGCTCTTGTGGGCGGCGTAGCTGTCCGCAGCCGTTCGTGGAGCCAGATCTTCTCCAGTTTTCGGCATGTTCGTTTGGAGGCCTAGAGGTCTTCGGTGAACCAGGTGGCTTTCTTGCTGGTGTGGCTGTTGGGCGGATTCTTGAGCGGGGCGAGGGTGTTGGCGCAGTTGTCGATCCACTGTCTGAGGTTGCGGGCGGCGGTGTCGGGGTCGGAGGGTTCGGCGGGTGGGCTCAGGGCGAGGGTTGTAGTTAGCTGGACTTCCGTGACTCTGCTCCAGCAGCGGCGAGGCATTTGTTCGGTGCGGTGGTGCGTGGTGGGCTTCCTGTAGGTGAAGTGGATGCAGTGGTGGTCAGTCCAGTGGGGTTCGGAGGTGTGGTTGAAGGAGACGTGTGGGCTTGCGGAAAAGATGGAGTCTAGCGTGTGGCCGGCGGCGTGGGTGGGTGTAGTCACGAGCTGTCTGAGTCCGAGGGTGGCGAGGTTGTCGATCAGGGTGGTGGAGTTGGTGTCCTTGTTGTTCTCGAGGTGGAAGTTCAGGTCCCCGAGGAGGATGTAGTCCGTGGAGGCGATGGCGTGTGTGCTGACGAAGTCAGCGATGGAATCGCTGAACTGTGGTCGGGGTCCGGGGGTCTGTAGATGAGGGTTCCTCTGAGGGTGGTGTTGGGATCGGTGTGGATCTGGAAGTGCATGTGTTCGGCGGTGCTGAGGGTGTCGTCGGTGTTGGTTGAGACTCTGAGGGTGTTCCTGTGGACGATGGCGATGCCTCCTCCGACTCCGTTGGTGCGGTCCCTGCGGGTGATCTTGTATCCGTCCGGGATGGCAATGGCGATGTCGGGGGCTGAAGCGGGATTCAGCCAGGTCTCCGTCAGGAATGCGACGTCTGGGGAGGTTGAGTCGAGAAGGTCCCAGAGTTCGATGGCGTGTTTGCGGGCGGAGCGGGTGTTGAGGAGGATGCATCTGAGGTAGTTGGGTTCTTTCCTGGGCGGTGGTTTGGTGGGGCGGGTGCTGGTGAAGCTGCAGTTCCGGCAGGTGAAGGGCCCTTGGGTGCGCTTCGGGGTGGCCTGGTAGCAGGCGTGATCTTTTCCGGGGTTGAGTGCGTGGAGGGTGCTGGCGTCGTATCGGCGTCTGTTGATGTGGCGGGCGCGGGGGATGCCCGGACCAGGGGGTCTGGCGCTGGGCGCGGCCACGGCACGGACGGGCGCAGACGGGCTTGCCTTAGGCGCGCCTTTGGCTGGCCAGCGGCACGGCCGCGCAGCGGCCGCCATAAATGGGGAGGTGGGAGGGAGGAGCAGGGAATGGGGCAGCGAATGGGCAGTGAGGGGGCGGGGCCGCAGGGGCGCAGCGGCGGGAAACAGGCACAGAAAGGAAAAAACGATCACAATCAGGGGCAGCAAGGGGGCACAGAAAGGAAAAAACGATCACAATCAGGGGCAGCAAGGGGGCACAGAAAGGAAAAAACGATCACAATCAGGGGCAGCAAGGGGGCACAGAAAGGAAAAAACGATCACAATCAGGGGCAGCAAGGGGGCACAGAAAGGAAAAAAACGATCACAATCAGGGGCAGCAAGGGGGCACAGAAAGGAAAAAACGATCACAATCAGGGGCAGCAAGGGGGCACAGAAAGGAAAAACGATCACAATCAGGGGCAGCAAGGGGGCACAGAAAGGAAAAAAACGATCACAATCAGGGGCAGCAAGGGGGCACAGAAAGGAAAAAACGATCACAATCAGGGGCAGCAAGGGGGCACAGAAAGGAAAAAACGATCACAATCAGGGGCAGCAAGGGGGCACAGAAAGGAAAAAAACGATCACAATCAGGGGCAGTAAGGGGGCACAGAAAGGAAAAAACGATCACAATCAGGGGCAGCAAGGGGGCACAGAAAGGAAAAAACGATCACAATCAGGGGCAGCAAGGGGGCACAGAAAGGAAAAACGAGCACAATCAGGGGCAGCAGCAGGGCACACAGACGGAGCTGTGTGGTGGGGGAGCGACATACCAGTCAAGGTCAGGGGTCGCTCTCTTCACCACGCAGCGGCCGCCATAAATGGGGAGGTGGGAGGGAGGAGCAGGGAATGGGGCAGCGAATGGGCAGTGAGGGGGCGGGGCCGCAGGGGCGCAGCGGCGGGAAACAGGCACAGAAAGGAAAAAACGATCACAATCAGGGGCAGCAAGGGGGCACAGAAAGGAAAAAACGATCTCAATCAGGGGCAGCAAGGGGGCACAGAAAGGAAAAAACGATCACAATGAGGGGCAGCAAGGGGGCACAGAAAGGAAAAAACGATCACAATCAGGGGCAGCAAGGGGGCACAGAAAGGAAAAAACGAGCACAATCAGGGGCAGCAAGGGGGCACAGAAAGGAAAAAACGATCACAATCAGGGGCAGCAAGGGGGCACAGAAAGGAAAAAAACGAGCACAATCAGGGGCAGCAAGGGGGCACAGAAAGGAAAAAACGAACACAATCAGGGGCAGCAAGGGGGCACAGAAAGGAAAAAACGAGCACAATCAGGGGCAGCAGCAGGGCACACAGACGGAGCTGTGTGGTGGGGGAGCGACCTACCAGTCAAGGTGAGGGGTCACTCCCCTGACCTTGACTGAATAAAGTTCTGTCAGGGATGGAAACTTATTGCTCAGCTTATCTAGATGATATTGCTGTCTTTAGTTCCTCCTGGCAGGATCACCTGGTCCACCTCAGGAATGTTTTGGAGGCCCTGCAGAAAGCAGGCCTCACTATCAAGGCCACTAAGTGCCAGATAGGGCAGAGTCAGGTTGTATACCTGGGCCACCTTGTAGGTGGAGGCAAGGTTCAGCCTTTACAGAGCAAAATCCAAACCATAATGGAATGGGTTGCTCCAACCACCCAGACACAGGTGAGAGCCTTCTTAGGCCTGACTGGGTACTATAGGAGGTTTGTCAAGGGATATGGATCTATAGTGACCCCCTTGAATGATCTGACCTCAAAGAAAATGCCAAAAAAGGTTCAGTGGACAGCTAGCTGTCAAAAGGCATTTGAAGACCTAAAGCAGGCCATGTGCACTGCCCCCATCTTACAGAGTCCAGACTACACCAAAAAGTTCATTGTCCAAACAGATGCTTCTGAGCTGGGTGTGGGAGCTGTACTGTCTCAACTGAATGATGAAGGTCAAGACCAGCCAGTAGCTTTTATTAGCATAAGGCTGACCCCTAGAGAGAAACGTTGGTCAGCTATATCGAGGGAGGCCTTTGCTGTGGTATGGGCCCTGAAGAAGCTGAGGCCATACTTGTTTGGCACTCACTTCATAGTTCAGACTGACCACAAGCCCCTCCTATGGCTTAAACAGATGAAAGGTGAAAACCCAAAACTTTTGAGGTGGTCCATTTCCCTACAGGGGATGGACTATACAGTGGAACATAGACCTGGGACCCAACATGCCAATGCAGATGGACTCTCAAGGTATTTCCACTTTGAACACGAAGACTCAACTGGTCAAGGTTAGTTTAGTGTCCCTGCGTTTGGGGGGGTTGTGTAGGAGAGTAGGATCTGCCTCTTATGTTGCCCCCACTTTTTTCTGATGTTTACACTGGTTTCTGGCTATAGTCTGGCTGGGACCCTGCCAATCAGGGCCCCAGCCTCTCTGTTCTCTCTAAACGATTTGGAGTGCCCTCTAGGTGCACTAGTGATTGGATACTGTGGTACCTTATGAGTCCCTAGTATATGGTACCTTAGGTACCAAGGGCATAGGTACTTCACAGGCCTACCAGGGGCTGAAGCATGTATTATGCCACCCCTGGGAAGCAGACTAAATCTGACACCACAGGCCTGCTACTGCAGCCTGGGTGAGGAAGTGCTAGCACCCCTCACCGAGATATAGGTTCCCTATATCTTTCCTACACACACATATAACCCTATCAGTCACCCCTAAGGCAGGCCCTATCAATCCTGAGGGCAGGGTGCTTGGCTTCTATGTGAGGGGGTGCCTCTGCCTGAGCAGGGCCCCTCTGCAGCTCTCAGAGTCCATTCTCTGGTGCTGTTTGTGGATGCGGTTAAACCATATACTTTGAAGTGCATTATATCCTCGCGGTAAAATGCTAACTTTGGAATGGCTGCATCGAAACATGTCGTGTTTGGTGTCAAACACCTTGGAATACTACCCCCCCGCCAGTCCTGGCGGCGGGGGTAGCATTCCACCCTTCTAGAGGGATAGACATGTACCTACTGTGGAAACGCGGTAGAATCCTGCAGAGCCCTGGCATCACAAAATGGATGCCACCAGTCACAGACACTGGGCTGCCCTCCTGCTGATGACCAACACTCGCAGTGGAGGAAGCCCAACAATAGATATCCTGTCCCAAGGGGTGTGACCACCTCCCAGACAGGGTTTAGTGTATTGGGGCTGGGTGGGTGCACTCTTAGAGTGCTTTGAAGTCCTGCACTGGGGGAGCAGAAGGCTCCTCTGTGCATATGCAGTTCAAACCGGCTCAGGGGCTACCTGCCCCTGCTCTGGCGCGAAACTGGACAAAGGGAAGTGGGTGTAGCCACCCACTCCCCTCACCCTCCCATAGGTAGGGTCATAGAGCTAGTCCCTCCCTTTCTTTTAGTATAAGAGGGGGAACCTGTGCATTGCACCCTAGATTTCCCTGGACGACGCTCTGAAGAAGAATCCCGGACCTTTGACGTTCCACTACCTTTGGAAGACTAAAGAATCTCCCTTGGAGTCAAGGAGTGACTCCCCTGCTTGGCAGGCACCAAAAACTACAAACGACGGTCGCAAACAACGCCGCTCCCGCCGGAGTCCGAAGTCCCTGCAGCCCAAGAAGTGGATTTCCTGACTTCTCAAAGGCCATCGTGAGTCCCCAGCGAAGCTGAGGCCAGTGGACCCCAAGAGTAACGAGGAACCGCGACCCCTGGGTACCGTGCACTATTGTCGAGTGCAACCCCTCCACAACGTTCCACGAACTTGTGCTTTGGACCACGTGTGGTCCCAGCCTCCAGCAGGAATCCCTCCTAAGATCAGAGGCCTACCACGTCCCGAGTGACCGTGGGCCCCTGTGAGCGAATCCTCCCGAGGCGTCTTCGCGATCCCTTGCCAGCCGGCTTGTGGGTCCCCAGAAGACTTTCTAAAGAAACCGAAGGGCTCCCCTGGTTGCTCCAGGCCTGCCCTGACTTACCCTCACTGGGTGAGTCCCACAGACCTTGCTGGTCTGCGCCATTGTCTCTTCACACTTTCCCCGAGACTTGCTGTTACCAAGGCTTGTTGGCTCCGATCGAGTCACCGACACCGCAGTAAGCTGCAGACATCGTAGGACACGCCGAATCCAGCTCCTGGTCGTCGTCGACGCCTCCTGGACCTCGTGGCTGAAGAGTCAAGGCAACCGCGAACGACCTGAATCTTGCGACGACGGTGGGCATCCATCTTCCTTGCTCCTGGTCACTGCCAAGTGACTTTGAACACTGTCCCCTCTGCTTTTAGGTCTTCCATCTTCCGAATCCAGGCTTGGATTCCTCCGGACACTTCTCCTGTCGCCACAAGCAGCAAGTCTTCACTGGCTCCCATTGAAAACGACGCCGCGACCCGACACCAAAGAACACCTATGCACCCGGCTCCCCTGGGTGAGGTAACTTCAGCACTACGGTGCTCCTGTGGGTGTGGGCCCTAGAACAACTTACCCTGTAAGTGACTTGCTTGTAGCTTCCCTAGAAGTGTCCTAAAAACTCTAACTTTCTAAGTGCGACAATTGCGCTGACTCGTACAGGGTTCGCGTCTGTGTTAGACACACCGGGTCCATCTCCTTTGCAACACTATCTAGAACTGTATCCTTCGACTCGTACCGAGTCCGATCGGTGTTCGCCTCGAACACACAAAGGGCCTGTAGCACTGAGATCTCCATTGCACTGACTCGCACAAGGTTCGCGTCTGTGTTAGACACAGTGCGTCCATCTCCCTTGCAACTCTATCTATAACCGCGTCCTTCGACTCGTACAAGGACCGATCGGTGTGTTCGCCTCGAACACGCAAGGGGCCTTTAACATTGATATCTCAATCGCGTCTGAGTGCATAGACTCGTACAGGATTCGCACCGGTGCCAGGTCACCGCGTCCGTCCCCTGTGGGTCTCCTACAACTACCTGGGGTGGTTCTTGGGGGTCCCTCGATTCTAGGTGCCCTAGACCTAGGTCTAGCAAACTAAGATTGTGATATTCGATTGTGCTAAACTTATTCTGATAATATTTGACTTGTACATATGTTCCTGACCTCTAATCTCATAAAGAGATTAGTAGAGAGTGTTTATTAATAAATACATATATATTTGATATATATACCTGTGTGGTGTCTTTTCATTTGGTGATTCAAGAGATTGTGTGGTAAAACAAGCTGCTTTACATTCCTTCAAGACTTAGCCTGAAGGCTGCTCTCCACAGCTACCACTAGGATAGCTTTCTATAAAGGTTGTCTTAAACCTATCTACCATAAGAGTCGAATTGTTCTGGTGCAAGGTGTCCACTTTAATTAGTGAACAGCATATGCCAGGCCAACTTCTCACATTGGTGGGCAGCGTGTGGGATTCCAGCTTGCTATTGTTTTACCAGAAAATCTCTATTTTGAATTACTAACTGAAAGCCATTATAGGTACTTAAGGTACATATAAAGTCAAGCTTAGTATCAATAAGTTCTACTGAACTTAGAGCTGTGTGCAAAGGGATAGCACACCCTTTCTACAGCTCAAGCTAGTATTAGTAGGCCACAAACTAGTGTAGGTAGTACAACACTGCACAACACTAGAATGTCCTTAAAGGGTGGAACCAGTGGATCCACTCAGCCTCAGTATAAGGACATGGCTTTCTCTGACTTGAGGGCCATGTGTGTTGAAAGACACCTGAGGCTAGGACAGAGTCCCTCAACCCTACACCTGATAGATCTGCTGACAGCAGATGATCTTAGATTGGCTCTAGGAGCTAATGGGTCTGAATCAGTGGGTGGGTCAATTACAGTATCTGGGTCAGATGATGAAAATCCGAATGACCAGGACTCTGTGATTGAAGGGCCAGGCCTCAAGGGGCCTGAAAAGGACAGAGGAATTCTCCCTAAGAGAACTGACAGAGAGGATGAGAGGCATAGGTCCCCTTCCAGGGAATCTGAGCACTCTTATCACTCTGGCAGAGAATTTGTCCACCAGAGGAACTCATACTTTCCCATAAGAGAGACCTCCTCTGAAAGAATGTGCAAACTGCTGCAGTATGAGGAAGCAAGAGTTGCCCTCAGAACCAAGCAGTTGGCACTGGATAGAGAAGCCCTGGAGATCCAGAGAGCTTCTAGACGAGAGGGGTTAGAACCCCTTGGTGGCAGCAACAGTGTCCCTAGAGGCAGAGAATCTATTCCAGACCATAGGAACCTGAGCAAGGTTGTTCCTCCCTACCAGAGTGGGGATGATATCCACAAGTGGATAACTGTTATGGAGAGGGCCTGTAGAGTACAGCAGGTCCCCCAAAAGCAGTGGGCAGCAATCTTGTGGCTCTCCTTTTCAGATAAAGGTAGAGACAAGCTCTTCACTGTTAGAGAAGAGGATGCTGACGATTATGAAGTCCTGAAGAGTGCACTGATAGATGGGTTTGGCTTAACCACTGAACAGTACAGGTTGAAGTTCAGAGACACCCAGAAGGCACAGACTCAGGACTGGACTGACTTTGTTGATTGTGCAACCAAGGCTCTGGAGGGTTGGCTGGTTGGCAGTAGGGTTACTGATTTCCAGGGATTGTATAATCTGATGATGAGAGAACAGATCCTTAATAATTGCCAGAACCAGTTGTTGCATCAGTACCTGGTGGACTCGGATCTGACCTCTCCCCAAGAATTGGGAAAGAAGGCAGACAAATGGGTCAGAACCAGGGTGAGGCAGAAACCCCAGAACCAAGGGGGTGACACCAAGAAGCAAGATCCTAAGGGCTCTGAGAAAGGTGGGGATAAGTCAAAAGACCAGAAGTCTTCACAAGGGCCCCAAAAATCTGCATCTGGTGGGGAGTCACAATCCAACAAGGGAAAAGGCCAAAAGAAGCCCTGGTGCAAATTCTGTAAACAGAAAGGGCACTGGACTTCTGACTGTAACAAGTCCAAAGACCAAACCACCACCACTCCTGCCCCTAAGGCAACTGTTCCCCCTAGTTCAGCTACTGGTGGAGGTGGTACACAGAATAAGGGTGTAGTAGGGTTGACCCTGGGTTCTGAAGTGGACTCTGACCTAGTCAGAGTGCCCACTCAGGCAATGCCGATTTGTGAGGGAGACCTTAATATGTCCTTCCTAGTGAGTCCCAGTAATCTGGGCAAATACAAACAGCAGCCTGTAATAAATGGCAAACAGGCTTTGGCATTTAGGGACACAGGTGCTAGTGTCACCATGGTGGCAGAGGATCTTGTGGACCCTGGACAGATCATCCTGGGCGAAATGTACCAGGTGACCAATGCAAGCAACGTCAAGACCAACCATAGTCTGGCAGTTGTGAATTTCTCCTGGGGAGGGGTAACTGGCCTCAAGAAGGTTGTAGTCAGTGCAGACCTCCCTGTCGAATGTCTATTGGGCAATGATCTAGAGACTTCAGCCTGGTCTGAAGTAGAGTTATGGACTCATGCTGAGATGCTGGGCATCCCTGCAGAGGTATTTGCTGTGACCAGGTCACAAGCAAGAATGCATGACACTGAACCAGCTCTGGATCCTGGAACAATGGACCAGATGCTTCCCAAGAGGAGGAGCAGTAGGGTAAAGGCAGTGCCTTCCCCTCTGTCTCAGATCACAGATTCACCCCCAGAGGGAGGTGAAGCAGATCCTGAAGAAGGAACTGCCCCAGAGGGACTTGAGCCTGATCAGGTTGAGTTCTTGGGGGCAGGGGCCCTTCTAGGGAAGATTTGAGTAAGGAGCAACAGTGCTGCCCCTCTCTTGAACCCCTCAGACAGCAGGCTGCTGCTGAGGCTGCTGGGAGTGCTAGTGGGTTCCATAAAGTTTATTGGGATGAGGGACTCCTATATTCTGAAGGTAGAGACCCAGCCCCTGGAGCCACCAGGAGGTTGGTAATACCTCAGAAGTTTAGGGGGTTCCTCTTGACCCTAGCACATGCCATCCCTTTAGCAGGACACTTGGCCCAAAACAAGACCTGGGACAGGCTTGTTCCACATTTTCATTGGCCACATATGTCAGAGGACACAAAGGAGTTTTGTCGCTCCTGTGTCACCTGCCAAGCCAGTGGTAAGGCAGGTAGCACAACAAAGGCCCCCCTGATACCACTACCGGTGGTGGGGGTACCCTTTGAGAGGGTAGGGATTGACATTGTTGGTCCCCTTGACCCTCAAACTGCATCTGGGCACAGGTTTATCCTGGTGGTAGTGGATCATGCCACCAGGTACCCAGAAGCAATTCCCCTGAGGACCACCACAGCCCCTGTGGTGGCAAGAGCCCTCATTGGAGTCTTCTCCAGAGTGGGTTTTCCAAAGGAGGTCATTTCTGACAGAGGTACCAACTTCATGTCAGGATATCTAAAAGCAATGTGGAAGGAGTGTGGTGTGACTTACAAGTTCACCACCCCTATCACCCACAATGCAATGGTTTAGTTGAACGCTTCAACAAAACCTTGAAAGGAATGATTAAAGGACTCCCAGAGAAGCTTAGGCGGAAATGGGACCTTCTTCTTCCTTGCCTGTTGTTTGCATACAGAGAGGTTCCACAGAAGGGGGTTGGTTACAGCCCATTTGAGCTTCTGTTTGGGCATCCTGTGAGAGGTCCACTGTGTTTGGTAAAAGAGGGCTGGGAGTTTCCTCTCAAGCCCCCAAACAAGATGTGATGGACTATGTACTTGGTCTCCGCTCCCGGATGGCAGAGTACATGAAAAAGGCAACCAAAAACCTGGAGGCCAGCCAAGAATTACAAAAAGCTTGGCATGACCAAAAGGCTGTACTGACTGTATACCAGCCAGGACAGAAAGTGTGGGTGTTGGAGCCTGTGGCCCCAGCAGCCCTCCAGGACAAGTGGAGTGGCCCCCATACAATAGTTGAACAGAAGGGAGAAGTCACCTATCTGGTAAATCTTGGAACTCCCAGGAGCCCCCTGAGGGTGCTCCATGTCAACAGATTAAAGCCATATGTTGACAGGGCTGACATGGGCTTGCTCATGGCAACTGATGAGGACCAGGAGGAGGAGAGTGACCCTCTCCCTGACCTGCTCTCTCAGAACCCTGATGATGGGTCAGTAGATGGTGTTGCTTTGGCAAGCAGCCTCACCGACCATCAGCAAACTGAGTGCAGACAAGTTCTGCAACAGTTTAGACATATGTTTAGCCTGACCCCTAGTCAGACTTCCTGGTGCACCCACGAGGTAGACACTGGAGACAGTCTGCCTGTCAAGAATAAAATCTACAGGCAACCTGACCATGTCAGGGACTGTATCAGGACTGAAGTCCAGAAAATGTTGGAGCTAGGTGTAATTGAGCCTTCAGATAGCCCTTGGGCTAGTCCAGTAGTCCTGGTACCCAAGCCTCATACCCAGGGTGGTAAGAAAGAAATGAGGTTTTGTGTAGACTACAGAGGCCTCAATGCAGTCACTAGGACTGATGCCTATCCCATACCAAGGGCAGATGAGCTGATTGATACTTTGGCCTCAGCCAAGTATCTAAGCACGTTTGACCTAACAGCTGGCTACTGGCAGATCAGATTAGCTGATGATGCAAAAGCCAAGACAGCATTTTCGACCCCTGGTGGGCACTACCACTTTGTGGTGATGCCCTTTGGATTGAAAAATGCACCTGCCACGTTCCAGAGGTTGGTGAATAAAGTTCTGTCAGGGATGGAAACTTATTGCTCAGCTTATCTAGATGATATTGCTGTCTTTAGTTCCTCCTGGCAGGATCACCTGGTCCACCTCAGGAATGTTTTGGAGGCCCTGCAGAAAGCAGGCCTCACTATCAAGGCCACTAAGTGCCAGATAGGGCAGAGTCAGGTTGTATACCTGGGCCACCTTGTAGGTGGAGGCCAGGTTCAGCCTTTACAGAGCAAAATCCAAACCATAATGGAATGGGTTGCTCCAACCACCCAGACACAGGTGAGAGCCTTCTTAGGCCTGACTGGGTACTATAGGAGGTTTGTCAAGGGATATGGATCTATAGTGACCCCCTTGAATGATCTGACCTCAAAGAAAATGCCAAAAAAGGTTCAGTGGACAGCTAGCTGTCAAAAGGCATTTGAAGACCTAAAGCAGGCCATGTGCACTGCCCCCATCTTACAGAGTCCAGACTACACCAAAAAGTTCATTGTCCAAACAGATGCTTCTGAGCTGGGTGTGGGAGCTGTACTGTCTCAACTGAATGATGAAGGTCAAGACCAGCCAGTAGCTTTTATTAGCATAAGGCTGACCCCTAGAGAGAAACGTTGGTCAGCTATAGAGAGGGAGGCCTTTGCTGTGGTATGGGCCCTGAAGAAGCTGAGGCCATACTTGTTTGGCACTCACTTCATAGTTCAGACTGACCACAAGCCCCTCCTATGGCTTAAACAGATGAAAGGTGAAAACCCAAAACTTTTGAGGTGGTCCATTTCCCTACAGGGGATGGACTATACAGTGGAACATAGACCTGGGACCCAACATGCCAATGCAGATGGACTCTCAAGGTATTTCCACTTTGAACACGAAGACTCAACTGGTCAAGGTTAGTTTAGTGTCCCTGCGTTTGGGGGGGGGGTTGTGTAGGAGAGTAGGATCTGCCTCTTATGTTGCCCCCACTTTTTTTCTGATGTTTACACTGGTTTCTGGCTATAGTCTGGCTGGGACCCTGCCAATCAGGGCCCCAGCCTCTCTGTTCTCTCTAAACGATTTGGAGTGCCCTCTAGGTGCACTAGTGATTGGATACTGTGGTACCTTATGAGTCCCTAGTATATGGTACCTTAGGTACCAAAGGCATAGGTACTTCACAGGCCTACCAGGGGCTGAAGCATGTATTATGCCACCCCTGGGAAGCAGACTAAATCTGACACCACAGGCCTGCTACTGCAGCCTGGGTGAGGAAGTGCTAGCACCCCTCACCGAGATATAGGTTCCCTATATCTTTCCTACACACACATATAACCCTATCAGTCACCCCTAAAGCAGGCCCTATCAATCCTGAGGGCAGGGTGCTTGGCTTCTATGTGAGGGGGTGCCTCTGCCTGAGCAGGGCCCCTCTGCAGCTCTCAGAGTCCATTCTCTGGTGCTGTTTGTGGATGCGGTTAAACCATATACTTTGAAGTGCATTATATCCTTGCGGTAAAATGCTAACTTTGGAATGGCTGCATCGAAACATGTCGTGTTTGGTGTCAAACACCTTGGAATACTACCCCCCCGCCAGTCCTGGCGGCGGGGGTAGCATTCCACCCTTCTAGAGGGATAGACATGTACCTACTGTGGAAACGCGGTAGAATCCTGCAGAGCCCTGGCATCACAAAATGGATGCCACCAGTCACAGACACTGGGCTGCCCTCCTGCTGATGACCAACACTCGCAGTGGAGGAAGCCCAACAATAGATATCCTGTCCCAAGGGGGTGTGACCACCTCCCAGACAGGGTTTAGTGTATTGGGGCTGGGTGGGTGCACTCTTAGAGTGCTTTGAAGTCCTGCACTGGGGGAGCAGAAGGCTCCTCTGTGCATATGCAGTTCAAACCGGCTCAGGGGCTACCTGCCCCTGCTCTGGCGCGAAACTGGACAAAGGGAAGTGGGTGTAGCCACCCACTCCCCTGACCCTCCCATAGGTAGGGTCATAGAGCTAGTCCCTCCCTTTCTTTTAGTTTTATTGGGGGAACCTGTGCATTGCACCCTAGATTTCCCTGGACGACGCTCTGAAGAAGAATCCCGGACCTTTGACGTTCCACTACCTTTGGAAGACTAAAGAATCTCCCTTGGAGTCAAGGAGTGACTCCCCTGCTTGGCAGGCACCAAAAACTACAAACGACGGTCGCAAACTACGCCGCTCCCGCCGGAGTCCGAAGTCCCTGCAGCCCAAGAAGTGGATTTCCTGACTTCTCAAAGGCCATCGTGAGTCCCCAGCGAAGCTGAGGCCAGTGGACCCCAAGAGTAACGAGGAACCGCGACCCCTGGGTACCGTGCACTATTGTCGAGTGCAACCCCTCCACAACGTTCCACGAACTTGTGCTTTGGACCACGTGTGGTCCCAGCCTCCAGCAGGAATCCCTCCTAAGATCAGAGGCCTACCACGTCCCGAGTGACCGTGGGCCCCTGTGAGCGAATCCTCCCGAGGCGTCTTCGCGATCCCTTGCCAGCCGGCTTGTGGGTCCCCAGAAGACTTTCTAAAGAAACCGAAGGGCTCCCCTGGTTGCTCCAGGCCTGCCCTGACTTACCTTTGCTGGGTGAGTCCCACAGACCTTGCTGGTCTGCGCCATTGTCTCTTCACACTTTCCCCGAGACTTGCTGTTACCAAGGCTTGTTGGCTCCGATCGAGTCGCCGACACCGCAGTAAGCTGCAGACATCGTGGGACACGCCGAATCCAGCTCCTGGTCGTCGTCGACGCCTCCTGGACCTCGTGGCTGAAGAGTCAAGGCAACCGCGAACGACCTGAATCTTGCGACGACGGTGGGCATCCATCTTCCTTGCCCCGGGTCACTGCCAAGTGACTTTGAACACTGTCCCCTCTGCTTTTAGGTCTTTCATCTTCCGAATCCAGGCTTGGATTCCTCCGGACACTTCTCCTGTCGCCACAAGCAGCAAGTCTTCACTGGCTCCCATTGAAAACGACGCCGCGACCCGACACCAAAGAACACCTATGCACCCGGCTCCCCTGGGTGAGGTAACTTCAGCACTACGGTGCTCCTGTGGGTGTGGGCCCTAGAACAACTTACCCTGTAAGTGACTTGCTTGTAGCTTCCCTAGAAGTGTCCTAAAAACTCTAACTTTCTAAGTGCGACAATTGCGCTGACTCGTACAGGGTTCGCGTCTGTGTTAGACACACCGCGTCCATCTCCTTTGCAACACTATCTAGAACTGTATCCTTCGACTCGTACCGAGTCCGATTGGTGTTCGCCTCGAACACACAAAGGGCCTGTAGCACTGAGATCTCCATTGCACTGACTCGCACAAGGTTCGCGTCTGTGTTAGACACAGCGCGTCCATCTCCCTTGCAACTCTATCTATAACCGCGTCCTTCGACTCGTACAAGGACCGATCGGTGTGTTCGCCTTGAACGCGCAAGGGACCTTTAACATTGATATCTCAATCGCGTCTGAGTGCATAGACTCACCGCGTCCGTCCCCTGTGGGTCTCCTACAACTACCTGGGGTGGTTCTTGGGGGTCCCTCGATTCTAGATGCCCTAGACCTAGGTCTAGCAAACTAAGATTGTGATATTCGATTGTGCTAAACTTATTCTGATAATATTTGACTTGTACATATGTTCCTGACCTCTAATCTCATAAAGAGATTAGTAGAGAGTGTTTATTAATAAATACATATATATTTGATATATATACCTGTGTGGTGTCTTTTCATTTGGTGATTCAAGAGATTGTGTGGTAAAACAAGCTGCTTTACATTCCTTCAAGACTTAGCCTGAAGGCTGCTCTCCACAGCTACCACTAGGATAGCTTTCTATAAAGGTTGTCTTAAACCTATCTACCATAAGAGTCGAATTGTTCTGGTGCAAGGTGTCCACTTTAATTAGTGAACAGCATATGCCAGGCCAACTTCTCACATTGGTGGGCAGCGTGTGGGATTCCAGCTTGCTATTGTTTTACCAGAAAATCTCTATTTTGAATTACTAACTGAAAACCACTATAGGTACTTAAGGTACATATAAAGTCAAGCTTAGTATCAATAAGTTCTACTGAACTTAGAGCTGTGTGCAAAGGGATAGCACACCCTTTCTACAGCTCAAGCTAGTATCAGTAGGCCACAAACTAGTGTAGGTAGTACAACACTGCACAACACTAGAATGTCCTTAAAGGGTGGAACCAGTGGATCCACTCAGCCTCAGTATAAGGACATGGCTTTCTCTGACTTGAGGGCCATGTGTGTTGAAAGACACCTGAGGCTAGGACAGAGTCCCTCAACCCTACACCTGATAGATCTGCTGACAGCAGATGATCTTAGATTGGCTCTAGGAGCTAATGGGTCTGAATCAGTGGGTGGGTCAATTACAGTATCTGGGTCAGATGATGAAAATCCGAATGACCAGGACTCTGTGATTGAAGGGCCAGGCCTCAAGGGGCCTGAAAAGGACAGAGGAATTCTCCCTAAGAGAACTGACAGAGTGGATGAGAGGCATAGGTCCCCTTCCAGGGAATCTGAGCACTCTTATCACTCTGGCAGATAATTTATCCACCAGAGGAACTCATACTTTCCCATAAGAGAGACCTCCTCTGAAAGAATGTGCAAACTGCTGCAGTATGAGGAAGCAAGAGTTGCCCTCAGAACCAAGCAGTTGGCACTGGATAGAGAAGCCCTGGAGATCCAGAGAGCTTCTAGACGAGAGGGGTTAGAACCCCTTGGTGGCAGCAACAGTGTCCCTAGAGGCAGAGAATCTATTCCAGACCATAGGAACCTGAGCAAGGTTGTTCCTCCCTACCAGAGTGGGGATGATATCCACAAGTGGATAACTGCTATGGAGAGGGCCTGTAGAGTACAGCAGGTCCCCCAAAAGCAGTGGGCAGCAATCTTGTGGCTCTCCTTTTCAGATAAAGGTAGAGACAAGCTCTTCACTGTTAGAGAAGAGGATGCTGACGATTATGAAGTCCTGAAGAGTGCACTGATAGATGGGTTTGGCTTAACCACTGAACAGTACAGGTTGAAGTTCAGAGACACCCAGAAGGCACAGACTCAGGACTGGACTGACTTTGTTGATTGTGCAACCAAGGCTCTGGAGGGTTGGCTGGTTGGCAGTAGGGTTACTGATTTCAAGGGATTGTATAATCTGATGATGAGAGAACAGATCCTTAATAATTGCCAGAACCAGTTGTTGCATCAGTACCTGGTGGACTCGGATCTGACCTCTCCCCAAGAATTGGGAAAGAAGGCAGACAAATGGGTCAGAACCAGGGTGAGGCAGAAACCCCAGAACCAAGGGGGTGACACCAAGAAGCAAGATCCTAAGGGCTCTGAGAAAGGTGGGGATAAGTCAAAAGACCAGAAGTCTTCACAAGGGCCCCAAAAATCTGCATCTGGTGGGGAGTCACAATCCAACAAGGGAAAAGGCCAAAAGAAGCCCTGGTGCAAATTCTGTAAACAGAAAGGGCACTGGACTTCTGACTGTAACAAGTCCAAAGACCAAACCACCACCACTCCTGCCCCTAAGGCAACTGTTCCCCCTAGTTCAGCTACTGGTGGAGGTGGTACACAGAATAAGGGTGTAGTAGGGTTGACCCTGGGTTCTGAACTGGACTCTGACCTAGTCAGAGTGCCCACTCAGGCAATGCCGATTTGTGAGGGAGACCTTAATATGTCCTTCCTAGTGAGTCCCAGTAATCTGGGCAAATACAAACAGCAGCCTGTAATAAATGGCAAACAGGCTTTGGCATTTAGGGACACAGGTGCTAGTGTCACCATGGTGGCAGAGGATCTTGTGGACCCTGGACAGATCATCCTGGGCGAAATGTACCAGGTGACCAATGCAAGCAACGTCAAGACCAACCATAGTCTGGCAGTTGTGAATTTCTCCTGAGGAGGGGTAACTGGCCTCAAGAAGGTTGTAGTCAGTGCAGACCTCCCTGTCGAATGTCTATTGGGCAATGATCTAGAGACTTCAGCCTGGTCTGAAGTAGAGTTATGGACTCATGCTGAGATGCTGGGCATCCCTGCAGAGGTATTTGCTGTGACCAGGTCACAAGCAAGAATGCATGACACTGAACCAGCTCTGGATCCTGGAACAATGGACCAGATGCTTCCCAAGAAGAGGAGCAGTAGGGTAAAGGCAGTGCCTTCCCCTCTGTCTCAGATCACAGATTCACCCCCAGAGGGAGGTGAAGCAGATCCTGAAGAAGGAACTGCCCCAGAGGGACTTGAGCCTGATCAGGTTGAGTTCTTGGGGGCAGGGGGCCCTTCTAGGGAAGATCTGAGTAAGGAGCAACAGTGCTGCCCCTCTCTTGAACCCCTCAGACAGCAGGCTGCTTCTGAGGCTGCTGGGAGTGCTAGTGGGTCCCATAAAGTTTATTGGGATGAGGGACTCCTATATTCTGAAGGTAGAGACCCAGCCCCTGGAGCCACCAGGAGGTTGGTAATACCTCAGAAGTTTAGGGGGTTCCTCTTGACCCTAGCACATGCCATCCCTTTAGCAGGACACTTGGGCCAAAACAAGACCTGGGACAGGCTTGTTCCACATTTTCATTGGCCACATATGTCAGAGGACACAAAGGAGTTTTGTCGCTCCTGTGTCACCTGCCAAGCCAGTGGTAAGGCAGGTAGCACAACAAAGGCCCCCCTGATACCACTACCGGTGGTGGGGGTACCCTTTGAGAGGGTAGGGATTGACATTGTTGGTCCCCTTGACCCTCAAACTGCATCTGGGCACAGGTTTATCCTGGTGGTAGTGGATCATGCCACCAGGTACCCAGAAGCAATTCCCTGAGGACCACCACAGCCCCTGTGGTGGCAAGAGCCCTCATTGGAGTCTTCTCCAGAGTGGGTTTTCCAAAGGAGGTCATTTCTGACAGAGGTACCAACTTCATGTCAGGATATCTAAAAGCAATGTGGAAGGAGTGTGGTGTGACTTACAAGTTCACCACCCCTATCACCCACAATGCAATGGTTTAGTTGAACGCTTCAACAAAACCTTGAAAGGAATGATTAAAGGACTCCCAGAGAAGCTTAGGCGGAAATGGGACCTTCTTCTTCCTTGCCTGTTGTTTGCATACAGGGAGGTTCCACAGAAGGGGGTTGGTTACAGCCCATTTGAGCTTCTGTTTGGGCATCCTGTGAGAGGTCCACTGTGTTTGGTAAAAGAGGGCTGGGAGTTTCCTCTCAAGCCCCCCAAACAAGATGTGATGGACTATGTACTTGGTCTCCGCTCCCGGATGGCAGAGTACATGAAAAAGGCAACCAAAAACCTGGAGGCCAGCCAAGAATTACAAAAAGCTTGGCATGACCAAAAGGCTGTACTGACTGTATACCAGCCAGGACAGAAAGTGTGGGTGTTGGAGCCTGTGGCCCCAGCAGCCCTCCAGGACAAGTGGAGTGGCCCCCATACAATAGTTGAACAGAAGGGAGAAGTCACCTATCTGGTAAATCTTGGAACTCCCAGGAGCCCCCTGAGGGTGCTCCATGTCAACAGATTAAAGCCATATGTTGACAGGGCTGACATGGGCTTGCTCATGGCAACTGATGAGGACCAGGAGGAGGAGAGTGACCCTCTCCCTGACCTGCTCTCTCAGAACCCTGATGATGGGTCAGTAGATGGTGTTGCTTTGGCAAGCAGCCTCACCGACCATCAGCAAACTGAGTGCAGACAAGTTCTGCAACAGTTTAGACATATGTTTAGCCTGACCCCTAGTCAGACTTCCTGGTGCACCCACGAGGTGGACACTGGAGACAGTCTGCCTGTCAAGAATAAAATCTACAGGCAACCTGACCATGTCAGGGACTGTATCAGGACTGAAGTCCAGAAAATGTTGGAGCTAGGTGTAATTGAGCCTTCAGATAGCCCTTGGGCTAGTCCAGTAGTCCTGGTACCCAAGCCTCATACCCAGGGTGGTAAGAAAGAAATGAGGTTTTGTGTAGACTACAGAGGCCTCAATGCAGTCACTAGGACTGATGCCTATCCCATACCAAGGGCAGATGAGCTGATTGATACTTTGGCCTCAGCCAAGTATCTAAGCACGTTTGACCTAACAGCTGGCTACTGGCAGATCAGATTAGCTGATGATGCAAAAGCCAAGACAGCATCTTCGACCCCTGGTGGGCACTACCACTTTGTGGTGATGCCCTTTGGATTGAAAAATGCACCTGCCACGTTCCAGAGGTTGGTGAATAAAGTTCTGTCAGGGATGGAAACTTATTGCTCAGCTTATCTAGATGATATTGCTGTCTTTAGTTCCTCCTGGCAGGATCACCTGGTCCACCTCAGGAATGTTTTGGAGGCCCTGCAGAAAGCAGGCCTCACTATCAAGGCCACTAAGTGCCAGATAGGGCAGAGTCAGGTTGTATACCTGGGCCACCTTGTAGGTGGAGGCCAGGTTCAGCCTTTACAGAGCAAAATCCAAACCATAATGGAATGGGTTGCTCCAACCACCCAGACATAGGTGAGAGCCTTTTTAGGCCTGACTGGGTACTATAGGAGGTTTGTCAAGGGATATGGGTCTATAGTGACCCCCTTGAATGATCTGACCTCAAAGAAAATGCCAAAAAAGGTTCAGTGGACAGCTAGCTGTCAAAAGGCATTTGAAGACCTAAAGCAGGCCATGTGCACCGCCCCCATCTTACAGAGTCCAGACTACACCAAAAAGTTCATTGTCCAAACAGATGCTTCTGAGCTGGGTGTGGGAGCTGTACTGTCTCAACTGAATGATGAAGGTCAAGACCAGCCAGTAGCTTTTATTAGCATAAGGCTGACCCCTAGAGAGAAACGTTGGTCAGCTATAGAGAGGGAGGCCTTTGCTGTGGTATGGGCCCTGAAGAAGCTGAGGCCATACTTGTTTGGCACTCACTTCATAGTTCAGACTGACCACAAGCCCCTCCTATGGCTTAAACAGATGAAAGGTGAAAACCCAAAACTTTTGAGGTGGTCCATTTCCCTACAGGGGATGGACTATACAGTGGAACATAGACCTGGGACCCAACATGCCAATGCAGATGGACTCTCAAGGTATTTCCACTTTGAACACGAAGACTCAACTGGTCAAGGTTAGTTTAGTGTCCCTGCGTTTGGGGGGGTTGTGTAGGAGAGTAGGATCTGCCTCTTATGTTGCCCCCACTTTTTTTCTGATGTTTACACTGGTTTCTGGCTATAGTCTGGCTGGGACCCTGCCAATCAGGGCCCCAGCCTCTCTGTTCTCTCTAAACGATTTGGAGTGCCCTCTAGGTGCACTACTGATTGGATACTGTGGTACCTTATGAGTCCCTAGTATATGGTACCTTAGGTACCAAGGGCATAGGTACTTCACAGGCCTACCAGGGGCTGAAGCATGTATTATGCCACCCCTGGGAAGCAGACTAAATCTGACACCACAGGCCTGCTACTGCAGCCTGGGTGAGGAAGTGCTAGCACCCCTCACCTAGATATAGGTTCCCTATATCTTTCCTACACACACATATAACCCTATCAGTCACCCCTAAGGCAGGCCCTATCAATCCTGAGGGTAGGGTGCTTGGCTTCTATGTGAGGGGGTGCCTCTGCCTGAGCAGGGCCCCTCTGCAGCTCTCAGAGTCCATTCTCTGGTGCTGTTTGTGGATGCGGTTAAACCATATACTTTGAAGTGCATTATATCCTCGCGGTAAAATGCTAACTTTGGAATGGCTGCATCGAAACATGTCGTGTTTGGTGTCAAACACCTTGGAATACTACCCCCCCCCGCCAGTCCTGGCGGCGGGGGTAGCATTCCACCCTTCTAGAGGGATAGACATGTACCTACTGTGGAAACGCGGTAGAATCCTGCAGAGCCCTGGCATCACAAAATGGATGCCACCAGTCACAGACACTGGGCTGCCCTCCTGCTGATGACCAACACTCGCAGTGGAGGAAGCCCAACAATAGATATCCTGTCCCAAGGGGGTGTGACCACCTCCCAGACAGGGTTTAGTGTATTGGGGCTGGGTGGGTGCACTCTTAGAGTGCTTTGAAGTCCTGCACTGGGGGAGCAGAAGGCTCCTCTGTGCATATGCCAGTTCAAACCGGCTCAGGGGCTACCTGCCCCTACATTGGCGCGAAACTGGACAAAGGGAAGTGGGTGTAGCCACCCACTCCCCTGACCCTCCCATAGGTAGGGTCATAGAGCTAGTCCCTCCCTTTCTTTTAGTATAAGAGGGGGAACCTGTGCATTGCACCCTAGATTTCCCTGGACGACGCTCTAAAGAAGAATCCCGGACCTTTGACGTTCCACTACCTTTGGAAGACTGAAGAATCTCCCTTGGAGTCAAGGAGTGACTCCCCTGCTTGGCAGGCACCAAAAACTACAAACGACGGTCGCAAACTATGCCACTCACGCCGGATTCCGAAGTCCCTGCAGCCCAAGAAGTGGATTTCCTGACTTCTCAAAGGCCATCGTGAGTCCCCAGCGAAGCTGAGGCCAGTGGACCCCAAGAGTAACGAGGAACCGCGACCCCTGGGTACCGTGCACTATTGTCGAGTGCAACCCCTCCACAACGTTCCACGAACTTGTGCTTTGGACCACGTGTGGTCCCAGCCTCCAGCAGGAATCCCTCCTAAGATCAGAGGCCTACCACGTCCCGAGTGACCGTGGGCCCCTGTGAGCGAATCCTCCCGAGGCGACTTCGCGATCCCTTGCCAGCCGGCTTGTGGGTCCCCAGAAGACTTTCTAAAGAAACCGAAGGGCTCCCCTGGTTGCTCCAGGCCTGCCCTGACTTACCCTCGCTGGGTGAGTCCCACAGACCTTGCTGGTCTGCGCCATTGTCTCTTCACACTTTCCCCGAGACTTGCTGTTACCAAGGCTTGTTGGCTCCGATCGAGTCACCGACACCGCAGTAAGCTGCAGACATCGTGGGACACGCCGAATCCAGCTCCTGGTCGTCGTCGACGCCTCCTGGACCTCGTGGCTGAAGAGTCAAGGCAACCGTGAACGACCTGAATCTTGCGACGACGGTGGGCATCCATCTTCCTTGCCCCGGGTCACTGCCAAGTGACTTTGAACACTGTCCCCTCTGCTTTTAGGTCTTCCATCTTCCGAATCCAGGCTTGGATTCCTCCGGACACTTCTCCTGCCGCCACAAGCAGCAAGTCTTCACTGGCTCCCATTGAAAACGACGCTGCGACCCGACACCAAAGAACACCTATGCACCCGGCTCCCCTGGGTGAGGTAACTTCAGCACTACGGTGCTCCTGTGGGTGTGGGCCCTAGAACAACTTACCCTGTAAGTGACTTGCTTGTAGCTTCCCTAGAAGTGTCCTAAAATCTCTAACTTTCTAAGTGCGACAATTGCGCTGACTCGTACACACCGCGTCCATCTCCTTTGCAACACTATCTAGAACTGTATCCTTCGACTCGTACCGAGTCCGATCGGTGTTCGCCTCGAACACACAAAGGGCCTGTAGCACTGAGATCTCCATTGCACTGACTCGCACAAGGTTCGCGTCTGTGTTAGACACAGCGCGTCCATCTCCCTTGCAACTCTATCTATAACCCCGTCCTTCGACTCGTACAAGGACCGATCGGTGTGTTCGCCTCGAACACGCAAGGGACCTTTAACATTGATATCTCAATCGCGTCTGAGTGCATAGACTCGTATAGGATTCGCACCGGTGCCAGGTCACCGGGTCCGTCCCCTGTGGGTCTCCTACAACTACCTGGGGTGGTTCTTGGGGGTCCCTCGATTCTAGATGCCCTAGACCTAGGTCTAGCAAACTAAGTTTGTGATATTCGATTGTGCTAAACTTATTCTGATAATATTTGCCTTCTACATATGTCCCTGACCTCTAATCTCATAAAGAGATTAGTAGAGAGTGTTTATTAATAAATACATATATATTTGATATATATACCTGTGTGGTGTCTTTTCATTTGGTGATTCACGAGATTGTGTGGTAAAACAAGCTGCTTTACATTCCTTCAAGACTTAGCCTGAAGGCTGCTCTCCACAGCTACCACTAGGATAGCTTTCTATAAAGGTTGTCTTAAACCTATCTACCATAAGAGTCGAATTGTTCTGGTGCAAGGTGTCCACTTTAATTAGTGAACAGCATATGCCAGGCCAACTTCTCACAGTCAGTGTAGTCTCTATTTTGGAGAGTTGCCCCCTTATGTCCCGCAAGATGCCGGCTGTTGTGCCTATGCAAGCCCCCCTCACAGTAACCTTAAAGGCCTCCCATAAGGTGGCTGCACTATCGACCGCGCCTACATTTACTTCAAAGTATTGCACTATCGCCGTCCTTATCGTGTCAGTGTAGAGAGGGTCTAGCAAAGCTTCAGCACGGAAGCGCCAGGTGAATGGGCGGTGAGTGTTGGTGGAAATACTGAGGATCAATCTCACGGGATTGTGATCAGATAATGTGCGGGGAAGCGGGGCAACGTCTGTGACCCAATTGTTGGTTTCTTCACTTAAGAGCCAATAGTCCAGACGGGACCAACTACTATGTGCTGGTGTGGCGTGTGTACCACTTCTTGTTTCATCATTGCGTATACGCCAAGCATCCACCAACCCCATCTCGAACATAGCATCCTTTATGCACTGGGCTACTTTTATTGTGCATGCCCCCTGCGGGTTTGATTTATCTTTTGCAGGATCCAGATGCGTATTTAAATCACCCCCCCACATAATGGCTGCATCCGGCCTGGTGCGCAAGACACTAAGCATCTGAAGAAATACCTGTGGTTCATCCAGAATAGGGCCATATATGTTAATAACAGTGATCAGTGATAGACCCAATTTTCCATGAATCATGGCACAACGCCCCTCGTTATCTGTGTATGTTTTGATTGGAGTAAATGGCAGTCCCCTTTTAAACAGAACAAGAACCCCCCTTGCATATGTAGAGTATGACGAGGCCAGCTTGTATCCAGCCCACTTAATTGCAATCCTAGCCTCCGATGACCCAGTAAGGTGAGTCTCCTGTAGGAGAGCTATCTGAACCCCATGGCGATCCAAATATGCGAACACTTGACGGACTTTTGAGGGGGAATTGAGCCCTTGGACATTCCATGTTAGACATGTGTATCTATCGCTCATGAGTTGAGATGACTATACTTTGCAGAAGCGAGTGCTGAGTCAAAGCATGTATGGCTGTAACAGTAGGTAAGTATCGTGGCCAATATGAAGGTACAATCACAGACAACAATTCCCATTTAGGAACAATAAAACCCCCCACCCTCACCCACTTTAGCAACCCCAATTCGCCAAAGCCAAAGCACACCAAACCCCAACATAGAGAAACAAGTGCAAAACTTGAAGTGGGGTATACCCATTGGGAGCCACTGTGGCACATCCACTCCCAGATGGACCAGGGAGGTGGCCGCCGTCTATAACCACATACTCCCTGAGGCATCCATCCAGAATTATCAGAGACAATTTGCAGTGTCAACAGCATCCGAACAATTGACATTGTAATATTCGTGCAATGTTATAACAACAATTAACCATGGCGGCAGAGGTTTCAAGTCTCCAATAAGTACCAGTGCCATGTTTTGTTGCAACAATCATCATTGTCCGATGTATCAGGGGGAGCCTGTTTACTGCGACGGATGGATTTGGCAAAATCCATGGCCTGCTTGGGGTTGGTGAAGATCTTGGCCTTGTCATCTGTGCCTATGCGAAGACGGGCCGGGTAGAGCATAGCATAAGGGATGTTCTCATTAAGCAACAGTTTTTTCACATTCTGATATTCCTTCTGTGCTGACTGAACGGTGGCCGTAAAGTCTGGGTAAAAAGAGAGTGTATTACCTTGATACGTGATGGTGCCCTTCTGACGGGGAATACGAAGTACTGCATCCCGATCTCTAAAATTCAACAGCCTTGCGATGATTGGCCTGGGTGGAGCACCCGGAGGCGGGCGAGTCGCCAAGGATCGATGAGCTCTCGCTACAATAAGCACAGCCGAAAGATGTTCAGCACCGCAGATGTCCCGAAGCATATTCTCCACGTATGTTTCCAGCCTGCCAACATTTGTGGATTCCAGCAGACCCAAAATGCGCACATTATTGCGCCGTGAGCGCGCTTCAAGGTCCTCATTTTTTGCCTGAATGACCGCCAAGATCTTTTCAATGTCAGAGGTTTTGGCGGTTACCTGTTGCAGCCCGTCCTCGGTGTTGGAGATGCGTTGCTCAGCTTCGCCGATCCTAACTGTCTGCTTGTCTAGTTTGGCTGAAATACTGTCCATACGGCCACTAAGGGCCTCAATTTTACCGTCTATGGACTGCAGACTAGCCTGGATGGCGGACAGGGTCTTCTCCAAAGCGGTTGGTGACTCGGACGTGGCGTCCAGCTCTGAGTCAGAAATGGCAGACTGTGAAGGTTTCCATGATTTGCGCAACTCGAAATTGAGGCGCGGCTGGTTTTTATCTGTTTTGCCCATTTTAACAGGTAAACAACAATGTCAACGTTTATGTATATCAGTAGTGTCTCACAAGCACCTCCGCCTCTATTGACACTGCGCGATTTACTTGACAGGTTCCACAGGCCTAAAGGGCTATAGTAAGCTAGCTCATATGAAGATGTAGCAGTGAGGACCCGGGCCTGTGAAAGTCCTCCACACCCCACCAGCGAGCCAGGAAATGAAGGCAGCCCCAAACTAGGTGCGAGTGGTAATATTCAGAGCAGCTTGCTGTCTGCCAGACCGGCTCACAGTGTAGGGGGAAATCGCTTATGTAGGCGCGATTGAGTGTTGCACCACAATGCCGGCAGGCACCAGGAATCACCACCCGTCCACCATGTCACGCAACATCACTTGGTAAAAGCAGCACTCCGCATCCAAGGAGCCACCAGCGAGGCCCAAACCCAGCGGCACGAGGCCGTCACACAGGGGGCCACCAGAGCAGAACCACAGGGAAGGAGCACACCTCAGGCCGCCAGGAAGGGGGCGCAGATCCCGGTGACCGGCAGAGCTAATCTGTGAGGCCCAGCAGCGAGAGGTAAGGCGGGGGCCCGTCGCAGATTCCCCCAAGTAAGCACACCCCGGGTTCTCACTGCGGCCGAGCCGGGCTCCGCCCGATCCTGTACTCGCACTCCGGCTCCCCTCCGCCTCCGCCACTGGTCCGGCGCGATCTCTTTGGGCAGATGGACAGCCCGCAGCCGCGACCCCGCCGCTGGATCAAGGCATCAGCCAGCGATTCCAGGCCGCGGAGTTACAGCACACCCACGTCAGTGCGGGCCGCACGCCGGCTCCAGCTCCCAGTCGGCAGAGCTGTCACAGTACAGAACGTCGGCCCGTTGTACAGGATCTGCGCAGGATGCAGATCTTAACAGGGCAGGCAGGTGAATAGATTCCGCTGATCGCCCAGGCCGCAGCGGTAATGATGTATCTCCGCGCGCACTCTGCCCCGCGCGGGGCTGCCGGATGTCAGTCTCTGGCAAATAGGGCCTTCGGGAGGGGATAAACAAGCGAACCCTCACCAGTTTCGGTAGTTCCAGCTACTGGGGGTCAGTGCATCATCAGGTGAGGGCTCAACAGCAGTCCGTGAAGTGCCCGACGTCCCGGCACCGCCGCTGAGCTTCAGACAGCTGCCATGTTGCCTCAGGGTCCGTTCTTCGGCGTTTCGTCTCCCGCGACAAGCAGGGGTCCCAGCAACAGTCGAATCGCCCCAATCTGTTGTGCAGCTATTAAGTGTGTGCCACCATGTGAAAAGTAGCGTGGATGCCGCCTAGGGAGCAAGATATGAAAAGGATGATGTCGGCGGCCGGCGGAGCTGCACTACAGTGCGCCCATTTCGCCGTGCGCCCTCTAGCGCCCCCAGGCGTAGTGGTAATTACCGCACGCAGGGTAAATAGAGCATGACTTTCACCTCTTAAATGCTGGTGTGTGCCAATGGCCGACACCTGCACTACCTCTCCACTGCATTTGTCACAGTTGGCCGACACTGGAGAGGCATATAAAGGCCCCTCTGGTGCAGAGCACCAGAGGGATTCCTTTATTCATATTTAAACTCAGGCTGCTCTGGAAGAGCTTTCTGAGCAGCCTGAGTCTTTTTTTCGCTTTAATTGTAATGACGATCAGCGCGCAAGGCGCACTGACGCCATTATACTAAAGTGAAAGTAAATTTGTTGATGGGCTCATTTTACTTTCACTGCATCAGTGGTCGATGGCATATCCCAGGTGGGAGAGGTATCACTGGAAATTACAGAATTTCCCCTTTTCAATGATATCTCTATCCAGAGGATCTCTGCTTGGGGATCACCATAGGAGAGTGATCCCAGTTATGAGCCCCAATGTACCCCAATATAGGCCTGGGTAGATGCACGACCTTTTACCTACATTTGTCCTACCTTGCTCTACATAATGGTTCTGGCGCTGACTTTTTACCTAGTTATGTGCAGTTTAAATGTTGTGTGGTTTTCTTAGAAAACTAGCCTCATTTATTATGCATGAGGATTCTTAGTACCACAGCAGGATTACCATCTTCTGTATAATAACTCTTTACAAAAGTCACCGCTATCGTCATCCTTGAACGACAGGCCCACAGTACATTCTAGGTAGACCCCCTGAAGGTACCTTTTGGGTATATAAGCACCACATCTTCGCTGGGCAAACCAGAGGAGAAGCTTCCATGCTGACACAAGACGCTGGAATCCTTACATACAGAACCTCCAGCACGCAGTGGTCTGACATCCCTTGCGGGGTGTCCAACTCAAGACCAAGATGGGGTCCTTCGTTCTTTCCCATCAGGTAATGGGGTTGGCTCTTTTCTAGGGGGATTTTTGGCTTCACACCTACATACATGCTAGGTACACTTAGCTAGAGTTTGCATCTTAGTAGTACGCTTGGTTATTGCCATGTATGTATATGCCTGCATATAGTCACTGTTTTAGCACCATGGTAGAATTCTACTTTTATTAACTCTGTTGGTGCTTGCAATCATATATATCTGTTTCTGTCTAATGGTTATCGCAGGGAACGTATTTTATACTAGAATGACGCTGGTTCAATAAATGCTTATTGAAAAACGTCCCCATTGTTAATTCTGTGTATCTCTCTGAGAAGAAGTGAGCACGAGTAACTGAACGAAAAGTACTGTACTGTTTCCACGATCCCTGAAGGATCAAGGGTTGACATGTTCCATAGTTGCCAGAAACTACTCGCTTCTTGGTAAGGTTAGGGGGCTTATAGTGGCACTGTGAGCTACCTGGTCTAAAGGCTAACATATCCTTTGTGGGTGTCTCGAATCAGTATGGACACCAATCCCTTAGTTTATGTTGTCTAAATGCGCAGATCCTATGTATTATTAAGAACTACACGACATGGCGCCACTAACGTTGGTTAGCCAGAGACGTCTGGAGTGGGAAGGGAAAATCCACCACAACTGAGTAGGTATATCCTATGTATTGGCTGTAGGTTTATTCAAGTTTGAAGGATTATAGTTCCCTACATTGTGCATAAACCTTCTCATTTTTGTAAAATACTTCCTCTCATAATGTCTCAGACTGGAGATGCTAGTACGAGTGGTGCTGAGGCAGAAGAAGCTGAGCTTGAAGGAGCTCTTAATATTTCAGAGAATTGCAGAAATGCACTTACTATAAAATTAGCAGATTATGGGTGTTTCATCATTGGGTGGGACCGTAACCTTCGTGTTGAGGCACATGAGGCAACCAGGACAGAGGTGTTCTATTCTTGGGTTAAATTCCCTCCTGCAGATGCACCGATACATACGTTTCATTCTTATACTCCAGATGAAATACCAGATGAATAGTTCCCATACGAGGAAATAGAAGTCCCGTTAACTTACCAAGAGCATATAAATTGGTTTAAAGGTGCCCTTCCCCATACCAAAGATAAAGTGAGACTCGGTCCGCTCAGCAGATACGGAGAGACTTGGCCACTCCTAGCTGCTTAAGAATGCCCACTAAACGTGAGCAATGCCATTCTGGATAGCACAGAAAATAGCACAGCTTGAGACAGTTTTTCCATACACTGGCCCGCAAGAAAAGAACAGAATACTGACAATTTGCTTGCCAATGGGGATAGCTTCCCCGATTGAGGATTCTACCTCTTCGGGTACAGTCTTCACTGCCGTTTATACCAGAACGCATGGTACCCCCTTAATAGCAGTCATACCAGAAGTATTGAAACAAATACGGAATGAGTACGGGGCAGAACCTGCCCTGGATTTAGGGATGAAATTGATAGGCAATTTTGCCAAGGTACCAACAATTATGTTGGCTAACATAAAAGGGGAGGCAGCAACGGTGGCTACACGCCAATGCCTGAGGGAATGCACTCCTGCACAACAGGAGCGAGAATTACCAAAAATTAATGAAGATACCTATGTGTCACTGGGTAGAGATAATTTGGGAGCTAGACCAGTGAAACCACAATTGATGGGTAATCCTGAAAAGGATAACTCAAAGCAAGCACTTGATTCTTCTAAAAAGAAATGGGACAATAAAAACAAGCAAAATGCATCACAATCACGGGGTGGGTCTTCTCAACAGGAGCCTTCTGACAGGAAATATAACATTAGAAACCATGACAATATTAAGAAACCTGACAGGTATCAGGATACTGATACACGTTCCTCTCGTTCCTTTCAAGGTTCATCAAAAAACTCAGAGAGGGAAGGACGGTCAGAACACAGATCAGAAGAGCGAGTCAAGCCAAGAAACACACATCGCATTTCAGACTACTTCATCAAAAAAGAAGATAAACTAAAAAGTAAACCGCAATTCAAAAAGAAGAAGGTAGCTGGCCTTAAAATAAGAAATGCCCAGGCTACTGATGACTCAACTACTGAATGTGGAATGGGCTCTGACAATGCTAGCCAGTGCAGCAGAAGTAACAATAGCTTGCCAGAACCACTTGGAATTTCTGGTGACAGCAGCATTGAATGAACATATCACGGTGGAAACACCTTATACAAGGGAAAGTGTGTACGCAGTGGGGGTTTAGGGGCAGTTACCCCTCCTCCACCCCCACCCCCATTCTTAATAGTTTTTAACCCTGTCAAGGGGGGCCAAGAATAAAGGTATCCTAGTGGTACCCCCTTAGGCAGTTTTACTTTTCTTTTCTTTGCACTAGTGATCCCTTTTGGGGAATACTTTTTCCTTCTCACACCTTTCCTTTTTTCTTCTCCCTCACTAAAAAAATCAGCGCTCCATCCAGTATTTTGGTCTGCACCTGGACGTCTGCAGCGGCCCTATGATGAAGCATGCCACTACATAGTGGGTGAGGGCAGTATTAACAAATCTTTTGATTTTCCTCTTGTCTTGTTTTTCCTCAGTTTATTATCTCTACACAGTGGGTAGGACAGGGATACGAATCCACATTTTCACGTGGGATAGTGTCCTTGGTTCTCCATCCAGTCCTTCTCTTTTTTTGTAAGTTTAGACAAGGGTAAGTGTCCCACATTAGTTTCATGAGATAACGCTCCAAATTGAGGGGGACATACCTAGAAAAGTGAAAGGTCTCTTTTGGGAGTACCTAACTTTTGGTTACGATATCCTTTTGGCTGACAGAGATTGGCCACCTGAATTCGTGATGGATTGCCCAAAGGAGGAAGAGGTAATTTTACCGCCTTTCTCCGACCTTGTTCCAGTTCACTAAAACACATGTACGCGCAGGAATGGGCAGTAGCACTAGCTCCAGCATTATACCGCAACCATGTAGGGTGAAATGCTGAGTCACCTCACCATGAAATCCCAGTTAAAACTACTCCTACACTACAAAGGCAGTACCCAATAAAACATGACGCAAAAAAAAGGTCAGGGAGATCTTAGATCAACTTGAATACCAAGTTGTAATAAAGAATTGCACCTCCTCCATGAATAATCCTTTGATTCCTGTAATGAAACTGGACAATTCATACCGTCTAGTTTTAGGCTATAGGCATTTGAACACATGCATGAAAACATTTGTGGTACAGAATGCAGACAGTGCCGCATTAATGAATAACATTGTGCAGAAGAAATTCAAAACAACACTGGATATCTCAAATGGATTCTTATGCCAAAATGTAGCACCTGAAAGTAGATATTTGACAGCCTTTTCAGCGCTCGGCTCTCACCACCAATTCTGTACACTGCCCCAAGGATATAAGAATAGCCCTGGGTTGTTCTCAGCAAGAGTAACACAGCTACTTAAAAAATGTGATGAGGAGGCATTGTCCTATGTAGATGATATTTATCTGACGGACGATGAATCATTGGATCACTTGCACAGGGTGAACAACATAATTTTGGGTTCGCCTCTGAGGGCTACAAATTTAACTTTAAAAAATCAAAAATTGCCCTCCTCAATGTCCTATTTTTAGGATATGAGCTCTCGAGTGAAGGGAAGAGCCTAGCAGCTAATTTTTTAGAAACATGTGCGCTGCTCCAACCTCCAAAGACTGAAAAACTTACAATCCATTTTAGGATTCCCGAATTTTGGCAGAACATACATATTGGATTACGCAAAAAAAGTAAAACCTATCTACGACTTAATTATACCTGATTTTTCAGTTCAACATTGGACACAACAACACTCAGAAACTCTACGTTCTTTACAAGCTGACATGATAGCTTCCAAACACTTACATACACGTGTGAATACTACAAATTTGGTGATCCGTTTTGTCACGGGTCAATCTAGTTACACCTACTTCACCTTCAATGAAGGCAAAACAGTACCCATTGCATACGAATCTCATTTGCACACAAACGCTGAAATGCGCTTTGCATCAACAGAAAAAATACTGACAGCAGTACAAACTGCTGTAGTGAGAGAAAGAGCACTAGCTCAGGGGAAATGAATAATTGTCGTAACTCCGGTACCGACCTTAGAGACTGTTACAAAAGCAAGCGTTCCAAACGCAAAAGCACTGCATCCAAGATGGATACAGTGGGCTAATTCGCTCACAGATGTAGACTACAAATTTGATTCCACATTAAAAACACAAGCATTTCTGCAGTACGAACAAGAATATCCTCTCCCGAATTAAATAATGCCTCTAGATCATTATGAATACATCATTTATACTGACGGATCTGCCCAGCCTGCCGTAGGCAGTAAACAGCAATACAGCGCAGCATGTGCAATTGTAAAGGGACGTATGCGAGATGGCAAGTTCCGTCCTGATAATACGCAGACGCAGTCTCTAGATTGCACGGCACAGCTGGCAGAATTAAAAGCCCTGATACTGGCACTAAAAAATATGGATCGGGAATTCCCCACACTTATTGTGTGCGATTCGTTTTACTGTGTCCAGTCATACAATGAATATCTTCACTATTGGGGCCAGAATGGGTTTAGAGATTCCAAAGGTTGCACAATAAAGCACAAGTTGCTTTGGAAACAAGTGGAAGGCTGAAAAAGGGCTTGCCATGCGCTCATGTAATTCACACATTGTCATCAGCGTGTTGGCGTTCACGTTGAAGGGAATTCATTGGCGGATGAAGCCGCCAAGGCGACAGTGAGAACTGCTGTCGTTGCTGCAATCACTCGTTCTAGGACGAGGATAGACGAACAGATAATGATAGCTGTGGACGCTACACGTAAAAACAGTTCAGCCTTGCCAAAAGGATTTTCACTCAAGTACTCCTACAAATTAGATGCTCGAAACATTCTGTATGCTCAAATTCCAGGAGTGGGGGATAGAGTAATACCAAACATGGATCGCAAGTTAGGTTTAATTCTAGCTGCACACGAGGGTCTGGGTTCAGCACACGCATGTATTACTGCAACGGTTTCACTACTGAAACAACGTTATTGGTGGCCAGGTCTAACTAAACAGTCCAAAGGTTTTGTTATTAAGTGCAACATCTGTCAGCAGATGAGGGTTCCACCGTAGCACGCCCACCGCAAATACCACTACTGATATCAGACTGACCTCTCGCATGTGTCCATTTGGAACACTGCGTCCTCTTACAATCTGACGGGGCTAACAGGTACATCCTGGTGGCAGTGGATTCATGCTCTAGATTCCTGTGGGTTTGGCCACAGCGCTCGGCTGACGCTCAAACTGTTAGAAAGGATTTGCGAGTCTTTATAGGGACATACGCAATTAGCAGATTACATTCAGACTGTGGCCCTGCGTTTAGCTCTTGGGCTTACAAATAAGCTATGGGACGTTTGGGTGTGGTCTTGCGGTACTCCTCTCCATATCATCCCGAGGGAAATTCGATTGTGAAGAGGAAAAACCGGGATTTAAAGCAGTCCTTAACAGCAAGAGTATTAGGCTCGGGTGGCAGCTGGGTCAATCAACTATATGGGGTCCAGAGGGCACTTAATAACATGTCACGAAGTTCCCTGGGGGGGCCGAACTCCATATGAAGTCCTGTTTGGGACTAGAATGTGGGTACCCGACTTCGATTGTGGCAGCGCAGTGGTGGATGAAAAAGCTTTTGACATCAATGATCGTTTGGCAGTTTTACAGGAACTCAATGAATTCCGGGCATTACAAAGCAACGTCCAAGTAAAACGTACCGCCACTGGAGAAGTGAAAGCTGTTCCGGCAAGACCTGTCCTGGCTGTCGAAGGAACAAGAACAGTACTTCTTCTGCCTCTTGCCGGCAAGAATGAAAAGAGATTCATCTCCATTGATCTGATCAAACCACACTATGTGGCCAATACTGAATAGTAGGCTGCGTGAGCTCCTGGGTAGCCGCCGATCTTCTCTCGCTACAATACAGGAAGTTTAGACAGAAAGATTAATAACCTTTGAAGATCATGTTCTATGAAGTGACAGAGTTACCAACATTGGAATGGAACTGGTGCCTATTGAAAAGGAACAGCAACAATAAAATACAAATGAAACTCAGATCTCAATTCAGCCTAATACCGACATCTATGTGAATATGACTCGAAATTTGTCATCTGCCAGTTCTACAAAACTTGCTGAGCTACCATAGATTGAACTTCGTCTGGCTACTTCATTAATTTTGAAACTTTCTCATTGGATCCAAGTGAACCCGTCACCGCCAGCTCCTGTTTCCCACAAACAAAAAATATGTGATTTCTATCTTTCGCTGAAAAAGACTTACTTTGTTACACCCTGGCTAGAGCCCTGGATTGCAATTGGTCTACTTTTCCTAGTCCTTTGGATAGGTTTCGTGACTGTCTTTTTCTTGCTCCTGAATGGACATTATCTCCCAGGACGCTCCGCAGTACAACATGTGAACTTGGTCCTGAAACTGCATACATCATCACACCTTGAACAGAGAGACCTGTCCTTAGTGAACATTACAGCAGTTCCGGTTCCTGAGGTAGTAGTATGGGATAGGTTTGTATATGGTCCAACTGAACTTTTGAAAATACCACACTTGTTTAAAATTTCTTTAAGTGATATCATCACCTCCAGTACTTTCTCTGATGATTGGGACTTTGAAACTGTAAATAGTATGCTGTCAGATTTAGAACAATCTGATGCGTTTTCAAGTAGCGAGTTGTATGAAGATACATTTGATTTTGACACCATGTATTGTTACCAAAACTATGGTCATCATTTCCTGCACAAAGCAAGTATCCCACGTAATATTTTCTCTTACCATCAATGGGAACATTGCCCGAAACCACCTAAAGGTAGTTCACAAACGGTTGCACAAAAGTTTGCTTATTTTTCTGGGTTTAACACTTCAGACCTGAAGTCTTATTATTATAAGCTTGCACCTACATCTGCAAAGAAGAATATGCTAACTAACACGAAACAGATATATTCTGCTTCCTTTCTTTCCCAGTTGTCTTTATAGGGTTTCGACTTTTGGAGGGACTAAAGATTTGCAAGTTCAGGGAACTGAGGCCTTATTTAGAGCATGCCTCATACCACAGCAAATTATCTTCCTTAACAATGTGCAACAGACTTCCTGTCTTGGACTAGCCAAGATAAAGGACCTGAACACACCTCGGATTCCCTCACTCACACACTTTGAGAGGTGATGAAATTATACCAATCATAGTGAGGATACCTTCGATGACATTACACATGATGGTTTATACAATTCATCAGACCCCAATTGGAAGGGATGGCTGGTTTGGCCTATCGACACAAATAGGTGTCAGTCAAGATTCAGGGGTACCATGGAAGAGTTTAGGCCTGACCTACGCTACGTACAAACGGAACACTCGGGATAGTGACAACCTACGGTGTTGGGAAGTTATGCCTAGAGTGGCTAGAAACCTCAACACTGTCCCAGGTGAAACAACACTTATCCTTACTCGCCGACGACATGGATCTTAGGGATTTCTTGCGGAAGCGCTTCCTTTACGCTATTTACAACGAGATTTTGAAAATCTCCAAGCAGGAGGCTGTTGAGAGATTGATAGGGTTAACCTAGAAAAGGCTTTGGCCGTGGTCGACAATGGTCTGACCACACTGACATCCAGGATTTATTCACTGGGCAACATTGTGTCTTCTGCAATAGATATAATAGAACAGGATTTGTCCATTCTTCAACATGGGCAATTGCAATTATGATCTATTCTATTATTGAGCTGGACGCTGCAATCATTGCGTTCTAGTCATGTGCCCTGGCGATATATCAACAGTACGTCTTTGTTTTCTGCATACAATATAACAGAAAGATAGACAACAATGGCACAAAGAGATGCAAGGTGTACAATGCTGCACATTGAAAAATTGGACCAATTACCTTTTACAGCGGCTGAGTCACCCTCCACAGAATGATTAATCCATGGCCATATTACATCGCCATTCACGACGTCCCAATTTCAGTACTGTCTACAGTATCACCAGGTGGGCACGTATGAAGAGTTGGGAGATAGGTACATACATGCATCTTGGGAGTTACTGTACAGATTTAGATGCAGAAATGGAGGCATTGATGTTTTTCTCAGCGGTTCAGACTGTGAGAGTTCTTTAAGTGGGTCTCTAATTTGTCAAGATATTATGCTTCATGGAGCATGTAATGCTTCAGTTGCAAACATATTGTGTCACTTGAATGGGTCCCCAGCTGCCATGATTCATCCAGTGTTCCAACTACTCTCAAATGGGAGTTATTTGATGTTAAATGATCAAGGTTGTTGTGGGATGCTGCCAGGCATCGCATATCTGGTCACAGTAAGTTCCAGGGTTACTTGTTGTATGCAAGTATTGTTTCCACCAACCCACGCAGTCAGGGAGGCGCCGCTATAGCCTTCATTGAATGTTACCCTTATACGGTTTGATTCTCTGAGCAGACTGAAAGCCATGCTTTTACAGAAGGATGTGGCCTTAACCTCAGCCCGAGAGACTTTTGATCTTCAGGTTGCAAGGTCTACAGCTGAGATACAGGCATTAGTCTGAACAAACTTTCCGCTTTATTTTGGAGAATTGGTACATCGTATCTTTAACATGTCTGATACGAGTGGGATAGTGCACCTATTTAAGAGCATAGGTTCTGGACTATTGAGCACCTTTCATACAGTCTTCGGAGTTATCCCATCATTTATACACTCCGTATTGGGAAGCGTTTTTGGAGGTCTTCCGCTGGTCCTACTACTCATAGTGGGTATCCTGGTTTTAATTTTCTTGCACGCAATGGAAGTCCCAGTTTCCAAAGAGATGGAAAAAGCGCTCCTAATGCGACGATGCCGTGAGCACATGGTACTCCATCTGGGCACACCTTAGCTTCGGGAGCTAAGCGAGCATTGGTTCCTATCGTTCAGATCAGTCTGGGTTGACTGCGTCTTGCCTGTACTCCGCTGCGTTTTTCTGCAGATACGAATGCGTGTTGGACATATGTCTAACGCTTCCATCGGCTGCGCCACCAGACGTAGACGTATTACTGGACCCGTTAAAGGTCCACCTGTTACAGTGTCCTTAGCGTATTCCCATGTTGATGTCAGCATTCTTAGAGCCACCACAGGATGCTTCAGCTCCTGTCGGAATGGACACCAGCTCTGCAACAGGCTCACAGGTGTCGTGTGCTTCCTCAGCGGCTGCTGTGGGAACCGTAGAAGACCACCTTTGCTCTATTGACCTGATCCAAGAGGTGTTACAGGGACCGTCGTCTGAGAAGGCAAGCAACAGTGATGTTGCGACTCCCACATAGGACACATAAACATTTGGCTCTCCGTGTGATGGGAACAATTTGGCCTTTTCCAAAATAAGCCAAATTGGAATGAAAAACATTGTTTTGTTTTATATATATTTTTTTCTTCTTTCTTCCTCTTCTTGCTCTCACTGAGCACCATGGCTTTAAGTGTGCTCAGTTGGTCTCAACAGTATATTGACTTTCTAGAGGACTTATAGAGCTTTTTCTAACATTTTTACATATACCAAGTTTTTAAATGTTTTGACATTTATTTTTAACAATTGTTTTTATGCTTCTTAGACAGGCATATTTTATCTTTAGTTTATCTTATCGTCCTTCGGATGAGGATTGAGTGTTATTAACCCCAATGTACCCCAATATAGGCCTAGGTAGATGCATGACCGTTTACCTACATTTGTCCTACCTTGCTCTACATAACGGTTCTGGCCCTGACCTTTTGCCTAGTTATGTGCCGAATAAACGTTGTGTGGTTTTCTTAAAAAACTAGCCTAATTTATTATGCATGTGGATTCTTAGTATCACAGCAGGATTACCATCTTCTGTATAATAACTCTGTACAAAAGTCACCGCTATCGTCATCCTTGGACGACAGGCCCACAGTACCATTACACATCTAGGTAGACCCCCTGAGGGTGCCTTTTGGGTATATAAGCACCACATCTTCGCTGGGCAAACCAGAGGAGAAGCTTCCATGCTGACACGAGACGCTGGTGTCCCTACACACAGAAACTCCAGCATGCAGTGGTCTAACATCCCTTGCTGGGTGTCCAACATGAGACCAAGACGGGGTTCTTCGTTCTTTTCCATCAGGTAATGGGCTTGGCTCTTTCCTAGGGAGATTCTTGGCTTCACACCAACATATATGCTAGCTACAATTAGGTACACTTAGCTAGTGTTTGCATCTTAGGAGTACGCTTGATTATTGCTATGTATCTATATGCCTGCATGGAATTCTACCTTTTATTTACTCTGTCGGTGCTTGCAATCGTATATATCTGTTTCTGTCTCTTTGGTTGTTGCAGTGTTAGAGGGTGATTTTAGGGTGGTCTTTCACCTCTTAATTTGAGCAGGGGTGTGCTATCTAAAATAATAAGACACACATGTGAAATGCAGGAACTGGGTCAGAGTGGCACCATTTATTCAAAGAAAGCAATTTAAACAATGAATGTCAAAAGCACATCATTATTCAGAAATAACTCTAAGCAATCCCGCAAGTAACAAGTGTCAGAGACACATCTTTGACGAAGAGCCAAAACATGCAATCTTAGTAAGTTTAGAATCACGGCAATGCAAGGAAGAGAGAGAGAGAGAGAGAGAAAATGAATTTCAAAATAGAATGAGCATTACAACCTCAATAGGAAATGCTAAATAAAACGGTTAACCGGGAGCACACACACACGTCGTGACCCAAACGTTCACTGTGCGATGTGGTCAACGAATGGACTGGGGGCAGCTCTTTTATATTATTTTAATGAGGAACTGCTAACCACAAGTCCTGATTATGTCAGATGTTTGACCGTAAATCATAACAAAAATTTGAACATTTATCGAAAACAATTTGCGTCACTTCTCGGAAATTTTTAAGAAAGCAAAAGATTACAAAAGGTTAGAGGTCACTTGTAATTTCTAAAGCTGTGGAAAGTCCCAGTTGGCCCAGTTGGCCCCCACTCCTACTCTTAGCCAATTTTGTTCTTCTAAATGGCAGACGCATCCTGTTATTGCTACATCTTGATGTTTAGAAAAGATGTACACGAAGAGATCATAGGAGAGATACATCTGAGTATATAGGAGGGCATGGGGCCTACTGCCTCTGTAGACGCTCAAGGCAGTGTGGACAATTTTAACACAACCCTGTCTACAGGCTGGCAGGTAACCCTGGGCATAGTACTACGCTACGCTCACGGAGCATGCATAGTTTGTACTACTACGCAAATTGCACGAAGCACAGTGTAAAAACACGTCGCGTAACAGCAAAATCATCAACACCTACAAATGCTTTGATAAAGCAATTTTACATGCTAAAAAGCATATAACCAATTCACAAAAATAAACTTTGACAATGAAAATATTAGGCAATGAGAGAGGTGATGATTTTGGGGTCCCCCCTAACCTAGGGCGAGGACCAAGCAGATGCCTTGAACACAAAGAACATATCATGCTGAACGATTCAGTGGTGGTCCCTTCCTCCTAGGACCACCCCAAGCACAGTTATGGGCAAAAATACAATCCCAACCAAAGGCCCTGCAAAGCATTATGGGACGAGATTAGCAGTGGGCAGTGAATATTATAGTGTTCAATATCAAAATAATTCTACAAAGAGCTGCAGTTCAAATAGTCGTTACTAGATGTCCCTCACGAGTCAAATGCAAAAGCATTGAAATTATTATTACATCAAGCTGCAGTTCCACTAGTCGTTACTAGATGTCCCTCATGAGTCAAATGCAAAAGCATTGAAACCCTTTCATGAAGCTTTTGCATTTGACTCGTGAGGGACATCTAGTAACGACTAGTGGAACTGCAGCTTGATGTAATAATAATGTCAATGCTTTTGCATTTGACTCTTGAGGGACATCTAGTAACGACTAGTTGAACTGCAGCTCTTTGTAGAATTATTTTGATATTGGATACTATAATATTCACTGCCCACTGCTAATCTCGTCCCATAATGCTTTGCAGGGCCTTTGGTTGGGATTGTATTTTTGCCAATAACTGTGCTTGGGGTGGTCCTAAGAGGATGGGACCACCACTGAATCGTTCAACAAGCTGTGCTTTTTGTTTTCAAGGCATCTGCTTGGTTCTCTCCCTAGGTTAGGGAGAATCCCAAAATCATCACCTCTCTCACTGCTCGATAATTTATCGTTTTCACTTTTGTGAAATGACTATATGCATTTTAGCATATAAAGACAGAGATACTTATTTTATCATAACTTGCACTGTGCAAGATGCTGTTGAGCGTAGTTTAAAGTGTACTTTGTGTAGCTACGTGTAGTGCGACTACGCAAACTACGCCCAGGGTTACTGGCAGGGACCATTGAGACTCGCATGCTTCAGATGTGGACATAATGGCCCTGGGGCACTATATGGTAAAACTAGACCCTGCTTCAGCAGCACACGTATTTTATACTAGAATGACGCTGGTTCAATAAATGCTTATTGAAAAACGTACCCATTGTTTATTCTGTGTATCTCTCTGAGAAGAAGTGAGCACGAGTTACTGAACGAAAAGTAGTGTACTGTTTCCACGATCCCTGAAGGATCAAAGGTTGTCATGTTCGATAAATGCCAGAAACTATTCTCTCCTTGGTAAGGTTAGGGGGCTTATAATGGCACTGTGAGCTAGCTAGTCTAAAGGCTAACATATCCTTTGGGGGTGTCTGGAATCAGTCTGGACACCAATCCCTTAGTTTATGTTGTGTAAATGCGCAGATCCTATGTATTATTAGGAACTACATGACATTTGAGGTCATGGATTGGTGACCTGCGTTCCATCGTCATGCTGCACAGTTTGTTGTAGCAGAACCTGGATCTGGCATAGCATGATACAGTGACCTAGCAGTGCTGCATCCATAGTGGTGTAATGTTGCTTCACCTGCACATGGCTATTTATGTTGCCCCTTTGTGCAGTTGCGTGATAGAATTATTTTTTTCTGCTCAAACAGTGCATGTATTGTGTGTTTTGTTTTTTACATTACTATGCGGCATATCTACAAGGGCTTTATCTCCGTTTTTCTGGCTTTAAAAGCCCTATCGCCCTATCAACAAGAGGGTGCTAACATGCATAATCGCATGTTAGCACCCTTTTTCCCGACGCCCCCCTTTGCATCTCTAATGAGATGCAAAGTGGGCGTCACTGGGCGTACCCTGGATGGACTGCCTTGCAAATATCGCTGATGTTCACATCGCGATATTTACAAGGCAGCCCATAGGATTTTAGCAGACGTTAGATTTTGGCGAAAACGGCCGTTTTCTCCAAAATCTAACGTCTGCTAAAATCCTGACTTACCTATGTTAGACATAGGGGGTGGATTATGCTGATACGACCACAGGGTCGTATCAGCAGGGTTATCGCCGTTTTGCAGGGAACATTGCTGGAAAACCAGCGATGTTCCCTGCAAAACGGCGATAACCTCGCTATCTCTGGAATTTTTATCGCCCTGGGGAAACGCGTTGTTAATAACGCGCTACCAGGGCGATAAATACCAGAGATAGCCTGCGTTAGGGAATTAGTCGCTCAGCACGGCCAGCGATAATTATCGCTGGCCGTTGATAATATGCCCCTGTGTTGGTCATAGTTTTGCCGTTTCTTCGCACTATTATTAACAAGTGTTGTTACTGCTCTCCTTCGGGTCACAACAGGAGTCAGCGGTGAGAGCACGTCTGCCTGACTTACTTGACTATACATTAATTAGGGCGGAGAGGATCTCCGTGAAATTCCTCAGCATTTTTATGCACCTGAGGGAAATTCCGCGTAGTGCAACTCCCCAAACTCCGCCCACCCCTACTCTGGATCTGCAGCTGACTCATGGGTTTCAGCCTTACTTTGTCAATCCTGGCTGTTATGCTGCATTGCTGCACCATTTGAGGTCCTGGATTGGTGACCTGGTTTCCATCCTCATGCTGCACACTTTGTTGTAGCAGAACCAGGATCTGCAACAGCATGGTATAGTGGCCTAGCAGTGCTGCATCCATGGTGGTGTAATGTAGAATGAACGTCTGAGCTGCTGCAGTCACCTGTGATAGCTTCACCTGTCCATGGCTGTGTATGTTGCCACTTTGTTCAGTTGCGTGAGAGAAGGAATTTTTTTCTGCTAAAACAGTGCATGTATTGTGTGTTTTTTTTTACATTACTATGTTGGTCATAGTTTTTTTGTGTTGTTTTATAGATTTTCTTTAATTTCCTACACTTTCAGGAAATATTGCCACCTTTTTTGATTGGTGGTATTTTAAGGTGGTATTTCCACCTATTTATGAGGTGGTAATTACTGCACACCAGGGTAAATAGAGCAGAACTTTCACCTCTTAAATGTGGGTGTGTGCCAATGGCTTGCACCTGCACTACCTCCAGTGCGTCTGTCACCGTTGGCTGGCACTGGAGAGGCATATAAAAGCCCCTCTGGTGCAGAGCAACAGAGGGATTTCTTTATTCATATTTAAACTAAGGCTGCTCTGGTAGTCTTTTTTTGGCTTTAAGTGTAATGACGATCAGCGCGCAAGGCGCACTGACGTCATTATACTAAAGTGAAAGTAAACTTGGCGATGGGCTCATTTTACTTTCACTACATCAGTTGTCAGGGGCATATATTAGGTGGGAGAGGTATCGCTGGAAATGACAGAATCTCCCCTTTCCAATGATATTTCTTTCCAGAAGATCCCTGCTTGGGAATCGACATAGGAGAGTGATCCCTAAGCAGGGATCCACCTACTAACAACAGGTATTTTTTGGGGAGCTGTCCCTTAAGCAAGAGCTTGTGCTCCCCCATACTATATCAGTCTTTCTGCCCTCCCTGGGGGTGGATGGGGATAATTACCCCGATCTGCCCCATCGGGGAAGGGGCAGACAGCCCACTAGACATCAAGGCTTATTATAAAAAACATAAAGGGGTGGGGGCGGCCCGTCATGGTCATGGTCATGGCCATGCCCCTATCCCACTCAAAAAATATGAGGACAGTCTTTCTGCCTCCGGCAGAGAGCTGACTAGACACCAACAACAGCATCAGTATGGCCATGACCCCAACCCAACAACAAGGCATACAGTCTCTCTGCCTCCCCCAGAGGGTGGATGGGGCAATTACCCCCAATCTCCTCCCTGGGGGTAGAGAAAGCCCACACAACACCAGGGATTATTATAAAAAATATAGAGGTGGGGCTGCTCACCATGCCCCCACCCCAAAAAATTTACTGACAGTCTTTCTGCCTCCCCCCCACCCCAGGGGAAGGATGGTGGATGATTACACCCAATCTGCCTGGACGAGGGGAGGGGAACAAAGCTGAATCTGTCCGGACGGGGGCGGAAAGCCCATTAGACACCAGGTACTGCATTTATGCCGTATTTGTTTGGGGTGAGGATGGCACCACTAGGGCAATGGTCTGTGTTCTCCCCATCCCACGGTCCAATAGACTTTCTGCCCCCTGGGGATAGATAGGGGTTTTCACCCCCAATCTGCACTCCCCGGGGGGCAAAAAGCCCACTAAAGACCCGCAATTTCAAAACAGCATCAAAACAAACAAAGGGAAAGGACAGCCTACCCTGACATCGAGCCATACCCCCACCCCAGAACGGGAATAGTGCCTTTCTGCCCAACTGGAAGAAGATAGGAGGTTTGTCTCAATTGGGGAGATTGCCCAAAATCTGCCCCCTGGTGAGGTAGAAAGTCCACCTGACACCAGGGGTTTGCCTTTGGGGCGAAAGAAAGTGGTGCAGGTGTTGCAATCTGGCATTGGCCAGAGTCCCACCTCAAAAGGAACAAATCAGTCTGTTAGCCCCCTTGCAGGGGCATACAGGAGGTTTGCCCCAATTTGCCCACTGTATGGCAGGAATATTTTTTTAAATAAATAGTGGGGTGGGTCTAGCCCAACCTAACATCAGAACCCACCCTCATCCAGAAAATTCTTACTAACCTTAGGGCCGCTCGTCAGAGGTTTACATTCTGACCGCCGAATTATAATGTCAGTGGTCGGAATGTAAACTGGCCGGTCAAACTGAGTGGGTTCCGACAGGCTCCTCTCAAAACTGAAAAACAAACAAGATGATGGACGGAATGCTGCACATTGGCAAACATACACCCCCAGGCACAGATCTGGGTTTAATCCATCGTTATTTTGCTTCACCACGCCACCCCAGTTCAGACATAGCCATATGCAAATCAGTCTTGACCCTGTGCCTCATGGGAACAGTCCAGACCGAACTGCCAAGCCATGTCTTCCCTGGACCGGAATCAAGCATCCTAGGACCGGTTTTAGGCTATCAGCCTTCATCAGCCAGGATAGCTTGACTCCAGTGGCGTAGTGAGCACGGGACCCACGTCTGGGCATACCCTTCCCACTTAGGGCGAAATGCAAAACACACAAGATGATGGACGGAATGCTGCACATTGGCAAACATACACCCCCAGTCACAGATCTGGGTTTAATCCATCGTTATTTTGCTTCACCACGCCACCCCAGTTCAGACATAGTCATATGCAAATCAGTCTTGACCCTGTGCCTCATGGGAACAGTCCAGACCGAACTGCCAAGCCATGTCTTCCCTAGACCGGAATCAAGCATCCTAGGACCGGTTTCAGGCTATCAGCCTTCATCAGCCAGGATAGCTTGACTCCAGTGGCGTAGTGAGCACGGGACCCACGTCTGGGCATACCCTTCCCACTTAGGGCAAAATGCAAAACACACAAGATGATGGACGGAATGCTGCACATTGGCAAACATACACCCCCAGTCACAGATCTGGGTTTAATCCATCGTTATTTTGCTTCACCACGCCACCCCAGTTCAGACATAGCCATATGCAAATCAGTCTTGACCCTGTGCCTCATGGGAACAGTCCAGACCGAACTGCCAAGCCATGTCTTCCCTGGACCGGAATCAAGCATCCTAGGACCGGTTTCAGGCTATCAGCCTTCATCAGCCAGGATAGCTTGACTCCAGTGGCGTAGTGAGCACGGGACCCACGTCTGGGCATACCCTTCCCACTTAGGGCGAAATGCAAAACACACAAGATGATGGACGGAATGCTGCACATTGGCAAACATACACCCCCAGTCACAGATCTGGGTTTAATCCATCGTTATTTTGCTTCACCACGCCACCCCAGTTCAGACATAGCCATATGCAAATCAGTCTTGACCCTGTGCCTCATGGGAACAGTCCAGACCGAACTGCCAAGCCATGTCTTCCCTGGACCGGAATCAAGCATCCTAGGACCGGTTTCAGGCTATCAGCCTTCATCAGCCAGGATAGCTTGACTCCAGTGGCGTAGTGAGCACGGGACCCACGTCTGGGCATACCCTTCCCACTTAGGGCGAAATGCAAAACACACAAGATGATGGACGGAATGCTGCACATTGGCAAACATACACCCCCAGTCACAGATCTGGGTTTAATCCATCGTTATTTTGCTTCACCACGCCACCCCAGTTCAGACATAGCCATATGCAAATCAGTCTTGACCCTGTGCCTCATGGGAACAGTCCAGACCGAACTGCCAAGCCATGTCTTCCCTGGACCGGAATCAAGCATCCTAGGACCGGTTTCAGGCTATCAGCCTTCATCAGCCAGGATAGCTTGACTCCAGTGGCGTAGTGAGCACGGGACCCACGTCTGGGCATACCCTTCCCACTTAGGGCGAAATGCAAAACACACAAGATGATGGACGGAATGCTGCACATTGGCAAACATACACCCCCAGTCACAGATCTGGGTTTAATCCATCGTTATTTTGCTTCACCACGCCACCCCAGTTCAGACATAGCCATATGCAAATCAGTCTTGACCCTGTGCCTCATGGGAACAGTCCAGACCGAACTGCCAAGCCATGTCTTCCCTGGACCGGAATCAAGCATCCTAGGACCGGTTTCAGGCTATCAGCCTTCATCAGCCAGGATAGCTTGACTCCAGTAGCGTAGTGAGCACGGGACCCACGTCTGGGCATACCCTTCCCACTTAGGGCGAAATGCAAAACACACAAGATGATGGACGGAATGCTGACCCTTCAGTCAGAAGCTGCACATAATCCCTAACGGACGGCGTTTCCGCCGTCGGGATTATGATGTCGGTTTCCGACAGCCTTCCCATGTCAGCCATTACGACATGTAAAGGCTGTCGGAGAGCGACTTTAGGGGCCCCTAGCAGGGCCCTCTTTCCCCCCTGGCCTTACGGTTGAGGCCTTGGGGGGCACCATACATCTCTGCACCGTGTGGCAGCCTCACGGTGCCTGCCACACAATGCAGGAATGTTCACAAACTTCCATTTCACGTTAAGTTTTCGTTAGAGTTAATGTACGAGGGAAGATACTTGACTCAGAATGCACATGGGAGACCGAGAAATGATGTCTATAATTGATGTGTGCTACAAAAGATGTGTTGACACAAGATATTTGAATAACCTGTACTGTATATTTAAAATTAAACAAATTTTTTCTAAAAAAAACCAACAAAAAAACTTCCATTTCACAATGGAAAATTGCACAGCGGGCGGTTTCGGACCGCCGCACAAGCCCCCATTGTAAAATGGAAGTCGCGGTATCATCCGAATTGCGGTTTCAGGACTGCCGACCAGAGGTCGGTCAGTTCTGCATCCGTGACGATGTCGGTCGGAGGGAACTCTGACCGACTTCGTAATGAGGCCCTTAGTTCCCACACGTCTCCCAATAAGAATGGTACCATACTTGTGTAGATGGGCCAAGAGACCACAACACAAAAGGCCCTAAAGCGTTACGTGGAGAGATCATTAATGGTGCTAGCTGCTTGATTTGGGGCAGTGCTCTGCTGCCATTCATGGAACCCTGCCAACCTCGGACATTTTTGAAAATTAGACAACCCATGGGTTCCAGGGTGGTGCACACTGGTAGATCCCATGAGGTATACTTACCCGCAATGCACTCTAGACCTCAAACTTCAACTCAAATCACTCATTTTCCTTATGCTCGAGACCAATCAACAATCAGCATTTGTAAAGTGCAGCACTGTCACCCCTGAGGTTATCTGGGCACTGAGGATGCCATGTCTCCGTCAAAAAGCCAGGTCTTGAGCATCTTTCTGAAGTCTGCCAGTGTTGTATTCCGCTTTAGATGTCCGTATATAGGTTTTCCTGAAACATGTCCTTATATAGGCACAATTCGCATTGCCCATATATAGGCATAAGATCCCAGTCCTTATTTAGGCATTAGCCATGCTATCCAAATACAGGCATGGTCACTTACATCCGTCCACCCTAACATCACAACGAGTTCTTAGAAACCAGACCCTTAAGCTCTTGGGAGTTCCCCTAGCACAGGATTATTGATTTCTCCAAGAACTCATTTATTATGCATGAACCTCTATACCTTAAGGGTTCATTCCTGACGTCTTCCTCTGCCCGACTTTACGTCGATGCTAACATTCCAAGGCACCTACCAGGTATAAATATACCTTCCCTTGCCCAAGCAAGTAGGAGGAGACCTCGACTTTAGAGGAGCCCGTGTCCCGGCCTGACGCACTGACAAGAGACGCTGTCATCCCTGCTCGCAGAGAATCCAGCTTCCAGTGTTCTGACTCCCTTCGCGGGGTGTTAGAGTTCGAGACCCGGAAGGAGATTCCCACCTCTCTAATTCTCAAGGTATGGAGCGGACTAGAACCTAGAGGGGCTCTTGGCATCCTAGACTTGGCATACTATAGCATACCATACTATAGAATACCTCACCTACTTCGTACCTTGCACTACACTTAGGTTAGGTACACTGGGGTAGAACTAGTTAGAGAAGCATCTTATGAGTACTCGCATTTTTAGCTGATGTTATTTATGTATATGAATATATGTGTCATAGCTAAAAGATAATGCTAGCGCAGTATTATTTCTTTCTACTGCTTACGCTGTACATTATATATCTCGCATACTGTCTTGTGATCATAACAGCTCATATCTCTTACACGAGAAACAAGACTGTTCAATAAATCCTTTTATTGAAACGCCCGTCTATTCTTTATGTGTAACTCTGAAGAAACTAAGCATGCACGATTAGCTGAGTGAAACTGTTATCTATTGTTTCCACGATTCTGAGAGTGTTCCGATTCTAAAGGGAAACAAAGTTGTCATGTTTATGCGGTTGCCAGAAACTACTCCCTTCTTGTTTACAAGGAGTTTCTAGTGGCCTCTGAGTTAGCTGGCACAAAGTAATTAAGTTTAATATACTCGATAGGGACCTACTGACCTCAGTCCTATGTCGAATCTATAGGGTATATTATTCCAATGCGCAGAGCCTATTAGGGAAATAGGAACTACACTACATGGCGCCCAATGTTTGGTAAGGCACTAATTTAACGCTAGATACTGAGTAACTCAGTCGTGCTTTTCTCTCAGAGACCCCTACTCACATACTCCATAAGACGTCTGGAGTGGGTAGGGTTAAGTATCCGCCAAAGCTAAATAGGACAAAAAACCCTATATATTAGCTGTTTTGTTTGTTCAACGTTGAAGGATACAGTGTTCCAAAATATTGTGCACCTTATCTTTTGTTTCCTTGAAACTTGTTCTACATTTTTCAAAAAACAAATGTCCATACACGGGGATAATGGCATCGAGAACGGTGTAGCTGCGGCTGACCCAGTCGTAACAGCTTTTAATTTTACAGGTTTAAATGAAACCGATGAGGGTGTTATAAACATCCATCCAAATTTAAGGAGAGCCATCACTCTAAAACTTATAAAACATGGCCTACCACCAAGAGGTGGTAGAGCAGTTTTCGTGATTAGAGGCACCCGAATCCTTTCAGACAGAGGTATTCTATTCATGGATACTATTCCCAGAATCAAATCCAATAACAAAACTATTTCACTTCTTTAAAGAAGATGAACCACCAGAGGAATATATTCCTTTCGAGGATATTGAAATTCCACTCACATACCAGGAGCATGATCTCTGGTTTAAAGGCGCCCTAAAACATCACAAAAACATTACCATGCTCGGTCCACTAGGTAGACCAGGAGCAACATGGCCGATTCTAGCCGGCTACACACCTCATTCTGACAGCGATGTAATGTCAGACGAGGAATTACTTACTCAACTACAAGAGTTAATAAAAATTTACAGACAACTAGTCCAATATGTCATGCGGACTTTCACAGTCCAACCACCAATGACCATTCCAAATCAAACCCCTCAACAGGGGAATACACTAAAAATTACTCCACAGACTTTACACGCAGTCATGGGTAAAATGCCCACAAAACGTGAACAAATTCCATACTGGATAGCTCAAAAAATTACTCAAATCGAAGCAGTATTTCTTAATACTAGCCCTTATGAGAAACACAGAATCCTAACAATCTGTTTACCAATGGGGATCACACCACAACTGGAAGATTGCACCACTTGGGGCGCAGTCTTTGCTGCCATCTATACTAAAACACATGGTGTTCCGTCAATTGCAGTAATACCAGATGTCCTGAAACAAATTCAAAACGAATACGGGGCAGAACCTGCTATGAATTTAGGTATGAAATTACTGAAAAACTTCGACCAGGTCTCAACAATAATATTATCTAATATTAAAGGGGAGGCAGCATCAGTGGCAATCCGCCAACGCTTAAGGGAATTTGATGTTACAGAACATCAACATGAACTACCCAGAATAATAGAACAATCTTATGCAGAATTAGGCAGAGATAGTTTGGGTGGAAAACCATTGAAGCCAAAACTATCTGAAAGTCCTGAGAAGGACTCTATTAAACAAAATCCTACATCTTCTAAAAAGAAGTGGGAAACTAATAAACAAAATTCAAACGAGACACGTTCTCAATCCCGAGGTAGATCTCCTCAAAAGGAGCCCTCTGAAAGGAGGTATAACCTCAGGAATAGGGATAATTTAAGAAAACCTGACAGGTATCAAGATACTGATACACGTTCCTCTCGTACCTTTCAGATATCGTCACAGACATCAGAAAGTAGAGGACGGTCAGAACACAGAGAAGAACGCGTGAAATCCAAAGACGATAAACACGTTCAGAAAAATAAATCAAAACCTCAATTCACAAAAAGAAGGTAGCAGGTCTGAAGATCAGACATGCAGAGGATACTGAGAACACAGCTCAAGAACGGAGAATGGGCTCAGACAATGCTGGACAGTGCAGCAGAAGTAACAATAGCTCGCCAGAACCTGAAGGAACTTCTGGAGATAGTGGACTTGAATGAGTACATCACAGTAGAGACTGTAGACACCAGGGTTAGTACTCCACAAAAGTTATATGAAATAACACTCCGAATGGAGGGAGACATACCAAGAAAAGTGAAAATACTCTTTTGGGAGAAACTTTCAAGGGGTTATGATATACTTCTAGCAGAAAAGGACTGGCCACCAAACTTTGTCAGGGAGTGTCCACATGGCGAGGACATTATTATGCCTGCCTTCTCCAACCATATTCCAATTCACCTAAAATATATGCCAGGAAATGGGCAGTTGCCCAGACCCCAGCATTATACAAAAATCATGTAGGATGGGATGAGGACTCACCTCACCACAAAATACATCTAAAAAAATCAACCTACTGCACAAAGGCAGTACCCAATAAAGCAAGAAGCTAAAAAACAGGTCAGGGAGATCTTAGATCAACTTGAATACCAAGGGGTGATTGAAACATGCACCTCCTCAATGAACAATCCTTTGTTTCCTGTATCCAAACCAGACAATACATATCGTCTAGTTTTGGATTACAGACACTTGAACACTTGTTCCAAAACATTTGCAGTGCAAAATGCACATAGTACAGCATTAATGAATAACATTGTGCGCAAAAAAAATATAAAACCACATTGGACATTTCAAATGGTTTCTTTTGTCAAAACATAGCACCTGAAAGCAGGTACTTAACAGCTTTCTCAATAATGGGGACCCAGCGTCAATTTTGTAGACTCCCACAAGGGTTCAAAAACAGCCCGGGGTTATTCTCAGCGAGGGTAACAGAGTTACTACAAATTTATGATAATGAGGGATTGTCATATGTCGATGACATCTATCTGACAGACGATGACCTAGATAGGCACTTGAACAGGGTGAGTACCATTATATTGGGCTTCGCCTCTGAGGGCTATAAATTCAACTTTAAAAAATCCAGAATTGCCCATCTCAATGTCCTTTTCCTAGGATATGAGCTTTCAAGTGAAAGCAAGAGCTTGGCAGCTAACTTTTTAGAAAAGTGCGCGCTGCTCCAACCTCCAAATACGCTGAAAAATTTACAATCCATCTTGGGTTTCCTAAATTTTGGAAGAACTTACATTCTAAATTATGCAGAAAGGGTTAAACCTCTCTACGAATTAATCAAACCTGATTTTTCAACAAAACATTGGACACAGGAACACACAGAAATCCTGCGTTCACTCCAAGCTAACATGTTAGCAACAAATCACTTACAAACATGCGTAAATACACGCAATTTAGTGATCCGAATAATTTCGGGACAATGCGGATTCCCCTATTTAACATTTAATGAGGGTGAAAAAGTACCAATAGCATACAAATCACATTTGTACACACAAGCAGAAATGCGCTTCACTTCAACAGAAAAAATACTGACAGCAAGTTCAAACCGCTGTAGCAAAAGAAAGAGCTCTAGCTCAAGGGAGACGCATTATTGTCGTAACTCCAGTACCAGCCTTAGAGGTGGTCACAAAAGCGAGCATTCCAAATGCAAAAGCTGTACATCCTAGATGGATACAATGGGTTAACTCTCTTGCTGCAACAGATGTTGAATATGTTTTTGATCCTGATTTAAAAACACAAGAGTTCCTGCAATATGAACATGAATGTCCTCTGCCCACTGAAATTCTGCCTCTAGATCAGTACGAATTTATAATTTACACTGACGGATCAGCACAACCCGCTACAGGGAGTCAGCAAGCTTACAGTGCAGCGTGCGCAATTGTTAAAGGTCGCATGCAAGATGGTAACTTCAGACCAATGGTCACTAAAACTCAATCTCTAGGAGATTGTACAGCTTAGCGAGCTGAACTACAAGCATTCAAACTGGCACTTGAAAATAAAGATTGCGAATTCCCCACACTTATAGTGTGCGATTCTTTTTACTGTGTTCAGTCGTACAATGAATATATACAGAATTGGCTTGAAAACGTGTTCAAAGATGCAAAAGGTGGCACAATAAAGCATAAAATGCTTTGGGAACAAGTAGTTCAGTTAAGAAACGAACTACCAAAAGCTCACGTGATACACACGCTGAGTCATCAACGTGATAGAGTTCACCTTGCAGGGAATTCATAGGCTGATGAAGCCGCAAAGGGGGCTGTTCAGACGGCTTCCGTAGCTGCGATCACTCGTTCAAAAACGAGAATAGATAGTGAGATAATGTTGGCTGTCAATGCTTCAAGCAAAGGCAGTGGTGCAGCGTTACCAAAGAAATTTCCACTCAAGAACTCTTATGTAATTGATGCGAACAACGTTCCTTTTGCTCGAATCCCTGGAGTGGAGGCTAGGGTAATTCCAAACATGGAACGTAGAGCAGCTTTGATTTATGAAGCACATCTGGGGGGGGCCTGTCACATCAAGGGATCTCTAAAACAATATTAACATTAAAAGAGATGTACTGGTGGCCTGGAATGAATACACAGATTCACATCTTCATCGATGACTGCAGAGACTGTAATATACAGCGTGATGCAGAACGCCATCGGACACCAGACTACGAAGTAGCCTGCCCAGTACAGACACCATTGTTAGACAGCATTAGACTATCTACGCGCAGGCGTCCTTTTGGACAAATGCAATCCCACAAATACTAAGTCAAGGTTCCTATGGATATGGCCTCAGCGCTCGGCTGACGCTCAAACTGTTATAAAAGATTTGCGAGTCTTCATCGGCACATACGCAATTGGCACACTACATTCTGACCAGGGCCCTGCGTTTAGCTCTCGGGCTTACAAAGAAGCCATGGCCAGTTTGGGCGTAGCATTGCGGTACTCCTCTCCGTTTCATCCTGAGGGAAATTCTGTTGTGGAAAGGACAAACCGGGACATAAAGCAGTCTATAACAGCTAGAGTATTAGGTTCGGGTGATGGGTGGGTCAAACATCTTTATGGGGTCCAACGCTCATTAAATAATTTGCCAATAAGTTCTCTAGGGGGGGGTCACTCCATATGAGGTCCTATTTGGGACAAGAATGTGGGTTCCTGATCTCGAATGTAAAGGCACAGTAGTGGAAAATAAACCCTTTGATATCAAAGATCGTTTGGCTGTTTTACAGGATCTAAATGAACTAAGATCGAAACAAAGCAACGTGTTCCTGAAGCCAACCACCACTGGGAAAACACCGGCAGTCCCAGCAAGGCCTGTCTGGATCCCAAAAGTTGGGGATCTAGTCAGAGAGAAGATTGCGGACAAGAAGGAATTTGGACCTTCATACAGACAACCAGTACCTGTCCTAGCCGTCCACGGAACAAGAACAGTACTTCTACCGCCCCTTGCTGGAAAAAAGGAGAAAAGATTTGTGTCAATCGACCTCATCAAACCACAGTATGTGGCCAATACTAAATAGTAGGCCTTGTGGACTCCGACCTAGTAGCAGACGCACTCCTCTCGCTACTGTCCAAGAGGTTCAGACTGAAAGACTCATAACCATCGAGAATTCAGCAGTAACAGATGAAGGACTAAGCAACAATGCTATGGAACTCATCCCTCTTGAAACTCAAGTAACAGTTCGTCCAAATACACCTGTCTACACCAACGTAACATGTGATCAACTGGTTCCAGCGATTTCTACGAATCCTGATGCAATTTCAACAATTGACAGAACTGCTTCTGGCTATTTCATTAACTTTGATACGTTTTCTGAGGATCTAAGTGAGCCTGAAACGACGCCAGCATCAAAAACTTTCAAACAGCAAGTACAAGACCTTTTTCATTTCCTGAAAGAGACTTATCTGGTTTCACCATGGATTGAACTATGGACTATTTCTGGAATATTTTTCTTTCTGTTTTGGCTAGCTTTGGTTATGACTATCAGCATGCTTATAAATGGCAGACATCCATATGGACACTGAAAGTAAAAATGTGAACTTACTTTTAAAACCACACAAATCATCCCATCGTGAAGCAAGAGACTTGTCAGCAGTGAACATCACAGCCGTTCCTATACAGGATGGTATAGTGTGGGACAAAACCGATTTCGACATATTCGGCCCTACGGAAATTTTGAACGTTCCACATTTATTTAAAATTTCATTAAGTGATTTTATTCCCTCCAGTACCTATTCTGATGATTGGGACTTTGAGACTGTAAATGACATGATGTCTGATCTAGAGAGGTCTGCTGCATTCTCTAACAATGAATACTTAGAGGGTTCATCAGACTACGAACAGCTTTATTGTTACAACCACTATGGTCATCATTTCTTGCATAAATCTGCAACACCTAGAAATGTGTTTATGTTTAACCAATGGGAACATTGTCCTACACCACCAAAGGGTAGTTCGAAAACGTTTGCAAATAAGTTTCCATATTTTTCAGGGTACAATACATCTGATCCAGAAACGTTTTACTATAAAAATGTAAACAAAACAGGACAGAAAATTATGTTAACTAATACAAAACAGATTTATTCTGCAGCCTTTATTACCCAACTGTCTAGACAAGGATTTGACTTTTGGAAAGACACAATCGACACAAAATCTGTCTGGGGTTCTAAAGATTGGCAAGTACAGGGGATAGAAGCTTTGTTTAGAGCATATATCATCCCACAGCAAATAATGTTTTTGAATGACACTGTGGAACAAACGTCTTGCCTTGGTTTAGCCAAGATCAAAGACATGAACACACCTTCTGTACCAACACCTGCAAGTAATAGCACTACACAGGGAGCGGTCACAGTAGACATTTTACTACAAAACAACAGAACAGATCCTGATTGGAAAAAATTGTTGCTCTGGCCCACAGACACAAACATCTGTCAAGAAAGATTCCTGAATAGAATACAGGGCTTTACTATCCATAGACCAGACCCACGTTATGTTCAACGACAACATCCGGGGGTAGTAACAACATACAGTGTAGGAAAATTGTGCCTCGACTGGTTACAAAAATCTACACTCGAGGATGTGAAACAACACTTATCTTTACTTAAAGAAGACGCAGACCTTAGGGAGTTCTTGCTAGGACCAAGAATACCGCGTCAAAAACGTTTCATATATGCCGGCATTTATGCTGCTTATAATGAAGTATGGAAGGTTTCACAGGCAGAGGCCGCGGAAAGAATACGTGAGCTTGATCGTATTAACTTAGAGAAAACTCTCACTGTGGTCGACAATGGGTTAACAACTTTGTCATCCAGAATGTATTCATTGGACAACATTGTATCCTCTGCTATTGACATACTGGAACAAGAATTAGCCATGTTACAACAAGGCTAATCGCAGTTACGTTCTATTATGTTATTGGGCTGGACGCTGCAATCTTTGCGTGCAGGCTATGTGCCTTGGCGTTTTATCAACACGTCGTCTCTGTTTTCAGAATACAATCTAACGGATAAACAGATCGAACTGGCACAAAGGGGAGCAGAGTATACAGTGCTGAGCATTGAAAAACTGGAAAAATTACCATTTACAGTAGCAGAAAAACCAACTACAGAATGGCTTAACCATGGCAAAATAACTCTGCCTGTCACTGCTTTTTATTTTCAGTATTGCCTCAAACAAATGCAAGCAGGCAAATATGAAAGGTTGGGTAAAGAATACATTAAGACATCCTGGGATTTACCTTACGACTACAGATGTTGGAGTGGGGATCGTGAAGTGTTTCTAAGCGGTACACACTGTGAAAATGCACTGAGCGGTTCACTCATATGTCAGGACATTTCTTTACACGGGGCTTGTAATGGTTCTGTGGCAAACTTGTCCTGCCACCTGCAGGGTACACCGGCTACTGTGATTAATCCAACGTTTGGCCAACTTTCTAACGGGAGTTACCTCATGTTGAATAATCAGAGTTGCTGTGGCATGTTGCCAGGCATCCCATATCTGGTAACGGTCGACTCCAGGGTTACTTGTTGTATGCAAGTATTGTTCCCCCCAATAGACACAGTCAGGGAGTCGCCTCTATGGCCTTCATTGAATGTTTCTTTTATACGTTTTGATACTCTAAGCAGAATGAAAGCCATGCTTTTGCAACAGACCGTGCCTTTGACCTCGGCCAAAGAAATCTATGATTTACAAATTGCAAGGACTTCGGCTGAGATACAGGCTCTAATTCGTACAAACTGCCCTATACATTTCGTAGAAATGATGGGACGTATCTTAAACATGTCTGATACGAGCGGATTGTACATGTATTTAAGACCATCTGTTCAGGACTGTTAACACCTTTTCAGGCAGTCCTCGGAATCATTCCAAACTTCGCACATTCGGTGTTTGGTGGTGTGCCATTAATTCTAGCACTGGTTGCGGGAATCCTGTTTTTATTCCTACTACTACGCTATGGCAAGCCTATCAACCAGCGTCACTCCCAGCAATTTGGAGAAGGCTCTCCTAGAATGGAAGTGCCGTGAGCGCATAGTGCAACTTTTGGGTATACCTCGTCTACAGGAACTTAATACAACATGGTTTCTGTCATTTAGACCAATCTGGCAAGATTGCATCTTACCTGTTCTACGCTGCCTGCTTTGCGGTGAAGAATGCGTGCTAGACACCTGTCTAACACTCCCATCAGTCATGCCAACGGATATCGATACTCTGCTGGACCCGATAACGGCCCATGCTCTGTGTTGTCCCCAGAGGCTACCAATCCTGATGACGGCATTCCTTGAGATCTCACTGACGCTTCCTGCTGCTGCTGAGGTACGAGATTGATCAACAGGCACACATGTAACAACGGACGCTAACATTGCTGCGGCATCCTATGCTGAAGGCGATGCTTCACATCTCTGTGCAGTTAACCTTCTAAACGAGGTATTTCAACTGTCACCGACATCGGTAGACGATCTTTTGTCTACAGAAATAGATGATTTCATGTTTACACCAACCCATACACTGACTTTGATTCGGCTCACAGTGTACCAGGGAAGCAATGAATTTAGCCTCCATATTTTCAAAACAGAACAAAACTTGGAACTCTTCCTAAAAATTTACTTTTTTTTCCCTCTCTCTATTTTTGAAAATACATGGCAACTCAATCTGCTTACAGTAGAACTATTCATATAAAACGGACTTCTTTGAATACTTCCAGGGACACATTGTCACCTTATTTTACTACAATTTCATTTTAGCATCATGTTATGAAATGGCTTTGATTTTTTGAAAACTTGTCAACCATTTCGTCATATGTATATATTTCTGTTTATTCATTCATGTTGCATTTTTATTTATGATATATGCCTAGAATGAAAAAATGCTTTAAAATGTACAGTATCTATTGCGTTACATGTTTTAGCAACAGTTTCTTTTAAAAACTTCTTTTAATATGCTTTTAGAAATGTTTTTAGCAACATGTGGTACTCAATTTAATGTTTAGCATTTAATGTTTAGCATTTAGTATTATCGTTCATTCGAAAGTGGAGTGGGTGTTGTATTCCGCTTTAGGTGTCCGTATATAGGTTTTCCTGAAACATGTCCTTATATAGGCACAATTCGCATTGCCCAGATATAGGCATAAGATCCCAGTCCTTATTTAGGCATTAGCCATGCTATCCAAATACAGGCATGGTCACTTACATCCGTCCACCCTAACGTCACAACGAGTTCTTAGAAACCAGACCCTTAAGCTCTTGGGAGTTCCCCTAGCACAGGATTATTGATTTCTCCAAGAACTCATTTATTATGCATGAACCTCTATACCTTAAGGGTTCATTCCTGACGTCTTCCTCTGCCCGACTTTACGTCAATGCTAACATTCCAAGGCACCTACCAGGTATAAATATACCTTCCCTTGCCCAAGCAAGTAGGAGGAGACCTCGACTTTAGAGGAGCCCGTGTCCCGGCCTGACACACTGACAAGAGACGCTGTCATCCCTGCTCGCAGAGAATCCAGCTTCCAGTGTTCTGACTCCCTTCGCGGGGTGTTAGAGTTCGAGACCCGGAAGGAGATTCCCACCTCTCTCATTCTCAAGGTATGGAGCTGACTAGAACCTAGAGGGACTCTTGGCATACTAGACTTGGCATACTATAGCATACCATACTAAAGAATACTTCACCTACTTCTTACCTTGCACTACACTTAGGTTAGGTACACTGGGGTAGAACTAGTTAGAGAAGCATTTTATGAGTACTCGCATTTTTAGCTTATGTTATTTATGTATATGAATATATGTGTCATAGCTAAAAGATAATGCTAGCGCAGTATTATTTCTTTCTACTGCTTACGCTGTACATTATATATCTTGCATACTGTCTTGTGATCATAACAGCTCATATCTCTTACACGAGACACAAGACTGTTCAATAAATCCTTTTATTGAAACGCCCGTCTATTCTTTCTGTGTAACTCTGAAGAAACTAAGCATGCACGATTAGCTGAGTGAAACTTATCTATTGTTTCCACGATTCTGAGAGTGTTCAGATTCTAAAGGGAAACAAAGTTGTCATGTTTATGCGGTTGCCAGAAACTACTCCCTTCTTGTTTACAAGGAGTTTCTAGTGGCCTCTGAGTTAGCTGGCACAAAGTAATTAAGTTTAATATACTCGATAGGGACATACTGACCTCAGTCCTATGTCGAATCTATAGGGTATATTATTCCAATGCGCAGAGCCTATTAGGGAAATAGGAACTACACTACACCAGGGAAGGTGCTTTTCGGAGGTGGAGGGGCAGGTCGTTTCAGGTCTTGGCTATGTAGAAGGAGTGGCCCCCACTGCGGGTGCTTCAGATGCGGGAGATGTGTGTGAGGGCAAGTGAGGCAGAGCGCAGGTGTCTAGCGGGCAGATGGAAGCTCAGTCAATGGTTGATGTAGGATGGTCTTTGGTCGTAAGGAGCTTTGTAAGTGTGTGTGAGGATCTTGAACTGGCATCTCTTCTCAATGGGGAGACATTGGAGGCTTCTGAGATGTGGAGTGATGTGGGTCTGTTTGGAGGGATCAAGGATGAGTCTGGCTGCAGTTTTCTGTATGGTCTGCAGTCTTCTGAGGAACTGGGTGGAGATTCCGACGTAGAGAGTTTTGCCGTAGTTAAGGCAGCTGGTGACAAGGGCCTGAGTGACAGTCTTTCTGGTGTTAATTGGGATCCATCTGAAGATTCTGCGGAGCATGCGTAGGCTGTGTAAGCAGGAGGAGGCGACTGCGTTGATTTGTCATTTCATGGTCAGTTGGCTGTCGAGGATGATGCCGAGGTTGCCAGCATGGTCGGTCGGTGTGGGTGTAGGTCCGAGTTCTGCTGGCCACCAGCTGTGGTCGCATACAGAGATGTTCTTCCCGAAGATCAGTACTTTTGTTTTGTCTGAGTTGAGTTTGAGGCAGTTGTCTCTCATCCATTTGGCTACATTGGAATGGTGTTGCAGAAGTTGGTTTTGGAATTGGAGTGGTCCTTGGAGAGCGAGAGGATTAGTTGAGTGTCATCTGCGTAGGAGATTATGTTGAGTCCATGGGGTCTGATGACATGTGCGAGGGGGGTCATATAGAATGGAAGCCATTGCCAGGGAAATTCCATTGACCTTGGTTTGATCCATTCCTGTTGCAGACACTAGTCCAAACCACACAAGTGGTGTAGCCTTTTTGTCGGCACAAGTGGGGTAATGCTGGGTGGTAGGATTTTTGTGGATTCTGGAAGTTTCCATCACAGAAATGTAAGGAAAATATGTAATTTCAGTTCTAGTTTGAATGTTTGCAGGGTATTGTGGCTACGTAAACCTCATGGGATCCACACAAGGCATGACACCCTGGAATCCTCTTATTCCTTAGTTTTCAAACATGTCTGTGGTTTGTAGGTTTGCATGGGCGGCGCCAGAGCATGGCCCCAAAAATGCAGCTACCCTGATTGCTTATTTCTCAATATAGCACTTTAGGGTCTTTTTGTGTCATGGTCTTGTGCCCCACCCACACAAGTTGGGTAAGGCACTTATCAGTGCACAAGTGGGAACTCAGGATGATAGGAAATGTGTGGCTCCCCATAGATTCTAGAACTTTCCATCACAGAAATGTGAGGAAAATGTGTTTTTTTAATCAAAGTTTAATGTTTGCAAGGACTTCTGGGTAAAATTACCTAGTGAGAGACATGCAAGCCACACACCCGTATACTCCCCTTGTTGTCTATTATTCAAAAATATGTAGGTTTGCTGGGTTTTCCTATATGTCGGCTGAGCTTGGGCCCAAAATCCACAGCTACCCACTTTGCAAAAAAGTGTCAGTTTTGAGTGGAAAAATGTGATGTGGCCATGTTGCGTTTTAGACTGTTTCCTGTAGCGGGCACTAGGCCTACTCACACAAGTGAGGTACCATTTTTATCAGTAGACTTGCGGAATGCTAGCTGGAAGAAAGTTTGTGGCTTACCACAGATTCTAGAACTTTCCATCACAGAAATGTGAGGAAAATGTGTTTTTAGTTACAATTTGAGGTTTGCAGGGGATTCTGGGTAGAAAATACTGTTGAGAGCTACGCAAGTACCCACCCTGGATTCTCCTAAGTGTCTAGTTTTAAAAAATGTGCAAGTTTGTTAGGTTTCCCTAGGTACCGTCTGGGCTCTGGCCCAAAATCCACAGCTACCTACCTTCCAAAGAAACAGTCAGTTTTCTGTGGAAATATGTGGTGTCCATTTTGTGTTTTGGGCCCTGTCCTCCCGCAGCAACTAAGCCTACCTACACAAGTGAGAAGACATGTGGGAGCATAGAATAGTAGAACATTTGTTATAATCAATTGGATTTAGCCAGTGAGTAAGAGAAAAGACTTTTGGAACAATACTCTCTAAATCATATGCTAGTACGGGTACCCACATATTGTACAAGTAACAGCTGCTTCTAAACTTCACATCTTGTGCCAAATTCAGAAATACGTAGGTTTCCTAGATACCCATTTTTCAGTCTACATATTTCCATATGAATTGGTCTAATCTTAGCACACAATGGAAAACCGCTGTGCGGTGCAGCTCGGTGTTGGCTCTGGGTACCTTGGGTTCTTGGACAGCCTGCAAACCCTATATATCCCCGCAACCAGAAGGGACTAGCATACGTAATGTTATATTGCTATTGTAAATTGGCCATTGTGACACAAAGTTGCAGATGAAAAAGTTGTCACAAGTGGCTGTTGTTTCCTACTCATTTTCAATATTTCTCATTGCAAAAGAGAACACTATTCAAATGAAATCCATCGTACCTTGCAACTGGATTGACCACCACTGCATCACCTTCCTCATCTCAGAAAGGGAAACTATCTCTAACGGCCAACCTGTGAAAGCCAAACACTGGGTCTGAGACACCTGCAACTTTTTTCTTTTGAAAATGTGTTTATTCAGTTTTCAGAACAATGCAAAACAAAACAAGGTATTGCAGTGTTGCATTATTAAGTATTTTCATAGTAGTCATGTGGTAGGTGTGGGGACAGAAGCTTCCCAGGTGTTGGCAGAGAAACAAGAGGAAAATAGAGGAAAAGGACCAACATGAGGCATCCACATACTTTCAGGCACTACATGTGGGAATAATGCAAATGACTGAGCTATTCGCGGCTCTTAAGTGGACCCACCAGCAGTTGAGGGAGCAGGCGAATGTGGGTGCGGGAGGATTATTGGCTCAGTCAACACAGCTCCGGTGTCAGTTATCGCAGCAGGAGCTGTGTCATCACCCTCTGCTGTGGCAGAGTCAGACTCATTTCCCAGGAATGTGTCATGGCCACCCAACTTGTCTAACATATCACCCTAATACTCAAGGTTTCTCTCTGCGTTATTATCAGTGCAAAGTCACCTGAGACGGCACTTCTCTGCTGCCTCCCCTTCCAGGAAATCAGTCTGCCATTTAGACAGAGTCGGTGAGGTCGGGCTTGCCCAGTGTATGGCTATGCGTCATCGTGCTGGTACTAAACCCGATTGAGTGAATTTGTGCCCCATATTTTCCCCTTCTTGGGAAGAGGCAACCTTCCCAACAGGCAAAGTGGGGTGTAATTTCTACTTTCACCTTTGTCACTCTGCGCACCTCCTGCAGTACTTCATCCCAAAATGTTTGTAGCTGGGTTCAGACCCACGCAACATGTTCAAAATCTGCCAGGACTGCACCACATCGAGCGCAACCCGCTGAACGTGCCGGATAAGCCCTATGCAGGCGCTGTCACATCAAATATGTTCTATAGAGGAAGTAAAATTGTACCAGCTTAATTTGGGCATTTCTGGCTACTTCTCACACCTGTGCAACAGCTATGTTCCATTCCCCATCTGTAAATGGGGCCCCCAAGACACCTGCAACATTAACCCACTATCTGTGTTGGCTCTTAGTAATTACATCCTGCTCCCCTCATGAATAATAGTCATGAGCTCACTGAGAACTACATCAATTCCATTTAATAAATCATGGACACCCTAGCACCCAAACAATTAAAGAGAATGGCGCCCAAACAAGCCAACCCCTGGTTCTATTGTAACCTTAACGAGGAACACCAACACCACAGACTTCTACAGCAAAGATGGAGTGCCTACAATATGCACATAAGGAACTCTAAAGCAGATTTCTTCCAAAATAAACTAGACACAGCAACTAATCGACCAAAAAAAACTGTTCAAAATTATCAAACACCAGATGAACTGCAAAAGCAATCCCCCTTCTTCAGACAATAAAACACTACCTAACTGCGAGACCTTCGCCTCCTTCTTTATTGAGAAAACTATGCTTATCACCAACGCTATCCAGAACGTTGTGCAACTCCTACCATCTGAACACCCCTACACCCTGCCCCTTACAATCAGGAAGTATTCCCGAGACACCAAAAAATAATGCTGTTTGGTCTAGCTTTAAAACCTTAATGAAAATGACATCCTAAATCTATTAACTTCTTTGAAATGCTCGAACCACTTCAATGGCCCCCTTCCCTCCAAATTCCTCAACAAGTCTATCCACCTCCTACTCCCATTATGGACCATGATTATCAATGCCTCACTCACCCAAGGTTCCTTACATGACTGCCTCAAAAGGGGCAGGTTACTCCTATCCTAAACAAATTCCAGCTCCAACCAGTGTGACCCCAACAATTACCGCCCTGTCTCGAACATCCCAACCTTACCCAAATCTTAGGAAAATGTGTGCACTAATAGCTTCGCAATCATAGCGAGCAATTCCAACTCTTCCACCAATGTCAATCTGGTTTCCGTCCGAGTCATAGCACCGAAGCTGCCCTGGTCCACATTGTCGAAGATTCCCCTTCGCTCACTTGACCAGAATGAATCTTGCCTCTTTATCCAACTTGACCTGTCAGCGGCATTCAACACTGTTAATCATGATACCCTTTTGAACCTCATAGAACACAGGATGGGTCTCTCCTGCACAGTGCTAGAATGGTTTTCCTCTTCTTTCACAACAGATCTCAGTGCATCCTAATCAACCACGCTCTTTCTGATCAGTCGCCAGTGTCACTGGGCATACCCCAAGGCTCTACTTGCTCCCCGATATAGTTTCCTTGGCAAAACCTTGAGGGATCTACACATATTACCATATATTACATATATATACACCCCTTGCTGAATTAGGAAATGTGTCTGCTTTTCAGAAATCTATAGCTTTTCAGGATCACCCATGGGTTTTACAATGGCTTCTACCACAACTTGACAGTAGGTTGAGAGCACAACAAATAGGCAAAATGGCCTACCTCTTTGAAAAATTCCAAAATTGCTGTAACAAAATTAGTTTTTTTGTTCAGCTCTGCATGTTCCTGAAAGTTGAGAAGATAGTGACTTTAGCACAGCAAACCTTTTGTTGATGCAATTTATAGGGAAAAAAGCAGACACTTTTTTACTGAGCATTTATTTCCTTTTTCCCCCAAAAAATCAAAATGAAGCTATACTCTGGCCATTTTCTCGGTCCTCTGCATGGGAATCCACAAACCCTGGTGATCTTTAGAATACCCAGGATGTTGGAAAAAAAGGACTCAAATTTGGTGTGGATACTTTATGTGAAAAAAAGGTTATGGAGCTCTGAGAGCAAACTACACCAAATAGCCAAAAAAGAGCTCAGCACTGGGGCAAAAGCCCTCGCAGTTAAAGGGGTTAATGAATCATCTGATCGAAACTATAAACTGCTGCTTCTATTTAGCACATGTGATAAATAACGCATGTCTGTGGTCCACATGCACTATTTAAAGCCTGTGCTATTTACCACGTTATATTTGCCATGCGAAAAATAATTTATGTGGTAAAGAACGCCCAATAACAAGTGTGAGAGGTTATTAAAAACCAGTTAACCCCTTGGCTGCTAAGCCTTTTTCCCTTAGTTTACTAAGCCTTTTTTTGCTCTTTGAGGTACTCAAACTTTGGCTAAAAACACACATTTGAAATTTTCTCATATTTCTGTGAGGAAACCTTCTGAAATCTGCAGGGATGCACAAATTTCCTACCACCCAGCTTTTCCCCCAGTCTCTAGATGAAAATGATAGTTCACTTGTGCGGCTAGGCCTTGTACTTGTGACAGTAATAGGCACTAAAAGGCAACATGGACACATCAGTTTTTACCACTAAAACCCTACCCTTTTTTTACAATTTGGGTAGCAGTGTGTTTTGGGCCCGGGCTCAGTCGACACTCAGGGAAACCTACCAAACCCATACATATCTGAAAACTAGACACCAAGGGGAGTCAAGGGTAGCCTGGCATGTGTGGTTCTCACTAGGTTTTCTCACCCAAAAAGTCTTGCAAACATCAAACATTGGCTAAAAGAACACATTTCCTCCACATTTCTGTGAAGCAAACTTCTGGAATCCATGGGAGCACAAATCTCCTACCACTCAGCATTCCCAAAGTCTTCTGATAAAAATGGTACCTCACATAAGTGGCTGTGCCAGGAAAAGGCCCAAAACACAACATGGACACTTCAAATTTTTCCACTGAAAACGGATTCCTTTTTTGCAATTTGGGTAGCTGTGGAATTTGGTTCCTAGCTCAGCCGGCCCCCATGGAAACCTACCAAACCCAAATACATTTCTAAAAACTAGACATCTGGGGAAACACAGAGTGGCATAACTTGTGTGGCCCTCACCAGGTTTTCTTACCCAGAAGGCCTTGCAATGCTCAAACTTTGGCTAAAAACGCAAATTCTTTCTCATATTTCTGTGAGGAAAACTTCTGGAATTTGCAGGGAAGCAAACATTTCCTACCACCCAGCTTTGCCCCGGTCTCTCAATAAAATTGATACCTCACTTGTGCGACTAGGCCTAGTAACTGTGACAGGAAAGAGCTCAAAACTCAACATAGAAACATCACATTTTACCACTGAAAACCCACCTTTTTTTGCAATTTGGGTAGTTGTGGAATTTGAGCCCTAGCTCAGCTGCCACCCAGGGAAACCTACCAAATCCAAATACATTTCTAATAACTAGACATCCGGGGGAGTGCAGAGTGGCATGACTTCTTTGGCCCTCACCAGGTTTTCTTAGTAGGAAGGCCTTGGAAGCCTCAAACTTTGTCTAAAAGCACACATTTTCCTCATATTTCTGTGAGGGAAACTTCTGGAATCTGTGGGGAGCCACAGATTTTGTACCACCGAGAACTCTCTCAAGTCTCCTGATAACACTGATATCATACTAGTATGGCTGGGCCCAAAACACAACATGGACACTTCAAATGTTTACTTTGAAAACCGACTCTTTTTTGTAATTTGGATAGCCGTGGATTTTGGGCCACTGCTTAGCCGCCATCCAGCGAAACCTAACAAACCCATACATTTCTGAAAACTAGATAGACACCGGGGGCGTCCAGGATGGCATGACTTGTGTGGCTCTCACCAGGTTTTATTACTCAGAGGGCCTTGCAAACCTAAAACTTTGGCTAAAAACAAACATTTTCCTCAAATTTCTGTGAGGGAAACTTCTGGAATCTGCATGGACCCACAAATTTCCTACCACCCAGCATTACCCCAAGCCTCCCGATAAAAATGGTACTTCACTTGTGTGGCTGGTCTTAGTGCCCACCACAGGAAAAGGCCCAAAACGAAGCATGGACACTTCCAATTTTTCCACTGAAAACCAACCCCCTTTTTACAGATTGGGTAGCTGAGCTTGGGTCCTAGCTCATCCGGCACCCAGGGAAACCTATCAAACCCAGACATTTCTGAAAACAAGACATCAAGGGGATTTCAGGGTAGTGTGCCTCGTATGCATACCACAATGTTTTCTTGCCCACAATGCTTCCCATTTACCCTGGTTTGAGCCGTTCCTTTCACAGGCACTGGGCCCAACCACCCGAGTGGGGTAGCATTTTTATTGGGACTAGTGGGGGAAAACTGTATGGTGGAAATTTGTGGATCCCTACAGATTCGGGAACTTTACGTCACATAAATGCAAGGAAAATGTGTTAGGCAAGGTTCAAAGCTTGCAGGGCATTGTGGGTAAGAAAACATTGTGGTATCCAAGTAAGGCACACCAACCTGGACTCTTATGGGTGTCTGGTTTTCAGAATTGTCTGGGTTTGTTAGGTTTCTCTGGGTGGCTGCCGAGCCCGGACCTAAAACCACAGCTACTCTTTTGTTGATGTCACCACATTACACTTTGGACCATTGCCTGTCACAGGCACTAGGCCCACCCACACAGGTGTGGTACCATTTTTATTGGGACACATGTGGGAATGCTCGATTGTAGGAAATGTGTGGCCCCACGCAGATTCCAGTACTTCCACACACAGAAATGTGAAGAAAATGCATGTTTTAGCAAATTCTTCAGTTGGTAAATTTCCCCTTGAGACAATGTACATCCTGGCATGGAAAGTCAGAAAAGACAAATATTGCTGCACACCCATCCACTGCTCATGTACACACATATGCAGGTTGGATTTGATCACAACAGTTCGAAATCTTAGGCAGATACAAATAATTTGCAAACTTAGGGGCCCAAGGACGTGTGGTATGCAATAATGCTCTCTGCAAACCTGCAAGCGACCTAAATTTACAAACAAGTAGCTGTAATCCCTCCATGCAAATTGTTATTATGCTTCAGTAAAATAGTTTACATTAAACCGTGAGCCTGCGGTCAATCCTCGCAACCACTTAAACACATAGAAAGGTCGTAGCCAGTATCCTCTCCCGCAGTTACAAAAGACTGCCCTCTATCTGGCATCTTAGAACCCCAGTACCCAACTCATTCCGGCAACTAGAGCGCTGCAGCAGTATTTACGCAATGACCTAGAAATACGCACCACAGTCCGACAAAAGTATGCATACCATGCACATCCTATCCTAATAGCCACGTACAGTCAGTCATACATGTGACCAATAAAAATAAATAAAAAGATAAAGAAAATGTAAATAAAAAATATACAATAAAATGTATGCATGGGTGTAGGATTCCATGCATAGCATGCACGTCCCTTCCTGATAACTCGAACGTAATATGCTGTTAATGTTAGACACGATCATATTCATGGTGCGAGTATTCTCACTGACCATCGCTCAGTTGAGAGATCTGACCACACGCAGGGGCATATTCTCAAAGAGCCGTTGCCGATTTATCGGCACTTTAGCGCCGCAAAAGTAGCGATAGACTTATCGCCCCATTCACAAGCTGGTGCAAACTGCCGACATCGCCAGTTTTCCCGCGATAGCTGCCGCAAAACACATCGCCACGGATGAGAGCGACAGTTAACGCTAATGACATGCAGAGTAGGCGTTCCCGTGCAAAAACACACGAAAACACCACTTTGCGATATTCTCAACGACCAGCCAGATCTGCGATGCCGGACAAAAACAGGCGATAAGGCGCGTTAGCAGCAGGGACTTAACACCTGCTCATTACTGGTTTTAAGCAGGACGAAAACCCCCAGTACAGAGGGAGCCCAGGCCAGAGCCACATCTGAAGTCCAACAGATGCCATGGAGCTACTAATCATGCAGCTTGGAGACCCAAGAGGGCCATAACACCCACCGCCACCACCCCCACCCCCAGGACCACCCCCCCCCCCGGACCACCACCGAGGCAGCGCAGAACAAGACAGCGGACCTTCCGAAAACGCATCAGCCTCACAGACTTAACGCCAGAGGATGTCATTGCCCACTACAGGCTCAAAAGGACAACCATCCTCCGCATCATGACCCACATTGCCCACAGGATGACGGCACCACCACAGCGGACAACCAACATCCCTCCGCAGACAAAGCTGCTGGCTGTGCTGCACCTGTTGGCCTCTGGTACCTTCCAACCAACAACTGCCAGAGTCGGAGGAGTATCACAGCCAGCCCTATCAAAGGCCATCACACCTGTCCTGGATGCCATCATCAGTTTCATACCCCTGCACCTTCACTTCCCCCACACTTCGCAGGAACAGCTGGAGACCAAGCAAGGCTTCTACGCCATAGCCAGATTCCTGCACGTGTTGGGAGCAATCGACTGCACACATGTCCTACTTGTGCCCCCTGCCGACACAGCACACAATTACCGCAACAGGAAGCACACACATTCCATCAATGTGCAGGCAATAGTGGACCACCGGGGATTCTTCACCAATGTCGTCGCCAACTACCCAGTCAGTGTGCATGACTCATACATCTTCCGACAGTCCATCATCAACCAGCGCTTCCAGGATGGCACCTATGGAAATGGACTGCTCGTTGGTAAATACCAACGGAACACACCACACACCTCAATTCCACAATCACACAACGCACAACTGTGGGAATGGACACGTAACAAAATCACATCCAACATGCCAACCAACATGCACACCTGCCAGACACGACAACACAAGTAACCGTGGTAAGAGGGGCCAGAAATGTGGACAAACCATACACTAAGGCATAGCCCCTCTGCCACACATTTGCAGAATGTGGGGAGAGGTGGGAACCACGATTGTGCGAAGGAGGCAATGGACCCATGAATAACAATGTACACAATGCCAAGTGTGGCGGTGATGTACTGGACAGTCTTGAGTATGCAGAGCACAGACATGTCCATGTGGACACATACTGCTGGAGTCTGTAGTGTCATGGACAGTGGACGCAACCATGTCATCACAGGCAGTGGGGAACACCTTGGACAAGTAGCCATGTCGGCCCCCCTGTGAGCGAAAGCATAGTGGGCAGGCCCGGCGCACGCCAGTCCAACGTAGGGGAGTGACTAAATAAGCCGGGGCTCAAGGAGTGGTTCACTTCCGGGACGGCCACCGAAGTAAATACTGCGTGTGGCTCTGTGTCCGCCATATCCTGGCCATAGGCCTACACACACGTGGCCGACCACCTACAACGGGCAAAGTCACACCAGCGACGAGGTGGCTACGTCCCACGCCACCCGGCGCACATCTCGTCATCGTCTGCAGTGGCGTGTCTGCCAGGGCGGCGTCCCTCACCCTGCCACGAGGCCGCCGTTGTGACCGGTGGTGCCTTCGCGATCCTGTTCGCCTGCCGCACCCCAGCCCGCTGATCCCCAGACCCGACCTGCGCCCAGCAGTCAATGCCCGCCCCTGCGCACCCAGGCCTCACTGCTCACCTGCCGCCACCGGAGTCACTCCAAGAGGGCCCACCACGTGCCGGTGCAATCTCCAAGGCCGGGCTCCGCGGGCATGGCAGCCTCCTCAGCCGATCGCTGGCTTCTGCGCAACAGGCCCCCAGCGGCACCGCACTGTGAGGTTGCGAGTTGGCTACTGCTGCCTTCTGACCACACTGCGGTACAGCAAGTAACATACACATCCTTTCCAGTCCGCCCCTCCAGGCCTGCTGCATCATCGCATGCTGCACACCCGCTCAGCTCTTCCGGTGGGCCGAACTCAGTGCACCACAAGTCATTGTCCCGAGGGGCTACCCCACAAGTCCGCCTCCAGTAGCCAACAGCATGTTCTCGGTAACGCCACTGGAGCCCTTCACAGTCAAGGGGCCACCCCCGTCCGAGGCAGGCCGCCGGTAAGGCTGGGCAGATCGTCTGGTGACGTACTCTGAAGCGCACGACATCCCAGCACCGCGGCGGCGGCGCACGCGTGTGAGGAGTGCGGAGAAATGGCCCGGGGCTCTGGGCGTGGTTCAGTTCTGGGCTCTGGGCGTGGTCCAGTACCGGACTGGCCACAAAAGTGACTATGACGTGTGTCTCCGTAGTAGTGTCTGCGCTACGTGGCCTGTAATCGACAATGTCGCAATGTAGCATGCACCAAGAGGGCGGCCTCGCCCAAATGGATTAATAAAGGAGCGCGAGACCGCTCGGGGTCTCGGCTCATACATGCCAACTGTTGTGTGTGTATCTACATAGCTGCAGCCTGAACCGAAGGCCTAGCCTCAATATCAGCGCAAGTTCAGCCAGGCCAGAACTCCACATCTGTGTCCGCCCTATCCTTACCATAGGCCTACACACATGTGGCCGCACACCTTCAACGGCCAACATTACAGTCTTGCTGTCAGTCCTGCGGACATGCGCAGACAGGCATGACAATTGTGTGCCGTAGGAGTGCAAGTGATGCAACCGCGCAGCACACACAAGTAAATAGGCTCGGTGGGAGGGAGGGGCAGCTGTGAGGCTACGTAATACACATTGTCCTACCACATTTGCCAGCAGCAATACATGGCTAACATGTGTCCCAAGGTCGCACAAATCACACACCACGAAACTTGTATGTCTGCCAACACAGCATGCAGAACCACCAGTTAACAGTGACCTCACTTACCCTTCACAGGTGATCAAGGATATGCACTCTGCCCGTGGATGATGACACCCCTCCGAGACCCGAACACCCCGGCCCAGAGGCAGTACAATGTGGCCCACAAACGCACCAGGGGCATTGTTGAACGCACGTTTGGCATGTTGAAATCACGTTTCAGGTGCCTGGACAACACCGGTGGAAGACTCTTGTACAGCCCAGAAATAGTGTGCAAGATGATCACTGCATGTTGTGTATTGCACAACCTATGTGTACGCACCAATGCCCCATGGATCCAAGTCCCAGAAGCACCGGACGATGATGAGGAAGATGATGCAGGTGGACCACACCCCACTGCAGCCGCAGCAGGAATAGCCCGAAGGAACACAATCATCAACAATTTCTTCGCATGAACACGTCACACTGTCACTGTCCACAGCAATCATGGCACAGTACAAGATGACCACATGACCAGCATGTGCAAATGAAATCTTAGCAACACACATTCCCCGTGTGCATGTCAGTCCTCTGCATTAGCACATTAATCTGACGGGTGTAAGTGCAACATTGAGTGCTTACATTCGCATATGTTGCAAGAAGAGATGGTGTGTATGTCACCTCTGTGCCGAGAGGCTGTTCATGGCGTCACGTATTCGACATGCCATATCAGGGTGTCACATGTAGTACGTCATGCCACTCATCAGCGTCCCACGTGTACATGAACGTGACATGAAGGCCGTTATTGGTGTACAGGAAAAGACAACAGGGTGCCATTTGTGGTCAGAGATGTACCTGCCTGATGCAAATATACACCCTGTGTGTCGAGTCCCACATCATGAACAGCATGGCCGTAAGGGTGATGTGGGCACAGTGGACACCTCAGCAACATTGGGAGATGCACACCAGCCTAGAAGCCAGCAGGTCCACCTTCCGTGGAACACACCAAGGTGTCCCCTGGTCAAATGTGCCATGTACAGGTCACATGTGTACACGGACGTCATCCATCAAGAGAAATGATCAGTGCCAGCTAATAGGTGCAAGGTGAGTGGTCAACCGCCTCTCCACAGCTACCTGCACCCAGCACTGTCAGACTGCAGCAACACAACACTGCTACATCAGAGCATGCAATACAGACCGTGAGGGCACGTACATGGCTGGTAAAGGTTCAACCATGCCGGAAGGCGAAGCAGTGACATCCCCCCCACCCAATCCCCATCCAGAATGCAAGCAGATGACAAACTAACATTGTGTGCGACAGCCCCTCTGTCTGAACTGGAAGGCGGTAGCACATCTGCACCTCCGACCTTGGGAATGCATGTGCCCGGCACACCCTGAGCGATACCATAGCAGCTGCTGACGGCTCCCACACTATGCACAGCGCGAACCAGAGACCAACGTATTCACACCCCACACAAAGGAGTCCTTGCTCATAGTTCACTTGCATGGTATGTCCTTCACACTTACGCCCCGACCATCCCAGGAGTCCAAGGGCTCCACACTCAGACCAATCATTGCTCCGAGCTGTGGCTTCCACATAACTGTGACTTTGCCTTTGTGACACACAGCCCTATTTCATACATTGACGTGGGGCTAAGTTTGGAAATAGCGAGATTGTTGCTTTGGAGCAATGAGGCCACAGCTAGTTCACACATTCCCAGTCATCTCACTGCCTATCTGGGTCACGGACATACATGCGCATTGAAATCAGTTCCCAGGGAGCACCGTTGTTTGGAAACACTGCCCCTACATACATCCATACTTTCATACTTGCTTGATCATGGACATGACTCTTCTGTGTGAATTTTAATGTCTTATTCACATTCGGTGGAGTGGTGAAGGTGGACCAGTACCGAGCCATGCACACGCTACTTTACAATTTTGCCCCGTGGAGGTCCAGCCAGGGTCCTTTGGGGAGGGAAAAGTGCATCGTAGGAGAGGGAGTTCAGTCCGCAGTCTGATTTCTGTGTCATTGGTTGCCTAAACAAATGTGGCAGTCCATATCGGGGGCCAAGGTGAGTGTCGCAGAGTGTTAAGGGGGACAGTGGAGGGTGTTATTCCTGGGCATGATGCAGAGGGCAGAACCAAGCAGAAAGAGGCCATATGGCGGAGATGAATGCTACCGCTTCCTACTTAGCCCAACGGCAGATTCATCCTCATCATCGTCCTCCTATGTGTGATGTGCCTCACATGTGGGTGGTGGTGTTTTGTCAGCGGCACTGTGTGGCAGTGACACATCAGGGGCCGGAGGTGCATTGTCAGCCGCACTGTGAGGCACTGACACATCAGGGGGCGGTGATGTGGAGGGAGTAGTGGCAGCAGCATTCATCTGCGCCAGGCCTTGTGGCAGCACTGCCATGATGTGGTTCTGCAGGGCATGGTAGATCCCTGCTACATCTCACTGGTGTGCAGCCGTGGCCTCCGCTCCATGTTCCTCCCCATGTTGGCCAACTCACGGCTGAGGTCGCTGGAGCCACTCTGACTAGACAGTTGTTCTTGTCTACGAGTCATGACTCCGGCGATGTCTGCCATGGATTGTTGGAGACCATGGAGCGGACTGTGGGTGTCCGTTAGGGCCTGTAGGTGGTCCCTGATGGGACTTGGACACCCACGTATGGCATCTAGTTTGGCTGCCATGAGGTCGAACCCCACCCGCACCTGCTCTGCCGTCCCCTTCTGGCCCTGCGACACACGGCGTTGGAATGCCATGTGTTGGTCGTGGGGATTCTGGGAGACAGCCGGGGTGGTGGGTGCTTCCTGCTGTGTGGTCTGTGCAGGGGGTGGTTTCGCCTCGATGCAGCTGGGCTGCCCTGCTCCTGGGGGTGGGGTGCTGAGGGTGTCCATGGGCTGTTGGAGGACGTCGGGGTCGATGGTGTGTAGGTCCTCTTCATCATCGGTGATGAGGAGTATGGTCTGCTCTGCAGGAGGTGATGATTCTCCCTCTGCAATGTGGAGGGGAGATGCAGTTTGACATTGTGTTCACATGTATGTTGACGCATTGGCCAAGTTTACAGACAGACTGCATGTCAATGTACATTGTGTCTGTTTGTGTGGAGATGCCTATTTAATGCTGGACAGTTGACATTTCGCCACCATCACGGATGTGAGGTTGTATTTGTCCATTATCGTCTCACAGTTACGTGCTATGCCAAATGCGAATGGCCATTTTCTACACACGAGCGGCAGCAGTTGTGTCCTCTGTTCTGTTGTGGAAGTGTTGCAGTTTGGTCCACTTTGTGGTACATGTTGAGGTGCTCTGAGTGTTGTGAATGTGCTGCATTGTGGGTGATTTGCCCCTTCAGCTCTGCTTTGGCTTGCCCTTATCCCTTTCAGGCGGTGTGCCTTTCACCTCTGTGCTTATACAGTGCTGGGCTGTTGCAGACTTGGGTAAATTGGGCTCTTGGTCGGAGTTGTGACTCTTGGGCATGGTTTGTCCGCAGATGTGCTGTACTTGCTTGTGCATGTATGCCATTGTGCCCATCTCCCCCCGTCCCCCCAGTCCCTGGTGGTTACTCACCCTGTTGCTGTTGTGTCAGGTCATGTTGAGCAGTGTCCGGTCCTTCGACTCCTGCCACCGTCTCCTCACTGATGACTGTGGACACCATTTCCTCCATCTCATCCAGCTCCTCCTGTGGCGCAGGACTCCCACCCCCAGTCTGCATTGCTGGCGAGTTTCAGCTTGGTTTTGCGCTTCACATCATTCCAGCGCCTCTTGAGCTCTTCCATTGTCCTCCTCAGCACTCCGACTGCATTCTCCTTGTCCACGATGGACTGCCATATTCCATTTTTTGTTGCCAATGACACAGTGGAGGTGTCGAACAGTTGTTGATGGTGTTCTGTCACCTCCGTAATCAGGATCCTGTTTTCCTGTGGACTGAACCGCGTCTTCCTCTTCTTCTTCTTCTTCTCCTTGCCCTTCCCTGACCCCGAGGTCCCGGGCTGGTCCTCCGTGGGGCTTGTGGGGTTCGGGTTGTCCTCTGTGCTTGCTCCGGCTACCTCCATGGTGCTTCGCAGTTGTTTGTGTTTTATTTGTATTTTATTTTTGACGCTTTTATAGTGTTTGTTCCTGCCTTACTTGTGGGACTTGCGGGCCTGGCGCAGATTTTCGCTGGATTTGTATCGCAGGTGGGCCCATCGCATCTTTTTTCACGTTCGGGTTTCCTTTTTTATCGCCGTCGCTGAAGTTGTAGTGCGGACATTTGTGGCGTTCTCGGGAAACTATCGCGTGTTGGGAATAGGACGTTGACACAAAGTTATTTTCCCGCGATAGACGGCGATATGAAAAATTGCGTTAGCCTATTTTGGCGATGTTTATCACACGTTCTTGAGAATATCCCCCGCAGTTTACTCAGTGTGGCGCCCGCGCGCAGGAAGCAGGCTCCACCTCCAACCTGTTCAATAGACTGCGAAAAAATCACAGCCGTTCTTTAGACGTACTTTGTAACCATAAACACGATCAATAGTCTTGAAACAAGTGCTTACCTCAACCAATTACCCCATAAGGGATCTGAGCTTATGTATTATACATACAATTGCTTTTACAGCTAGCATTTCCTGTTTTTAGATATTTCATCCACACTACAAAAGCACAGCCATATAAGAGGCAGGCTGTCCTTCAACTTGCAAACTCAACCACAAGAATTATTTTTCAATGGAACAATGTTAGTACACTCCATCTCGTAATCATTCGAACAGATGGTTTCTTGCCTAAAGTGGGTTGGAAAGAAAGACATAGGAGGGAAAAGGCAAAGAAAATCTCCCAATGATGGTGACTAGATAAACAAGTGTTAAAGAAAAATTCCCTAGGCAACTATTGGTCTATTAAATATACAAGACCATTATTCCCACATGATAGGAGAAGGCTCAGTGTACTACAATTATCAATAACAAATCTTTTTATTCATACAAAATCGGTTAAAAAGACCATCGTTAATCCTGTTTTACTGTTTGGATAAATATATATGGGACAATAACATCACAATAAGAACAGCATTTTTAACAATGATAGTTGTTTTCCAAAAGCCTCATACAACAGGCAAAGCTTTATGTCCTATAAATATAGCTCATATAGGAAAAACTGTACAGTCAATCATATGGTTAAATGTATACAAATTCATAAAGGTAGTAATAAGTAAATAATACAAATTTAAATAAAAAATGCAATGCAAAAATGCAATGAATTTTCCCTGCCCTGGGAAGAAATATTAGTAGCAGGGGGTCCTTATATTTACATTGGACTAGATAAACAAGACCTTATGCATATACGGTCATTATAAAACATCCTAATCTAATCTGTATTATACTATTCAATATTCCCAAGCATATCAATAGAAAGCATGCATGTCATATTAAAAACGCCCTAAAATCAACATTTATCAGGCTTGAGAAGCTCAAGAAGAATGAACTCTCCAAACGGTGGGATGGGATAATAATAAAAAAGTACATTGAGAAGAAAAAAGTCCCACAGGAATTGAGAATACTTATGTTTCCAAACTTTGATGACTTAGATTCTGACCTATTGCAGGATTGGGAGAATAATCTTCATAATTAATTTTTTACGATGATGAGAATCCTCCTCCAACATGCAGAAAGAAAGTCTCTCAAGATGAGGGAGGAGATCAAGGCTCTTGAAGCAGAGATTAAAGCTTTACACCTGAAAGAGGCTACAGAGAAGTACTATGTAATCTTAAAAGAACAAATTCTAAACCATCAGAAGGCATAAAGAGAAAGATGAATAAGATTGCTAGGAAGTATAGAGATTACGATAATGGGAGGCTACTTACCTTTGCTTGAACATTTGATGGCATAACAGTCTGGAAAATAGATATTCAACATCCGCCAAGCTTTGGTAGCATGTCGAGTGTGAATAGTAGCTCGGATGTGTCCTCAATTGCAGAGGCTGGCCCTAGTGGGAGAAATGAGGGAACTCTTCACCCAAGTAGCTCCTCTAATTTTTTCGAGGAGGTCTTGAGGTAGTGAATGGAAACAAGCAACAGAGGCTAAGCGCAAAACTAGAAAAAGGGAGTGGAGAAAAAAATGAAGTGGTACGCACTCAAAATCAGAAGAAAAGACTGAACAAATAACAGTGGCAGATATCGGGATTTCCATTCAAACAGCGGGAATTAATGATAACTTGGTTGTGAATTTATTTAATTGTGTCTTGAAAGAATATGAAATGCCTGTCTTGAATAAAGGGCTTGGATTCTGTTCAACATATCATGGTACTTTTTCTGATTTGCATATTGATGTTTTCGAATTTGCACATACGGCTAAGCTGAAATTTCATTTTCATTTACATGAGTTCAAGAAAACACAGGCCTAAGCCTATGGTGACAAATCTGTCTGTTGCCCAGCTGCAAGATATTTCTGTGCTACTTTCACTGAATGATGAAGATACTCTAACTGTTGATGAATTATTGAACGATTTGGATATAGAACAATATTATACATGTGAAAGCCGGTTGCACTGTGGTAGCAAGGTCGCACCACAGGGCCTACTTCTGAATAATATAGATGTGTTTTGGAAACAGGTAACAGATGATTTGTTTTGTTTGGAAGATAAAATGACGAAAGGCTATAACATACATCACACAGATAATCTATCTAAGAGAGAGCTGCCTTGATAAGTTTGGGAGAAGATGCTTCCCTGATCATACGTGAAGCAGACAAAGGTGGGAACGTTGTTCTGATGAACAGGTCAGACTATGAGAGGGAGAGCTATAGACAACTGGACATATTGACATGTTACAAGAGGTTACAGGAGAATTCGTATGGAGTTGCGAAGCCTCTAATCAATGAAAAGTTAGCTCATTGGAAAGAAGTTGGCTTGTTATCAGACACAGAGTTTCATTTTTTGAAAGTTGACTGTCCCAGGTGTCGTGTAGTTCCTATATATCCTATACAGGATCTGCGCGTTTGGATAACATAAACTGTGGATTTGGTGGCGGACTGATTCCGTGCACCCCCACCGGATACGTTAGCCTATCTGTATTAGCTAGCTCACAGTGCCACTAGAGTCTCCTCTTATCGGGGAGAGAATAGTTCTTGGCAACCTCAGAACATGACAACCCTGATCCCTCAGAATCGTGGAAACAATATACTACCTTTCGCTCAGTCACTCGTGCTTACTTATTTTGTCTCAGAGAGATACACAGAATAAACAGTCTGGGCATTGTCAATAAGTATTTATTGAACAGTTGTTATTCTAGTGTAGAATAGATGAGCTGCAACAACCATTAGACAGTAGCAGAGATATATGATTAGCAATACTATGAAAGTAAAGGGATGGTATAGCTCTACCACCTTGCAGAAATCATGAATATATACATGTACATAAAACACATGATAAAAAGTGCGTACTCCTACGATGTCTCCCTAACTAGATGTACCTAAATGTACCTAGCATCTATGTAGGTATTATGCCAAGAATCCCTCTAGGATCAACCCCATTACCTGAGAGTTAGAGAATGTGGGACCCCGTCCTGGTCTCGAGTTGGACACCCCGCGAGGGATGTTAGACCACTGCTAGCTGGAGCGTCTGCATGCAGGAACCTCAGGGTCTCTGGTCAGTGTGTCAGCCGGGAAGTCACGGTCTCCTCTCCCTTCCTAAGCAAGATGTGTATTGTATTGCATATTTATATAGCCCATGCTGCCACCCTGCGGGTATCCTGGCGCTGTCACTTAGCAGAGGAATTCGTCAGTCTACAGTGCTTCTCAACCTAAGGAATGGCATTATCATTCCTAGGGAAGAGCCATGTTTTCAGATTTTTTCTGAAGCAAAGCAGGGTATCAGCTTGTCTGATCTTCTGGGGGAGTTCGTTCCACAGGCGGGAGGCCGCATTGCTGAAAGCCCTTCCTCCCATCCTGGATTTTTTAAATCTAGTGGTATTAACCAGATTGGCACCAGAAGATCGAAGAGGTCTAGTCGGCTTGTACCATGTAAATCTATCCTGCATAGGGAGGGGGCCCAAGCCATGTGCCGCTCTAAACACTATGCATAGTGATTTAAAACTAACTCTGTCCTTAACTGGTAGCCAGTGTAGCTCTCTTAGAGCCAGCGCGGTCGAGGACCTGCGTTGCCTTCCCAATGTCAGCTTAGCTGCCATAGACTGGACTCTCTGCAATCCCTGCAGGATATACTGCGGGGCTCCCAAATATAGGGAGTTGCAGTAGTCCAGTCTGCTCAGGATTGCACTCCTTACTACCAAGGGTCTGGTTTCATCTGGCAGTAAGGGGAAGATCTTCCGCAGTGCCTTTAATAGGGCAAAGCAGACACTGGTTGTTTTATTGGCCTGTGATGCCATCTGGAGGTTGTCATCGAACAGGACACCTAAGTTGCGGACCGTTTTAACTGAGGACAGAGATTTATCTCCAGGGGAGAATTTAATCTCCGTCGGTATCTGATGCGTCAATTTGGCAGTATTACAGTACACCACTTCCGTTTTTCCCTATTAAATTGCAGAGAATTTTCTCTAAGCCAGCCAGATGTTTGGCGCATGCATTCTTGTAAGGTATCCATGGTCACTGCATCTTTCCCTCCCATGGAGAAAACTAGTTGAGTGTCGTCAGCATAATTAACCAGGTCGATCCCAAAAGATTTTATTAGGGAAATCAGTGGGCACAGATATATATTGAAGAGGATGGGACTAATTGCCGAACCCTGTGGCACTCCATGGCGAACCTGGGATTTGGGAGAGGCATACGGCGTCATGGTTACCATCTGCTGTCTCTCAGTGAGGTATGATTGTAGCCACTTCAGTGCTCGGCCTTTCACCCCTGCCCTCTCCAATCTTCCCAGCAACACTGCATGGCTTACTGTGTCGAAGGCGGCCGACATATCTAACAGTACTAGTACCGAGGCGTTCCCATTGTTGGCTCGCATTCGAAGATTATCCATTACAGTTGCCAGGGCTGTTTCTGTCCCATGACCTGGTCGGAATCCAAATTGATCCCTATCTAGAAGGTTGTTCTCCTCCAGATAGCATGACAGAGACTTACTAACTATTTTCTCCAAGATTTTTATAGGGTATGGCAGTAGTGATATAGGCCTAAAATTAGCCGGGTCCGTGGGATCCGATGATGGTTTTCTTTAGCAGGGAGTTACCACTGCCTGCTTCCAGATCTCCGGGACCACTCCTTCATTTAGGGACTGGTTGCAGATCAGTCGCAACCGGGGAAATAGATCTTGCCCCCAAGACTTCCAGATCTTGTGTGGGAGGGGTCTAGAGGGGATCCAGAGGATACATTTTGGGCGGTACTGTCAAAGAGCTCCTTGGTAAGTAGTGGAAAACATTCCAAGGATGTTTCTGCCCAAGATTCCCCTGCAAATGAGTGAGGTGAGGTGTCTCTGCTGCTGATGTTATCCTGATTCAGCTCTCCAACAATTTTAGCGACCTTAACTTCCAAGTGAGTGGCAATTTGTCACAAAGTTTTTGTGATGCCACCTCTTTATTACTAGTGCAGGTGGGGTTAGTGAGGTCCCTTACGATCTTAAAAAGGGTTTTTGTACTGTTTGAGGCATGTATGATGGAGTCGGCTATATAGAGTGCCTTGGCCTTGGCAATATCCTCCTTGTAATGGGCTTGAGTGGCCCTCAGCGCTTTTTTGTCCAGTTCGGAGTAAGACTTCCGCCATCTCCTCTCAGCCTTTCTGCACATATTTCGCAGAAGTTTCAGTTCCTCAGTATACCAGGGAGCTGAGGGTTTGCGCCTAGTCTTAATTTTTTTTTAAAGGGGCTCTTACATCCAGAGCATCTGTGATATCCTTACAGTAGGTTTGATAGTTTCTATCTACTGAGTACTCAGGGGAAAAAGGGGTTTTCATCCGTAATAGTGGAGCTGAGCTGTTTCTTGCTAATTTGGCCCAGTCCCTGCCTATCCGAAATGCAGTTGAGCTGACATTTTTTTGTCCTGTTCTAGGTATGGATATTTTAAAATGGACTAGCGAGTGATCGGACCAGCTCTGGGGTAAAATGTTAAGAACCTCTGTCTCTGCTTGGTCAGCATACAGCAGATCCAATATATGACCTTCTAGGTGAGTAGGGCCTTGTACAAGCTGAAGCAGGTTGAAACTTTCGCAGATTTGATTAAGATCTCTTAAATGGTTCCCTAAAGTACCATTGTCCCATAAGTTAAAGTCCCCCAAGAATATTATTCTAGAGTGCGTCAAGCTTAAGTCAGCTATGGTGTCTAGTAGTTTTTGGTAATGTGTAACAGACCCAGGAGGTCTGTAACATACCATTCCTGATAGCAGTCTTCCTCCAGTCCCCTGTATTGAGAAGCCTAGCGTCTCAATCCCTACAACCTCATCGACCATAAGAGGAGCGAAGTTCCATATTTCCTTATAGATGACCCCGACACCCCCTCCTCTTCCAGAGGTCCTGGGTTTGTGGAAGACTCTGTATCCCTCTGGGCATGCAAGGCCCAGTTCGACCATCGAGTTGTTGCTGGTCCAGGTCTCTGTGAGAAATAGTGCATCAAGGTCCATATCTTCTAAAAGATTGGATATATCTTGATGATGTTTTACCAAAGATCTGCAGTTGATCAGACCGCTCTTCAACTCTATTTCTTCTTGAGGTTGGACTGTACGGTGTGGCTTTTCATATATTCTACTACCAATGTTAATCAGTTGTGTTCTGGAGTATGTGGTCCTACCTGGCCCCATACAAGCAGCGTTGCAGGCGCTGTGCGCAGCCGGCGCGCCATCGGCGCGCGCGCTGCGCGCTTGCATTGGTCTTCCTAATATAGGCTGGCGAGTGGCGTCTTCCAGCACTAGAGCGCTAACCAAGATGGCGCTGCCGGAAGTAGGTGTCCCTAAATCCCGCAAAAGCTGCGGGGTGACGAATTATGTTTTTAAAGTGCAGGTAAGAGCTAAAACAATCTTTTTTAAACAAACAATAAAAAACAGTATAGAATTCCTATGGCAGTTTAATTTACAAAGAGATTTCCCCCCCGATTCCGGTCTTTTAAAAACGAGTAAATTTGACTAAAATACTGGTCTGCCTTCCCTCCGTTGCTATCAATGCGAGTGAGGAAGTCAGCTGCTAAGTGTGCTGTATATATGCCCATTGGTCTCCCCAGGGGTCCTACCTTGCTGTGTTACTGTGTCGGCCTAAAGGATGACGTTGGGCCTGAACTTTATACACAGATATTATACAGGAGATGGTAACCCTACTGTTAGTCCTGCTGTGCTTCCAAGAAGCCTCATGCACAATGTATGAGAATCGAACCAGGGAAAAACCCGCGTTCTGAATGCAGTGTCATATCTAGGTAAACGGTCAGTGCCTAAGAACCGTTATGTATGTAATGTAGGGAAGAATATAGGTGAAAGGTTGCAACGTTACCTGGTACCTATATAGAATATAACACAGGTTTCCTTGCCCCTACCTGCTACCCAAAGTCCATTAAAAGGACAGTTTCCCCCTGGACGTCCTATAATTTCAGGGATTGGGTCACTAACGGAGCACTTGTTTCAATTTGTAGATACATTTTTCAAAACGTTGGTTGTGAATCTTCTATCGTTTATACAAGATACCACGGATATCCTCAACAAGTTAGAGGATCTTGTGTAGAATTAAACTATGTGGCTTGTAACCATGGACGTTAAGTCCTTATATACATAAAGAGGGACCATGGACGTTTGGCCATGGAGTATTTCTTGTCCACACGGAGAGCCAATTACTTTTACCACAACAATATGTTGCTCGAAATGATTGACTTGATCCTGACCACCAATTTTTTTCTGTACAATAAGGAATGGTTTCAGCAACTCCAAGGCACGGCAATGGGTTGAAAATTTGCACCGTCCTATGCACATCTGTTCATGGGCTGGGTAGAGCAAACCTAATCCTGGGCCCAAAGAACAGCAGAGTGGAGCAAAGAGGTCCACTATTGGGGCGGTACATTGATGATGCGATCCTCATATGGACTGGTACGGAGAGACGTATAAGGGCATACTTCGACTACCTGAACGACAACCCATTCAATGTAAGATATACACTCAATATGTCACAGTCACGGATACAATTTTTAGATGTGGAATTCTATACGACAGTTGGTAGACTACAGAGCACACTCTTTAGGAGGAGTACTGCTGTAAATAGTATTCTACACCAGTGAACATGCTCCATGCACAAAGCATGCAATCCTCTTTGGGGAGATGATCAGAATGCGGAGGAACTGCAGTGAGAACAGTCATTTTGAACAGCATGTAAATCAGACTGTGAATAGGCTGGATGCTAGGGGATATAATAAGGCAGACTTGGAAAAGGCGGCCGATAAAGTGAGAGGAGTAAGAAGAGACATGACCCTGAAAATTAAACCAAAACCAAGACGCTTGTCTTTCATCACCACTGTAGGAAGCTTGCTCTGTATATACTGTACCAAAATGAGGTATAGTGTGCACAGAGTCAAGGGAGTCCCCAGAGGTATAGGAGAGGCTAAATTAGGTAAGTACCAACAGCTCTCTTTGTGGTAGTGTGAGCGAGCCGTTCGGCTTATCCAGAGGGTCTGTTAAGCATTTATTGTATTAAGTCAAGGACTGATACACACACTCAAAGACAGAATCCAGACCAATTTGGTAAGTATAAAAAAGGTATACTTAAGTTTTATTTTAGAAGCAAGTAGGACTTGGCACAGGTAAGTAAAATATACTTTCAAAATGCAAGACTTCAAGGAAATGCAGTTGTGCTTGAAATTGCAGTTGTTACAGGTTTGTATATACTTTGGAAACAGTTTGAATTACACAGTAATTACTTTTCGTTACTCTTGGATTAATTTTGGATTACTTTGAGTACTGGGGTGGTATGCCTAGATACCACACTTTAGGATCACTAAATACAAGGTAAGTACGACTTTTTATACTTTGCAATAGGATTCTCTTTTCTTCATACAACTCAGTTCAACACTTAGACATTTTTTAGGCCCAAAATCTCTTTACATGGGTTCCTATGGGGAAAAAGTGTTAGTGGTTTCTCAGGAAAGTTGAGTTTTGGGGGTTAGGACCAAGGTTCCCCAAGGTCTAGATAGGCACTCAAGTTGCACCACCAGCGGCACTGGGGTGGCCGGATGCAGAGTGCATGGGCCCAATGTTAGCCAATGGGGCTACGGGGGCCTTCGGTTTGGGACTGCTGATGAGCAGGCCACTCTGTGGGAGCAAAGCTCCTGGGGTTAAGGTCAGCACTGCAGGGGCCAACGACCAGCACAGGAGCTGCACCACCAGCAGCACTGGGGAAGCCGGGTGCAGGGTGCAAAACGGACGTCGGGGACCCTGTGCTTTCCAATGGAGGCCTTTGTTTTTGCAAAGTTGCTGCAGGCTCAGGCAGGGAGACTTCCTGAAGGCAACCACCGGCTGGAGAGGTAGGTTGGGATCTTGGGGGATTCCTGGACACCGTCGGTTCGGCCACCCAAGGCCGTGGGGCTTCGGGTGCAGGGGAGTCTTCTGGCGTCAGGTTTTCTTACCAGCTCCAGTCACGGTCGGGGAGACCCTTCAGGTTGAGGCTGCAGGCGTCATCTTGAGGGAGGTCGGGGATCACCAGATCCCAGGTCAGGATTTTCTGGGGAGACCTCCTTGGGGTGTTGGGCCACTTGAACTCGGGTCGTGGGCGTCGGGTACAGAGTGGTGCAGAATCACGGAGTCGCCGGAATCCGGATTCTGGAGATGAATCTTTGAGCAAATCCGGTGCTCACGGGAGACAGAGTCTGTAAGATGGTTGCAGGGCAGGTCCTTTGTGCTCTGGGGGATGCTGGCTGCTGGACTCGCTGGCTGCTGACTGTTGCTGACTGCTGGTTGCTGTAGGCAGGTCGTAGACGGGACAGGCTGGTAGGGCTGGGGCCAAAACAGTTGGTGTCCTCTTCTCCTTCCTGGGTCAGCACGGCTCTTCGGTCCTTCTTTCTTCCTCGAATCTCAGGAGGCAAGGTTCAGGGTTGCCACTAATTACTAGATTTAGGGGCGTTAAAGGGGTGTGCAGGTCGGGACCAATGGGTCCCTTCCTTGGGCGGGTACACCCCCTATTATGCCACCCTGCAGTGGGAGGGGGCATGATCCTTTCCCTAATTGGCTGAGTCCCCCCATCATCAAGATGGAGGGGACTAAGATGTGTGCTTCACCTCACCTCCCCCACCAGAGGGGTTAGGTTAGCAAAGGTGGGCACACCTCTCTTCCTAGCTTGGTTTGCCCACCGATTCTCCCGCCCAAAGTGGGGGCCAGAACCGGTGGGAGCCAGTTGCTGGGGACAGCAAAAGGGAGGGACAGCTTCCAAAGATGGCAGGCCTTTGAGGCTTCCCCTTTGGTGGACCCAGCCCATCCTGGGGGAGGAGGCATGACACCTCTGCCCAGGATGGGCTTTCTTTCTGGACTCAGAGAGCAGAGGCTCTCTACCCAGGGGTCCAGAAACCTGTCTGGCGGTGGTCGATTTTCAGGGGGCATCTCTAAGATGCCCTCTGAGTGCATTTTACATTAAATCCCACACTGTGGGGCGTGGCCAAGCAACATGGCCGATGGGACGTGAGCCTCCTTAGCTCTCCGTCCGTCCGCCCGTAAATCCTCTATATATCCTGGATTCCCCACAGGAAACTTTGCCTCGACGTGGGGGAAGGCATAGGGAAGCCCCCCTGGACCCCATCGATCGGTCCCAAGTGAGCTGAGGGCCGGCGCGCGGTCAAACTTGGAACAGCGCAGTGCCGCTTGGGCCTATGGGGGAGGACCTGTGGCATCAAGACGCCTCCCCGGGGTGATCGGGCCTCCGGAGGTGAGGGCGCGGCTGGTTGGGACCCCCTCCGGTGCCCCCTGGCCGCCTGTTTACTGCTCGCTGCGGACAACGGAACCGGGATCCCGACTGCTGGGTGCGGCGTGCTCCGTGTCTGGGGAGCGGGCTGCCTGGAGGCCTACGGCGAGGTGGACTTCTCCTGCGCCCCGGCTGGATGTGTGAGCGCTCCCGTGACGCACTGCCGAAGATTAGCATCCGGGAGCGTGCGGCGAGGCAGAGGAGTGATTTGGGCCCCCAACCGGTGCTGGTGAGTGGACCTGGAGCGGGCACGTCTCTCCCCCCCGGTCGGGGCCTACAGGGCGGAGCGGTCCGCTTTGGGACTGGCTGGGGAGTCCGGGAGTCGCGTCTGTGCTAGGTGCCCCCCTTCTCCTGGAGCTGTGAGGCTGGTGCTGGGGCCTTCTGGACCTTGGGGTGGTGTGCAGGGTGGGGGGGTTGCTGTTCACCACCCCCCCTTCTTTTATGCTGAGAAGCCTGTATATGGATGGACTGTAGGGGCTGCAAAGTCACCAATGTGCTGGACCTGCCGCAGTGCCCCCCCCCTCCCCCGGAGCTGAGAGATTGAAGATGAGGCATGCTGACTTGTGGGGGTTGTGTGTGAGCGGGTGGCTGCTGTCCACCCCCCCTCGCCCATCCCCCCCTTCTTGCTTCTGGAGGCCTGGGCTCTGCTGGACGTTGGGGGCAGAGGGCCTCTACATGAATGTGCTAAATTTGCTACAGTGCCTCTGGCAAGCGTATGGGGCTCATGTGAGGGCAGTGCCACAAAACTGAGGATCTAAGGAGAAGTAGTGCAAGAAGGACCAACCTGTGAGCTGCATTGACTGTGTGTTCTGCTTCACCCCCCCCCCCCACGCGCTGTATCCATGTGGACTGTTGTGCCCTGGCTCTGGTTCTGCTGATGTAAATTGCTGCTTGTGTGGTCAGGGCAGGCTTGGAACTGGCGTCGGATTCTGCGCCGGAAAGGGAGGCCAGTGCATACTACTTCCCTGGATTGCTGCAATTGTGCATTGCTGTGACTGCTGGCCTGGATTGATTAGTGAACCCCCACTGAGGAGGCTCTATTGTGCGAGCGTCGCGCTAGTGGAAGTGCGGGGAACGTGTGCTAGGGGTTGCAATGGGCAAAGATAAGCCTCAGAAGACGACTGGGCTGAACACTATCACGCAGTACACCACGCCTAGGCACCCCCCCCCCCAGCGCCTGACCAGACAGACTGGGGGGACGGAACGGGACTCGGGAGGGGAGAGCCCGGAGCCCACCAGGGCGAAACTCATGGTGGCCATACAGGGCTCCAGGAAGGCACTGGAAGATAGGATAGATACTGTCTCTGTGGATGTGATCCTACTGCGTGCGGATCTCCGGAAGGTAGCTGATAAGGTCACGAGCGCCGAAGGGGATATCGCAGAATTAAAAGGAGAGGTAGTCACCCTCAAACAGCAGGTGGCGCAGATGACTGTGGTCACGAAAGCACTGGAAAATTGTGCTGAAGAGGCGGTGGGGAGGGCGAGACGCAGCAATATTCGAGTGCTGGGCATCCCAGAATGGGCGGAGCTGGGGGCGCCCGAGCAGTTCCTGGAGCGTTGGATTCGTACCCAGCTGTGCCCCGAGGGCCTGTCGGATGTGTTTGTGATTGAGAGAGCGCACAGGGCTCTCGCCCCCCCCCCCCGAGAGCACAGCCACGAGCTATCATAGCTAAAATCCTCAACTATCGGGATAGAGACTGTATCCTGCGAGCGGCGAGGGAACACCAGAACCTTCAGTATGAAAACAGTAAAGTGACTATCTACCCGGACTACACTAAGCAGGTTCAGGAACTCCGCAAATCCTTCCTGGGTGTGAAGCGCAAGCTGCGAGACATGAACGTGCAATATATGCTCCTGTATCCAGCCAAGTTGAAGGTGATTTCGGGGGGCAAGGCGCAATTCTTTGACTCCCCGGAAGCCGTCTGGGAGTGGTTGGAGATCCGTGGTGATGGCTTGCTGCCTGGAGAAGCAAGGGGTCGTAAGCGACGATGGGGGACACGGCCAGAAGGAGGCCGGCGAGGGCAGCAGAATCGAATGGACTCGCAGAACGCACCGGAGATGTCGCAGCGGAGGATAACGGTGGGGGAGGATGGAACACTACAGTCTGGTTCCCTTGTGGAGAATGCTGCGGAGGTCGAATTGCTGGGAGCTGCCTCCGCTGCACAGGATACGCAGGATCAGACTCTGCCCCTAACGATAGACGTTGTGCCTGAGACTTTGTTGGAGAAGCTTCCTAGGGAGGCCAGTGACAGTGATTAAACATTGACTGCTGGACTACAACACTATTTGTTGATACAGGTCTACTACGCAGGAGTTGGTAATGCTGTCTGGTGGTGTTTGCTGCACTGGGATTTTGGGGGGGAGTATAGCGCTATCTGTGGGAGGGGGGTTTGTCTGGACTAAGCATATATACAGCGGGTGTATTTCAAAATGGTTGTGGGATCTTAGATCTGTGGCGGGCAGGTGGGCGGGGGGTACGATGTTCTCCTGTTGCCTCTGTTGGGCTTAGTGGGATGCTGTGCACGTCCTGGCATGAGCGGTGGGTGGGCAAAATCGTCTGTGATGGTAGTCGAGTATTGTCCGTGGGTGGGGGGATGTGGGGTTTGTATTGGTTTAGTTGTTCTTGTGGGAATTTTTGTGGGGTTGCGCCCCAGAGCAAGTCATTGCAGAAGAGAGCTGAGCTTTGGCGCGTTGCCAGACAGAAAATGCGAATGTATGATTATGGCAGACGTATTAAAGTTCATTAGTTGGAATGTTAGGGGTTTAGGCACCTGCACTAAACGACACAGGGTCCTTTCATTTCTTAAGCGCCATGGCATAAAGATTGCTTGCCTGCAGGAGACACATTTGGATGATGCTGGGGTGGAGCGCGTAGCCAAAAAATGGAGGGGGCAGGTGTTTCACTCGGCGTCTTCTACCTATGCCAGGGGGGTGTTGATTTGGGTGGCACCTGGGGCCCCGTTCACGCTACAATATGCCAAAGCAGATGTAGAGGGTCATTATGTGCTATTGCGGGGCAAGTTGGATGGTAAAGACATCAGTATATTAAACATCTATGCCCCGAATAGCGATGACCCAAATTTCTTTGTGGCCTTACAGGATCTGATTACTGTGGACCTGGAGAGAGAAATTGCAGACTGGCAAAGGAAGGCCATCGACTCTCATGCCCCCCTAAAAACTCAACCCTCACACATTAGGGGACATGAAGCACCCAAATGGTTTACGGAAGAGCTAAAATCAGCCAAACTCAAAACACGTCAGGCAGAACGGAAATGGCGTAACTCCTACTCACTTGAATCCAAAGAACACTATAAAACTAATCTCAGGAACTACAAACATGCCACAATGGAGGCAAAAAAATTATTTTTCTCCAACAAGGTGTTAAACTCAACAAACAAAACCAAAGATATTTTCAACACAGTACGGGAATTATCAAATCCCGATCGTGTTACCCCACCAATCCCCGCCACACAGAAACTCCTAAGTAATTTTTTCATTGAAAAAATAAAGAAAATTCAGGAATTTATAGATACCATACATAAGGAGGTGAGAAATTGGTCTGAAAATACCAACAATGACACCATGACCACCCTCCCGTGCATAGGCCAAGATCAATTCTTGGAGTACCTAAACAAAATAAAATCGGGCTCCCCAAACGATGTATGTCCACCGGAAATACAAAAATCCATCTTCAAAGCATTTTCAGAGACCATTCTCTCTCTTCTGAATCTATCTTTAATACAAGGGACAGTTCCACAAGCCTCTAAAGAAGCAGTGATTATTCCACACCAGACAAAACAAGGAGTCGACCCCCAGAGGCTGGACAACTATAGGCCAATATCCCTCCTCCCCTTCTCGGCCAAAGTATTGGAGACACATGTAGCAAAAACTCTCAGCACCTTTATTGAAAAAAACAATTTCTTAGACCCACATCAAGCAGGGTTCCGTGCAGCCCACTCCACTGAGTCCATTATTCTATCTGTTATGGATGACCTAAAGGGAAAGGCTGATGTAGACAGCACTCAAGCCCTGATTCTCCTGGACCTGTCTGCAGCTTTCGATACCGTCAACCATGACATCTTGGTGGACCGTATGGCTGCAGCAGGTCTCAGTGGTACTGCCCTGAATTGGTTTCAATCATTTCTTGAGGATAGAAAACAGTCAGTTTGGCTCTCTCCGTACAAATCTAGCACAGTAAACTTGAAATGTGGCGTACCACAGGGCTCATCCGCTACGTCAGATGGGAGTTCAAATATACAACTATGCTGACGATATGCAGCTGGTCTTCCCCATAAACGAAGCTACAGATTCCAAGGAATTCCTCAAAAATTCCATGTTGTTCATCATGAACTGGATGAACAAAAATCAACTAAAACTCAACGCAGAAAAAACAGAAATCATCATCCCCAACAATAAACTTCAGCATTGGTCCCCGCCCACTGTCCCACCGAACTAGGCCGCCCCCCCTGCACTAAAAAACTCGATAAAAAGCCTAGGCATACACATTGACTCAGATCTAAACATGAACACGCAGATTGGAGCGGTCTCCTCTGCCTGCTTCTTTCAACTGCGGAAACAGAGGAAAATCAGAAGATTTTTCAGCAGAGAGGCGTGTATCCAAATAATCATCTCCCAGTTCCTATCAAGAATCGATTATGCCAACTCAATATACCTAGGCCTTCAGCGCAACCAGATACATTGTCTGCAGCTAATACAAAATCAGGCAGCCAGAATTATATTCCAACAAGGCAGACGATGTCACATCAAGCCGCTGCTAAAAGAGCTGCACTGGCTCCCAGTGGAGCAGCCCTCCATGTTTAAAACCGGCTGTATCCTGTTTAAAGCCTTACACGGGACCGGCCCAAAGTACATCTCCTCAAAAATCCATAAGTACACTCCCCACCGTACTTTAAGATCCATGCACATGAACTTACTAGAGGTACCAGACTTTAGACGTAAAAGAACAGGAGGGTCACGCTTCTCAATACTAGGTCCTAAATTCTGGAATGCTCTTCCACCCCCACTGAGACTTGAGTCAGACCTCCTTCGCTTTAGGAAGATGCTGAAGACCTGGCTCTTCACCCAAGCCTACAACTAGACCTGGACCTTCCTAACTAGTAACCCCTAATGGAAAGTAAAATTTCCAGCGCCAAGAAACCTGTTGGTGAACGAGCGCTCTACAAGTTCTAATTAACATAACATAACTTGGACACTCCTCTATTATGGTTGGGCGACTTTAATTGTGTGGTGGATCCGCAATTGGATAGATGCCCCCCTCGAAGGGGTACCAAGCCGCGTATGACTAAGCAGTTGCAAAAACTGATGAGCGACTTAGGCATCCGGGATGTTTGGAGGGAGCACCACCCGACCCAGAAAATGTTTACCTGTTTTACACCCACTCACAATACGCACAGTCGCCTAGATAGGGTACTAGCGACAGAGCATCCGGCGTTGATGGCAGCGGAGGTTAGACACCTGGCGCGTTTTTTGTCTGATCATGCACCGGTGTGTTGCGCGGTGTGGTGGGCGACAGGAGAGCAGGGCCCTCTTAGATGGCGGCTCCCCGCTGACATTCTGGAGGATCCGATTGGTAAGGAGGCAATCTCGAGCACGTTAACGGAGTATGTATCCCTTAATTGGGCCACTGCTAGCACTAGAGCTCACGAGTGGGATGCGATGAAAGCTGTGGTTAGAGGGGCAGCGATGGGGCTGACATATGGCGTCCGGAGGCAATTGCTATCTGAACTGCAGGACAGGGAGAAAATGTTGGCAGAACTTCAGTCAGGGCCACAAGGGCAAGGTGACTCCCAGGAACGGGAGCGTGCATTACGGGAACAGGTTGCAGACACTTGGGATAGGCTGAATAAGTATACCCTTACGAAATATCGCCAGCGGCTACATGCGGAGGGTGATAAATCTGGACGGTTATTAGCCTGGATATTGCGAAGGGAACAGCCCCCCCCCCTCCCCCCATGGTTACCAGTCTTCAAGCACAGTCGGGCAAGCTGGTTTATTCTCGGGCAGCTATGCTAGAGGTATTCCGACAACACCTGCAGACTGTGTATAGGGCCGACCCCCTGGTGGGTGCAGATCATTATGTCCCCTTTTTAGAGGGTCTACAGTTGAGGCAGATATCTGATGAGGTCAAGGCGGAACTGGACGCGCAGCTTACTGAGGAGGAGCTCAGGGTGGCGATAGCCGACATACCTAGGGCAAAAGCTCCGGGAGGGGATGGGTTACCCATTGAGTATTATCAAGCATATTCAGCAATACTGACCCGGCCGCTATTGCAAACTTTAAATGAGTCCTTTGAGAGTGGAATATTACCCCCTACGATGCGTGAGGGTGAAATTTGTCTGATTCCAAAGCTGGGTGGCGATGTACAGGACCCGGCGGCATACCGACCCCTGACGATGATCAATTCGGATGTAAAAATGTTATGTAAAGTGTTGGCCAAGCGGTTGGGTCCGCATATGTCCCATCTAGTTCACGAGGACCAGTGCGGTTTCATCCCGTGCCGTAGTATGTCAATGAATATAAGGCGGCTGGCGCATGTCTTGCATGAGACGCAGCGAGCCCCTGGGAAGATGGCGTTGGTGTCCATCGACCTTGAAAAGGCGTTCGACACGGTGGATTGGGGGTACTTGCTCGAAATACTTGGGAAGTGGGGGATTGGACCGCGTTTTCGCAGATGGGTTAAAATACTATATACAAACCCGGCTGTATGTGTGCGAATGGGTCAAACCAGATCGGCGGAGTGGTTGTTGGGGCGGGGCACGCAACAGGGGTGCCCACTGTCGCCGCTGCTGTTTGCTCTGGCCATTGAGCCTATGGCAATATGGGCAAGACAGGAACTGGGCCGCTGGGGCATACAAATTTGGCAGCGTACGCATCTTATCTCACTCTATGCGGACGATGCATTGTTTTATGTTACATCCCCGCGTGAAGCAATACCACACCTGCTGAGGCTGATGGATAGGTTCGCGACTTACTCAGGACTGCGCGTAAATCCTTGGCGTTCCCTCTAGCAGGACTGCGAGATAGGGAAGCGGAGGACCTGCCTAGTCTGGGATTGAGATGGGAGACGGATCACTTTAGATATCTGGGGGTGCAGGTGGCTCATGGGGACGCTAGGCTGCTCCAGCTGAATGTGAGCAGGGTGGTGGAGTCGCTGAGGCACTCTGTAGAGTTCTGGAATACGCTGCTGCTGTCCTTAATGGAAAGAATGGTGGTGGCAAAGATGGTGATGCTGCTGAGATGCCTATATGCTTTGCAGAACGCACTGTGCCCGATTCCTGTGAAAGTGTTTCGACAACTGAATTCGCTTCTGGTGACGCTGCTTTGGGCAGGGAAGCGTTGTAGAGTTGCACTGCAGGTGCTCCAGAAACGGTATGAGGAGGGTGGTCTTGGAGTACCCAGATTTGACCTTTATTATTATGCGGCGCACCTTCAGTATGCGGTGCAGTGGCTGGATGAGGGTGACCATTGGGAAAAGCGTTTGTTAGCTGGGCGAGTGCAGTCAGAGGATCTCCCTACACTCTTGATGGAGGGTACGGGGGTGAGCGCGGAGGTGCCATATATTGTTAGACAAACGGCCTATATATGGCAGAAAATCGTGGAACGAGTGCTGTGGCGGGCTCCCTTTCACCCGGAATTATCAGTTTGGCAGTTGGTCCCTGTGCGCAGGATGGTGGAAAATATTTCTTTCCAGGCATGGACCGAGGTCGGCTGCAGGGTGTTGGCTGATCTATATATAAATGATATTACTTGATTATGGGATTTTGGTGAACTAGGAAGTGTGGCGCTCAGCTGTTTTGTGCGTGTAGTGTTTAGAGTGTCTGGTATAAACGGTGCAGACAGGTTCGGGGAAATACCCTCCAACCCCTGATTGTGTGTCGGAAAGGATCCTACACAAAGTTATGAACAAAAGTCCTGTGCATACGTTACAATTGTTAGATGAAAGTTCATTTTATCAAGTATGCTCCAAATGAAATGTCAATAAAGTTCGAGTGATTCTGTCCTTTGTCTTTATTTCTTTGGTACAACAAAAAGCAACCAGCCAACACGTGTTTCGTCACAATGGGAGAGTGTCCCGCAACTTCTTCAGGGCTGTACTTCGTGGTTGGATTCTTTAAAGATCACTCTGCCGGTGATAATTCCAACCCGGCTGGTCAATAACGAAACTTATTCTTGGATCCGAAGGATTCACAATAGTGAGTATCGGTACCAATCACCTAAATTATGGTGATCATGCGATTCTTTGAGATCACTAAGCCGGTGATAATTCCGACCCGGCTGGTCAAATAGAGAGTTAATCGTAGATCTGTAAGATTCTAGTTTGTGAGTTTAGTTAACAGTCACCTATATTATGGTGACCATCAGTGGGGCCGTGCCGCTAAGACAGGGGACGGTGAGTAAACCGCTCCGTGTGTCATGGGATCTATAGCGTGTGCGCTAAGCTGGGAGGCGGCATCGGCAGGGGTCCTCCGTTCCGTCCATGTCCTTGACATAGCTATGAGTTTGATCTTACCAATACCCATGTGATATCTGCAATGGTCTTGCATTAAGTCATTTGAAGATGCCATGTCCATCCCTATTGTCAACATGAAGTGGATAAATTCACATAATTATCATTCCTAACACCCTTCATGTAATGGAAGTTGCATAAAATCTTGAAAAATTGTAACAAATAACGGCTTCAGTCCATATTGTCTACTTCAACCCTTTTTGTACCCTCCATGTCTCTACTCACTGTGCAATAGAGGATGGGGAATGTACATACCAGACTTACAACTCTGACAACCTTCTCTATTTTAACAGGTGGATCATGCACAACATCTGCTGGGACGCAAGATAATGACCAGACTCTAGGTCAACCCCACGATCAAGCCAACAGTGATGCTGAATCTCCTGCACAGAAGGACGTGGAGAACAAACCTGGCCCTTCTGGACAGCCTTGGCGGACAGAGCATATGCGTCCTACTGGGCCCACGACCACACCTCCCACCTTAGCGGCAACACCACAGCTGACCACTGCCCCAACAACCTGTGCGCCGAGCACGAGTAACAACATCACCTGCATCCCAGTCCGTGACCCAGCTCCGGAGGTGAGCACTGACCCCGCTCACACTGAGGATGGAGGGGCCAGCGGGAGGTTGCAACCTGAGCCATGGCCACAGGCCCTCGAGGGCAGTGCTTGTGGGAAGGTCACTGTGGGTCCAAGAAGTGAGGCCACTGGTCCCACTCAAGTCCAGGCTAACATTACCCAAGTTATCAGGCATACAAGGAAATTCGAAGAACGGATGGGTCAGGTATTGGTAGATCTCAAGGAAATGAAAGGGCTGCAGTGGTCCATAGATCAGCGTCTTAAGATGCACAATGACAATATGGGCCAGCTCATTGGGGTGCTGAGGGACATTAAAACCAGCATTTGCAGGGTTTCCCCCTCCTTATCTACCCACTCCTGTGGCCAACCTACATCTTTACCATCAACATCAGCACCTGCCACAGGAACCGAGGCCCTGCCAGAGGACGAGTCCTCAGACACCCCAGAGCTGGCAACAGTTGATCCCCCCTCAAACGTAAGCGGGGACGTCCCAAAAAGGATGCAGGAGATTCTGGGTGCAAGACACCAACCCACCCCAGGAAGAAGAGTTGCCCCTGGTGTCTCCTTTGTGTGCAACACATTGACTTTGTTGACTTTTCCTGTCCGCATGTCATTTTGGAAGGCAGGAATTTGTTGGACTCAGAGCTTCAGACACTGTGGCTGCTACTTCAATGAATTCATCCACTTTACCCGTGTGTTCACAATTGCACTGTGAATGTTATGAAAATGTCACAAAAATCACTACAATAAACACACATTGTACACATCCAGTTATCCATGTTGCAAACAATGATCTAAATATCTTGTGTATCACCCATTGAAACTAGTGCAAAATTTCAATGCATGGACTTGTCAAAATCAGGATTTATCCGCATAAGTACATCAAACATTTTCTCAGACACGCACTTTGAAGTGTATGTAGGAAGCTGGCTCTGCATATACTATACCAAAGTGATCTATAGTGTGCACAGAGTCCAGTGAAACCCCAAAGGTAGGCAGAGGTAAAAGTAGATAACACCTTACTATCTATTTGTGGTAGTGTGGTCGAGCAGTAAGGCTGTATCAGAGGGTAGTGTTAAGCATTTGTTGTACACACTCAATCAGCAAATTATATCACACACTCAAAGACTGAACTTCAGACCAATTGGTTTTGTATAAAAATATTCTTTTAGTTATTTTATTTTCTAGAACCAAGCAAGCCTGGCACAGGTAAGCAATAAATACTTTACAGCAGTAATGCAGTTTGTCAACAGTTTGAATTCCAATTGTATATGCACTTTGGTTTAATTACAGTTGAGTTACTGGTAATGCAATCTTTTGATTAACCCTGGGCACTGAACTCCGCTCCCCTGGCGGAGTTTGCGGAATTTTGCATGTTCCGCGGAGAATGCGAAGTTCCTGCAAAACTTCCAACTCTGCAGAGCAGGGTTCAGACCCAGACCCTCCCGCCTCCCACCCCGCAATAAATATTTTCTAAATACAATTTACAAGTAAAGTAAAATAAAACCGCACTTACCTTATCGCGGCGTCTCGGGCTGCCCTCCTCCTCGCCGTAATCTCCTACATCAGACATACGTCATGGTAGGACGCATGCGCAGTCCTACCATGGATTACAGCGAGGAGGAGGATAGCAGCCCGGGACGCCGCAATAAGGTAAGTGCGGTTTTATTTTACTTTAATTGTAGATTGTATTTAGAAAATATTTATTGCGGGGGGGGGGGAGGCGCGGAGCGGAGCTCCACAGAGTTTTTGGCCAACTCCATAGAGCTCCGCGTAGAGCAACTCCGCCTGCTACGCCCGGGCTTACTTTTGATATACTGTACATATACTTTGTATAGGCTTTTTTGTAGAATGTCCAGTAGATTACTTTACAGATTACTTTTCTTACACAGTGCAGTACACCTGGATACTGCACTGGGACATTTCCTGTAAACAGGTAAGTAAAAGCGTTTTTGGTTATTTAGTTACAGTTTTTAAGGTTTTCTTAGATTTTCCAACTCCACACTTAGAAACTTTTCATAGAAAAACAGTCAATGTTATCCTTTTGAGGAAAATAGTGTTATCGGTTAGCAGGTAAGTACTTTATTGTGGGAGTTGGTATTCTGGGGTTAGACTCAGGGGGTCCCCCAGGGTCAAGGATGCACTCTTGTTACATCCTCAGCGGCACTAGGGTGGCCGGGTGCAGAGTGCTGAGGCCCAATGTTATCCAATGTGGGATAGGGTGCCTCCGGTTGGTGGCTGCTGACGAGCAGGCCACTGGGTTGTGGGAGCAAAGCTCATGAAATTAAGCTCAGGGCAAATGGGGGTTTGAGCTAGCACAAAAGGTGCACCCTCAGCGGCACTGGGGCGGCCGGGTGCAGAGTGCTGTTTTGGCGTCGGGAGCCCTGTAGCTTTCAATGGGAAGTCTCCGGTTTGCAAACACACTGCAGGCTCGGGGAAGAAGGTCTTCTGGGTGCGACCAACACTTGGAGAGGTAAGTTGGGATGCTGGGGGTTGGTTAGGCTCCGTCGGTTGGGCCACCCAAGGCCGTGGGGCGTCGGGTGCAGGGGTGCCTTTTAGTGTCAGATCTTCTTACCAGCTCCTGGTCGCGGCTGGGGGACCTTCCGGTTTGAGGCTGCAGGCGTCGGCTGGAGGCAGGTCAGGGGTCACCGGATCTTGGGTCAGGATCACCGGGGAGACCTCCTCTTGGTGTTGGGCCACTCGAACTTGGGCCGTGGGCGTCGGGTGCAGACTCGTGGATCCTGCCGGAGCTGGAGTCTGTTAGTGAACAAATCTGGTGTTCACGGAAGACAGAGTCTTTTCTTTTGAAGGCAGGGCAGGTCCTCGGGGTTCTTGAGGCTGCTGGCTGCAGGACACACCGGAGTTTCGCTTCTGCAGGTTCGAGGTGGGGACAGGCCGGTAGGGCTGGGGCCAAGTCAGTGGGCATCCTCCTCTTGTTAGCTTCGGCACGGCTGTTCGGTCCTTCTTCTTTTTTTCTTCTTCTGGTTTCTTGTCTGCCTTCTTGGTTCAGGGCTGCCCCCTAAATACTTTATTTAGGGGGCGTTTTAGGGGCCTCGAGGTCAGTAGCCAATGGGCTACTGACCTTAGGGTAACTTCACCCTTGGTGTGCTCACCCCAAATGGGGGAGTGAGCACAATCCCTACTCCTGATTGGGGAGTGCCTGCCATCTGAAGAGTGGGCTTCACCTCGCCTCCCCCACCTGAGGGGTGGGGTTGGCAGAGGTGGGCACACCTTCTGGGCTGGCTAATTTTTCCCGCCTGTCTTCCCGCCAAAAAGGAGGGGAGACAGGAAGGGGGCCTGCTCCTGATAGCAGGAGAGGCTGGGGGTCGCATTACAAAGGCTGCCAGGCCTTTGAAGCTCCCCTGCCACAGATGGCTCTTCCTGGCCTGGGAGAGGTGGGAACACCTCCGCCCAGGAAAGGCGTTGTTTCTGGGCTCAGGGAGCGAAGGCTCCCACCCTGGGGGCCCAGAAACATGTCTTGTGGTGGTAGGCTGATGTGTACCAGTCAGGGAACCCACCAGAGGCTGGTCGTTTTTCAGGGGGCATCTCTAAGATGCCCTCTGAGTGCATTTTTCATTAAATCCCACACTAGCATCAGTGTGGGTTTAATGTGCTGAGAAGTTTGATACCAAACTTCCCAGTTTTCAGTAAAGCCATTATGGTGCTGTGGAGTTCGTAATGACAAACTCCCAGCACCATATACTCTTAATGGCATTACTGCACTTACAATGTCTAGGAATTGGCTTAGACACTGTAGGGGTACAGGGCTCATGCACCTGTACCCTCACCACTAGTATAGTGCACCCAGCTAGAGGGGTGGCTGTCCTATGCCAGGGCAGTGGGTTGTAGGCATGGCACACAGGGATGTGTGCCATGTCAACTCTTTGCTTTGTTCTGCACCAAAACACGCAGCCTGCAATGGCAGTGTGTGTGTAAAGGTACAGGGCCTCTAAGGGTGGCACAATAAGTGCTGCAGCCCTTAGGGGCCTTCCCTGGCCACAGTGCCCTTGGTACCCATGGTACCTTTTACAAGGGACTGATATGTAGCCAGAGACGTCCCAATTGGGGGTACAAGGTACAATTTTGGGGAAAGAACACAGGCCCTGGGAACCTGATTGGCAGGGGCCCAGGGCACATTAAGTCAAAAGTGCATCAGTAGTCTGGCAAAAAGTGTGGGGGGTTACTGCAACAGAAACCCAGTTTCCTACAGTGTAACATTGAAACACATTTATTCGAGTGTTCAATCCTTAGGAGGGCTTAATGTTGTCCACAGAGTAGAATGATTCATCTGCAAAATGACCAGTGTCAGTAACCACAAATGTCTTGTTCACGGCTCAAATTTTTTCTTTTGAGAGGATACATCAGACAATGCCAAAGTAAGTGGTAAAGTAACAAATGTGTCAGGAAATTAGCTTGAGCCACATGGACTGGCCCACAATGGAAATCCCATGGCAGATATCACTAGGTGCCACAACAGGGGATCAACACAGCAACAGACCACAGGCACAACTGTAGCAGCATCTGGTGGAATGTCACAAACATTTGCCATTGGTATCCACAAAACTCAGTGGCACATGCTGATGACACACATAAACACCTACATCCAGCTCATACACAGAATACCAAACCAATGTGAAGAGAGACAAGCATGTTTTTGTCAAACGTCCACACTGTGTAGTTGGACATAATGCCACACATATTCCCAAAGGACCGCCACACAACAGGTCAGAAACCCCATGGTGTAACAGAAACATACCATCCTATCGCTGTGCAAGCTGCCTTGATATTGGAGTCGTACACCAAAAGTATGTGGCAAACATTCCAAGGTACATACCATGTCCAATTTGCAATGCAGAACAGCATCTCACACCTGCTGAAGTCACTCCCCTGAAATGTCAAAATGATGATGAAAGGGCAAAGCTACCTACAACAGGCCAAAAGTCAGGTATCAGGTAGGCTAATCAAACATGTGACAATAACGACAGACCACATCAGCAGTACATGGTACATGTTGAAATTCAGAGTACAAACAAAAATCTATATCATCATGTGTATTTGTCAAGACCTCCTCCACAGACAGGCCAGCACAGTCACCCACAACTGTACACACTAAACAATCAAACATAAAATACTCCCTCACAGCTGCACAACCACAGTAACTGTAACTGTCACAGTCAAGACATCTCTGAGCTTACTTACACTTAATGGAAGAAGTTGCTGATTAGCTGCATTAGGGATAGCAAGCGCTATATAAAAGCAAACTCTTCCCTCATCTATCCCTTCACTATCCTTTTCAATTCAAATAATAGACTAACATATCCACCGTCCAAAATTAATTTCATATTTCACTATACTAATCCTTTCTGGGTTCCGGAGCAGGTTGCTGCTCACTGAAAAATCACTTCAACGCCTTGTCAGGGGTAGTAAGCGCTATATAAATGCAATTACAATGTCAACTCCTTCATCTTTGCTACTATCATCACTGCTCATTTCAAGGTCCACACCCAGGGGGGCCTGCAGTCTCCATCCTCTTGGAGAACAATACCTTTCCTTCGTTTTTGACCCTCAGTTTGGCAGGGAAAAGGAGTCTGTATTTAAAGTTTAGGTCTCTAAGGCAACGCTAACCCACAAAATAAGATTTCCTTTGGTCCTGGACCCGTTGCGTGTAGTCCGGGTAAATTGAGATCTGGTGTCCCTCGAACATGAGCGGGCCCGAGTGCGAGTGATGTGTAGGATTGCATCCCGATCCCAGTGACTAAAAAGTCTGGCCATCATTGCTCTTGGTCGGGTGTGAGAAAGTGCCCTCTTTCTGCATGGTTGCCCCCACTTTTTGCTGAATTGCTGATGTGCTTTGACTGAGTGTGCCCTGGGCTCCTGCTAATCAGGTACCCAGAGCCTATGTTCTTTCCCTAAAACTGCATTGAAGCCTAAACCCAATTGGCATCTCTGGCCACAGGTCAGCCCCTGGTAAATTGTACCACAGGTACCCAGGGCACTGTGACCACAGAAGGCCTCTAAGGGCTGCAGCACTTATTGTGCCACCCTTAGAGGTCCTGAACCTTCACACTCACACACTGCCTTTGCAGGCTGCGTGTTTTGGTGCAGAACAAAGTGAAGAGTTGACATGGCACACATCTCTGTGTGCCATGCCTACAACCCACTGCCCTGGCATTGATCAGTCACCCCTCTAACTGGGTGCCCTATACCAGTGGTGAGGGTACAGGTACATGAGCCCTGTACCCCTACAGTGTCCAAGTCCATTCTTAGACATTGTAAGTGCAGTGCTGCCATTAAAAGTATATGGTGCTGGGAGTTTGTCGTTACGAACTCCACATCACCATAATGGCTACACTCAAAACTGAGAAGTTTGGTATCAAACTTCTCAGCACATTAAACCCACACTGATGCCAGTGTGGGATTTAATGAAAAATGCACACAGAAGGCATCTTAGAGATGCCCCCTGAAAACTAACCTACCACTAGTGTCCAGGCTGAGTGGCTGCTATCAGCTGCCACCACCAGACATGTTTCTGGACCCCTGGGTTGAGAGCCTGCTGCTCTCGGGGGCCTAAAACAATGCACATCCTGGGACGAGGTGCCAAGCCTCCTCCCCCAGGATGGGCAGGGTCCACGAAGGGGAAGCTTCAAAGGCTTGCCGCCTTTGTGAGCTTCCCCAGACCACTTGCTTCTTTCAGCAACTGGTCCCCACTGGTTCTGACCCCCACTTTGGGCGGGAAAACCGGTGGGTAAAACAAGTGAGGAAGAGAGGTGTGCCCACCTCTGCCAACTCCACCCCTCAGGTGGGGGAGGCGAGGTGAAGCACAACTCTCAGTCCCCGCCATTTTGCAGATGGGGGGACTCAGCCAACCAGGGAAAGACTTATGCCCCCCTCCCACTGGAGGGTGGCATAATAGTGGGTGTACCCACCCCAGGGAAGGGACCCATTGGTCCCAACCTTTTACCTACCTGTAACACCCATAAATCTAGTATTTAGGGGCAGCCCTAAACCTTGCTTCCTCAGGCCAGAAGAAACTACAAGAAAAGAAGAAGAAGGACCGAACAGCTGTGCTGAAGCTAACAAGAGGAAGACGCTCACTGACTTGGCCCCAGTCCTACCGGCCTGTCTCCACCTCGAACCTGCTCCTGCGAAACCCCGGTGTGTCCTGCAGCCAGCAACCTCAAAAACCCGTAGGACCTGCCTGCCTTCAACCATAAAGACTGTGTCTCCCGTGAGCACCGGATTTGTTCATCTCCAACCTCTGGCTCTGGCCGGACACCGCGAATCCGCACCACTCTGGACCCGCTGTCAACGGCCCGAGCCCGAGTGGGCAAACACCACGAGGAGGTCTCCCCTGCGATCCTGACCCGAGATCCGACGACCCCTGACCTGCCTCAAGACTCCAGCCGACGGCTGCAGCTTCAATCCGGAAGGTCCCCCCAACCGCAACCACCTGCACAAACAACCCCTGATGTCAACGACACATCTGCGGACAACCCATGCCCAAGAGTCACAACTCGACAAAGAGCACAAGTTACCCAAGTCTGCAACATCTCAGCACTGTGGAAGCACAGAACTGAAAGGCACACCGCATGAAAGGGAGAAGTGGCAGTCATATCAGAGCCGCCAGAGTGCTTCACCCACCGTGCAGCATACGCACAGAAGAATAAGTGCACCTCGACATTGACAACATCCTGGTACAAACAGCAACACCACCACAACAGAACACAGGACACAACTGGTGCCGCATATGTGCACAACATGGCCAATCACATCTGGCACAGCAGGAAACTGTGACATGACAATGTACAAGTACAACCTGTAACCTGCAAATATTTATTATTCACACATGCCGTGCTTGTGGACATTTAGTACTGTCCCATGATTGCCAAGGACGGCCACAATGTGACGTGCTCAGGAGAAGAAATTCGCAATGAGGGTGTTCCTACGGGCTATTCCTGCCGCAGCTGCAGTGGCATGTGGGCCACCTGCCCCATCGTCCTCATCATTGTCAGATACCTCTGGAACCGGGATCCATGGTGCATTGGTGCGTACACAGATGTTGTGCAACACACAACAATCATCTTGCACACGATGTCTGGGCTGTACAGGAGCCTTTCACCTGTGACGTCCAGGCACCTGAAACGTGACTTCAACACGCCAAATGTGCGTTCCACGATGCCCCTGGTGCGTATGTGGGCCGCATTGTACTGCCTCTGGGGGGGGGTGTTCGGGTCTCGGAGGGGTGTCATCATCCAAGGGCAGAGTGCATATCCTTGATCACCTGTGACAGTGCAGAGAGATAAAAGTCAATACTTGGTTCGGCATGATGTGTTGGCAGGCCCACTAGTCCAGTGACGCCTGTGCTGGCTGTGTGTGGGGTGTGTGTAGGCCAGCCCTCAGGGAGTAGCTGGTGCTGGCAACAACTTCAACAGTCATCAGGCACTCAGGAATGCAATGTACGAACAGCAAGGGAGCATGACTTGAGTTGCACAGAGTTAGTGGCCCCGGATGCACAGCGGCCGACACGGGCCTACCGCCACGGGACGCTGACTTGCGGGACACTGGGGTAGGGTCATGAGGGCAGAGCAGGGTCTCGGATGTATCAAGGGTGGTTTGCGCGGAGTGTCCCGGGGGAGAGTGGGAGGTGTACCCCCAGGGCATGGTGCAGAGGGCACATACCAGCTGTGTCCGGCAACATGGCGGATATGAATGCCACAGACTCATGCCAAACACCAAGTCCGTACCTGCCAGTTGCTGATGACAACCCCCAGGCCACAGACTCAGACACCAACAATGTTCGGCCGGAGGCTGACGGTGTCTCACGGCGCACAGGGTAAGTGGCACCAGGTCAGTCCTTGCGAGTGGTTGACCTCCTCCGTAACGGTGATCCGTGTTCCCACCGGACTGAAACGCATCTGTCTCTCACTCCTCTCCCTGCGTCCACTGGCATGAACTCTGCCATTGATGAATCAGGACTCAGTACTAGATGTGGGACATACTGGACTGCAGTGTAGGCTGGCTGCAGCGGTGGGGTATGTCAACGAATGTGGACTCCTGGGGGCCTGTATCACGGAGGACAGCGATGGTCTGAGGAGGCTGCCGAGCTCGCGGGCATGGGTTTTGGAGCTAGCACCGGCACGTGGTGGGCCCTCTTTGACACACGACGGTGTCGGCAGGTGAGCAGTGCGGCCTTGGAGCGCTGGGGCAGGCAAGCCGGGTCTGGGTATCAGCGGCCTGGGGTGCAGCAGGCGCACAGGCTCGCAGGCCCCGCTGCTCACGGCGTCGGCCTCGTGGCGGGCTGAGAGGCACCGCCCTGGCAGTGACGTTGGCCATTCCGGGAGTGCACCACGCTCAGCGCAACAGTGTTTTCATCCACACCCCTGCGCAGGCCTGGCGTAAGCCAGGCCAACCCACTACGCTCACGCACACAGGGGTGGACGCAGCGAGCGACATTTCCGCGATCTACCCCACAGCCTGAGGTGACATGGTTGCGTCCACTGTTCCCTACTCCCCAGACACCAGCAGTTAATGTCTGCATGGACATATCTGTGGTTTGCATACCCAGGTCTATCCAGCACACTTGTCGTTGTGTACATTCCCATTCATGGGTCACTTGCGTCCTTCGCACATGCCTGCTTTCCGCCTCTCCACACGTTCAGCTGTTGTGAGGCTGTGGTGCCATGATATAGCTGGCTTGTGTACATGGGAAGCCCAGTATCCCAATGGAGTTGTGTTGTCGTGCCTGGTAGGTGGGCATGTTGACTGACATGTTGTATGTGGTTTGGTCACGTGTGCATTCCCACAGTTGTGCGTTGTGTGATGGTGGGTTTGAGGTGTGTGGTGTGTTGATTTGGTACTTACCAACGAGCAGTCCAGTTCCATAGATGCCATCCTGGAAGCGCTGGTTGATGATGGACTGTCGGAAGATGTAGGAATCGTGCACACTGCCTGGGTAGTTTGCGACGACATTGGTGAACATTCCCCGGTGGTCCACTATTGCCTGCACATTGATGGAATGCGTGTGCTTTCTGTTGCGGTAGATGTGTGCAGTGTCCGCAGGGGGCTCAAGTGGGACATGTTTGCAGTCAATGGCCCCCAGCACGTGTGGGAAGCTAGCAATGTAGCAATGGCGTAGAAGCCTTGCTTGGTCTCCAGCTGTTCCTGTGCAGTGTTGGGGAAGTGAAGGTACTGGGGTATGAAGCTGATGATGGCATCCAGGACAGGTGTGAGGAACTTTGATAGGGCTGGCTGTGAGACTCCTCCGACTCTGGCCGTTGTTGGTTGGAAGGTACCAGAGGCCAACGTGTGCAGCACACCCAGCAGCTTTGTCTGCGGAGGAATGTTGGTTGTCCGCTGTGTTGGGACCGTCAGCCTGGGGCCAATGTGGGTCAAGATGCGGAGGAATCGTTGTCCTTTTGAGCCTGTAGTGGGCAATGACTTCCTCGGGCGTTAGGTCTGTGAGACTAGTGCGTTTTCGGTAGGTCTGCTGTCTCACTCTGCGCTGCCTCTGTGGTGGTCCGGGGGGGGTGCCGGCGGTCCTGGGGGTGGTGGCGGTGGGTGTTGTGGCTCTGATGGGGCCCGAAGCTGCATGATGAGTAGCTCCATGGCGTCGGTTGTTCTTCGGGTGTGGCTGTGTGCGGGGCTCCGTTGCCTTCTGCAGGTAGTCGTCCTGCTTATCACCAGCAAGAGGCAGGTGTTAAATAGCTGCTGCTACCGCTGCTTATTGCGTGGTTTTGGTTCACATCGCAGATCTGGCAGTTCGTTGTGAATGTGGTGTAGTGGTGTTTTCGTGTGTTTTTGCACGGGAACGCCTACTCTGTATCTCATTAGGGTTAGTTGGTGGTGTCACCCCTGGAGGTAAATTTTGCGGCAGTTATCGTGGGAATACTTGCGTTGTCTGCAGTTTGCACCCGCTTGTGAATGGGGCGTTAAATCTATCTCCACTTATGTTGCGTTAAGGTGGCGATAACTCGGAGATAAGTCCTTGTGAATATCCTTTAAAGGCCTGGTGTAACAACTGTAGAAAGTTGTGACACTTAACTGGAGATGCTACTTTTCCTAACAAGAAGCCCCCTAGTCCTACTACAGCTACTCCTGGTGTAGCAAGTCTCCAGATGGGATCAACAGTGTGCCAAGAGCAAATCGGGTTGCACACTGAAGCAGTTCTAGTTTCAGAAGGGGAAGTTGAGTTTGCCACTGTAGCTGTGTGGCCACCCAACTTAAAGAAGTATTTACAATACCCTTGGATTCATGGAACTAGGATAGAAGCTCTGAGGAATGCAGATGCCAGTATCACTATGGTGAGAGATACACTGGTTTCCCCTGAGCAATACTTGATTGGGAGAACTTACCCAGTCACCAATGCTGACAGTGTTACCACTAACCATGCAATGTCTATGGTGACATTAGACTGGGGGTGGGGAGGGGGTTACTGGCTTGAAACAAGTAGTGGTCTCTCCAAAGCTACCAGCTGCATGTCTGCTTAGCAATGACCTGGAAACCTCAGCATGGGCTGAGGTTGAACTGTAAACCCATGCAGCAATGCTGGATATCCCTGAGATGGTGTGTGTAAAAACAAGAGCACAGAGCAGAAAACAGGGTGAAAAAGAAGTGTTGGAGCCTGAAAGTATGGCCCAACCTTCCAAGAGGAAAGGTAAGAAGACTGGGGAACCAGCTTCTGTACAGCAAAATGATCAGGACCCCTCTCCTCATGGAGAGGACTTGGACACCCCAGAGGGAACTGAGCCCATGGAGCTTGACCCTTACCAGGTTGAACTCTTGGGCCCAGGGGGACCCTCTAGGGAAGAGCTGTGCCTTGGACAGCAGGACTGTCCAACTCTTGAAAGCCTGAGGCAGCAAGCTGCTGCACAGGAAAAGGGAGATGTCAGTGGTACCCACAGAGTTTATTGGGAAGAGGGACTACTGTACACTGAGGCCAAAGACTCCAACCCTGGAGCCACTAGGAGAGTGGTAGTGCCTCAGATGTAGAGGGAGTTCCTCCTAACTTTAGCTCATGACATCCCTCTAGCTGGGCATCTAGGCCAAACCAAAACCTGGGAAAGGCTAGTTAGCCACTTTTACTGTCCCCAGGTTTCTCAGAAGGTGAAGGAGTTTGTCAGCTCCTGTGTCACCTGTCAAGCCAGTGGCAAGACAGGTAACCACCCAAAGGCCCCCTTGATTCCACTACCAGTGGTTGGGGTTCCCTTTGAAAAGGTAGATGTGGACATAGTGTGTCCACTTGAACCTCCCACAGCATCAGGAAACAAATTCATTCTAGTGGTGGTGGATCATGCCACTAGGTATCCTGAGGCAATTCCCCTTAGATCTACTACAGCTCCTGCAGTAGCCAAGGCCCTCATTGGTGTCTTCACCAGGGTAGGGTTTCCTAAGGAGGTGTTTCAGTCAGAGGTTCCAACTTCATGTCTGGTTACCTCAAACACATGTGGAAAGTGTGTGGAGTGCAGTACAGGTTTACTACACACTATCACCCACAAACCAATGGCCTTGTTGAGAGATTCAACAAGACATTGAAAGGCATGATTATGGGGCTCCCTGAAAAACTCAAAAGGAGATGGGATGTCCTCTTACCATGCTTGCTTTTCGCTTACAGAGAGGTGCTACAGAACGGAGTAGGGTTTTCCCCCTTTGAACGTCTGTTTGGTCATCCTGTGAGGGGACCACTCTGTCTTGTAAAAGAGGGTTGGCAGAAGCCTCTCCAAGAACCCAAACAAGATATTGTGGACTATGTGCTTGGCCTAAGGTCCAGAATGGCTGAGTACATGGAAAAGGCATCCAAGAATCTTGAGGCCAGCCAGGAGCTTCAGAAGCACTGGTATGACCAAAAAGATGCACTGGTAGAATTTCAACCTGGGCAGAAGGTGTGGGTTTTGGAGCCAGTGGCACCAAGGGCTCTTCAGGACAGATGGAGTGGCCCTTACCCTATCCTAGAAAAGAAGAGTGAGGTCACCTACTTGGTTGACCTGGGCACAAGCAGGACACCCAAAAGGGTTATCCATGTGAACCGCCTTAAGCTCTTCCATGACAGGGCTGACATCACCATGCCGATGGTGACTGATGACGATCAGGAGATAGAGAGTTAACCTCTCCCTGATCTCCTCTTATACAGCCCCAAAGATGGGTCAGTGGATGGAGTTGTCTTTTCAGACACCCTCTCTGCCCAACAGCAGACTGACTGCAATCAAGTCTTGCAGCAGTATGCTAAGCTCTTTTCCTTGACCCCATGTCAGACAAACTGGTGTACCCACGATGTGGACACTGGTGACAGTTCTCCTGTCAAAAGCAAAATCTATCACCAGTATGATCAAGTCAAGGAAAGCCTCAGAGCTGAAGTCAGCAAGATGCTGGAGTTAGGGGTTATTGAACCCTCTGAGAGCCCCTGGGCCAGCCCAGTGGTTCTAGTCCCCAAACCTCATCCACAGGGTGAAAAGAGAGAAATGAGGTTCTGTGTGGACTATAGAGGGCTCGACTCTGTCACCAAGACAGATGCTCACCCTACCCCAAGAGCAGATGAACTGATAGATAAATTGGGTGCAGCCATATTTCTAAGTACCTTTTTTTAATTTATTTTTTATTTTTTTATTATTTATTTATGCATTTTCAAACAGGTACAGGCAATGCATCATATCATTTGTACAGACGCATTCAAGAATTTACAAACATACGATTCAAGTATGCACTATGAGAGGGAACAAGCAGTAGTGCGTAGAGCGGTATATGTTGTCAAAGGTAATACAATGGTTATAGCAACAACTCATAGATACCAGAGGTCATGTTTACATCGGGTATATTAGTGGATTACAGACAATCACATCAGGACAAGTCTGATTTAGTCCAGCACTACAGGCGTAGTCCGTGCAGCAGCCTCATCAGCAATAGGGTGAGACAGCAGGTATGTCGTAAGGGGGCCCCAGTTGTCACGGGGCGGGAGGAAGGAGGGAGCAATTCAGCAAAGGTATACATTTGTTCCTGCCAGAAAACCATATCCCAGAGCCACTCCTTAAATTTAGGCGGCCGCCCCGTCCCCATCTGCACGCCACCCGCCTTTTGGCTAAGAGGAGGCTGAAGGAGATGAACTTTCGGTATGGCACCGCTAGTGTCTTAGTATAACCCAATAAGGCAAGGAGGGGGGTATGTTGGAGGCTCAGCAATGACATTTGATCCAGGGCTGCGAGAACTTGGCCCCAATATTCCTGAACAGCATCGCAGCTCCAGGCCAAATGGAGGAAGTCTGCGCCGGCAACGCCACAACGGTCACATCTGTCATTATCTCGTAATTTGTAGCGGTGAAGCCTGACCGGTGTATAATACGTGCGATGAAGGAATTTATAGTGTAATATTCGAAGGCGGCTGCTGAAAGTGCTGTGCTCCGTCTGCATACAACAGTAAGTCCACTGCTCATCAGTGAGGACAATACCCATCTCAGCCGACCACCTGTCTTGGGCCATGTTATGTGTGGGATCTTGAGCAGTCGAGCGGGTGTGATAGAGTGCAGAGACAAGGTGTGATGCCCCATCGCTGCGTAGTGTGAGGCGCAATGCAGCAGACTCTAGTGGTTCATGAGGATAATCAGGTGTGTGCTCTTTAAGGCCTTGACGGAGGCGAACATATAAAAAAAGGTCCATAGGGGAGGGTGGTTGCTTAGAGAAGAGTTGTTGTGATGTGCGAAATTGGCCATTGAGGTAAAGATCCCCCCAATTCGTGAGTCCGTATTTAAGTCAAGTATTTTTGAACACCCCTTCCTGGAGGAGAGGCAATTTTGGGTGATACACTAGGGGAAGTAGGGGTGAGTAGAGCATAGAGGCCTGGGTACGCTTAGCAATAGCCTGCCACGCCTTTACAGTGTTAGTGACGGGTGATGGATCGTCAGTGCGCGGTGCTATGGCAGTAAATATGGCGCCCTCAAGAGGTACAGGATCGGACAGCCAGTGTTCGGTAGCCACTTGTGGCATATACCTGGGTGGGTGGAACCAGAAATGAGCGTAATGGGCCTGTGCACAGTGGTAATAAAGTTCAAAATTTGGAACATCAAACCCCCCCTGCGAGTATGGCCGGGTGAGAATATCCCATTGTATTCTAGGTTGTTTGCCACCCCAGGTAAGGCGTATCAATTCAGAACGGAGAAGGGAGAAAAAGTGCCGACCCGGGTCGTACGGTACATTTAAGAATAAATAAAGGAGTTTGGGAAGTATAACCATTTTGATGAGGGAGATTCGTCCTGCGACGGAAAGTGGCAGGGCTATCCATCTTGTGACACTTTCTCTAATGCTCTCCAGGGCGCGTCCATAATTCAGGCGTAGCAGTTCTTCACGGTCCGCGGAGACCCGTATCCCCAGATATTTTACCTCCTCAGCACACCACTCAATAGGGAAGTCAGGGAGAAACTCGGCCACGGACGGGGTAAGGGGGAAAATTTGAGATTTAGACCAATTGATATGTACGCCGGAGAGCCCTCCAAACCGGACGAACTCCCGGAGTAACGGGCTAAGATTAAGTTGGGGCTCCCTCACATACAGTGTGATATCATCCGCGTAAAGGGAAATAAGGATATGCCTAAGTGGGCATCGGAGGGCTTTATCGTGGTGATGTTGTCGGAGTCTCGCCGCAAGTGGTTCAACCGCAAGGGCGAAAAGGAGGGGGGAGAGTGGACAGCCCTGGCGTGTGCCCCGGGTGATGGAAAAGGTAGGAGAAGAGTGTCCATTAATGAGGACTTTGGCTTCGGGGTTGGTATATAACAGACGGACCCAGGAGAGGAATCCCACAGGCATTCTAATGTTTTGGAGGATGACAAAGAGGTAGTCCCATTCAACCGAATCAAATGCTTTGGTAGCATCGAGGAAAACGGCCGCTATGGGTACCTTCGGATCCACCGACCCCAATATTGAAAAAAGGGTGCGCAAATTGTGTGATGTTGCCCGGCCAAGAATGAACCCCGCCTGATCGGGCAGGACTAACTTCTCCATGAGGAGACTGATACGATTAGCCAGGAGTTTGGCCAGTATTTTGGCATCTGTATTTATTAAGGAGAGGGGCCGATACGAACTGCAGCAGTCCGCGGGCTTGCCCAGCTTTAAGAGAGAAGAGATCAGGGCCAGCCTCATGGATGGAGGGAGGTAGCCCAACTCCTGTGCTTCGTTGAAAACGTTCTTGAGGATGGGGAGTAGTTGAACAATGTAAGTTTTATAAAAGTCGATGGGGAGGCCATCCGACCCAGGGGCCATTTCTAAGTACCTTTGACTTAACTGCAGGGTACTGGCAAATTGGCATGGCCCCAGGAGCAAAAGAAAAGACAGCATTCTACACACCTGATGGGCATTATCAGTTTAGTGTTATGCCCTTTGGTTTAAAGAATGCCCCTGCCACCTTCCAGAGGTTAGTGAATCAAGTCCTTGCTGCATTGGAGTCCTTTAGTGCAGCTTATCTAGATGATATTGCTGTCTTTAACTCCACCTGGCAGGATCACCTGATCCACCTTGGGAAGGTTTCAAAAGCCCTACAAACTGCAGGCCTACCTATCAAGGCATCCACATGCCAGATAGGGCAGGGAACTGTGGTGTACTTGGGCCACCTTGTTGGTGGAGGCCAGGTACAACCCTTACAGCCCAAGATCCAGGCTATCCTGGACTGGGCAGCTCCAACAACCCAGACCCAAGTCAGGGCATTCCTTGGCTTGACTGGGTACTACAGGAGGTTTGTGAAGGGATATGGGTCCATTGTGGCTCCCCTCACAGAACTCAACTCCAAGAAGATGCCCAAAAAGCTAAACTGGACAGTTAGTTGTCAAAAGGCTTTTGGCACCCTGAAAGAGGCTATGTGCTCAGCGCTAATTCTCAAAGCTCCAGACTATGCCAAGCAGTTCATTGTGCAGACTGGTGCCTCTGAGCTAGGGATAGGAGCGGTCCTATCCCAGACCAATGATGAAGGCCAAGACCAACCTGTTGTTTTTATAAGCAGAAGGCTTCTCCCCAGGGAGCAGCGTTGGAGTGCCATTGAGAGGGAGGCCTTTGCTGTGCTTTGGTCCCTGAAGAAGCTGAGACCATACTTGTTTGGTACTCACTTCCTAGTTCAAACTGATCACAGACCTCTCAGATGGCTAATGCAGATGAAAGGTGAAAATCCTAAACTGTTGAGGTGGTCCATCTCCCTACAGGGAATGGACTTTATAGTGGAACACATACCTGGGACTGCCCATGCCAATGCAGATGGACTTTCCATGTTCTTCCACTTAGAAAATGAAGACTCTCTAGGGAAAGGTTAGTCTCATCCTCTTTCGTTTGGGGGGGGGGGGGAGGTTGTGTGAGAAAGTGCCCTCTTTCTGCATGGTTGCCCCCACTTTTTGCTGAATTGCTGCTGTGCTTTGACTGAGTGTGCCCTGGGCTCCTGCCAATCAGGTACCCAGGGCCTAAGTTCTTTCCCTAAAACTGTATTTGAAGCCTAAACCCAATTGGCATCTCTGGTCACTGGTCAGCCCCTCGTAAATGATACCACAGGTACCCAGGGCACTGTGACCAGAGAAGTCCTCTAAGGGCTGCAGCACTTATTGTGCCACCCTTAGAGGTCCTGTACCTTCACACTCACACACTACCTTTGCAGGCTGCGTGTTTTGGTGCAGAACAAAGTGAAGAGTTGACATGGCACACATCCCTGTGTGCCATGCCTACAACCCACTGACCTGGCATAGATGAGTCACCCCTCTAGCTGGGTGCCCTATACCAGTGGTGAGGGTACAGGTGCATGAGCCCTGTACCCCTACAGTGTCTAAGTCCATTCTTAGACATTGTAAGTGCGGTGCTGCCATTAAGAGAATATGGTGCTGGGAGTTTGTCATTAAGAACCCCACAGCACCATAATGGCTACACTCAAAACTGAGAAGTTTGGTATCAAACTTCTCAGCACATTAAACCCACACTGATGCCAGTGTGGTATTTAATGAAGAATGTACACAGAGGGCATCTAAGAGATGCCTCCTGAAAACTAACCTACCACTAGTGTCCAGGCTGAGTGGCTGCTTTCAGCTGCCACCACCAGACATGTTTCTGGACCCCTGAGTCGAGAGCCTGCTGCTCTCGGGGCCTGAAACAATGCACATCATGGGACGAGGTGCCAAGCCTCCCCCCCAGGATGGGCAGGGTCCACGCGGGGAAGCTTCAAAGGCTTGCCACCTTTGTGAGCTTCCCCAGGCCACTTGCTTCTTTCAGCAACTGGTCCCCACTGGTTCTGACCCCCACTTTGGGTGGGAGAACCGGCGGGAAAAACAAGTGAGGAAGAGAGGTGTGCCCACCTCTGCCAACTCCACCCCTCAGGTGGGGGAGGCGAGGTGAAGCACAACTCTCTGTCCCCGCCATCTTGCAGATGGGGGGACTCAGCCAACCAGGGAAAGGCTTATGCCGCCCTCCCACTGGAGGGTGGCATAATAGGGGGTGTACCCACCCCAGAGAAGGGACCCAGTGGTCCCAACTTTTTACCTACCTGTAACGCCCCTAAATCTAGTATTTAGGGGCACCCCTGAACCTTGCTGCCTCAGACCACAAGAAACTACAAGAAAAGAAGAAGGACCGAACAGCTGTGCTGAAGCTAACAAGAGGAAGTCGCCCACTGACTTGGCCCCAGCCATACCGGCCTGTCTCCACCTCAAACCTGCTCCTGCGAAACCCCGGTGTGTCCTGCAGCCAGCAACCTCGAAAACCCCGGAGGACCTGCCTGCCTTCAACCACAAAAACTGTGTCTCCCGTGAACACTGGATTTGTTCATCTCCAACCTCTGACTCCGGACGGACACCGCGAATCCGCACCACTCTGCACCCGCCGTCCACGGCCCGAGCTCGAGTGGGCAAGCACCACGAGGAGGTCTCCCCGGCGATCCTGACCCGAGATCCGGTGACTCCTGACCTGCCTCAAGCCTCCAGCCGACTCCTGCAGCCTAAATCCGGAAGGTCCTCCCAACCGCGACCAGAGCTGGTAGGAAGATCCGACCCTAAAAGGCACACCTGCACCCGACGCCCCACGGATTTAGGAGGCCAAACCGACGGTGCCTAACCAACCCCCAAGATCCCAACTTACCTCTCGAAGTGGTGGTCGCACCCAGAAGACCTTCGTCCCCAAGCCTGCAGTGCCTTTGCAAACCGGAGGTTCCCCATTGCAAACAACAGGGCTCCCGGCGTCGAAACAGCACCCTGCACCCGGCTGCCCCAGTGCCGCTGAGGGTGCACCTTTGGTGCTACTTTGTTTCCCCATTTGCCCTGAGCAAAAGTCTAGGAGCTTTGCTCCCACAACCAAGTGGCCTGCTCGTCAGCAGCCACCAACCAGAGGCCCCCTGTCCCCCATTGGATAACATTGGGCCTCAGCACTCTGCACCCGCCGCCCTAGTGAGTGCCGCTGAGGGTGTAACGTGAGTGCATCCCTGACCCTGGGGGACCCCTGACTCTACCCCCAGAACCTCAACTCCCACTTCCGAATGCTTACCCTAAAACAGATAACACTATTTTCCTCCATAGGATAACATTGACTGTTTTTCTTGGAAAAAGTTTTAAGTGTGGAGTTTGAAAACCTAAAGAAATTCTTTAAAATTGTACTAACTAACAAAAACGATTTTACTTACCTGTTTACAGGAAATGTCCCAGTGTAGTATCCAGGTATACTACACTGTGTAAGAAAAGTAATCTCAAAAGTAACTTACTTGTAATTTTACTCAAAATCCTATACAAAGTATATGTAATGTATATACAAAGCATTGCATTTCTCAGAAACAATACTGTAAGTCAAATCAAAGTACATTTACAATTGCAATTCAAACTATTTACAAACTGCATTACTACTGTAAAGTATTTAGTGCTTACCACTGCCAGGCTTGCTTGGTTCTAGAAAATAAATAACTAAAAGAATATTTTTATACAAAAACAATTGGTCTGAAGTTCAGTCTTTGAGTGTGTGAATTCATTTGCTGACTGAGTGTGTACAACAAATGCTTAACACTGTCCTCTGATAAAGCCTTACTGCTCGACCACACTACACAAATAGAGAGTAAGGTGCTATCTAACTTTACTTCTGCCTACCTTTGGGGTTACACTGGACTCTGTGCACACCATACCTCACTTTGGTATAGTATATACAGAGCCAGCTTCCTACATGGGGCGCCTGGTTTGGGTGGAGGCACCAGGGCCCTATGTGCTCTGTTAATGGTGAAGAACTTGGAGAGCTTTTTTGGGGCTACCATGGATGTGAGCCAATCCTCCAAGAAGAGTTAAGCAGACGGTCCCTCTGGCTTTTCGGGAAATCCTATAAATCGTAAATTATTTCTGCGCGATCTTCCTTTCGCGTCCTCCGCACGTTCCTCCAGCCGAATCACTTTATGTTTGAGTTCTGCCACTGTGCCTCTCAGAGTTTGGACCTCCTCTTGTAGATTGTGCACCATTTGTTCGGAAGTGGTTACTTTCTCCGACACCTTGCGGAGATCACAGCGGAGCAGATTGACCTCAAGTGTCAATTTCGTCACGAGTGGTGTGAATGGCCGCCAGTACGTCTGCAATAGATGGAGCCGGGTCCGCTACAGTTTGCGGTGTCTCTTTGCTCTGTCGGGGTATTATCTGCACCCCATGCTCAGTGGGGGGGCGAGTGAGTATAGTTCGAGATTTTATTTGTTTGGGCCACTTGGTTCCCTTTTTCTTTGACGCTTCTATTGATTTATATGGTGCTGGGCCATAATACCAGCCAGGCATTACAACTTGAGGAAATCTCTTTCCTAAAACATCTTTTATGTCTGCCCCAGTTCGCATCCTCAGAGATAGCAAATCAAGATGTAGGTATGAGATATCTATCGGATTTGACCGCTTTGCGACCCCTAATGCTCTGGAGATCTATTTGGGTCAAGGAGGAGACAAAATTTACCCAAATAATTATTCAGGATTGCTTGCAACTAGACAATAGTTTATCTATTCCTTGGACAAAATATATCACGGATCTAAATAATGAACTATTTAAGATCAATATCCATGAAAACCCAGCATATGTGATAGGTCTATCTAAGCAGGAGCTAAAGGATACGTTTCTGGCCTATAAAAATGAGATTCGTATGAGAACAGTGGGGAAGCAATCTACATACCTGTTTTATAAAACTATTGTTAATAGTGGTGGCCCCCAAAGCTACTTATCTTTAGTTACTAAACCTTCACACCGTTTTGTTTTAATAAGGCTGAGATTAGGAATTGCTCATCACCTAGTCGCCTTCCCTGAAATGAAAACACGGCCTATAACTTCATGTCCATGTGATGACCATTCCAAACAGAGCACTATGCACTTTTTACTTTTTATCTGTATTTTAGACGTATTTATATAAAACCATTGTTTAAAAAACACAATGTAAGAACAACTAACGCTGCTATGAACGTACTAATTGCGTTAAAAGACCCTGGGACATGTTTTTTCGTTGCGACATTTATTCTAAAATTAATTTATGTGAGAAAAAGTATTACGACTCCTAACTGATTTTATTGTACTTAATTAACTGGATCGTTTTTGTGTAATTATATTGTTCTGCTTGTATGTATACATGTGTTGCTTTTCTGGTTGTTGTACATACCGAATAAAGCTTGCTGAACCGAACCGACTCAGGGTATTGTAGCTTAGGGTGTCCCACCCCCCTATGACACAAGTTGTAGCGGAGCGTCCACGAGCTCGGTGTGGGGGTTCCGTCTTACACCCGCACGTCCGACACCTCATGTTGCCGCCCTTGTAGTACTGCAATGCCTTTTCGCAGCTGCTGCCCAGCCCTACACGTCAGGGGACAGAAATAGCCTTCAATATGCCACTCTGTGATGCTTTCCGGCGCCAGTACCAGGTCTACAGCCCTCCTCAGTGTAAGTTTATTTTCCAGGGCCCTCGTATGATTTTGGAGGTGGCATACTCTTGCCAGCTGCTTCCCTCCGTTTTCTAGCTTGCACCACAGCGGCCCACCTTCCCCATAAACTTTGGGTTTGTGTGCCACCCACCCCACGTCTTGAAGCTGCTGACTCATCAGGGGTTGTTGCTCACCACTTATTTTTAGAGAGGCACAGTTAAGACAGGCCCCCGCAGACCTCCATGCAGGTGGCCTCGGGGCATGCAGGTGTGCCATTCACGCCCTCTCGGTAGGGCCGCGCACCTCTGGCTGCAGTCGTCAGGCACCTCCAGGGGGGCGTTGCGGCCAGTCCCAAAACTCCAGGAGAGACCGGCCCCCAGCGGCGTCCGCACCCGGCCCCGGACACCAACCGTGTCACAGAATCTGCAAGCTGGACCCCACGTCCTGCAGCAACACTGCAGAGGGCGCTGCTTTTAGAACTTGGCCCGCGGCGTGCAGTCCCAGCTCGCGCCGGTCCGTCGGTGGTCCGCACCCTTCCGACTGCTTGAGCCTTCCTCGCAGCTCACTTACTTGTGGGGGGTTCACCTCCAATCAAGCTGCTATTATTCATGCCCTCCACAGGATCTGGCCCAGGCGCCGGCGCCTCCCCACCGAGAAGGCTCCCAACGCAGAACGAGGGACGATGGCGGCTGATATCCAGTGCTCCTCGGCTGTCGTTTTTCGCAGCAATAATGCACCAAACAGGTCAGTTTGCAGTCGCTGGGGGGTTCTACCAGAGTTTGTCTACACACCAGGGGGATAAACTGCGGTCAGGACAGCCAGGATTTTGACGGATTTATGTAGATCGACAGGAGAGATCGTAGAGGCGTCTACTTGGCCAATTTGTCAGGCCACGCCCCCCATCTCTGCCAATCATGACTGTCCCTTGAGTCATCGAGGTATGTTGACAGGTATATAAATTCAAACATCTTAAATTCCACATCCCGAATGCACATATCACACATGTACAGTTAGGATATTTGGACACACGTGTAGTGTCATACATAGAGTAATGTGTGTGCTAGATGTGAAGCTGTGATTTAATTACCATGCAGAGGTCCACCAATTTGTAGTTACAAACTGTTTATACAATCCTTGTACCCATACAGACAATTGCCCATCAGAAGAAGGTGATATGGAAAGCCATCGCCTGGAAGGTGCGGACCCTGGGGGTCTCCAACTGGCGCTGTACTCACTGCCGCAAGAGGTGGGATGACCTCCAGCGCTTGGAGGCGCCGGATTGCTGAAATCCAGCTGAGGCTGGTCCTCGAGAGCTGCAGGGGTGCACACCGGAGCTTGTCCCACCTATTGGTCCGCATACTGGCGGTTCACCCAGACCTTCATTGGCAGTTGAGAGGCCAACAGCAGCAAATTGGTGGTGAGTATTGGCCTGAGAGTGACATTGTGTATGGGCAACACACTTTTGTCACAGGCAGCTTTTTCGCATCAAGTTTGGAGCTGACTCATGCCCCACACAACATGAGCTTTGTTGCATGTGTAGGTATGGTAGTTGGTGCCTGGTGCACACAAATGAGAAAAGATCATGTTGCCAGAAAGTAAGCAGGGTCCACTTGTACATGTCATACTACTGTGGCATATCCACATGGCAGCCTGATGTCTCTACTTTTCTTACATTGTCTTATGATGTCATGTGTGTAAGTGGTCCTACATAGGCCACTTGTCATTTTTGTGTCTGCAGTGTAGCTGCCCCACTAATGTGTCTCATGTGATGATGTACCACATACTTGTGGCATGGCATTCACTGTACTCTGGGTGCAGTGACTGCGTACAACATCCCCTCGGTAGTTGGCAGTGTGCAGTACTACGAGTTGGCTAACATCACTCATGCCATCTTATTGGATTACTACATGCAGCCACATGTACCTTAACGTGTTGCACAGTCAGAAGTATCCATGTGGCATACATGACCTGAAAGTATAGATGAGTCACTATGTGTATGCCTCAGACATTTCTCTTTGCCAATGTGTACATGGCTATATGAATGAATATTATGCATTTAGTATGTTGGGGTAGGCAAACCTGTGGTATGTTGGGAAATGGGTAGATGACTCACACATACCCAAAGACATTGATGGATGGCAACTTGCATGTAAACATGTTGATTAAATGACACGTGTTTGAGAGGTTCCAGTTTTCTCTGCCATTGCTTTACGCCTGCCAATAAAAAATGTTTGATGCAGTGTGCTGGGAAGGGCATGTGCACCTGTGAATCATTAGTCAGTGGATGGTGGCATACATCTTGGAATGAAATGCTGTCATGTTTGTGTGACGTGTATGTCAGCATTTAGTGCTACATAGATTCATATGTCACATTTACCTAGAATGTAAAGTGAGTCCTCTGCCCCTGTGTAGACCAATCTGACATCTTCATGGATGGTCCCGTACTATTGCCTCATGCCATTGACTTTTTAAATGTGGAAAGGGTCAACTTACAAGAACTTAACTTTAATGGGAATGTGCCCTGTAAGAGTCAGGTACAATTGCCATTAGTGCTGCTATCTCACACCACTTGCTGCCTATTTGTCTCCGTACTACTGTTGTGTACAACATGTGACACGTACGCAGTTTACTAATGTACATCTGTCAACAGCATCATCTAGTAGTTGACAGCACTGAAACAGTCACTTTGAGATGTTAGCTGTGTGGAATGGCCACTTCCATGTCAGTTGTTGCTTCAAATGTAGATGTTACTCATCCCAAGTATTTGCACTGCAGTACTACATGCAGCATGTTTGGGACACCTGACCTTTTGCTTGTTGCAAGTCCTGTGGATAGGTTGTGATATTTACATGAAAACATGCCATGAGATGACTTAAGTTGACAATCTCATGGTACAAAGGCATAGGTTGAGGGGGTGATGTTAACTCTTGCTACACACATGAGGGGAAAGTTTGGACAGTCTCACAAGTGCAATTGGTCATGATACCATGATGATTGCCTTTGCTCAGGTCATAAGCCATCAATGCATGTTCTGTTGCCAATAGTACAGAGGATGTACTGACTATTGTACTACTAGTTGTCCGTGGTAATGTGATATGAGTGTTGTGATGATATGCTTGCATGTTGGTCTAAAGCCTTAGTTTAACACCTATTTGTACTACTATTCCAGCATCTACAGAGGGCAGTGAAGGAGACCGGCCAAAGACTGTTGGGGTTGCAGCTGGCTAGAGTGGTACCCCTTGCCACAGCGACTCAGAGTTGACCACTGGCCCGGAGGATAAGGGGAGTGCCCTAGAGGAGCAAGAGGATGACACATTCACTACATCTTCTTCGACAACCTCTGGTGGCCACTGCCTGGTGGTGGCGGACCAAGCTCAAACACCAATGGGTAAACATCTCAGTCCGCCACCCCCCCTTCCATCTCCATCCTCCCTGCTGCTCTCCAACCTGGTGTTTGGGGCGCTCCTCTAAGCAGAGGAGAGTCTCCTTTGAACCAGGCACCTCAGCCCCTGCCTCCCCTGCTGCCCTGAGTGTGGAGACGATAGATGTCCTGAGGCAGATCTCTGTCAGTAAAACGGCAGAGCTGAATGTCCTCCAGGAGCACAGCAACAAGCTTACCCAGGCTGTTGCCTACCTAGAGGGCTTTCACTCTGTCATAAAACGGCTGGACAGATTGTTTCAGGTTCACACCAGCCTTCCAAGCCTTCCAGTTTCCCACCTGACCGCACCTCCTGCCCATCCTCCATCCGTGCAAAAACAACAGTTGATGGACAGAATGCAGAACAATGTCATACATTCACCCCAGTACAGAGATCTGGTCCTAAATCCATCGTTTTTTGCTCACCATGCCATTCCAGTTTGAACCCAGCCATATGCAAATCAGTCTTGACCCTGTGCCTTATGGGAACAGTCCAGCCCGAACTGCCAAGCCAGGTCCTCCCTGGACTGGAAACAAGCATCCTCCATCCATAGCACAACACCTGTCCAAACACACACACACACACCTGAGCATGCATCAACATCACATACTAAATGCAGCACACTCCAACACAAAGTTAAGAGACAAACACACAGCACAGACACACACCAATCACTCACCACCATCCTCACAACATCCACTGACATCAAATAGGTACCACACCCACAGTCACAGCAACATCCACTCCCAAAGACACACAAGAACACACTGCAGCCACCACAACACCAACACACACACTAGACAATGTACAGCCAGAGACAACACCTACAACACCATCGTCTTCAACAGAGAGCACACATCCAGAGACAACACCCACAACATCAGACACAGACGCTACACTCAGGACCAAGCCACACACACATTCACCTGCCAAAGAGACAGACACTCAGAGAAATGAACGGACAAAACACACATCCACAAGTCACAGCTTGCATTCTTCTACCTCCCACACCCAAACCCTCACCTTACCTACTCCAAAATCTCCCCGGACCCTTACCTTGACCTCTTCCTTGCCACAAATGCCCCTCCCCTTCCAAAAACCAAGAAAGCTGGTTTCCCTCCTATACCCTACCATACTACTTCTATCCCTAAAACCCCAAAACGTGTCCTTCACACTACAACTACGACCACTACACCACAAGGGGGTATGGGTAGGAAATCCACCTGCACTGATGCCAAAGCACCTCCTCCGAAAAGAAAATGAACAGAATCACAACCCCACCCCAAGTCAGCAAAGCAGCAAGCCAAAAGGTCCACACATGGCCCCACCCCCTCAATAGCCCCTAGTACCCTTAGGGGGTACAGAATCCCACAGATAGTGCACCCCAGCCCTCCCAATCCCAAAGCCAGACCTCCCACAGCCCAAACCAGCCCTCCCAAATCTGAGTCCACCCCTCCCACAGCCCAAACCAACCCCCCCAATCCCAAGCTCAGTTCTACCAACAAGTAGTCCAGCCCTACCCCCATACCCATACCACCCATTTTTTTCCAGAGTTGCCTTGCCTGCCCATTTGTTGTTCCAACACGGTGGAGGTTTCGCTGGCACTGCTCTGACTGGAAGTTTTATGGCACATCAGTGTGCTGGACCACGTTTCTTCCTTTGGACTGACCATTGGCCTTTATTATTATTTTTTTTTCACAACATATTTTATTTGTCAACATCCGTAACAACCCTGGTATAGCCAGGTTTTCAAATGTCCCAATATAGATAGTATTGATAGTGATGTCAACTTTTATAGTTTCAATATAACACAGTTTAGAGTCTAATAGTGTCAAAAACATTACCCCAACAATAAACAGCAGTGCCTTACATCTAGTGTAAAATCTAATACATGCAATTCTCTGCTTCCCATATCTAGTAGCTATATACTTACAACGGTGTTTATCCCACATCATTTGCCTTTTTATGTTCCCAGTTTTTAACTTATTGATACAGCTGGAATGGGCTCCAAATATAATCCCCGATATTCCGCCCACCTCTTCCAAATCTTGGGGTGTTTCTGGGGGCACCCCCTCGCCTTAAATACTGGTAACTCCAGCCCCATGCAAAAATTGAGTCCCCTCTTCCATACTCCAACTACTGATGGGGATGTGTCCTTCCATGCCCTTGCTATATCGGGTTTCGCCAATGTAAGACCAAGGAGTAGTAAATGGTGCTTGTATATATTGCCCCGATACCGTCTGTGATGTGGAGCGTGACCAATTGTGGTGACTAAGGGATATCCCACCCCAATACTTCTGACAGACATGTGATTACTCCCTGCCAGAGCTTTGAGAGTGCGGCACACTGCCACACGGTGTGTATGAGGGTACCATCTGTGATTTGACATCGCAAGCAAAGAGGAGAGTCAACTAGTCCTGCTCGCCAGAGCCTGTATCTAGTGAAATAAACCCTATGAAGGTATTTGAATTGTATGAGTCGTAAACGTGTCGCAATGGCTGCGCCGCGCGGGGATTCCAGTGCCTCAGCCCAGTCATCATCATCTAAGGGGCCTAGGTCCTCCTGCCAGGCATCTTGTGTTTTGCCAAGTGTAGTGGAATTGTTAGTCACAAGTGTTCGGTATATCTTGGAGATCTTGTGGTCTCCTAGTTCCCCCATAAATACTTTAGCTTCAATAGGGTTAAATTTGGGTATAGCTTCTTGATGCATAAGGTATGGGGAAAAGGCATGGCGGAATTAGAGGTATTTATAAAACTGTGAGTGGGGCATATCATATTCTTTTTGTAATTCGTGGAAGGACTTTAGGGTCCGGCCATGAAGAACATCTCCCACTGTAGATATGCCGTGGCCTCCCAGCCCCAAAAGCCGGACAGCGCAGATAGCTGGGGTAGAAGACCATTATGCCAGAGGGGAGCTTTCCTTGTCAATTTGCCCCTCCACCCAATTCGATGTAGCGATTGTTTCCAGGTCGCAAATACCATTGCAGTTGCCGGTGGCAACATTTTGAGTGTCGGGCCTGCGTATAAGATCGTGTGTAGTGACATATTGCCCATCAACCAGCATTCGACCGCATATGCGGGATCGCTTCTGTCTCCGTACCACCAGTCGTTCAGTATAAGGAGGTGTGAGGCCGCATGATACGCCTGGACATTGGGAGTTGCCATGGCCCCACAGAATGTAGATTGGAAACATGTTTTTAAGGCCACCGAGCCGAGCGCCCACCCCAGAGAAAGTGACTAAGTATTGCGTTTAGCTTTCTGAACCAGATGGGTGTTTTCAGGTATGGGTGGTTTTGGAGTTGGTATAGAAGGCGTGGCACGGAGACCATCTTAAATATGGCACATCTGCCAAACAAGGAGAGTGGCAGGTGCGACCAAGAGCGGGTCTGTGCTTTAATCTGTATCCATAATGGGGCTAGGTTCTTTTCCCAGGATGTAGGCTGGGAAGCCGACAAAAACACCCCCAGGAACTTAAACCCATCTGGGACCACTGTCACATCTGTGCCCATTCACCCAGCTGGCACCCACCCCGCAATGGCCACAGGAAGGATTTACGGGCATTCATATATAACCCGGAGGTCTCTCCAAAAATCTGCATTATCCTGAGTAGTCTTAGACCCGACCTATTAGGGTGTGTAAGAAAGAACAAGACATCATCCGCATATAGCGCTATGCGATCTGAGACTTCTCTAGACCATTCAAACCGACGGATCTGTGCGTCTATCCCCACCCAGGCTGCTAGTGGTTCCATAGCCAGAGCAAAAAGGTAGGGAGAAAGGGGGCAGCCCTGGCGGGTACCTCGCCCAATGGAAAAGGTCTGTGAGGTCGAATCTGCCACGCTTACGGAGGCGGTGATGTCTGTATACAGTAGGCGAAGTAAGAAGGTGGGGACCAAAATTTAATCGACTCAGCAGTGCGAAAAGGTAGGTCCAGCTAAGGGAATCAAAGGATTTGTCAATGTCAGCTAAGAGAAGCGCCGCTGGTCCATCACAGCGCTTTACTGTCGCAATGGCATTATGTGCACTGCGAATATTGTGTTGTGTAGTGCGGCCTAGCATAAAGCCAGCTTGGTCGGGGTGGTCTAGATCTTTAATATATGGTACAATGCGATAGGCAATAACCTTGGCAAGGAGTTTGTCCTCTACATTAGGAAGTGATATGGGTGATAGGAGGCGTGGAGTTCAGGGGGTCGACCGGGCTTTAAAAAGACTGCTATCTCTGCATGACGCCAATCTCGTGGGAGGCATCTGTTATCTACAGCAGCATTGAGTGCAGCTAGATATGGGGTCATCAGTAGGGACTGGTACCTTTTGTGAAATTCGCATGTCAAGCCATTCAGGCCTAGAGACTTGCCCGAGCGCATCTCAGATAATGCCCGCTGAAGCTCCTCAGTCGTTAATGGAGCATCTCGTTCCTCTCTCACCGAGTCAGTCAGGGCTCGTGGAGGCAAATCATCTATGAATTTATAAATAGTGGACGGCGGGCACCGGGCGGCGGCCTCTGTAACAGGGCCCGATGCGCGCGCTCGATTATGAAACAGGGGGAAATTGCACCAGATGGGAGTCAGTCTATAAGCCACTTGACAAGGAACTCCTCCATATTGCCCTCGCAGCCGTTAGGGAATCCCACAAAGCAGAGATTATTCCTGCGTGCCCGCCCTTCTGCATCTTCCACTTGTGTTGCCAGGCCCTTCGTGAGTGTCTATCGGGTGGACATTTTCTTTTGAAGGGTGGTCACTGTATCTTCCACCGTCGAGATTCTGGTCTCTGATTCAGTTACTCATTGCACTGCATTGCGGAGATACTGTTTGAGCAGCCTGACATCCGAGCCCTCTGCTCCGATTTTGGCCTCCAGCATGTCCCTGGATTGAGTTATAGCTGCTAATATGGCAGCATTATCGGGCATGGGTGTCATCAGGTCCCTAGGCTGGGTGCCTGAGCCGCAGCACCAGTGTTTTTGTCCATGGTTCTTTGCTTTGCTGTAGCGCTAGGCAATTTATCTTTAGTCATATTGTGTATGCTAGTGAGAGGGCTGCCTCCAGGCATGCACCCAGCCGCAGGTCAATGCAGCCAGGCCGCAACAGGCCAGGGGGCCAGACCGGACCAGAACGATAGCGCAATAGTAGGTAGTATCCGAAATGGGGCCACTGCATTCCCAAATCACGCCCCGGTCCGCTCAACCGACCTCGTCAGCCGGTAACCCCAATCTCTTTTAGTAAAGGACTTCACCTACCTCCACCTTCCTCCACCTTCCGGCTCAGCGGCAGATCCCGGCCTCTGTCGGTCGGGGGAGCACCCAGCCGCTACCCCTAGTAAATCATAATCCGGGCTCACACTGTTTAGTTGGTAGGTGAACTTCTGTGACGGGCATCTAGTGCCGTTCTAACTCCTGGCCCAGTCAAAAGGAGGGGCCTGTACGACGTAGCAATGGCTCTGATGTTTCGGGTCAGCACCCTCTCGCGCCACTACAGCCAAGAGTGTTCCGTGTCAAGGTGCCTGTCTCTGCGCTCAGGGCTGTAGAGCCAGAGCAATATGTAGCTGGGGATATTGGGTATTTTCGGATTTGTAGCTCCCCCCAGCAGATAGCTTCCAGATCGGCCTGGCTCAGCTCCACGATGGGCGGGGCAGCCCTCCTACACCGTTGGTGTCTCCAACAATAGAGGGGCGAGGGGGGCGCTCAACGGTATCCCTTTCGCCCCAGTCCTGCAGAAGCCGTCTGTTCGCGCCTGCTCCACAGATCTTGCACGCTGGGGGCCTCACCGCTGGTATGTCTCTATATGGAAGGCCACGGTCAGGAGCGCGCCCCGGGCAACAGCACTTATGCAGGCACCGCCTTGCGGCCCGGAATGGCTGCCGATGTCCAGACGCAGGGCAACACTCCAAGTAAGTGCGCCCGCGCCTCAGGCCCGACCGTCCGCTGTCCCGACTCGGCAGTGGGCCCTTCCTGCTTGTAGTCTCTGGGCAGAGGATCTAGGGACAGAGGCCCGCAAACAGGGCACCGCCTCCTTCATCAACGAGGGCTCAATGCGAGCGTACCGCAACCCGATATGGCCGCAGGGGTCCGGACCCCGGCTGGGTCTCGTCAATCACGCACCATGTGCATGAGCCGCTCTTCCCGTCGGTGACACACAGCAGCAACGCCACTCCTTCGGGGAGCGCCGTATCTTTTTTTGCTGCAATGCGTCACTTGCTCCGGCGCTCCCTCTCCTCAGGGGCAGGGGATCACCAGGCCTCAGCAGCGTCTCCGCCCTGGGCCACTTCGCTCATCCGAAGGGCGATGCCAATGGGATTTTGGAGGCAGTAGTAGGTATAGGCAGGGGTAGTGCCTGCGTAGGGCTGAGGTACCGATTTAAGGGCCGATGCAGCAGGATAAAACAACGGATTTCTGTAAGGCTACGGGAGCGTCTTTACAGCGCGTCCACCATGTTGGACTGCCTGGCCACCGCCCCGGCCTTTATCTTTACACAGTAATTTGTTTGTTGTAATAAATATCTTTTGTATTTTCCTTGGAGACCTGTGTCCTGCCCTTGTTAATCCTACTGACTGTTGTTAATGTATCTGTAGGCCTGTGAGAGATTTACAGAGGGCGGGATCAATGTTTAGTGGATGCACATCTGAGATGAGTTACTGTTGGTGCACACATTGCTGTGGCCTGTGCCTGCTATGGTAAGTATGGCATCTTTGTTTCAGCTATTGTCCACCTCAGCTAAGTATTTTGTAAGAGCACACATGGGAGGTGTGGTCTTATTCATGAAATGTGTTACTTTGTAGACATATGTGATCATTTCCATGTGTGTTCTCTCAAACAAGATTTCTTGGATGTCAGGCCAACTGCTGTTTCTGTGATGTTTGTTAGAGACTTGCACTTACACAATAGCCACATGCGCATGCCACTTTGAAAGATAATTGGTTATCCCTATTGTTTAACATGCTACAGGTCCTATGCTCATGGAGACATTGATGCAGGTACTATGTGCAGTGTAGCCTTGACTCCTTGTCTACCAGAAGTCCACCAGCGTAGGATTACCCAAATCAGCAGAGAGTATTGACAGTGTGGTGGTCAGATGTCTATGAATGTAACTTTACAGTAACAAATTTAGCAGCCTTTCCATTTCCGCGTGTGCTGTGTTTTACCCCAATGCAGTCCATCAGCAGCGGAGGGAAAATGTCTTTCCCTGAAACATCATAAATGATGTTTACTGTATGTGACACCATGATATGGCTCATAACGTATTAGAGGCTGTCACAGGTGATGTTTGCTATGTAAATTGTGTGGCTGTCCAGTGTGTGGCAATGTATTTGGAACACAGCATTACAACAGCATCTGAGATGCTCACACATGTAGGATTTTAAAGGGTGTGCCTGTACAGAGTCACATATCTGAACTTAGGAGGAACCAATAAGATGTGATGGGAACAGACTCTATGGGATGTTGTGTATACAGCCCCATAAGATTGTTTAGGATCAGGGATACAAAAGCCCTAACCTTGTCCACTGTGTTGCGGCTCCAGGGGGGTAGAATGTAGTGTCTCCCCACCTTTATTGATGTTTACTGGGTGACAGGGTTGGTTTTGAGTGCCTGCAGTCAGGTGTCCCACAGTGTCTGTAAATGTTCAACTGGGATGTTTGTGCTACCTACTGTCACATACACATGCTGTCTAGCTTCTATGTTGTGGTGGTCGTGTACAGTATTGTGTATTTGTAGGTTTGTATCTGTTACTCTCGTCCTCCACAAGTGTACTTTTATTTGGGGGGGGGGTTGGACTCTCACAGGAGCCTGGCTGATGTACATGAGGGGCTAACTTACACGCCTGTCAACTGTGCCTCGGTGAGTGGCATTTTGTAACACACAGTGACATTATTGAACCTTGTCACATGACTACATCTTGATATCAGAGACTACAACTTACTTTGCATTGACAGGTGACAAACAGAGTTGCCTTTCCCCAATAGGTGTTAGTTGCATTAGTTGTGGAAGACCCTACTCTGACTTACTTCCATTTACTTTTGGTGATGCTGCAGTTCTAACCTCTCCAACAGTGGGGATAGACTGTTATCAGTGTGTTTGGTGTTGCATCTGTGGCTGTATAAGGTGTTACTGCTGCATATTTGTGTGTTTTTCACACCTTCAATGTGTGTAACATATGTAAGGGACGTGGAGGACATTATGAGCATCCGCTTTGGCGACCTACCGGGACTGACGAAGGATATACCAGGAACACTTCAAAACCTGCTACCCAAATCACACTACTCACTGTTTTCTTAAGTGGTCTTCAGGCCACCGAGGCCCTGCAGTGAGTAGATTCTACCTGGGGAGGTCTGTGAGAGGGGTGTGCCTTATCTAATTGTGTCCGTGTCCTATGACACCTTTGATGTGCATCTGTACTTATCTTAGGGTGCCACCTGACATGCATTTGTAAGTTTCTGTCATTGGTACAGGATATCTGATAGAAGTGACCTCACACATGGGCCATTCCAGGACTCTTGGCTTTATGATGGGTTGTGAGTTGCATAGGAACTTTGTACAACACATCTGGCTTTGCTGTGTATTTTGGAAGTGCTTATGTTCAGAGCTAATGAGACTGTTTGTGTGTTATGATGAGTCTCTTGGGAGTGACATTACAGATACTGCAGGGCGGTACTGCTGCTGACGTCAGTTGTGTAGTTGTGAATCCAAATGGGGATGGCTAGAATGGAGAACCTGATGGATAACCGTCTGAGCACAAACATTTTCGTGTCACCAATGTGAAGCACCATCATGACCCGGCCCAGTGAGAGACCTGAAGCCTCCTCATGTGCATCTTCACTACACAAATATGTTGGCAAGGTGTTCCTGCGTGATGACTGGGACATATGTTAGTCACACAACCAAAAATAAAATAACACGGGTGGGGTCAAGCTTTTTAAGGTTGGCCATCGATTTGCTATGGGATCTCAGTGGAGGGAGGGGTATGTCACTTAACAGTGGTTGTGCCCACGATGTTGACTATTTTCCTCGTCATCGAGCAGGTACAGGAGCGGCAGGACTTGTAATGCAGGATCCATGTCAACACAGTAAGTGTGCAGCTGTGTGGAGGTGATTTTTGCCCTTATGTGCCTCCTTTTCTGCGAGCTCGGGTGATGTGGTTGGACCACCTCGGACGCCTCATTGGAAATGCACATCGTAGTTTGGCGGGCGGTTCGAACGCTGTTCCGCTCTCTGATTAGTTCCAGTGGGCCTTTCCGAAGCCTCAGCTGTGAGATTGTCTTGTCGGAGTCAGAGGAACGTATGCGTTGTAATACGTCGGTCGGTCAGACCGCTTCCAACATAGCCGCAGCGGTCTGACCGACTCCGACAGGACATTGGAAGCAGGTCCAACCGACCGACTCGGACAGGATAGCAGAAGCAGGTCCGACCGGCATCGTAATCAGCCTCAAAGTATCAAATCACTTGCGACCTACACACCCACTCACAACTGCCCACTAAGCTCTAAATGGTAAAAAAAAAACACTTAACTTCTTTTTTGTATCAGCAAAAAAACAGGAAGTTGCTTATGGGCTGCCCCATATATACTGTGGGCTATATGTATTCAATGTTAGTACTTCCTACCTATGGGAGCAGGATTGTAGGAGTTGCAGTTGCTTTAAAAGTGCTGTAAAAAACCAGCAAGAAAAGAGACTGCATAATATGTGCCCTAGTCTTGTAATAAAATTTAAACCACATATGTAGTATGTGTATCCCCACCTCCTATCTAAAATGGGAAAACATTGATTGCAGAATGTACTATTTAAATCCCCCCTTTGCCTTACCATTTCAGACCCCCACCATTACTTAAAATGGTTTGATATTTTTGCAAGAAGTGCAAGACATTGCACACCAATTAAAATACTCTTCTGCAGGGCTTTAAGGGCTGTATTAGAATACTGACTTTGAAACGGGTCCCTTTCACACCCTATATTAATGTCCTTAACATTACAGGAAAAAACACTGATCCATTTCTCAATAATGTTTGTAAAAACCTTTATAGTAATAACCCATGTCATTGATACAGACCTTGTTTATATTTTCCATTTTAATTCATCTTACATTACCTAAAAGTATTTGTTTTTTCCAGACGCGTTTCTGTAGTTTTATCAATCAACATATGACTGTTATATAGTGCATTCTGTGAACTGAGTTGCTTCCAGGTGTCTGGGTTTGTTTAGGTTGTTATGGGTGCTCAAAACACAGCATGAATGAGAGCTCTAAAGTTGATTCAAAAGCTTTGGTGAGTTTCTCACAGTTGCTGTCAGTTTGTCATAGAGGTGTGCAGACTACATGTACAGCCAGTCCTCGCCTCTGCAGAGTTCACGGAGCAATGGTCACATATGTGCTAATTATAACTGGGAGTCTATTGAAAAGTGTGTGACAGGGCACAGCTATTGAAAAATATTGATAGCACTAAGTGTAAAGAAAATTCAATTTAATGCTACAGGCAAGTATATGGGTTGGAAATAGCACATTACAACGCAATGTATTACATCGCGTGCTTTTACAACGTGGTCGTTACAACGACCGCATTGTTAGTACGCGATACATTACATTGCAAGTCATTAGAACGACTTGCTGTAGGGGGCTCGCTGGACTTAGGAATAGTATTATTTACTATTCCTACTCCAGTTTGCGCAACAGTAGGGAAGGTGTTGGAATTCCTTTCCAATACCTTAGCGCCCCCTACAGCAAGTTGTTCTAATGACTTGCGATGTAAATGTATCGCGTACTAACAACGCGGTCGTTGTAACGACCGTGTTGTAATAGTACTGTGATGTGTTTCCCATATGGGTTGTGTGTTTGGGGGGATGGTGAAGTAGAGGGGATGAAAAGAAATACATGGAGAGGTAGAGAGTGAGAACACTGCTGAAGAGGAAAGAGATGAAATGTGAGCTATGCAGATGGAAGATTTCATAAAGATGATAGGAGAAAAATAGCACAAGTGAGAGGCTGCAGAGTAAAATGGTGTGAAGGGAAGAACAGGAGCGACTGCGTCTCACTAAAGTAATTTTTAATTCACAGTCTTATTTTTCAGAATTGAAACATTTTCAATTCTAATTATTAAGTATATGAGCTAGATGTCATCAGACATGTTGGTTGGGGGGTTGTGAGCCCTTCTCAAGCAACAGCCACAATCCCCTTCAGGGTGAAGCACTAAACTCACTAAATTAACCTGTGCATAACCCTCTGGAAGCTTGGCACAAAAGCAGTTAGGCAATATGTAAAGTATTTATACAACACACAAACAGTAATGAAGTAAAAACACCACAGCAACCTGCCCTATCTGGCACTTGCCAGCCTTGATAGTTAGGCCTGCCCGTTGCAGAGCCTGAAGGACGTCCTAGATGTGAAACAAGTAGTCCTCCCAGCCGCTGCTGTAGAAAGCTATGTAATCTAAGTAAGCCACACTGAGAGTCTCCATCCCCACTAAGACCTTGTTAACCAACCTCTGGATGGTGGCAGGGGCATTCTTCATTCCAAAGGGTATTGCTCTGAACTGAAAGTGGCCCTCTGGGGTAGAGACTGCTGACCTCTCTGACCCCCCTGTAGTCCACACAGAACCTGAGTCCTGGGGCGGCACCCAGTAGTGCAGCTTTAGCTACCAGCATCATTGGCTGCACCAGGAACTACTGGAGTGCTCAATCACTCCCAATTCCAACATCTTGGAGACTTTCTCTATAAAGCTGGCCCTCACTTTACCTATCAGCCGGTAGGTTTTCCTTTTGAAAGGCTGGCTGAGAAGCGTGTAAGCCCAGGAGTGAGGGAGAAAAGGGAGGAAAGTGTCCCAATATCTTGTGACAGTCCCTCTGCTGTTCTGGAGTCAAGATAGGAGAGAGGTTGACACTTTCCACTGACCCATCTTTTTCCTTGGATAATAGGAGATAAGGGAGAGTTTCACTCTCCTTCATCCCGTCATCAGCAGACTGGTGACCTCAGACCTCTTGTAGTGGGGTTTGAGGCGAGTCACATAAAGTACCCTTAAGGGGGTCTTGCGGTCCACCAAGTACATGGCCTCCTCCTTTTTCTCATTCACCTCATGGGGACCTGTCCAACGGACTTTGAGGGCCCTCTGCTGCACTGGCTCTGTCACCCATACTTTCTGGCCATGCTGAAACACCACCAGAGTGCCCTTCTTGTCATACAAGAGTTTCATGATCTTCTGGCTGGATTCTACATTTTCAGAAGCCTTTTTCCAGAACTTCTGCATCTAGTTCCTGAAGTTCAGCATCTAGCTAACAACATGGTGGTATGGGGGTTTGCTCCCACCCCTCCTTAACCAGACTGAGAGGTCCCCTAACGGGGTGTCCATAGAGGAGTCGAAATGGGCTGAACCCAACTCCCTTCTGTGATACCTCCCTGTAGGCAAAGAGTAGGCTTAGTGAGAGGACATCTTACTTCTGCCTCATGTCCCCATAATGATGCCCGTTAGGGTTTTGTTAAATCTCCCAACAAACCCATTGGTTTGGGGATGGTAGTGTTCAGAGAACCTGTAGGTTACCCCACACTCTTCCCACATGGACTTCATGTATGCTGAAGTTGGTGCCCCTGTCAGACACTGCTTCTTTGGGAAACCCCACCTGGGCGCAAATCCCCATCAGAGCCCTAGCCACTGTAGGTACAGTCATAGTCCTCAAAGGAATGGCCTCTGGGTACCTAGTGGCATGGTCCACCAAAACAAGGATGAACCTGTTCCCTAAAGCAGTTTTGGTGTCCAAGTGTCCAACAGTGTTGATGGCCACCCTTTCAAAAGGAGTGCCAATGACCAGTAAGGGATTCAAGGGAGCCTTAAACCTTTTAACTGTTTTTCCACTGGCCTGGCAGGTGGGACATGTCCCACACAATGTATCTGAGAATGTCTTCATCCAGGGCCAATAGGAGCGGGAGACAAGCCTGACAAAGGTCTTGTCTTGGCCCAGATGTACTGCCAGGGGAATATCATCAGCCAGCCCCAGTAGGAAAGCCCTGTATCACTGAGGGGACTACCAACACGTGTCTTGCCCCATGCACGAGTGCCGTAGGCTCACTATACAGGAGATCATTCTTCCAATGGATGAGGTGATCTTCAGAGGTATCATCAGCAGCCTGGACTTCAGCTTGCCACCTCATTCCCTCTCGTGTTGGGCACTCTCTCTGTGTCTTACAGAATTCTTTCCTGGTGAGCCTACCCCAACTTGCCCTCCAGCAAGCTCAGGCAGGTCTCCTAGGGCAGCAGTGTCCTTCCTGGTAGGTTCTAGGGTGGCTACCTCCAGTGCCCCATCATCCTGTTCCATGGGAGATCTGGGGCCTGGCTTCCCACGCTTCCTGCCCTTCCCTTTCTTAGCAGGTGCCTGAGCCCTCTTTCCAGGCTCCTTTGACTCCCCTACTGGGCAGCCATGGACTGTGTGGTCATGCAGACCCACTCAGGTAATTCAGCATCTTCAGATATGACCTGAGCTCCACTTCCTTCCAGGAAATGTGCTCTAGGTCATTGCCTAACAGACAATCCACAGGCATGATAGGGCTCACAGCTACCTTGTGAGAACCTAAACTCCTCCCCCCCACTCAAAGGGAACCAGATGTAATGGATAGTGACTCTCATGGTTGTCTGCTACTACAACTGGGTGGACTATATTGGGTATCACCTTATCTAAGGAGGACAGATTACACCATACCATATTCATGCTGGCTCCTGTGTCTCCACCCTCTACCTATGATGGTCACCCACTTCCTATACTTTGAAATACTGAAATGCATGTGACCATTGGACACCATCTCTCTGTCACCCAAGAACACATAGGTAACCTCAGCAGTCTCCCTCAGACTAACTGGGGCCATCTCCTCCCCCAGCACCATACTGGCCAACCCCTGGGTCTGCCCACAAGTTGGGGGTTGGGTCCTTTTAGAGCACATGAGATTACCTTTTGAGTGCCCAAACCTATAGCACTCCTAGCACTTGAGGACAAACTTTGCATTACCCTTGTCCCCAAACCCAATTTTCCCATGGTCAGATTGGGACTGGGACCCTTTTTGGGGGCCTTGAGAGAACTTTGTCATATTTTTATCTCCTCCTTCCTTCTTCTGTTGAGAGCCCTGAACACCCTCTTGGAAGTCCCCCCCCCAGATGCCTTCTTGTGGACCCTGAAGCGGAGCCAGCGTTCCGCCTCCTTAGCAAGCTCCTTGGGGTCAGAGAGCTTACAATCAACTAAGTGTTGGTGCACCTCTGTAAAACAATTGCTGAACATATACTCCTTGGCAATCAAATGGTACATCCCCTTGTAACCACTGACATCACTGCCCATTAGTGCAACTACATATGCCTTGCAAAATGGTCCACAAAATCTACCCAGGGCTATTGGAGCAATTTCTGGCTGTGCCTAAACTTCTGCCTGTACTTCTCTGGGGTTCGCCCTTATTTCCTGGTGAGAGTGTTCTTGATCAGGGGATACCTCATTCTATCTCCTTTGCTTACGGCTAACAGGGCCTCCATCCCTTCATTGGGAATGTGATTCCAGAGATCTCCCTACCCAATTCTCCTCAGGGACCCTGTTCATCTCCAGAGCAATCTCATAAGCCTCAAACCATTTATTTGTCATACCCTGTAACAAAGTTAGACACCAGATCCTTGGGGATGTGAACACTTGTTTTTCCAGTGGACACAGTGATATTGCTATCACCATTGTTGCTGGGCTCTGGGGTTTGCCTGGCCACTCCTTCATGCTCATCCCATGCTCCAGCAGTAGTTTGTTTTCAGCCAAAGCCCTCTCAGCCTTTTCCTTGGCCAAGGCTCTCTCTCCTCAAGAGCTCTTTCTGCCTCTGCCTTCTCTATGGCCAAGGCTCTGTATACATCAGCCCTTCTCTCCTCTGCTTCCAGTTTCATCTTGGTCAGCTGCAGTTTGAGCTCCCTCTCTGCCTTTCTGTCCTTAAGCTCCTCTGGGGACATACTATGGGCAGAAAAACTGTTCTCTGCCCTGACAAAGGGTTCCTCTCCTAGGGTGGGGGTTGTTTTCTTCCTCTAGGTGCTGCAGCTCCAGACCTGTGTCCAGTTCTGTCTCCTCTGGCTCACTCATTGCTTCCTCTTCATCTTCTGATCCACCTAGCAACTGGTGGGACTCCTCAAAGGCTCTGAGGGCCTTATGGAGCTCCTCCTTCTTGGAGCTCCTTTTGCTGGAAGTACCCTGCCCTTGCAGAGTTTCCTTAGCTGAACTGCACTGTAGTTATCCAAGCTGCTGAGCTTCAGCTCCATCATTGCAGGCAGGGACACAGGCACAGACAGTTAGGTAGAATGAGAGTGAATTTGGAAAATCAAAAAGCAGCCAATGAGGGAGAATTTAAAAAGAGGTTGTATATGGGTTCAAATTATTTATGTAGGATTTAAAAATTACACAATATCACTGTATGGCACTGCACAACCACAAGTACTGTTTCCCACCAGTGAACAGCAATATGAGAATTTGGGTTGTTGTTTGATGGGAGTGTGAGACCTTCTCAAGCAACAGCCACAATCCCTGTCAGGCTGAACCACTAAAGTCACTAAATTAAACTGTGCTTAACCCACTGGTAGCTTGCCACAAAAGCAGTCAGGCTTAACTTAGAGGCAATGTGTAAAGTATTTATGCAGCACACAAACAGTAATAAAGTGAAAACACATCACAAGACAAATGTCAAACCAATTTAGAAAAATAGAGTAAATGATAATAAATTATTTGATCCCAAAACTACAAAAATCTAATCAGTACAACCTGGGATATGCAATGCTATAGATTTGAGGTAAGAATAGTGCCTAAAAGCACAAAGCGCCACTTTCTGTTATCTGATCGTGCGAGACCGGATGAAAGTCACAAGATCAGACCGACCACTATGGAGCGCGGGCCATATACAGGGACCACGTTAGTCCCACTGATAAAGTTACCTCTAGAGTCTAGCATGAAGAGTCTGGCTCGCGGTGGAGGAGACTGTGGGAAGGAGGGAGTGTGTCACGGATGGTCGTTGTGCACGATCAGGAAAGTATAAAATTTGATAACAGACTTGTGCTTTTGCGAGCCCTGTTCTTCTACCTGTGGGGACCTTTGGGATCTCTATTTAAGTTCATGGTTCATTCTGAAAAAATTCAAAGTCAATTTTGTAATTTCTGAGCAAAATTATTGGGTGAAAAATGTTTACCATGCCCAATGAAACAAACTCTTACACAGATTAAATGTATTCACATTCAGATTCATTATGATTTGTCTGGAACACTGTGCCATGTTTAATATCCAGTAAACCTTATGTCTATAATGCATAGTTATATTTCATGTTCACTGCTACAGCGAGGAAACTCAAATCTAATGATGCAAAATTGCATTGATTGTAAATTAGTTTCCCCTTTTTTGATAAATATGAAGGCAACATAATAATAAATATATCAATATATTAGAGTATTAGAAACAGTAGGTTAGATTCCCCACACATGCACGGTAATTTTTTAGGTCTCTTGACATGTTTAAAAAATCATAAATATGAATCATTACTAAAAATACATACATATGTACATTCAAAAAGAGGCATATTCTTCTTCATCTGGTAATCTGTTTAGCTGTCATTCACCAATTACTTGTGGTCCCCACCACTTCAGCCACTCAAGAGTGCACTGAGAGTGACTACATTTTGCCTGACCACATCCACCTAAAAACCTTAGTGCAAGGTCTTTTGGGCCAATTTCTCCTTTCAATGGTTACTTTTTTAACTTTTAATTTCTCTTTGATATGCTTGCAAAACAAAATAAATAAAAATATACACGCTTGCCAAGGCCAGACCTTGTGGTCTTGCCAGTGCTTGTTTTTTTAGAAGGTAAGAGTGAAGGTGTATATGTATGTTGTCAAAATGGTCTATGCCGCATAATATACCAGTGCACAAAGCTTCCGGTTAACCTTTTAAAGCCGTTTTCAGGCTCACCATCTTGCTATACTTCTGGAGAAAGAGTGGTTACTTGTAGCCCTAATTGCCCATCAAGGATATCTATCTTGAATACATTTGTGAATAAGGCTTTTATCTTTCTCATTGGAATCCAGGTAATCTTTTTTACAGGAATGGCCCAGGAGTGGATTCTTAACATTGATAGGAACCTGTCAAGGTACAAAATGTTGGGTGAACAGCCACCTTCGGTTTTGACATCCTTCTCTGGCCTTTCATCAAACATTTAACTTTTTTTTATTTTTCAAAAACAAACCCCAAAAGTGGAAATTTTCTTCCAGGGTGTGGGTCATTCATTTTATTTCTGTTCCTAGGTGCCAGATTTTTCCTGGCGGAGATGGACAGAAATAAACATCAGACTGTCCACTCTAAATCAATTGGCCAGTATGATTGCTTTACTCTGATGGCCTCTAACCTGTCAGGTCATCTGAGGTAGCTTTCCGTTGACAAATCCAATGGGGGTTCTAGCGATAGAAAGCTGATGGACCATCCTTCTCTAAATGAGGTGACAGGGTACTCCAAGCATTTGAGACGAAGTATCATGACCGCAAAACTCTAAATCAAATCCTGCATGCTTTAAAGTGACAGTAATTTTTAGTTATTTGTTTTTTAACATTGCGCTTAAAATATATTGCCTGCACTATATGATGTTAATTTCAGGATCAAATAGATTTTTAGAAAGAAGACATTTTGAACAAAGCAGACCATCTATTCAATTGTAATAAAAGAATTGCTCGCTAGTTCAAATGTTTTCTTAAATCGTGCTCATAGACAGACCTTTTTGCTGTATATAAATTCAATAAAGATGCATGTTATGGAAAAATTTGGAATGCAAGTAACATTTCCTTTCCTCCTACAAAAATATCTTGCCATTACTGGTGGAAGTGTAATATCGCATTATCTATAAAATAGTTGATAATTTGTTAAGTCTCAAGCCCATATGCTATGTTAGTTCGATTCTTTCAGAGAGCACATGGCTAATAAGCCTTCCAAATCACAAACGATGTTGAATTCTGTGTTTAATATTATTTCTCTCTTTCTTAAAATTTTCAGAAATTGAAGATTTATGGATTGTGATGACAAGTTTCATTTGTGGATCGTTCATGTACCAAAATATATTGGCACATATGTCTGCCATGGCAGCAAACACGCAGCAAGCAGCAATGTTGTACAGGGAAAAGGTGGGTTCATTTTAAAAGAAAGGGCAAAGACACTGGTCATAAAAGCTTTTCACTCCACCACTGCTAAACCATAACTTTTTTTACATAATTGTTTTCAATATTATGGGTTCAAAATTAACGTGTCTTCATAACAAGAAGCTCCTGATTGTACGAAAACCTTTGGTTAATGGTTTTAGTTGTACCAATTTCCAAAAGAAAGGATGTATTCAAAAACATGCTATACCCTCTGTCGGCTCTCGGAGGCCGGATCACCAAAGAAGACATCAGTGTAAACATGCTTACATATATATTTGTTTTGCAATTTATGTAAAATTATCCTGATTCACACAAATCCCAAGTTATGCATGTGTATTCATTGTGCATTTTGTACAACCAGGGACTAGAAAATGAGAACATTTACATATGGAAAATGGGAGTTACAGGAAAGTGTAAATATCAGGGCAGTCAATTGCAAAAAGCTAGCTTACCCACAGAAGAGCCAGTTGTTCTGCTTCATACATGAGGGGACATTGATTTCCACAGAGTTCTTTTTAGTGCAAATTATTTCAAACCAAAGCATGGGCAAAGTAGAAAAGCAGCTGAACCAAGTGACGCTGGATACATAGGTACGATAGGTGGGCTGACCTTCATGCAGTACCCGTCTTAGGTACGAGTACTGCATGCTGTGTTGCACTGGATTATGTATTTTTTAAATAACTTCTGCCTCGTCAAATTAACCCGCTGTTTGTATTTTATGCTGCCCTTTTAATTTGATGCTGCTAATTTCTTTTAGAATCTGTTCCTACCTTGCACTTGCGCACTGCTGCGCGATCCATCTTCCGGTTTCCGGGCTTTTGGACCGGAAATTCCGCATTTTGCGATGGGCCCCATCAGTGTGGGAGGGGGAGGAGCTAATTACCGCACTTGGCCTTTAAATGACGGCCTCAGCTCGCGCGCCAAAGGCAAGCCCGTCTGCGCCCGTCCGGGGCCAGGGTCCAGACTCCATGCCCAATCTTTCAGCTACTTCCCTATGGAGCTGAAATCCATGCGAGTTAACATGCCTATTGACACTATCACCTGTGCCAGACTCAAAAACATGGGTATTCTAAAGCACAGAGAAACTTACCCTGAAATTAACCAAAAGTCCCCCTGCAGGAAGCATCATATTAGACAGGAGCCTACCCCCGAACCCTCAATCCCATGGCGTCTGGAGCAAAAGAAACTCACAATTGTATATCTGAATACCCGTTCGCTGATCAAACACCAATTAGAACATTTTCAGCTACTGGACTCAGATGAGCCTGACATACTCCTTCTTACTGAAACCTGGCTTACTGAAGAGTCTGCCTCTGACATACTGGCAGCGGTGCCTAACAGCTACTACATTCTTCAGGCTAATAGGACTACGGGCAAAGTAGGAGGGGGTGTTGCGGCCATTATACATCAGACATTACAGTTTACATCACTAGCGGTTGCGGATCAATCAATCAATCAATCAATCATGTCACTTATAAAGCGCACTACATACCCGCGAGGGTCTCAAGGCGCTGGGGGAAGAGGGGGTGGTGCTGCTACTGATCGAAGAGCCAGGTCTTGAGGAGTCTTCTGAAGGCCAGTAGGTCTTGGGTCTGTCGGAGGTTGGTGGGGAGGGTGTTCCAGGTCTTGGCGGCGAGGTGGGAGAAGGATCTACCATCAGTTGACAGCTTAATTATAAAACTCGAGTCTCCTCGGTCTCCTTTTATCTGTGCACTGTTCTATAGACCCCCTCGTCATATGCCGTTATTCCCCCAGTTATTGGGCGAAATGATCTCTCACTTGGACATTAATTATGCAAAAATTCTTATAATTGGTGACTTTAACTACTGGGCTAATGATACCAGGGAGAGTACTTGCTCTGCTGAATTTACAGATCTACTCTCGGGGATGAATTGCACCCAGCATGTGACTGTTGCGACCCACATAAAAGGTCATATTCTTGACCAAGTTTGTACATCTGATCTGACGATCTCCAATCTGTTGATCTCTCCGTGTACTTGGTCAGACCATTATTTTATAACATTCACCCTCTCCTATGTTCACCTTACAACGCCCCATTCGAAGGGGAGCCGCATGGCAAAAAACTGGAGACGCGCCAACATATGTGATTTCTGCACGCTGCTGGCTATTACAGCCCCTTTAGAGCAGCAGCCACTTAACACCCAAGCAGAAAGTATCAAATCCTGGCTTGAATCTGCTAGCGACAGTGTCGCCCCCACCAAGATAACCAAAATTAGGAGACCTCATGATGCTCAATGTTGGTTCTCTGACAAATTAAAACTAAAGAAACTTGCCCTACGTCAAGCCGAACGCAAGTGGAGGCGAAATTACTCCCCAGACAAAAAAGATATATTCCTAACTCAGTTTAAGGAATACAAAAATGCCATTTTGCAAACCAAGGCCAACTACTTCTCCAATAAGATCTTAAACTCTACTAACAGGTCCAAGGAAATCTTCGCTATTGTGGATGAATTATCAAAACCAGACAGGGTCACAGTAAAACCCGCCCCCACTCAAACCCTATGTGACTCACTTAACACCTATTTCATTGAAAAGATTGCCACCATCAAGTCCAGTATTCCTACTAATACTTCTCCTACATCCTTATCGCTTATATGTAGAAACCATCTTCTGCTAGATCAGATCCCTTTTATCTCTAGGGAAGTATTTTTTAGCCTTCTAAGGAAGGTTGGATCCGGCTCTCCTAACGATTGCTGTCCCCCACACATTTTGCGGGAAGCTTTTCTCACCTGTCCGGATCCTCCTCTCTCACTCCTGAATAACTCCCTTAAACAGGGCATTGTTCCAAATGCATTCAAAGATGCGGAAATTGTTCCAATCCTGAAGAAATCAGGGGCAGATCCCTCAACCTTAACTAACTATCGCCCTCTCTCATTGCTCCCCTATCTAGCTAAAGTTCTGGAAGCTCATGTGGCTAGTTGCCTCAGTACCTTTATTGAACGTTCCTACTATCTTGATCCTCAACAAGCAGGCTTACGACCGGCGCATTCAACAGAGACGGTCATCCTCACGGTCATGGATGAGCTTAGAAGGGGGGCTGATAGGGGGATCACCCAGGCCTTGGTACTTCCTGATCTCTCGGCAGCTTTCGACACGGTTGACCATGATCTTTTGATCAACCGTGTCGATAACGCCGGGATCCAGGGCTCGGCGCTTGAATGGCTCTCAAGCGGTTCGCCTTTGCCAACTTCTCTTCCGCCAAAATGAAACTGACCTGCGGAGTACCCCAGGGCTCCTCTCTTTCACCAATTCTTTTCAATTTGTACCTATTACCCTTGATTCGATCTCTTGGAGAAAGAAAGGTCATCACCTTCAACTATGCCGATGACCTTCAACTGATATTTGATATCGATCAATTGGCATCTTCTGTCCTCAACTTCCAATCCACCATGCGATTTATCAGTGAATGGATGAATAGTAATCATCTAAAATGAAACCCTGATAAAACGGAGTTGATCCTAACAGGTGGGCAAGCCAACCCATGGAATTCCAACTTCTGGCCACCCCAATTAAGAAACCCCCCACTCCCAGCATTCTCCATCAAACGTCTGGGTATTGTTATCAGCAGTGATCTGTCTGTGAAAGCCCAGATCGGGACAGTGGTTTCTTCCTGCTTCTTCCAGCTGCGACAAATCAGGACGATTAGTAGATTTCTGACTACAGAAGCCCTAATCCAGGTCATCTTGGCGCTGGTAATCTCACGCATTGACTACGCCAACTCACTTTACGCAGGTATCCCAGCATATCAACTTAAACACCTGCAGTTGGTGCATAAAAAAAGCAGCCAGATTAATCCACCACCTGCCCAAATGGCACCATGTTAAGCCATAAATGGAAAGTCTACACTGGCTCCCAGTCGCCAAACGCTGTGCATTCAAGCTGGGGTGTATCACCTTTAAAGCTCTATACGGCAACAGACCAGCATTTGTATCCTCTCGGATTCAGCGCTATGTTCCCTTCCGGGACCTGAGGTCTTCGCATTCGAATTTGTTGGTCATCCCGAACTCTAAATGGAAGAAACATGGTGGACTAAGGTTTGTGGTCTTGGCCCCTCAATCATGGAATTTTCTCCCTATAGAGATCAGATCACTGACCTCTTACGCACAGTTTAGAAAACAGCTAAAGGCCTGGCTGTTCCGCCAGGCATATGACTAATCCCCTCTCAGCAGCATCACTCCCTGGACTCTAGCGCCATGAAACCGTTTGGTGTACGTGCACTTTATAAGCTCTTTTAACATAACATAGCAACCCGGAATACCTAAATGAAGTAAAGCTGTTTGTTACATCTGCTCTTTATGGTTTTGGTGTCTCGGCCATCTGGGTGCCTGAGAATCCTGCTGATTTGTGGGGTTCAGCATTTCCCAGGGCTGCTGGCTGTGATTCACTCTCACCTGGGGTTGGTTTCTCTCAAGCTCCTGAGCTCCAGGCTGCTGCTGTTTGCTTCTTCAACTCCAAAATGGCAGTCACCTGTCTGAGGATTGAGTCCGTGTTCATTCAGTGCTTCTTTGTATCAGGGAAAACCATCTTTCCTGTAAATTGTAGAAGTGTGAATTGGAAAGAACATAAGTGGAATCATCTCTCAGAGGGTGGCTGATCACTGGACTCTCATAACATATCTGCCATTTTAGAGTGGCCAACCCCACTTTTATGGACAGTTTTTAAAAAACTTTGCTGAAATGATGAATCACATTTCTGCCTCTCTGAATAAGAAGAACCTAACTAAAGGTTTTTCATGGACTCCGAAGGATCAGGAGACCTTTATAATGATCATGAAGGGTTTCACCCAAGCCTCTGTTCTCACGCACCCAGATCCGTCCAAGAAATATTATCGTGGTAACCAATACCTCTAATTTTTCTGTGGAAGCATGTCTGCTTCAGCTGCAGGAGGAGGGCAATATGAAGCATCCCAATTTTGATATCTTCGATGTTTTGAACACTTATGAGCAAAGGTATTCTGTTCTGGAACACAAGCTCTTGGCCATTAAGCGTGCCTGTATGGAGTGGTGGCATCTTTTAATGGGAGCAGTTGAACATTTTGAGGTTCGGATAGACCATTGAAAACTTCTGTTTCTGGGGAGCATGCAGTGTAAAAATGGCAGAGAAGCTCACTGGCGCTATTTCTTTTTGCAATATTACTTTTTTGTAACTTACATACCTGACACTGAGAACATTCTTGCTGATGCCTTGTCTAGATGAGACACTGTGGTCAAGCATTCTGAGACACCCATATTTTTGCTCCCTGACAAAGTTATCTTCCTAGCAAAGTCCTTACAGTGTGTGAGGGACACTTACTCTGCGAGTTTCCCAGAAGACCTTGATGCTCTGCAGAGTCAGGTGATCTTGGCCTACCTCCAGAATCTATATTTTTTCCAGCAGGCCTTGTTGATTCAAACTAAGAGTCTTCAAACCAAGTATCTGGAAATGTGTTATGACTCGCCATTAGTGGGCCAAAACGGAGTTAAATCAGCCTTAAAACTTTCATTTCGTTCCTTCTGGTGGCCTACTGTTCGCCAAGATTTAGAGCACTTTGTTAAGTGCTGTCTGCGCACAGTCCAAGGCAGTCAATGATTAGCCCCTTGGTTTTCTTCAGCCTTTGCTTATTCCTCTTTATCCTTGGCACACAATTTCCACCAAGTTTATTGTTGACTTACATCTATCAGGATGAAACCGAGTGATCCTGGTCACTTTGGACCATTTTTTCAAGCTGGGTTACTTTTCTCTATTTCAGAGGCTTTCAACTGCCAGCATGATGTCTAGAAAATTCTGAAATGAAAATGAAATGAAAATAGTATTTATAAAGCGCGGCTACTACCTGGGGTATCTAGGCACTGACTACTGAGGTGCCAATGGGAGATGATCGACCCTGATAGTTACTGATTGAGCAGTCAGGTTTTAAAAAAAATTCTAAATTCCCTCAGGTTACAGTTGTTTTTAATCATAGGTGATAGAGAGTTCCACAACCTGGAGGTGCTGAAGATAAAACTCTTCTCACCCCATCTGACAGTTTTGAACTTGGGGACGACAAGACTGCCACTCGATGAAGAGCGGACAGATCTGGGCGGGTCATCGCGTAAAAAAGATTGTGTAAGTTGAGCTGGGCCAAGGCCGTGTAGACATTTGAAGACAATACACAAGGCCTTAAATGTAATGCGTTTTTTGACTGGCAGTCAGCCTGAGCCGCGGACTTGTGTCTTGGAATACCTAGGAGAAGACGGGCTGTTGTGTTCTGAAGAACCTGCAGATTCCTTAAGCCTCTTTTATGGGTGCTAGTAAAAGGGCAGTCCAGTAATCGAGTCTTGATTATATGAGCGCTGTAACTATGGTTTTCTGCAAAACCAATGATATATATTAAAGAACCTTCCTGAGGACTTTTGGGATGATAAAACATAAGGAGGTAGTGTGGTTGATCTATCCATCCAAAGATAGTTTTGTGTCAAAGATTACACCCAGGTTTTTCGCTTTGACACTGTGGGTTGGGATAGGTCCAAGTTCAGATGGCCACCACTTAGAGGACCAAAAAGATGGATTGTTACCAAAGAGTAAAATTTCCATCTTCGATGTGTTTAACTTTAGACAGTTGTCCCTCATCCATGAACCTATATGTAGCATACAGTTGTGGAACTGAGTCACTGTTGTATCTGGGTTACCAGTTGCCGACAGAATGATTTGAGTATCATCGGCGTATGATACTAGAAAAAATAAATATGCTCAGATAAGGTCAGCCAGTGGGGTGACATATCGGTTGAAAAGAGTGGGACTTAAGGAGGACCCCTGTGGTATCCCACATGGCAAGGAGAAGGATGGTTAAAGAAATTCTACCAAGGTCACCGATTGGGTACGATCTGTAAGAAATGAGGATATCGGGGCAAGAGCTCTATATTTGATCCCACGGTTGCAAGACGGTCAATCAACAATTGGTGATTGACCGTTTCAAATGCGACCAACAGATACAATAGGATCAAGGCCTCATTTCCTCCATGATCCTGTGTCTGCCTCAGTTCTTCAGCAGCTGTGATTAAGGCGAGTTCTGTGCTATGCTGGGCACGGACCCCAAACTCTGAAGAGTCAAGAGTTTTATTATTGTGAATGAAGGTCGTAAGTTCTTGATTAATGGCCTTCTTAGCTACCTTTGCTGGAAATGGAAGACGCGATATCAGCCTACAGTTGTTCGGGTCACAAGCGTCTAAATTGGCTTTTTTCAGGAGTGGGGTAATTGAAGCTTTTTCCCACTCTTTTGGAGTGTGCTGTAACCTGTGCAAAATATGGCATTGAATATAGGCATCAGGTGGATGGCCATTGCTTCCGGAGCCATATGCAGAATTCTTCGGGGACAGGGATCCAATGGTAAACCCGATTTAACTTGTTTTACAAGTGCTAATGTCTCTTCCACCATTAAAGATGGGAGACTAGACAAGGTGTGGTTTGACATATTATGAAGACCCTTGGGGCTTACCTGCTAAGACACTTTATGTAGTGTTCTTCTCTGGTGAAGTATTTGATCCATTACTTGGAGAGGAAATGATTTCTATTGTGTGGCTAGTTATGTGAGAGCCTGTAGTGCTAGAGAAAGAGAAGGAGTCATATACTGTTTTAACCTTAGCTTGAAACGCAACTGCCAAGGTGTCACAGAACTGTTGGGTAGCCGATAAGCTTTTCCCCTCAGGTAGTTTAGAAAGATTTTAACAGTGGTAAACAATTCCTTGGATGAGTTTTCAGAGGCTTCTATTTGGGCTATAAAGTATTTAGATTTTTCGGCATGAATCTTTTTTTATAGAGTTGTATAGATGCCTTATATAGTTCTTTGTCAGTCGGCTTAAATTCTAGTTTCCATTTTCATTCTAGTCTACAACATTTTTGTTTTTGAAGTCTGATGTTCTAGTTAAACCAGGGCTCTGAGGGAGATGATTTGAGGTTTTCAGCGCTCGTAATTGGGGCGAGCTGATCTATGGATGCTTCCAGCCAATTATGGTAATTATTAATAGCTAGATCAAGATCCTTAGAGATCTCGGGGGCAGTCTGAGTAAGTTTTAGAGTTAACTGTTCAGCATTGATTTTGTGCCAGGGTCAGCGTAAATTAAGTTCAAAAGAAGTATCAGGGTTTACTTTATTGAGGAATCTCTGATCTCGTACATAATCACCCGAGGATTAGACCATACCAGAGGAAGAGAAGTTAACCAGAAAAGCTGTGTGTTATTGGTAAAATTCCATCTAGATGACCAGGCACATGTGTGGGGCCATGGACCAGTTGAGTTAATCCTGTGCTTGACATTAGGTGTAAGAGACAAATAGAGTCCTTATCGGCAAGGCTTTCTAAGTGGCTCCCAGTTGCCAAACGCTGTGCATTCAAGCTGGGGTGTATCACCTTTAAAGCTCTAAACGGCAACAGCTCAGCATTTGTATCCTCCCGGATTCAGCGCTATGTTCCCTTCCGGGACCTGAGGTCTTCGCATTCGAATTTGTTGGTCATCCCGTCCTCTAAATGGAAGAAACATGGTGGACTAAGGTTTGTGGTCTTGGCCCCTCAATCATGGAATTCTCTCCCTATAGAGATCAGATCACTGACCTCTTACGCACAGTTTAGAAAACAGGTAAAGACCTGGCTGTTCCACCAGGCATATGACTAATCCCCTCTCAGCAGCATCACTCCCTGGACTCTAGCGCCATGAAACCGTTTGGTGTACGTGCACTTTATAAGCTCTTTTAACATAACATAGCAACCCGGAATACCTAAATGAAGTAAAGCTGTTTGTTACATCTGCTCTTTATGGTTTCGGTGTCTCGGCTATCTGGGTGCCAGAGAATCCTGCTGATTTGTGGGGTTCAGCATTTCCCAGGGCTGCTGGCTGTGATTCACTCTCACCTGGGGTTGGTTTCTCTCAAGCTCCTGAGCTCCAGGCTGCTGCTGTTTGCTTCTTCAACTCCAAAATGGCAATCACCTGTCTGAGTATTGAGTCCGTGTTCATTCAGTGCTTCTTTGTATCAGGGAAAACCATCTTTCCTGTAAGTTGTAGAAGTGTGAATTGGAAAGAACATAAGTGGAATCATCTCTCAGAGGGTGGCTGATCACTGGACTCTCATAACATATCTGCCATTTTAGAGTGGCCAACCCCACTTTTATGGACAGTTTTTAAAAACTTAGCTGAAATGATGAATCACATTTCTGCCTCTCTGAATAAGAAGAACCTAACTAAAGGTTTTTCATGGACTCCAAGGATCAGGAGACCTTTATAATGATCATGAAGGGTTTCACCCAAGCCTCTGTTCTCACGCACCCAGATCAGTCCAAGAAATATTATCGTGGTAACCAATACCTCTAATTTTTCTGTGGAAGCCTGTCTGCTTCAGCTGCAGGAGGAGGGCAATATGAAGCATCCCAATTTTGATATCTTCGATGTTTTGAACACTTATGAGCAAAGGTATTCTGTTCTGGAACACAAGCTCTTGGCCATTAAGCGTGCCTGTATGGAGTGGTGGCATCTTTTAATGGGAGCAGTTGAACATTTTGATGTTCGGATAGACCATTGAAAACTTCTGTTTTCTACGGAGCATGCAGTGTAGAAATGGCAGAGAAGCTCACTGGCGCTATTTCTTTTTGCAATATGACTTTTTGTAACTTACATACCTGACACTGAGAACATTCTTGCTGATGCCTTGTCTAGATGAGACACTGTGGTCAAGGATTCTGAGACACCCGTATTTTTGCTCCCTGACAGTTATCTTCCTAGCAAAGTCCTTCTTATAGTGTGTGAGGGACACTTACTCTGCGAGTTTCCCAGATGACATTGATGCTCTGCAGAGTCAGGTGATCTTGGCCTACCTCCAGAATCTATATTTTTCCAGCAGGCCTTGTTGATTCAAACTAAGAGTCTTCAAACCAAGGTTCTGGAAATGTGTTATGACTCGCCATTAGTGGGCCAAAACGCAGTTAAATCAGCCTTAAAACTTTCATTTCGTTCCTTCTGGTGGCCTACTGTTCGCCAAGATGTATAGCACTTTGTTAAGTGCTGTCTGCGCACAGTCCAAGGCAGTCCATGATTAGCCCCTTGGTTTTCTTCAGCCTTTGCATATTCCTCTTTATCCTTGGCACACAATTTCCACCAAGTTTATTGTTGACTTACATCTATCAGGATGAAACCGAGTGATCCTGGTCACTTTGGACCATTTTTTCAAGCTGGGTTACTTTTCTCTATTTCAGAGGCTTTCAACTGCCAGCATGATGTCTAGAAAATTCTGAAATGAAAATGAAATGAAAATAGTATTTATAAAGCGCGGCTACTACCCGGGGTATCTAGGCACTGACTACTGAGGTGCCAATGGGAGATGATCGACCCTGACAGTTACTGATTGAGCAGTCAGGTTTTAAAAAAAATTCTAAATTCCCTCAGGTTACAGTTGTTTTTAATCATAGGTGATAGAGAGTTCCACAACCTGGAGGTGCTGAAGATAAAACTCTTCTCACCCCATCTGACAGTTTTGAACTTGGGGACGACAAGACTGCCACTCGATGAAGAGCGGACAGATCTGGGCGGGTCATCGCGTAAAAAGATTGTGTAAGTTGAGCTGGGCCAAGGCCGTGTAGACATTTGAAGACAATACACAAGGCCTTAAATGTAATGCGTTTTTGACTGGCAGTCAGCCTGAGCCGCGGACTTGTGTCTTGGAATACCTAGGAGAAGACGGGCTGTTGTGTTCTGAAGAACCTGCAGATTCCTTAAGCCTCTTTTATGGGTGCTAGTAAAAAGGGCAGTCCAGTAATCGAGTCTTGATTATATGAGCGCTGTAACTATGGTTTTCTGCAAAACCAATGATATATATTAAAGAACCTTCCTGAGGACTTTTGGGATGATAAAACATAAGGAGGTAGTGTGGTTGATCTATCCATCCAAAGATAGTTTTGTGTCAAAGATTACACCCAGGTTTTTCGCTTTGACACTGTGGGTTGGGATAGGTCCAAGTTCAGATGGCCACCACTTAGAGGACCAAAAAGATGGATTGTTACCAAAGAGTAAAATTTCCATCTTCGATGTGTTTAACTTTAGACAGTTGTCCCTCATCCATGAACCTATATGTAGCATACAGTTGTGGAACTGAGTCACTGTTGTATCTGGGTTACCAGTTGCCGACACAATGATTTGAGTATCATCGGCGTATGATACTAGAAAAAATAAATATGCTCAGATAAGGTCAGCCAGTGGGGTGACATATAGGTTGAAAAGAGTGGGACTTAAGGAGGACCCCTGTGGTATCCAACATGGCAAGGAGAAGGATGGTTAAAGAAATTCTACCAAGGTCACCGATTGGGTACGATCTGTAAGAAATGAGGATATCGGGGCAAGAGCTCTATATTTGATCCCACGGTTGCAAGACGGTCAATCAACAATTGGTGATTGACCGTTTCAAATGCGACCGACAGATACAATAGGATCAAGGCCTCATTTCCTCCATGATCCTGTGTCTGCCTCAGTTCTTCAGCAGCTGTGATTAAGGCGAGTTCTGTGCTTTGCTGGGCACGGACCCCAAACTCTGAAGCGTCAAGAGTTTTATTATTGTGAATGAAGGTCGTAAGTTCTTGATTAATGGCCTTCTTAGCTACCTTTGCTGGAAATGGAAGACGCGATATCAGCCTACAGTTGTTCGGGTCACAAGCGTCTAAATTGGCTTTTTTCAGGAGTGGGGTAATTGAAGCTTTTTCCCACTCTTTTGGAGTGTGCTGTAACCTGTGCAAAATATGTCATTGAATATAGGCATCAGGTGGATGGCCTTTGCTTCCGGAGCCATATGCAGAATTCTTCGGGGACAGGGATCCAATGGTAAACCCGATTTAACTTGTTTTACAAGTGCTAATGTCTCTTCCACCATTAAAGATGGGAGACTAGACAAGGTGTGGTTTGACATATTATGAAGACACTTGGGGCTTACCTGCTAAGACACTTTGTGTAGTGTTCTTCTCTGGTGAAGTATTTGATCCATTACTTGGAGAGGAAATGATTTCTATTGTGTGGCTAGTTATGTGAGAGCCTGTAGTGCTAGAGAAAGAGAAGGAGTCATATACTGTTTTAACCTTAGCTTGAAACGCAACTGCCAAGGTGTCACAGAACTGTTGGGTAGCCGATAAGCTTTTCCCCTCAGGTAGTTTAGAAAGATTTTAACAGTGGTAAACAATTCCTTGGATGAGTTTTTAGAGGCTTCTATTTTGGCTATAAAGTATTTAGATTTTTCGGCATGAATCTTTTTATAGAGTTGTATAGATGCCTTATATAGTTCTTTGTCAGTCGGCTTAAATTCTAGTTTCCATTTTCATTCTAGTCTACAACATTTTTGTTTTTGAAGTCTGATGTTCTAGTTAAACCAGGGCTCTGAGGGAGATGATTTGAGGTTTTCAGCGCTCGTAATTGGGGCGAGCTGATCTATGGATGCTTCCAGCCAATTATGGTAATTATTAATAGCTAGATCAAGATCCTTAGAGATCTCGGGGCAGTCTGAGTAAGTTTTAGAGTTAACTGTTCAGCATTGATTTTGTGCCAGGGTCAGCGTAAATTAAGTTCAAAAGAAGTATCAGGGTTTACTTTATTGAGGAATCTCTTATCTCGTACATAATCACCCGAGGATTAGACCATACCAGAGGAAGAGAAGTTAACCAGAAAAGCTGTGTGTTATTGGTAAAATTCCATCTAGATGACCAGGCACATGTGTGGGGCCATGGACCAGTTGAGTTAATCCTGTGCTTGACATTAGGTGTAAGAGACAAATAGAGTCCTTATCGGCAAGGCTTTCTAAGTGGCTCCCAGTTGCCAAACGCTGTGCATTCAAGCTGGGGTGTATCACCTTTAAAGCTCTAAACGGCAACAGCCCAGCATTTGTATCCTCTCAGATTCAGCGCTATGTTCCCTTCCGGGACCTGAGGTCTTCGCATTCGAATTTGTTGGTCATCCCGTCCTCTAAATGGAAGAAACATGGTGGACTAAGGTTTGTGGTCTTGGCCCCTCAATCATGGAATTCTCTCCCTATAGAGATCAGATCACTGACCTCTTACGCACAGTTTAGAAAACAGGTAAAGACCTGGCTGTTCCACCAGGCATATGACTAATCCCCTCTCAGCAGCATCACTCCCTGGACTCTAGCGCCATGAAACCGTTTGGTGTACGTGCACTTTATAAGCTCTTTTAACATAACATAGCAACCCGGAATACCTAAATGAAGTAAAGCTGTTTGTTACATCTGCTCTTTATGGTTTCGGTGTCTCGGCTATCTGGGTGCCAGAGAATCCTGCTGATTTGTGGGGTTCAGCATTTCCCAGGGCTGCTGGCTGTGATTCACTCTCACCTGGGGTTGGTTTCTCTCAAGCTCCTGAGCTCCAGGCTGCTGCTGTTTGCGTCTTCAACTCCAAAATGGCAATCACCTGTCTGAGTATTGAGTCCGTGTTCATTCAGTGCTTCTTTGTATCAGGGAAAACCATCTTTCCTGTAAGTTGTAGAAGTGTGAATTGGAAAGAACATAAGTGGAATCATCTCTCAGAGGGTGGCTGATCACTGGACTCTCATAACATATCTGCCATTTTAGAGTGGCCAACCCCACTTTTATGGACAGTTTTTAAAAACTTAGCTGAAATGATGAATCACATTTCTGCCTCTCTGAATAAGAAGAACCTAACTAAAGGTTTTTCATGGACTCCGAAGGATCAGGAGACCTTTATAATGATCATGAAGGGTTTCACCCAAGCCTCTGTTCTCACGCACCCAGATCAGTCCAAGAAATATTATCGTGGTAACCAATACCTCTAATTTTTCTGTGGAAGCCTGTCTGCTTCAGCTGCAGGAGGAGGGCAATATGAAGCATCCCAATTTTGATATCTTCGATGTTTTGAACACTTATGAGCAAAGGTATTCTGTTCTGGAACACAAGCTCTTGGCCATTAAGCGTGCCTGTATGGAGTGGTGGCATCTTTTAATGGGAGCAGTTGAACATTTTGAGGTTCGGATAGACCATTGAAAACTTCTGTTTCTGCGGAGCATGCAGTGTAGAAATGGCAGAGAAGCTCACTGGCGCTATTTCTTTTTGCAATATGACTTTTTTGTAACTTACATACCTGACACTGAGAACATTCTTGCTGATGCCTTGTCTAGATGAGACACTGTGGTCAAGGATTCTGAGACACCCGTATTTTTGCTCCCTGACAAAGTTATCTTCCTAGCAAAGTCCTTCTTACAGTGTGTGAGGGACACTTACTCTGCGAGTTTCCCAGATGACATTGATGCTCTGCAGAGTCAGGTGATCTTGGCCTACCTCCAGAATCTATATTTTTTCCAGCAGGCCTTGTTGATTCAAACTAAGAGTCTTCAAACCAAGGTTCTGGAAATGTGTTATGACTCGCCATTAGTGGGCCAAAACGCAGTTAAATCAGCCTTAAAACTTTCATTTCGTTCCTTCTGGTGGCCTACTGTTCGCCAAGATGTATAGCACTTTGTTAAGTGCTGTCTGCGCACAGATCCAAGGCAGTCCATGATTAGCCCCTTGGTTTTCTTCAGCCTTTGCATATTCCTCTTTATCCTTGGCACACAATTTCCACCAAGTTTATTGTTGACTTACATCTATCAGGATGAAACCGAGTGATCCTGGTCACTTTGGACCATTTTTTCAAGCTGGGTTACTTTTCTCTATTTCAGAGGCTTTCAACTGCCAGCATGATGTCTAGAAAATTCTGAAATGAAAATGAAATGAAAATAGTATTTATAAAGCGCGGCTACTACCCGGGGTATCTAGGCACTGACTACTGAGATGCCAATGGGAGATGATCGACCCTGACAGTTACTGATTGAGCAGTCAGGTTTTTAAAAAAATTCTAAATTCCCTCAGGTTACAGTTGTTTTTAATCATAGGTGATAGAGAGTTCCACAACCTGGAGGTGCTGAAGATAAAACTCTTCTCACCCCATCTGACAGTTTTGAACTTGGGGACGACAAGACTGCCACTCGATGAAGAGCGGACAGATCTGGGCGGGTCATCGCGTAAAAAAGATTGTGTAAGTTGAGCTGGGCCAAGGCCGTGTAGACATTTGAAGACAATACACAAGGCCTTAAATGTAATGCGTTTTTTGACTGGCAGTCAGCCTGAGCCGCGGACTTGTGTCTTGGAATACCTAGGAGAAGACGGGCTGTTGTGTTCTGAAGAACCTGCAGATTCCTTAAGCCTCTTTTATGGGTGCTAGTAAAAGGGCAGTCCAGTAATCGAGTCTTGATTATATGAGCGCTGTAACTATGGTTTTCTGCAAAACCAATGATATATATTAAAGAACCTTCCTGAGGACTTTTGGGATGATAAAACATAAGGAGGTAGTGTGGTTGATCTATCCATCCAAAGATAGTTTTGTGTCAAAGATTACACCCAGGTTTTTCGCTTTGACACTGTGGGTTGGGATAGGTCCAAGTTCAGATGGCCACCACTTAGAGGACCAAAAAGATGGATTGTTACCAAAGAGTAAAATTTCCATCTTCGATGTGTTTAACTTTAGACAGTTGTCCCTCATCCATGAACCTATATGTAGCATACAGTTGTGGAACTGAGTCACTGTTGTATCTGGGTTACCAGTTGCCGACACAATGATTTGAGTATCATCGGCGTATGATACTAGAAAAATAAATATGCTCAGATAAGGTCAGCCAGTGGGGTGACATGTAGGTTGAAAAGAGTGGGACTTAAGGAGGACCCTGTGGTATCCCACATGGCAAGGAGAAGGATGGTTAAAGAAATTCTACCAAGGTCACCGATTGGGTACGATCTGTAAGAAATGAGGATATCGGGGCAAGAGCTCTATATTTGATCCCACGGTTGCAAGACGGTCAATCAACAATTGGTGATTGACCGTTTCAAATGCGACCAACAGATACAATAGGATCAAGGCCTCATTTCCTCCATGATCCTGTGTCTGCCTCAGTTCTTCAGCAGCTGTTATTAAGGCGAGTTCTGTGCTTTGCTGGGCACGGACCCCAAACTCTGAAGCGTCAAGAGTTTTATTATTGTGAATGAAGGTCGTAAGTTCTTGATTAATGGCCTTCTTAGCTACCTTTGCTGGAAATGGAAGACGCGATATCAGCCTACAGTTGTTCGGGTCACAAGCGTCTAAATTGGCTTTTTCAGGAGTGGGGTAATTGAAGCTTTTTCCCACTCTTTTGGAGTGTGCTGTAACCTGTGCAAAATATGTCATTGAATATAGGCATCAGGTGGATGGCCTTTGCTTCCGGAGCCATATGCAGAATTCTTCGGGGACAGGGATCCAATGGTAAACCCGATTTAACTTGTTTTACAAGTGCTAATGTCTCTTCCACCATTAAAGATGGGAGACTAGACAAGGTGTGGTTTGACATATTATGAAGACACTTGGGGCTTACCTGCTAAGACACTTTGTGTAGTGTTCTTCTCTGGTGAAGTATTTGATCCATTACTTGGAGAGGAAATGATTTCTATTGTGTGGCTAGTTATGTGAGAGCCTGTAGTGCTAGAGAAAGAGAAGGAGTCATATACTGTTTTAACCTTAGCTTGAAACGCAACTGCCAAGGTGTCACAGAACTGTTGGGTAGCCGATAAGCTTTTCCCCTCAGGTAGTTTAGAAAGATTTTAACAGTGGTAAACAATTCCTTGGATGAGTTTTTAGAGGCTTCTATTTTGGCTATAAAGTATTTAGATTTTTCGGCATGAATCTTTTTTTATAGAGTTGTATAGATGCCTTATATAGTTCTTTGTCAGTCGGCTTAAATTCTAGTTTCCATTTTCATTCTAGTCTACAACATTTTTGTTTTTGAAGTCTGATGTTCTAGTTAAACCAGGGCTCTGAGGAGATGATTTGAGGTTTTCAGCGCTCGTAATTGGGGCGAGCTGATCTATGGATGCTTCCAGCCAATTATGGTAATTATTAATAGCTAGATCAAGATCCTTAGAGATCTCGGGGCAGTCTGAGTAAGTTTTAGAGTTAACTGTTCAGCATTGATTTTGTGCCAGGGTCAGCGTAAATTAAGTTCAAAAGAAGTATCAGGGTTTACTTTATTGAGGAATCTCTGATCTCGTACATAATCACCCGAGGATTAGACCATACCAGAGGAAGAGAAGTTAACCAGAAAAGCTGTGGGGGCGTGGCCAAGCAACATGGCCGACAGGACGTAAGCTCCTTCGGCTCCCGACCCGCCAGCCGCAAAATATCCTGTGCAATCCTTTCCGGGCGCCCACAACAGTACTCTCTGAGCGCCTGGAGCCCTGAATAGAGCGGCGGTGCTCCGGACCTGTCTCGGAGCCGGGTCCGCCCTGGAGACCGGCGGAATTGTTCCGGCGGCGGCTGCTCCGGCTGATCGCTCCTACAAGAGGCCGGGGATGCGGCCTTTGCTCGCGTGAGCAGGATTCGGGCCCTGAGTGTGGGAGCTCCCCCTGACATTGTGCTGTGGCCCTCGGACCGGCCCGGACGACGGTCTTGTCCCCCGGAGGATCCCGCTGGGATGCCGGCCATGATCCCTGCGACACGGCCCTGCGGGCTGGAGGCCTGCGGGCTGGAGGCCTGCGCGGCGCGCTGACGGGCGCTGGGCCTTAATCTACGGGGGCCCCGAGGCCTGGTGGATTCTCTCTGGCCCTGGGGTGCCTGCCTGCCTGGTCCCGCATTGCGCAGCGGATCGTGATCGGGGCCCGGGGCTGCGGGGCCTGAGGTGCTCCACGACGGCCGTCTGGGAGATGCTGGAGTCGTGCACTCCTCCCCGGCTATTTGGCGACGCTGACCTGGTAGGAGGCGGGCGTGGTGGTGGGGGCCGGCCTGCCACGGTGCGCGCTGTGAGTGGAGTGGGGGTTCCTGTCCGGGCCCCCCTGGTCGCGGAGTGCCCTCCTGAGTGAGGGCGGAGGTGTCTGGCCCTTCTTTCGGGGCACTCCTGACAGTGATCCTGGAGCCGGGAGGGGTGCCAAAGACCCCAGCGGTGGCTATACAGTGGGCCCGAGTTGATGACCTGGAGCTGATGAAGTGGTGAAGTGACCCTGGGGAGCCAGATTGCCCGGCTTGATCGCCCGTGGTTGACGCCATCCCGGAGTGGGTGCCCGGGAGGGCGCCGCTGGTCCGCTGAACCCCGGATTGTTCGGCTGTGCTCCCTGTGTCGACGGAGGGGACGAGACCACACTACAGGACCGGACCGGGTCAGGTGAACGCCATACTTGCCGACCTGAGTTTTGCACCATGGGTAAGGATAAGCCCCGCGCGCCTCTAATCCTAATACGATTATGCAGTACACCACGCAGCGTATCCCTACACAGAGGATCACTCGCCAGACCGGCCTCGAGGGCGAGGGTGACTCCGCTACTGAGCCGTCCCGAGCCGAATTGCTGGAGGCTATACGGGGCTCCCACACTGCCCTGGGACAGCAAATAGAGGCGGTGTCCATTGATGTGAACCTACTGCGGGCGGATCTGCGGAAGGTGTCAGATAAGGTCTCTACGGCGGAGGGGGACATCGTCCAGCTACAGGGGAGGTGGCCTCCCTGAAACACCAGGTTACCCAGCTCACCACCACGACCGGTGCGTTAGAGCGCAGAGCGGAGGAGGCGGAGGGCAGGGCCCGACGCAGTAACATCAGGGTCCTGGGTGTCCCGGAACGCGCGGAGCAGGGCAATGCGGAGCGCTTCTTAGAGGAATGGATCCGAACGAAGCTGTGCCCCACGGGATTGTCTGCGGTCTTTGTGGTGGAACGGGCCCATAGGGCGTTGACCCTCCGCCTCCGCCCGGGAGCCCCTAGGGCCCTCATAGCTAAGATCCTGAACTACCGGGACAGGGATTGTATCCTGAAAGCCGCTAGGGAGGCAGAGGACCTCACTTACGAGAGCGCAAGAATATCCATTTATCCTGATTACACCCGCCACGTTCAGGAACAGCGAAAATCCTATCTGGGCGTTAAACAAAAGCTCCGTGAACTTGGTCTGCAATATATGCTATTGTACCCAGCGAAACTCAAGGTGATCTCCCAGGGAAAGGCTCAATTCTTTGACTCACCGGAGGAAGTATGGGAGTGGCTCGAGGTCCGAGGGGGCCCTCCCGAGCGTGAGCGGGGGAATCCCGGAGTACCTGGGGAACCAGACCCAGGAGAAGACGCAGAAGTAGACGCGGGGCCGGGCCCTAGCCGGCGCCAGGGAGGAACGACAGCGGATCACGGTGGGGAATGATGGTGCTCTGCGTGTGGACTCCTCGGACTCGGAGGCTTCTCCCCGGGCACGATGGTGGGACCGCCGGGGAGAGCTTGGTGCCGGACACCCTTCTACCCACTAATCAAGTGATTCCAGAAACTATTATGGATCCGCCTCCTGCTGCTGCGGACCCACCCTGAGGGCGCAGGGACCCTCTGCCTCACTTTGTCACGCCGGCAGTTGGTCCGTGGTGGCTCCGTGGTTGAGGATGCGGGTCGGGGGGTCCGCTGCTGGTCCCGCATCTGTACATTCCCCGTGCATTTCCTGATTCGGGCATGGGCTCCTTGTGGGCCCCTATTGCTGGTCTCCTGTTGTTCTTCCCAAAGTTGGGGTGGATGGGGCTGGGCTGGGAGGGATCGGGGATTAGGCCACATTGGGGATTTTAGAGATGTTGCCGAGATCACAGGGATGACGATGGCTGTCTTTGTTGGGCTCCGCTGATTGCGTTGGTCTGCACTATGTGCATCAGATTCTAGTTGGGTGGCCCGGGATATATACCCAAGACATGAGCGGCTGGTTCCGGTCGGGGGTCGGACTTTGGGGAGGGGAGGGGTTCTTTCTTTTTCTTTCATTCATAAATGGAGTTAGGCCCTGTTGGGCTCATGGGTTCGCTGTGCACGTCCTGGCACCAGCACGGGAAGGGCATTTCTGCATGTTTGGTTGACAGTAAATTGCTCGTGGGTGGGGGAGGGGGCTCTAAGGGGGTTTTGTTGGGTTTTTGTTGGCATCGTATGCATTGCAGTTGAGGCACAGCATGGTCGCTGCGTAGGGCATGGTCTGCCCGGGGATTGGGAGTTACAACCACTATGGGGTTTAAATTTTTAAGCTGGAATGTGAGGGGCTGGGTACATGCACCAAGCGGTACAGGGTCCTGTCTTTCCTTCGTAGACATCAGGTATCCCTAGCATGCCTTCAGGAGACTCATCTCACGGACGAGGGGGCTCAACAACTGGCAAAGAAGTGGCGGGGCCAGCTCTTTCATTCCTCCTTCTCGAGCTATGCTAGAGGGGTCCTTGTGTGGGTGGCGCCCGGGGTTCCTCTAGCCGTCCAATATGTGGAAGCTGATATCCAGGGGCGGTACCTACTCCTCAGGGCTAGGCTAGATGGTCGAGGACGTTGCCATAGTGAACACATATGCGCCAAACACGGATGACCCGGGTTTTTATCAGTCCCTGCAGGAGGTCCTGGTCTCGGAACTAGAGGTTCCATTGCTTTGGCTGGGAGATTTTAATTGTGTTCTCGATCCTGCCCTGGACAGATTTCCCTCCCGCACTGGCACGAAACCCAGAATGACCGTGAAACTCCGGGAGGTTATGGGGAATCTGGGGGCCCAAGACGTATGGCGTCAAAGACACCTAACCCAGAAAGTGTATACCTGCTTCTCATCTACTCATAACACATATAGCCGCCTCGACAGGGTTTTAGTCGCGAATCCCGATCCCAACATGTCTCTGGAGGTGACCCATCTCGCGCGATTCCTATCTGATCACTCCCCTGTCGCATGCGTGATGGAGTGGGGAGCCCCGAGATGCCGCCCGCGGACTTGGAGGTTGCAGGCAGAGATTCTTGAGGATCCGGTGGGGAGGCACCATGTAGAGACTGCCCTTACGGATTACGTCGATCTCAATTGGGGTGGGACAGACCTATTGCAGGCTACCAAATGGGAAGCCCTGAAAGCGGTAGTGAGAGGGGCATGTCTGAGTGTGACGTTTGGGGTTCGGAAGCAGCTCCAACAAGAGCTCCGAGACGAGGAATGCCGGCTGTTGTCGGTGCAGACTTTGACAGTCACTGACGCATCCGAGAGGGATGGGGAACGAGGAGATCCAGGAGCGCATCCATGACATCCTAGATAGGCTTGATAAATATACGCTCACGCAATACAGACAGCGCCTTTACAGAGAAGGGGATAAATCTGGTCGTCTCTTGGCCTGGATCCTCCGCCGAGAACACGCTCCTGCTGCGATTGAGGCTTTACGGGACTCCTCTGGGGCCCTGGTGCATTCACAGGTGGGATTATTGCGGGTCCTTCAATCACATCTTCAGGCAGTATACACCGCGGATCCTGTGGTAGGGGAGGCATCCTATCTCCCGTATTTGCATGGGTTGACCCTGATCACCATGTCTGAACAGGCACGGCAGGAACTGGATGAGCCACTGACACTGTGCGAGGTTCAATCCGCGTTGAAGCAGCTTCCGCGGGCCAAATCTCCGGGTAGTGATGGCTTTCCGCCCGAGTTCTACCAAGCATTCCCCGACATTCTGCCCCTCTCCTCCTGCAAGTTTATAATGAGGCCTTCAAGCGAGGAATCCTCCCACCAAGTATGACACAGGGGAGATTTGTATGATCTTGAAACCAGGGGGATGCACACGAACGGTCATCGTATCGGCCGATTACAATGATTAATACGGATATAAAAATCCTTTGCAAGCTCCTGGCCTCTCGCTTGGCGCCGCATATGGCCCGCCTGGTCCATGAGGATCAATGTGGGTTCATACCGGGACGCAACACGGCCATGAACCTACGGCGACTGACTCACATTTTGCATGAGGTGCGGGACAGCGAGGAGCAGATGGTTTTGGTCTCTATTGACCTTGCCAAGGCTTTTGACACGGTGGATTGGGGATATCTTCTCGAGGTCTTGCGTGCTGTGGGGATGGGCCCCAATTTTGTCGCTGGGTTCGTATCTTATATAAGGCCCCATGCGCTAGAGTTAAGCTCGGGGCGCGCGGTCCGAAGAGTGGCAACTCGGGAGGGGTACACGACAGGGGTGTCCTCTCTCCCCACTCTTGTTTGCCCTCGCTATAGAGCCCTTTGCGGTCCGGATTAGAGCAGATAAGGCGCGGTGGGGTATTCAGCTGGGAACCATGACTCACGTCATTTCTTTGTACGCGGACGACGCCTTGTTTTACTTGACCTCCCCGCGATGCCCTGCCGGTGCTGTTGCACCACCTGGATCGGTTTGGTGAGGTCTCTAGATTGCGGCTGAACCGTGGCAAATCCCTAGTTTTTCCCTTGGCGGGGCTGGCGGCAGTGCCTTCGGAGGATCTGCCGGATCTGGAACTGCGGTGGGAGCGGACGGCATTCCGTTACCTAGGTATTCAGGTGACCCTGACGGATGAGCAGGCACTAGTCCGGAATGTGGACCGCGTCACGACGACATTGCAACAGTCCGTGCGTTTCTGGAATACTCTCCCACTTTCACTGATGGGCCGCCTCGCCATCTCAAAAATGGTGATGCTCCCTAGGGTACTTTATGTGCTACAGAACTCACTTTGCCCTCTGCCACCGCGAGTTTTTAAAACTCTCAATACATTGCTCACATCTTTGCTCTGGGCAGGTCGGCGTAGTAGGGTAGCCCTTCGCACCATTGTCCGTACTTACGAGGAGGGCGGTCTCGAAGCCCCTCGATTTGACCTATACTATTATGCCGCCCAGCTCCAACATGCGGCCCGTTGGTTCACCGACACTGACAACTGGGAGAAGCGCCTTTTGCTTGCTGGGGCAGACACCCAGACACTGCAGGAGGCACTGATGCAGGGTGCGGGATCGGATGTTTATCTCCCCTATACTGTGCGACATACTGCTGGTATATGGCAGCGCTTTGTTGAGACGGTCCTCCGAAGGGCGCCCTTTCACAGGGAGCTCTCGCCCTGGATACTGGCTCCATTTATAGTTATGGCACGTCATATGTCCTTCCGACTCTGGAGGGAGGGAGGATGTGAGGTTCTCGCTGATTTATACCCTAATGAAACTTTTATCACTTATGAGCAGGCAGTGGAGAGTTTTGGTCTTGGGCAAGGCCAATTTTTGCATTTCAGGGGTATGCAGGACGTAGTGAAGATCACCTGGCCCCAGTACCCAGACATTCCACCACTGACGCATACCCTGGATGTTATGCTTACGTGCGGCAGGGGGCGCGGTTTGATCTCCCTCCTATACAACGCGATGAGGCAGGATTCTACCCCTGCCAGAGAATCCTGCTGATTTGTGGGGTTCAGCATTTCCCAGGGCTGCTGGCTGTGATTCACTCTCACCTGGGGTTGGTTTCTCTCAAGCTCCTGAGCTCCAGGCTGCTGCTGTTTGCTTCTTCAACTCCAAAATGGCAATTACCTGTCTGAGTATTGAGTCCGTGTTCATTCAGTGCTTCTTTGTATCAGGGAAAACCATCTTTCCTGTAAGTTGTAGAAGTGTGAATTGGAAAGAACATAAGTGGAATCATCTCTCAGAGGGTGGCTGATCACTGGACTCTCATAACATATCTGCCATTTTAGAGTGGCCAACCCCACTTTTATGGACAGTTTTTAAAAAACTTAGCTGAAATGATGAATCACATTTCTGCCTCTCTGAATAAGAAGAACCTAACTAAAGGTTTTTCATGGACTCCGAAGGATCAGGAGACCTTTATAATGATCATGAAGGGTTTCACCCAAGCCTCTGTTCTCACGCACCCAGATCAGTCCAAGAAATATTATCGTGGTAACCAATACCTCTAATTTTTCTGTGGAAGCCTGTCTGCTTCAGCTGCAGGAGGAGGGCAATATGAAGCATCCCAATTTTGATATCTTCGATGTTTTGAACACTTATGAGCAAAGGTATTCTGTTCTGGAACACAAGCTCTTGGCCATTAAGCGTGCCTGTATGGAGTGGTGGCATCTTTTAATGGGAGCAGTTGAACATTTTGAGGTTCGGATAGACCATTGAAAACTTCTGTTTCTGCGGAGCATGCAGTGTAGAAATGGCAGAGAAGCTCACTGGCGCTATTTCTTTTTGCAATATGACTTTTTTGTAACTTACATACCTGACACTGAAAACATTCTTGCTGATGCCTTGTCTAGATGAGACACTGTGGTCAAGGATTCTGAGACACCCGTATTTTTGCTCCCTGACAGTTATCTTCCTAGCAAAGTCCTTCTTACAGTGTGTGAGGGACACTTACTCTGCGAGTTTCCCAGATGACATTGATGCTCTGCAGAGTCAGGTGATCTTGGCCTACCTCCAGAATCTATATTTTTTCCAGCAGGCCTTGTTGATTCAAACTAAGAGTCTTCAAACCAAGGTTCTGGAAATGTGTTATGACTCGCCATTAGTGGGCCAAAACGCAGTTAAATCAGCCTTAAAACTTTCATTTCGTTCCTTCTGGTGGCCTACTGTTCGCCAAGATGTATAGCACTTTGTTAAGTGCTGTCTGCGCACAGTCCAAGGCAGTCCATGATTAGCCCCTTGGTTTTCTTCAGCCTTTGCATATTCCTCTTTATCCTTGGCACACAATTTCCACCAAGTTTATTGTTGACTTACATCTATCAGGATGAAACCGAGTGATCCTGGTCACTTTGGACCATTTTTCCAAGCTGGGTTACTTTTCTGTATTTCAGAGGCTTTCAACTGCCAGCATGATGTCTAGAAAATTCTGAAATGAAAATGAAATGAAAATAGTATTTATAAAGCGCTGCTACTACCCGGGGTATCTAGGTACTGACTACTGAGGTGCCAATGGGAGATGATCGACTCTAACAGTTACTGATTGAGCAGTCAGGTTTTTT